>BSBN01000961.1:0-2400000 GCA_027924645.1 Cunninghamia lanceolata
TTTCCTCCACCAGGAGTTCACCTCATAGAGGGAACGCCTTTGGCGTAATGAAGGGGCATCACCCTTCAAAAGAGATGCCTCCCTCCATAATAAACATAAGGTATAAATTCAGAGTCAGGAGAGATCTGAGAAAAAGGGAAGGAGGAAGAATGATTATTCTTGAGTTAAATATATATTTTTAGATATATTTTCTGAATATATAGAAATAAGGAATGAAAATGATATTTTCTGAGTTTAAGAGCATATAGATATTCAAAGGGAAAATATATATTTATGATAATTTGATCTAAATTTATAGCAGTACATTAAACTGCAGTCAACATTAAAGAGAGGAATACAATCCTTAGATTTCTAAGCAATACAAAGGCAAGAGTTATCTACTTGTATGATGTATCTAACTCTACCTATCTATGTCTATTATGATGACCATACATATGAATTCCAATTGGTTTAAATCTTAAAGATCATGTACAATGTATATTCACAATACATCAAAGTAGAGGTATGCTCAAGCTTAATACTTAGTTATTTCTATTGTCTACCTTAGGAGAGGCGAGGTGTTGTTAGGGAGAGGTGGAGTAAAGCCATCCCAATGAGATGAGCCTCAAGGGTGAAGGATAGATGTTTTGAAATCTGGGCCTAGTTATGGAGGTGTTGTCAACATGCCCTAGACAAGTAAATCCCCATCCAAGGTTGAGGATTAGAAAGGAAGGAAGGATTGAGACTTGAACATAGCCAAGTCTGAATGTGTTATGAATAAACATGATCATTTGGTTCAATTAATTAATTAAGATAGGATAATATTGGAGTAATAAGTAATGATTAATAGAAATGGATTGCCTACTAATTGGGGCTTGGATATAGTAATCGTCGAGTATATTATGAACACTAATTAATCCCTAGCCTTAATGATCCAATTTAGGATACAATAAGTATGTTGAAGCAAGTAAGATACATTATGAGTAATGCTATGAACTGATTATTATCTAATTTAGTGATCTTTAATATTTCTAATGTCCCTTTCTAGTGATCTAATTGTGTACAAATAAAGGAAACAAGAGTACCTAAAAAGGGGACATTACACGGGGAGGGTAATTTTTAAATAAAATTAGGGTTGTGAAAGAAAATATATAACCCTAATTTATACTTTTAATCAATTTAACACATTCAAACAAAATAGGTGCCTCGAAAAGATATCTCTCATTTTTTAAAAATAACTATACTAATTTATACACTGCTTATATCTTTTGTACTCTTTTCATTTTCATTGCCCCAATTGATTATGCATAACTAATAAATAAATAAATTAAAAATTTTGCCTCATTATCACGGTCGTAATGTAGTTGACTTGATTCATTTTTTTTTCTTTCTACATCTGTCATTGACTCTAGCGTACCACTATACAAGTTTCCAAAGTCATCTAGGGTGTTGGATGTTAATTCTTCTATATTGTTTCTAGTCATAATTACTCCTCTACTTGCTAATGATGTATCTGTACATGCAAGGATTTTCTCTTGTAGACGTTGCATGCGATGCCAAGCAGATATTTTCTCCTTATGTTGGTTGTAATATAATCGACTTATTTCTTTATCTTTTTGTTTCTTTCTTTCAATATCTGTCATTGGGCTCTGTATATCCTTGCTTTGAAAAATTAAAAGATACTCTTAAAACATTTGGCTAAAATGCATAGAAATCCAAGTAACAATTTTTATTAGGAAAAATTACAAAGTAACATAACATATTTCGATGGAATTGCATTTTGAATCAATTATGGTGCCATTTGTACACTCTACGAGGAGTTTTTCAATTTTTGTTGATTCTAGTTACAACCAAACACTTACAAATTCAAACTTGAATTTCTAGTTTCTTACTATGTTGAAATTTGAATTCTTTTTATTACACCCTTTAGAATAAATATAGAATTTGAGTATAAGATACATTTTAAAAACCAAATTGGTGCAGGAGCACCTACCTGACAGCTGGCCTCCATGAGGCAGTTAGTTCGTTTTGAGTCTTGTTAATGTTTCCAAGAAGGTCTTATAAGACCAATGCATGTAATAAGGTCATGTTGACCATACTTTGCTATTTTTAGCTAGTTTGTTAGACAGTTGTTATGCTGTAGGTCGGTTGGATCTCCCAGCCGCCTGGAGAGATTTCCCAGCCGCTTGGAGTCGGGTCAGTAGTACTCGCAGGAGATCCTATATATGCATGAGGATCGGTTGGTATTGCATATCATCGATCACCGATTAGATTGAGTAGAGGAGTTAGATTGCAGAGAGAGAGAGACTGATCATTGTATTGCATCTTTTGAAATCAAATAAGAGATCCTGTTGTGTTCATTTTCTGTTTGATCTCCATCGTGTAATCAATCTGCTGTTTTGGTGGTTTCATGGATTTGCTGATCCATTCCACCGGTTGATTCGTCGAATCAGTGGAATGGCCATGTACAGTAGGTTAGGGTTTAGTCTGCATTTTGTGTTTGTTTGCATGTCTGTTTGCAGGATCGTCGTCAAGAGGTGTTGAGAACCCTAGCATGGGTATGTGCTAGGTCGAGCTGATAGTTAGAGTTTGGAAGATCACCCTGAGAGTAGATCTGGTCATCCCAGGAGGATCGGCGAATTGAAAATTCGCTAAGGTTGGAAGTTCGTCAAAACAGCATCATCAGGATATTTCAGTGTATATCCTGCAGGTACTTCGGGCGTCATCCGAATAAGTGGAGATGAGCATGATGCAGTCGAGTGCATGAAGTGAATGTGTTTGGGGGTGACCATCATCAGGAGTTGCCGAGGAGGAGTGTATCGGCATAAGGTAGAAGATCGGGTTGATCGCTGGCCGAAAAAGTTTAAGTTTGGCCGACAGCAGGAGGAGCTGCATATGACGTCATCGTCATCAGGATATTCGTCATCAGGATATCGAACAGCAGGATATTGAAGGAGCTGCATGTGACGTCATCGTCATCAGGATATCGGGGTGACGTAAGCATCAAAGGAAAGGTGCGTGAAGTAGAGTATCATCATCAGGATATATGGGAGGAACCGGATGTTCTATATCCTGCTGATGAACATGATGTTGAACATCATGACGCTGAAGGTAGAGGTTGTCGGTAAGGTGAACAGTGGACGTCAGGAGGATGTTCGCGCTTGCCGAATATGATGATGCTGCCGATAGTCAGATATGATGATGCTGCTGACATGCGAAAGGGCGAAGGCTTGTCTGCAGGAGGATATCGGTTGGCTAGAGAGTAAATATGATGATGCTGATAGTGTAAAGGAAAATATGATGATGATGATGAAGGGTTGCGGACATCCATGCTGTATGTCAAGGTTTTAGTGTGGATGCCTCTGCATCATAGTGGTATCAGAGCTCAGCAAAAGGTCTGGGCTGTTGTGTGTTGATTCTGTCACCAAAAGGACAGAGGTAGAGGAGTGAGAGGTTAACAAAATGCCTCCGAAAGGTAGTGGTACTGCAAGGGAATTGCAGGAGATGAAGGAAAAACATGCCAGAGAGATGAGGAAGATGAAGGAGCTTGCTGAAGCACTTCAAGCCAGGCTTGTAGCCCTGGAAAAGAACAAAAAGAGGGAAGTGGCAGACAGTGAGTCTGAAGAAGATGAAGATACTGTTGAAGAGTATGAAGAGGTAGCTGAAGATCTGGATGCTGAAGACCATAGATTGGCAAAACTGTTAAAGGCAGTGCAGAGTGATAAACCTAAGGTAAAGGTTGATGTTTCCAAGTATAATGGAAGTTTGAATGAAGATGAGTTGCTGGATTGGATTGCTGCACTTGATAATCACTTTGAATGTGAAGATGTTGCTGAGGATCAGAAGGTAAAGATTGCAAAGACCAAGTTAGGAGGTCATGCTTTGGTATGGTGGGATTATGTACAATCCGAGAGAAGGAAACAAGGGAAGTCAAAGATCACTTCATGGGATAAGATGGTAGCAAGGATCAAAGGTAAATTTTTGCCTAGGGATTATGAAATTCAGATGTTTAAGAAGCTGCAATTTTTAAGGCAGAAGGAAATGGATGTGAAGGCATATATTGAGGAGTTTTATAAATTGAGTATGAGATCTGGTCATCATGAAAATGAGGTAGAAAAGGTGGCTAGGTACTTGGTTGGTTTGAGATTGAATATACAGGATGAGTTAGTTTTAGCTAACCCTAAGAATGTGGAGGATTGTTATCAAATGGCAATCAGGATTGAAGAAAAGATGAATAGGGGACAGGATAAGTCCATGAGAGGAAGAGGCAGCAATATGAGGGGAAGAGGATCAGCCCCTACAACAAGGCAAACCAATGAGGGTCAAAAAGACACTAGTAAAGGATAGGGACGGTCTGATTTCAGAGGTGGATGGAAAGGTAATAGAGGCAGATTTGGAGGTGGTAGAGGTTCTACTACATTTTCAGGAAAGTGTTACACCTATGGTGAGTTTGGGCATCCATCTTTCAAATGTCCAGAAAGCAAAGGTTCATCATCCAGAAATGATAGAACAACTGACAAGAGAGTACAACTTGTGCAAGAAGAGAAAGTAGAGCAAAGTGTGCAGAGTTCAAACACTTATCAAAGAGATAGGGAGCCTGACAATTATGCATATCCTGAGGATGGAGAAGCATTGATGCTTAGGAGAATTAGTTTGCAGGCATCAAAGGATCTGATGCAAAGAAGAGCTCTTTTCAAGACCACATGCAAGAGCAAAGGTAAAGTATGTAAGGTTGTCATTGATACTGGTTCAACAAACAACATGGTATCTCAGGAAATGGTGGATAAACTGAATTTGGAAAGGATTCCACACCATCACCCTTACAAGGCATCTTGGGTGAGTGATAGTCAATCACTTTTTGTCTATGAACAGGCATATGTGGATTTTCAGATTGGAGCATATCAGGATAGAGTTTTGTGTGACATTTTGCCCATGGAATGTTGTCACCTACTGTTGGGTAGACCATGGCAATTTGATAGGAGGGTACTGTATGATGGGTATGCTAATACCTATACCATCAAGAAAGATGGGAAGACTATTAAGTTGATGCCATTGCAGGAAACAGCTGCAGCACAGGGGGCAGCCAAAATCATTTTAGTGGGAAAGAAGGAATTTATGCAGATGCCTATAGGAGCAGGCATAAAGGCAGTTGAAGACACTGCAGGGACAGAAGTTGTTAAGGGCAACAATTTGAAGAAAGTTTTAGTTTTGACTGACAGAGGTCAGCAGCAGGTGCAGAAACAGGTTTGCAAACAGCAACCAGTTGAAAGGAATGACAAGGATGTTGTCATAGTTGGGACTATTGTTTGTCCTATAAAGGTTGAAAGAAAGACAGAGTTGAACATTGCAGAAGTTCAAGAGGCAGTTCAGACAGAGGTTCTGGTCAGGCAACCTGACAAACACAAGGTATGTGAGAGAAGGGCCTATATTGACAAGCATGAGGATTTACTTGCAAGAAGGCAAGTTACAGTTCAGAAGTCTTGGAGCAGCCAAGAGACAGCAGAGGACAAAGCTGGAATAGGTCAGAACACTGACATGACAAAGTGTAAAGGTGGAGGACTTCCACATACCAAACTCATGGGACATGAGTTCTTTTCTATTGGGGGGTATGGTGCAGGAGCACCTACCTGATAGCTGGCCTCCATGAGGCAGTTAGTTTGTTTTGAGTCTTGTTAATGTTTCCAAGAAGGTCTTATAAGACCAATGCATGTAATAAGGTCATGTTGACCATACTTTGCTATTTTTAGCTAGTTTGTTAGACAGTTGTTATGCTGTAGGTCCGGTTGGATCTCCCAGCCGCCTGGAGAGATTTCCCAGCCGCTTGGAGTCGGGTCAGTAGTACTCGCAGGAGATCCTATATATGCATGAGGATCGGTTGGTATTGCATATCATCGATCACCGATTAGATTGAGCAGAGGAGTTAGATTGCAGAGAGAGAGAGACTGATCATTGTATTGCATCTTTTGAAATCAAATAAGAGATCCTATTGTGTTCATTTTCTGTTTGATCTCCATCGTGTAATCAATCTGCTGTTTTGGTGGTTTCATGGATTTGCTGATCCATTCCACCGGTTGATTCGTCGAATCGGTGGAATGGCCATGTACAGTAGGTTAGGGTTTAGTCTGCATTTTGTGTTTGTTTGCATGTCTGTTTGCAGGATCGTCGTCAAGAGGTGTTGAGAACCCTAGCATGGGTATGTGCTAGGTCGAGCTGATAGTTAGAGTTTGGAAGATCACCCTGAGAGTAGATCGGGTCATCCCAGGAGGATCGACGAATTGAAAATTCGCTAAGGTTGGAAGTTCGTCAAAACGGCATCATCAGGATATTTCGGTGTATATCCTGCAGGTACTTCGAGCGTCATCCGAATAAGTGGAGATGAGCATGATGCAGTCGAGTGCATGAAGTGAATGTGTTTGGGGGTGATCATCATCAGGAGTTGCCGAGGAGGAGCGTATCGGCATAAGGTAGAAGATCGGGTTGATCGCGGGCCGAAAAAGTTTAAGTTTGGCCGACAGCAGGAGGAGCTGCATATGACGTCATCGTCATCAGGATATTCGTCATCAGGATATCGAACAGCAGGATATTGAAGGAGCTGCATGTGACATCATCGTCATCAGGATAATCGTCATCAGGATATCGGGGTGACGTAAGCATCAAAGGAAAGGTGCGTGAAGTAGAGTATCATCATCAGGATATATGGGAGGAACCGGATGTTCTATATCCTGCTGATGAACATGATGTTGAACATCATGACGCTGAAGGTAGAGGTTGTCGGTAAGGTGAACAGTGGACGTCAGGAGGATGTTCGCGCTTGCCGAATATGATGATGCTACCGATAGTCGAATATGATGATGCTGCTGACATGCGAAAGGGCGAAGGCTTGTCTGCAGGAGGATATCGGTCGGCGAGAGAGTAAATATGATGATGCTGATAGTGTAAAGGAAAATATGATGATGATGATGAAGGGTTGCGGACATCCATGCTGTATGTCAAGGTTTTAGTGTGGATGCCTTTGCATCACAAATGTATTTTCTACCCACTCACAAGTTCCGTATAGGACATGGACAAACTAATTTTTCCACATGTTAAAAACTTAGATTTAATTTCAAATAGAAATCACATACCTTCTAATGTGGAAACTGTCATAAGTTATCTGCCAATGAGCTTTGGTTGAGAAAACATTGTGAAAATGGAATTGGGTGTATAACAAATAGTTTGCAATAGAAATTGGTGTTCTTGGGAGTGACAACATCACAATAGAAATTGGTGTTATTTTTTCACAATAGGCTCAATTGGGAGACTTGTAGAGCAAAAAGGATTCTTGGGGGGTGGAGAGCTTCTTTCTTACTGCAGAACAGGTGTAAGACAGCGGAACTTTGGGACTGGAAAACCAAGAAAACCCTCTTTGGATTGCTGGTCACGCCAGTGGTTCTATATGGGTGCGAAGTTTGGGGGTGTAGCATGTCAAATCACAAGTGGAAACAATTAGAAAGAATCCAAAAACACTTTATCACCAACAATTTTAAAGTCAAATCAACGGTCCCCTAAGAGATCCTTTTAGCTGAAATGGGTACTTTTCCATTGGAGGCGTCAACATTAATTAGATTGATAAGATACTTAAGAAAGGTGGAGAGTATGGATAAGTATCACTGGCCCAAAATGGTGGTGGGGGAGAGATTAGACCGTAGGTAGAAGACGTGGATGAAACAAAACAACAAATGGATGTGCAAATGGGGCATCAGTTTACAAGACTGCCCTAATAATTAAGAGGAAATAAAAAAGTTTGTTTTAGATAAAGTCAGGACTGCCATGTGGACAAAACCAATTGGCTATAAAAAAGAGCATTATGTTAAAGAGTTCAATGCCACGTGGGAGCATAATGAAAAAGTCTATATGCAAACTGTTCTTAAAGGGAAGGCTAGGATTCTAGTTGCTTAGATTAGGTCTGGGTCCCATTGTCTTAGGTGCAAGACCGGTAGGTAGACGACCCCTAAGGAAGAGTGCGCAGAAAGAACTTGCATTTATGTAGCCAAGGAGTTGTTAAAACTGAAGGGCATTTCATCATTGAGTGTGATGCGTATGCAGATATTCGAAGTCAGTTTGGTGACAGCGAGAGCGGGGGCAGCGTTAGTGAGTTATTTGAGGAGGCAAGGATACACAATACGACAAGTTTATTGATCAAGATTATCAAGATTCACAACAGAAGATTTGACTCGAAAAAGAAGTTAAAAATGACATGAGGGATCGTTTTCTCGTCCCATACACTACTTAGCCTCGTGGACATTGTAAAATTTTTCATTTCATTTGGTGTTTATGGATGGTGCAGCAACAACAAAAGAATAATTTAGGGTTTTCACCAAGAAAAGTTGTGTATATTTAGATTTGTTCTAAATTTGAGCAATATAGCTTGTTTCGTGTTTGTTTTAAATCAAGCAAGAGTAATTAGAATCTTAACAAACCTTTATAGTTATTTATTTTAGCGTACGACTTTTCTTGGTGAAAACCCTAACCTACTCATTTTGTTGTTGCCGCAGCTTCCATGAACAACATGTTATGCCTCAAAAAATCTATTGTGGCAGCAGCTACCATCAACTCCAATTTCTGCTGCAAACTCTTTGTTTTACACCCATTTCACTTTCGCAATGTTTTCTCAACCGAATCTCATTCGCAGAGCCTTTTTTCACAGTTTGCCTCCTCCAAACTTAACATGTCTCAGCCCGACATCACTCGGATGTTCAAGTTGGCCCCCAAATTGCAGAAGCTCCGAACCCTCCACAGCGTAGAGCAGTTTATACATTTGTTCAACAAACGCGGCTGCACTGAAGTCCAAATTGCCAATATAATGAGGAGTCAGCCCAGAAGTATCGGATTTACAGAAAGAATATTGGAACCTAAGATCAAACTGCTGGAAGATTTCGGTTTTATGGATCGAAATCTGGCCAAAATTTTGACGAGAAGTAACAGCATCTTGGGCCAGAGCCTCGAGAACGAACTTCTTCCCAAGATGGAGTTTCTGAAGAATGTATTTGGGTCCCAGGATGTGCTCGTTAAAACCCTGTTAAGAGCACCACGACTTCTCGGTAATAACTTGGAAAAGACCCTGAAGCCCTCGATTGCTTTCTGGGAAGGATGGGGTTTTCGTGGGATGGGGCTCTTGAGCTTCTTACAGGTAGATCCGGTCGTTCTCCTACGCACGTCACTAACGCCTGCGCAGGTCGATCTCATTCACAAGATTGGGGTTGACAAAGAAAGCAAAATGTTCAAATACATTGTAAGTATGGTGGCTATTAGCCGCATGGAAACGTTAGAGGGCAAGGTAGAGAATCTCAGACTCTGCGGGCTCTCGGCTGAAGAAATCTGGCAACTACTTGGAGCTGCCCCTGTAGTCTTTTCTTTATCCAAGGAAAATGTCAGTGAAAAGATGAACTTTCTAGTTAATAACATGGAGCTCCCTGCAAATTATGTAGTGAAGTACCCTTTCTTGTTGCTAATCAGTTTGGAAAAGATTATAAGGCCCAGGTTGCTGGTTTGGCAGAAAATCAAATCCTTTAATGACCTCGACCTCTCTCTTTTGACGGTATTGAGGATGACAGAGGCAAGGTTTGTTAGCAAGATTATTAAAGGGCATCCTGAATCTAAAACACTGTGGACAATTTATGAAAATGCCATCTCTAATGCTTCCAACCACACAAAAAGCTCAACAAAAACATAATTTTGGATAGAAAAAGTGAGAGTCATGTCTCAAAAACCACAACAAATATATTGATCTTTGGCAGAAGGCAGGCAAAAACTCCCCATCCAGGTGTTGGCTGTGAGCATATTACGTTCCCGGAGCTATGTTGGTATTCTCCCTGCCCTGCGTTCTGTGTCTAGTTGCTCTTCAAGCAAGGTATGCATTGTAGTTATTAATTTTTTTAAGTGAGCTAATTGCTACCTCTGCAGCCATTCAGTGTAATGTAATTGGTGAATATTTAATAGATAGAAGTTTTGTTACATCTGAGAGTCATCTCAGAAATCGTATCATTATGTTCCAAATAGGAATTATTCTAGAAGCAAGGAGTGAACAATTATACATAAGGTTCAGTAAACAAGTTTTCCAGCCCCCAAATTATTGTAGAAGTTGTAATTATGAGTTTGATGTAGTACCATTTAGAACACCGGAGTCAGTTTGTGTGAAGATGTCATATAAGTCCTTAAAAAGAATACATGAAATCAGGAAACCAAAAACAGTAGGATTTTCGAAGTTCATCAGCAATTGGACAACATCACAAAACATTATTAGTTGGAAGTTAATTAATAAATGGTTTTAAGCAGAGTTTTGGGACTGATGCTAATCAGGTCCATTGCAGGCTCTGGCTTGACAAATTAAGATGTAAATATTAATCTTTACAGGTTAATATTTGTAGTTTTGGGTAGTTTTCCTCTTTTAGTTGCTTTGGGCAGTTAAACTGTTCCTTCACTGCCTATAAAATAAGAATGTAACCATTCTGTCCTACTTTCAATCTTAGCTGACAGTGGTATCAGAGGCAGTCCAAGACATCAGCCATTCAAAAATTACAGCAGCAAGCAGCAATTGAGATATTGCAAAGAAACAAATAAATTGCTGTCAAGTAACAGGAGACATTACCGGCAATGTAAAGAGACTTGTGATTAGCAATTTCTGTTACTGTTAATCCCAGCCACTGCCGTAACCCTTTGCTTACCACCGATATTATATATTTTATTGTTATCCACCTGAAGCAAACAGAGGCAAAGAAAAAGGCGCTTCAGGGATTTTGGGATTTTGCAGCCCCAAATGGTCTTGACTTCAAGAGAGGAGAGTGTAGAAATACTTTCATTTCGGCCAAGTGAACAGGCAGCAATAATCACTTCAGCAGTTTACAAGAATGTTTTTTTTTTAATTCTCTAAAGGCATATGTGTTAGCGAGAAGAATGAGTGTGCAACATTAACCTAAAATCAAAGCTTTTCTAAAGCATGAGAGCTGCACATGCATTTGCTGGACAAAAACAAAAGCCAGAAGAGGCATAAAGAATCCCAGTATTAAATATTGCTGCTATTTTTTATTTATTTCTTTCCTGCTTCAAAGAACGCAGTTGCAGAGGTATTTCTTTCCTGCTTCAAAGAACGCAGTTGCAGTTGCAGAGGTATTGGAAAAGGAACCATTCATCTCAAGTTGCCTGGCCTTCCATATTTAGTACTTCATGATGTCTTGTAGCTTCCTCAATTGTGATGTAACTTGTTGTCACTGGTGTTGATTCGACAACAAGTCCACTCCATTTGACAAGAAGATGGACATGTGGTAGTTAGAAAGAAGTTAGATAATCAAATTGCATTTACTGGTTGTGAAGATGCCAAGTTATTAAAACTCAAAGGCAGTTAAACTATTTCTACGAGTTTTGCTTATCTTACTGATGAAGGTAATTTTTTTACTAGTCTTTTATGGCATGCATGATTTGGGCATGCTAATTATGACAACATTGAATCATGCAAACCGAAGGTGTTATAGGTTTGCCCACTTTGCCCAATACACTTGAAAAATGTGAAGTTTGTGATTTGGCAAGTGCAATGAAAATCACAACTCATTCATTTTGATTTGTGTGAGCCCTTACTTCTACTAGAGGTTGTAAGTATTTTATGTTGTTCATTGATGATCTTAGTTGAATGACTTGGGGTTTATTTCTTGCAGAAGAAGTTTGTAGCTTTTGAAACTTTTAAGAAGGTTTGCATTATGATTGAAAATGAAGCTCAACATGAAATTGGTACTCTTTGAATAGGTAATGGTGGAGAGTTTACATCAAATTTTTTTAAGGATTATCTATGGGATTCAACATCATCTCACTATTCTAGTTAATCCCCAACAAAATGGTGTCATTGAAAGAATGAATAGAATTGAAATGTATATGGTTTGAACGATGTTATATTTCAAAGGAATACAATTGCATTTTTTGGTAGAAGCAACAAGAACAACAGTTTATCTATGCAATAGTTCTCCTTCATATGCGCTTCACCAAGTGACTCCATATGACATTTAAATTGGTTATCCTTTGTATGTTTGACATCTTTGGATTTTTGCTTTGATTCCTAAGGGGAAAAGAAGTAAGTTGGATCATGGAAGTTAAAAATGCATTTTTCTAAGCTATTTTGAATCTTCAAAAGGATACAAGTTGTATGATGAGGCTAATAAGAAATTTCTTATTGCTCGCAATGTTATATTTTGTGAAGCCTAAAAAATTAGTTAGTGTTGAACGCTAATTGCAACACCTTGGAAAATTTGCCAAGTTTGTCACTTGGAAAGAACATCCTTGTGAGATTCCTCACTTTGAATGAGGGATAAGTCATTTGGAACCACATTAAGAATCTCTAACTCGAGATGTGCAAGAAGAAATCCCCTCCAATGAAGAATTTCAAACTTTACATGAAAAATTTCAGCTTTCTCATGAAGAATTTCAAACTTTATATGAGCATGGGATTGAAGAAACTACATAATGGAGCTTCTGATCAAGAAATGAAAACAACAATAGTTCAACTTGGATCTTCATAAAAACAGGCAAAACAAGTCCAACAAACTCTTAAAGATTTGAGACCTGATGAAATTGGCCAGGCAAGAACAAGTTCATACAAAGGAAGGCAACAGGCTCAATCCAATAAAGAAGGTAACTTGGAGTCTATTGATGAAATCAATATAACAATAGACTCAGAACCAACTTCTTTTAAAGATGCTGAAATTTTTTGTAGTGTGGAGGAAGGCTATGCAAATGGAGTAAGATGCTCTCTCAAAAAATGGCACTTGGGAGTTGGTTGATCCTCCACTAGTTTGCAAACCTCTTGGTTGTAAGTGGGTCTTTCAAAACAAGTACAAAGCAAATGGCTCACTTGACAAACATAAAGCATAGCTTGTTGCAAAAAGATATGCCCAAAAAGACGACATAGATTATGAATAAACCTTGTTAGCAAGATTATTAAAGGGCATCCTGAATCTAAAACACCGTGGACAATTTATGAAAATGCCATCTCTAATGCCTCCAACCACACAAAGAGCTCAACAAAAACATAATTTTGGATAGAAAAAGTGAGAGTCAGGTCTCAAAAACCACAACAAATATATTGATCTTTGGCAGAAGGCAGGCAAAAACTCCCCATCCAGGTGTTGGCTGTGAGCATATTACGTTCCCGGAGCTATGTTGGTATTCTCCCTGCCCTGCGTTCTGTGTCTAGTTGCTCTTCAAGCAAGGTATGCATTGTAGTTATTATTTTTTTAAAGTGAGCTAATTGCTACCTCTGCAGCCAGTCAGTGTAATGTAATTGGTGAATATTTAATAGATAGAAGTTTTGTTACATCTGAGAGTCATCTCAGAAATCGTATCATTATGTTCCAAATAGGAATTATTCTAGAAGCAAGGAGTGAACAATTATACATAATATTCAGTAAACAAGTTTTCCAGCCCCCAAATTATTGTAAAAGTTGTAATTATGAGTTTGATGTAGTACCATTTAGAACACCGGAGTCAGTTTGTGTGAAGATGTCATATAAGTCCTTAAAAAGAATACATGAAATCAGGAAATCAGAACAGTAGGGTTTTCAATTTACAGTGGAAGTTCATTAGCAATTGGACAACATCACAAAACATTATTAGTTGGAAGTTAGTTAATAAATGGTTTTAAGCAGAGTTTTGGGACTGATGTTAATCAGGTCCATTGCAGCCTCTGGCTTGACAAATTAAGATGTAAATATTAATCTTTACAGGTTAATATTTGTAGTTTTGGGTAGTTTTCCTCTTTTAGTTGCTTTGGGCAGTTAAACTGTTCCTTCACTTCCTATAAAATAAGAATGTAAATCTTTTTTTAACAAAAAAATCTACACCATTCTGTTCTACTTTCAATTTTAGCTGACAGTGGTATCAGAGGCGGTCCAAGACATCAGCCATTCAAAAATTACAGCAGCATTTGAGATATTGCAAAAGAAACAAATAAATCGCTGTCAAGTAACAGGAGACATTACCGGCAATGTAAAGAGACTTGTGATTAGCAATTTCTGTTACTGTTAATCCCAGCCACTGCCATAACCCTTTGCTTAGCACCGATATTTTATATTTTATTGTTATCCACCTGAAGCAAACAGAGGCAAAGAAAAAGGCACTTCAGGGATTTTGGGATTTTGCAGCCCAAAATGGTCTTGACTTCAAGAGAGGAGAGTGTAGAAATACTTTCATTTCTGCCAAGTGACCAGGCAGCAATAATCACTTCAGCAGTCGACAAGAATGTTTTTTTAATTTCTCTAAAGGCATATGTGTTAGCGAGAAGAATGAGTGTGCAACATTAACCTAAAATCAAAGCTTTTCTAAAGCATGAGAGCTGCACATGCATTTGCTGGACAAAAACAAAAGCCAGAAAAGGCATAAAGAACTTCAGTATTAAATATTGATGCTATTTTTTATTTATTTCTTTCCTGCTTCAAAGAATGCAGTTGCAGAGGTATTTTTTACTTCTCTTGATTTTCAACATAATTAAAGTAAGAAAAAATTTGTATAAGAAGAGTTGTGTAATTTTCAAAATTTACAATGTAATCTATTGTGCAATGGTTGGTGAAACCCTAACTAGAAAAGGCATATGGATAGAATAGTGCAGAATAGTTGAAAACACTCTTATTTTCAATGATTTGTGGTGTAATATTTATGATGGAGACACCCAACCTACAACACCAACTGTTGTTAAAGAAAAAGTATGGTAGTACAAGAATTCTAAATCCTTAGCTTTGATTAGGGCTTCCGTTAATGGAGATGAATTTCGACACATATAAGGGTGTAAATTGGCTTGGGATGCCCTTCAAAAATTACGAAATTTGTATGATTCTTATTTAGAATTGGAGTTCATTCAGTTATAGTTGAAGTTATTCGACCTTGAATTAAAGAATGGTGATGTCATGAGTTTGGCTTCTAAAATTTGAGCCATAGAACAAGATGTTGATGTTGCTGGTGGGAAAGTTGATATTTATCTTACAACCTTCATAGAGACACTTCTACCAGCTCATTTAAACTTATTTGGAGCCCTCTATAGGCAAATAATCAGTTGAAGACCATCACTTTTGATCAATTGGTTGAAAAATTGGTAAAATGTGAAAATGACCTTTTGGGAGAAAAATTAATGGCATTGGTGAAAATATTTGTCTTGCTCAACAAAAAGGCAAGCCTCTAAATAAGCATTTTTCTTCCAAAGGTGGTCATAGTGATCTAGAAAGAGGTAGAGGCAAATGGAAAAATAGAGGAAGAGGTACAAATGATAAGAGGACAATTCAATGCGACAACCAAGATGATAGACAACACTTGTACTGCAAATGGTGTGGTAAAAAAGGGAGTCATGAAGCCCTATGAATGCAAAAAATCTCATGAGATCAGATAATTTATTTCAAACAAAAAGATACAACCTACTATGATGATAAAGCATTAGGAGTAGTGCGATTTGCATGCGACAGTGATCATGATGAATTTGTGCTTTCTATAATAAATCCTACCTACTCATGGCATGGTGTATGGGTGTTAGATATTGGAGCAACACAATATAACATTTTAGCATGATTATTTTGAAGAGTTTCATGAAGGCGTTTGTGGTCCTATCTATTTGGTAGATAAAATAAGTCTCAAGCCTATTGGAAAAGGAACCATTCATCTCAAGTTGCCCGGCCTTCCATATTTAGTACTTCATGATGTTTTGTAGCTTCCTCAATTGTGATGTAACTTGTTGTCAGCGGTGTTGATTCGACAACAAGGCCACTCCATTTTACAAGAAGATGGATATGTGGTAGTTAGAAAGAAGTTAGATAATCAAATTGCATTTACTGGTTGTGAAGATGTCAAGTTATTAAAACTCAAAGGCAATTTAACTATTTCTAGGAGTTTTGCTTATCTTATTGATGAAGGTAAGTTTTTTACTAGTCTTTTATGACATGCATGATTTGGGCATGTTAATTATGACAACATTGAATCATGCAAACAGAAGGTGTTGTAGGTTTGCTCACTTTGCCCAAGACACTTGAAAAATGTGAAGCTTGTTATTTGAAATCACAATTCATTCATTTTGATTTGTGTGGGCCCTTACTTCTACTAGAGGTTGTAAGTATTTTATGTTGTTCATTGATGATCCTAGTTGAATGACTTGGGGTTTATTTCTTGTAGAAGAAGTTTGTAGCTTTTGAAACTTTTAAGAAGGTTTGCACTATGATTGAAAATGAAGCTCAATATGAAATTGGTACTCTTTGAATAGATAATGGTGGAGAGTTTACATCAATTTTTTTTTAAGGATTATCTATGGGATTCAACATCATCTCACTATTCTAGTTAATCCCCAACAAAATGGTGTCATTGAAAGAATGAATAGAATTGAAATGTATAGGGTTTGAACGATGTCATATTTCAAAGGAATACAATTGCATTTTTTGGTATAAGCAACAAGAACAACAGTTTATCTATGCAATAGTTCTCCTTCATATGCGCTTCACCAAGTGACTCCATATGACATTTAAATTGGTTATCCTTTGTATGTTTGACATCTTCGGATTTTTGCTTTGATTCCTAAGGGGAAAAGAAGTAAGTTGGATCATGGAAGTTAAAAATGCATTTTTCTAGGCTATTTTGAATCTTCAAAAGGATACAAGTTGTATGATGAGGCTAATAAGGAATTTCTTATTGCTCGCAATGTTATATTTTGTGAAGCCTCAAATAGTGTTGAATGCTAATTGCAACACCTTGAAAATTTTGCCAAGTTTGTCTCTTGGAAAGAACATCCTTGTGAGATTCCTCACTTTGAATGAGGGATAAGTCATTTGGAACCACGTTAAGAATCTCTAACTCGAGATGTCCAAGAAGAAATCTTCTCCAATGAAGAATTTCAAACTTTACATGAAAAATTTCAGCTTTCTCATGAAGAATTTCAAACTTCATATGAACATGGGATTCAAGAAACTACATAGCAATAGTTAGAGAGTAATGGAGCTTCTGATCAAGAAATGAAAGCAACAATAGTTCAACTTAGATCTTCATAAAAACATGCAAAACAAGTCCAACAAACTCTTAAAGATTTAAGACCTGATGAAATTGGTCAGACAAGAACAAGTTCATACAAAGGAAGGCAACAGGCTCAATCCAATAAAGAAGGTAACTTGGAGTCTATTGATGAAATCAATATAACAATAGACTCAAAACCAACTTCTTTTAAAGATGCTGAATTTTTTTGTAGGGTGGAGGAAGGCTATGCAAATGGAGTAAGATGCTCTTTCAAAAAATGGCACTTGGGAGTTGGTTGATCCTCCATTAGTTTGCAAACCTCTTGGTTATAAGTGGGTCTTTCAAAACAAGTACAAAGCAAATGGCTCACTTGACAAACATAAAGCATAGCTTGTTGCAAAAAGATATCAAAAAGACGACATAGATTATGAATAAACCTTTGCGCCTATGTTGAAGTGGATTATTATTCATGCTTTGTTGGCTCTCTTAGCACAAAGTGAATGGAAAGTTCATCAAATAAATGTGAATACTACATTCTTGAATGTTGATCTCAAAGAAACAATGTATATGTCTCAACCAAAAGGATACGCAGTCAATGTCAAGAACACCAAGTATTCAAGCTAATAAAGTCCTCGTATGGTTTAAAACAAGCCCCACGAGCTTGGTATGGAAAACTCACTAAGCACCTCTTGAAGTTAAATTTCTAACGCTTTAATTTCATGATGCACTTTGTCAAAAAGGTTGATAGTGTAGTTGTATATCTAGTTGTTTATGTGCACTATTTGTTTTTAATTGGTAACAATGAAAAGCATATTAGCCCGCATGGGTAGCGAAGTTGGCTTAAGTCTTGGGTATGCTCCCCAAGGTCTTGGGTTTGACTCCAAGGCCCGAGATTAACGAATGCACGTGGCTTGTGGGCGGTTGCATACATCTCCAGGGGACTAGTCTCGCCCCAACTCACCCCTTCTTGTCCCCAACTTGGTAAGATGTAAGCCCAAGGTGGTTAAGGAGGGCTGGGCGTTGGGCTGGGATGCGGGGACACCCTTGGGTTAACAAAAAAAAACAATGAAAAGCATATTATAATTGCGAAAGAAGAATTGAAGTAAGGGTGTTGAAATGATTGACTTGGGATATCTTCATTACTATTTGGTTATTGAAGTGAGTCAAAAACCCAAGTATATTATGATCACCCATCAAAAATACATTTGTGAACTTCTAAGCAAGTTTGACATATGTTTGACTACAAACCAGTTAGTACTCCTATGGAGCAAAGTCTGAAACTAACATTAGATGATTTTTCATCATTGGTTGATGCAACTAAATAGTGATAGCTTGTTGGAAGCTTGATTTATGCAACAACACGACTAGACCTTTCTTTTGTTATTGACGTCCTCTCTAAATTCATGCAACAATCTAGAGAAAATAATTGGTTAGCAACAAAACAAGTTCTTTGGTATTTGAAGGGAACTTAGAACTATGGGCTCAAATACTCCAAGGCAACAAATTTCACATTTGTTGGATATTCAGATTTTGATTATGTAGGTGACTTGGAAGATAAGTCTGCTTTAGGTTTCCTAATGTATCTAGGGTTAATAGTCATTTAGTGGAAATCTAAGAAGCAATTAGTGCTAGCTCTGTCCTTTGTAGAAGTAGAATATATGGTTACTTTTGAGGCAACTAGAGAAATATTATAGCTAAAATGGATTCTTGAAGATTTGTAGGAACACCAAGTTTCATCCACACCTCTCCTAGTTGACAATCAATTTGCAATCAAAATGACAAAAAATCTAGGCTTTCATGATCAAACAAAACACATCAACACTAAGTTTCATTTCATTTGACATCACGTGAAAGATGGCAGTGTATTGTCCAATTGCAAATGAACTAGTAGATATTCTTACCAAAGTTCTTGGAAGAGAGAAGTTTGAGAAGTTTAGATTAAGGGGGGATGTAAATATTAATTTTTATGGGTCAATATTTGTAGTTTTGGTAGCTTTCCTTTTTTAGTTGCTTTTGGCAGCTAATTTGTTCCGTCACTGCTTATAAAATAAGAATGTAAATCTTTATTTTTTAACAAATAAATCTAAACTGCTATGTTCTACTTTCAATCTTGGTCTAACATAAGAAACTATATTTCAAGATAAAATTTTCAATTCAGAATATGCAAATCCACTCAAAATTGTAGAATAAGTCGCAAACTTTTAAATTTCAAAGGACTAGTTGTTTTACACCTAGCAGATATCCAATTGGAGAAAGTTCTCATGATTCAATGAATTTGAGATCATTCATAGAATAAACAAATTGTTAAGGGTTCAAAGAAGTTGTTTCTAAACAAATGAATGCTGAAAATGAAGATGAGTGTTTTAAGTTTTATTGTTTAGGATTCTTTATATGTTTTGACATTTTGAAACAAGGTGGGTTCAAGATTAATTGAATCTCTAACAAGTTGCACAAAAAATACACATAAATGTAAAAGGCTCTACAAGTTCCTATAAAAATTTGTGAGTTGACTGAGTTAAGGCAGCAAAACTTGCTATTGTTGGCTTAGCTCAAGGCTTTGCAAGTCTACAACATTTTAATAAAGGTGTTATTTTTCATGGATCTAGGGTTAACCTTATTTCTAAATGTTGTTTGTCTACATATAAATTGTGTAGTCAATGTGTCAACATTTTCTAAAAGTTTGGCTACAATGGAAGGGGATTAGGTTTGAAACAACAAGGCATCATCAAACCTATCAAAGTACTTGAAATGAATAACACTAGAGTAGGCTATTTATGTGCCATTAATAGTGATATGGGTTTACTATTGGTATATCCCAAACTAATTTATGAAGGTTGTTTGAACATTATCTCTCCCATAGACTCTTTTACAAATGATGAAGCTATAATGGAATACATTGGATTATACAATGACTTGCCTATATTTTATCATGATAGAGGCTTATCACTGTCTTTGAAGTTTCTTTATATTTTGGGGAAGATACACTCCTTCATTAGGCGGGTCTTTTGACATCTTACTCACTCAACCCTCCATAGAAGATCATAAGACACTTCAATTGGTGGTATTCTTGATAGTGAGATGGATGCAAAGATAGAAAAGATTCTAAAAATGGGAGATTGCCTAAATAAATATGAACAATGTAACATGTCCATATTACTAAAATACTTCAATGGTGACATCTTTGCATTGTCATATCTAGACATGTTGAGCATTGCTAGTGATATGGAACTGCATAACATTGTTTTAGAACATTACGCAAAAATGATTAAGCAAAAGATTAGAAAATGCATATAAAGGTTGCTTTATTTGTTTTGGATCTCCAACACAGTACGCAGACAAACCCAATGGTTGTGTTCATATTTGTATTGACTTTAGAGACTTAATAAAGTTTCAGCTAAAGATGATTTCCTCTACCCAATATTACCATGATTGTAGATTCCGTTGATGGGCATGGAATGCTATATTTATGGATGGATTCTTGGGCAACAATCAAATCTTACTAAACCCCCAAGATCGACACAAAATGTTGATTACTACACCATGAGGGACATTTTGTTTTGTTGTCATACCATTTGGATTGAAAAATGTTGGAGCTACCCATCAAAGACCCATGACATTAATCTTCCATGACCTAATGCATGGAATATTAGAAGATTACGTATGTGAGATCCTTGGGAAATCTAAGAAGAGAGCACACCATATTCAAGACTTGAGAAAAATCTTCAAATGACTTTGCCAATACAAAATTAGACTAAATCCTAAGAAATGTGTGTTTGGAGTCAATATTGGCTGCCTATTGGGATTCATTGTATATTAGTTGGGCATTAAGGTGGATGCTAAAAATATTGATGTAGTTGTTAACATGCCTCGTTTAGAAAACCTCTTGCCACTTAGTATCCTCCAACGGAAAATTTAGACAATTAAACAATTCATTAGACAACTAGCTGACAAAACCTTAACATTCACCACACTCTTAAAAAGAGAGATGTCAAATTTGAATAGAACGTTTATTTCTAAAAGGAATTTGATGGCATGAAGAAATACTTGCTAAATCCACTGGTACTCATGCCTATTATTTATGGAAAAACTTTTCTCTTATATGTATCGACCAATCTATCCAACTATTGGAGGTATTTTTGCACAAAATGATGAAAACAAAAAAGAGAATGCAATCCACTACATTAGTCATGCCTTATTGGATTACAAGACATGATATACACCAATGGAAAAATTATGTCTGGTCTTGGTCTTCACTTCACAAAAATGAAGACATTATATTATGCATGCAAAGACATATGTCATTATAAAAGAAGATCCTCTAAAATACATGTTGTATATGTCAATCTTTGAGGACATGCTACATATTGAGTGTTGCGAATTTTAGAGTTCAACCTTAAATTCATCTCCCACAAATCTTTTAAAGGGAAAGTAAGTTTTGAGCTAAAGTTTGCAACAGTGTGCCCTACTCATGCACCTATTGATGCATCATTGCTCGATGAGCACATATTACACATCAACTCTTTGTTCCCTTGGACCATGTTTTTCAATGGTTCTAGATGCATGACTACTTCTAGGTTGAGGGTGATCCTAATACACCTATCCTTTTGGCTTGAATTAAGGCTCCTTATCAAATCAAATTGACTGACATGCTCAAATCTAAAGTTGAAGATGTTAAATCCATGAGTAGTTAGGATAACAAGAAATGCATGTATATAACAAATTTCAAAGCCATGGTAAGACATAATACATGTGGCCCCTTGAATTTGGAATATGAATGTCATGAGTTTGTAAGATTTTTTGGAATCATTGACCCTTATAAAACATGGCTGAATCAAATTCTCAAGTCCAAAACATTAAGACTTTTGCCTCTGGGTGTAACTTTAAATCTCGTCTTCTTGGTAGCTTGGAAACTAGAACATATGTCAGCACTAGACTAATTATACATTAATAATAACCATGTATCTCATTGCAAGTGGTATTTACGAGCCTGTTAGATCTTTAGACCACTATTCCAAACCATCGATTCAACTAAGACCCTATGATTGTGTATAAACCCAAGACGTGAGAGAATTTGATAGTCTTTTTTAATAGAAATTGATTGCCATGGGCCTATTGAGATGGTTTATAATGTATTTCTCTTATGTATTTGCCTATCTTATCTCAAACCATGAGCTCTTGAAATTTTGACATGACTTAAATACAAGGAATGTAGTATATGCTTTAAATCATATTCATTTCATGAATCCTAAATGTAAATTGTCTTAAATTTGACTTGTCTAGAAATTGAGTGATATGCAATTTGATTATAGGATTATTGTCTAAGACTTAATGCTCTATTTTATCTATTTCTAGGATTTTCATAGGTATTTTAATCCAAGATATAACAAGACAAAGACATGAAGACTTGAGATGATGGGAGAAGATTGCTAAAGCAACATGAGGGGTTTTTCTAAGAAGGCAATTCCAAAACATGCTATTATCTCAAGAAATCTGAGATGATACCCTCAGAATAGTTTACTATCGGTATTAAATACTAAGAACTTCTAGTTGGATGACTTATTATTTCAAATGTACCTAGACTCTTGACACCTAGAAATCATGATTTTTACATTGGAATTACATAAGGGAGGCTAATTAAGGAGCTAATGAAGGAAACTTCACATGTTAAAATATGCAATTTAATAAGATGTTGACTAGATACTTGAGTTGAGGATGAATTGTCATTAAGGGACTTATTTACTTGAGCTATTCATGACTCATTGCCACATGCATTAAATTGTTCCTTTTAATTTATAATCTCATTGAAACTATAAACCTAAATTTAATATTTACAATCACTTAATGGGTGAAAAAGTTATTGAGTTATTGGGTTGATTGTTTATTTAAGACCAAGTAAGAGTCTTTGTAAAGGGTTGGAATCCAAATTTTTGAATATAGTTTCACTTATCTTAGCTATTTTTTTGTTCTTTTCATTGATTTTTAAACATAAGTTATGGTGTTTTGATTTCATTTTTGTAATTTAATTGAGTATTGGTTAATTCCACTCAAGTGCTTTATGGAGTAGTATTTGAATTGAAGGTTGCAAAGACTAATGTACATGATCTATGCATGTATTTGTTGATTTTGTTTATTTTCTTCATAGTTGAATCATCCTTACTTTGCGCCTTCTTGTGTTCTTGCTTATGTGAATATTTGTCATGAAAGATTGGTTTTGCTAGAATTTATCTACTCAATTGAGTCATATTTGGCATCATTACAAAATAGGTTGTTGCATGCTTATCATCTTCTTGCAAATTAGTCCTAATTTGCAGCCTCAAAAAAATTTCATTATAGGCTAATAAACTCCTTTTGCTTTAGATTTTGAAATTCTCTAAAAAGTTTTTGTTAATAATCCAAGGGCATGAACTTGGCTTTCAAATTTTTTACATCTTTGTCCACAATTTGATTTCCTCTTCCCTTCTCATAATATTCTAGAGATTCTCCCACCATAGAGTAGCATGAGAGTTCATTTTAGAGGCTACAACTTTGACCCTTCATGGATCACTTTCTTCAATTCTTTCCATGTCATAATATTTTTCTAAATCTTGAATCCAATCCAAGATTGGATTTAATTCACCTTTAAAATCACATACTTCAACCTTAACTCTAGTTCCCTATTTGGTTATAGCTTCAATAAGCCTTTTCATGGGATCTATGGCTCCTCCTCGACCCCTTTGAACTTTTGGTTCTTCCTCAGAATCTTCACGAGGCAACCTAGCCTCAAGGGCCTGCAAGCTTTTGAGTACTTCATCAACTGCATTACCTCTCCCTCTTGCATTTCTTTGGCCTCTTCTTCTCCAGATCACATGAGCTCCCCTCTAGACCATTTAAGTTTTGCTCTAATACCAAAATGATGCGGTTTTGTTTCTATGAACTTGCAAATTAAACTCCAAAAAGTACTCTATTTTGCCTTAACTCGTCAATATAAACATTTTCAATAGCAAAGAGCTAAAAAGACACAAACACATTCATTTTATAACCAAAAGAAATACACAAGAAGTTTTCTTATATTATATTAATAACTAGTAAATACCAAAACAAGCATAACAATAGGAAAACTAAAATATTGACCTCATGCCATTTAGCCTCTATTCATCAAAATCTCGAGTTATAATTTCCCTCTGAATTCTATTCTCACTCCTATCATTAACTCTAATAGGCTATCCCCAAAACTAAAACTCCTCTAAAACCTATATATCCCTAACTCCTACCGCCAACACAATTATTCCATCCTAATTTTACTCTTCAATCTAAATATAGAAAGAAGTCGACAATTGTTAATTAAAGACTAGCCAGAAACAAAACTGTCAAATAGTATACTATTATTAGTAAAACAAAAGTTCTAAAATGACTGAACTCAACTGATAGAACGTGGGAGGAGAAATTAAGGAAGATGCTCTACATCAGTTTCAATGTGTGCTACAAGTTTCCTTAGAAGCTATTGTGAATTTCTTTATGGCTGTTATGATCAAGTATATTTTACCATGTCTTTATATATTAAGCTTTGAGTTGTTTGTATTTCTTTAGGAACTCTTCAGTTGGTAACTTCAGTGCATTTGTAGTACAAGAGGAGGAAAAGATACAAAGGACAAATAACATAGAATAATCTTAAGTATAATCATGTTTATATATGGTTGCAAAATGTTATGTACCTAGGGATATGATATTATAATGTATTTAGGTGGATGGAGATGTCAACATGTGACACACATCTCTTAAGTTGGTTATATTAGGCCTTATGGATAACTTGTGTAATTAATTATATCAGGTGTTGAGTAGAACTTCATTAGGATTACCCTTCCATTATGTTGTAAGGAGGAGGTATATATAAAAGAGGTGATTATCATTGTAAGGGGAGGTGTAGAGTATTATATGTTGTTGGAGATCACTTGGAGATATAGTGTGGAGTGGCTTCTTCCTTAAGGAGTATTGTATGGTATTACCCTTAAGAGTTTATTCTATTTCCACATATATTGAATATTATGGCATATTGGCCCACATCATCTCTTGTGTTGTGTAAGATCTATCTTCTACATTATCTTATTGCAATTATTATATGTTTGGATCTTATCAAGTGGTATAAGAGCATGATCTTGGCATTGTGAAGGCAAAAACAAGGCTTTTTTTTTAAATTTTGGAGGTCATTTTGGGAAGTGCATCTTTTTTTTTTGTGAATCTTTGCAATAGTTTTGGTGGGTTTTTCAAGGGCATATTAAAGCTGCTACAGTCTCGATTTGAGCGCAACTAGAGCAGAATTAAGGGATTTATTCCAGAATTAGGGTTATCACCATTTTTTCTCCTAGGGTTGCAATTCAACGAATTATTTTCTACTTTATGGAGGGTTGAATAAGGCCACTTTCATACACCTACACACCTGATTTGGAAGAATGTGGAATTGTTTGCATTAAGTTATTACAATTTTATGGTTATTCATAATTTCGCTTTCTAGGCAACAAATCAGGGGATTTTTTTTGAGATTTGTATATTTCTGGAAAGCTTGCCAAATTTTAGCAGGGATCTATTATTTATAATTTTATTTTTGATTCTGAAAACATTATAAAATAATTCAATCAAAGTCAAGTATGTTGGAAATTTTTAGAAACCCTAAAAACACAACAGAGACCAGGAAGCAGAGAAGAACTTGGATTCAGGGCACTTGGGCACCCTAGACCCTAATTAGGGTTTAGTAGAATCTTTGAGTATTACCAGACCTATGCCTGTAAACCCTCCCTTCTTCTTGGATCTTGTCTTCAGAAACCTGTATCCTCAACTTGCACACAAGAAAAGAGGAAAAGGTTGTTTTGTGTATAAGGGCTTGCCTTAGTCAAACCTTGTGTTGGTGTTTCCACCTCCACTATAGCGATGATTAGATCCAAAAGTGCATGCCCTAGGAGGGCAAAGGCCAAATCAACAATATATGATGAAAGTATGAATGAAAATGATGATGATTACAACAAGATGTAACACCTTAGTTGGAGTAGATGCTCAAGATCATGCACCAACAAGGATGGAGAAGGATTGAATTTTCCTTCAAGGCCTATAAACAAACTTCATAACATCCACAAGTAGATAGCAAATCCAAGCATGAAGAACACTTTAGCATAGAAGATCAAAACATGTGAGCAAACTCTATATTGACATTAAGCATCCCCCTTGTAAAATGAATTGTAAAACTCCTTTATATATGCATTCATGCTCACAAACAACAAATAAAACCAAATGGGGCCAACATGTATGAACTAGGGGGTGTTCTAAGTCGACACCACAAGAGGGGCTAAAGGACCCATCTGGGAGCGTCCTAGTCCTTTAGCCCCCAAAACTTTGGGGAGTGTCAAATGTCATGGGCTTAGGCTAGTCTTAAGTTTATTCTGTTAGGTTTATTCATCGGGATCGAGATTTTATTGTTTTATGCTCAAAAAGGTGTTAAAATAGGTCCTGATTAACAAAGGTAACATTTTAGGTCCAACCAGGTGCTAAACTAGGTGTAAAATGCTAGTGTATACATTTTACTCTATAACATTTAGCCCCCACTTTAGTGTGGGTACAGACTTACATTTGAACTCACACTAAAGGAAGAAGACATATTTCAAACACGAAAACATAGAAGCCAAAGAATTCCACCAAGTTGTGGACTATAGTAGCCACCAAGCTTAGGATTCCAAGGTTGCAAACATGTAAGCCAAGAGATTTCAAACATGCAAGACATTGCAACATAATTCACATACACATGGGGTACTAAAAGCATTCATAAGAATACACACGAGAGACACGCAATACACAAAGGAAATACACGCCATACACAATGCATACATGCTTGACACGAAGCATACACATAAGACATAAATCATACATGAAAAACACATGGAAAACGTGATGAAGATACATAAGACACATAGAATCATTAAAATACTACAAGTTAAAACAATAGAAACAACCATAGAAACAAACACATAAGGCACATTACTCTGATGCTAGCTTGCTCTGTTGCTAGGGATCATGTGAAAAGAAGTGCCTTTGTGGATCACACACTAGTAAAGACCACTGAATTACTAGGTGACCACGACAAGTCACATGAAGCACACGGGCTAGTCAACTTCGTTGCACTAGGTGGTTTGTGGACCAAAAGGAAACATCACGGGCTAGAGAGGACCGTTGAATCACTAGGGAGTTCCATGCCAACCATAATAAACAAGTATGTAACCACAAAGAGCATAACGTGATGTATGCACCCACCTTAAAGTAATTGCTAACTCCTATCAGAGAGCAATTGCTTTAAGGTAGAATAAACCACAAGACATGCACATAAGATACATGTTCCGAAAAATTACATCACAACAAGGGGTTGCCCCCTCACAAGGCAAACCAAGGCGATGCTATAAGCATGATACAAAATAGCTTGTGTAGTCATGGTATGACACCGAGCATAGCAACAAGGTGTCGCATAAATCAAAAACATACAAGAAACAACAAGTTAAAGGATGCAACAACAATGCAAATTACGACATATAAAAGAACGATGATACAAATAGAGAGAATGTCATAACAGATTTTGGTCCCTTTGTATTCTTGCATCTATAAGGGTGTCAAGGGTCATCCAAAGAGATGTTAACAACAACACACAACTATAAAGCATCAAGCAACACATTACAAGGGAAAATAATCACATGCACTCATAACATAATAAAGATAAGGGACCTCACTTGCGAGTCAACCTGAAGCAAATCCTCCTCCTCCCAATCTTGCTCATCATCCATTTGGAAAGGTGGAAAAGATGCAAGAGGAACTATAGCATGTGTGGTGTAAGGATCAAGAATCATACCTGTATCATCTTCAAATTCGCTATTGGAATGTAGTACAATAGGTTACATAGCGACTTGTGAAGCTTTATCCTTCTCTGGAGGAGGCAAAACACTAGTAGATGTCTCCTTCGCATCCATCGATGATAAACGCTTGTGAGGAGAGATTTTCCTCTCCTATAACAAGGCAAGCCATAGCACAATGACGCTTCTTTCTTTCTCTTCCAATGTTATTTAGCTTAGCTTTAGTGTGATGTTTGTGAGGGGAATCGTAGTATCTTCCAACGTGGGTTCCTTTTCTTCCTTTGCTTCAGGGACATTAGAAGAAACATGAGGAATCACCAAAGGTTGGAAGACTACAGGGGAAAGGTTCCTCAAAGTGGGTTTCTCTTCCTTCTCAACTTGTGAAACAGGTGGAAGTACATGAGCATCTTCAAGCGGTTGAGAAACCTCAGGAAATAACACACATGCAACTGATTGATTTCCACTACTCTTCACAGAGGTAGGTGGGACAAAAGTAATACTGCGATTGTGGGGAGGTTTGTTTTGTGCTCGGAGGTTGCCTTATTGTCCTTGAACAAATTGCTGAGGGGGAACCTCAGCATATCTATCAGACGCTTGGGTCAGGGAAGAACCTTTAATTCAGGCTTAGCTTCATTCACCACTTGTGGGACAGGGGGAACTATTGTCGTAGCCTCAGAAAATCGAGGAGGTTTGGGGATATCACAAAGAGGTATGTTACTAAGTGACAACTCTACTATTTTCTTTGCTTAAAACTTTTGATATGACAAGAAGAATAAATCCTCTCTAGCTCGAGTGACTCCAACTGGTTGTGGCCAGAAGTAGTCAAGTGTAAAATGTCCATGTCAAGCAATGGGCAGGTACCGACTGTGATGCACAACGTGCACACATCTTTCAAATGAAAACTTTAAGTACTTATGAACCATAGAGTGGACCGCCTTCATGGAGCAAAGCCATGGTGACCCAATTTCACATGAATAAGTTCAATATAGGAATGATGACAAAATTAACATCTAAGGTTTTTGGGCCAACCTTAACATCAAGGGTCAAGACACCAAGAGTTAGAAGGATAGACCCATCACATGCTCTAGTCACCATCTCCAATACGTCGTAGGTATCTTGATATGAACCATGCATGTAGAGAAACTCTTCAGTTACTACATTTACCATGCATATAGGATCTATCATAGCACCTCGAATGGGTTTATCATTAATTCAAATACTAATGTAAAGAGGTCCATTAGGAGCTCCAATAGTAGCATCATGTGGACTAAAATATATAGCATGTTCCAATTCCACTCTCTCTTTATGAGCGCAAGCATCCACCATGCAAATATCACCTTCATAATCTTGTTCTTGAGATATATCTACAACATTAGATTCATGATGAGGTAAAGGATCAATATATATTTGAAGATTTTGATCAGGAGCATCCATTGATTTATTCCCTTTGTCCTTCACACCAGCAACCTATATGACATTGGAGTCGATGATGTCTAGAACTTCATGTTTACGATACATACATATTTCAATCTCATGGCCAGAGGAACGATGAAATTGACAAAAGGCCTTCGAATCAAAGGAAGATGATTGCATCTTGCTTGGATCGAGAGGTCTAACAGGTGGAAGCTTGATGAGATTGTTGTTCAGAAGTTGTGTCATTATAGAGTAGAGAGACTGATAATGGTGTGAAATGTCTTGTTTTCGGTTTCAATTTATATGGGGTAGGAGCAGGAGATGACGTTGCCACCACATGTTTTCTTATGTTACTAGCTGAAATTGCATTTATCTTGATGAAGTTTTTGTTTTGTCTTTTGAATAAATGATTGTGAGAGGCTTCAGATTGACCAACTGGAGGCGATGAGGGATTATTCTCATACTGACTAACGAAAAGTTGGTAATCATAGAGAGCCTTGCAAAGATGAAAGAAAGAATCATATCACATCAATAATATCTTATCACAGATGTGAGGTTGTAATTTTCCAATAAATATTATTTGTACATCAACATCCGGAATAGAATATTGAACTTGTGAAAAGAGGGCTTGACAATGACCCATAAAATCTGTTAATTTCTCTTTTGTTCCTTGTTTGCAATGAACTAAGTATGTCAAATAGACTTGAGGTCCAATGTTCACTTGAAAATGCTTGATAAACTTATTGACTAATTGTGAGAAAGAAGTTATAGAATTAGGAGGTAAAGAGCAAAACCAATCCAAGGTTCTGTCCTTGAGTGACCTAGGAAAGTTTTTCCAAGATTGCATCGTCAAAGAAGAAATCACTACACATAACGATAAAGGTTGCCACATGGTTGTTAGGGTCTCCCTCGCCATTATATTTCTTGAAGTGAGGGGTCTCAAACTTTTGGAGCATTTGAGCTCTTAAGATGGAATAGGACAAAGGGATACAAACATAATGTGTTGTCATATTAGGTTTAGGTGGACTATTGCTTATGCTAGCCAATTGTTGTTGGATGGAGATCATATTTTTGAACAATTGGTTTATGATAGGGTTGGAAGCTAAATCAGGTAGCGATTGGAATGAATTGGAAGGACTAGCTGACAATGTATGAGTAGCCTTTTGGAATGTGATAGGAGGTTTAGATGTAGGTGGAGTAACATTAGGTGTGGAATTTATGTAATTATATGGAACTGTACTATAATGATGAATGAGATTCCTAGTATATAACCCAACACATGTGGTGGCACTGTTACTTGACTGTGTAGTAGTGGTGAGAATAGTAGAAGTTTATGTAGGAATAGGGAGTGTTGGTATGGGTGCCGACACTTGATTCTCTATTTGTTTTGAAGAAGTAACATTAGTGACAATTTCAGTGCAACTAGATGTAGATAGAATGTTGTTATGCACTATATGAGCAAGGCCACATAAGACTTCCAATCCTTCTTGACCTTCGAGAAAAAAACTTCTTAGACTTTCAACAATAGGGATGAACTCGTCAACTATATGTTTCAAGCTTACAAATTGCTGGAAATTAGCCAACTTAGTGTCTAATCTCTGAATTTGAGCTTCAGGAATATGAGCCACAAGGTCATCAATGTTGATGGATTCATGAAAAGTTGATGCTTCATGAAGATGTGAAGTAGGGATATCGAGAAGAAGTGATTGACTTTCTTGTGTTATAAGACTAGGGATTTGGGATTCTGATGTATTGTTATCATCGTTATTCAAAGCATTAGAACCCATAATTCCAAGACTCTTCGCACAAGGATTTTAGAATCAGGGCATCGGGTTACAAATCTCATAAAGCGTCTACAAGCTTTAGTAACACACAAGATGCACAATTAGAAGAAATGAATGATATAGAAAAATAAGTGTTTGAGTTTTTGTTTAAGTGAAGCAATGTTTTGTTCAAATGTAAGCAAACATAATGCACAAAATATATCCTTGACCAAATTCAACTCTACTCAAATCCACTTAGATATCAATAATGCCAATGCTCAAATCAAACCCAAATTTCAATGTTTTTTTCAAGATGCAACAACTCAAAATTGTTCTTATCTTCAATCTTCAATGCAAGTTGACATTTGTAATGTAGTAGAGAAAAGTAAAATCATATTTGAAATGCAAATGACAGCAACAAAATCTGAAAGTAAATAGTAATCACAAACCCTAGATTTTCAACATTAACTAGGTTTTCACAAAATGCAACTTTTTTGACAAATTCTAGCAATGAAAAGATTCAAATGCACAATGTAACATAATGAAATGATTAACTAATGTAATACCAATCAAATCTGATGCAAAAAATGAGAAACTTAATTCATGCTATGGTGATCTAACCTTACAAAATGTAAACAAAGCGACAAATATGTCTTTTTCCAAATCTAGAATGAAGTGTTTATTTTCCAAATTTTAAATGCAAGAATGAAAGAATGTTTTAAACACCAAGAATAATGAGGTACAACAAATGAAAATATTTTAAACAAGCTAACAATGCAACAAGATCTGAAACAACTCACAAATCTATAAACCCTAGGTTCAAAACTAGCTAGATTTTCTAGAAATGCAGGGTTTGACAAACCCTAGTTTTGAAACTATGCAAAAATTAATTATGTATGCATGCAAAATGATTAATGAACTCAATCTTAATCATATCTAGTGCATGAAACAACTCATATCCGAAACAAGAAGGATGCAAAGGTGCAAGACAAGTCGAGTTCACCAAAATGTTAAGTGGAAAAGGGGGATCTAGCCTAAGAAGTTAAACTAGATAAAACCCTCTTCTACAAATATTAGAACACAAATCGAGCTTGGCTTCTACCCATGAAGGAGATTCAAACTACAAGGGTTCTGCCCTTTTGTTGTATGGAGAAGAGTCAACCAAATTCAACCAAGATCTAGCAAGCAAAATAGGGCAAATAACCAAACCTTATTTGACAAAGATTTGCTAATAACTAATTGTCAGAAACAAATATCAGAAATCTAAAAACACAATAGAGACTAGGAAGTAGAGCAAAACCTGGATCCAGATTCAGAGACACCAAAGACTAGGTTGCTTGGGCACCCTAGACCCTATTTAGGGTTTAGCAGAATCTCTGAGTATTACTAGAGCAGTACCTGCAAACCCTCTCTTCTTCTTGGATCTTGTCTTGGAAACTTGTATCCTCAACCTACACCCAAGAAAAGAGGAAACAGGTTGTGATGTGTATAAGGGCTTGCCTTAGTCAAACCCTGTGGTGGTGTTTCCACCTCCACAACAACTATGATTAGATCCAAGAGTGCATGCCCTAGGAGGGCAGAGGCCAGATCAACAATATATGATTAAAGTATGAATGAAAATGATGATGACTACCACAAGATGTAACACCTTAGTTGGAGTAGATGCTCAAGATCATGCACCAACAAGGATGGAGAAGGATTGAAACTTCCTTCAAGGCCTACAAACAAACTTCATAACATCCACAAGTAGATAGCAAATCCAAGCATGAAGAATACTTTAGCATAGAAGATCAAAACATGTGAGCAAACTCTAATATCACATTAAGCATCCCCCTTGTAAAATGAATTGTAAAACTCCTTTATATATGCATTCATGCTCACAAACGATGAATAAAACCAAATGAGGCTGACATGTACAAACTAGGGATGTGTTCTAAGATGACACCACAAGAGAGGGGCTAAAGGATCCATTTGGGACTAGGGTGCTCGTGTGCCCTAGTCCTTTAGCCCCCAAAACTTCAGGGAGTGTCAAATGTTTGGGCTTAGGCCAATCCTAAGTTTATTCTATTGGGTTTATTTATCGGGATCAAGATTTTATCATTTTATGCTCAAAAAATTGATAAAATAGGTCCTGATTAACAAAGGTAACATTTTAGGTCCAACCAGGTGCTAAACTAGGTGTAAAATGCTAGTGTACATATTTTACTCTATAATAACAATGAGTATAACTTCATCAACATGGAAGTAGCCAAGAAACTATAGGTGCAAGCAAAACAAATCAAGAACAATCAATTATTGGGTAAGGATTGAAGATGAGAAAATCAAACAAAGGAGATAAGACAAACAAAATGCATAAAACACAATGTTTATACCTTCGAAGATCTCTCACTCCTTGATAAGGTTGAGGAGAAGTGCACCCTTGAATCTCCTAGCTTTACCCAAGTTGATGTAGTGTGAATGTGGATTGCTCTTTCTTTCAACACAATATGGATGAAGGGATTTGGCTAAGGATGATAATGATGGAGATGAGAGGAGGATGAGAGATTATTTTGGGATTATGATGTTAAGATAAGAAGGTTTTTGAGAGATTTTGACATGATAAGGGTATGATGAGAGGAGGTGAGAGAAATTTTGGCATAGTTTGGATGCGAGAAGAAGTGATGAAAATGCTTAGATGAGGGCTCTATTTATAGATTTTTCGTAAAAGAATGGAGGGTGAGGATTGAAAGTTTAGATCAATGGCTAGGAATGCTTGAGGATTAGGGTTTGGATTGGAGTTGTAGTCTTGTCACAAGAGGGTTGGATAAGAGAGATCAAAGGCTAATATTTGGTCAAGAAGATTGGATGGATGGGAATAAAAGTGAATTTTTAATTCAAATGGGGAAGAGTTCCATTAATGGAGACTAGGACAAGTTAGAATAAAAAATTACCTTATGTGGAATAAAAGTTAATTGCTTATTTGTGGGGTGCAGGAATGAGTGTTAAGTGAGATTTGACCAAGCTAATCAAGAGGATTAGCTTAATTAATATGGCTGGAGAAAATTAGTAGATGGATTAATTAGGGGTTAAAATTGATTAAATAATGATTTATTTAATTAATTTAGCTCTAGGGGTCATGTAGGCTAGGGTAGCTAATTACATAATTGTCATTTAATCAACTAGGCTAGGTTTAGGCTATATGATAGGGTAAATTAATTAAATAAATATTATTTATCTAATTAATCATGATTAGGAGATGGAGAAATTAACTAACTAAATATTGAGAATATTTATTTAATCAATGAGGATATAGTTATAAGGTATAGTGATAAATTAGGTAAATTAATTGATCACAAAGGATGGATAAATGGCTAAGGATAGATGATTGGGGATAAATTAATTAAATAAATTAGATTTATTTAATTATTTAATTAATAGGAGGGATAATTGGTAGTGTAGAAATATGAGAAATTGGCTTGCGAAGCAAGTCAATTTTAGGTGTCTACAAGGATATTCTTTTTTTTAAGATTTGAAGCTCTCTATGGATAAATATGTGTTGCGTTCAAACTTTCATGCTTTGGATATGGATGGGTTGGATATTATTCTTAAGGTTATCCTTGGTTAGAATCATTGGAAAAAATAAGTGTCAATGTGCAAAAGAAGTTCATGAAGCTTTGGTATAAGAGGAAAAAAGTTACATTATAGGATAGTACACATAATGAAGTCCAAAGGAAAGTCAAGGAAGAGCAAGTTCAAGAATCTACTAAAGATAGAACCAATGAATCAGAGGACATACAAGAGGAGAAAGATGTAGAGAGAAAAGAGGATACATGAGTTATCTTCATGAGCCAACTAAAAAAGTGGAAAAAATGATGAAGTAGAGAAGGTTCCAGTGATAGTAAAAGGTGCAATATATAGGCATCCGCATCACTATGAGAGACAAGAATCTTGGAGGACTAATACTATAGGCAAAAAACAATCCAATTACTATGGACTTGCATGGAATCAAAGGAACAACTACAATTATCCATGGTATCATAGAAGTAAGGGTTAATCATGGCAACAAAGGACTTATTGTGATAAGGAATGGAATCAACTAGGTGTAACAAAATATGGATCAAGGATGGGATCTAGGTACTATCAAGATAAAACCACTTTGAAGGTCAACTATGGATGGTTGGATGATTTTCATGGTGGCACATTTATAATGACTTGTGAAAGTCATACTATTTGGCTTCTTCTCATGTTTCAAGGACGAAACATGTCAAGGAGGGATGGAATGTTATGTACTTAGGGATATGATATTATAATGTATTTAGGTGGATGGAGATGTCGACATGTGGCACACATCTCTTAAGTTAGTTATATTAGCTTGTGTAATTAATTATATCACCTGTGTTGAGTAGGCCTTCATTAGGATTACCCTTCCACTATGTTATTGGGAGGAGGTATATATAAAGGAGGTGATTATCATTATAAGGGGAGGTGTATTGTATTATATGATATTGGAGATCACTTGGAGATATAGCATGGAGTGGCTTCTTCCTTAAGGAGTATTTAGGGTGTTACCCTATCTTAAGGGTTTATTCCATTTTTGCATATAATGAATATTAAAGCATATTGGCCCACAACATCTCGTGTTGTGTAAGATCTATCTTCTACATTATCTTATTGCAATTATTATATATTTGGATCTTATCAAGTGGTATTAGAGCATGATCTTGGTTGTAATAACCACCCTCAAAATTTTTACCCAAAACCCACAATTTTTCTAACTTCTATTCTGCAGGCATTTCGTCAAGCATTTACCATTATACTCATTAATATGAAATTCTAATTATAGCCAATGCATAACAAACTGTGCATAGAGTATATAATCAGGAAACATTCAAATTTGCTATTCAACTTTCAATGATAAGACATGGGCATTTTGTCAAACAATTTGCAGTTCATATAAAGATGATTCAAATTGGAACCATGAATACCCAAATGAATATTTAATTCATAATAGAGAAGACAAATAGAATGCTCAATGAATATACCAAACCTGAGCCACAATCTTCATTAATAGATACAATATATCTAGGAAGGATGCACTAATGCAAGAAAGATAAATTGGAAACTATAGCAATTTCAGAAAAATGTCTTCAATTATTATGAACCTTCACATTTTATGGTCATTCAACTTTGGCACTAGTGGAACAACAAACCTGCTGGATAGAATGACAAAGGTAGGTCCCATGTCTTCAACCACATGCAATACTCTCTATTCCCTAAGACATCACTTCAAAAATACCTCCAAATAGGTGACAACTATAGGAAAGTCCAAAGGACTTAGTTAGTGGTTGCGACTTCTCCTAAGCTTCCACGCATCTTCTCCAAATCTTCACGTAGTCTCAAAAAGACCATGAATAATGTCTTTCAATAGAAGTGATTGCCTTCTAGGACTCCACGCGACCTCAAATATTAAACATATTACTTCTAAATATGTAGATATCTCTTCCAAGGTGAGCGGTCAGCCTTCGCAATCTCCACGCTAAGAAGAAATATAAGATATTTTTTATTTCAATAAACTCAAACTTGGACACCCAGTTAATGTATTCCACATTCACACTTCCAATAAACCAAGATGAAATAATTTGTATTTGCTCTAAAAGTCTCACAAATTATTAGAAGTCAATCTCCCTAAAGCAAATACCAAATCTCAAAATTTGCAATCAAAAACTTTGAAAATCTTCATCATGATACCCTTAAACTAGAAATCTGTGAATAATAATGGTGATTCTTGAGTAGAACCACTCCAAAATAGCTAGGGATTGTCTTTCAAATCTGAAACTAGAAATCTAATGAGGGTTTTCATCCTCAAAATATCATAGAACACACAGGTTCAATCTAGTAGCATAACGGTATAAGAAATCTACAGCATATTGAAAATGAGAGCTCAAACCTCCTTTTATAGCCTCTTGGAGGGAAAATCAATTTTAAAATATAAAACAACCTCCTTTTTCCCCAACGCCCTTTTTGAAGAATTAAAATAACCTTAACATATTCCCTCTCACTCCCTAGGTGCCCACTTAAGGAGGGGTCATAAAACAACTTTATAAATTATAACACTTAAGTGAATAATCAAACATTAAACATTAGAAACTTAAGTTAATAATTTAAATACTCCACCTGAGTTGTGGAAAGCACTGCCAAAGTGTTAGAAACTGAAACTAAACATGTCAAGACACAACTAAGGCAGTGGGATGATGACATGTGCTAACTCGGTAACTTATTAAAAATAGACATGCTCTCCAAGAAGTGTGGAGTACAAACCAAGAGTCTGAAAATGCTTTTGAAAGCATCACTGCAATCCATAATTCCAACTGATCTTGAAGCCACAAATAGAAAACAATAAAAATAAACTGGTGCTCTCCAAGATCTTTGGAGTCCCCTTACCAACACCAATCAACCTACAGGAACTTAGGGAATAGGATAACAATCACCAAACTAACTAGGCCTAAGAAGGGGCATTATAGTCCTCCCTTCCTAGAATTGCTTGTCCCCAAGCAATTGCAAATCGGGATGTAATATCTGCTCACTCTCCCAAGTAGCATCCTCCATCGATAAATTCTTCCATTTTACCAAATATTCCTTGATGATCCTCTTCCTCAAAGTACACTCCCTATAATCAAAATAACTACCTTTGGAACCAACACAAGTTTCCCTTCCTCATCCAAAAGGGGTAACTTAGAAGAGGGAAGAACTTTATGTCCAAGCGCCTTCTTGAGGCAAGACACGTGGAAGACACTGTGCAACTTGCTACTACCATATAGATCCAATTCATATGCCACTTCTCTAATCCTCTTGGAAATCCTAAATGGGTCATAAAAACATGGCTTTAACTTCTTCGATCCACTCTTCTTGAGATTGGAATGCCTGTAGAATTGCAATCTCAAATAATCCATGTCACCCACCTCAAATGCACACTCTATACAATGTTGATATGCATACAAGTTCTATTGATTCTGAGCATACTGGAGTTTGTCTTTCAAGGATTTCATTATGTCTTGGCTCTGCTGCAATAAATCCTTAGTTTTGGGCATTCTACTATCACCAAACAGTAAATCTATGAAGCTAGGGTTTTCATATCCATACAATGCCATAAATGGTGACATCTTGATAGACATGTGGAAAGTAGAATTATAATAATACTCAGCAAAATTTAGCCATCTCACCCATGCCTTCTGCTGCCCTGAAACATTATTCCTGAGGTACCCTTTCACCCACTTGTTGACAATTTCTATTTTCCCATCAGTTTGTGGGTGATAACTTGTGCTAGGAGTGAGCTTAGTCCCACTCAATCTAAATAATTATTGCTAAAATAAGCTCAAGAACTTGTTGTCCCTGTCACTTACAATGTTATTAGGCATTACGTGCAACCTGAACACTTCTCTAAAAAATAAAATTGCCACTTGTACTGTTGTAAACACCACTGAAATAGCAAAGAAGTGTACAAATTTTGTCAACCTATCAACAACATATATGCAATCCTTACCTTGTACTTTAAGAATCCCTATAATGAAGTCCATAGAGATACTTTCCCATTTTTGATTGGGAATAGGCAGGGGCTACAACAACCTAGCAAGATAAGTATGTTCATTCTTATTCTGTTGACATGTAGGACACTCTCTAACATACTTAAGGACTTCATTCTTAAGTCCTTTCCAAGAAAAGCTCTCCCAGATTTGCCTACAAGTCTTAAAGAACCCTAGGTGACCAGCCATGGGTGCATCATGAAATGACCTCATAATCTTCACCTTCAGCCCCGATTCAGGTACTAAGATTTTTTTTTGTAAATAATTAGTTCACTCACCAATTTGTACCTATCATCCTGTAAAGTACCATCAATAACACTAATGAAAAAGGGATTCTTGGCATATTCTACAAGTATTTACTCTTTCCAATTAGCAGTGATCTCAATCATGGAACATAAATGTGGCCTCTTTGACAAGGTATTGGCCACTATATTTTCTTCCTCTTGACATATTCAATGTCAAAATTGTAATCTTGTAGCTTACTAACCCACTTTTGCAACCTATCATTGAGGTCTTTCTGATTAAGGGAGTACTTGAGACTATTTTGATCAGTTTTGACAATGAACTTACCAACAAGGTATTTCCTGAACTTTGTCAAAGAATGCATTATAGCAAGCATCTCCTTGTCATAAATGGAATAAATCTTCTCTACACCCCTCAACTTCCTACTTTCAAAGGCAATAGATTGCTCATTTTGCATTAGGACATCACCTATCCCTTCACTGGATACATTGCACTCAAGCTCAAATGGATTGGAGAAATATGGTATAGATAAAACATGACATGTGCTCATGATTTACTTAAACTAATCAAAACATTTCTGCCCTGCATTAGACCATGAAAATGCCCCCTTTTTGGTTAGATCTATAAGTTGGGCAGCCACCTGTGAAAAAACTTTTCATGAACCTCATGTAGAAACCACAAATACCAAAGAATCCCTTCATCTGAGAGTGATTAGTAGGTGGAGGCCAATCTATTATTGCTTAGATCTTTTCCTGATCAACACTAACACCCTTGGAGCTGATTATCTGACCAAGATATAAAAGTTATGTTATATCAAATTCACATTTAGATTCTTTTGCATACAAAGACTTTCTCTCAACGATGCTAAACACCTCATCAAGATGTCTCATATGTTCTTCCCATGTCTTGCTAAAAATCAAGATGTCATCAAAAAATATTAAAACAAACTTATAGAGTTGCTTGTTAAACACCTGATTCATGCAAGACAGAAATCTAGTAGGAGCTTTGGTTAAGCCAAAGGGCATAATCAAAAACTCATAGTGACCAAAAGGGCACCTGAAAGCAGTCTTATCTATGTCCTCCTCATGAACCCATATCTAATGTTAACCTAATCTAAAGTCTATCTTAGAGAAGTAGACCACTCCATGTAGCTCATCAATCCTTGGAATGGGATACATGTTCTTGATAGTCTTCTTGTTCAAGGCCTTGTAATCTATGCACATATGCATAGTCCCATCCTTATTCTTCACTAAAACAACTAAAGATGCAAATGGGCTCTTACTTGGGCGAATATGACCCATATCTAAGAGTTCCTTAATTTCCTTTTCAATTTCATCCTTGTGTCTCTTCGGATGCCTATATGGAGTGGTGATGATAGGTTTGACACCCTCCTCTAACTCTACCACATGCTCCATGCCTCTCTCAGGAGGCCTCTCAAAGGTATACCACCAAAACATTTGCTATTCTTGGTTAGCAAAGCCTGCACATCTGGATGATAACTTCTCTTTTCCTATTCTGTGATGGTAGGCATAATAATACGCTCTGCTACCCACTTAACTTGATAATGTCTAATCAATCTCTCCATCCTTTTGAAAATGACTACACGTGGTCCACCATTAGACATTCCTCTTAACACCAGCTTCTTACCATTAGATTGAAATTTGAGCTCCATGGTCTGAAGATTCAATGTGATCTCCCCCAAAGATCGTAGCCACTGAATGCCAAGCACTGCATCTGTATCTCCAATACTCACTACATAGAAGTCATCCTTGACTTCATAATTTCCCAACTGAAGGCTCAATTGGGGAATCATTCTGGTGCATGTGATAGTGAATCTATTAGCTACCATTACCTTAAAACCATCAACCTCTTCTGCCTTGAGTCCTCTACGAGCCACTACACCTTCATTAATAAAATTATGTGTATCTCATGTATCAATCAATGCCACTACATGATACCCACAAAGTACTCCACGAACTCTAAAATAGTCATTTTTTTGAAAGATGGAAAGTTGAGCAAGTGCACCTTCACTTTCTTTCTCCCTTTTTGGCTCTTTTCATTCTTCTTCTTCCTCTTTCTCCTCCAAATTAAACTGTTGTTCTGATTTTTCTGATGTTGATTCATCAGAAAAATATAACTCTACTTGATGCACTTTGCCCCTAACAAAGCACTTATGGCCTGAGGCCCATGATTCTTTGCAATTGAAGCATAATTTTTTCTTCCTGAAATCATTAGGACCTCTTCATCCATTCTTGATGATGTCTTTTTGGTGTGATTTAAATCTTTATAAAAATGCTTCTTGTCTTTTTATGTTGGAAGGTCCTTGACTAAAATTTGTTTCTAGGAGCAACTAACTCCATACTCCTTGCTTTATGTATTGTCTCTTGTAAAGATGGTGGGTCAAATGCCTTAACCCATCCTTTGATTGGCTTCATTAGCCCCTCACTAAAAAGGACTACAATTCAAATCTCTAAGATGCTAGGAACCATAACTGAAAGTCTTTGAAACTCTAAGATGTAAGTATCTAGAGAATCATATTATTTCAACTGTGCAAGCTCTATAAAGTGTAAATCAGGATATTTCTTGTCAAATCTCTCGATGAGTTTGTTTGTGAGCTCATGATAGGTGGTAATCAAGTTTTGTCCTATGATAACCAAGCCACGGTACCACCACTCATGGACTGTCTCATCTAAGTGTAGTGTAGCAAAGTTTATTGCTTCATCCTTCGACATGGGTTTGAGTGCCAAATAATTGTCTAACTTATGTAGCCAAGATCTAGATGAACACTTGTCACTCCCATCAAAGTGTGCCAAAGATACCTTTATAAACGCTTGCTGGTAGTCTCTCTGCACAGGTGGTCCTCTGTTCTCAGCTCTTCCACTACCCCTCTTCTTCTTCTGGTTCATAAATTGTATTTGGACCTCTTGCACAAGTGGGGTCTCCTTCCTATGAGTGAAAGTAGGTTGGAGAGGTCTAGGAACATACCCAGAAGTTGCTCCAATAGTGTGACCATTATTTTGATGATTATTGATGTTAGAACCACTAGTTTCACCATTATAAACTGGAGGTGCTTGAGGCACATTTTAACTCATCTTTGCCAACAATTGAGACAACATGTCTAGCATAGTATTACATTTCTTCTTTTCTATGGAATTGGGACTATCTAGTTGTGCTAATCCTTTATCTCTTTCTGCCATGCTCTCAGAAGAAATGTCACTATCACCTATATGAATCTAACGAACTCTTAGAACCTCAAAAAAAGTATCTTCAACCAGGGTTTGTGGCCTCTAATATATATGTCTTTTCTTCTCTCTATTATAATATTTGATTTCTCTTTCACTCATATAATAAACTGTAACTGCATTCAGGATAAGAAATCACACGCTGGCAGAAAAGGTTAGCTCTGATACCATTGTAATAACCACCCTTCAATTTTTTATTCAAAACCCACAATTTGACTAACTTCTATTGTGTAGGCATTTCATCAAACATATACCATTATACTCATCAATCTGAAATTCTGATAATAGATAATGCATAACAGCTTGTATAGAGTATATAATCAGGAAACATTCAAATTTGCTATAAAACTTTCAAATAACATATGGGCATTTTGTCAAATAGTTTGCAACTCACATAAAGATGATTCAAATTGGAATACATGAAACCCAAATGAATATTTAATTCAGAATAGAGAAGACAAATAGAATGCTCAATGAACATACCAAATTGAGCCACAATCTTCATTAATAGATACAATATATCCAGGAAGGATGTGCTTATGCAAGAAGGATAGATTGGAAACTATAGCAATGCAACTTCACAAAAATGTCTTCAAGTCTTATTAACCTTCACATTTTACCATTCAACTTTGGCACTAGCACAGGGACAACAAACCTATTGGATAGAATGACAAAGGTAGGTCCCAGATCTTCAGCGACATGCAATACTCTCTATTCCCCAAGACATCACTTCCAAAATACCTACAAAGAGGCAGCAGCTATAGGAAAGTCCAAAGGACTTAGTTAGTGATTGTGACTCCTCCTAAGATTCCACACATCTCCAAACCTTCATGTAGTCTCAAAAATACCATGAATAATGTCTTTCAATAGAAGTGGCTTCCTTCTAGGACTCCACTCAGCCTCAAATCTCAAACATATGACTTTTAAACATGCAGATATCTTTTCCAAGGTGAGCGACCAACCTTCACAATCTCCACGCTAAGAAGAAATATAAGATAATTTTTATTTCAATAAACTCAAACTTGGATGCCCAGTTAATGTATCCCACATTAACACTTCCAATAAACCAAGATGAAATAATTTGTATTTGCTCTACAAATCTCACAAATTATTAGAAGTCAATCTCTCTGAAGCAAATACCAAATCTCGAAATTTGTAATCAAAAACTTTGAAAATCTTCATCATGAAACCTTGAAACTAGAAATTTGTTAATAACAATGGTGTTTCCTAAGTAGAACCACTCCAAACTAGTTAGGGATTATCTTTCAAATCTGAAACTAGAAATCTAATGAGGGTTTTCATCCTCAAAAGATCATAGGAGAACACACAGGTTTAATCTGGAAACATAACAACATAAGAAATCTTCAACATTTCAAAAATGAGAGCTCAAACCTCCTTTTATAGCCTCTTGGAGGGAAAACCAATTTTAAAATATAAAATAACCTCCTTTTCCCCAACACCCTTTTTGAAGAATTAAAATACCTTTAATAACATATTCCCTCTCTCCCTAGGTGCCCACTTAAGGAGGGGTCATAAAACAACTTCATAAATTATCACTTATGTGAATAATCAAACATTACACATTAGAAACTTAAGTGTATAATTTAAATACTCCACCCAAGTTGTGGAAAGCATTGCCAAGGCGTCAAAAACTGAAACTGAACATGCCAAGACGTAGCTGAAGCAATGAGATGATGACAGGTGCCAACTCAGTAATTTACTAAAAATAGACATGCTCTCAAAAAGTGTGGAGCACAAACCAAGAGTCTTAAAACACTTTTGAAAGCATCACTGCAATCCGTAACACCAACTGAGCTCAAATCCATAAATAGAAAGCAATAAAAATAAGCTGGTACTCTCCAAGATCTTTGGAGTCCCCCTTACCAACACCAATTAGCCTACGAGAACTCAAGGAATAGGCTAACGGTCACCAATCTAACTAGGCCTAAGAAGGGGACATTACATTGGCACCATGAAGGAAAAAGCAAGGCCATTGATAAGATCCAAACATATAATAATTGCAATAAGATAATGCAGAAGATAGATCTTACACAACACAAGAGATGTTGTGAGCCAATATCCCTAATATTCAATATATGTAAAAATAGAATAAACTCTTTAAGGTAGGGTAACACTATACAATACTCCTTAAGGAAGAATCCACTCCACGCTATATCTCCAAGTGATCTCCAATACAATATAATACTCCACACACCTCCTTACAATGATAATCGCCTCCTTTATATATAACTCCTCTTAATAACATAATGGAAGGGTAATCCTAATGAAGGCCTACTCAACACTTGATATAATTTATTACACAAGTTATCCATAAGACCTAATATAACTAACCTAAGAGATGTGTGCCACATGTTGGCATCTCCATCCACCTAAATACATTATAATATCATATCCCTAGGTACATACTTTAATCATGTATCCCAAATGTAAAGAGCTCCTTGATTAGAGAAAATCAAATCGATTGTCATGAGTATGTGAGAGAGCATTATATACTTATGCATAGATTAGGTAAGGATCGAAAAATACCTAATAATTTATGGAAAAGAAACAAAGAGCAAAAAAATAAATGAATAGTTTATTAAATTATCTCTTTGGTGTTGCCAAATACATTGGAAACTTCCACTCCAAATGCAAAAGTTGTTGATCAGGTCTAAGAAATAGATTATATCCTCTAAAAAATTACATGACATATTAGAGCAAACTAACTCGGGTATACTCAAATGGAACTATATCAAATCTAAAATAATGACGTGCCGAAAGTTTCTAGAGCTAGCAAACATGTTTGTTGAGCAATCTGTAATACTTTATGATTATCAACACCTTGTTTTAAAATTTTATGATTCCAAAACTAAGTTTGATTTTCAAGAATGAAAGTTTGATTATTAATTTACAATGTCCAATGTAACTGAGTTTCTTTCTAGAATTATGAAAATATTTTATGAAGTTCATGGCCCTTTCTAGTATTAGGAAAATATGGTTCAAAGTCCATACAAATTTAATCTATGTCAATAAATTAGTAACTAGGAAATTTCTCTACTTAGTAAGTTGCATAAAAAAGGCCTATTGCAATGATTGCCATACAAGATAAAGTAAGTTTAGAAAAAATAGTTTTTCGTCTCTCTCTCTCTCTCCATAGTTTTCCTATCACAATCTTATTCTGCATTGACTTGCTCTTTATCGCCCTTCATCGATGGTCACCACTTTTGTAGTGCTTTATGGTGGGGACTCCAGTTGACCATATTCACCTCCAATGCTAGTTATTCAAGCAACATCTCTATAAAATGCCACTTTTGTGAAGTTTTGTATGTTGAATGTGTTGACACCTAACAAAATCAGTCCCCAAAGTGCCTCCATGTTCAATTTGAGTCCCACTTGAATCTATATCTTATAACCGATCGGAGATATCTTTCATAGATTTTCATGTGTTTGCCATTTGAAAATGCAATGTAGAAAAGCCCAAAAATTGGCTAAGTCCCAATATCCTAAATTTCCCCTTGTGGCTTTTCCCTTTAGCAGAGGTCGAAGTTTCGGGCTTCCTCCTTCCATTGAGCTTCCCCTTTAGCCCAAAAGATTGCCTAAGTGTTGAAAATTCTAAGTGTTACGGAGTTTCGGAGGTTGAAGTTCCTCCCTTCCATCTTTCTAATGGCAAGCGTAGGGATGAAGCCCTAGAGTCCGAACTCCAAAGTCTAATGGGTTTCAAAAATATTCTAAGTGTTTCAGTGGGCACGAGTCGGGGCTTCAATTTTCTTTCTTCTTCATTAGACAGGTAAAAGGTGGAAGGCCAAAAGGCCGAAGTCTGCCTAAGGGCAAGAAATTTTACTAAGTGTTTCGGAAGGTAGAGGGCTGAAAGGATGAAGTCCGATAGGGCAAAGGGAGATAAAGAGACTAAGGTAAAAAGGAACAAAGGCAAAAGGCTGAAAGGTCGAAGGTCCAAAGTCTAAAACTCTAATTTTTTAGAGGTTGGCTTCTTGGCCTTCCAGACTACTCCAACTGCCTGAGAACATGCCAACTACTTCTAGGGATGCCATTAATACAAAGTGGGTGTCTGAATTCAATATTTTTAATGTAGTTGGTAGGGTGGTTGAGGATTTTGGTGCCCATTTCATTCTCAGATGTGATGTGAAGGCTATAAAGACAAGAGTTGAACGCTTTTTTAGGGGGGTCATCTTTACCATTTTTCAGGCGACTAAGTGCAGAGCTCTCTAGGGTTTCAAAGAGCAAAAAAGTTACAATTTCTCCAGTAGATAAAACATGGGTTATAAAAGGTTTTTCATATTGATTTCAGTTATCATTGTATGAATTTCTCCTTCTATAATTTTTCAAGGAAAGCCTAAGTTCAGCCAGGTTTCCTCTTGCCACACTTCGTGGTATGACTGTAACCGTTTATCAGATGAATTCGACATATTCTTAAAACATTACATGCTGTGTAATGATCTCTTTTATGGTTATAGACGAATGATTATATGTTGCAAAGGATTACTAAGTATTTTCTTCTTTGATAGATGTCTCTCTTGCATCTAGGTATCCAGAAAGTGCATGTTTCATTTCTCTTGTTGTTTTCTTCCTTCTGTTGAACTATTGACTCTGTAACCTAATATATTAGGTACCAGTCTAAAAATCAAAACAAACTTATCATGTATGAAACAAGTAGTTAGTTTGCATGTCTTGAAAACAAGCATACCTGCACTTTCCATTGTCAATGAGAGTTCCCCTTTTATCAGCTATATAGGGGTTATTAATGACAACCAATTGTTTTAGGTCTAGTGACAATCTTTGGGGTCTAGAAGATGATTAGGATTTGGTTGTCCTTTCATTTTTAGTTGTTCATCTAGTGTTGAAAGTAATACCTATTCAGGTATACCCCTTGGAATATCCCTCCAGAATCTAAGCTGAACGCAAAGTTCAGAGAAGCCTACCTACTCCTGTAGGTTTTCCAAAATCATCCATAACTTGTTGATGAACCTCTTTTAGTCACCCTAATGATGCCCCTGGCCTAGGTGATTATAAAATGTTTTAGGGTTTTGGGTTGTAGTTATTTTGGGAGTGAACACTTTTAGCATTGTTGCTGGGGACCACAATACTTTGATCCAAATCTAAGACCCTTGGTAACAACAAATCATTTTAGTTCTAGTTGCTGTAATATTTGAAATATAGTATTTGTTTAATTCTTCTTCCCAGCAGGGGAAGTGGCAACTCTAGTCTAATAACCCAAAATTAATTTTAGTTTGAAAGAAGTTTCAAAATGGATAGAGGAAGAAACCAACAGTGTTCTAGACGTGAGGAATCATCTAGTAATGTTGGAAATAGAAGGAATAGATATAGAGAAAAGAGACCCCATGTGGTGCCTGCAAGGAATGCCCAAGACAATATATTTGTTGGCTTCAGAAGTCAATATCAATATACTTCTGATGACTCAGCTAATAACATGCTTAAAAAAAATAGAAGAGTAAATAGAAATGAATACGATATTAGAAGAAATAAAAATGTTATTGGTAGAGGAAGCAGGGATAGATCTAATGATCCCTACTTGATGATGTTTAGGATGCCCAGTGATAATGAAGAAGCATATCAGAATACCAGGCATCCTAATTCTCCCACAAGATCAATTGAAAGTTAGCATGATATCATCCCTAATGAGGGTGATCAGTAGTAGAAACTTGATGATGAGGAAAGAGAAAGGAGAATCTAGGATGAGCTAGATTTGCTTGATCATATTAGAAATCGACAAAGAGAGGTATAGGCTTTACTTGAACAACAACAAGGTCAACTTGCTCAGCAAGCCCAACAAAACCTGAACGCCCAACAATAGGGCAATAATTTGCAGAATAATCAAAATGTTTAACAACAGAACAATCAAAGGCAACACCATCAACAAAGACATGAAATGGAGCAAGGTGCAAATCAAGCCCATGTCCAAAACCTTAATATTCCACCACAACATCATCATCAACAACATCAAAGACAACAACAATAAAGGGGAAAATAGGGCATGAATCAAACCCATGCTCAAAACATCAACATTCAACCACCACAAAATCATGTTAACCAACAACATGGAAACATTCAAAATGTTGGGCATGCATAGTGAAGATAGGCACAAAGGTTTATTCCATAGAGGCAGCCATTGGGAGATGAAAGGTACAAGCAGCTTGATTTCATTAGCATTCCTGATTTTACTAATCCCATTCCAATTGAGATTAGAGGGAAGATTCCTAAATTTCAGGGCAACAATGTTGTCACTAGTGAGGAACATCTTAGGCATTTCATTAATGTCACAGATGAATATGAAATTGAAGATGAGGATGTCATGATGAAATTATTTGTGCACTCATTGGAAGAGAGTGCTAAAGAATGGTACAAGGTTCTCCTTGATAACATCATTGATTCTTTGGAGGAGTTCATGAGAGTTTTCAAACTACAGTATGGGGATAGGATTGATCCCAAGTTTGTCATCCATGAGCTCACAACCATCAAGAAGGTTATCAATGAGACAGTAGCTAATTTCAATAGCTGCTTCATCATGACAATGAGAAAGGTTCCTCCTCATATGAGACCGAATGAATCTATGTGCTTGGTTTTATATAGTGGTGCTTTTGATGTAAAATTAGGTTACAGTTTGAGGGATAAGAGTCCACAAACATTAAGAGAGGCTTATGCTACAACCATAAACATAGAAATTAATATGAGAGCATCAGGGAAGCATATTAAAAGGGCTAATGTGAAGTTATCCTAGCCAGACAAAGTAGTTTTCAATAAACCCATCACTACTGATGACAAGTTGGACAAACTCATGGGGGTTATGAATGATTTATCCTATAAGGTTGCTAGAAATGACAAAGGGTTGCCACCTCAGGGTGCTGCAACACATTTTAATGAAGGTCAAAGATTGCACAATAGGCCCTATAATACTGATTGGTCTATAAGACCATAGCAGAATGATAGGCAAGCTGCCCCTAGGCATGTTAGTTTCAAACAGCCTGAGAGGGACACTCTTGATCCTTTGAGAAAGGATCATGTCAACTTTTAAGAAGAGTCATTGTGGTGCCAGGCTTGTTTCCTTCCCCATGACCTAGCTAATTGTGCAGTGGCTCATTCATTGAGCAGAGAAGAAGAGTTTCCAAATGAAGAGGGTGTAGCTGAGTATTATGAGAAGGAAATAAATCAATTTGACATAGAAAGTTATGAGAAAATAGGTCAAGATGTTGATTGTAACAACCATGAAGAGGATCATATTTTCCAATATGATTATGATGAGGGTCCAAAGAAATGCCAATTTTCAGCTCATGATTTTGGACACTTAAGGGACCTCATGCAAAAGAAATGCCAACAGTCAGGACCTTCTGAGAAGGACATGAATGCCTTGACTAATCAACTATTATGCAAGTTCAAGGGGGCTACCAGTTGAGAAATAGGCAAGTGCCTATACAGAATTCTCATGTTGCTAAAATAAGATATGGTACATTAGATGGTGAAAAGCAAAAGCAAAAAGTGAATGTGGAATAGAAAAGTAGTACTATTCCAAAGAAGACTATGCATGAGAAGAAGAAGCTTCTAGTGCAGCCTGTAGCAGCAAAACAAAAATATGTACAAAAGAACCCAACACAGATTGTGCAACCAGTTACTACACCTGTCTTGAGGGTCCATTTTCCAAAGGGCGATTATAAATGTGATCAGCCTCAAGCACCAAAGGAACCAGAAAAGGAGTAGGAGAAGGCAAAGGGAGAAGGTAAGGTTATTTCATCTAATCAAGTAATACCTTACATTCCTTGTGCAAATGATGTAACTGTTTCATCTGATACTCCTTTGCCCAATTATCTCCATATTGACATGGCCCACTTCTTTAGCCAAATCAAAATTTTAGTGCTAATAATAGAACTCCTTAGAACCCTTGAACATAGGGATAGGGCAGAGTCACTTATTACTACTGTAGATGCACAAAAATGACCTGTTGTTGTTCCCAACAGTAATAATGAGGTCTTGGGTAATGAGGAAATAGTTGAGGTTTACTTAGGGTCATCCATAGTTTATAGCAAGAGGGGAATTGATACCTTTTATACAACTTTAATCATAAATGGATGGTTACTGCACGATTGTATGCTTGACTCTGTGGCCTCTAGTAATGTCATGCTACTAGAAATTATGAATGAGTTGGGGCTAAAGGTATCCAAATCTTTTGGCAAGTGTTTTGTCATGGGTTCTAGGGAGATAAATGTGATTGGTCTTGTAAAAGATGTGGAGGGCAAATTAGCAGCATATCCTTGGTCTTACATTTGAATCTCTCCTTGGTCTTACATTCTCATCAACAAGTCTTCATTTGAATCGCTCCTTGGTCTTCTGTTCTCATCAACATATAATTATTTAAACTAACTTAAGAAGAAGCAAAATACATCTACTAAGATCAAGATTCAAAATGATATTGTGATATTGTCCACACTTAACATTCTTCAAAACAGTCATAAATCAACTCAATCCAACTGAGTTCCATGTGATTAAGCATAAAGTACATCTTGTTCTTCATGTTTTCCTCTAACATGTTGAGGAGTAAAGGGAAAGCCCTAACTAATTCTAATGCTTCAGCAAGCGAGAGGCTACAAAGAAAAAGATTATCTATCTTAGCCTCTAATATTTCGATGGGGTAGTTGGCCACCATGCTAACAACATATTTGTACATGTTGCTTCCCTTGTCAATACCAATCTTGTGAATGAGATCAAGTTGCGCAGGCAACAAAGAATTGTGCTTCAGAACTGCAGGGTTTAACAATAAAAATTTTGTGAGCTTAGTGGTCAAAACCCTCAAGAACATGGTTACAAGTTTGACTACATTTTCCCCCTCCATGCCAGAATCTTTAAGCACTAGAATCTTGGGCTCCACAACTCGTTCCGCACTTGTCGTGACAAGCGAGGGCTGATCTCTAATTATCTTTGCTATTTGATCTTCATTTTAGCCATGCCTGTTGAGCATGCACACGAGTTGTTGAACCTTATCTAGGGTTTTTTATTGCTCCAGCGTAGGCACAGATTTCAACATTCTGGTGACATCGACTAAAGACATTTTAAATCTACTGGTGACAAAGTGCTCGAAGAGGTTGTGTGAAGAGGCCTTGTTGGTGCTAACATTACTCTTGGCAAGAATTGATAAATTATTGCGAGAATGGCTTGGATGCTCTGCACAAATAAGGGGTAGAATAGTTTGTAGCTCATGTTTCCACTGGTGAAGCAGGTGCAACATACGAAGTGTGTTCTAGGTTTCCCTGCCAGAGATATCATGCAATCAAATAATCCAGATCTAAATAAAAAACAAGAGAGCAACAAGAGGCAATGGTAGGTTCCTCTCTCCGATGTTTTGGTCATTTAAATCAAATACGGATTTGAGTATGGTATTAGGAATCAGTAGTCGACCCATAGGGTAAGCCCTCTATAGTCTCTGAGTTGTACATATTGTTCCTAACTATACAATGGACCCAGATATATCATGCAATCAAATAATCTAGGTCTAAATAAAAAATAAGAAAGCAACAAGAGGCAACGGTAGGTTCCTCTCTCTGGTGTTTTGGTCATTTAAATCGGATATAGATTTGAGTATGGTATTAGGAATCAGTAGTCGACCCATAGGGTAAGCCCTCTATAGTCTCTGAGTTGTACATATTGTTCCTAACTATATAATGGGAAAATTGGGCGACCCTATGTCCATTGTCCATGTCTTTCAACGACTCAACAATCTAGTCTCCACTGGGCTGCAAGTATGGTATTGCAAACTAAACATTCCTTAAGTTTAATATCACGCTAATCCAATAAGGTACAATCATACATAGGGGACTTCCTAAAGTATGTTGTTGAGAAATTTTAGGAGATTTCATAAGCAGGTGGTCGTATGGATTTTGTAATAATAGACAAGTTTAAAACTTTAAGCTCCAAATTTTAGAATACTAGTGGTCTCATGATTATTTCCTGGCAACGAGGAATACTAAATTTACAACTATATAGCTAAACCTAAAAAATTATTGGCAAGAATTTAAAAAATCATATATGAATGACATCAAAATTTTAAAAATTTGGTGGAGAAAACTTTTAGCTCCACCCACAGATAACCCTTAAAATCTAAATTTAAAAAGTTTCTTGTATAAGATTCTAATTTGTCTTCTAGCATTATTTTCTTCTAATGGGATCCCAACTTCACAAAAATAGTTCTTGTAACTGTATGCTCCAAAAATGACTCAAGCACAACGCGAATGAGTCAACCTTGATATCACACATGAACCCCTCTCCTTGCTACGGGTGACCTCCAAGTCACTCTCGCTCTCATTGCAGAAGTCATTTGAGTGGAGGCAAGACCAGGGTGGTTATGTTCGAGTGGAAGCTGAATTTCACAGAGGGTGGTTGGTCGATTTGTAGACCTAGTATGGATTGATATTCGATGAGCTTGTTCAAGGATTGTTATGGTGGAGATACTTATATGACTTGAACGGTCACTAATCATATATCTCATGTTGGGATTTCTTAGGTTCCAACGCCTTGTGGGTAGATTGTTTTGCTCGTTGATGAGTCTAGAGCATTGTAACCTATCCTCATTTGTTTGAATGTGTTGTTGTATGATATCTCTTTATTGGAAGATCCTAAGAGTGTGGTCTTGCTCTTCTATGGTTTGTTTTGTGTGTTGTGGTCTTGGGTGGATTTTGTATATCTCTTTGAGAATAGCCTTAATTTAATTTCCTCTAATCCCTAGGCACATCAAATGCTAGGGAGAGAGTTTGTTTGACTAAGCATTGACCTAGTTTGACTTATGTTGACTTTGACTTGAAGTAAATGTTCAGTGTGGAGCATGATCAGTCTCCAAGTGGGAGATTGTTGGTATGTGGTGACTGATCATGCAAGTACTGTACACTAGTTATGTATCCTCACCAGGGTTCGGGGGCGGTAGCCCCCAAGAAGTAGGGGTTCGAGGGCGCGGCCCCCGAATTATTTTCCCTCTTTTTTGCATGATCGGAGTCGGTTGTTAATTTTTGTTACCTGACAAAAGAAAAATGACATTGCAAAACCGTAATTCTAGAAGCTTCCAAAAAGCTTGTTATAAGCAGCTGGGATGTATGTTACGGTGAGGTATTCACAAGATTGTAATCTGTTTTGCACTGGATAATAAAATCATTGGATGGCTAAGTTTCTGTGGATGTAGCCTATTTTGGGTGAACCACGTTAAATTTTTGTGTTGATCTCTTTTGTGTTGTTCCTCATTGTTATAAATGGGTTATTTAATCTGCATATAATTGTTAGTGTTTATTTCTTTGATCTGCCTGAACCCTAACAGTAAAAGGTTTGTCTTGCTTTTGTTTGAATTTTGAATGTGAAATGTACCTTATGATGGAATCAAGGGTTTGACCTTGTTTGACTTGACCTGTACCTCTTGATGAGATCAAGGGTTTAGTTTTCTAAGTTTCCTAATATTTTTGTGTTTTTCTATGAGATGCAACTAATATGAATGCAAAGCAACTTTTGGTTCATCTTTCAATATTGAATAATAAAAATGATCTAATTAACTATGAAGGGAAATATGAATGCAATTCATATGAGTTTTTCCAATGCAATTAATCTTGTTTTTGGTATTTGTGAGACGGTTTTTGAATTCAATCTAGAAATTGAAAATGCTTGAATTGAAATGTAATCTATGAATTGAAATGAATCTAGTCCAATTGAATTAAAACAAATCCTATCAAGGAAAGAGCAATGCAAAGATTACTTCTCCAAGAGCAAGAGTGTGATATAATTAACTACTTGAAAGCATAAAAAACATGGATTCTCTTTAGCGCATGAGCCTGGCATATCCTCATAATCCTTTGGTGGCAAACTCCTTTCCTCTGCAGTAGTGGGGAACTCTTGGAAACATGGATGAATTTGAAAAAGAGTGATGAAAGCTATGATGAATGAATTGAGCTATTGAAGTTATTTAAACACTATGGCTTGGCTTTTTTAAAAGCAATTTGGCGAGCGTAACAATGTTATTGAAGCTTTTGAAAGCTTGGCAAATATATTTAGAAAGCAAAAGGCTCACAAGTTCTGTGAAGATCATAAGCATGATATGGAGAGCAAAAAGCAAAGCTAGGAATGAGTTTGCAACAATTAATTTGCCTCCCATAATGCATATAGCAAGGGGGTATTTATAGGTTGGTAGAGCTCACAAATGGTGGAGCTAGTTGAAGAGTTAACTCCATTGATTGATGAGTTAACATGGTAGATTAGGGAGTGAACATGCCTGATTAGGGAGTGAATTGTGCTTGATAGCTTATCACTCAAAGAGGAATGAAGTTTGCATGAGATTGATGGAGAGATAATAATAGTTTTATTGAAGCTAAGAATAGAGTGATTGGGAGTGTAGTAGTTACAAATAGACTAGGATCAGTTAGGATCAAATAGGAATGCAAACTGGAGCAAAAATGGAACTAATTTGGACCTGAACTAAAGAGAAACATGCATGTTAAAACACGATTGGGTCACCCAGTTTGATAGGGTAGGTTTCCAAAGGGGGATCTAGAAAACAATATGGGTGACCCAGAAAGAATAGGTTATATAGGTGGTTTCAGGGGCTAAGAATTATCAGAGGGGGCTAAATATGACTTCGGGTGTCAGAAACAAATTAAAAGACCTCAAGAGGGTAGGTCACCCAGTTTGATAGGTAGGTCACCCAGGGGGATCCAAGGACACCCAGAGGAGATTCAAGTTCACCCAAGGGGGATCTTGAAATAAAAAGGGGGTTGTTACAAGTATGTGCCTAACCAGTATTGTCATTGGTGTCAATTGTGCTCTTGTTTTGATGCTTGCTTATAATGAGTTAAGTGTTAAAGATAATAAGCATTTTTGATACACTAGAACAGTTCGGTAGATTGCTTCACATTTCTTGTAAAATGAATATTCTTGTCTGTGGATTGGAATTTATTTAGATGCATATCTAAAGATGTTATGCTCCAAGTTTGAGCCTCTGGTATGAAGAATTGAGTGATTTGTGTTCACCAGAGTGAAAATTGCTTTTTCTGAGTATTCACTGGTGACAAGGAGAATGTATTTTGCTTTACATTCCTCCGCATTGTAGTATTATGATTTGGAGTTCTAGAGTTAAGTCTGGAATGATGATAAGTACCTTCAACTCCAATATTTCATGATTTAGTGGTCTACAAGCTATCCTTTCTTTATGACAGTAGCTGACAGTGGTGTTCTTGTGCTCTGGTTTGAAGAATCTTCTTGACAGAGTAGTTAGAGATCGTGCAGTTGTTCTTGATGATTACAATGTGCTTGTGGATATCTCCTGATCATGCTCCTACCTTTGGATTGGTCCGCAAAGAGAAATATGGATCGTGGATGAAGACTATTCCTAGAAGACTTAATATCAACACCAGTCTTGGCCAACTTGGTTGTTTTCACTACTTGCGGAGATGCATTGAAGATTGTGGAAGCGTGTCATGGCATGGAAGATTACATTCAAGTTCTAGCTAAGGCATAACATGATCCACATACATCTTTTCCTTAGCCAATCTTGTTTAGGTCCAAACCTATTTCTATGTATGTTTGTAATGCTGACCTTGGAGATTGTTCCAATGGTTGATGAATGTAATGCCGACCTTGATGTACATCCCAAGGTTGATGAGGTGTATAAAAACGTGTAATGTAGCCATGAAAAACAAATCCTTGTGCGAAAAAGAAAAGATAAAGGAAAGAAGTGTAAGAAGAGCAGAGCAGAGGACTTATATTGTGCTTCAATGGAACTGAACTCAGGCATGGAGTAGATGATATCAAATTAGTTCTCCAACTCTTGGTAGTGAGCCACCCCTTGGCAGTGAGCCACCCTTTAGCAGCGAACTGATCTTGGCAGTGAGCCCTAACTTTTGCAGTGAGTGTTGCAAGTATGGGCCTAACTGGTGTTGTCATTGATGTCAACATACTCATGCTGCATTAATGAGAAGGATTGGATGAGCTGTGTGCTGAGGATATTGAGAAAATTAGTCTCAATCAGGAACAGTGAAGAACAGTGATGACAAGAAGGTAAAAGTCCCAAATAGGTTGAGGATCAGAGTATGCAGTTTAAAGGGTTTGTAGATATAAGTCTTGAGATGCTCCAGTCAAGTTTTCAGAGGTCTACATGAAGATATGAAGAAGTTATGGTCGCTCAAGTAGAACCAGTTCTGACAGGTGTTCAGAGGTGACAGAGTGTCACAGATAGGTCCGGTGAGATCTAGCAGTGCATCATCCCATTCTGCAGATTGGAGGGAGTGTTGAGGAAGTCCCTGAGAAGCATCAAACAAATTGTTTCTCAGTTTGGAGGTCCGGAAGCGCCTATTCTTTTGTGACAGTGATGACAGACTGTGTTCTTGTAGTTCCAGATGAAGGAGAGAAGAATTCCAAAAAGCAGATGAAATGCAGATGTTCTTGGTGACTTAGGAAAGGTTATTGTGATCTTTGGATCGTGTCTAGTTCATGTTGGCGGTCCGCATTGAAGTTAGAGTTTGGATTTGATGAATAACCACTGGATGTTGGTGTTCTTCCTGAGACTGGCCGACCGGATGTATTACACGTCTTCCGGATGATCTATAAGTGTTTGCCGACTTAGATGAGTGTTCCTAAGTCAATGCCTTGTATAAATAAAGGATTGTGAAGTCATTCCAAAGGGTGTCTTGTGGAGATGAGAGTGTGGTAACGAAGAAGGGAGCGAAAGGCAGAGTAGAAGTTTTTGGGCCTAAATAGAACTAATCCAAGCATGGTAAAGATGCTATTCTCCAGTTCAAGTTTGTAATACTTGTTTCTTTGTAGATAGTGTGTCTCTTGTAGGCAGTGAGCCTCTTGTGAGCAGTGTGCTCGGGCAGTGAGCCATAATTGGCATGTGCCATTTTGTTCTCTCTATTCTTCTAACAGAGAATACTTTCTTGGGTTAATCACCCCGTGGTTTTTCCCTTAACCAGGTTTTCCACGTCAAAATCTTGGTGTCTTATGTGTTGATGAGTTTTTGTTTTTTATTTGAATGCATTATGTTTCATGTTTAATATACTGCTAATCACCAAGAAGTTTTAAGAGTATAAATTGGAGAAAGTTTTGCATAACTGATTCACCCCCCTCTCAATTGTGTGCCCTAAGTCTAACAATTGGTATCAGAGCCAAGTTCCTCTAAAAGGAGCTTAACCGCTTGAGGAGATCCAGGATATCGTCTTACAAGAAGGATAGCCCGAAGTTTGATGGAAACAACTTTGCTCTTTGGAAAGGTCGCATGAAATGTCACTTGCAGTGTATGGGAATGGCGTACTGGTCCATGGTTACAAAAGCGTATGTTCCTCCACAAGGTGGTCCAACAACCCTAAATGAACTCACAGATGCTGAAAACAATCTGTGGACCAAAGAGGCTCTTCTAAGTGCATTATCTTACTCAGAGCTCTCAAATGTTATTGACCTACCAACTGCCTTTGAGATTTGGAGTAAACTGGAACTTTTGCATGAAGGAGACCAGTATGTTAAATCTGCAAGGCTACAAAGTCTAAAAGGGAAATTTGAAAAACTGAAAATGAGAGATGATGAAAATATTACTACCTTTATGCCAAGAGTGAATGAGCTAGTTTGTGGAATTAGAAATGCTGGTGGAGTCTTGGATGAGAATGAAATTGTTGGCAAAATTCTCAAATCCCTACCTGCCTCTTACAAAATCAAGGCTACTGCCATAGAAGAATTCAGAGCCCATACAACTGTCACAAGAGATCAATTGGCTGGAAAACTGGCTGCATTTGAAATGACCAAGTTTGGAGATGATCCCCCCAAGACTAAATCTGCTTTCAAAGCCAGTGACTCTGTGAAAGGTAAACAAAGATTTGATCCGGGAGAGAACTCATCAAGGAAACTGTCATGGTATGAGAAAGCAAGAAAAGACCTGGAAGAAGAAGAAGTAGAAACTACTCAACTTGAAGCCCTCATTGCAAAGAGACTGCCAAGAGGATCCGATAAGTATGAAGGAAAATTGCCCTTTAAATGTTTCAACTGCAATAAGATTGGTCATTTTGCCTCAAAATGTCTGGATAGATTTTCAAGGCCAAATCCCAATAGATCAAGGTTCCAAAAGAATTGCTACTATGTTCATGAAGAAGATGATAATGAAGGAATAACAGATGATGAGTCAGAGACAGGAAACAAATCTGGAAATGAATGGGTGTTTATTGCCATCAAGGAAGAAGAACCTATATTTTCTGAATCTGTCAATCTTAAAATTGTAGAAAGAGCTCTAGCTGCCCAAGTTGAAGAAAAGGATGATTGGGTCATTGACATTGGATGCTCTCATCATATGACAGGTGATAAAAATAAGTTTGTAGATTTGGAAAGGTATGAAGGAGGAATGGTAAAGTTTGGTGATAATTCTGCTGGTAGAATCAGAGGTAGAAGAACTATTTCTTTTGATGGTAGAAACAAAACAAGTAATGTACTGTATGTTGAAGGATTGAAGCACAATCTTCTCAGTGTTGGACAATTGGTGGACAAAGGCTATGATCTCTGGTTCAAGGATGGAAAATGCAAGATCTTTGAAAGCTCTGGAATAGAGATTGCATCCGGTACTCAAACTAAAGGTAATATCTTCCACTTGGTTTGTACTGGTAAAAGTTGCTTATTTGTTCAAGTTGATCAAAGCTGGTTATGGCATAGAGGATGTGTCATGTGAATTTTGATAATATCATCAAGATAAGCAATACTCAGGTTGTAAGAGATCTTCCTAAATTAATAAAACCTACCAACAGCTTGTGTAAAGAATGTCAGTTGGGTAAGCTAAGCAGAGTCTCATTCAAAAGTAAGGAACTTTCCTCTACTGGATTATTGGACTTAGTTCATACTGATCTTTGTGGTCCAGCAAGAATCAGGAGTCTACAAAGTGATAGATACTTCATGCTACTAATTGATGACTATTCCCAGATGATGTGGGTAACTTTTCTAAAAAAAAAATCAGAAGCTTTTGAGAAATTCAAAATATTCAAGGCTATGGTAGAAAATGAAACCGGATTAAAGTTGAAGTGTCTGAGGTTTGATAGAGGTGGAGAATTCACATCCGGTGAATTCTTAGAATTCTGTGAGAAACATGGAATAAAGAGACAGTTGTCTGCTCCTAGGACTCCATAGCATAATGGAGTAGTGGAAAGAAAGAACCGGACCATACAGGAAGCTTCTAGGACCATGATGATGGAAGCTAATGTTCCTCATATCTATTGGAGAGAAGCTGTCAGTACCGCAGTCTATACTCTCAATCGAGTTCAAATCAGAAGCAATACCGGTAAGACCCCTTATGAACTCTGGTTTGGCATTACTCCTACTATAAGATATTTCAGAGTCTTTGGCAGCAAATGTTATATCAAAAGAGATGAAGATCTAGGCAAGTTTGATGCTAGAAGTGATGAAGGAATATTCTTGGGTTACTCTACTCAAAGCAAAGCATACCGGTGTTATAACAAGAGACTAAGGAAGATGATAGAAAGTACAAATGTGAAGGTTGATGAGGGAATAGAGAAACCCTCAAGGTTTTATGAATATGATGAAGATGATCAGAATGGTGTTCTGGTTCAAGGAATTCAATCCTCTTCTGAAAATCAGATTCAAATTGATCCGATAAATCAGGAAGAAGAGATAGGTCTGAATGAGCCTGAACAAGAAACAAAAGTGCAAGAAACTCCCAAAGTTCCAAGGTATGTAAGAATGAACCACTCTGAAGATCAGATCATTGGTGACAAAAGCAAAGGTGTGCAAACTAGAAGGAGAATTGCTCAAAATTCAAATGAATATTGTCTGATTTCAAAGATTGAACCTAAGACAATAAATGAAGCCTGCAATGATGAAAAATGGACCAAAGCAATGGAGAAAGAGTTGATGCAAATTGAGAAAAATCACACTTGGGATCTTGTTCCCAGACCTAGAAACAAGAATGTGATTGGAACCAAATGGGTATTCCGGAACAAACTAAATGAAGTTGGTGAAGTAATCATAAATAAAGCTAGATTGGCCTGCAAGGGCTACTCTCAAATAGAAAGAATTGATTTTGAAGAAACTTTTGCTCCGGTGGCAAGAATTGAAGCAGTCAGATTATTTCTTGCATTTGTTGCATTCAAGGATTTCAAAGTATATCAAATGGATGTCAAGTCTACCTTTCTAAACGGTGACTTGGAAGAAGTGTATATAGAGCAACCGGATGGATTTCAATTGTCTGATCATGGTGATATGGTCTGCAAATTGAAGAAGGCACTTTATGGATTAAAGCAAGCCCCAAGAGCTTGGTATGAAAGACTGGATAAGCATCTCTTGAAGATTGGTTTCAACAAAGGTACTGCTGACAGTAACTTATATTTCAAAATTGATCATGAAAACATCTTGATTGTTGAAGTGTTTGTTGATGACATCATTTTTGGAGGAAGAGATAGTATGTGTAAAACTTTTGCAAATGAAATGAAAAGTGAGTTTGAGATGTCCATGCTTGGTGAAATGAATTTCTTCTTGGGTCTGCAAATTAGTCAAACAAATAAAGGAATCTTTATTTCTCAGACCAAATATGTGAAAGAATTGTTGAGGAAATTTGGGATGGAAGATTCAAAGCCAATGAATACTCCCATGGCAACCAGATGTAAGTTGAGCAAAGATGATAACTCTCCTAAGGTAGACCAGACAAAGTGCAGATCAATGATTGGAGGATTGTTGTATCTCACTCAAACTAGACCAGATATAATGTAGGCTATTGGTCTTGTTGCTAGATTCCAAGCTGATCCCAGAGAATCTCATGTCATGGAAATCAAGAGAATTTTTAGATATCTAAAAGGGACAGTTGAGTATGGTTTGTAGTATCCTAGAGATCATGATTTCTCTCTTCATGCATATACAGATGCTGATTGGGCAGGAGATGTGGATGACCGAAAGAGTACTAGTGGTGGAGCATTCTTTTTGGGGAAGAGATTGGTTTCTTGGCTAAGCAAGAAATAAGAGGCAATATCTCTATCTACAACTGAAGCAGAATACATTGCAGCAGCAGGTAGTTGCACTCAAGTTTTGTGGATGAAGCAGATGCTAAGAGATATCAAAGTAGAGTAGGAGGAGCCTATCACAATCTTCTGTGATAATTCAAGTGCAATAAATATTTCTAAGAATCTGGTGTTGCATTCTAAGACTAAGCATATATCTATCAAATTTCACTTTCTGAGAGAGCAAGTGAACAAGGATGAAGTCAGATTGGAGTTTGTGCCCTCAAAGGATCAGATTGCAGATATCTTTACTAAACCTCTTCTTAGGGACTCTTTTGAATATCTCAGGGAGAAGTTAGGGGTTATTGCCCCTCCGGTGTTGAACTAAGGTGCATCAGTCTGGTGGATATCACAGTCATATCCTGTGATCCGGATTGATGGGAGTTGCTACTCAGGGGGAGTAGCAAGTATGATTCTGAAGTATTGGAGTTGCAAGTATAAGCCCTTTGCCATTGATGTCAAAGGGGGAGAGAAGACATGTGAAAAAAAAGTGGTTGCTGATCAAAGGGGGAGCAGTAAAGAAAGAGAAGACATGTGAATAAGTTGTTGCTGATAGGGGGAGCTGTGACAGTAAGGAACAGTTCTTGTCTTGATGGTTTTTCACATCATATGTTGCCATCAATGACAAAGGGGGAGATTGTTGCAAGTATGGGCATAATCGGTGTTGTCATTGATGTCAACATACTCATGTTGCATTAATGAGAAGGATTGGATGAGCTGTGTGCTGAGGATATTGAGAAAATTAGTCTCAATCAGGAACAGTGAAGAACAGTGATGACAAGAAGGTAAAAGTCCCAAATAGGTTGAGGATCAGAGTATGCGGTTTAAAGGGTTTGTAGATACAAGTCTTGAGATGCTCCAGTCAAGTTTTTAGAGGTCCGCATGAAGATCTGAAGAAGTTATGGTCGCTCAAATAGAATCGGTTCTGGCAGGTGTTCAGAGGTGACAGGGTGTCACAGATAGGTCCAGTGAGATCCGGAAGTGCATCATCCAATTCTGCAGATTGGAGGGAGTGTTGAGGAAGTCCCTGAGAAGTATCAAATAGATTGTTTCTCAGTTTGGAGGTCCGAAAGCACTTATTCTTTTGTGACAGCGATGACAGACTATGTTCTTGTAGTTCCAGATGAGGGAGAGAAGAATTCCAGAAAGTAGATGAAGTGCAGATGTTCTTGGTGACTCAGGAAAGGTTATTATGATCTTTGGATCGTGTCTAGTTCATGTTGGCAGTCCACATTGAAGTTAGAGTTTGGATTTGATGAATAACCACCGGATGTTGGTGTTCTTCCTAAGACTAGCCGACCGGATGTATTACACGTCTTCCAGATGATCTATAAGTGTTTGCCGACTTAGATGAGTGTCCCTAAGTCGATGCCTTGTATAAATAAAGGATTCTGAAGTCATTCCAAAGGGTGTCTTGTGGAGATGAGAGTGTGGTAGCGAAGAAGGGAGCGAAAGGTAGAGCAAAAGTTTTTGAGCCTAAATGGAACTGATCCAAGCATGGTAAAGATGTTATTCTCCAGTTCAAGTTTGTAATACTTGTTTCTTTGTAGACAGTGTGTCTCTTGTAGGCAGTGAGCCTCTTGTGAGCAGTGTGCTCAGGCAGTGAGCCCTAATTAGCATGTGCCATTTTGTTCTCTCTATTCTTCTAACAAAGAATACTTTCTTGGGTTAATCACCCTGTGGTTTTTCCCTTAACCGGGTTTTCCATGTCAAAATCTTGGTGTGTTATGTGTTGATGAGTTTTCATTTTTTATTTGAATGCATTATGTTTCATGTTTAATATACTGCTAATCACCAAGAAGTTTTAAGAGTATAAATTGGAGAAAGTTTTGCACAACTGATTCACCCCCCCTCTCAGTTGTGTGCCCTAAGTCTAACATTGAGCACTTTGGGCAGTGAGCCTCTATTTTCGGTATTGCTATTATATATATCTTTGTGGACTAACACCCACCATGGTTTTTCCTTTATAGGGTTTTCCACATAAAAATCTGGTGTCTCATGTGATGATTGTGTTATTGTTTTGAGTTTCCTATTTCATGCTTTAATGATTAAATCTAAATAACAGTAAATAATTGTTTGATGTGTTGATGTTCATAAGTGTTCAAAATTTTAGGGGCAACTGATTCACCCCCCCGCTCAGTTGTCTGGTGCACTTTGACAATTGGTATCAGAGCAAGGTTGCTTGAGAGTAAGCCTCACAGCTTGAGGAAGATCTAGGATGTCTTTCAAGAAGAAAGCTCCCTAGTTTGATGGAACAAATTATGCTCTCTAGAAGGTGCGAATGAAAGGTCATCTCCTTTGCAGGTATAGAGTATGGAAAGCGACAAACAAAATATACCATGTCTCCGAATGGCTTGACAACTGAAGATGAAATCAAAGAATATGAGTTGAACATAAAAGCCGCAGATGCTTTGCTAAATTCCCTGTCTAACACAGAATTGATAAAGATCATGGACTTGGAAACTTCTCATGAAGTTTGGGAGAAGCTGAAAAATCTGTATGAAGGAGATACTTCTGTAAAAAGTGCCAAATTGCAGGGTTTGAAAGCAAAATATGAGAGTTTGAAGATGAGTGAAGATGAGAACATAACAACCAACATCCAAAGAGTTGATGAAATTGTCAATGGAATAAAATGAATGGGAGGAACTATTGATGAGAAGGAAGTTGTAATGAAAATTCTTAGGTCATTACCTAAGTCCTACAGTCACAAGGTAGCTGTAATTAAAGAAGTAATGATCGTGATGTAAGTTTCTAAGGACCAGTTACTTGGAAAGATTACAACTTTTGAAATGAGAGAATTTGATGATGCTTTGCCAAAAGTTGAAACTACTTTCAAAGCCAGCACTTCAGAGAAGACTTCCAGAGCTGAGAAGGACACAGTGGAATCTGATGATGAGCTTGATGAAATTAAAGCCAACTTTATTGACAGACTACAAAGAGGCTTCAGTAAGTATAAAGACAAATTACCTTTCAGATGTTTTTCATGTGGTAAGATTGGTCACTATGCTTCTAGATGTCCTGAAAGAATTGAAAGGAATAGAAAAAGATTTGAGAGTAAACCTAGAGTTCCAAAGAAATGCTACTATGTTAGATACATTAATGATGAAGGTGTAACAGATGATGAATTTGATGATTCTAATACTAGTGCAAATGAGTGCTTGTTTATTTCTATTAAAGAAGAATCTAAGACTACTAATCCTACTAGCTATGTAAAGGAGGAAAAACCAGTGGAAGAAAGTGCTTTGGATATTCAGGTGGAGAAAGATAAGGATGAATGGATTATTGATAGTGGATGTTCACATCACATGACTAGTGACAAAAGTAAGTTTGTGAGTTTGGAAAAGTATGATGGAGGACTGGTTAGGTTTGGAGATAATGCAGCTGGTAAGATTTGTGGGAAATGATCTATTTCTTTTGATGGAAAGCACAACATTGATAATGTCTTATATGTGAAGGGTTTAAAGCATAATCTTTTGAGTGTTGGTCAGATGTGTGACAAAGGATATGATCTGAGATTCAAAGATAATGGGTGAAAGATCATGGAAAGCTCCAGAACAGTGATTGCTACTAGTAAGAAGACCAGAGGTAACATTTACCAGTTAAGAGGAACTAATGATTACTATTTATTAGCACAGACATATGAGAGTTGGTTGTGGCATAGAAGGATGTGTCATATAAACTTTGATAATTTGGTGAAGATAAGTTCAGGTCAAGCTGTGAGAGATTTACCAAATCTTGTGAAACCCACCAACACCATTTGTAAGGAATGTCAGTTGGGGAAGCAGACAAAAACTAGTTTCAAGAGCAAAGATCAATTTTTTCTGGCTTGCTGGATCTAGTGAATACAGATCTCTGTGGTTCTAGAAGGGTGAGAAGTCTACAAGGTGACAGGTACTTCATGTTACTTATTGATGATTATTCTAGAGTGACTTGGGTTACTTTTCTAAGAGACAAATCAAAAGCCCTAGAGAAGTTCAAATCTTTCAAAGCAATGGTTGAGAATGAAATAAAACTGAAAATCAAATGCTTGAGGTCTGATAGAGGAGGTGACTTCACATCAAATGAATTCAACATTTTCTGTGAAGAGAGGGGGATACAAAGACAATTGTTTGCACCTAGGACTCCTTAGCAAAATGGAGTTGTGAAAATAAAGAACAGGACAATTCAAGAGGCTACAAGGACAATGATGAAGGAAGCAGATCTGCTGAAAGTTTTCTGGAAAGAAGCTATACATACTGCTGTCTACATTCAAAATAAAGTTCAAGTGAAAGGTAATGGTACTAAAACTCCTTATGAATTGTGGTATGGAAGAATTCCTACAATAAAATATTTCAAAGTTTTTTGAAGTAAATGCTATATCAGAAGAGAAGAAGATCTAGGGAAGTTTGATGCAAGGTGTGATGAAGGAATCTTCCTTGGATACTCAACCAAGAGTAAGGTCTACCAGTGCTACAACAAAAGGCTAAAAAAAATTGTTGAGAGTGCAAATGTGAAGGTGGATGAAGACAAAGGAAGAACATCAGATCTAAATGGCTATAAATCAGATGAACCTGTTGTCATAATAAATGAGAAGAAAGAGGAACATGAAAACAGTCAAGATGAAGAAGGGATGGCTACAGAAACTACAGTTAAGACACCCAGGTATGTAAGGATCAATCATTCAGAAGATCAAATTATTGGAGACAAAAGCAAAGAAGTACTGACAAGGAAAAGAGCTACAGAAGAACAAGTGAATTATTGTTTGCTTTTTAAAGTTGAACCAAAAACTATGAATGAAGCCTGCAATGATGAAATTGGGTAAAGGCCATGAAGGAAGAACTAATGCAGATAGAGAAGAATGAAACTTGGGAATTAGTTCCTAGACCTACTGATAAAAATGTTATTGGAACCAAATTGGTTTTCAGGAACAAGCTAAATGAAAATGGAGAAGTTGTAAGGAACAAAGCAAGGCTTGTGTGCAAAAGATATTCTCAAATTGAAGGAATAGATTTTGAAGAGACTTTTGCTCTAGTGGCTCAGATTGAAGCAATCAGAATATTTCTGGCATTCGTAGCTCACAAAGATTTCAAAGTGTATAAGATGGATGTAAAGTTTGCATTTCTGAATGGTGAACTGGAAGAGGAAGTTTACATTGTGCAATCAGAAGGATTTCAGTTATTAGACCAAGGTGATATAATGTGCATGTTGAAGAAAGCTTTATATGGACTCAAGCACGCTCCTAGAGCCTAATATGCAATCTTGGATAAGTACATATTGCAATTAGGATTCAATAAAGGTACTGCTGACAGTAATCTCTATTTCACGATTAATGGTGATCAAATTTTGATTGTTGAAGTCTTTGTTGATGACATTATCTTTGGAGGAAATAAAGGTATGTGAATAAAATTTGCTGGTGAAATGCAAAAAGAGTTTAAGATGTCTATGTTTGGTGACATGAATTTCTTTTCAAGTCTGCAAGTTACTCAATCAGATAAAGGAATCTTCATATCCCAATCTAAGTATGTGAAAGAGTTGTTGAAGAAGTTTGGAATGAAGGAATCTAAACCAGTATGTACTCCCATGGTGACTGGTTGCAAGTTGAGTAAAAATGATGAATCACCTAAGACTAATAAGAAAAGGTACATATCCATGATTGGAGGATTACTTTATCTAACTCAATCCAAACCTGATATAATGCATGTAGTTTGTCTTGTAGCAAGATTTCAAGAGCATCCTAGAGAGTCTCATGTGATGGCAATTAAGAGAATCTTGAGGTACTTGAAAGGCACATTAGATCATGGCTTATGGTATCCGAAAGACAATGATTTCACTCTCAGTGCATATACAAAAGTAGATTAGGCCAGAGATGATGATAGGAAAAGTACAAGTGGAGGTGCTTTCTTATTGGGAAATAGATTGGTTTCATGGTTGAGCAAAAATCAATATTTAATTTCCTTATCCACTGTAGAAGCAGAGTATATTGGAGCAGCATATTGTTGCACTCAAGTGTTATGGCTGAAGCAGACTTTGAAGGACATAAGAGTTGTATATGAAGATCCAATTGCAATCTTTTGTGACAATACAAGTGCCATTAACATTTCCAAAAATTTAGTGATGCGCTCAAGAACAAAGCATATATCTATAAGATATCACTTTTTGAGAGAAAAGGTGTTAGAGAATGAAGTCGAGGTGGAATATGTGTCTACAAAGGATCAGATTGCAAACATTTTCATTGAGCCTCTACCTAAGGATACCTTTGGGTATCTCAAGGAAAAGCTAGGGGTTATTACCCCTCCTGCCCTAAACTAAGATGCATGAGAATGCATCAATCTAGTGAAGCTTAGAACCTCATTCATTGATCTGGATTGATGTTTTGAGAACTACCTCTCAAGGGGAGTAGCTAGATGGTTCCTGACAATAAGCGGTAAGTATTGATAAGAAAAATATTCAATCTGATTAGATTAGCAGAGTGCAAGTATGTTCCCTTTGCCATTGATGTCAAAGGGGGAGAGAAATTATGTGAAAACTCAAGGGGAGAGAGAGTGCAGATGTATAAAGAGAAAGGGGGAGAATCCTATCTTGATGCTCTTTATAGTTTTTCACATCATATGTTGCCATCAATGACAAAGGGGGAGATTGTTGCAAGTATGTGCCTAACTGATGTTGTCATTGATGTCAACATATTTGTGTTGTTATTGGTGTCAACTGTGCTCTTATTTTGATGCTTTCTTATAATGAGTTAAGTGTTGAAGATAATAAGCATTTTTATTACAATAGAATAGTTCGGTAGATTTCTCTACATTTCCTGTAGAATGAATATTCTTGTTTGCAGATTGGAAGTTATTTAGATGCATGTCTAAAGATGCTATGCTCCAAGTTTGAGCCTCCGGTATGAAGAATTGAGTGAGTTGTGTTCACCAAAGTGAAAACTATTTTTTCTGAGTATTCACTAGTGACAGGGAGAATGTATTTTGCTCCGCATTCCTTCGCATTGAAGTATTATGATATGTGGTTCTAGATTATGTCTAGAATAATGATAAGTGCCTTCAACTCTAATGGTTCATGATTTGGTGGTCTACAAGCTATCCTTTCTTTATGACAGTAGCTGACAGTGTTGTTTTTGTGCTCCGGTTTGAAGAATCTTCTTGATAGAGTAGTTAGAGATCGTGCAGTTGTTCCTAATTATTACAATGTGCTTGTGGATATCTCCTGATCATGCTCCTACCTTTAGATTGGTCCACAAAGAGAAATTTGGATCGTGGATGAAGACTATTCCTAGAAGACTTAATATCAACACTAGTCTTGGCCGACTTGGTTGTTTTCACTACTTGCGGAGATGCATTGAAGATTGTGGAAGCATGTCGTGGCATGGAAGATTGCATTCGAGTTCTAGCTAAGGCATAACATGATCCGCATACATTTTTTCCTTATCCAATCTTGTTTAGGTCCAGACCTATTTCTATGTATGTTTGTAATGCCAACCTTGGAGATTGTTCCAATGGTTGATGAATGTAATGCTGACCTTGATGTACATCCCAAGGTTGATGAAGTGTATAAAAACATGTAATGTAGCCATGAAAAACATGTCCTTGTGCGAAAATGAAAAGATAAAGGAAAGAAGTGTAAGAAGAGAATAGCAGAGGAGTTATATTGTGCTTCAATGGAACTGGACTCAGGCATGGAGTAGATGCTATCAAATCAGTTCACCAACTCTTGGCAGTGAGCCACCCTTTGCCAATGAGCCGATCTTGGTAGTGAGCCCTAACTTTTGCAGTGAACATTTTGGGCAGTAAGCCCCAAGGCAGTGAGCCTCTATTTTTCAGTGTTGCTATTACATATATATCTTTGTGGATTAACACCCACCATGGTTTTTCCCTTATAGGGGTTTCCACGTAAAAATTTGGTGTCTCATGTGATGATTGTGTTATTGTGCTGAGATTCCTATTTCGTGCTTTAACTGTTAAATCTGAATAACAGTAAATAAGTGTTTGATGTGTTGATGTTCATAAGTGTTCAAAGTTTTAGGGACAACTGATTCACCCCCCTCTTAGTTGTCTGATGCATTTCAACAATTGGTATCAGAGCAAGGTTGCTCGGGAGTAAGCCTAACAGCTTGAGGAAGATCCAAGATGTCTTTCAAGAAGGAAGCTTTGTAGTTCGATGGAACAAATTATGCTCTCTGGAAGGTGCGAATAAAAAGTCATCTTGTTTGCCTTGGATATAGAGTATGAAAAGTGACAGAGACAAAATATACCATGCCTCCGAATGGCTTGACAACTGAAGATGAAATCAAAGAATATGAGTTGAACATAAAAGCTAGAGATGCTTTGCTAAGTGCCATGTCTAACACAGAATTGAAAAAGGTCATGGACTTGGAAACTTCTCATGAAGTCTGGGAGAACTAAAAAATCTGTATGAAGGAGATATGTCTGTAAAAAGCACCAAATTGCAGGGTTTGAAAGCAAAATATGAGAGTTTGAAGATGAGCGAAAATGAGAACATAACAGCCTACATGCAAAGAGTTGATGAAATTGTCAATGGAATAAAAAGAATGGGAGGAACTATTGATGAGAAGGAAGTTGTAATGAAAATTTTTAGGTCATTATCTAAGTCCTACAGTCACAAGGTAGCTGCAATTGAAGAAGTAATGACCGTGAAGGATGTTTATAAGGACCAGTTACTTGGAAAGCTTACAGCTTTTGAAATGAGAGAATTTGATGATGCTTTGCCAAAAGTTGAAACTGCTTTCAAAGCTAGTACTTCAGAGAAGACTTCCAGAGCTGAGAAGTATAGAGTGGAATCTGATGATGAGGTTGATGAAATTGAAGCCAACTTTATTGATATACTATAAAGAGGCTCCATTAAGTATAAAGGCAAATTACCTTTCAAATATTTTTCATGTGGTAAGGTTGGTCACCATGCTTCTAGATGTCCTGAAAGAATTCAAAGGAATAAAAAAAGATTTGAGAGTAAACCTAGAGTTCCAAAGAAATACTACTATGTTAGAGACATTGATGATGAAGGTGTAACAGATGATGAATTTGATGATGCTAATACTAGTGCAAATGAGTGCTTGTTTATTGCTATTAAAGAAGAACCTAAGACTACTAATCCTACTAGTTGTGTAAAGGAGGAAAAACTAGTGGAGGAAAGTGCTTTGGCTGTTCAAGTGGAGAAAGATAAGGATGAATGGATTATTGATAGTGGATGTTCACATCACATTACTGGTGACAAAAGTAAGTTTGTGAGTTTGAAAAAGTATGATGGAGGACTGGTTAGGTTTGGAGATAATGCAGCTGGTAAGATTTGTGGGAAAGGATCTATTTTTTTATGGAAAGCACAACACTGATAATGTCTTATATGTGAAGGGTTTAAAGCATAATCTTTTGAGTGTTGGTCAGATGTGTGACAAAGGATATGATCTGAGATTCAAATATAATGGGTGAAAGATCATGGAAAGCTTTGGAATAGTGATTGCTACTAGTAAGAAGACTAGAGGTAACATTTACCAGTTAAGAGGAACTAATGATTACTGTTTATTGGCCCAGACAGATGAGAGTTGGTTGTGGCATAGAAGTATGTGTCATATAAACTTTGATAATTTGGTGAAGATAAGTTCAAGTCAGGCTGTGAGAGATTTACCAAATCTTGTGAAATGTACCAATACCATTTGTAAGGAATGTCAATTTGGGAAGCAGACAAGAACTAGTTTCAAGAATAAAGAGCAATTTTCTATCGTCTTGTTGGATATAGTGCATACAGATCTCTGTGGTTCTAGAAGGGTGAGAAGTCTACAAGGTGACAGGTACTTCATGTTACTTATTGATGATTATTCTAGAATGACTTGGGTTACTTTTCTAAGAGACAAATCAGAAGCCCTAGAGAAGTTCAATTCTTTCAAGGCAATAGTTGAGAATGAAATAGAACTAAAAATCAAATGCTTGAGGTCTGATAGAAGAGATGAGTTCACATCAAATGCAATCAACATTTTATGTGAAGAGAAAGGGATAAAGAAACAGTTGTCTACACCTAGGACTCCTCAGCATAATGGAGTTGTGAAAAAAAAGAATGAGACAATTCAAGAGGCTGCTAGGACAATGCTGAAGGAAGCAGATATGCTGAAAGTTTTCTGGAAAGAAGCTATACATATTGTTGTCTACATTCAAAACAGAGTTCAAGTGAAAGGTAATGATACTAAAACTCCTTATGAATTGTGGTATGGAAGAATTCCTACAGTAAAATATTTTAAAGTTTTTGGAAGAAAATGCTATATCAGAAGAAAAGAAGATCTAGGGAAGTTTGATGCAAGGTGTGATGAAGGAATCTTCCTTGGATACTCTATCAAGAGTAAGGCCTACTGGTGCTAGAACAAAAGGATAAAAAAGATTGTTGAGAGTGCAAATGTGAATGTGGATGAAGACAAAGGAAGAACATCAAATCTGAATGGCTACGAATTAGATGAACATGTTGTCACAATAAATGAGAAGAAAGAGGAACAGGAAGACAATCAAGATGAAGAAGAGATGGCTACAAAAACTACAGTTAAGACTCCCAGGTATGTAAGGATCAATCATTCAGAAGATCAAATTATTGGAGACAAAAGCAAAGGAGTACTAACAAGGAAAAGAGATGTAGAAGAACAAATGAATTATTGTTTGCTTTCTAAAGTTGAACCAAAAACTGTGAACGAAGCCTGCAATGATAAAATTGGGTAAAGGCCATGAAGGAAGAACTAATGTAGATATAGAATAATGAAACTTGGGAATTAGTTCCTAGACCTACTGATAAAAATGTTATTGTAACCAAATGGGTTTTTAGGAACAAGCTTAATGAAAATGGAGAAGTTTGTTGGAAAACAATTCAGTGTCCCCCTTTGGGATTCATGACATGGCTTAACCGCCTCCCGCTGGTCCTTATTTGGGATGGTAGTGGTTTCCTGATAGGTGCACCTTTTGGGAGAAATGGCCAGTTCAACACCCTACAAGTGGTATCAGAGCTGGGTCACAGGTTTGAATCCCCTCAGGTAATGCTGAGGGGGGGATTGTTGGCAAAAAAGTTAGCATCCCCCTTTGGGATTTGTGACATGGCTTAACTGCCTCCCACTAGTCCTTATCTTGGATGGTAGCAATTTCCTAATAGGTGTGCCTTTTGGGAGAAATGGCTAGTTCAACACCCTACAAAGTTGTAAGGAACAAAGAAAGGCTTGTGTGCAAAGGATATTCTCAGATTGAAGGAATAGATTTTGAAGAGACTTTTGCTCCAGTGGCTCATATTGAAGCAATCATAATATTTCTAGCATTTGTAGCTCACAAAGATTTCAAAGTGTATCAGATGGATGTAAAGTTTGCATTTCTGAGTGGTGAGCTAGAAGAGGAAGTTTACAATGAGTAACCAGAAGGATTTTAGTTATCAGACCAAAGTGATATAATGTGTAGGTTGAAGAAAGCTTTGTACAGACTCAAGCAAGCTCCTAGAGCCTAGTATGCAAGGTTGTATAAGTATTTATTACAATTAGGATTCAATAAAGGTACTACTGACATTAATCTCTATTTCAAGATTAATGGTGATCAAATTTTGATTGTTAAAGTCTTTGTTGATGACATTATCTTTGGATGAAATGAAGGTATGTGCATGAAATTTGGTCGTGAAATGCAGAAATAGTTTGAGATGTCTATGTTTGGTGAGATGAATTACTTTTTAGGTCTTTAGGTTACTTAATTAGATAAAGGAATCTTCATATCCCAATCTAAGTATGTGAAAGATTTTTTGAAGAAGTTTGGAATGGGAGACTTTAAACCAGTATGTACTCCCATGGTGATTGGTTGCAAGTTGAGTAAAAATGATGAATCACCTAAGACCAATCAGAAAAGGTACAGATCTATGATTTGAGGATTACTTTATCTACTCAATCCAAACCTGATATAATGCATGCAGTTTGTCTTGTAGCAAGATTTCAAGAGGATCCTAGAGAATCTCATGTGATGGCAGTTAAGAGAATCTTGAGGTACTTGAAAGGAACATCAAATCATGACTTATGGTATCCAAAAGACAATGATTTCACTCCGAGTGCATATAAAAATGTAGATTGGGCTAGAGATGTTGATGATAGGAAAAGTACAATTGGAGGTGCTTTCTTATTGGAAAATAGATTGGTTTCATGGTTGAGCAAAAAGCAAGATTCAATTTCCTTATCCACTGCAGAAGCAGAGTATATTGCAGCAGCATATTGTTGCACTCAAGTGTTATGGATGAAGTAGACTTTGAAGGACATAAGAGTTGTATATGAAGATCCAATTGCAATCTTGTGTGTAAATACAAGTACCATGAACATTTCCAAAAATGTAGTGATGCACTCAAGAACAAAGCATATATCTATAAGGTATCACTTTTTGAGAGAAAAGGTGTCAAAGAATGAAGTCAAGGTGGAATATGTGTCTACAAAGGACTGGATTGCAGACATTTTCACTAAGCCTCTACCTAAGGATACCGTTGAGTATCTCAAGGAAAAGCTAGGGGTTATTACCCCTCCTGCCCTAAACTAAGATGCATGAGAATGCATCAATCTAGTGAAGCTTAGAACCTCATTCATTGATTTGGATTGATGTTTTTAGAGCTACCTCTCAGGGGGAGTAGCTAGATGGTTCTTGATAATAAGCTGTAAGTATTGATAACAAAAATATTCAATCTGATCAGAGCAGCAGAGTGCAAGTATGTGCCCTTTTCCATTGATGTCAAAGGGGGAGAGAAATCATGTGAAAAACTCAGGGTGAGAGAGAGTGTAGATGTATAAAGAGAAAGGAGAAGAATCCTATCATGATGGTCTTTACAATTTTCACTTCATATGTTGCCATCAATGACAAAGGGGGAGATTGTTGCAAGTATGTGCCTAACTGGTGTTGTCATTGATGTCAACATATTTGTGTTTTCATTAGTGTCAACTGTGCTCTTATTTTGATGCTTGATTATAATGAGTTAAGTGTTGAAGATAATAAGCATTTCTGAATCAACAAAATAGTTTGGTAGATTGCTCTGCATTTCCTGTAGAATGAATATTCTTGTCTGTGGATTGGAATTTATTTAGATGCATGTTTGAAGATGCTATGCTCCAAGTTTGAGCATCCGGTATGAAGAATTGAGTGAGTTGTGGTCACCAGAGTGAAAATCGCTTTTTCTGAGTATTCACTAGTGACAGGGAGAATGCATTTTGCTCTGTATTCCTCCGCATTGAAGTATTATAATCTATGGTTCTAGAGTTAAGTCTGGAATGATGATGAGTTCCTTCAACTCCAATGGTTCATGATTTTGTGGTCTGCAAGCTATTCTTTCTTTATAACAGTAGCTGACAATGTTGTTCTTGTGCTCCAGTTAGAAGAATCTTCTTGAAAGAGTGGTTAGAGATCATGCGGTTGTTCCTAATGATTACAATGTGTTTGTGGATATCTCCTGATCATGCTCCTACCTTTGGATTGGTCCACAAAGAGAAATCTGGATCATGGATGAAGACTGTTCCTAGAAGACTTAATATCAACACCAGTCTTGGCCGACTTGGTTGTTTTCACTACTTGTGGAGATACATTGAAGATTGTGGAAGTATGTCATGGCATGGAAGATTGCATTTGATTTCTAGCTAAGGCATAACATGATCCACATACATCTTTTCCTTAGCCTATCTTGTTTAGTTCCAAACCTATTTCTATGTATGTTTGTAATGTCAACCTTGGAGATTGTTCCTATGGTTGATGAATGTAATGCCGACCTTGATGTACATCCCAAGGTTGATGAAGTGTATAAAAACATGTAATGTAGCCATGAAAAACATGTCCTTGTGCAAAAATGAAAAGATAAAGGAAAGAAGTGTAAGAAGAGCATAGCAGAGAAGTTATATTGTGTTTCAATGGAACTTAACTCAAACATAGAGTAGATGCTATCAAATCAGTTCACCAACTCTTGGCAGTTAGCCCTAACTTTTGCAGTGAGCATTTCGAGCAGTGAGCCCTAAGGTAGTGAGCCTTTGTTTCTTAGTATTGGTTTTTCCCTTATAGGGTTTTCCATGTAAAAATCTAGTGTCTCATGTGATGATTGTGTTATTGTGTTGAGCTTCCTATTTCATTCTTTAATGGTTAAATCTGAATAACAGTAAATAAGTGTTTGATGTGTTGATGTTCATAAGTTTTCAAAGTTTTAGGGACAACTGATTCACCCCCTCTCAGTTGTCCAGTGCATTTCAACAAGGGTGACCTAGAAAGGAAGAACAAAGGGATGAAAGTGATGACGGGGAATGGTCTGGGAGGTCAATTGGAGGCCTTTAAAAGGTTGAAATGGATGAAAGGAGCTTAGGGAAAGTGAATTTCCAATCTTGTGATGCTAATAGGTCAAGTCAATAGGATTAGAAAGTGACAAAAATGAATTATTGACAAAGGGTGAATGAAGAAGACACATGACCTAGGAAGGTTAGCTAGGGGACTCGGAAGACACAAATAAGGTGAAGAATTTCAATCAACATTTCACCAAGAATAATGTTGTTGAGAGGTCATATTTACATGCTTACATGTATGTGTTTAGGACTACAACTCATCATCGAATTACCATGTAGGCCCATGCACTTTTTAGTGGTTACATATTTGCCCCCTTGGGGATGGTAGTCTACATGAAAGGTAGGTACCGTTCTTGAACTAGACCTTACCTATTATCATTATCCCACATTGTACCTAAAATAACGAGTATCAATTCAATTTAATGATATTCAATAATAAGTACTGAAATAGAAATGAGGAAATGTACCCTCGATATGTGAGTCTTAAGTATACCAAAGTCACCTCACTTCGCCATGGGTACCTACAAGAATGAAAGCACACAAAATGAGGTTGCAAGAGCACTACAAATGCTAAACACTACTCTAAATGCATTCAAATGAACTAAGCTAAGAGAAGAGGGAAGACGAGAAATTGGAGAAACGGAAGTAGTTAATGGAAAGCTATCAATGAGGGGATTGAGAAGATGACAGCTAACCTTCCTCCCACTAACAATCAAGTACGAAAAATGAGAAAACCCCCTCTTGCAACCCTAACTTTTGTTTTGTCATTTTTCTCACAAGAATCAGTTGTTTTTGAGTTTTGGTGTTGCATTGTCTTAATTTTACTATTTCAATCAATTTGTTATTTTCATTTGTCGGATTTCTATCATTTATGTGGTTTTTTAGGGTACTTTATCATCCCAAGGCGTGGGGCAGGGTCGCTCATATTATTAGGGCAGGTTGTCTAGGGGAGATCTGCCTGGTTTTCAAGGTCACCCAGGGGAGACTTGCCTTGGTAAATTGGGAAACCCACCCAGAATGCTTTCAAATGGAATTTTTAAGAATTTGATGCACTTGACACTCAATTTTGTTTGTTTCTTTTAACCTCTTTAGTCTATTGCAATTTTCTAGCGATATACATTTTTTTGTGAAACTTTGTCATGTTTTATGTTTTTGGTGTAATTTTCTGATTTTGGAGATCTAATTCAACATTCCTTGTGTGCAATAGGATATACATATCTGATGGAATGTGACACGTGATCAAGGTTGGTTTGTTGACACTTATGAGGCCTTGTCATCTAGAAATCATGCTATTCTAAAGAAGGTGGCTTTGGACCTAATGGCTCAAGTACTAATTGTTCATCCTTCTTCACAGATTTGCTATGACATTTTGACATACTAGGACACAGAGCAGAACACTTTCAAGCTCCCCTAGGTATCAGGAGAGTGGACCATTACCTTGTATGATGTCTATCGTATACTAGGTGTTATAGTGAGAGGAGAGCACCTTCAACTCCCTAAGAGCAAATCTGAGAGGGAACGATTGTCTTGGGTCGCTATTATGGGGTCACCCACCCTGTAGATCATCTTAGTGTCTAGCTTATTTCTATTCTTAGTCTTTCTATCTCTCCTTTACAAAAGGTTCTTATAAGATTGATTGCTTCTAGATTGTTAGGGGTTAAAGGATCATTGAATCTCATATGGTGTTGGGCACTAATTATTCAGAGACTCAAGCAGGGCACTATTTTTGCATGGGGGGTTCACATCCTTGCTGTTGGTGCCTGAATTCACTATCAGTTAATTTAGCAATTTTCATGCAGGCACCATCCCAAAATATCCAAAAGGTTCTAAGTTTTGGCACCCCTTCAGTACTTTTCAGCATCTGCATCTCATTTCTTGAGGAGGGGTCTTCGTCTTTTCTCCATCGGCATGGGTTCATTTTTGTGTCTTCGACATTTCGGTTTGAACTTGAACCCTTTTTTCTCTAAGTTCAGTGGTTCAGCGGTTCAGGGTTCAATTTTCTTCTAACGGGTCGCATTATGCATTTGCCTTGCGCAAATATTGCATCGTTGAACCTCCCGCTTGAACCTTTTTGTTTTGGTTCAAGGTTCAATGGTTCGAATCTTTGTTGCCTATGGAATATTATTTTTGATGTTTGAACCATCGCGTTGAACCCTCGTGTTGAACCCTTTTGGTTCGGGGTTCAACAGTTCAAGGATTTATGTTTTTGGTCTTATCGGAGTGATTGGCTTCATCGGCGAAAGATTTCTTGAGTGCTCCGATTGTTTTGGTCTGGCCGATAGATGTCCATCGGCGTGTGTTTGGCTATCGGCGAAGCAAATTTTTGGGCCGCCGATGTAAGGAGTTTGCCCGATGGGGAATGCCATCGGAGTAAGATTGCATATCGGGCTAGCAGTTGGAGGGTCCGCCGATGGGTCTTCTCTGGCCGATGTGGAAGTTGGAGGCTTTAGGGAGGTGTTCGTCGGTGTGACTAAGGGTGTCAGCCAGTGTTTTTTCAGTTGCTCCGATAATGAGTGATTGGCCGATAGTGGAGCAGAGTGTGGCTCGTTGGTGGTCGGTGTGACTGGCTGTGTCGGTAGGGATGGAATGTGTTGGCCCGATGGCGTTTCTCTAGCCGATGGGGAATGCGAATGTAGGCATCGGCAGGACTTTTGAGGTCGGTGGGAGCTTTCATTGGTGTGCCAATGGTCTATGTCTTGGTGACAAGGGATTTGGAACGGTCATCGGCATGACATAGACTGTCGGGTGAATGGGCAGATGTTGGGCCGACAGTGGAGGTTTCGCCGACGAGGGTGTTTTGGTGGCCATCGGGGAGAGTTGGTCTATCGGCCAAGGAAGCTTTTGGGCTGGCCGATAGACTATGTCTGGTCGACAGAGGCTTGCAGAGGTGTCGTCGGTGAGACGATTGAGATCGGCGAGAGGTTTTTGGGGCAAGCCGATGGTGTAGATTTGGCCGATGGGCTTTTGGCGAAGGGTCGTGTGTTGAGCGCGGCAAAACGCTCGACACCTATTATGCATGCAGCTATGTTTATAAAGTGCTAGTGTGGTCTCAGCACCGTGCATGTGGGATTATTCCCCTGTGTAGTTTGAGCCTGCGAAGAGGGCGTTTTGGCGGGAAACTTCCATTTGAACGCAGCGATAGTTTTCTCGATGGTTGCAGGTTGTTGGGCCATCAATGGCGACTGTAGCAGGAGTATGGGCGATGGTACAAGCGATTAAACTGCCCGATTGTGAATGAAGACTCCCAGATGGCGGCGCAAGGCTCGAGGCCTCCCTTGTCTGCTGCATTGATGGCTTCTGAGCGCCATTCCCTCTGATGGATGTATCTGGCAGATTTTTGACTTCTGGCCATGTAATTAATTGTTGAATGTACACGGTTCGGTATAAATGGTTTTGGCTGTGTTACTTTTGAGAGGTTGGAGGTTTTTTGGGCTTTCGGCTCTGACTCTGAACATAAGGTGTTCACATTTTGAAAGGCATTTTTTGCTACAGACTCGGTCCTTAGTCTAGTGTACTAATCTATCTTGGATTGTAAATGATGATTTTCTATGTGATGACCTTCTATGCAGATTGATTTTAAATGAAAAACACATGTGTGTTTATTGTTTCTGATTGTCTCCTGTATGTCATTTGTTTTCCTTTCAAACAAGGTTGTCAAGGACTTCCAAGTTTTTCAATGTATGCATACTGTGTGTCTGATTTATTGCGTCTACTCAAGGAGTGGTTAAATAGGCTTTTGATCAGATACAAAGGGAAATAGATTGCATCATAGGATCTGTTAAGCATGATCATTAATGATACTCTTTCTTGGACATGTTGCTGTCAGGCAGTAGCATTATTCTCAGGTCCTCTGGATATGAATTTATGTTGTCATGGGGAGACATTTACAGTCTTAGATATGACTCTGCTGCCCAGATAAGGCACTGGTTTGGGAATTTGTCTGTTCAATGGGTCTAGGAAAGTCCCATCACTCCAAACACCATTTCAACCCATCTCATCACTTCCACCTATTAGTTGTAGGATTAGGATTAGGAACCTCTGCATGCTCTCATACCTAACCAGACATTATGTCCAAGAATGTTGCCAACCTTGTGATTTGTTACACAAATCTTGGTCCATACATGAGAGTATTCTACCTATTGCCGTCAAGTTAAATCCTTCTGTCATTGAGCTAGTCAAGGTTATACTTTTATCAAATAGGGACACCCCCTTGGTGCGGTAGAATCAGAAGTGAAGGGGAGGAGCTCACGCAACCTCCTGTATTCAGTTGGCTGAATCTGCCTGTGCATTAGAATTGGCAAACCCTAATGCTGATTCAGAAGCAAAAACCAACAAAATGGTGACTCTGCTGGGGATGGTGATTTGAAAATTGTTATTTTTGTCCTCCCTGGTGAAATATCTGTGTGCCCATCCGAGTCACCAACAAAAATGGTGACTCTGCTGGGGAGTCTTTCATGTGAATAATGATGCTCTGCTGGTGGTATGAACTCAGAAAAATATGTGTTGAGCTTTCAGCTGCTGTAAATTTTGTCCTCTCTAGAGAGGTGGCAACTCTGCAAAAGATCTAAATGCACATGAAAAGTTGATGTGTGTTGTGACAAAAATGTGTTGTTCAGACTTCAGCATCTGTATGAGAAAAGGTACCTTGTTCCTTCCCCTTTATATTTGTTGTTTTACTGCATAAGTTAGATGCCAGGGGAAGCCTTAGGTCTTAGGCGGACAAAGGATGTCTAAGAGTAAAATTTTTATGAATCCAAGTATGAATTATCCCATACTCAGCAGTGAAATGTTGGATAAAAGAATAGAAGAGATAAGAAATAGGTTGATATTCTTAGAGGCTGAGCAGGCCCAGTTAAAAAACAATAACCCTGTTGTGTCTACCAGTCAGAAAGCTAAACCTCCTGCCACCCCTTTTGATCCTTTGTATGACCAATTAGATTTCTCATGGGTTGACTATAAAGTAGAAACTATGCCTGCTAGGATATACTATCAGATGCCCAGATTTAGTGGTCACAGTGTAGGTGATGGGAATGCACATATCCAAAATTTTCATGAGTTCATGGGAAAGCATTCATTCAGAGATGAGGATATGTGGATGAGGTTTTTTGTTAGGTCCTTTGATGCAAAAGCAAAAGACTGGTATTTGATCTTCTCAAAAAGATCCTTTGCCTATTGGGATGAGCTTGCTGACTATTTCAAGGAAGAATTTGCAAAAGAACCGGCTGATCTTGTTGCAGAATTGATGAGAATCAGAAAACAAGATGAAGAGCCATGTGTTGTTTTCAGTCATAGGTTTGCAGTAGCCTTTTCACAGATCCCAGAAGTCTTCAGACCTGATATTTCAGCCTATGTAGGCATATTCTTTGAGGCTTTTGAGGAGGGCTCTAGTGCATTACTGAGGGATTTCAAGGTGACAAGTATGCAGATGGCATACAAGTTCGTAGAAAACATAGAAAAAATTAGAAATGAGCACTTGTTGAAACCCCTGTCCACAGGCTTTGGTGTGAAAAGTAGTTGTGAAGCTGCAAATAACCAAATAATTAAAGCATCATGTGCGAATAAAAATGAAAATGAAAGCATAGAGGTTGAGACTGTTGTATTTAAACATAATGCTAACAATACAGCTCAACTGGATTGTTCACCAATTGAGGATGCCAATGAAGGAACTAATGAAGACTCCCATTGCAATGATGAGGCAGTTGGCCATGAAAACAACAATGAGGTTGTGGACAGTAATGAGCAACTTTTGGAATGGACCTGTGGAGACAATTGTGAGTATTGTACTCAAGACAAAGAAGGTATAAGCAAACAGAAAAATAGTCCCATGTGTGACCCATTGCCTACCTTTCAAACACATGGAGATCATGAAGAGCAGTCAGAAATTGAAATAAGTGCTAGTGCAGAGCATGATTGTTTTTCATTCGATGGTTGTTTTGCTTATGACACACAAGCTGATACTCCTCCACAGAGTGAATCCATTGGTGATGAAAATGTGTGCTCTGCTGCCCATGAACCAATGGCATACTACGATGAAACTGATGCACCTGGGTCACCCATTTATGACACATGTGATGATGAGGATCTGTCTAAGTATGGTGAGGATCTAGACATTGTTTTTGACTTGGATTCTGTTTCTCATCCTGATGAAAGAGGAAACAACATACATCAGGTAAGTGACTGTAAAAATGTGCCTAATTTGAAAGAGATGCCAGAGCCTGAACTTTTCCAGTTTGGTGCTGCTATTGGTTGTGTGCATGATCTGCACAATTGTGAATTTGAAAGCTTTTCTTTTGAGAGACCAGCGTATAAAGAGAGCTCTGTTTTTCCTAGTTGTGTGGTGGACTTCGAGTGCTTTCAATTTTCAGTCCAGCTAGGAAATCATTTTGCAATGCATAGTGATGATAACCTGTGTTCTATGCCATTTGAGTATGCATTGCTTGATACATTCTGCATCCATTTGTTGCCTGATGCTGAGGGTTGTTTGCATAAGGGTGACAGTGACAAACTGAATCAGAAGGTTGAACATGCAAATGACCAAGGTAGCTTATGGTTAGATCATGGCAGTACTCTCAGGCTTGACCCAGTGTATGCAGATGAGAACAAGGTGTTTGACAAGGGGAAATATTGGTTTTCCTTTTCTTGGTGGCCTTAGGCCATCAAGTTTGATTGGTGATGCAGATCATGGTAACTTCATGACTCTATGCCCAATGGATAAGGCACTGGTCTGCATCCCAGAGATCTAGGGTTCTCGCTGCAGTCTTGCACCTGGACGTCCCCAATTAGAGCCACTGTTGGTGCCTGAATTCACTGTCAGTTAATTTAGCAATTTTCATGAAGGCACCATCCCAAAATATCCAAAAGGTTCTAAGTTTTGGCACCCCTTCAGTACTTTTCAGCATCTGCATCTCATTTCTTGAGGAGGGGTCTTCGTCTTTTCTCCATCGGCATGGGTTCATTTTTGTGTCTTCGACATTTCGGTTTGAACTTGAACCCTTTTTTCTCTAAGTTCAGTGGTTTAGTGGTTCAGGGTTCAATTTTCTTCTAACGGGTCGCATTATGCATTTGCCTTGCTCAAATATTGCATCATTGAACCTCCCGCTTGAACCTTTTTGTTTTGGTTCAAGGCTCAATGGTTCGAAGCTTTGTTGCCTATGGAGTATTATTTTTGATGTTTGAACCATCGCGTTGAACCCTCGTGTTGAACCCTTTTGGTTCGAGGTTCAACGGTTCAAGGCTTTATGTTTTTGGTCTTATCGGAGTGATTGGCTTCATCGGTGAAAGATTTCTTGAGTGCTCCGATTGTTTTGGTCTGGTCGATGGATGTCCATCGGCGTGTGTTTGGCTATCGGCGAAGCAAATTTTTGGGCCGCCGATGTAAGGAGTTTTCCCGATGGGGAATGCCATCAGAGTAAGATTGCATATCGGGCTAGCAGTTGGAGGGTCCGCCGATGGGTCTTCTCTGGCCGATGTGGAAGTTGGAGGCTTTAGGGAGGTGTTCGTCGGTGTGACTAAGGGTGTTGGCCAGTGTTTTTTTAGTTGCTCCGATGATGAGTGTTTGGCCGATAGTGGAGCAGAGTGTGGCTCGTTGGTGGTCGGTGTGACTGGCTGTGTCGGCAGGGATGGAATGTGTTGGCCCGATGGCATTTCTCTAGCCGATGGGGAATGCGAAGGTAGGCATCGGCAGGACTTTTGAGGTCGGTGGGAGCTTTCATTGGTGTGCCGATGGTCTATGTCTTGGCGACAAGGGATTTGGAACGGTCATCGGCATGACATAGACTGTCGGGTGAACGGGCAGATGTTGGGCTGACAGTGGAGGTTTCACTGACAAGGGTGTTTTGGTGGCCATCAGGGAGAGTTGGTCTATCGGCCAAGGAAGCTTTTGGGCTAGCCGATAGACTATGTCTGGCCGACAGAGGCTTGCGAAGGTGTCGTCGGTGAGACGATTGAGATCGGCGAGAGGTTTTTGGGGCAAGCCGATGGTGTAGATTTGGCCGATGGGCTTTTGGCGAAGGGTCGTGTGTCGAGCGCGGCAAAACGCTCGACACCTATTATGCATGCAGCTATGTTTATAAAGTGCTAGTGTGGTCTCGGCACCATGCATGTGGGATTATTCCCCTGTGTAGTTTGAGCCTGTGAAGAGGGCGTTTTGGCGGGAAACTTCCATTTGAACGCAGCAATAGTTTTCTCGATGGTTGCGGGTTGTTGGGCCATCAATGGTGACTGTAGCAGGAGTATGGGCAATGGTACAAGCGATTAAACTGCTCGATTGTCAATGAAGACTCCCATATGGCGGCACAAGGCTTGAGGCCTCCCTTGTCTGCTGCATTGATGGCTTCTGAGCACCATTCCCTCTGATGGATGTATCTGGCGGATTTTTGACTTCTGGCCATGTAATTAATTGCTGAATGTACATGGTTCGGTATAAATGGTTTTGGCTGTGTTACTTTTGAGAGGTTGGAGGTTTTTTGGGCTTTCGGCTCTGACTCTGAACATAAGGTGTTCACATTTTGAAAGGCATTTTTTGCTACAGACTCAGTCCTTAGTCTGGTGTACTAATCTATCTTGGATTGTAAATGATGATTTTCTCTGTGATGACCTTCTATGCAGATTGATTTTAAATGAAAAACACCTGCGTGTGTATTGTTTCTGATTGTCTCCTGTATGTCATTTGTTTTCCTTTCAAACAAGGTTGTCAAGGACTTCCAAGTTTTTCAGTGTATGCATACTGTGTGTCTGATTTATTGCGTTTGCTCAAGGAGTGGTTAAATAGGCTTTTGATCAGATACAAAGGGAAATAGATTGCATCATAGGATCTGTTAAGCATGATCATTAATGATACTCTTTCTTGGACATGTTGCTGTCAGGCAGTAGCATTATTCTCAGGTCCTCTGGATATGAATTTATGTTGTCATGGGGAGACATTACAGTCTTAGATATGACTCTGCTGCCCAGATAAGGCACTGGTTTGGGAATTTGTCTGTTCAATGGGTCTAGGAAAGTCCCATCACTCCAAACACCACTTCAACCCATCTCATCACTTCCACTTGTTAGTTGTAGGATTAGGATTAGGAACCTCTACATGCTCTCATACCTAACCAGACATTATGTCCAAGAATGTTGCCAACCTTGTGATTTGTTACACAAATCTTGGTCCATACATGAGAGTATTCTGCCTGTTGCTGTCAAGTTAAATCCTTCTGTCATTGAGCTAGTCAAGGTTATACTTTTATCAAATAGGGACACCCCCCTTGGTGTGGCAGAACCAGAAGTGAAGGGGAGGAGCTCACGCAACCTCCTGTATTCAGTTGGCTGAATCTGCTTGTGCATTAGAACTGGCACACCCTAATGCTGATTCAGAAGCAAAAACCAACACTTGCCATGGTCTATTGAGACTTATATTGTATTGTGAGGTGAGGAGCACTTGATTTTAGTCATCCCTTTCTTATCATGTCATGGATACTTGACTAGATTATCCTCTTCTAGAGAGGTGTGCCACTCCCAGATCCAAGATTGCTGAGAGATACACAGTGGGGTCATATTGGCTATTTTGATGCTACTACACATGTCATGGCTACTCTTACTAATACAAAATTTATTTGTGATCCTTATATTGACATGGAGGGTCAATGGTCAGGTGATGGTTAGATTCGAGACTATTGTAGAGACACATTTCACCTAAGGGATAGGAATGACTTGGTTGAGTCCCATCCCATTGATCGAGTACATCAATAGTTTGGCAAGGACTATCCAGAGGACTTGACCCCTGTTGATATTTGCTATAGATCTACATATGAGATGGTGGATGCTCATCACAAGGCATCCTTCTAGACCCCTTTGACTCCTGGTGTTCTGATTACAAGGCTTGTTTGTGAAGCAAGACAAAGACATGTGAGGCCACACCTCTCTTAGAGATTAATGGTTGTTGAGGAGTTTAAGGACTCCACAGATGAGGATTATGATCCTAAGGGAGAGGAGCATGACAGGGTTAACATAGGAGGAGACAGAGAGATTCCCTTAGATGAGGAGGTAGTGGTAATGGCTACACCTCCTAGACATGGTCCTTTGGATGATGATCCTATGTGGCAAGCTGGCAATCCTTGTGAGAAACTTTTCTTCTATTCCTTTCTTTCTTTACTCCTTGTCTTTTGTGGACTTAGTCTTTGACTAACACTTCTTATTACTTTTAGGTACTTTCAAAGGATGAAGAGAACTGTTTCACAACATTTCATTAGATATACTTTCCCCTTCCACCAATCACTCGAGGGAGGCACTTCTTGTTGATGTTCACTTTCCTTCTCTAGTAGGTCATCACACTGATGTGTTGGCTCCTACTTATCATGTAGGTCAGGGGCTTGCTTCCCAACGAGCTAGGATCTTTGTTCTTGAGGATGAGAACATCGTACTCTGAGAGATTGATAACCTTGGAGTTCCCAGGTAGGCTTCATGGATCGACATAGCTGGTCCTTCTCCCTCATGTGCTCCTAGTAGGGTTCCTTCTTGTTCTCATAGGACTCATAGGGGTTTTGATGCAATGGATAGTCGTAGGAGACCTAGGAGTAGGATCCTTGAAGGCTCTATTGGGCAAGATTGTCCTTAATGTTCTAGAGAGTCTTAGTCTTCTATTTTTTCCCCTTGCATGTGGAGACTTGCACACTTTAGTGCACTTTTTCTTATGAACATAGACTTTTACTATGTATTTCGATTCGGCTTAAGTTTGATATCACATGCCCCCTTCTTCTATCTTTTGTGCACTTGGATTGTTAAAGTTTTTATTATTGGAAACATGATGATAATGTAATGTTTTTTAATCTTTTTTCAAATATATGATGTATGAAATGCATGGATACAAGGACACATCAAAGTATGAATGTAACACGTTTTCTATTTCTATGTAATGTCACGAGTCTCTTTTAATTTTCTCATTGTGATATGGTGTATGCAAATGGAACAAACAATGTGACTACTCTTAAATAAGATTTTTGACTTGGGAGATTACTAGTTAACTTGGTATAGGGATACCTACTTATCTTTGGGATATGATTAGGGACTCAAGTGGGAGTGGGGAGGATATGGAATGTTCTTGATTTTGGTCTTTTCAAAAGGCTAGACACTAATCCTTATCTTGACAAAACACTTTGACAATCTTTCAAATCAGACAAGCAAAAAAAATTATTAGTACCTTTTAGAATTAGATCACCTTAAAGATAGCTAGACTCTTGGTTTTGCTTAAGTAGTGTGTGTGTGTGCTTTGTACCTTTATTTTTATTTTCTCTAATATATGTCACCCTCATAGCTTTGAGCTTAGACTTATCTCCACCTGAGAGTACAGTCATCAACAATCTTCTCTATTTATTTCTTTTTTTCTCTTTTTTTTGTATTTTTGCAATATCTCACTTTGATTTCTGATTTTGGATATTTTGTTTCTTTAATATTTTGTTGCTCTAGTTTTCTCTCTCTTATGATTTATCTTTCTCTTTTCTTTATTTCTTGCACTCTTTTTTATCTCTATTTTTTTTATCACTTGTATTTTTTTATTGCTACCAACGGAGTTATGATCATCCTGGTGTTTTTGGTTACGAAAGAGAAGGGGCTAAGCACCACCAAGGGTTTTCACCATCCAATCAGACTTCCCTTCTACGAAGGAAGGAAGGTCTACTTGTAAGCTTCTATTGAGTATTGGAGGTTTGAATACTAATTTCACTTAGACTTAACATCATGGTTCGTTAAGACTAGGATCAATGTGAAGCTAAGAGCTAGACTTTAATTAGAACCATTGGGAAATGTAATGGGAGAAATGATAAGTGGTAAGCATGATTATAAGGAATCTGAAAGGCTCAAAGGGTCAACTTATACCTAAAAAAACCTTCGACTCCTCACTAAGACAAAAATAAAACAAGAGCATGTCACTCACAAAATTCATGGTGGAACATAATGAAGAATGCAAAATTTTGATTTGTAATGATTTTATAATTTTTCTAGATTTTGAGATTATTTGATTTTTTTTTCTAATTTTTACCTTTTTTTGGTTTTTCAAACATAGTATTTCTTGAGGTGGAAGGCATTAACACGTCTCACCAAATTCCTCACCTTCCATAGTGCAAAAAAGATACACATAATTTTCAATGGCTTATTTGATTATGTAGGGACCTTTACTATCTTCTTAAAATTTTATTTTCTTCCTGTGTTTCTTATTCTTCATACTTCCTTTCCTAAGGATAATTTCTCCTATTCTATAAGATCTTGAAGTATTGTTCTCTTCTTGCGGACTTGGCTTCATGACTTCTTGAGGTAACATGATATGAGCCAAGGATTCAAAGGCTTTTTTATGAGAGGGAGTCCAATATAGAACTCCGTCACAATTCAAAAGTTTAGCAAGTAAATCAAATTCTTACTACATATAGATCTTGACTTCTTTACTCTCTTGGACACTTTGTAGAAATTAAAATAACTCAATAGGAGTTTGTGGTTCCCTTAACTCATGTGGTATAACAAAGATTATGCTTATCTTCCCATTCAGTTATGGTATTAAGTCCATGGAATATTCCACATATTTCTCAGGTAACTCCAAGATAACAAGATCCTCTACTCCTATGGTTATTTGTAACTTGTGCTCCTTATGAAATTCTCCTTCACTAACCTCATCTTTGTCAAGGAATCTTTTGATCATTTCAATTTGGACTAGAGGTGCTTCCCATGTATCAATATTGTTGGATTGTATCAAGGTCGAAGAAGAAGTTTGTTCTTGGGCATTGAAAGCTATTGTGAGGGTAAAATAGTGTATCAATCAAATGAATAACAGATGACCCAAACATCAACAGAATAGAGAAACAAAGAAGATTCAAATGAACACAGCAATGAACAAACACAGCAAACCTCTTCCGTTTCGAAACTTCTGTTGTTCGCCTATCACGAATCGTCCTTTCGCAGATGAGATGAGCCCTCAGAGAGTGCAATCTTTTAAAGCTGTTTGAGGAAGTCGATGGTGAATGGCTATGGTGTGATATGCAATGAAGGTGAGCTCCAATGCAACAATGGTGATCTCAAGCTTGTAGATGACAAATGGGTGCCAAAGGCGCGCTGGTGATATTTCTGCAGAGTAACGATGTCAAAAGCCTGGATGAATGGAATGGAGGGATGAAGCTTCATTTTTAGACTCGGAGGAATAGGAATCAACGGTTGAGAGAAGATATGAAGATCAACGGCTGAGGATGGTTGAGGAATGTGCAACCAGTAGAAATGTGCCAAGTGTCCCAGCTCCATCATGAAAGGTGGGATGTGACAAAACTGATTGGAGAGTTAACTCCATTGACTGGTCTGTTAACAGAATTGATTGATCAGTTAGAAGAGTGGATTGTGGAACTGACTGGGTTGATTGAGGATTTGACTCAACTGACAGGTTAGTTAACAGATTTGATTGATTGGTTAACTGACCTCTGATTGGAGAAGAAATAGGCCATGTGGGTGAGGGAAAATAAGATAATTAAATATTAAATATATTTAATTACATGTGCAACCTGATGAGGTGGACAAGGTGAGGTGGAAAGGTGAGGTGGAATTTTGAATTTAGAACTTTAGGATAGAGGAAATAGGATTAATTAAATAATTTATGATTATTTAATTATTAAGGACAAATAGAAGAATTATAATTAAATAAATAGAATTTATTTAATTATGGGATAGTGAATTGATTAAATAAATTTGGAATATTTATTTAATTGGTAGAAGAATGGAATAAATATTTAGAATATTTATTTAGGATAATTTGTGTCATTTTTAGGCGTATACATTTTGCCCCTCTTTGATGCAATGCAGTTTACAGCGTTGCTTCAAAGAAGTCGATAGTCTGAATGATGATACATGCCCTAGTTTGCCCCTGGTACAAGTTAAATGACGATAGGATGCCCCCTCGGGAGATTGGACGGGAAAAACGGCGAAAGTTTTGGAGACGGACGATCTCACGATGAAGAAGGGGTAAGGATAAGTTGGAGGAGGATAGGGATGCGGTCAGGGATGCGGGAAGAAAACGGGAGGAAAAACGGACACGGGAAGTAGTCACAGTCATCACCTAGCCAGAATTAGGGTTTGGAGGCTATAAATAGGAGCTAGGTCCACAAGAATAGTCATTTGCACACTTGGTTGATCTGGATTGGAGAAAGAGAGCTCAGAGCAAACTTAGAGCAGCATGGCGGCCAGAGCAGCAGACATTCCACGCGAGGAGCACCGATTCGAGCAAGTCCGACGATTCAGGCGGCCAGCAGAGGCAGGACCCCCGGTATGTGCTTCGAAAAATTTCTCCTAGGGTCGAGTTTAGGTGTCATAAATGCCCGTAAAAAATAGGTGAAATGAATGCACCGAAACGCAGAACGGCGCATATGCCTCACGAAGCTGCGCTTTTGTGATTTCGCGGCGCATATGCCTGTTTCGGCGGCACATGCATGAAGGCTGCGCATTTGTGCAGTCTAGTTGCGCTTTCGTAATTGGGCGGCGCTTTTGTATTTCTGCCGCGCATGCGTGAAATGTAGCAGCGCATTTGTTAAAGTTGCGCATATGTGGATTCTTGTGGCGCATCCGTAATTTAGCGGCGCATACGTGGACTTCTGCGGCACATGCGTTAGAACGGCGCATATGTGCCCTGTAGCGGCGCATATGCATTTTTGCGGCGCATATGTTGATTTTTGCGGCGCATATGCCAGAAATGGCGCATTTACCACCTGTAGTGGTGCATTTGCTTGGGATGGCAAATTACTTAGCCAAATTGATTCGATTAGCGTCCTGTTTGACGCAAGAATCGATGAGCTATCTCCGAGATTGCAGGAATCTAGTCAAGAGATGTAGTGTGCTGTTTTGATCAATTTGAAATGCTAAGTTTAGTTGATATAGTCCAATAGATATGTTGAGTATGGTATATGTGGCTTGAGACTGACGCCTTGCTTTGCGTGCTTGCAGGAGGAGATACGAGAGACGTTGCAGTCGAGGGAGACGTTCCCTATGCCTCTATTGCAGAGACATATGCTGACGGAGGCTGATAGAGTGGCGCTTGGTGCCATGGGATTAGATTATGTTTGCTTTATGCCCGAGGTGCGGGCGAACCGAGGACTGTTGACAGCTGCCGTGGAGAGATTCCATAGCGAGGACGGGACCTTCCACTTCCCTACTGGAGAGATGACTGTGACGCTGGAGGATGTCTACCGGATACTGCACTTGCCCGTAGTAGGCGAGTTGGTGGAGTACGACGCACAGCGGGACGCGGGACTCACCGAGTGTCAGCGAGTATTTGATGATCCCGAGCTGGTGGGACAGGTCATCCCTTGGCAGGACATATATGACTGTTACGACTACTTCCCTGGGATTGTGGCTGGACTGATTGCGGGCGTTGTATGCCCGGACAGGAGATCGCACGGGTTCCCTATTGGATGGGGCAGGATCATGGAGCGGATGCTGACTGAGGGCACCCGATATGCGTGGGGACCATGCGTGCTAGCCCACTTATACCACGACATGCATCAGGTGGTGTACCACCGCAGCACGAGTCTATCGGCTGGGGTGTTGCTGTTACAGTTTTGGCTGTGGGAGCACATAGCGGTGACCAGGCCGATATGCGTCTTTGCTAGGCAGAGGGGAGAGCCGTACAGCTATGGCTACGCAGGAGTGATTTCCCAGCACAAGCTGGGGAAGCTAGAGTATTGGCGGCATACGTTGGATGGGATAGATGTGGTCGTCTGGCGACCATATCTGGACTGCGAGCCTTGGGATGATGAGGGAGATGAGCTGCCCTTTTGCTTTCAGACCAGGTGGTTGATAGGCCGGACACGGCACATCTTGGAGAGGCAGACGGTGGGCCGAGTACTGAGACAGTTCGGCAGGAGATAGGGCATGCCGCAGGGACAGGCCATGTTTGCACGGACACATGCAGAGAGGGTCCGATGGGGGCCGATGGCTTCTTATGAGGAGGCTCTGGCAGAGTTCCAGCAGTTGCCTTATGTGGCATGGGACATGAGGCGAGAGATAGCGGATGCGGGGATTACACAGGAGTATGAAGACTGGATTACTGCACATCCATTCCTGAGATATTCAGGACCTGGCATGCTGGTGCCTCGTATTGACGAGGCGGACTCAGAGGAGGAGGGAGAGGCTGGCCCAGGGCGGAGGGCCGCTAGAGGAGGACGAGGACGGGGTGGCCGGGCTGTAGAGAGGCCGAGGCAGAGGAGGAGGATAGATCGGGTTGGGCAGGCAGTGCCAGGACAGGGAGAGGTACCGCAGCAGGTGCAGCAGCAGGCACAGATGCCACCACCCCAGCAGGTACCACAGCAGCAGGTGCCACAGCAGCAGGTGCCCCAGCAGCAGGGGCTAGGACAGGCAGAGGCAGCACAGGGGCCGGTGCAGGGTGAGGCACATGAGAGGACCATAGCCGGCCTGAGAGGATAGGTGCGAGAGCTGCAGGCACAGCTGAGGAGAGTGGAGAGGATGCGAGATACAGACGCAGCGGTGATCGCTGGTTTGACTCGCGAGCGAGACATGGCCGATGCCCGGGTACGCCTGATCCGAGTAGAGAGGGACACAGCAGTAGCTGCCATGGGCACAGACGCAGCGAGTACATTTTTGGTTGGGCAGGTGCAGCAGGCACAGGCACAGGTAGGCCAGTTGCAGACGCAGTTGGCACAGGCGCAGACAGACTTAGCCAGAGCGCAGCAGCAGGCACAGTACTACCGAGGCTTGTACCATGGTGCCGTGTCATCGAGCCAGAGGGCAGGGAGCTTCAGGAGTCAGTCTGGGGTGGCTCACAGAGCAGGTCCTTCGCAGTCAAGGGCATCCGTGATGGGACCTCAGCAGTCAGGAGCTGGCAGTGGTGGCCCACAGCAGTAGGGGTAGACACAGACCTGATTTTGTACGTTTTTGGGACATGTATCACCGTCTATGTAGACGCATATTGTATATGACACTTTGATTTTGAGAGAGATGGTGATATTGTACATTTGGACCTCTTTGTATATGATAGTATGGATGATGATGCAACTTTGTGTATCTATTGCATGCATTATGAGATGATGACTTTACTTCTATTGTATGATGTGATTCTATTGCATAGTTAGATGGTCTATATGGTGCTATATGAGAAATACTTTGATATGCTATATGATGTCTATATGATCTAAAGTGACAAATGAATGCAAAATGTAATATGATGTCTATGTGATGATGCAAATGTATGTATATGAAACATGATTTCTATGTTATGATGTAACTATATATGTGATGTCTATATGATCTAATGCAAATGTATATGTATGGAACATGATTTCTATGTGATGATGCTGTATAGATATGTGAGATGCTATTGGATGTTTATATGATGTAATGCTTTGAATGTATGCAGTTGTAACATGAGTACTATGTGGTGATGCAACTATATATGTGATGCACTTAGCTATGTTGTTTGATTTTCTGGGCTTTTAAGATTAAGATGTGATGCAAATGTATTGGTGACCTAATGCATTGGATGGTGCATTCTACTAACCTACTCATGTGCATGACTAGTTTCTACGAATGATATGATATGCTCCTATATGCCTTGTTTTTGTGATGTCCAAATGTACCCTATCGACATAAGAATGACATGATGGATAGAGGAATGGTTGCGAAAGGATGACTTAGGAATTTTTCTTGATATCGTTACTCTGCATAGTTTGAATAATGAGGATTGTATGGATGGGTGTATGGATATAGTATGGATGCTTTGCTTTTAGATTGCTTTATTTCATCATTGGGCATTTTGTTCTTGGTACTTTTCTGAAATGTTGTAAGTGAATACAAGCATCGAGGTATAATTGAACCGAGATGACCTGAGTGTCGCTTACATGGATTGTGATTTAGCAAGTTAATACAAGCATCTAGTCAAAATTGAATCTAGATGACCTGAGTACTTCTTGCGTTTCAACAAGCAAGGATTCCCCCCGTTCATGTTAGACCTTTGATGTCCTCGATGATCTTTTGCCGATCATGTCCTAAGACAAGGTTTCACATTACTAAAGTTTAATCCCCAAAATAGCAAACAAAGAAAGTAATCATGCCCCCATCATAGCATCTCTAGCTTTGTGGCATCCTTGAGTAGCATAGGAAGGTATGATAGCAAAAATCAAGACTCTGTAACTTAACCCTAGGTTCCAATCTACAAAAGCACATTTGCGTTGATATGTGTTTATTTCTTGCCTTAATTTTGCATAAAATCATTTAGAAGACCTTGGGTATTTGCTTTGCATTGGATAGGTTAAGATCCTCATTGTCGGGATGTCTGCTTGAAGTGCGGGTGTTTGCTTGCGTTTGCTTACCTGATGAGAAGGTTGCACTATCCTTATTGAGAAGATGGACCCTAAGGGACTGACCTAGTGCCTCGGGGGCTCATTGCTAAATGGCCTTGCCTACGTGACGACGCAGAGGCAACGTAGTTCGGGGTAAACCCTAATGGACCATGGATGGACCAGAAGAAAGACGACAAGAATGAAGACAAGAGAGGAGATGAATGGGACCCTGGGAGAGATGGAAGCCTCGGGGGCGCATTAGAATAATGGCCTTGCCTACGTGACAGCGCAGAGGCAACGTAGTTCACGGATTCGGACCGCCGACACTGACGAGAGACACTACACTAGGCTTACATTGAGGAGACGGTATGGGACAAAACCTTGGTTGACAAGGCCACAAGGTGAGTATCAAGCCATGATAGGTAACTGTCAAGCGTTTATTGTGGGATGGATATGGGTCAAATGAGGAAAATAGAGGGAGAATGGGCTCAAGGTGATTGGATTCCCAAAGATGGAGAATGCGGCTTGTCACAAGTAACGCCTGTTTACTAGGTTTTCATCACTTGCTTTTATTTGCACGAGAAGCTAGAAAGTAACATGACGCCTGATTGCCAGGTTTTCCCCATGATACCTATCCAAGGCGCCTGTTTGCTAGGTTTTCACCAAAGGACGATTTTTTTGTATGCTTGCTACTTTTTTTTTTCAATTTTTTTTGTATTTTCTCTTTGTAACTTTTTCTTGATTTTTTTGATTTTTTGATTTTTTGACTTTATTGTACCCCCTTGCACTGGCGTTCTCTTAGGTATAGAACCGACGAAGGTGCATGCTGTTGATTGGATCATCAAACAACTCACCTTCTGATGTGGCCAACTGATATGCCCCCGATCCGTAAGCTGCTACAATTACATAGGGTCCAAGCCAGTTAGGCTCGAACTTACCTTTCTTTTCTCTGTCCTGCTGATTGCGAGGGTTCTCTTTTAGGACGAGGTCCCCAATCTTGAAGCATCTTGGTCTAACCTTGTGGTTGTAGCTTCTTGACATCATCTGTTGATAGGCTTTGAGATGGTCAAAAGCTTTCTGGCGCCGTTCCTCTAGCAGTTCTAGCTCTTGTAGTCTGGAGACTCTATACTCTTCGTCTGATATGAGACCTTTCAACGACACCCGAAGGGATGGGAGTTCAACCTCAATGGGAAGGATGGCTTCAGAACCATAGACGAGGGCGTAGGGTGTAGCACCTGTGGGAGTGCGTATGCTGGTTTGATAGGCCCACAGAGCGGGATTGAGTTGGACGTGCCAGTCGCGACCAGCTTCATTGACAATCTTCTTTAGGATTCTCAGAATGGTTTTGTTTGATGCCTCAGCTTGGCCGTTACCTTGGGGGTAATATGGGGTGGAGAAGCGGTGTTGGATTTTGAACCGTTCACAAAGTTCTTGGACATCCTGATTTTTGAAGGGTCTCCCGTTATCCGTTATGATGGACGAAGGGATGCCATATCGGCAGATAATGTAATTCAGAATGAAAGAGGAAATTTGCTTTCCTGTGACGGTTGATAAGGGAACGGCTTCAATCCACTTTGTAAAGTATTCAGTAGCGGTTATGATGAATTTATGGCCGTTGGAAGAGGGCGGATGAATCTTTCCCACGAGGTCAAGTCCCCACTGGCAAAAGGGCCAGGGTGTCGTTAGAGGTCTCAACTCCTGAGCAGGTGCATGAATCAGGTTCCCATGTATCTGGCACTGTTTGCACTTTTTGACGAACTGATATGAATCCATTTCCATATTGGGCCAGTAATAACCCAAACGCATGAGTTTCTTAGCTAAGGAAGGACCGCTGGAGTGTGTTCCGCAGATCCCTTCGTGCACGTCTCGCAAGGCAGTTATAGATTCTTCTTGTTCTAGACAACGGAGTAAAGTACCATCCAGACCACGTCGGTAAAGGGTATTGGCGATAATGGTGTAACGGGAGGCTTGTCGGATGAAGGTTCTTTTTTGGTTGGAAGAGAGGTCCAAAGGAAGGATGTTGTCCTTGAGGTAAGTGTAGGTCTTACCGTACCAAGGCAAATCAGATCCCACTAGGTGGCAAATGGAATGGGTCTCAAGGAGATCATAAGCCGGTTGTCGAATTGTTTCTACTAAGAACTCATACTGTGACTCCTGTTCAGGTATCTCAAGAAGAGAGGCTATGGTCGCCATTGCATCGGCTGCTTTGTTCTCTATCCTGGGTATTTGCTCAAACGAGATGGTCCCGAAATGTTCTTTGAGGTCGTCGACCATTCGCTTGTATGGGATGAGCTTCTCATCTTTGGTCTGATACTCGTCGTTGACCTGGTTTATGACAAGCTGAGAATCACCGTAGACACATAGTGCTTGGATTTTCCACTCAGTGGCCATCTTGAGACCAATTACCAAAGCCTCATACTCCGCTATATTGTTAGTGCATGGAAATAACAACCTATAGGACTTTGGAATTGTGTCGCCTTGGGCAGTGATAAACAAGATACCTGCCCCCGATCCATGGTTGGTGTAAGACCCATCGAAGTAGAGTTTCCAAGGAGATGTTGACAGGGTGAATAAAGACTCATCTGGGAACTCAAACTGCATGGGTGAAGTGTCCTGTAATGGTGCCTCAGCTAGTTGGTCTGCGATGATTTGCCCCTTGATGGCTTTTCTATCCACATACTCTATATCATATTCGCTAAGAAGCATAACCCATTTGGCTAGTCGTCCTGTGAGAGCTGCTTTGCTGAGAAGATATTTTAGTGGGTCGATCTTGGCAATGAGTTTGACAGGATGTGCCAACATGTAGTGTCGGAGTTTTTGTGAGGCAAAAACCACCGCAAGGCATGAACGTTCCACCTGTGAGTACTGCAACTCGTAGCCCACTAAGGTTCGACTGATATAGTACATAGCTCTTTCCTTGTTCTCATAGTCTTGCTGCGCTAGGAGAGCCCCAAGAGCAGTAGGTGTAGCTGATATGTAGAGAATCAAAGGTTTTCCTTGGATCGGAGGCATGAGTATAGGAGGATTCATGAGGTACTCCCTGAGCTTGTTGAATGCCTCTTCGCACTGCTCATCCCATTTAAATGGAACGTTCTTATGTAGGAGATGGCTGAAAGGATGGCACTTGTCGGCCAACTGTGAGATGAACCTGCGAATGGCCTGTAGCTTGCCCTGTAAGGATCTCAACTGTGTTAGAGTTTTGGGCGGAGGCATGTCCATGATTGCTTTGACCTTGGCCGAGTCTACCTCTATGCCGTTTGCTGACACGATGAAGCCTAGCAGCTTGCCTGATGTGACCCCAAACACACATTTCTTCGGGTTCAATTTTACTTGGAATTGGTCCAGCCGTTGGAAGACTTTCTCTAATGTGTCCAGGTGTGAGTCCCTGGTGAGTGATTTTGCCAAGATGTCGTCAACATAATCTTCCATGGTCACATGCATCATGTCGTGGAATATAGTTGTCATGGCCCGCTGATATGTAGCACCTGCATTTTTCAGCCCAAATGGCATGACATTCCAGCAAAAAGTACCCCATGGACAAGTGAAAGCGGTTTTGTGCTGATCCTCTGGTGCTATTTTGATCTAGTTGTACCCTGAGAATCCATCCATAAGTGACAACATTGTATGTCCCGCCGTGAGGTCGACTATGATATCGATGTTAGGCAAGGGAAAGTCATCCTTGCGGCATGCTTTGTTTAAGTCTCTAAAATCGTTGCATAGTCGAACCCTGCCGTCTGGTTTAGACACTGGCACGATGTTTGATATCCATTCGGGGTAATCAATGGCCCTGATGAACCCCACGTCTAACAATTTCTTGAGTTCTTCCTTGACCAGGAGGGCAATATGGGGATGCATTTTTCTCAGTTTTTGCTTTACGGGTTTCACCCCTGGATCCAATGGCAAGTGATGTAGAATCAGGTTTGGGTCCAAACCTGGCATGTCGGCATATGACCAAGCAAAACTGCCTCTCTTCTTTTTAAAGAATGGTACAAACCTGGTTTTCTCAGGTGGCGTGAGAGATTTTGCAAAGTGGATTATCTTAGGCTGCTCTTCGGTTCCAATGTTCACTGGCTCTGTTGGCTCTACCACGATCTGTGACCTTTCTTGATACATGTCACTTGGGAGGGTGTCAAGCAATCCATCGTCAGGTGCCACAGTTGGGTTTCACCTTCAGATACGTCCTTTCTTTTTACTGTTTTATGATCTGACACTGCCGCATGGCAGTTTTCACCGTCAGATCCCTTTTTGATCTTTACATTTTTGCGACTAGATGGCTTGGCACCCTCCCCAAAGTATTCTACAGTATTGAGTTCGATAGTGAAACCGGCTTTATGATCTCCTTTTGGTAAATGATCTCGAAGTCCCATATAGTCAATGTAGGCATCATCATTCTGGAACACATCTAATTGAGGGGTCCCTTTCAGGTCCCAGTCAATAAGCTCAGGGTGTAAGAGGGGAAGGGAGTCGGATGAAAGACCTGATTCGTTGATAGTGTGGATGGAAATACTAGGAGCACAGGTGGGGGTAGTGTTCTGGGTGGTACTTTCTTCCAGGTTGTTTATCGCAATGGAATCTATACTTTCCTCGAAAGCCATAACTTCAGGGAGGGGCAAATCAGACTCCAGTGGTCTGTCCCGTTGCGTTTGTCTCTCATGATATGGGCTAAGGGTTTGGATGGTATCAATCTCCTTGTCATCGTAGGAGTGTTCTGTCAGCTCGTCCCATTCATACTGATTGGAATCATCTGAATCTACGTCACTATCCTCTTGGAGTGTTTGAATTGTCTCCGCTAGGCAGGCATTTTCTTTGGCTTTACCTTTACCTTTGTAGCCTAGGCCAGTCGTGTTTCTAGCCGAAGAGGAAGAAGAAGGTTGTATAGGTTCGATGATCCCTTCTTTTCTGAGGCCGATAGGGCCTTGTCCTTCATATCCCATCCTATGCAAGATGGTTTCACCCCGTCCATAGAGTTCTGTAGGGAGTCTAGGTGGCTCTTGGGATGTGCTTTCTTCTTCGGCATAAAGCCATTGCAAAAGATCTCGCTCCTCTGATTCATCGGATAAGGTCCCCCATTTTACAAAGGGGTTTGCGGAAGTTGTAGGGGGAGCAGAGGGCTTTGGAAAATGCCTAGGTTGATGCTTGGGCTGGCCAAAGGAGCAAGGAGACAAGGGCATTTTTGCAAGGTTGAGGCTGTGCTCAATCTGGTATTCCCCCACGCCATTTTCTTTTATGGTGATTTTCATTGGTTTGGTCCGTGAAGAGGAAGCTTCGGCAGTATGGTCTTGTGGCGGAGTAGGGGAGATATGGGCTCGATTGTTGGGAATGACACATTCCGGTTTTGCTTGGAATGAGTTGCAATGCTGGTAGGGGTCGGGGTCGTCGTGTATGGTGACCTGCTTGCCATCGTGTGGGAACTTTATGCATTGATGGTAGGTGGAGGGGACAGCTTTCATGGCGTGGATCCATGGTCTCCCTAGTAGAATATTGTAAGCAAGCTCCCGATCAAGGACTTGGCACACCACATCTTTAATTACCGGTCCCACTTGAATGGGTAGGACAACCGTGCCCTTGGTGGTTCGTTCCTCCTCGTCATAGGCTTTGATAGTAATTTTTCGTCTTGGATCTACTGCCTGTTCAGAGAACCCCAATGCAAGGACTAGCTTCAAAGTGCAAATATTCAAACCGGCACCCCCATCAATGAGAACCCTCTTGATGCGGTGCCTATGTACGAATGCGACAATGTGTAGGGGAGTGTTGTGGGGTTGAGACATGGAAAGGTCATCTTGTTCGGTAAACGAGATGGAAGTGGAGGATGTCAAATTACCCACCATGGTTTGAAACTTTTCTTGGGCTAGGTTAGTGGGGACAGTAGTTTCCACTAAGGCTTTCTCAAGAATCTCCTTATGAGAAGGAGATAGACGCAAGAGCTCCAGTATAGAAATGTGAGCCGGAGTCTTTTGCAATTGGTCGATGACATTATATGGGCGGGAGTTAGACGGAGATGGCGACGACCTTGGAGGAGTGGTGTTGATCGTGACTCTACCACTGCGGGTAATTATACTACAACCAGTTCCGTTAGGTCCTGGTTGTTGGTTGGGGGATATGACGTTAACTTGTGGAACATGCTCAGAAATGCAATTAATGGTGTACTCAAAGGGAACGCTTGCATAGTTAGCATTACTCGACCCACTGTTCTGGTTTGGCCTGTTATGATTGTTGTCATTATTGTTATGGCCATTGGAGTTGTTGCCATTGTGACCATTGTTGTGGTTGTAACCATTGTTGTTGTGGCCGCCGTTGTGATTGTTGTTATACGGCCGGTTGTGGTTTAGGAGAGGATCTCGGTAGGCCACATGAGATTCATTGGAGGTATGCTGTTGTGTTCCTCCCTGATTCTGGTCCAGTATATCTTGTATGACGTTCTTAAGACGGATGCAATTATTGGTTGTGTGCCCCCTTCCTCGATGATACTCGCAATAGTCTGTGTCCTTCCAATAGGGAGGTTTGACTATAGGCTCATAGTCACTTGTTGGCGGTAGAGAAATTTCATTGTTAGCCAACAACTTCCTGAGAGCAGACTCTTGAGATTCTCCTAACGGCGTGAATTTTCTCCTTGGATTCGAATTGAACCAAGGTCTAGATTCCCGAGGGGGTGGCTTGTTGAGTGCACCGTTATTTGCTTCTTCCTTAAGAGTGAATATGGGTTGTTGTTTAGGGGCTGCCGCCTTGGCATCCACTACTCCGTCGTTGACCACATTCTTGTTCTTGGTCCAAAACTTTGACTTGTCAGTTGTGTAATTGGAAGGAGGTGTGTCCTTGTAGAGCTTGAGAGTTCCTTTAGCGATCATAGCTTTCTCAATGAATAGCCCCATTTTGATGACTTTGGTGAATGAGGTAGGGCATTGTATCTGAATCTGATAGCTAAGATCGGGATTCAAATTGTGGACAAACATTTCCAATAGTTGTTTTTCAGGCATGTCGTAAGAACACTTGCTAGCTAGCTGTCGCCATCGTTGTAAGAAGGTGGCGAAAGACTCACCACCTTTTTGTTTGGTGTTGCATAGGTCTAGCATAGATACTTCGTGTTCTATGTTGTAAGAGAAGTGCGTTATGAATTTATTGACAAGTTCATCAAAAGTTTTGATTCCTGGTGGAAGACGCGAGAACCACTCCATAGCTTGACCTCCTAAAGATCTTGGGAACAGTCTCATTAAGTAGGTCTCGTTGTGAGCTACTTCTAAACATGCTGCAGTGAATTCCCTGATATGATCTCTAGGGTCCCCCTTCCCTTTGTATTTGTCGAATTTCGGGATTCCGAACTGAAAGGGGAATGGTTTCATGACCAAATTTCTGTCAAAGGGGTATGGTGCTATATCTTCCAAGGAGTAGTTCTTGGAACTGGTGCCGATCTTAAGGTTGGAGATTTCTAGCTTTAGACTCTCAATTTGTTGTCTCACATCCGCTATAGGAGCATTTTGATCTATGTGTTGTTTTCCTCTTTCATTGGCCTGGGGGACCGTGTCATTTGTGCCTCTCTCATGTGCATTTGGGACTGTGTCATTTGTGTCCCTCTCACGTTCATTGTCTGCATTTTCCATGATGGAGCTAATGTCAAAGTCTGCGGGGAGTTTGAGTCCGAGACTAGCAAGATGATGGAAATATTTGGTGGGATCCTCAAGGAGTACTCTCTCCACTAGGCGTTGGAATTTGCTATCTTGCATGTGTGCCACTAATTCTTCATGAGAAATTTCTTCATCATCATTGCGTGGTGGGGCGATGTGATCGAAAGAGTCGGCCATTTCAGTTAGCTTGTTGTACTGGGATCGAGTAAGAACCATGCAAGGTGGGGTGGGATGAAATGGACTAGGATTAGAAATCTTGGCAAGGTGCCGACTAAGACTGTAATGAATGGGATATCTAGGACAAGACTTGGACAAAGGGTTCTCTCGCTCAATGACTTCAGGTAAGACGGTTGACACAAGACTCTAGCCACTAGCAAGGGTAGTCGATACCAGTCTCACTATGTGGGGCTTAGTCGTTCAACAAGACTACTAGCAAAAGGTACTGTGACCTACTAGGCTTACGTGAATTCACTAAAGAAGGACCTATGTCGAATCGGTATGGGACAGAATGACGTTGGGGCAAGAGTGACTAGGACAGAAGGTGACTGGGACGACCGTCGAAAGAGAGAGAAATGGGTGAAATGGATGAAAACTGACTGCAAGGTTGATTCTGACCTCAGAAAATGAAACTAGGCTGAAATGGGTACTCCGAACAGCTGACGAAAATTTCTCAAAAATAGGGCAGATGCTTACTGTCACACATGCGCAGAAACAGATGTGCAGCAAGAATAGGTAAATGCGCAGTAAGTCATTGTATATGCGCCGCCCTGGTGAGGTATGTATGCGCAGTAACAGTGCGCAAATGCGCAGCAGAAAAGTATATGCACAGCAGGTCGGCGTATATGCGCAGCAAGTCGCTGTAAAAGCGCAGCAGAACAGAGTATATGCGCAGCAGAAAGGTACAAAAGCGCTGCAAGTCGGTACAAAAGCGCAGCAAGTCGTTGTATATGCGCCGCAGAAATGGATACATGCGCAGTTCTGGTATTTTTTTGGCAAATTTTTGGGATTTTTCTCTGTTTTTGGTATTTTTTGGCTGGAATAGGTCTTCCTGATCTGATATTATGAATTAATTTAGCAAGAAAACACAGCAAGCACAAAGAGTATTTTGTAGTTTTCCATTGTTTTTGTAGTTTTTCGACTCTATTTTGGACAAAAGCAAGTACAAAATCCTAGGCGAGAAATGGATTATAAGGGATTTGGGCCACTAAAACAAGAGGTTTTGTAATTCGGGCAACCGTTCAAGTGGTTACACGTGCGGCGGCGCTACTCTCCGTTATGGAGTCTCCCAGCCTCACAGGGTTGCGCCTGAGAGGGTTTTGGGGGAGGTTGGCCGTCGGTGTAACATAACAGCACTCGTTGCAGGGGGTTTTCACCTCAAGCACAATTTATTTTAAGTGGCTCGGTAGGGCTTGGCGTTAGCCTGTTACCACTCAGGGTCGTTCCCGCTTGGACAAGCGTGCATCCAAGGGCAGGCCCCTCCTAAAGGTTAAACAAGTAGAATGACAAGTCTGGCACTCTGATCACCCAGAAGAGGGGAGAGCATAAGCCTATTGTCATTCGCAAGCACAGAATACACTGATTAATCCACCCTAGTTAAAAAGATAAAAACTAAATGGGCTAAGCTAGTCAAACAAAACTTTGAAGTGATTTCAACAATATTGCAGTGGTTCAATTTTAAGTCCCAGAAAGCAGTTGTGAGTTCAATTTTAAATCCACGTTGCACGAGATTTGTTAACTTTGAAATTCAGGTCTCACGATATAGCAATGGTTCATTTTAACTTCAGAAAGCAGTTGTGAGTTCAATTTTAAGTCCACGTTGCACGAGGTTGTTAACTTTGAAATTCAGGTCTCACGATATAGCAATGGTTCATTTTAACTGCAAGATCAGTGGTGAGTTCAAATTTTAAATCTTAGATAGCAATAACTTGGAAGTTTGTTTGCAATGCAAGCATGAAATAAACCAGTTATTTCCTCCCTAATTAAGACTAGATGAAGATTTGTGATGAACAACCATTTTACTCTTTCTCCGAAAATAAAATGTGAGCTAGTTAGATGCAACTACATGCAGCTAAACCTGAGCCTATCCTGCAAAACCGCTCCAGCAAACACCTACAAATGGGTTAGCGTTAGCAAAATACTCTGGAAAAGTACTAAAACCTGAGCCAGTTACAAATGCGCAGCTTCAGTGATCAGATGCGCAGAAGTGATCAACAGAAGCGCAGTGTTAACGAATGCGCCGTAAAAATGAACAGATGCGCCGTTAAAATGAACATATGCGCAGTTTTAACGTATGCGCAGCAACAGTCGTCAGAAGCGCCGTAACAGTCAACAAATGCGCCGTTCTAACGTATGCGCAGCAACATTCTATGGAAGCGCAGTAACAGTCAACAAATGCGCAGTTTTAACAAAAGCGCCATAACAATCTTCAAAAGCGCCGCAAGAATACACAGATGCGCAGGATTTTCAAAAGCGTCGTAACAGTCTTCAAAAGCACCGTAAAAATGAACAGATGCGCTGAAAGAATCTGTGCGTGACTCTGCGGGGCCTGTACGGAACCTGCCTTCAAAAAAGCTCAAAAACGGTGAAATAAAGGGGCAACCGCCCCACGGTGGGCACCAAAAATGTGAGGGTAAAATAGTGTATCAATCAAATGAATAACAGATGACCCAAACATCAACAGAATAGAGAAACAAAGAAGATTCAAATGAACACAGCAATGAACAAACACAGCAAACCTCTTCCGTTTCGAAACTTCTGTTGTTCGCCTATCACGAATCGTCCTTTCGCAGATGAGATGAGCCCTCAGAGAGTGCAATCTTTTAAAGCTGTTTGAGGAAGTCGATGGTGAATGGCTATGGTGTGATATGCAATGAAGGTGAGCTCCAATGCAACAATGGTGATCTCAAGCTTGTAGATGACAAATGGGTGCCAAAGGCGCGCTGGTGATATTTCTGCAGAGTAACGATGTCAAAAGCCTGGATGAATGGAATGGAGGGATGAAGCTTCATTTTTAGACTCGGAGGAATAGGAATCAACGGTTGAGAGAAGATATGAAGATCAACGGCTGAGGATTGTTGAGGAATGTGCAACCAGTAGAAACGTGCCAAGTGTCCCAGCTCCATCATGAAAGGTGGGATGTGACAAAACTGATTGGAGAGTTAACTCCATTGACTGGTCTGTTAACAGAATTGATTGATCAGTTAGAAGAGTGGATTGTGGAACTGACTGGGTTGATTGAGGATTTGACTCAACTGACAGGTTAGTTAACAGATTTGATTGATTGGTTAACTGACCTCTGATTGGAGAAGAAATAGGCCATGTGGGTGAGGGAAAATAAGATAATTAAATATTAAATATATTTAATTACATGTGCAACCTGATGAGGTGGACAAGGTGAGGTGGAAAGGTGAGGTGGAATTTTGAATTTAGAACTTTAGGATAGAGGAAATAGGATTAATTAAATAATTTATGATTATTTAATTGTGAAGGACAAATAGAAGAATTATAATTAAATAAATAGAATTTATTTAATTATGGGATAGTGAATTGATTAAATAAATTTGGAATATTTATTTAATTGGTAGAAGAATGGAATAAATATTTAGAATATTTATTTAGGATAATTTGTGTCATTTTTAGGCGTATACAGCTATAAAAGCTCTTGATGAAACCTTTGGAGCATTTGTTGACTCGTTATCAACTGAATTGACTTCTTCTTGGTTATTAGATTCTATCTGCATTGGAGGTGTCCACGACATATAGGTATCTTCACAAGGAAAAAGTGGCACATAAGAATCACTTTCTTCCTAAGTTTGAGGCATGTAGACTCACTTGACGAGATTTCTTTTGGAGGTGTCAAAGAAGTATAGATTTCTGATGTCTCTTCCTCAGGATTTGAGAAGGTGTGAGGATCTACTTCCTTTAAGTCTAGCATTGTAGTTCAAATTTGTTCATCAGACTTAGACCACTTCATCTTTTGGGGCATCTCGCTTATGCATAAGATGGTATGATCAATCTTTTCATGTTCATCTTTGGGAAATATGTTAATTGTGAAAACATCCAAAGGGAATTGAATGGGACCATCTTTTCCTAACCATTCCATGATCTTGGCCATTGTTTCCTTCAAGACTATATCTTTCTATTTTGATGACTCTCCCTTCTCAAAGGTTCTTATTTTCATGTTGTTTACTGTTTCGTTGCATAGTTCTACATTATTTATTTGTATTGATTGTGGAGTTGGATTTGGGACAGAGATTTTATTTGTTGACAACTCGTAATCAATGAGAATTCCTATCCTATTTTTGGTCATGTTTGTCTTGATTATACTAAAAGGCTCAGGATCTGCCTTCGCAACATATATCTTTCCAAGGTGTAAGAATATAACCTCTTTGGAATAATGTGGAGGGTACCACCTTCATTCTATGTATCCATGGTCTTCCCAATAACAAGTTATAACTAATGTCTTTGTCAATGACATAGAATATAGGAGGGACCATTTTAGGTCCCAAGGAGACGAGCAACATGATTTTTCCAATTGTTGCTACTTTTAAATTGCATTACCTATGAGCGTATCTTGGCATGTTGTGATGTTCATGTGTCCATATCCCATCCTTTCCAAGAGAGAACTATGTTTACTGCGGCTCTATCATCAATCAGTGTTCTCTTTATACATGTGTCGTAAATCCACACTTGTAGATACAAGGCTAGATACCCTTTCTTTGTCAACTCAACCTCAGAAGGCATTTGCTTCAAGTCAAAGAAGAACCCTTAGTCTTTTGACTTGGCATTTGGTGAGTTTATATCAAGGTCAACTTGATTAATTTGCTTGCTAGGAGGAGGGGTGATTTGATATAGGTACTTAAATCCTATTGCTTGTAAAAGAGTTGATTGATGTGATGGAAATTTTTAAGGAGATCTATGAAAGAGATGTGGGCATAGGTCTTCTTTAGATCTTTGATTAATTCATATGGTCTTATTGGGGTAGGCATTGGTTCTATGACCAAAACTATCCCTTCATAAAGTTCTATTCAATGTTTTTCATTGGGTTCAGTGTCTTCCTCATGTAATATCTCCACTAATCCTAACATTCTTGCCTCTCCTTTTGGTCCCAATTGCATAGGGATATTTGTATCTAAGGATTTTGGAAGATTAGTTGTTCCTAAATTCATTGCATTGTGATCATTCATTTCATTATTCCTATGTATTGGAAAGGGGTCTTGGAAGATTTTCATATCCGTATTCGATGGAGTGATAGGTGCTTGTGTTCATTTGTTGTTGTTATTATTGTTTGTCATGACCTATTGCGGGTTTAGGAACATTTCAATACATAATAATTGTTTATCTTCAAGCAATCTTGTGATAAACCTATTATATTGTCTACATGATTCAATGACTTGTCCTATGGAAAGAATAAAATTGGTTGTATTCGTAAGCGGACATTCGTATCTATTATCATTCCAATTTTGATTCCATGATTGTTGATTATCTCTTTGGTAATGTCCATTATTACAAGCTCGATCTATTGCATTAACATTTGGAGGGAGTAGTCTCTTCTGTTATAGCCATCTCTCACCTTGTTTCTTAGTGGGGGTTGATCTGTCACCCCATCCATAGTTGCATTTATGTTGTTCTTCAAGATATTGATCATGTAGGTGTTGTTTTCACCATTGTTGTGGGTTTGTGTCACTATTTATCTATTTGTGCCATAAGTTCTTCGCCCACCATCAATGGCAACTTGGTCAATTCGTAAGGCACTCTATAAAGCTTCCTCATAGGAATTATAAGGTAATTTTTACACGTCCTCTCGAGTATCCCTATTAAGGGTGTGCAAGAAACGGACACATAATCCTCTATGGTCCATGTTTGGGATACTTGTAGATGAGTAGAGCACTTGCCTCCATTGTGTAACAAAATGTGCCACTGATTCATTTGCATCTTGTTTCATAGTTAGAAATTCATGAATCCCTATTTTGATGAGTTTATTCATTTCAAATGCCATGGAAAACTCTCCTATAAGTTGGAAAATGGAGCATGAATTAAAGCCTTATGTAATCAATAGTACCAATCTAAGGCAATCCTTACAAGTGTATTTGGAATTTTTTTTGCAACAACTCCATCCCAAGGAAGGAGATCTCTTGCTGCATTTGTGTAGGCTTTGATGTGCAAGTTAGGATCTCTCGCGCACTTGAACTTTGGTAAGTCAGGGAGGGGTCATGGTAGCAACACATTTTGTATGACATGGTTAAGAGGTTATTTTAGGTATTCAAGATATGTTCCTAAGAATACACTTTGAGATTATGGGGTTGAGAGGATCAACCCCATTGGTGGATTTTGATATCTAAACATAGCGACATGATTTGGTTAATAATTTTGAATGTTCTAAATGTTTTACATCATATGATTTCCATTTGGGAAGGTCTCATTACTTCCATTTTGATAGTAAATTTTTAGGTATGGGGGGTTTTGAGGTGCCCCCTGATCGTCTTCCTTTCTATTGTTGTGAGTACTATCATGTGTCTTTGTTTGTTTGTCCTGAAGAGCTTGCTCCATCCCTACTACCTCTAATGTCATGATTTGTTGAACTAGCATAGTTGGGTAAGTGCACACAGATTGGGGATCAAAAGGGGGTCTTAAGTGGCCAATTGTTTTCTAAAATCAAGAAATATTGATGTTGGATGAGAAATTGAAGATAGTTACACTCAAATTTTAAAGATGCAACAAAAACAAGAGTCGTAGAGCTTTGAATCTAGTTTCTAAACTACTATTTTTTAAAATGGTTGAGATTAAGGGGTTCAAAAAGTGAGGCCACACAAATTGGTCCTATTTTTTCAAAAAAACATAACATAGTGTCTGGTGTGGCCCCCCTAAAATGTTAACTTTTTTTTAGTATTCCAAATATCACTTTGGTGAGAAATTAGCTAACACCATGTAGTTTGTCCTTGATTTTTCTGATAATTTTTTCACAAATAATTATTTTTTTACTAATTTTCAAAGTGGACACATCCTGAAAAATAGAAAATTGAGCGTACTCCCCCCTAAATTTTTTGAAAACTAATCAAAAAGCCTTTTTTTTAGATGCTTGTAGAATGGAGTCTAGTTTCTAATAATGTAATTTATTTGAAATTTCCATGAACGGTTAAAAAATAAAGTTAAAAATACCACACTGGTTTTTGACAAAAAAATAGATACACTAACAAAAGAAATTAAAGATGAAAACCTTAACATACTCAAAACGTGAAAAAAATTATATGGTTAGAAAGATAAGAGAGAGCTTAACATTATCATGGTATTTTTTGACTTATCATTGAAACAAGTGCAAACCTAATGGGGAGCACGCTCAAGATTATATATTTTTTTTAAATCTACAAAAACACATCTTTGGACATTCAAAACTCAGTCCAAGCCTTTGGGTTGGAAGCCCAAGGAAAATCCAATCCAAAGGATTGGAAATTACCAAAGCAAACAATAACATGAGCGTGTTATAATGTGCTTGTGTTATGTGCATGCATTCACATAATGCAAGCGTGTTATAATGCACTCACATTATTGTGAAGGAAAATCATCTCACCCTTACCTTCCCTCTCTCCTACTCTCTCTCTCACCTCTCTACCTTCCTCCCCTCCTGGTACAGTCATGGTCGGAGGGTCCACAAGGTGAACAGTTCAGGCCATGCAACAAGAGTAAACACAATGGAAGAAACTCAATTATGGAATGCAAAGAATGATTCAAATGCTTAATATATCAAAGATTCAAAATGCAGATATGTCAGCAACATGCGGGCTTACAAATTAGGGCTCACAGGCATGATTAAAGTCACAACAGATGTGGCTTTGAAGTGCCTTACATCACAAAATCCTAAGACTCAAAACATCATATTATGACTCACTAACTGATTAACTGCTTTCCTATGCATTTATTACATGATTATATCATCTCCATGCTCAAGGAATCCTCCGCATTGGCCAAGGAAGAAGTTACAGTCCCCAATGTAGGTGTAACGTGTGTACACGGATAGGTAGGTCTTAAGAAACTTGTATTCCTTTGCAAGTGAAGGAAACAAGGTACAGATCCCAGGGAAGGTCAGCCATGTCACAAACTATCTTGAATGATGTTCCATTTAGCTCTGTAAGTTATGGAATTGCTTCGCAAGTCTTCTCCTTCAGCTACTTGTTCTAAATGCTTTATCCTGAGAAAACATTTGATCTTCTGATAGCGATATCTTTTTAAAAATTGATCTAAATTTTGGATATGATGTGCATGATGATGTCTAGATGTTAAGTCCTACTCTGCAAGCTCTGAAATGCAAATGCAGAAAAATGTGGTACAAAATGCTGAAATTGCTACTGACTGAATTGAATTGAAATGAACTGGAAAATGAAAGAAATCAAAAGAATGCAGATATTTTTGGTTGATACAAGATTGCTCTGCAACCTGGATGCTCCTACATCAGACACCCGGGGTTGTTGAAAAATTAAGTACCTCACTTTGTTGGGGCTAGAGGAAAACCAAGATGATCCACCTCAGCCTGAGAAATCCAAGATGAATCTTTTTCCAGTCTGTCTTTCCACTTTACCAAATATTCCTTGTATTGCCTTCCTCTGGTGTTGCATACAACTTTGTTGTCCAAGACATCTTCAATCTTCTCTAGTGCTTGTTGTGGTAACTGCTTCTTCAAGTCTTCTTCAATGTTGTTACTAGACTCTCCTTCATGATACTAATATAGGTCTACAATGTTGAAAATAGGTGATACGCCCAATGTCTTCGGTAGCTCTACTTCATATGTATTTCCTGAATCAAACTTCCTAAGTATCCTACATGGTCCAAAATTCTTCATCTTCAACTTGTTATATGCCCCTACTGGAAATCTCTCTTTTCTCAAATATACCATTACCTCATCACCTACTGAAAATTCTTTATGTCTTCTCTTCTCATCTACATGCTCCTTATACTTACTGTTCATCTCCTCCAAATGCTTCTTAATGTGATTATGCATTGTCTCCATGTGTCTTCCAAATTCTTCTGCTTTTGCACTCCTCTTATTCTCCATGCTAACATCTCTCAACTCTGGTACTCCTCTGGGGTTAATTCATGTCACAATCTCAAATGGTGTCTTCCCTGTGCTCCTATTCACTGAATTATTATATGCAAACTCTGCTTGTGATAGAATGAGATCCCAATTTTCTGCCTTCTCTCCAACCAAACATCTGAACAAGTTACCCAAACTTCTATTTACCACTTCTATATGTTTATCAGTATATGGATGAAATGTTGAACTGAACTTTAAATCTATCTTCATCTTCTTCCAAAATGTCTTCCAAAAGTATCTAATGAATCTTGTGTCCCTGTCTGAAACTATGCTTTTAGGTAATCCATGCAATCTAACAATCTCCTTGAAAAATAGGTCAGCTACATGAATTGCATCACTTGTCTTCTTATAAGTTATGAAATGTGCCATCTTTGAAAATCTATCCCCACCACTACAAATATAGAATCATGTCCTCTCTATGTCTTTGGCAACCCTAATATGAAATCCATGTTTATGTCTTCACAAGGTTGATGAAAGTAGATTGTCATTGATGTCAAAAAGGTGTTGGTATTGATAGGAGTGGTTCATATACTTCAGGTTGATATGTTGCTTCGTGGCTAAGTCAAGAAATGCTAACTTGTTTAAATGGGCACGAATATCTTATGCCATGTTTAAATGATGGTGAGCAAAGGCATGTTTTAAATATTCATTCAAAGGACTTTGTTTTATGAAGAACCTTATTTAATGGGAGCTCCATTTATTAAAAAGCATTGAAATATATTTGAAGACCAATATTTAATGGGAGCAAATTGGAAGGGGAGCTCAAATTGCTTTATTTAAATAAAGTGGACTTTATATGCTTAAAAAATGGGGAGCAAAAGCATTGAATATTTAAATACATTAAAAAAAAAGATTTTGGAGGAAACGTGAACAAGCCATTTCATGGATTTATTTAAATATATAAAGTTTGCTTTTTATCCTATTTTGTTGACCCCCTTTAAATGTCATATTTTATGACATAAATAAAAATGTGAAGTTACAAGCTATTTTTAAGGAGATTTTTGTGGGAGATTTTGTGGGAGATTTTATGAAGATTTTTTTTCTTTCAATTTTTAAACTCTCCTTCATGGAAAGAAGAATATTAAGGAGTAGTTTTTTTTTTTTAAAGAAGGGAAGTTATTTTGAGAGATATTTCTTATTTTGATGAGAAGGTTAAAAGTTTTTTTTGTGTGGAGAATATTTTTATTTTGCAAATGGATTTTTGGAAGAAGAAAATGAAGAGAAGCATGAAAGATTTTTCTTGAAGATGATTTTATTTTGCAGATTGAAGATTTTTATGAAGAAGATGAATTGACTGAAGATTTTGTGTAAAGGATATCATTTATGGTATTTTATTTTGGAGAAAATGAAAAGATTGATGAATTTGAGAATATATATGCAAGGTCATTAATTTTTTTTAATACAAGTGAATATACAGAGGAGATGAAGAGTTTGAAGAAGAGGAGAGGAATATATCAAAAGATTAATTTTTTCAGTTTAAAGGAATGTGTATGGTTGTGAAGATGAATATACAGAGAGAGAGGAAAGGGAATGGTCTTTTAATGATTGATTTTATTTTTCTTGCAGGATGAAAATGTTTTTGCAGAAAAAGAATATGTATGGTCATCTTGTATATATTGGTTTTGCAGGTGCTTTGTATGTAAGTGTTGTGATGTGATTCAATATGCAGGGTTGAAGATATTATTGTAAAAATCCTCTTGAAGAGAAAGATAGATGAGAAGGTGATACTGGACATGTGATGAATAAAGGGTGTGCTAAAAATGCATCTATGAGAAAATTGTTAAAGAGATGAATGATGGTTTAAATGGTGCAAATTAGATTGAATGGCAATCACTTCTTGCACATGAGATCTTTTGTTTTGATTGATTGAGAAAAGCCAGTGAGGCTTGTATGGTCAGTGAGACCTATTTGTATGTATTAGGGGTTGGTGCTCCTTGAAGTTGGTGCTTCTAAACATTGTAACCAGTGACGTTTTTACTTAAGCCAGTGAGGCAGTTTTGAGTGGTTTTTCTACCCCAGGAGGGTTTTCCACTCGTTAGTTTCTTTGTGTTATGATCTCATGTCTTTTGTAATTACATATGATTGAACATTTGATTTTGGTTGTTCAAGTATTAAATTCAATTTTTGATAAACTTCATTGTCAAGTTTGAAAAGTCATAAAGTATGGTTTTTGACTCAACACTGATTCACCCCCCCCTCAATGTTGATTGTACTCCTACAAAGGTCCCTTCGGTACTATCAAAGATTTGTATAATCTAGTATTCTGACTATTCCCTTTTGCAACTTGACATATTCTACAACTCTGCACAAACTTTCTTACATCCTTATATATCTAAGGCCAAAAGCAATTTTCACTTACCAAAGCCATTGTCTTGTCAATTCCAAAATGTTCTACCAATCCACCATTGTGTTTCTCCTTTATCAAATTGTCTCTTATTGAATTCTTAGGTATACACAACCAATTTCATTTGAACAACGTATCCTCCTGAATGAAATAATCCAACCACTTACTCCTATCCTTCACAACAGGTTCCTTACATGCTTTCCAAGGTTCTACAAAATCAAGGTCTTCTCCATACATGTTCTTCAACTCTCCAAAACCTAACACTTCAACTCTCATCTCTGTCGGCAAATTTCTTCTTCTACTCAATGCATCTGCAACTTTGTTTGACTTCCCACTCCTATGCTTCAGTAAAAATGTATAACTCTGCATGAACTCTACCCATCTCATGTGTCTCTGATTCAACTTTCCTTGACTATTTAGATATTGCAAATCTTGATAATTTGTATACAACACAAATTCTTTAGGCAACAAATATTGTCTCCACTTCTTCAAGGCTTGAATTATGGCATAGAATTCTTGATCATAAACTAAATATCTTCTTGCATCATTCAACTTCTCACTGAAATATGCTACAGGCCTACCTTCTTGACTTAACACTGCTCCTATTGCATTTCCACTTGCATCACAATCTACTTGAAATACTTTATTGAAATCCGGTAATGCTAACACTGATTGCTCTATTACTTTCTGCTTCAACAATTCAAAACTTTTATTTTCTCCTGATGTCCACTTAAAGTCCTTTCTATCACTTCTCATTTTCTCTATCATAGGTGTGCGTACTGAATTGAAATTTCTAATGAACTTCCAGTAGAAACTAGCTAATCCATGAAATGATTTGACTTCTCCAATACTCTTAGGTGTTGGTCACTCAACAATTTCTCTATCTCTCTTAGGGTCCATCTTTAATCCTTCTGCAGAAATCACAAATCCCAAGTAGACCAATTCTTACTTCATGAAACTACACTTCTTGATGTTTATTAGCAATTTCTCTTCTCTCAACCTCTACAATACTTGTCTCAGGTGTCACAAATGTTCTTTTGTCTTACTAAAAATTAGAATATCATCCAAGTATACAATAACAAACTTACCCAAAAATTTCTTCAAAACTTCATTCATCAATCTCATGAAAGTACTCGGTGCATTAGTCAATCCAAAAGGCATCACTAACCATTTATTCAATCCTTCATTTGTATTAAAAACAGTCTTCCATTCATCTCCTTCTCTGATTCTGATCTGATAGTATCCACTCTTCAATTCTATCTTTGTAAAATATTTTGCTCCACTCAAACAATCCATAATGTCATCCATCCTAGGCAATGGAAATCTATACTTAACTGTGATCTTGTTGATTGCTCTAAAGTCAATACACATTCTCCATTTTCCATCTTTCTTCGATGCTAACACTGTAGGTACTGCACAAGGGCTCCAGCCTTTTCTGATCAATCCTTTCCTCAGCAACTCCTGTATCTATCTATTCAATTCCTCATTCTCTGTTGGTGTCATTATGTGTACTGCTTTATTAGGCAAACTAGCTCTAGGTATAAGATCCATGTGATGACTGATACTCTTGATTGGTGGAATACCTTCAAGTACATTATCTGATATGATGTCTTCATACTCTGTCAGCAATTCAGTTATCTCCTTCGGTTGTGATTCTTCAATCTTTGTCTTTAGGGTTCTAGGCTTCTTAGGAATCAAAGCATAACACATATTCTTATGTCTCAAACCATCCAAAATTTTCCTTCCATCAACCAAATAGATTCTAGCATTCCCACATACTTCACTTTTAGGCTCATCTTCCAAAGGAATCAAGGTAATTCTCTTTCCATTTGATGTTATAGTATATGTATTCTTTCTCCCATCATGTATAGCTTTTCTATCATACTACCATGGTCTACCCAACAATATATGACATACATCCATAGGCATAATATCACACAATACTTCATCATGATAAGATCCTATATGAAATTTTACCAAACATTATTCACTCACCAGTACCCTATGATCATATTGAATCCATGCTATCTGATATGGCTTAGGGTGTTTCAATCTCTCCAACTTCAGTTTAGTCACCATCTCCTTTGAAACCAAATTATCAGAACTACCACTATCAATTACAACCTTACAACATTTACCTCCTAATTTGCATCTGGTCTGAAACAAACTCTTCCTTTGCAGTGGTTCCTCATTTGTCTCTGCTTGAAGTAGTGCTCTCCTCATGACTAGTGATTCTCCTTTCTCGAGTTTACCAACTAAATTAGGTGATCCAATAGGTTCTTCTACATAAGCTGATCTTCCATTGTTCTGTCTTCTTACTTGTACTCCCTTGATGACATTCATATGCTCTATGTCCTTCACCTCCACACTTAAAACAAGTTCCTATAAATGCTCTCTTATCAAACCCTCTCTCATTTCTTCTATATCCTCCACTTTGATAATAATTATGATTCTCTCTGAGGTAGAAAGTTCTATCATCTCTCTGGTATGAACTATTATCTCTATCTTCCTTCTTGAATGTGCTATCTTGTCTGTTTTGCTCTGCATATGATCTTTCTCCTCCAAAAATTATTCTACCTCTCTAAAATTTACCTCATCTACCTCTCTGTCTTTGCTCATGTTTCTTGTTCAACTTTTCTTCAACTTTCAGTGCAAACGGGTATGCTTCTTCTATTGTTGTCGTCCTTACCAGGCTTAGTTCTTCTTGAATATTCAATCTTAGTCCATTGATGTATCTTGCCATGTTCTCCTTGCTTGCTTCACTATGTCTTATCCTTATGATCATCTTATGAAATTCTTCAGTATATTCCTTCATAGATTTCTCCTTTTGTCTCAGGTTTTGCAATCTCTTCAACAGTTCCAACCCATAGTTACCAGGTATAAACTGATTCTTCAACTTTATCACCATTCTATCCCACTTTATGATCTTTTATTTCTCTCTTCTGTTTCTATCCAGCTGAACTTCTTTCCACCAAATAGTAGCATGTCCTTTCAACTTGGTCTTTGCAAATCTAACCTTCGCCAAACCTTCAATTTCTTCATATTCAAAGTACTCCAAGTCATTTATCCAATCAATCAACTCCTCTAGATTGAAATTTCCAGTATAGTTGGGTACATCCACTCTAGGTCTTTTTACAATATTTGAAATAGCTCTTAATATTTTTAATTTATCTAATTCTTCTTCTTCCAGGGTTTCTTCATTTTGATCAACAGATTGAAATTCTTCTCATCACTTTCAACATTAGGTCGAGGTGTAAGTCCTCTTCTTCGATCTTCTTCAACAACATCCAATTAAACTCACATTGTTTTCATCATCTCCATCATCTCATCCATTCTTTGAGCCATAGTACCGACAGCAGGTATTCTCCTTGGTGGCATCTCTTCCTAGGATCTAGTGTAACTGCCTCAAATTCGGTGATTAGGCTACAAGGTGACAACTACCTCACAACCAATGATCAGTTGACAACATAGGTAGTCTACCTTAGGTTTGGTGATCTATTAATAGCAAGATCTTATGGAATGCCTTCACAAACTTCACTTAACTTCACTCCCAATGGATTCAAACTTATGCTCTGATACCACTTGGTGCAGTCACTGTCGGAGGGTCCACAAGGTGAACAATCCAGGCCGTTCAACAAGAGTAAACACAATAGAAGCAACTTAATTATGGAATTAAAAGAATGATTCAAATGCTCAATATATCAATGATTCAAAATGCAAATATGTTAGCAACATGTGGGCTTACAAATTGGGCTCACAGGCCTGAATACAGTCACAACAGATATGGCTTTGAAGTGCCTTACAACACAAAATCCTAAGACTCAAAACATCATATTATGATTCACTAACTAACTAACTGCTTTCCTAAGCATCTATTACATGATTATATATCATCTCCATGCTCAAGGAATCCTCTGCGTCAGCCAAGGAAGAAGTTGCAGTCCCCAATGTAGGTGTAACGTGTGTACACAGATAGGTCAATCTTAAGCAACTTGTATTCCTCCACAAGTGAAGGAAACAAGGTGCAAATCCCAAGGAAGGTTGGCCATGTCCCAACTATCTTGAATGATGTTCCATTTAGTTCCACAAGTCATGGAAGTGCTTCGCAAGTCTTCTCCTTCAGCTACATATTCTAAATGCTCTATCCTGAAAAAACTGTGGATCTTCTGATAGTGATATCTTTCCAGAAACTAATCCAAATGATCTAAATTTTGGATATGATGTGCATGATGATGTCTAGATGTTAAGTCCTACTCCACAAGCTCTAAAATGCAAATGCAGAAAAATATGGTACAAAATGTTGAAACTGCTACTAACTGAACTAAACTGAAATGAACTAAAAATGAAAGAAATCAAAAGAATGCAAATATTTTTGGTTTATGGAAGATTGCTCTACAACCTAGGATGCTCATGCATCACCTCCCCTCCCCCCTCTCTCTCACCTATCTACCTCCTATCCCCTCTCTCTGTCTCTCTCTAGTTAAGTGTATAGGGTTAAGGGTCTAACGTATAGGCTTTAAGGCATAAAGTTGAGGAATAGGGTTTAGGGTTAAGGGTATTGGTTATAAGGTATTTAGTAATTTAGGGACAGTGAAAATCTTGTCATAGTAGTCATTTTAGAATTTAGACAACACTTAAAACTTTCCATGTATGACAAAACGCGCTTACGGAATAACAGAGGTGAAACATGTGGCCAAATTTTGCAAATGAGGCCACAAGTTTCACTTTTTATTGTTTTATTTGTTATGGCTCTTATGGGACCAAAAAGCAATTGTGGCCACTTTTTGGTCCCCCATATTTGTGCACCTACCCATCTATGAAGTCTATAAGAGTAGCACCTCCTAGTTTTTGCATTTTTCCATTTTGTGGATTTTCATGGTTGACTCCACTTAGTTGCTCTCTTAGAGAATTCTCTTGTTATTCTTCTCAGCAAATGACACACAAGGCTTCTTGAGCCTCTCTAGCTTCTTGTAAATTTCTTTCTAGGTATCTTAGTTCGTCATATAAATGTGTAGTCATGTAAGTTGTTGAAGGTTGATCCTCTTGATGGATTTCTGACCTCATGAGCACCTTGGGTGCTCTAGACTGAGTAGGTTGAATCACGATTCCTTGTTCCCATGTGGGATTGTTGAATATGAGAGATCAGCATGGTTCTCTTCTATAATTTTCATAATTGGAGTCTTCGTAGTCAAAACAATTAGTAATTGGTGCTATTGGATCATGTGGCACATACTTGTCGAAAGAGGGTGTTTTGAGTTCTCTAGAGGAAATTTTTTTTTTTTAGCTTCAGATTCCATCACATTCGAGGGTGCCTTAGACACCACAAAACAAATGTAATGAATGAAGATGGTGAGAGTGATAATGAAAATGAAAGTGATGGCAATGAAAGAAAATGGGATCAATGGGAACGTGAAATGCTCTACCAAGAGGCTTTACTCTTCATTTCAGGTTCACCAAAATATGTATGCTCTGAAATGTTACTCAAGCACAATGTGAATGAGACAGCCTCAATATCACACACGAACCCCTCTCCTTGCTATAGGTGACCTCCAAGTCACTCTTGCTCTTGTGGCAAAAGCTAGTTGAGTGGAGGCGAGACCCAGGGGTGGTTTTGTTCACGTGGAAGGAAAACTTCACAAAGGGTGGTTGGCCAGTCTATGGGCCTAGTATGGATTGATATTTGATGAGCTTGTTCAAGGATAGTTGTGGTAGAGATAATTATATGAACCAAAGGGTCACTAATCATATGTCTCTTGTTGGGATTTCTTAGGTTCTAACACCTTGAGAGTAGACTATTTTGCTTGCTGACGAGTCTAGAGCGTTGTAACCTATGCTTGTTTGTTTGAATCCATTGTCGTATGATATCTCTTTGTCAGAAGATCCTAAGAGTGTTTTCTTACTCTTCTATGGTTTGTTGTGCATGTTATGGTCTTGGGTGTTAGAAATGAAAGCAACACTACTTTAATGGAAATCTGATTCGAGATAAATTTCAGCAATCTTTAACTATGTATTAACAATGGAGATTGTAATCAAAACATAAAACCCATAATACAGAAATACACTAGAAGTAGAATGAATCACATAAAACAAGTTTTTAACGTGGAGAAAACCCATTCGGGTAAAAAACTCCACCAAGAAAAGAGGCCAAGTTGTATTATCTTCACAAAAGGAGATTACAAATACATTCACTTCCTCTATCCTCCAACCTTCACTCGGGTAGAACCTGGGTACCTGTAAACTGTTATTATGCCTCTCATCTACTATGCTATGGTTTATATAGAATTTACACAACCTCAAGACATTAAATGACTTCTTACAAGCTCATAACACTTGTCAAGAGTCAACAACACAACTTTGGGCGTCCATGGCCAAGAATAGGCTCTTACGGGGTCATAAATGTTGTCATACATGCATCCTGCACTGGAAAAATGTGCCCATGCAAGCTTGAACGTCTTGGGGCCAAAAATAGCCACTTACAGCATCTTATGACACATCATATGCTATTATAAGTGTCATAGATTCTTATGACAACTTACAGTTGTCATAGAATCTCTTAACCTTACAGCATCTATGACGTGTGTCATAACACTAAAAATAGATTATTCCTCCACATATGCACCCCACTTTGACCAATTACCATTTACCATAGTAAATGATATCCTGTAACTACTGCTAGTAACTACAGGACTTACCATGTAGTAACTCTGTAATTACCGTGGACAGTAATTAATTTTTACCACTGCTGGTGAAACTTGTACATCCATTATGGGTAATTACAAATAATAAATAGAATAATACAATAATGGGATTTACAAGGTTAATTTCACCTTATCCCAACATTGGGTGGATTGTATCTATCTCTTTGAGAATAGCCTTAATCCAATTTCCTCTAATCCCTAGGCACATTGAATTCTTGGGAGAGAGTTTGCTTGACTAAGCATTGACCTAGTTTGACTTACGTTGACTTGTGTTGACTTTGACTTAAAATCAAAGGTTTGTCTTGCTTTCATTTGAATGTTGAATGTGAAATGTACCTTGTTATGGAATCAAGGGTTTAACCTTGTTTGACTTGACATGTACCTCATGATGGGATCGAGGGTTTAGTTTTCTAAGTTTCCTAATATTTTTGTGTTTTCTATGATATGAAACTAATATGAATGCAAAATAACTTTTGGTTCATTTTTCCAAATTGAATAATAAAAGTGATCTAATTAATTATGAAGGGAAATATGAATGTAATTAATATGAGTTTTTCAAATGCATCTAATCCTGTGTTTTGGGTATTTTGTGAGATCAATTTTGAATATAATCTAGAAATTGAAATGTAATCTATAAATTGCAATTAATCTAATCTAATTAAATTAAAATAAATCCCATCACAGAAATAGAAATGCAAAGATTACTTCTCCAAGAGCAATCTAGTGTGATCTAATTAACTACTTGAAAGCATAAAAACTTGTATTTTCTTTGGCACATGAGCCTGGAATATCCTCAGAGTCCTTTTTTGGCAACCTCCTTTCCTCTGTAGTAGTGGGGAGCTCCTCTTGGCAACATATATGGATGAAGTAGCAACTGATTTGAAAATGAGCAATGAAAATTATGACGAATGAATTGAGATATTGAATCTATTTAAGCACTATGACTTGGCTTTTTCGAAAGCAATTTGGTATCCATAACAACACTATTGAAGCTAAAAGCTTGGCAACTATACTAAGAAAGCAAAAGGCTCACAAGTCCTACAAAGAGAATAAGCATGCTATGGAGAGAAAAAAACAAAGTTGGGAATGGGTGTGCAACAATGAATTTGCTTCCCATAATGCATATAGGAGGGGGTATTTATAGGTTGGGAGAGCTCACAAATGGTGGAGCTTATTGAATAGTTAACTCCATTGATTGATGAGTTAATAGGGTTGAGTAGGGAGCGAATAGGCCTGATTAGGGAGTGAGCTGGGCTTGATAGCTTATCACTCAAAGAGGAATGAAGTTTGCATGAGATTGATGGAGAGATAAGAATAGATTTGTTGGAGGTAAGAATAGAGTGATTGGGAGTATAGAAGGAGTTAGAAATAGACTAGGTTCAGTTAGGGTCAAACATGCATGCAAACTAGACAAAAAAATGGAGCTAATTTGGGCCTGAATTGAATAGAAGCACGCATGTTAAAACACAACTGGGTCACCTAGTTTGATAGGGCAGGTCACCCAGGGGGATCTAGGGTCGTCCAGGGGAGATTCAAGGTCACCCAAGGGGATCTGGAAATAAAAGGGTGTGACCTAAAAAGGAAGAACATAGGGATGAAACTGATGATGGGGAATGGTTTGGTAGGTCAATTGGAGGCCTTTAAAAGGTTGAAATAGATGAAAGGAGCTTAGGAAAGGTGAATTTCCCATCTTGCAATGCCAATAGGTCAATTTGATAGGATTAGAAAGCAACAAAAATAAATTATCGACAAAGGGTGAATGATGAAGACACAGGACCTAGAAGCGTTAGCTAGGGGACTGGTAAGACACAAACAAGGTGAGGAACATCGATCCACGTGTCACCAAGAAGAATGTTATTAAGAGGTCATATTTAAATACTTACATGTACATGTTTAGGATTATATATCATCATCATATTACCATGTAGGCCCATGTGTTTTTTTAGTGCCTACAATAACATCTCTATGAGACTACTTCTTAAGATGCATATACATAAGCATAAACTAGAAATTGGAAGTCAATAGCTTTGTGATCATAGTAAATTTTTTTTAGAGATAGGTAATTTATTCATAGTCAAATCTTTGATGAGATGAAAAATAATACAATATGTATGAGCATTAGTAAACAAGATCATGACAACTAGAGTTTTAGTCAATTTAACCATAAAAAATGGTTAAGAAAAATATAATATCACAAGGGTTATATCATACCCCTCTAAGTTTTCACATGAATCACAATTAGCTATAACTTCTACTCTACTAAGTGAATATAATAAGTCTAAAATGGAACAAATTGGAAGTCACATCTCTTTTCTCAATGAATATTAAACCATATAATAATTGAGAAGATTAAATGCATGTCTTGTGAACATACTAATACAAATCCAAAAAATTCCACAATACAAATTGGATGTCACATGTTTCTTCTAGTTGGATAGTAATTTTGTCTTGATTTAGTTTTAGAGTAAAGCAAGCTAAGCATGTGAAAGCTTTATAGAAGTGACTATAAATTTTCCTTGACTTTTGAGACTTATCTTTTGCAGTTGTCTCTAATTGTAGGATTGTTTTTGATTTTTTATTATGACATTTAATTGGTTATCACTCTTTTAAGAACCAAATCATCTTTTAGCAATTAAATTGTAACATGCCATTGCACATTATCAATAAATAACCATAATTAAACATATTAACTAAGAGTAAGAATGCATAATGATTAACATAATTATAGTTACACAAGAATGAAATAGTTACATCATAATAATTAAGCATGTTATTCTTTTCCAAAACATAACAAAACTCAGAAATACAATATCCAATGATACCTCATTAGTGAATAATCTTCACTATACATGTACAAAGTTATGCTCAACGCATCAAATATAGAAATATACATAATAACTGACTATCAAGTCATATAAAGTAAAGTAATGTATCTAGAACTTTGACATTTGTCGTCATAAGCCTCAGCTTGTGTTCTACTTGGGAAGGAGAGCATCATCCGAGTGCTTTTCCTCCAACCACTGACCGGCGGTCCCTTGCACAACTTCCTACCTAGAAACAACCCTACCCTTCATGAAAGGTATAGATATAAGGAATCATTAGGTTTTCCATCTAAGTATCTGGTGTTGTGTCCTTCATAATGTATCATAGTCACACAACTATAGATCCACCCTAACTATGGATGACACTACTAGAGACATTATTCCATCTAGAGCATTGTGGATCGATCAATGCATGCAGAGACATGTTTCTCTCTCAGTTGTTGTCCTTGATGTCAAATACACAAACTCTCAAGTTTATGGCACAATGACAGTATGCCAGTTGGCATAGCAGAGGTATTTGGTTTTATGTGATAGTGAGCTTGGTAGTTTTTGGTTGACTTGGTATGACAGGTACTGTTGGTATTCATGATGTTATTCATATGACATCATTTGATGCAAGTTGGTGTGCTATGCATTGTTTCTCTCATTGCATTGCAATGGTATTGTGGTTATTGGCATTACAGTGGGCTCAAAAGCATAATGTTTTATAATGATCTTTTCCTGGCAATATGGTTGTGTTGCAATTGAATGAGGCACTTGGTTATCTTCTCTTGATCCAATATGCAAGTAATATTAATTAAAGTCATCATTGATATGAAAGGTTGTTTGTTTCAGTTTGATCAATATTCAGATTCTATGGAGTTGTTCTTAAAAAGCCTTGACCACTTTCAAAGGGACACAAAACTATTTGTTTCATTTCAAATGGCATCATTGAACATGATTTTTTGTTAGATGGGATATGAGTTTTGATACATAAGACGTTAGATTATGGTGCCATTCAAGTGATTTACTTACAGGATATATAATGCTATTTGATATCATGTCTCTTAGGACATGTTGATGTTAGAGGTTGAGATCCTTCAGGAATTGATGCCATGTCATTGTTTCATAAGGATGGTGCATGGGATTTGTCATTCACATCAAAACATCACTGCATTAAAGGTATTTGACTGAACTTCATTATGTAAAGTTAAGGTGTGTGGTAAGGTGATACACATTGATATATGTTTGGCTTAGTTGATATTATGACTTAGACCATGCATTGGTCTTGGGCATTGACCTTGGTCCTCACTTAGCACATTTGTATCATTAGACTGACACAAGACATTGTGATGAGTATTATACTCATGTGAATAATAGCCATGATTTTATCACCAACACATATTATTTGGTTATTATGATGTTTGAATATCATGAGGTTTTTTTGGTAAAAATTGAGGTGCAATACTGACATAATCATTTGTGGTTTTGTGTGACAAAAAGTGGTAAAATCTAGTCGATATCATTTGTGCCCTAATTATTCATTCAGTTTGCCAAACACAGGATATTTTGTTGTAGTTGAGCTAGGGTTTTTTGGAGAAGGTTGGAGAGCTTGATGGAATGAATGGTATTGCGGTTGAAGTTGCAGATAAATGGTCTTCAGTTCACCATGGCAGATTAACTTTAGGGAATGCAAAGTAAAGTCGACTTCATTGGTGGGAATATCCTTATGTCGATAACATTATTACTTCGGTTCTATAGTTTTGAGTTGTGTCGACTTAGCATTATCATATACATGGTGTTGTTTCATTTGTATATCTCGGTCTGTTGGTTTATTATATGGAGTTTTTGGAACCATGTTAGTAGGGCATTCTTTGTATTGTTTGAGGTCATCATTTTGTTGTCCATGGTCAAATATTATTTATCAAGGGTTTGTCTTAATGGTTATTCATGGATATGTGGTATTGTGTGGTTGTGTTACCCATAGCTAGGGCTCAAGATTTAAATATATTTAGCAAATGTATTGAAAGCTTTTCACACAAGTTGTGATGTGTACATTTGAATCGACATGAGGTATATGTCTGTTGTTGTTTGTGTGCACATTATTTATTGTATGAGTCATCTATAATGTGGGAAGTCCATGTAGGGTTGTGGTAAGTCTTGTGATTATTGTGTCTACTTGAGTGTTGGGGTTTCATGTCATGTTTATATGTGCCTTGTATTAAAATGTATCACATATGTTTATATTGTGCAATGTCGACCTTGGGAGAGGTTTTTATTACATAGTTTATTTTGCACAAAATGTTTGAACAATAGTTCTCAATGAATGCAAAAGGGTAGTTCTAGAAAATAGTTATACACTTGGCAGCCTATTCAAATGGCAGTTAAACAGAAAATAATTTTTGTTATACCCATAACAAATAATGTTAGGGTTCATGACTGCCAGACAATTTGAAAGCTTTACGTTTAACTATAGTTCAGTTATGTTGAATATGTGATTAAAGGATGGCCATGGTGTTAAGATTACTTGACTATGGTTAAATGTTGTGACATCATATGTAGAAGAAAAAGGAACTATAGTTTGTGACAGTTACATAAACTTTAGTTAAACTGTGATGACATGTATCTTTGATGGTTACATACTGTGAATAATGATCTTATTGAAGGTTTGTTTGAATCTCATGAACCAAGACATATACAGGCTGGGTCAATTCGACCTCATGACATTGACAGGTGTTACTAAAACTAACTACTACAGGCAGTTACATGAATTCAGTTACTTGTTCAAACTGTACTGTGAAAGGAAGAAGAAATTTTCAAAAAGTTTAAAAAGTATCTGTAATACTTTGTTGAGTTGAGGTTGTATTGTATTACTTGCAATATCATTTCAAAGCAACAAACTATTGTATATCTGTTGATCAGTTGATGTGCACAGTTTTGGTTATGTGTTCTTGAATCTCAAATAAATGAGATTGTCAAGATCTGAATTGTAGAGAAATAGAGAAACCCTCTGTATTGTACATTTTCATCTGATCTTTGAGAAGTTGTAAGTGATCATGTCAGTGAGACAATATGATCATTGCCAGTGAGGCTTATGTTGCCAATGAGGCTTGTGTTTCCAGTGAGGCTTGTGTTGCCAGTGAGGCAGTGATAAAAGTCAGTGAGACATTTTTCTGTAGCTAGTGAGGCATGATTTTTTTGAATAAGCCAGTGAGGCATTTACTGAGTGGTTTTTCTACCCCAAGAGGGTTTTCCACTCATAAAATGTGTGTCTCATGGTCTCATTTGTTGCATGATTCATTTGTCCATTATACTTGTTTGTTCAAGTTCCTTAATGCACAATATCTTGCATTGAGAAAGCCTAAATCAACATATGCTTCTGTTTTTAAAGTTTGAAAATAAAAGTGAATAAAGTGTTTTGTTTTCTACAACATTGATTCACCCCCCTCTCTCAGTGTTGTCAAGTACTCCAACACAAAGGATGCATTACTTTGGCCAAAGATTTACATACATAAACATTACGCAATGAACGTTGTCGTATGCCCACCACCTTGACTCGACTTAGAAGTTGTCTTATCCTACAATAAACATAATTCAACCTTTCTCAATCTTGGATAAATAAGTTCAATACTATCTTAGTCCATACCTTGGACATTTGACTCCTATCATGGGAGCACATTCAATAATGTCTTGTTGCTTAGGCAATAGGGAAGCTGTGACTCCACGTCACTCTATTCCTGTACTTTCATAATGATATAAGTTCAATCATGTTTTCAACACTTGACCTTACTTGGTTGATGTTTACATTGTTTGCCTTATCTCAAGGTTTATTCTCAATTCATATCATCAAGAAGGGTACTTCCAATGGTCCATTGGGTTGATTTCATTTAAAAGGTTATATCCAAAGGAATCTACTTGGATCCTTGATACCCTATACTTTGTTTAAGAAGTATTGCCATTCGTAATAAGATGGCATTCAATGCATTATAACATAAGAGTTCATAATGGCATAGGGTTGGCTCTTATAATAAAGTAAGTGACAAAGAAGAATAACTTCTCCAAAGGAAATATGGCATGCATTCATTTCTGACAAGAAAACAATACCATTTACTTATATTAAACCCTCCTACTTTAATGAGGTGTTATTAAATCATTGCATGCATAGTGTGCACCATGATTATCATATTATCCATGCTAAATAGTTGAGGACTATTATAAGTTAACCTCGAGAATGAAATATATGTCAAGTGCACTCGGCACATCCGAAGGTTTACCATTGTCAACAGGGTGGTCATTATGCTTATACGCCTTTGGCCATTTCATTATCGGTTACAAAGCACGATAGCACAGATATCATGTGAAGATACCCTTGTGGGTTCTCACACAGTCATCATTGTATATATATATATCTACGCCCTCTCAGGCTCTTAACAATCATTAAATAACAATGCCCTCGTGGGCTCTTAAACAATCATTATATAGTAATGCCCTCATGGGCTCTCAAACTTTAATAGGGAAGTTTCAAGATAAAGAAGATAGTTTTAATCTTTCCATCGGGAAACGTTAGTCTTGCATGCATAGCATTCATGGACTATGGCCTCAAAGTTGTTCGGGTAACACCTTGTCACAAAGGCTACCTATGATAACACAAGGAAAGCACTTGCGGTCTCAAGCCAATAATAGTAGTTTATAAACCATGTCTACTGTTATAGTAAGTGATAATATCAAAATATATATGGCCTTGAAGGCCATTAACAATAGCTTACTAAGCTATGACTCGACACAGTCAATGTAAATCTTGTTAGCAGAGATAATTCTCTAAACACTATCAAATTCAATTCGATATACCACATGGATTCATACCTATAGGTGTTTACACAGTCATATCAGGCTACTGTTGAAAAGATTTCAAGCATGCACAAAAACTGAGCTCTCTTGCTCCCCATGCTGCTCCTATAGCCATACATTCACTTAGGCACTCTATTCTTACTTCCCTACCTTTCAACACACCCCAAAAACTTACCCAAAAGAAAAGATTTCTAGAATGGTATCACCGATACCTCTTGCATGCTCATACACAATTATTTGCATGTTTGTAGCATTCTCCACCTCGCGGGATCCAAAGATCCTCCCAGCCCATCATCAAGCAAGTCTGCATAATGAGCTCGAGTATAGCTACCACTCAGCCTCCCCTCTCTCTCCACTTCTTGTGGGTGGTGGCTGCCAAGTGCCAACAGATAACAAAGATAATATAATATATTTATATTATGGATTCTAAGGTGATTGACCTCTAAGGAGGTTAAAAACATAATAACACATAATTTCCCTTTACATGATAATAAGGGTTATCAAATAACCATGATGTTATCCAAAGTTAACATCATTAAAAAGGATGGCATATCAATTAAATATGATTTTGGGGTCGAGTACCACTCCCCCTTACATGGCTATGACAACCATAAGTAAAATATAAAAGATATAATATTCACAAATCTTAATTTAGAAATGAATAAGGAAACAAGGGAGATCTTGACAACTTGACGAGATGGAAAAATGACTCAACAAATGTTCTGCGAAGATCATTAAGTCAAAACAACGTAGATGGTGACGAGAAGGAACAAGTTGTCAACTGACACTTAAAAGAAAATGGCTAACAAGGAGAGACACAACTCACTCTATCTTGCAAGGATTCTTAAGGACAAAATTCGATACTCAAATGGCAATCTGACCTTTTTCCCAATGTTTATCTCTTCCTCCTAGATGATACTCTCCTTCTATCTCTGAAGGAAGATCATTATTCCTAATCACACTCACCATCATAAAACCATGATTAGTGTATCTTCATCTGATTCGTAAATCATAATAATTAAATAATCATATCAACATGTAACCTCATGTCTAACTAACATTAGTCAGTATCTACATAATCAATGATTAAATCTGATATTTTCCACAAACATCTAATCATTAAACTATGGTTAATCATCTTAATTACCACACAAAAGTAAGATTAAGCTAAATCATAAGTTGGGGATGTAACATAAACCATAACCATTCAATCTCAATATCTAAAAAGACATCCAAAAAGTGTATGTGTTATATTTAATTATTGTGTACCAATGTAATTTGATACCAAAAGAAAAAAATGGCACCAAAATTCAACATCAATGATCATACTTAAAAACAAATTAAAAGCAACTTATAGGGAAAAATTACAAATCACCCATTGAGTTCACTAGATTGCAATCCTATGGCGAATATGACTATGGAGTCCCCATTATTTGTGCAATTTGCAATCAAGAGATGCTAACAACAAAAAATTGATTGTAATACACAAGTTATGGCCTATGGTCATTGACTAGGTTTTTATAGGTTGAATTAAATGTTATTTAATTTTATCCTATATGAGTTAAATAGAATCAAGCATAAAACACTCAATAAATGATCATAGTCATTCAAACAATAGTTCTATACATGATTGACTATATAAAATCTACATACTTGCCCTAATTTGATTCCATTTCATCGTCACTTCCTAAGAGAAGAGCTCATACAAAAAATACTAAAATAACATGGGTGAAGATGTGTTTTGGGCTTTGAGAGGAGATGGTGGAAGTAGCTAAGGAGTTGTTTATCCTTGGAAAGTCCAATTGGTGAGTGTGCTCCCAATTTTGACAACATTTAGAGTGCAAAAACCTATATAGATATTGTCATGGAGATTATCCATAAATATTATGAACTTTCTTGACCTTAATTTGGGTAGTGGCTTCGATGGACAAGCTTGTGTTGAAGAGTCTAGAGCTTGGGGATTTTGTTCAAATGAGATTTAACAAACATATTTAGCAATAACAAAAAGAAGAATTAAAGTTGTGAGTGTGGCATTTTTTGAGCATTTGGTACAAATTAAGTGGGTTTATATATATAATTCAAGCCAATCTCTCTTTTTTTACTTGCATTATATTTTAATTGAATCTTCCTATGTAAATTCAAGTAGGGTTTTGAAGAAAACAAAAAAAAATGTGAAATGAGTTTCCTCCACCTCTTCTACTTAATAATCTACTTGATCTTCCCACTATTGATGTAAGTTATACACAAGTACTATACTTTATCAAAAGAGGAAAGAAAACCCACCAGAAAACCTCAAAAGATTATTTAATCTATAGAAAACAACCTTCTTTTTATGAAATGTAATTACAATAGGAAATAGAAAAAGGCCACACAATTAACTTGTATATGCTCCCCAAAAAAAACATCTTACTTCCCAATCCTAGAGCAAAGAAACTTAAGAAAGTGTCCTATAGTTTTTCCGCTCTATTTTAATTAACAAATATAATTGATGTACTAAATAAAACCTTGCTTTTGTCATGTGCAATATGAATTAAAAGCACTTGATGGACAAAATTTTGAATAATAATTAACGTTTCATTGGCTTCTTAAAAGAATGTGATAGTTTGTCATAAATTTATTGCTTGATTTATTTTCTCAATGTACTCCTAGGAAGCCATTAAAGTATTCATGAGGTCATAGCTCCCAATTAAAAGCAATTACTTTGTATTTGGCGTTTAGTAGTTATTAATGTTCCTCGCAAATGCTTCCTTCCAAAACAAGTGACAAAAAGGAGAACAACTTCCTTTTAAGAATAGATATACATGGGTCTTATTATTGACACGTCAAATAAATATCTAGAAAAAATTTCATTGGTCATTCACACATTGATTCATCGTGTGTGAATTTCTCATGCCTTAAGTTGAGCAATTAAATGACTCCACTAATGCCTCGTAATAAACATAGGAGTGGTATTTTGATCAAATGGTTTGGACATTATTACTTGATAACAAAAATTAATTCATATTAACTTATCGATGATAATATTGCATATTTTCTCTTGTGATATATAATTTATCTACAAAGCAATGTATTCGCATTAAAAATTTAGTGAGTCTTTAACTCCATTTGGTTTATATTTCCTTGATACAAGAAAGGATCACAACTTTAAATATTAATATGTTTAGAAGCATAAAAGGAAAAAAAAAAATTAAAAAGTTTGTAATAGTATGTCCTTGGTTCATAGTGTTTCAATCAATACTTCCATGTGTAAGCTCAAAGAAGTGATAGGCATAAAAAATTGACATAATGACTTATTTATAATTATCACTAGTACTTGCACCAAAAGGAGGTGGAATGGTAATGTTGATAGAAAACTATATGTAAGCTAATATGTTAGAGAGCAAGGATTTTTTTAGTGGCGAATCTTCGCTAATTGGCGAATAGTTCATTTCCGCGAATGAGGAATTGGCGAATACATTACCACTAGTGGGGGGCCAATTCACTCGGTTTTTACATATTTTTGGTCAAATGTGTTTCAATTCGCCACCCAATTAATTTTTGAGTCATTTATAGTTAGTATTTTCGCCACGATATTCTATGCGGTTCTAATGGTGATTCGCCTAGAATTTCGAAGGCATGTTTTAAATCACCCACATATTTGCCAATATCATTAAACAGTGGACATGCACGAGGACCCAATTCACCAATATCATTAAACGATTGACATGCACGAGGACCAATTTCGCCAATATAATTAAACGGTTCACATGTATGAGGACCAACTTCGCCAACACCATTATAACTCCATGCTAATTGTAGGGCCATATTCGCCTAGAAAATTACTATATATGTGTTTGATGGAGGTCCATTTTGCCTAACATTTATAAGTGTCTTATTAATAGTACGCGGGAATCACCATATTATTATAATACCATTTGAAAATCCCACGTTATTCACCAAATACGCATTGATATAAATGCATTTGAAACTCTAATTAATCCTTTACACATTTTGTTCAGCTCAGCTCTGGAATCCTCGATTCATTTCGGATCATAGAGATGTTATAGCTACAGGCATTGACGAGTCACTGAAAGGTAAGTGATCATTTCTTTACAAGTTTATTGTGTAATAATATAAGATTCATGTTGATTATTTATGTCTTTGTTACAGAAGATATTGATTGAGTAGGAATTAGGACTAGGGAGATATCTTAATCTAGGACCCAGGGATCTATATTCTATCATCTATGATTGCATCTTGAACAAAATGACATTATTTATGTAGCTTTTAATTCGTGAGAGATGTCGAGCAAGAAGAAGTTATCTGAGGGTGGTGAAGGGACTCAAGGGAGGTCAAGGCCATCAAAACGGAGAAACAATAACATAAAGTCGTACTTTGGCAATGTTGGCAGTCCATCGGATGCAGCTGCAACATCAGAACTTGTACCATCTATTGACTTGCATCACAATGGCATGGATGATATTCCAAGTAATACCCAATGTAGCAGAAATGATGACAGTGACACAGATGATATTCCAAGGAATACCCAATGTATCGGGAATGATGAGAATGCCACAGATGATGTTCGAGGGAATACCCAAGGTAGCGGGAATGATGACAATGCCACAGATGATATTGATGTTCCAAGGAATACCCAAGATAGCATGAATGATAATATGAATAAATCAAACTCAACAGATGATAATGAAGTTAATGAAGTTATAGAAATCAATGAAGATGAAGATCCTGCAAGTGCACGCAAGGGGAAAAGAAAAGCCCAAATCAAAAAAGGGGCGTGAGTGGGAAATGTCAAGACGTTTTCAGATTGATTGGGTGTCAAAATTCCCATTCATTGAACCGGTGGAGAATAAAAACAAAGATGAACCTCCCACAAAATGCAATTGTAAGATTTGCAGTTGGAAATATCATAGGGAGAAGAGGTTGTAGTTAAAACTTGACACCATAGAAAAACATATTGGCGAAGATTGTGAAAAATAAATCATAGATGGACAGGAAAAATCAGTGATAAGATGGAAAATGAAGGAAGAATCTTCATGTAAAGAATGCCCTCGAATATGAAGCGCATTTGCAAAGAAATGCAAAGATTCATGTAGGTGGAGGTTCAATTGAAGCTCAATTTAGAAAGATGATGGGAGAATTACAAATGGAAAAAATTGTTTAGTTGGGTGTTGTTTTTCATATTTTGAGTAGAGGGCATCCTATGACAGACTACCCTGAATATAATAGTTTATTATCTTTTATGGGCGTTCCTAATTTTCCCAACACACACTAGTCAATAAACAGTGGATGGGAATGGGCAAGTTCTCTTGCTGAGGTGGAAAAATGTGATTTACAGGAAAAAATAAAAGAGTCAACTTTTATTGCATTATCTCTAGATGAAGTTACAACAATAGATAATACTTCCTAGGTATGTATGCATGTGTATACTGTGGCAAATCATGTCCACCAACCTCATCTACTCTCTGTTTATAAAATGAAGGCGAATGCAACGTCACAAAATCTATTTGAGATAGTTAAGAAATCTTTGAATGAAATTGGAGGTATGGATGACTGAACAATTGCTAGAAAGTTGGTGTGTGTAGGGGCAGACAGAGCTTCAGTAACGCAAGGTTATAGAAATTATATGTGTGTGAAGCTACAAAGTTCTATTTCACTGTATATGATTGGCATTCACTGCATGGCCCACAGAATGAATTTAGCATTTAAAATTGTGAGCAAGTTTCCTGCAATATCAAAATTTTAAGATCTAGTCCGCGAGCTCTACTCATACTTCTGCTGAAGTCCCAAAAGTTTTTTGGAATTTCAACATTTTGCTGAGGGAATAACTGCAAGAAACAAGCTTCTTAAGGATGTTGATACCAGATGGATCTCCTTGCTTGAACCATCTAAAAGAGTTTTTGTAGATATCAATCCTTGATTGGTTTAATGTACGAACATCGCTTCACAGTTGACAGGGCTCCTGACCTCTTACATAGGTTAAGTGACATAGAGACACTCCTCATTTTAGCTAGTAATCTTCCCATGTTGGAGGAAATGAACATGCTTATGAAAAAAGCCCAAGAAAGGACTATGTATATTTCTGAATATACTAGACTGTGTAGAATGATATGCATGACCCTTGATAATCTATATCTATCAAGCCAGTCCTTCATAAGTCCAAAATTTAGCAGCTGGCATTTGATAACAAATGCGACCAATAGTGCTAATTTTTTACTATTTAATGATAGTGGGGAGTTATGTGTCTCTGTAAAGGGATTTGAGATACCAATGTACTATTTAAACAAGGTCAAGCTCACTATCAGAGAAGAACCTATTTCAAGGGAAGCTTTTGACAAGATTGTTAATTCTGTAAGTACTACTTTAAATAATATTCTAAAATCTCTTTCCTCGGAGATTAGAGATCGATTCCCTCATGATGAACTGCTTGAAGCATGTCTATAGTGTATCCTCAATATTGGGTCAGCTATGAGCCAACTAATTTTCACAATAAGATAAAGACCTTAACAAATCATTTTTGCAAAAGTATAGAATTCAATGGACAAGTAATAGAAGGAATTTTAAATCAAACTAAGCTCAGTGATCAATCAGGTCAATTTGCAATTTCAATGAGGGAATAGTTTAAACTCATGGAGGCTCCCCACCAACATGGATCGATAACAAAGCTTTGGGCAACCTTAAGTAAAAGCAAAATATTGCGTGATGCACTATCAGAATTTTTCAAACTTGTTGATTTATGTCAAACCATGATATTGGGGTCGGTGGAGGATGAGAGAGTTTTTAGTGCATTGGGGTTCTTGAAATCAAAGATAAGAAATAAACTTGACAAGAAATTGGAAAATTGCTTGAGGATGTATACAACTAGACATGATAACTGGAGTTTTCCTTTTGCTAGGGCACTCAAAATCTGGAGGTCCTCGTGTGAAAGAAGAGGGTTGTGCAATACTTCAAACAATAATAGCATACAGGGCAGTGACAAGATGAATACTAGTGCCACATGTAGTGGTATTGGTGTTGATGAGATGCTCTTAAGTAGACATATGGAGATAGAAGAAACTGAAGAACATGATCAGGATGATTCTGGATATCATGGTCAGAGGGAGAATCAGGAGAATCTGAATGACGAGATGATTTGGCAATTTGAAGAGATTTAGAAGCTACTAGGTATTTATACTATATTACATGTACCAAACTCCAAAATGTTGTTGATGGCATTTTATTTCAATTTGTCTATCTGTGATGTACATTTTTTATTTTCGATCAAAAATAATAATATTTCCATTTATTATTGTGTGATTCTGATAATTTTTACAAGCATTCAACTAAATGTGAAGTAATTTTTCTTCTCTATAACCATAATAGTGTTTAATTTATTTTCCTTTATTGTATTGTGATGGTTTTTTTAAATTCCCAGGCTCCAACTCTTGTAAACTATAGAATAACGTGTTGCATTACCACACTTTGATCAGTTCCTAAACCAACTCAGAATCCTTGTAATCACTCAGAACACTCAATATCTTCTTAAAGCATTAAATTTACTCTAAGTAAAACCAATGAGATAAATATTCAAGCACTAAATTTAGGTTCCTCGGTCATATCATTTTATCAATTTTAAAATAGCAGACCCCAGCAGATTGTGCCATGATGTCCAACAGAACATCCTGGTGGTGCTTCCTTAGGTTTTAGGGCTTCTAGTTCACTTGGTTTCATCTATTTGAATCCCTAAAATTTTAAGTGTTTATGCTTTGTGCTTCCTCTGTGCTTTTTCTTCTTTCCCTCTATTGACAGTCTGTCAAAAGTTACCGGTCGCTTAAGTCACAACTTAATATCTTCACACCTGAGAGTTGACCGGCCCCCAATCCTAGCCTTACCTGCTATCACCCATAAAAATCAAAGCCTTAAGTCTTAGGTTAAAGCTTAATAAAGTGCATTTCATAGCTTCCTAGCACCTTTTTCATGACGTCACACCCCCCCGCGACGATGTGAAATGACTGTCATCTGTCAACCGATATGATAGTGGTCCACGGAAGAACTTTTGATCCAATGGCTACACTCCATCGCAGAGGTATCTCTCTGAGGGGAATATTCGTTGCACTATCACGAGATGGTGACACACAGCACTCCTCTATTAAAGAATTGAAAATCAAGTGGAAGGTGGGTGCGTGGGGGCTTAATCGCACTGTCGCATGGTAGGTAAATGGTGGGTCATTTTCGACTGCAAGGCACCACATGTCCAGTCTGGACAAAAAGGTGATGTGATCTGCGGAGAGGGTACAATTGATTCAGCCTATTCTGATTGGTTGAGGACTTTTCAAAGGTGGTGATGAAGATTTTTAAATCTAGTCACGTGATCTCAGTCGTCAATTGTAGAACGTAAGGAAAGGATCAATGGCCCCATTTCAAATTTCCTACGAATGATGATTTTCAACTGTCTGTAGCACAAACTAAGTAATGGTCATCGTGGCCACCATTAATACTGTAAATGCTAAGAAATCCAGCATTATAAGGGCATAATTTAGAGCATTCTCTATCATTTTTCGAGAGCACAGTTGTATTCCCAGTGAAAAGAGCTTTGAAACAAGCAAGTTGATGTGATTCCAAGCCTCTATTAGCGTCAAAAACTAGTAAGTGGCTTCTATTCCTCTGTGTCTCATCAATTCAACTATCCATCTATTTCAAAGTGTTAAGAAGTAATTTATAGTTGCAGAAGCCCTAGGTTAATTGCATAAACATAGTTTAGAAGGATGAGTCAGTCTAGTCAACCTTCCACCTCAAAATGTAGTCTAGACGAAGACCTCATGATCCAATGTCCTGGGTCATTGAGGAAAGCTCCAACAGGGCTAGGAGAAGTAGGAAAAATGATAAAATCTATGACCTATGTGTGAACTGTAGAGATGCTAGGATACTTGTATCGGCATGGAGCCTATTTGAGCATTAGCATAATAGAGAAGACTATATAACCCCTATTTGCAATCCCTGGAAGCTTGATTTGGCCAAGTTGATTTGCTCCAATGTTTTTGTCAATCCAGACCTAGTCAGAGTAATTGCAAGTAGATATGACCCCAAAAGTAGGTCTATTATGTATGGAAATGGTTCTGTCATAATTAGATTCACAAAAACCTATATTTCAACTGTGTTCAATTTAGACCTTGTTGCCAGTATGCCCATTGACCTGAATGCCTTCAGAGAAAAGTATAAGATTGTCAGATATGCCTATAGATCATTCAATCTGGCCAAGAATACAAGGGGAGTTGATGGAGGCCTAGTAAAAAATTTTGATAGAGAAGGGGAGCCCTTCCATTGTAAATTGTTCATGGAATATTTTGTCAAAACTTACCACAGTTTATGCCATGTGCTTGGGAGGGATGCAGCTAACAGAATTCTAGTATCCTTAATGATGATGGCAGTTTACATTCAAGATCTTGGAACCAAACATCCATATGACTATGTGGGTTACTTGGCTGAGAAAATGCACAAGCAGATGGTGACAATAAAAAACAACCCCATGTGGAATTCACATGGTATTTTTTGATGTGCCACATGATCCTATTCTCTCTATCAGGCCACTGGCATAAAGATTTACATGTGAGGATGATAGATGAACAAGGCAACATGATGCCAGTGCAAATGTGGACTTGCATGCTTGACATGCAGTTTAAGGATGCTAGTTATGTTGTTTTTGAGGAGCATTTTGTAAGGAAGGTCTTAGATTTCTTGGAACCTGAGGGGGATGGATTACCTAAAGAAGTTAAGGATTTCTTGAGGCCTTTGGAAAGAGACCCACACTTGAACATAGAACACAACTGGGGAGATTGGTTTCTGCATGCAAATACTACTTGCATCAGGATTTATGGGTGTCAGGCTCCACCTTACACTCTGCCTAAGTTTGTGCCCAAGAGGCTTGCCTTCATGGAAATCATAAGAAAATAAATGAAGCTGACAAGAAGCATTTTAGAAAGCACAAGAAGGGGTCACTCATCCCTACTTCTTTGAAGCTCAGTGATTTTATAACAATTGATAAGAATGGATTAGATCATATTGTCTCCATGCTTCAGTGTTACAGGATGGATATGGAGCAAGTGAGAGAATTTGACCCTGAGGTTTTTATTCACAAAACAAGGTTGAAGGTCAGTAGGCCTAGTTACCCCCACCAATTCATCTTGGATGAAGATATAGTAAGAAACTACCAGTCAATGCAAGAGATATATCTTTTGAGAAATAAATGGAATGCAGTGATGGAGGGAGAGAGGATGAAGAGAAATGCCAATGTTGCATACCCTGGGCCTTTTGTTGAAGTGCAAGATCCCATAAGGAGAATTGAGATGATCTTTGCCAAGGCAGAGGAACTAATAGCTAGTGCACTTGCAGGTGAGGAGAGGCCATCTTACCAACCAAGCAGTTCTAGGGGTAAGTATGTAAGAGAAGAAGAATCCCCTGATTCTCCTGCTCCAAAGAGAGAAAAAATCATTGACCTTGAGGCAGAGGTGGAGAAAGAAGTTGTGGAACAGAAGGATGAAGCAGCAAAAGAACAAATTCAGGAGCCTCCTCATCAGGTGAGTTCCCCATTAAGGATAAGGCCATACTCTTCACCAGATAATAGGTTGACAAGGTTAACAATTAACAATGAAGTTGATATAGAAGATGTGAGAGTACTAGCATGTAACCAATTTATTGTAGATGATGCATTTGTTAGCACACCTGAATTCAGGTCATTCGTGCTGAGGACAAATAATGAAGAATTTCAAAGGAGAATTGAGGAAGCAAAGAGTGGTGTTGACCCCTCTGAGTATGATACTATTACTCAAAGGGTTTTGAGTGAGGTTAATAAGGATATCAATGCAATAACCCCAGAGGAAGGCAGGGCTCTTGTAGCCAGAAGCAACATCCTACTGCTACCACATTAGACTCTATCAAATGTAATTGCATTTGATACCATAACAAGGGATGACTCTGATATGACAGAGGAACAAGTCAGCAAAGGTTTGCAGGGTGTTGCATTTGACCCAAGGTTTGAAACCTTGGCAATTTGGGCATTGGCCCCCAATGATAAGAAACCAAAAGTTGGTTTGGAGGAACTGACTGGCAATGTCATAATTAGAAGAGTGTCAAACACCCCTGCCCCCAAGTTGTCAGTCTAAATGTGCAAACTGCCTAATTTGCTAAACCAATGACAATTAAACTGCAGAAAGACTATAATGAATTGTTGGAGAAATATGCAGTGGCCATGGCCAGGTTGAGAAAATATGAAGGGCAACCACAATTAGAGCCTGGTCCATCTCAGACTCCCCCTATCATTTAGACTGTAGAGTCACTTCCAGTTGACACACAGCCTCTCCTTTCAGAAATCAGAGAATTGAAGGAGGATAACAAAAAATTGAAAGAAGAAAAGGAGAACAAAGTAAAGGACATGGTCACCAATTTGATCAAAAACATAGTGACCAAAATCTTGGCCAGAGTGGAGGAGACCTGGAGATCTTACTCACAATTAAGGATAGCCTATGAGAAACATGAATTTGATAAGCAGAGACTATCAAGTGTGAAAGCTAAGTGGCTACCAAGAACTACAGAGGTCAAAGATTTTCTTAGGTGTTCTAGATTTGATGCAAATGCACCTCCTGAGCTAAAATTGGTGTCAGATATACTAAAACATTTCAAGAATGTGGTCAGTTTTCAATTGAGATTGGATACAATTTTGAGGGAAAAGATGCCCCTGTAATAGAAAAGATGGACTCTAAATGGTTGCCACATATTTTGGAGGCTGATGGGAAGGCTAAGGACCTAGACAAGTGGAGAAGAGAAATAATAGAAAATGGTTACCAATTAATTCCCAATTGTTGTGATGAGGGTGATCCAACCATGCAGGTACGAGTCTATCACTTGACAAGCTGCACTGGGTTGAAATAAATTTTGAATTATTCTGCAAGAATGTGAAGACTATTTTGGATGCCAAGTATGTCATCATAATGTCAAGATCACAGAGGTTATCTCATTTCCCTGGCCACTTGAAAAGACATACAGTGAATGGAAGGACAAGTATGGGTCGCAAGATTGAACGGGCCAACCACCTTTTCCCCAGCATTAACGAGATAGATCTTCAGGTGGCTACACATCTCCCAAAGTCCATCTACTCCTCTTTTCTTCTCTCAAATGAAATTAATGTCCTCAACGCCATGTTGGCGGTGCATTGTATCCAGGACCTATTTGAAATGACAATGTAATCAATGTTGAGTACACGTTCTTGGTCTATAAAAGAACTGTGTTACTCATTCTTGTGTGGTTGGAATATTTTGGAAATTTTGAGAAGTAAAAAAGATACAAGTACTACTTTGTAATGTTGTTGGAAGATTGGGGAAGTTTTGAACAGTGAAATATAATACAATTCTGATAGGTTGCCCATATTTCTGGAGTTGTAAGTTTCAGTTTCTTTCATGTTGCATGATTTTTCATGAGCATTTTATTAGTTCTAGATTGAAATATATGAATTAATGTTGTAGTATATTATATTATTAATATACAACATTAGCAAATATTTAATATGAAGTGGGAAATTAAATAATACAGATAATTTCAACACATAAAAGGATCTTAGTGATTGATTTTCAAATGAACATTGAAGGTCCGAACGAAATTAGAATACATTGAAGACTGAAGTATTACATTTACAATGTACAATAACTTGGTCAAAACCAACTCTGCACAATGCTCTGTTGGAACTTGGAAACACATGTTTTTGATTAGATAAGCGGCAAGCCAAGGGTGTCGAACCCATTACAAAGCAACCCCTAGGGCAATCTAGATAGACAACAAAAAGAACGGATGCCAAAAAACTAGACACAGCAATCCAACAACCTAGTCATTCTGATATTGATGTCATTAGAAACACATGTTACTAAATCATTTTATCAGCTTTTGTAGAGTGCTCCACTCTTGATCTGATGGAAGTGTAATTTTTCTTAACCCATGGTTACTAATTTGTATCTCTGATAATATTTTATAACTGATATTGTTACTTGACTTGAATGTATCACTCAAAGTTGCATTCAAGGTTATTAGTGGTATGATGGAATCCATAAAAATTGCCTCATCAAGATTTTGAGGAAATTGGTCCTTGTCAAAGTTTATTTTATCCTCCATCTTCTTTTTGAAAGCATTCTTTCCAATGTATCGATATGATGGGTCAAAAGCCACCGACAAACCAAGCTTTTTGAAGTGTTCTACATTTTTTTATAGTTGTTTTGTCAATAATGCAGCTTGTACCAAAAGTTCATGTGCTTGTTCCAAATTCATATATTTTTCAATGATAGTTGAGGCCTTTATTGTGGCATCAATATGGTTCTGAATTCCTTTAGATTCCAATTCTTCACCACTAGCTATGTAGATTGATTACAAAATTTTGTTTGTATCTGACTGTCTTGAAGTTGCCATATCTCCATTTTCAGCAATGTATTGTTTGAGTGCATTACTACATAATACTAGATCATCAATGAATTCAAACATTTTAGACAAATCATCAATGCTCTTCATTATTTTCTCCCAAATGTTACTTTTTATATAAACCATTGTGTTTCTATATAATTCAGATACTTTGTTTTGGTAGGATTTTATTTCATTTTCTACATTCTTCAATTTTTTCTACAAATTTTTAGAGAATTTTTTGTCTCTCTCCACATTTTCTTGCCACATATGTCCTGCTTTTTCTGATTGCTCTAGTTTGGTATTGGCTTCAATCAAGGATTGTTCTAATTTTTTTGAATTGCTTGTTTGAATATCATAGTTTTTTTTAACTTTCACTTAACATTTCCTTCAGTTTATTCACTTCCTCTATTTGTTTATTCACTTCACTTGTAGATGTAGAGTCAGAGATTTTTATCCTTTTCTCTAATTCTTTGGTCTTGTTCTCTACTCTTTTCCTCTTAGCTTTTTCACTTGTTATGTCTGCCTATAACTTTCCTATAAGAGTCTCCAACCTGTTACATAAATCACAAAGTCAAATGAAAAAGAGCAATATGAATGGAATTAACATCACTAAATATATTTTCCTTCTGTTGTAACTCAATTACTGGAACATGTGACCTGTCTATCTTACAAGTCTGATTTGTAGACAATATATTCAACAAAATTACCAGGAAATTAAAACAATCATACCTTTTTTCTCTCTCTTGCTTTAGCAATGATGTGTACACCACTTCGTTGTTCTTTTTTGATACATTAATTTTGTCAAAAATTTTCATTCCAGAAAAATCCACTTGGATGGTGCTCACCTCATAGTCAGATCATTGCATCTGGTCCTCTGGTTTATCTTGAACTTTGGGCACAATAATCATATAATCCATTTTTCATTTTCCAGGTCAAATGTAGTCAATACCTTGGTTGTTGCAGGCTCTGAAGTTGCAGTAGTCTCTATCTCTAACACTTGCTTCTTGTGACTTTTAGATAATTTTGTTTTCTTTTCAAACTCAGCTTTGTAATCACAATTTGTGACACCTGACATAAATTTCAATGGTGAAGGAGTAGTTGTAGTGTTGGTAGCATCTCTAATTAATTGTGGCTGAGTATTAGCCATTCTTGTCCCAGTCACACTAACGATAGGAGGGGGGGTGCCTTATGGAAACAACTACTTTCAAGTGGATGTGGAATCAAAACCTACGATAATCTTCTACTTCTTAGTCTTCACAAGGCCTTGCTCTTTAAGTTTGTCTATAGTTTTATTTAATGTTGTTGATGGCCTCTTCTGAGTTTGTTGTTGTATCTCTTGCTAACCACTACTACTACTAATCCATGTACTATCACCAAATTTGCCACAAGTAGCACTAGAATGTCCACCATCTCCTGCAAGAAAAGAATGAGAAATATGTAGATCAGAAGACCCTTGTGGTACTGTTAGTGATTGAATCTCACTCTGAGGATTTAAAGCTAGAACAAATCTAATCTCCTGATCTGTATGTGTATGCCCTTTAGCTTGTTCATCACCTCCAATGCAGAGTAGAAGATCATTAGGTTTTCTAGGGTATACCTCTGGTACCGTCCAAATGCCTTCTCCTGTGGGCCCCAAACCACCACCTTCATAACCTAATTTTTGGGCTATTGATGCCCCTTTAGTATATGTTTATCTTGTGGTCTCACTCATATGAGGTTTGAATACATAGGCACTAAAATCTTTGGGTTGGTCTTCATCCTCATCATCACTTTCAACATTAGTTGCTTAAGCTTCAGAGGGATGCTCTTTATCCCACATTTTGTTGAACTCTTCATCTTCTGAGACGTCTTCAAGATCTGCAATAGCTTTTGGATCACCAAGATCCTTCCTCATAGACCAAAAGGCAAAAAAAAATTATTGTGACCAATGTTCCTCTATACAAGCTTTTTTTAGAGTCTCTGGAATTTTGTACACTTAGATATTTCAGCTGATTTTGTATAGAAATTGTTGAATCTCTTGTTTGCCAGTGCATCTCTCTGTGTTTGTGGAATTGGATGCAATCCTATTATTTCTGATGACAATTTTTCAAAAGAAATACCTATTTGAGCAGTAGTTTCTTCCATGACTTTTCTCAACTCCTCCCAAGAATTCTTGTTTTTCAACATTTCTAGCAGGGGTTTATTTTCATGTTGAATTCTAGTTGAAGCATTCTTATTGGCCACAAGCCTTCTTTTAATCACGTCACATGGGTCATACTGCCAATGAGAGTCAACATCAAATTTAAAAAGTTGTAGAATTTCATGTGCCACAGTGAATGCTTTTCTCTTGAATGTGAACCTTCCACATGAAAAAGGTAAGGAAGGAAATATGCTCTTCTTTTGTTGACTAACAAAGTACATGTGATCAGTACTCTTCATCTATCGTATGTATTCCAATGCAAAAACCCTCTATGTCACATGTATTCGAAGTTTGTGGGGGTGTGCTCCTGATCCATAAAATCTTAGGACAGTATATTCCTCCATGAAGGACCAGTCAGCCAATTGTATTTCTTTTCCCAGTTGAATGCAATTTCTACAAGACTCAGGCAATCTAGGCATTGGAGTATTTGTAATGGTTTCATACAATGAAGCCAAAAATTAGTCCACAAAATGATTGTAGTTCTTTTAATTATGATACATCTTTATCTTATGGGTCCAATCCAGTAGTCCATTTTTATCTTGTTGACGTTGAATTTGAAGCTTGTTGTCCTGAAACATCCCAGCAATCTGTACTAGAAAAAAAAGCACAAGTAGGTTGTGAACCTAAATGTCTTTCCATTGGCTCTGGGAGTGGGAGGTTCACTTTGGCTTTGTTTAATCATTAAAAACTAACAATTCATGGATTCTGCAATGTGCTCAAGAAATCTGTATTTAGCAGGTGGCATGAATTGATGGATATTGTATACCATTTCAAGGAGGCTTGCATCCACTTCACTATTATTATCCAATCCAAGGTAAAACACTAGCATGGAAACAGTATCCTGGACCCATGATCTAAAAATATCAATTTTATAAGGAGGCTTATGATTCTGATTGAGTTGGACACCATCCGCTGTTAGAGATTTGATAAATCTTTTTTTGTTATTTTCACTAACTGCTTCATTAGTATTAGCAAGTTTTTCTAGGTTTATGAGGACTGCTCCACATTCTTCAGTGGTAAATCCCAACAATTTGCCAAAATGTTCTCCATTAATGGGAAGAATTATTTCCTGGCTATCTTTTTTAACTATTGCTTTTCTTTTTTCATCATAATTCTGGGCACAGACCATGATAAATTCAGGGCAAGGGAAAACCTTAGTTAACATCAAGCGTCCCAATCCAACCACCCATGGTGCAGTCATCTCGTTAATTGGTATTGGTTTTTTTGTGTCAGGTTGCGCAGCTTGCGCTTGATGTACCTTATTCTCCAATGAAAACCTAAGTACTGAGGTAAACCTTCCAAAAATTACATGGTCATAAATATCATGGTATTCATCTGTAAAACCTAGGGTTTTAAGCAGTCCGGCATAGTCTATTTTTTCTTTTTCTTTGTTTTCCTGATTTTTGGTCTAGTAACTTGCTGGTAGACATGCTTGTAAACACTCAACCCTAAACCCCAAGATTGAAAAAACTGAAGTCTCAAGGACAACAGTAACAGCAATAGTAATAGGAATGAAGTATTTCTATATTTCACTTACCTGGAAAAGATGAATACAAAGACTAGCACTGAGTGAATCTGTGGCATCGCACAATTGATATTAAAATTTCTGGTGCACTACAATCTCCTTGTCACTTGAGTCCTTGACCCTCTCACTTCCAAGTAGTATCAATTAAAATTACTAAATGCTAAGTGCCAATTGTGAAGTAAAGGGAGTGAAACGTGGTAAATTCTTTTATTAAAGTTCAGTACAAGTATGTAGTTTTAGTTGTACACTTGTACTGAGTACTCCTACTTCAAAGTTCAAATAAAATTTAAGGATGGCATGCAATTCTGCAGCCTGAATTAATTATTTAATACAACACGTACATCGAGTGGTGGAATTGAAAATTTAAAAACTATTGTATAATCTCAATCGTTGATCTTTGTAAATCTAACGGCTCTTGATTGATTCCAAAGGTTTGAGATCGCAAGTCTAGCGCTCCAGACTTTCATTCTGGAATTCAACTACACCCATCCATCTGGCATCGAAACATTCATTGAAACATTTCGCTAGAGCCTACAACTCCTTTAATATTTATATGAAGTCAAGCCCACTTTGATGATATAATAACTAATAGAATAAAATGAACACATTTACATCATTGCATCAATAATAAAGTAGAAATTATATTAATACAAAAAGATTTACACTTGGGAAATTATATTAATACAAAAAGATTTACACTCAGGAAATTATATTACTACAAAGACCACTCCAGCGGCCAGCCCAGGCTCCAAAAATACATAGCACCAGAGAGGCTACCATAGTACCATAGAAATCCCTAGCCCCTTGACTGAGCGACTCCTTGAAATCTTGCCACCCTACCAACCCAGTATAGAAATCACCAAAAAAATGGCTCTGGCAGCCCAACCACTCCTATGGCCACTGCGAGTAGAATTCCCTCGCACTCACAGTGGCTGCGAAGTATTCAATCCATACCGGAGTCTCCTCTGTGTCCATTCCAATTGCCTACCAAAGAAAGTGTCTTCCACGAGCCGCCCAAATCCTGTGCCTTCCCAGTTGTTGCTCATTCATGTTTAGCAGGAATGGCTACCTAGCTACACCCTCCTGTCCCTCCCGCAGCTTCTACAGGTCTCTCAGCCAAGGGATACCGACCCCCAATTCTGCATAAATCACCATGTCTACGTCATCCAAAAGAATATCTGGAGTGAATACCTCCTGTAGAATCACCAATGCATCCACCTTTGCCTCTCCTAGGTCCAACAAAGAAGCTAGAAAGCGTGAGGAAATGACTAAATTTACCCTATATCTATCCTCGGAGACTAAGAAGTCTTTACCGAGGACCATCTTCACTGCCTCAAGGAAGAGTCAGTTTTGCTAGTTACAAATGTTCATCAGTCTTCCATCTCTGATACAGCCCAGAAAGGCAACCTGGCGCTTATTGCATCAGAGCCTTATGGGAGTCACATGCTATATTTTGAGCAAGCCAGCCGAGTGTTGTTTTGCTGGAGACCTCTAGGATTTAAAGGAAGATCGTTAATGAACACACGCCTCGACTAACAGATGCATTTATTCATTGTCTAGATTTTTTGTAGTGTCAATCTTCGGCTCGTGTAAGGATCGACCAACAACGATTCTCTGAACTTGTCAGAACTATTCAATAAATTAAAAATTAATTCCTGGGAAAAGTATTTTGCAGCCCACCAAATGAAATCGATATTAATATATAAATTTATAATAATATCATATTTTATATAATATAATTATAAAATTTATTATTATATTATTATTATCATATATAATATAATATAATAATTATATATATTATAATATGTAATATCATATATTATATAATTATTATCATATATTATATTATTATCTGATAATAATATAATATATGATGTTAGTCATATAATGTAATTATTATTATTATATAGTTAGACTTAGAATAAAATAAAGGGGCTTGGGGCCAGTAACTTAGAGCAAAGGGGCTAGTAACTCGACGACAACCAAGGGGATAAAAGAAAAACTTAAGTTGTGGAAACTGGCTACACAGGTCAACGATGAATTAGAAGGATAAACCCTAAACGCCTTAGACAATACCAGCAGCAGTGTTATTTAATATTGAAAATTTGATTCTTTGAACCATCTATGATCTGTATACATTGCAATTTGCCATTGAACTCATGTTAATTTCAAACCATAATTACTTCTATATTATTTAGTAAAATTTAACATCACCCTTCAAAAAGATTGGGGAATTACATCTTACATGAACCTCTAACCAACCTCAAAATTCCAAACAAAACTCCTATCCTTCGACCTTCAAACCTTGCTTTGATCCTCCAAAATCTTTTTGGTTCCTCTTTTCCACGATGCTTAATGAATATTTCACTGTAGTCCATAAATATCCTATTTATAGGCAATGGCTCCGTTATAAATTCAATTATGTACTCATTCACAATGTTAGTAAATGATTTTGTATGGAACCTTTCATTATATGTACAAGAAACCACTAGGTATGGGTGACAATAAGGCCAGTAAAGGAGAATTAAATTGATCTTCTCGAGGTCATTGGCAATTGAGTTACAATACCAATTTCATGCGTCAATTCAAATTTCTAGTTTCTCATGCATGCATGCATGTGTGGGAGATTGAACCCACCACCTAGAATAGAATGCATCATTTGCAAATGTTAAAAGTGTTGATTCTTGACACAATTTATTCCACTTGACGAATGATCGTATTTCTTCATTCCGAGACATGCAAAGCAATAACATCCTGCATAGCCACACACAAATAAAATTTTCCATTGGACCATCATTCTTATTACTATTCTACATCTATGAACTAAGAACTCTATCACACAGTTAAATTCAAAATCATGAATGATCACAAAATAAGTACTTGGTAACTTACTTTCTTCGCACTGTTGTTGTAATGAAAGCTATTACTTTGAACTTTTACAGTTTATTGATTCTTCCACTATTTGAAACTTAGTAATGCAATATAAGTTTGAAACAATAAACACTATCATATATACATTACATGCACTACCGTGACAAATGGGTAATAAATAACAAGCAACTCTGTTTAATTGCCTCTATAGTACCGTGGAAATTCGCATTGGCTAATCTGTGTGGTTTGTCATGACTCACTTGCCAAGCATTAATGAACTTAATTGAGCATTTGCTAATCTATACGGTTAAGTGTGTTCAATCAAATCAATCGTACCACCACTGACCATTTGATGAACCCTAGAACGAATGATGAACTATTTTAGTTCAATTCTGGAAGATATATCTCCAACACTACACATTGCTAACAAAATCCTCCGGAATCAACTAGCAGTCATTAGATATTATTAGATCAATGGTTGACATATATATAAAATATATAATATATTTATATTGATTATTGTATAAAGGTCAAGGTGGCAGTGTGACGGAGCGCAAGCCCTCGACTGTACAACTACAAATTTGGGAAATTGGGTGTGTTAGTACTTTTGCCCCAAATAGAACTTATGTCGTCAATTTGCGATCATATGACAATCAAAATCTATTAGAATATTTTCCATTTAATGACATCTACACCGGAAGTGACCTCTATCCTTTCGTAATAAATAAGGAATGTCATGAAAACCACAATTGCACATTTTGGGGAAGGCAATTTATGCAACTCAGTTATGAATCATATAGTGGTACATGTTGCCGAAATTAATGCAATTTATGGAAACATTTTATTGGGTTTGTAACCCTCGTAGACACGTTATTCTGCATTTTTAATTTTTCACTAGTGTGCTTTAGAGGAGCTCTGGACTGCATCTTCTACAGGTGTTGAACACGAGATTTCGCAACTAGGTTGGTTAATTTGTGCTCTTTCTTGCCCATTTCTTATAGTGATAAATTTGAATACTTTAAGTCAACTAGGTGGGAATTGGGAAGAACAATTATTTTTCATGAGTCCAAACTATTTGTTTACCCAAAATCTTTTGGAGATTTATTTGGCACCCTTAGCAGTTACAGAAGCTTTTGTTTACTGGTTTCTCAAACAAGTAAAGATGAAGCTTTTGTTTATTAAGAATGATTTAGCTAAGGTGAAGGATATCAAGCTAAGTCATATAGATTTCGACTTGAAGGATTTCTGGGCTCAATTGGAGCAAAACCCTAAGTCACCTATAGCCCAGAAAATCCTAACAAGCGAGTTAGCTCATGCTCGGGGTTTCCCACCTATTGTGCCATGTCCAAACCTGGTTATTGCATGTGCAAAGAACTATTATCCTGATATTAAGGGGAAATTTCAAGAGCATGTTGGTTCTTCTTCTGTGCATAAAGAATCAGGAACAAAAGAGTAAGGAACCTCCCTGGCTTCCAGAATTCAGAAAACTTCAACTGGTATGGAGAAACCTCATCACAGAGTTGGTTCACAATTTAGTAGTGGTGGGGATGGAGAGCAGCCTAAAAATAATAGGAAACTAAAACTAAAAGGTGTATGTGAACAGGATGGTCAGCCTACATTTGTGAAAACATGAGCGGAGAAGAAGTTGGATGCCTTACAACAATTGCAGGCAGATCACATGACTTCTGTTGTGTCTCCTTCACCTAGTAATGATTCTTCCATTTATCAACAGATTACTGATGAGGGTACTTTTAGTTTTCATTCCTTGTTTGAGAATCCAGCCTCCCTCGTATCAAATGAAATTCTCGTGCAAGGTACTCCTAATCAGCCAGAGAGAGTTGTCTTGGGTACAAGTGAGAGCGGCACAGTTTTGTCTTCCCCTTCCTGGCTAAAGAAAGTTTTTGAGAAAAAGAGGAGATATCCCCCAATAGCAGACATAAAAATTAACACTGTAAGTACACCTAAGCCTAAGAAGGCTAAGAGGATGTATCGGATGGTAACAGATTCTTCCTTAGGGCATAGGATTTTGGAGATTACAGACCCCATCGGGGATAAAAATGAAAATGAAGTATCACAGAAATGGATTTCAATATGACCAAGATTGAGATGGGTCCTTCTACGGTGGAAGGTGATTTATATCATTTAAAATTCTCTCAACGCATGCTAGCAAAGAGAGTTAAAGCTCAGCAACAGGAGAACACAAAGCTGCAAGCCCAGGTGAATTCTCTGACATCTTTCATTCAATCTACTTTGAATATTACTTCTCAATCCTCTGATGCAACTCCGAGTGTTTCTGTTGATGGAATGGATCCTAGCATGTTGCAACAAATCAAGAGATATCAAACTCTAGGTAAGGCCACTGAGCAATGGGTAGAGCGAGTCACCATTGATGGTTTGTTGTACATCGAGGAGGTCATGAAACTATATCCCCTCCTTTCTAATAAAAGGAAAGGGTTAATTGCAGAGTTACGAAATTTAAAGAGGGAAGATAGAAATCTGCTCATAGACTTTACAGAGATACAAGAAATGATGAAAATTGATACAAATATTCTTGTAGTTGAGAAAATTTTAAATGATCTAAATGAGAATGATTATGTGTCTTGGCTAGATGCACTAGAGTGGAAGAGGTCTGTGCTAGGGGATTTTAGTGGACAAATAAGAAGAATTTTGGCTCAACATTTCATTGATATGGCTGATCTTAAAAACAATTGTACCATCTTAGATGTAGAGATTTTAGATGAAAGTGGAGATAACTTGCTTGATGTCAAGAAAGTAAAGCAAAATTTTAAGAAGAGGCTTACTGAAGAGCATGTTGCCATAGTTAATGGTGAATCACTAGGGAAGCTTGGACATATAGCATTGTATCTCACAACTTTCAGGCGTGGAATTGATGATGTCTATAAGAGAGTAATAGATGCGAAGAGAATGATAGATAAGTGGAAAGTTCAGGCAAAGAACACTTGTACACAAAGTGCCAGGAATTTAAAACCCATAATTAGTAGGTTCAGGAGATACAAGGTGAAACTGAGAGCATAGGTGGACTCGACTGATGCTGGTGAACAAGACAAGGAAAACGAAGTGACTCGAGAGGAAGACCAAACGATTGCCACGTGATGGCATTTCTTAGTTTATTGTTATTTCTTTAAGCATGCTCTGAATACTCTTGTGGAAAAATACTTATTATTATATATTTCAATATTTATATAATTTTGTGTTACTATATATTTTAGTTATTTTCAATATATGTATTATGAATGGAAGCTTGAGGAGTTGATTTTTGAAGTTGTAAAGTTTGTGTTATAGTGGATGAATTTGTATTCTTTTTATGTATCCTTTGAATTTTCTTTTTTTAAATAATTATCTATTAATTTACGTTAATCAGAATCATTGTTACTTGACCCTTGTCTCTATTCTAGAGACTTATGTAGAAAGATGGGTGTGTCAGAATTGCAGCCTGGAATGGAACTTCAACTGATGCCATTGATTCTGATGTCGTTGATTCTGATACTGAATAAACTATAAATTCGCTAAGAAGATTAGTGATGCAGGAGCATCCCTGGTTCAAGAGAAATCTTGCCTCAACCAAAAACATTTGCATTTCAGTTCTTTCATTTTCCAGTACAGTTCAGACAGTTCAGTCAGTAGCAGTTCTCAACTTGTGGTCCAATTTTGGCATTTCACATCTTGTGGATCTAGACTTAGCATCTACATTCATTCATCTACATCATATTAAGAATTCAGAGCATTTGGATAAGTTACCAGAAAGATATCGCTATCAGAAGATCCTTTGTTTTCTCAGAACAGAGCATTACAACAGTTCCTGAGTAATCAGCTGAAGGAGAAGGATTGGGGAGCATTGGCTGACTTGTGGATCCTTTTGATTTATTCTACAATGTTCCTTGGTTCATGGCCAACCTTCCTCATAGGTCTGCACTTCATTGTATCTGTTGGAGAAGGATTTTCAAGCCGATAGGTCTGACCTATCCAAGAACACACATTACACCTCTTCATTGGGATTCTAGATCTCTTATGGCCGACGCGGAGGAATCTATTGGTCCAGAAATGATATATAAAGATGTAATAGATCCTTAGGAAAGTAGTTGAGAAATAACTATTGACATTAGAAAGATCTATAGTTTAGTTTTGTGCGAAGGAGCTTCAAAGTTTTATCTTGCGCATGTATGTATTCAGGCCTTGGAGCCCTAGTTGCAAGCCTGCATGTTGCCAGCCATATTGTATTTGAATTCTTTGATATACTGAATGATTGAATCTGCATTTGTTCCATTTTCTTTGAGTGTTTCCGTTGTGTTTACTCTTGTTGCACAATCCAGATTGTTCATTATGTGAACCCTCTGTTGGTGCCTGATTTCACTGTCAGTTTCTGAGCAATTTTCATGCAGGCACCTTCCCTAAAAATCCAAAAAATGTTCTAAGTGTTGGACCTCCTCAGCATTTTTCAGCTACAGCATCATATTTTCTTTGGAGGAGGTCATCATCATCATATTTCCTTTTATCGTCGTGTTGCTTGCGAGGGTCATCATATTTTCTGCCTGCATGATCTTTCGCGGGGTGATATTTTAACATCGGGTGATCTTACTTAAGATCATCCTGATGATGTTGCTATAAAGTTCTAAGTGTGACCCGATATTCATCGTGGTCATCATATTTGAACATCGGGTGATCTTAGTCAAGATCATCCTGATGTTGTTTTATCACTTCATGTTCGTTGTTTTATCACCCTGATGATGCTGACGTCATTCTTATGTCAGGGTGATATCCGCTTTTCTGCCTGTCTGCATCATGATATTTCCGAAGGGAGATATCCGCCTGTCGGCTTTGTGCATTATCTAGTGGGGGGTGATCTTTTCAAATATCTGGCATATTCATCTATCACCCCGATCTTATAGTGGAGCTATAGTGCAGCATGATATTTGTGCATCAGGATGATATTTCCAAATATCCAGTTATCTTCCGAATATCATCCTGATGTCGATATGGTGATGACATCATCAAGGTCCGGGGGGGTCATATTTCTAACACTGATCATCTTGTGGAGATCCCCCGATATTTGCAAACATGATGATGACATCATCCGGATATGAGGAGGTGCGCAGTAGGCAGATATGCTGATGACGTCAGCAGGATATGACGGTGACGTCATCAGGATGTTCATCGGCCAGACATTTGGTATCGGCTAAGCAGGAGGATCTTCCTCCGATGGATCAGGTTGTGTCGATGAAGGCGTTTATCATGCAGGTGATATTGCGATGATGATGCTGACATCAGGGTGATATTTCAAGCAACAGGATATCATGCTGCTGGAGGATGATGATGAAGGTTTATACTAGTGTCGTCGGGAGCAAAAGCACCAACATCATATATGCTCGCGACCTAGTATATAAGGTGATGAGGAGGTTGCTGCGGGGTGCATGTGGGATAATTCGACCCTGCATATTTTCAAATATCATGACGATGTATCTTGGCGGGAAATGGTTGCGACGCACAGTATTCTGTATTTCCCAAGGCCGCGGGTTGGTGCGCCATTAATGGCGATTGTTGCAGAGGTATGGGCGATGGCGTGGACGGATCTAGTACCCGATTGAAGATGTGGATCCCTAAGCGGTGGCGCAAGGCTCGAGATTTCTTCCTGTCTCCTCTCCCACCTGCTGCATTGAATGTTTGAGCGCCAATCTGATGATACTGTGTATCTGGCAGGTTTTTTTTGGTCAACTATGTAATTAAGGCTGAGCACCTTCCTTGCTGTATATAGCAGGTTGTGTTGCTCATTTGAAGGTTGTTGAAAACTGGACATTTTGGCTCTGTAATTCAAAACAAGCTGATCTGGTTGCTCTGTACAGCTAAACCTGTGAGTCTATGTATCTCTTGTTGTATGTTTTGGCACGGACCCACTGATTTCATGATTAATCTTATATGAGAAATGCTATCTTAGCATGTGTTTTGTTAATTCTGTCTCCAGTATTGCATGTATCTTTCTTCTGAGTCTGGATATTTAAGTAATATTTGAGATTCTAGAACATAGAATTCCTATGTTGAATGTCTGATCTTTTAACTTCTGCTCAAGGGGTAGATTAAACTGTTTTCAGGTTGAACAGTGGGAAGGGTACACTGCAGTAGGGATGCCATAAATAGAGATAACTTAACACTCTGTATTGGGAGATATCTGTAAGGCAGGTATCACATATATCCCCCTGAAATCCAGTTTTAGCTATTCATGCTGATCATTCACAGGTGTATGTCTACCGACTCCAAGCCCTGGATAGGCACCAATCTAGCTCTGTATTGAGGTTATACACCATGTCCAGCTTTGCATCCAAAATCCATTTCAAACCATCTCATCCTTCCACCTGTTAGTTGTAGGAGTAGGATTAGGAACCCCTTGCATGCTCTCATACCCAACCAGACATCATGTCCAAGAATGTTGCCAACCTTGTGATCTATCATACAGATCTTGGTCCATACATGAGAGTATTCTGCCTGTTGTTGTCAAGTTAAATCTTTCTATCTTTGAGCTAGTCAAGGTTACATCTTGAGTTATAGGGATACCCCCCTTGGTGCGGCAGAACCAGAAGTGAAGGGGAGGCAGCTCACGCAACCTCCTGTATTTAGTTGGCTGAATCTGCCTGTGCATTAGAAGTGGCAAACCCTAATGCTGATTCAGAAGAAAAAACCAACACCCTCCTACCGTGACTACACCAATTAGACATTATAATATAGCATAAATTGCCAGCCACACTATGACTTTTCAAAAAATTGCCAGCACAATCGCCAAATATTCTATTTTATATTTTTTAATATCTATATAATTCGCCACCTAATTTATTTTATATTTTTTAATATCTATATAATTCACCACCCAATTTATTTTACTTTTTGGAATACAACTATAATTCACCACCTAAAGTATTAAATTTTTTGGAATACAACTATAATTCGCCAAGGAATTTAAAAAAAAAAATCTATATACAATTCGCCAGCAAAAAAGACAATGTTGACAAATTTGAAAAAATTCACCAATGAAATTAATTTTTTTTTCCGAAATAGGCATAGAGTCGCCAGCATTTTTTTGGCATCGGGCTAGGATTCACCAGGATTTTATAGGTTTTTTTAGGGGGGGTTCCTTAAAGTTGTCCCTATTAGAGAGTACAATTTGATTAGTGCATTAGAAGATACGTTGTTTTTATTTACCAAATTTTGGATATGAAATAATATTTTATAAATGGTACATTCAAATTTTAATTTTTTGTGTAGAATATTAGTTTCTTAGGTTTAATTTTATTTCGTAGATTATATAAATAATGATGAGAAACACAAACTACCCACTATTTTTTATTGGCTGAAATTCAAATCCAAAGGTGCAAATAGATCTGTAAGCTTTGTCTAGTTCACCTTCACTCAAGGATATATTTCAATGTATATAACATGAATTCCTTTATAACAAGTCTATTTTTGGAACTTAACTCAACTTCTACCATAACAATCTCAACTTTTGGTCTCTAAAGAAAGAAGTTCACTTGCTCAATATCATTTGTGAAATGCGACTAGAAAATGAGCAAATAAGGCGCAATAAATCTATAAACGTTGTCTAACATCCCTTCGCTCATACAAACTATGTATCAGAATATGAAATAACAATTCATTTATTCAAGTCTACTTTGCACAATTAACTCAATTTCCACCATAATGATCTCAATTCAACTCTCTAACAAATGAATATATCTAATTCAAAGCTCCCAAAATATCTATGAAATTTAACCAATAAAAACACCAAAAATTTAGAAAAATAATTTATTTTCCAGTGACATTAATAAAAAATGCTACCATGAGAATGAGAAATGCAAAGGTTCTTAACATGAGGAAAACTCTCATATTTGCGGACCCTAATGCAAAATCTTGAGTGTTCAACATCAAAGTGCAACTTGGGATTCTCACAACTCAACTTTGGTGCAAGATTAATGTATCAATAGAAAAAATACTCTAATACCTAGAAAAATGGTGAAAAAATACAACAAAAATTATCATCGTAAATTTCAAGAATACACTGCAAAAATTATGTTGCAAAAGAATTTGATTTGAATTATATTTAATAACAGATTGGGTAGTGGTAGAGCCGATGACTTATAATAAAAATTTGTATGGAGCAAAAATTTCATATGATACAACTCAACTTTGAAATTAAATAAGCTTGTACTTGTCAATCTACGATGGCTAGGAAAATCAAATCAGAGTCAACTTTGTGATTTACCTAATTCTCATTTCTCATTGCTCATGCTTAGAGTTTAACTTGTTACTCCACAAAATGTTATATGACAAATTAATAAATCTCAATCTACAACAGATTAATTTGCTTGCATTTATTTCCTCATTAATGTTATTTGATTTGGTAGTGTGAGATGATCTACAAAGGATTATATTAGTTGCCTTTATTTTACCGACACTATTATTTCATTTGGTGTAAATACATGACACACAAATGGTTTCCTAGAAAAAGGAATATGGTGTGAGATAATTTCTTGGTGTTCTGCAACTTTTTGGGTGAAACCTCATACAAATATAGTCTATCGACTAATTAAATTGATCTTTTATTACATGACATGGAATAACCAATAAAAACACCAAAAATTTAGACAAATAATGTATTTTCCAGTGACATTAATAAAAAATGCTACCTTGAGAAAGAGAAATGCAAAGGTTCTTAACATGAGGAAAACTCTTGGATCTGCAAACCCCAATGTAAAATCTTGAGTGTTCAACATCAAAGCACAACCTGGGGTTCACACAAGTCAACTTTGGTGCAAGATTAATGAATCAATAGAAAAAATGCTCTAATACCTAGAAAAATGGTGAGAAAATACAACAAAAATTATCATCATGAATTTCAAGAATGCACTGCAAAAATCATGTTGCAAAAGAATTTGATTTGAATTATATTTAATAATAGATTAGGTAGTGGCAGAGTCGATGACTTACAATAAAAAATTGTATGGAGTGAAAATATCATATGATACTAATCAACTATGAAATTAAATAAGCTTGTACTTGTCAATCTACGATGGCTAGGAAAATCAAATCGGAGTCAACTTTGTGATTTACCTAATTCTCATTTCTCATTGCTAATGCTCAAAGTTTAACTTGTTACTCCACAGAGTGGTATAGGACGAATTAATAAGTCTCAATCTGCAACAGATTAATTTTCTCGCCTTTATTTCCTCAGTAATGCTATTTTATTTGGTAGTGTGAGACGATCTACAAAGGATTATTTTAGTTGCCTTTATTTTACCGACATTGTTATTTCATTTGGTGTAAATGCATGACACACAAATGGTTTCCTAGCAAAAGGAATATGGTGTGGGATAATTTCTTCGTGTTGTGCAACTTTTTGGGTGAAACCTCACACAAATATAGCCTATCGACTAATTAAACTAATATTTTAGTACATGACATGGAATGAACGTCCTAATATTATTATTACATGGTATGGAATGAACATCCTAATCCTATTAACCAAATACTAAACAAAATAATTCTAAAAATAATAAATATACCTATCAACCACTTGATAGCATCTTTAAGTATTGTTACTATTTTTTATTATTATCTTATAAGTATAAACTTAATAATTTTTAAGATAATCTAAGACACATAAACTTTAAGTCCCATAAAGTCAAAAATTAAAATATCCTTTGATGCAAAAAATAAAATAAAAATACAAATACAAAAATTGACTAATTCTAAAAAATCATTTATATATTGTCAAGTTACTTATTTCTCTAGTGGATCAATTAACCCTTACAAACATAAATTTAAGAATAAGAATAAAATCTAAGTAACCCTTAAAAAATGATCCACCATTGTTGCCACAACTTTAGTGGATAGTGGCAAAATCTCATGGAATGCTAACCATTATTACTGCATTGACTGGAAAAATGTAATTTTCCATGTCAATAACAATGACCCACACTTGTAACCATGTTCATCATACATGAAATTGTGTGGCATTGTAAAATATCTCCACATACCATGCAAGTTTTAGCCATGACATTTGAAAGGAGCTATTCAAACAATATTCTAAATATAGACATTGATGTGGTTTTTCACCCTAAAATAGGGCATTGATATGGTGAAGGTATGTATCGATATAGAGGCTCTAGTGCTATAGTGCTATAGTGTTAACCCGCCTTTCTCTACCTTGCCAAAGAGGAAGCATGGGAATGAATATCTATTGGTTGCTTTTCCATGGTATTTGTTGATCGTTGAATGGATATGCCTAGGGAGCGATCTCGAGAGAAAATTTTGTTAGTTCTTTGATGAAACCCTGTGATGGAGGTACCTTGTGAATACAAATGGCCAACTATATAAGTTTCCACTAATTTAGTAATATTAACCAAGGAAGTGAGTTTGAGAATGATTTTCAGCAGGTGGTCACATGGTAATGGTTGAATCAAGGATTAAGTTTGCGGTATGCAAGTGTTGTGAGCTAAAGGAGGAATGCACACTTGCTTACATTGCTCATGTGCATAGTGGCTCTATGGATGGTGGGTCCATAGGCTATGTGTTGAATCCGTGAAGGATGAATTGTGCAAGGCCAATGCAATCATTGTGATCTAAATTTAACAGAGAATTCAGAGAACAATACCTAGCGTTGAGCCTATGGTATTGTGAAAATATACAAGAGCTCAATGTGCAGAACTTGTAGAGAGTTGCAGGCAACCAAAGAGAGATTTATTTGCATCAAAAAGTGTTTATGTACAATGAAGCAAGAATGTGAAGAGTCACCTTATCCATGGAATTTGAAATGGATAGTTGGAAGGTGACAAAAAGCAACTAACTAATAGAAATTCAAATTTTCAAATTTTCAAAATTTAAAAAAAAATTCAAAATTCGGAACCCCAACTTAGCAGGGTCATAACTCTTAGCCAGCTGGTTAGAATCCAGACTTCTCAGAATCATTGGAAAGATATCCAAGAGGGATATATTGAGTTGCATTAAACCTTTCCTGCAGCGATTGCTCAAAGCAACTGATGAAATTCTTGACCCCAAATTCCACTCCGAAGGCCTCCGAAAATGCCATTTACTGAGATTTAGACGATTCTAAAAAGAGAATACTGAAAAACTAAAAAATTAGTTGCCTATACAGATGCCACCCTAGTGCTCCTAAATCTTTGTGGGATCATTACATTCCCCTTGAGAGGCAATGGGCCCCATTGCACCTATGTCTTGCAACATATGAGGAAATTGCTTCTCAATATAGTCCTTAGTGAACCATTTTCCCTAATGGGGAAATTGTTTTGCCTGTACCACCTAGTAAAGAGGGATATGATGCTTCTTCATTTTTTTGACTAGAAGATCAATAATATGATCACATGTGAAAGAGGAAGTAGTGTTAGGATTCAACTATGTGGTACTAATGTGTTTTGCAACTTCCGAGGTGTCCAACAATGGTGGAAATTATGGATGCAACAAATCAACATTGAAAACAAGATGTAGTCCAAGAAAAGATGACATATTGAGTTTAAAAGCATTTTCACCAACTTTTTTGAGGATGGTGTATGGACCATACCGAATGGGATGAAGTTTTCTATGTGGCCCTTTAAGTCTTTCTTTTTGAAGGTGAAGCCAAACCTTGTCCCCAACCTTAAACTGATGAGGTGTACGATGTTGATCATGTCTGTCCTTATATTTCTAATTGCTATGTTGGAGTATCTCATGAACTTGCTATTGAATATGGTGTATCTTCTCACGAAACTTAGTTTCTCTATCTACCTCCTTCTTTGAATGTGTTAATGGGTCACTCAACATGGTTGGCAATGCCACATCAATTGGAGCCAATGGTTGGTAGCCAAGACATACCTCAAATGGACTATGCCCTATGGAGCCATGTAGTGCACAATTGTAGCTATGTTGTACATATGGCAAACTTTCATCCTAAATGTGAGGATGCTTGGAATGATACATCTGTAAAATGTGAATGACCATTTGATTCACCACATCAGTTTGCCCATCTATTTGGGGGTGGAAGGTAATGGATTTTGTCAACTTTGTGTTCATCAAGGCCCAGAGTGTTGACCAAAAATTGCTAAGAAATCTACTATCCCTATCAGATATGATGCTTTGTGGCAATCCAAAGTGTATCCAAACATTCTCAAAGAAAATCTTGGCAGTTTCTTCCATAGAGACTCCCTTCTTGCAAGCCACCATGACAATGATTTTTGAAAACCTATCTACCACCACATACACAAAATCATGCCCACATTTTGTACAAGGGAGGCCAGACATGAAATCCATCAAAACTGAATGCCAAGGTTTATCAGGGACCAGAATAGGTGTATACAATCCTTGCTTACGAATGGTAAGCTTTGCAATGGCACAAGAAGTACAGGCTTGGAAGTATAGAGTGACATCATGTCTCAATTTAGGCCAATAAAAATACCTCTAAAGTACAACAATGGTCTTCTCCATCCCAAAGTGTCCGGCAACATGACTGTAGTGTACCTCCCATGCCATATTTTGTCACTCCTTAACTGGAACACATATGTGCCCCATGTGAAAAAGAATTCCCATCCTGCAAGTAGAAATCAGGAACTTGTTTACCCTCTACTAGTCTATTGTAGATGTTATCAAAATCAGGGTATGTGCCATACAACTAAGGCCAATCTACTTTGTGGTGGCCACAAGAATCCAATACCACTGTTAGGGCTATGATCGAAGGTCTAATCAAACAGTTTGCAACTTTTTTAAAGTAGATCCCTTCTTGTGGAAGATATTAAGGTGAAATTGTTGCAAGTAGGCAGACCATCTTTGATGCCTATCATTTTGTAGCTTCCCTTATGTCTGTAGAAATTGCAGAGGTTTATGGTCTATGTGGATGATAGTCTCCTTTCCAAGAATGTAGTGTTTCCATTGTTTGCAGGCTTGCACAATAGCATACAATTCCTTATCATATGTGGGATACTTACACACTGTGTCAGAGAAAGTCTCACTATGGATGGTAATTGGATGCCCATGTTGCATGAGAACTGCCCCTAGTGCATAGTCTAAAGCATCTATTTCAATTTGAAAATATTGTTGCAAATCTGTGAGTACTAGTACTGGGGCAAAGCATAACCTCCTCTTCAACTCCATGAATGATTTCTATTATACCTCTATCCAACAAAATTTTGCTCTTGCTCCTCCCCTAAGTGCCTAATTCATAGACCATGCCAAATGTGAAAAACCAAGTACGAACCTCCTGTAGAAATTGGCTAGACCTAAGAAACTACAAAGTTCTGTGAGGTTTTTGGGAGATGCCCAATCTTTGAGAACTTGTATATTTTCAAGGTACACACAAACACCCATTCTGTCCACAATGTATCCCAAATATTGAATACCCTCCATACCAAAGGAACTCTTATCTCTATTAGCATAGAGTTTGTGTTGTCACAAGGTTGAGAGTACTTGTTGTACATGCTACAGATGGTCACCCCATGTTTTTCTTAAAATGAGTATGTCATCTAAATAGACAACAACAAAAGAACCAATGAATGGTTTGAGGACATCATCCATCAGTCTCATGAAGGTGACAGGAGCATTGGTCAAGCCAAAAGGCATTACTAGCCACTCAAACAACACTTCCTCAGATTTGAAGGTAGTCTTCCACACATCTGATGGCTCAACTGGGACTTGGTGGTATCCATATTTCAAGTCAATTTTGGTGAAAAATTTAGCCCCGCTGAGTTGGTTCAGCAAATCATCAATGCAAGGAACTAGATATCGGTTCTTTACAATGATTTTGCTGAGAACTCGATAATCAATACAAAGTCACCAAGTCCCATCCTTCTTTTTGGCCAAAACAATTGGACTTCCACATGGTGAGGAACTTGGATGAATGTGTCCTTTCTTGATCAACTCTTGAATTTGTTTTTTGATTTCCTCATTCTCCAAAATTGACCTTTTATACAGTGGCCCATATGGCAATGGTGTCCCTGAAATTAGATCAATTCAATGCTTGACTTGATAGTGTAGTGGTACCCCTACTGGTGAATTGAATGCATCTTGATATGTTGACAATACCTGATCCATCTATTTTTGTTCAGTTGTAGTAGTGACCACTTTGGTATGACTTCTTGCCACAACTAACCTTACCTCCTCAAGTTGGACCATTAGTAGGACAAGTTTTCTAGTGTGAGCAATCAAACGATTACATTGTTTTGCAGTAATCAAAGATATTTGTTATGCAAGACTTACCTCAGGCATTCGATATTTCTTTTCACCCAGCTTGATGATGGCGATGTGTGGTCTAGACTCATAGACTCCATGGCGCTTGTACATGTATGGTTTCCCCAACAATACATTGCATACATCCAAAGGTGTCACATCACATAACACTTCATCTTTGAATAGCTTGATGGAATGAGGTAAGTGGCACTATTTATCCACCTAAATGTTTCATCCTTGACTTACCCATTCCATACAATATGGTTGTGGATGTGGTGTGGTCTGTAGATTCAATCTCTTAACAGTTTCAACAAAAATCAAATTCTTTTGGCTTCCACTGCCAACAATGAAATAAAGATCCTTTCTATTTACCCATATATGTGAATGTAATAAGCACTCCTCATCTTCATGAGGCATGATTTTGGAAGTGGTAATTACATGGCATGTGGGTCAACCTCAATGATCTGATCCCCATCCTTTTGCTCACAAGGGTTTGTAGGCAACGAATTAGGTTCAGTCTCTCCTTGATAGATTTCTTCCATCATTTAGTCTCCATGGCTTGGTAGTCTTTAGTGTTATGTCTGGGGCTTTTATGGAATTCACACCACATCTTTTTGTTAACCTTATTTGTTGTTGATGTTTGTGAGGAGAAGTCCTTGGTTGTTTGTTTCCCACCAAATTTGCTACTACCTTCACCCTCGAATTTGTTGTTTGAGAAATAATCCTTCTTCCCCTTTTGTTTGAAATTTTCCTCTATCTTTACTTCATATTTGAAGGTAGTTCCCAAGGTCTCAATATGTAGGAAATCCATTTCTATTTGGATATATCGGTGAAGCCCACTATGATACTTCAATACCCGATGTTTTTCTGTGTCAATGATTCCCAATTTTACTGAAAGTGCATGGAAAGTATTGGTATAATCTTGAACAGATTGATCCTTCTTTTGTTGAAGTAATTGCCATTGTATGTATTTCTCATATGAATCTTCAGGGTAGTATTCCTCCTTAATGTATTCTACTAATTATCCCCATGTGGGATTGTCATCCACCAGCACATTGAATTATTGGTTGTCAAGGCTATTTTTGGATAGCAATCTATTCTCCCAAGGTTGTTTCACATGTTCTTCAGCTTTGAGGAGGGCAAAGGTTATTTTCTTAGCATCTGAGAAGTGATTTATAGAAAAATATTTCTCTAGTTTTGACATCCAATCATCAACAACTTATGCATGAATTTTTCCCTCAAAACTTGGGATGTCAAAATTGACTTGTACCTTGAAAAGGGTGTGACCACCAAATGGTGCTCCAACGACGTTTTGTTGTTGATTACCATGATTTTGTTGGAGAATTCAAGAGAATTCACTTATCATCTCCTCACATTGCTTTTCCAAAGCTTCTTGTACCAATCCTTGAAAAGGTCAGATCCATCTCCTTGTTCTTCCATCTTTAGTCATGTGTGTCTCAAAGGTAGGTAATCTGATGGGTCTTGTGTCTACAATCCCAATCTTTGATAATCTGACCATGTACGATGTGACATACAGTAGAGAACTACTCTAATACCACTAATCTAAATTTAACAGAGAATTCAGAGAACAATACCTAGTGATGAGCCTGTGGTATTGTGAAAATATACAAGAGCTCAATGTGTAGAACTCATAGAGAGTTGCAGGCAACCAAAGAGAGCTTTATTTGCATCAAAAAGTGTGTATATACAATAAAGCAAGAATGTGAAGAGTCACCTTATCCATGGAATTTGAAATGGATAGTTGGAAGGTGACAAAAACAACTAACTAACAAAAATTTAAATTTTTAAAAAAATTCAAAATTTGGAGCCCCAACTTGGCAAGGTCATAACTCCTAGCCAGCTAGTTAGAATCCAAACTTCTCAAAATTGTTGGAAAGATATCCAAGAGGGCTAGATTGAGTTGCATCAAGCCTTGCTTGTGGCTACCACTCAAAGCAACCGATGAAAGTCTTGACCCCAAATTCCACTCCAAAGGCCTCCGAAAATGCCATTTACTGAGATGTAGACAATTCTGAAAAGAGACTACTGAAAAACTAAAAAACTTAGTTACCTGTATAAATGCCACCCTAGTGCTCCTAAATCTCTATGGGATCACATTGGTATGGAAGAGGTTTTGTAGGCTCATATGAGATTTTGTATGCAGTTTCTATCACAATTTATACATAATATTCAATGGTTAAAGATTGCTTGTTTGTTCACTTCCCATAAATAGTTTAAATGAAATGATTTAGTAGGATGATATTTTAGATATGCCATCCAACAATTAATAGAAATTCTAAACATGTCATCCAAAAATTAAGTCAAGGAAAGCACATCCATTTTTTTTTATCTAGACAATTAGAACTTTTATATATTGTTAGTACCAATGACTTGCAACATATGGTGATTCAATAAAAAAGTTGTGTCGTTCACCCTAGAAGTGGTGGAAGCCATGAGTGATAAAATTAGAGGCAAGCACGTATCCACAATCCAACTCCTTCGATGGGAAAGAAGACTAGGAGGAGGCTTCGTTGTTGGTATATGCATGTTGATTGTCTCAATTTCACAAGTAGTTCAGGTTGTGTCTCAACATGGAAAGAGCTAGATAGAAGGCAAAATAACACAAGGGATTAAAAAACCTTCAATTCCTTCAAATTTGTTCTCTACAAAACTAACGAATTGACACTGAGGAAGGGCTTTGCTGGTGTTTGAGGGTTTGAGAATCCTCCATGAACATCCGGTCGAGATCTCTTCCTGCCTTGGAACTCTCTATTCAGGAAATATATTGCATTAGTTCATACTTGATCTCTTTTGATGGCTTAGGAATGTTTGATTTGGTATTCATTAGATCTTGTTTGTTGATATTGTTTTATGTGGTTGTGCAAAAGAAGTTTGTTAAAAATTTGAATTCAAATATAGTTTTTCCCACCTAGTTGGAAGACATCATAGGTCTGGCAAGTTCGTAAGCTGAAAGGAATTAATGGATGGTTCAGAGGGGTCTAAGGCAAATGCAAAAGATGGTTTTGATGAAAATGGTAAAACCCATAGAGAAGCACTTTGGAGTGAAGATGCCAAAGCACCACCCCAAGATGCTCACTTTGAGGTCAACAATCCACTTGGAGGCAATGGTGAAATCCCTGACTGTGGGGAGGAGAGGAGTGAGGGTGGAGGAAGGGAAAAAGGTAAGGATCCCTACTTTCCTAGAAAAATATCTCTAAGCCCTAATCTTGATATGCAGAAAGCTCTAAAATCTGAATAAGTTAGATTAAAAAATGTTGCAGTTTCCTTTGCTTGCTTAAACGTTGAGAAACTTCCATCCAAAAGATTTTTTGATAACTAGCTTATTTCGGTTTGGGGAAAAAGTTGGGGATACAATTTTCTTTCTATAGGATGATTCAAAATTGGTTGTTTGCCATTTTCCTGTGGACACATAATATGTAGAAGAGGGTTTTATTTAGAAGTTACTGGAATATAGGACAAACCCTATTTAAGGCCTTAATTGGGCCCCAGATACCACATACAATGAGATAATGTTTTGCTCAGTTCTAAAATAGATCCTTATCGAGAATGTACTAGAACAAATGTGGAGATTCTTGCCCTAGATGATTGACCCAATTGGAAAAGTGTTGAAAATAGATGAGACCAGATTTACTCTACCCCATTTGAATGATAGGGTTCTTGTAGCCCTGAAAATAGGTGTGCAAATTCTTGAAACTAGATTAAAATTTATTGGAATGACACAAAGATTTTATGTGACTTAATTGGATTAGGGGGTTTAAACTCATGCTTTCTGTGTAAAATGGAAGGGCACCAAAAAAAGGACTTCCCTATACTAAATAGGATGAGAAATAGAGAGGGTGTAAACTTTGAAACTAGCATGCCTAATGGGGGCCTTGAGGTTAGGAGTAACGATAAATTTGAGCCCTCCTCTAAGACAGATAACTTTGTTTCCGCACCTACTATGGATAAACATGTAGAAGTAAACCTAGATATTAATTTGGAAAACCTGCCTATTGGAGGTAGTGATAAAGAAACTCATCAAGAGATTAAACTAGGTGAAGAAACCCTAGCAGGTTCTTTCAACAGAGAAATTCCAAGAGATGAATTAAGGGTAGAAGAAACTATGAGTGAAGATAGCATTATTAGGAAAGAAGAAGAACAAGTTGTAAACACTAACCCTAACATGATCTCCTTGGAGGGGAGAGATGTTCCTATGTTCGAGAACCCATGTTTTGAGGACACAATTGAAGATGGGTCTCCTGGTGAGGCCCTTAAGGGAATACGGACTTTTCCTAACCCTCCTGTGAGTAGTGAAACTTTGAAAATTGGGAATCAAGCTAAAGTCTATGTTAATGGAAATAGCGTTGTAGGGCATAAAAAAATGCCTAGGAATTGGCACTAGATAAGATTGGAGAAAGGATGGTCCAAGAACAAAGAAGAAAACTTGAATTATTGAAAGCAAAATTACAAAACAAGAAGACAAAAGATCCCAAAGGGATAGCAATAAATAGCCCTGGAGCAAGTCTTGTAAATGTTGTAGAGGATAGTAACTCCAATCAAAATAATAATGTTGATAAAATACTTACTGGCAAAAGTAAAGAAGTCAATAATAAAAAGGAAGAGGAGGTTAAGAAAAGGAAATAGGTTAGAAGAATTAATAGTTCTATTAAACCAGGGAAAAAAGGAAAAGAAGACCAAATCCCCAAATGTTTTGATAGGATGTATAATAAGAATAAGTTTAATTCCACCTAAAAGTTTAAATGATGAAAGAATTTTATTGCTATAGCTGGAATGTTAAAGGACTTGAATCCCCTAATAGGAAATACATAGAGATTTTGTAACAAAAATAAAAAGATGGATTTCCTATTTTAACAGGAAGTTAAAGCTGTAGGATTTTATTTGGAGAACAATCTAAGATTTATATGGAAAGATGCAATTGCCTTCTCTTCCAAGCATGAAAAAGAGAAAGGTGGAACTGCCATGCTTATCAATAGAAAATGGTTAAGTCACATCACTCAACATGGGATCTCACCATGTAATAGGTGTCGATTGGTCACCTTAGATTTTGACAACACAAAAGTTGGTATTTGCTCTATTTATGCTCCAAATGAGTATGGAAATAGAGCAGAATTATGGAACTAGATGGTCAATGAGCTCCCTAGAGTACCTTAGGTAGTGGGAGGTGATTTCAACATGATTAAACAAAAGGAAGACAAATCGGGAGGCATCCCTCATGAGTGGAAGGGGAATGAAAAGTTCTTTTAGGATAGAATGAAAAAGATGCTAAAATTATATAATCCATTAGATGGGCAAAAAGGGAATAGTAAAGGCATATGGTTCTCCTGGTGTAACAACCAAAGAGGAAATAGGAGAATTTATTGTAGGTTGGACAGATTTTATGTATACAAGGATAGTTTCTAGTTTCAGTACTCTATTAATGATAATATGGTACAAGTTATCCCAAATACACTATCTAATCACCACCCAATTAAAACAATCATTTCTTTGAAGAACCAATGCAAAATAATTAAATCCAAGAGAGAATGCAGCTCTAAACTTAATTGTGATATGTTGCTAGATAAAGACTGCTTGGAAGGCATTAGGAGCTTAAGGGAGATCAACAAAGCTTTAGCAAGAAATTTAAATGCCATAGCATACTAGAATAAATTGATTAATTCTTGTAAGGTGGTTTTTCAAATTGTTGGAAAAAAATATTCCTTAGATAGAAGAAAGATGGAATGCTTTCTTCAAGAAGAGTTCTTAAAGGCCGAGGGGGCTATTAAATTGGAACCTAACATGCCAGATCTAGTGCAAAGGATGGGAGTTATAAAATATAGGCTCAGACCGTTTCAAGTCGAGAAAGCTTAAGGAGCTAAGGTCAGAGCTAAACTAAACTGGTTGGAAGGTGGTGATAGGGGAACAAAATACTTCTTTGAGCTACTGAAGTATAAAAATATGAAGGAAAACACAAGTCCAATTCTAGAGGAGGGAGTGTGATATCACACTGATGATGAAATAAAGGAAGTTTACAGGAAGTTTTATGAGAACTTTTTTAAATCATAAGATAGCAAGGAAGGTTGTAAAGAAGCACAGGGACTTTGCATGAGAATATGTAAAAAAAGAATAGATATAGAGATGGAAAAAAATTGGAAGCTGAGATAACAAAGAAAGAAATTGTGGAAACCATTAGATCCATGGAAAATGGGAAATCACCTAGAGTGGATGGTTTACCTATGGAGTTTTACAAAGCTAATTTGCATTCGGTGGTAGATGATTTGTATGATGTATACCAGGATGCAATGAAGAATGGGACATTAGGAAAGGACATAAATAGAGGGATCAACAACCTTCTTCCTAAAGATGGGGACAAAGCAAACATTAGAAATTGGAGGCCTATCACACTACTAAACGTTTCTTATAAAATTTTAGCCAAAGTGGTAGCCTTGATATTGAAATACATTCTACCTAAAATCATTAGTTTTACCCAAACTAGGTCTATTAAAGGTGGATATATTGTAGAAAATCTCATCACAAGTTGGGAAGCCTTATATTGGGCTAAAGCAACTTGACAAGAGGTAGGCATTCTACTCCTAGACTTTGAAAAAGCATATTACAGGATTGAATGGTCATTTGTTTTAGTGATGCTAGAAACTATTGGCTTTCCTAAATACTATTGTGATTTGGTTAGAATGTTGTTTAGATATGCTTCTGCTCAAGTTGAAGTAAATGGATCATTTTCTACGCCATTCAACATGGGAGATCCATTAGACAAGGATGCCCACCGGCACGTGCTCTATTTGTTATTGCCGTTGAAGCCTTGTACTACTTGTTAAGTATTGATGTTTTAGAGAGGGAAATGGAAGGTATATTGCTACCTAATAAAGATATTATGTTGAATGTTCAATTTACTGATGATACTACATTGTTCCCAAGGATTGAGGAAAATAATATTAAAGCTATGGAAAATAGATTAGATGTCTTTTGTTTGGCATCTAGAGCCAAAGGTTCTACCTCTAAATCCATTATGTTGAGTTGGAATAATGAAGCTCTTGTTTGTTGGGATAGGGCTAAGTGGAGTTAGGGGGCCCTCTAAGTAGGTTAGATTTTTGGTCATTCCATTGCAGTTAGTCCTTCCTTGAAAAACATGTGGGAATGGCTATACTCTAGAATTAAGAGAAAATTGAATAATTGGAATAGGCATTTTTATCCTTGGCTGGTAGGGTACAGGTCTGCCAGAAAATACTCTTAGATACTTAGTATACTATGCCTCTATTTGGTTGTTCCACAATTATTAGTCTGAGGTAATCCAAAATATTATCAAACAGTTCCTCTGGTCTAATGGCAAAAGCAACAAAAAGAAACACTCTGTCAAGTAGGAATGGTGTTGTTTGGGGAAGGATCAGGGGGCCTAGGTTTGAAGGACCTGAAGGTCTAGGGTGTAGCTCTTGCTACAAAATAGATTGTCAGGTCATTGGTAGGCAATAAACCTTGGAAAATACTAGTAAAAATAACTTTGAAAATGTTGTGCCACTTAAATCTAAAAGATGGAAAGGATTGCATATACATGATTTCTTATTCAAAGATTTTAAGGCTAAACCTATCGGATTTGTTGTCTTTAATAGTATATGGTTAGCATGGGAACAGGCTAAAACAGTCATTATGAATGTAAATGCAATTGAATTAAGGAACATTGTAATCTTGGGGCATAGATCCATATGGTGGAATATTTTTCATAAAGGGAAACCCTTGGCACTGTTGCAAGGGTGTTAAACAAAGAAATAGAATGATAAAGGGCTAAGTGTGTTGAGTGATTTGGTAGAAGGAAACAAGGCTAAAATTGGTTGCAAATTGAAGAAGAGTTTAGAGTACATGTAGCAAACAAAAGAACCTTCTCCATTATGAATATGTCCTTCTTGTGTCAGTTTTCTCAAGAGGTTATTGTTCTTGGGGAAGAGTGCATTGAGAAGGTAAAGTGGAAAGATGGAAGTAAGTTCCTGGGAGTTAACTCAAAGAGATTATACAGAATGTTGACCAATCCTTAGGCAGTCTTCGAGCATATAAATACTATTTAGGAACATAAAATAGAACAAAAAGTATTGTCCAAAACCTTCAGTCTTATATGGTCTAGAAACATTGAACCAAAACAAGGATGTTTTAGATCACTTCTTATTTTTAAAAAATTGGCATTAGGGTTTGACAATAGTGTTTGTTCTATGTGTAAAGTTACTAAAACATGTCAACATGTCTTTTTTGATTGTGAATATGCTAAATCCATTTGGTTTATATTTATGGGAAATGTTTCTAATTGGGATCCTAGGAATTGTACCAATTGGAAGGAAATTTTACGTGGTTATGTTAGTGGGCTAAATAGAAAAGATAATAAGTTTTGGTTAATTTTATCAACTGAGATCTTATGGTTTCTGTGGAAGATGAGGAATGAAGAGAGGTTCCAAGGCAAGAAGAGATCACTCACTGAGTTAACTTATAAACTCACCAATTTTAAAATGATTGAGCATGTTATGATTACTTTGGAGCTGCCAGTGGACAAATTCATGGAGATAATGGAGGGAGGAACAATGATCTACAAAGAAGACATCAAAAAAGAAGATTTCTAGCCACAATATTTAAGGAAGGCAAATGAGAAGTTTCAAAATGAATACATTGACTTCCAGAATGAGTATTGTAAACATCATCAAATAGAAAAGTTAAGGAATGAGAATTAGAAATATTTGGAGATCACTTTTCAAAATTACAATGTCAATAGTAGTCAGCTAGAGATCTCTCCTCCAATAGGTACTTTCAAAGGTATAGACTCTTTCAAAAATAGTGACAATAGAACATATGTGAGGGCACATGTGATAAGAACACACAGGATACCCAACTGAAATTCAGAAAAAGGATGATAAAAACAAACCTTGAATATGAGGGGACAGACTTGGATAAAAGCTTTAAGAGTGATGAACAATAGATAAAAGGAGAATATCATGATAGGTACTAAGAGATGCAGGTGAATATGATGGAAACAGGTAGGGACACAACAACAGAAGGAGCAGAGATCAAGGCAGCTGGGACAAATAGAATAGACATGGAGCAATAAAATTAGGATTTACAAATGATATTGAAAATGCTATGTAATTAATGACATATAGTATAGTATTGAGTATATTCTATACTCTGATATTAAGTAAATATACTCTGTTTTGTCTTGCTTTGAGGACCTATTGTCAAAGTTAAATCATGTAGTAGGTCTTATTTTTTAAATTGGTGATACAGAGATAGACTGATGTTATGGTGGTCATCTTGATCACCTTTTTTGTAAATATTTTATGATTAATATATTTGTGGCAGATCTTTAATCCAAAAAAAAATTGTTCTCTACAACCCTGTCTGTAATGCTCACATATCTGACATGATGAGCTAGATGATCTAACACTTGATATAAATTTAAAACAAGCTAAGAATCTTGATCATAGAATTTACAGTAATCATAATCTACTACACTTTTGTTTTCCCTCTCTATAAGTTTTCCCATAATACTTACATCTCTTACATGATGAGCTAGATGATCTAACAATATTTGACTCCTCAAAATGCTCCTCATGCTAATTTTTTTTTTGGAAATGTAGCTCTAGATTATTTGATTTAAATGATGCCTTCCTCTAGTCTGACAAAGTCTAGAAAACCCTTTGGTGAAACTCTAAAGCTATTAACAATTTATCAATCTTGGTGACAAGAATCTGAAACCCTCTGCTTTGTAAACTTCTCCATGAACTCCATTGATTTCTCTTTGATTTTTTTACACAAATCCTCTGATTGAAAATCATAACTTTATGTGGTTTGAATCTTAATATTCTTTATTTCATCTTAAAATTATTAATATAAATAAGAAGGATATATTAAATATGGTGTGAACTATTTTGATAAGAATACTTTATGTTATAGGACACCCTTGTGTGATTCCACGATCAAAAAATAATTTTCTTTTGCCATCCTTGCAAAATCAGCACAATTGCCTTGTCTTTGCCCAAATCAGTTGAGGTGAATTTGCTTGTGTTTGAATGAAGAATAACTTGTACACCACCTTGCCTTAAATATCTATTTTATTACTCTAAGCTAACTATATGTCAAATAGATGCCTCTCTTATGCTAGCCGATAACTTAGAATTGAGTTTTTTTAATACAATTTTTTTACTTAGAGATTATGTCATACTAATATTTCATTAAAAAGAATCTTTAAAACCTCCTATGCATGAGTTTTCCATTTCCACTTCCATTTTCAAAAAATACAAATCAATTTAAAATCTGTTAACTAGGCATCTACATTATTTCACAAACCTTTCAAACTTCATTGTCTTTTTCTTTATTTTGCTCACTATTACTACTAATTAGGATAACCAAAATCTTGGTGACACAATTCTGAAACACTCCAACTTTGTAAACCTCCCCATGAACAACTCCATCAATTTCTCTTTGATTTTGTTACACAAACCCTCTAATTGAAAATCATAACTTTATGTGTTCTGAAACTTAATACTCTTTCTTTTGTCTTCAAATCATTAATATAGACAAAAAGGATATCCTAAACATCATGTGAGATATTTTGATAAGAACACTTTATGTTACAAGACACCCTTGTGTGATTCCACAATAAAAATTCTATTTACTTTTGCCCTCCCTACAAAAATTAGCATAATTACCTTGTCTTTGCCCAAATCAATTGAAGTGAATTTTCTTGTATTTAAATAAAGAATAACTTGTACACAACCTTACCTTAAAGCTTTGCTTTTATTACTCTAAGTTGACTATATGTCAAAGGGACGCATTCCTTATGCTAGCTGATAACTTAGAACTAAGTTTTTTATATGGTTTTTTTACTTAGAGATCATGCCATATTGAATATTTCATTAAAAAGATTCTTTTAAACCTCATAAGCATGACTTTTCCATTTCCACCAACATTTTCAAAAAATACAAATCAATTTAAAAGGTGTGCCACTGTTTATCTACTAAATAGGCATCTACATTGTTTTACATGGCCTTTCAAATTTCATTGTCTTTTCTTTATTTTGGTTGTTATTACTACTGACTAGGATAATTGAAAAGTGTGCCTATTCTACTTTGGCATATGACTTCTTTTGGCTGCCATCTTAATATGTTGAGTAGACATCATTTCTTTTGTATTTTAATTGGTGATTCACTTCACAAGAAAAGTCTCATTTTTGTCATTAAACCTTTGGCATGGTCAACTAAATAGTTTGTCTTTTTTTTTTTCTGGAGCTAGCATGGAGACTTTATCTTAGTCATTGCTTACATGCTAACTAGATGCTTATGCTAGACATTTGATATTTGTCTTTTCCTACCTTCATTTTTATTATGGTGTGATTTCCTTCATTTGACAAGAATTTTAATAACAGACAAAGGATGATAAAAAGTGTGCCTATTTTCAAAAAAACCTAGGCACAATTTTCTTATCTTGACTGCACTTTTAGAGATGACAAAAATTTAATAAAATAGCATGAAAGCTAAGCTCCATACTATTTGTACCATCTAACATGCCTCTAACATACCACATCATCATTAAAATGAATGCTCCATATGATTTGTACGATCCATCATGAAGTAGCACTAGTGGAGCCCACTTATTATAGAACGATGAGTTTTAAAAATCATCATGTTGATAAGGCACATAGTGTCCCTATTAGCAATGAATTTTATGTGATCAACGTCCTTGCTTGCAACAATTTTCACATGATTAACTAGATGAAATTTGAAACATGTCGAGGCATTTTGAACAAAACACATCAAGTCATTTTCAACAATACCATCTATTACAGCCACCATTGCATTCATCATTCACCAGTGTTGAGCTCATTGCACAGGGAAGCTTAAGTTGTATTCAACTAGGCATTATAGATGCCATCATCTTTCTCAAGTTCAGTATATTTATATTTCAATAATGATCCTGAAAATCAATGTTTTCACTTTTAAGTAGGGTTTTAATATTGGGTTTTTGGACATGTGTCAAATTTGAAACACATCGAGGAATTTTAAACAAAACACTTCAAGGCATTTTCAACAATACCATCTATTACAACCACCATTGCATTCGTCATTTTTGTCCAGGCATTGTAGACACCACTATGTAGGTAGGGTATATTTGCATTTCAATAATGAGAGCTTGAAGATGAGTTTGTTTTTGCTTTTAAGTAGGGTTTTAATGTTGGGTTTTTTGTAGATGATATCCATTGCATTCATTATTCATCATTTGTTAAATAACACACAGTGATAACCATTGCATTTGCCATTCACCGTTTAATCTAGCCTGTGCCTTTTAGTCAACACTCAATATCTTTAGGTCATCTCATACCCTAAATGGTAAGTTCGTGACACTTTGCATTACCATTTAGGGTTTTGGTTGTTGAAGTTGTATTTCAGACCATTAAGGTTGTTTTCCTTTCTGATGATCATAATTGTTGACGAGGTTTTACTTTCTATGATTTTATGAAAAAATAATATATGGTCTTTTTTATTACTTTTACAATGTGCCAATTGTTTCCATGGAAACCTAGATCAACACTTAAATAGTTGTATAAACTCTTCCCCTTTTAATAGAATGATGCCTAAGAGTAGCAGTACTAAGGTACTCACTTTATTATAAGTTTCATAAAAGGAATAACCCTATGGTCCCTAACACAGTAAACATTTTGTAAGTTTCTAAGCTCCATAAATCCATATATACTATGGAAACCTTGAAAGTATAAAATATTAGCATTGGATACGATTTTCTAAAGACATTGATTATATTTTATGGTAGAAATTACAAATTATGTCATGCTAGACCATCAAATTTTGCCCCTAATCATGATAAGACCATGGTCTTCAAACTTGAGTAGACCTTGTAAAATTTGAGCATTTGGGATCAAGTTATTGTTTACTACTTAGATTTTCCATTTTGTTTGAGGAGAGAAAATCTATTTTCTTATTGTCTTTAAGATAATCACATGTAGGTTGAAAATCAACCTACATGTTTTTTTTTCCCAAAACTTGGCATAAATGTTCATTGGTCTAAAGACATTTAATATACAATTTAAACATTGCACACAAACAAACTTATGCAAAAAAAATTATAGTCTATTTATAAGACAGTATCAATTCAGTATGTTTTGACCAAACTTTATCAATTTATCAGTAATTATTGGTTATGAATAAAAGTTGATTAACATTCATATGAAAACCTCCAATTTTATATTTTGGGTATATATTGTATAGCTAAAAATCTCTTTGGATTTCAATCAAACAACAATTTAAATGCACATTACTAAACTTACAAATCGAAATTAAATTGTTATAGTAGAAATTCATGTAAAAATAGGTTTCAAAGAGTGGCACAATTATGATCCAACATTTTATCATATGTGATGAAGTTAGTGTATGATTGCTAATATTTTCTATTTTTTTAGGAGTAAATTTGGCACATTGAAATTGTCTTGTTAAATCATGATGTAATGTCCCATGATGAATTTGCCATGCATAGTCACCCTATACATCAAATGCCATAACATTACAAAATTAATAATAAACCAATTATATAAGATCCAAATAGATTCAATATCCCATCCTTTCACTTCAAACATTCTTCAAAGGGTCATGATCATTGGTTAAGAAAAATAATGTTCTAATGCACGTCGATTGGTCAAGAATGATAATCTAGAGAAGAAGTCACAAATTACAAAAAATGAATAGAATTTGGAGGTCTAGTTAGTTGATGTACATATCAAATATTTGTAGGTTCTAGGATTCATTGAATCAATATCCACATGGCCCAACCACTCTTTCTATCAACTATAATTTTTAAGCATAAACAATAATATTTCAATAGTATCTATGTTGTCCTTGCATACCAAAGTTAAATATGGATAAATGGTTGTGGTGTACTAATTATGTGTTGCATTCAAGAGGACTCATGTTTATAAATTTTAATAATATTGTTGAAACCTACACACATTAAAGGTAACAAAGATGTCAATCAACCTAATATTTACCAAGAAAATGCATCAAAGATGCTAATCAACCCAATATTTTCCAAGAAAAAGGTATCAATTTTAATAAGGACGTGGATTTTAATTAGTTGTGTGCAAAACAACTAGCTTCACAATGTGCCTGTTTACTTGCATGTTCGTCCATATAGATGGATCAAAACAATCTAATATGTTATGAACTTAAATCACTAGAATGCATTTCATTAATAATAAAAGGTCAAATCAAGATTCAAGTCTTGTGCAAAAAATAAATTTAGGTTATCCTAAATCGTTTTGACTCTACCTTCTAGTTCTCAACATACTACTACCCAAATGTAAGGCCCAATTATATATGACCATTATGGCATCACCATAAAGACACTTTTGTAAGTTATTTATGTGGAACTCTAATGAGCATGTTGTATTAACTCACTATAAAAACATTTTACTTTGTTATTTATCTAACTATTATGATGTTGATGGTTCATAGTATATTTTGAGGATTTCTCACTAATTTATGGGCTTACAAGAAAATGAATGAGGAAACCATATTGTGTTAAATACAGATCATGGTTATCATTACACTTATGAGTACATATTTGATCAAAGTTGTGATGTTTACTATGTAATGTTATTATCCTTCAACTATTATATCTAGATGTATTTGTGATGTAGTCATGGTAGGAGGGTCCAAGAAGGGTTATCCAACCATGCAGCCTAACAACAATAAATCATCCACAAGCCACCATAAGGCACGAATATTTACATAAAACACCACATATTATTGATTAGACAAATTGTAAGATTATCACTGAATTACAACCACAAAGTTTTCTGTAATGGGTCCTCTTACATGCCAAGCCACAACTGTTTGATTATAGAAAGACTACACAAATGGATAGTTGTTGCTATGGGCTTCTACACTCACAGATCTCTAACTATGGAAACACCACTTCTAGACTTCTTACAAGCGACCACATAATAATTTCTAGTATAATATAACTTTAGAATTTTACCACATATTTGCTACATGGGCTACATAATGATCCATGCACAAGTACATTTAATTCTCACCACTAGACAACATTCCTACTTGCCACAAAAATTATATCCCACATCATACTCCTAATTACCACACTCTATCTCTAAAATCTCACTCCCTCACTATTGAACTTACCTTCCATACCTCTACTTCATCCTAGTCTTCTTCACTTTCTTTCAATCGATACAAAACCCTCTTTATATCGTCCTCAAACTCCTCACATGATCCGCATTGGCCTCAAGATGGTGCAAATCCCAAAACCATATGAAACATGTAGTCGACTGAAAATAAAAAAATTTACAAATTACAATAGTCAAATAGTGGAGAATCTCCACGTGATAAACCGCATACCTTCACAACAGTTATTTCACACCTATCAAATATTCACCTTTGGTGCAAGCCCAAAATAAAACTTCCACAAATAGAAATAATTCCAGCTAAACACTATCAACCCATAGACACTTCACAAACCAAATTACCAACCTCTACTTATTCAATTAACCTCAAAATTCAATAGAAGATAAACAAACCATAAATAGAATGCCTATAACAAATGTATAAGCTAATTCCTCAATGTAGTGAAATGTTCTAACTTCTACCATAGGCTGTTAACCATAAACTCACACACATAGACTTACAAACTAAACACAAATTCCACTTTGTTACTTCTTTGACTCATTCCTTCCACCTCCTCAAGTATGCCTCAAGTGATCCACTATGAATACTACTTTCATCGATGTTACTTGTCACTTTGTTCTACCAATCATCCTCCACATTGTTGGCCTTCAACTTTTATTCACTTATAGCTCACTTGCCATTTTCAACAACTAGTCCCTCATATATATTAGCCTCTTTCTTGGCTATCACATACCCTTTTATTATGCCTTCCTCTACTGCATGTTCCTCAATACAACTCCTCATCCTATTGTTCATCTATCCTATCCTCTAGATGGTCTCCTTTTGGTGAACCCTATTCTTGTAGCCTCTTCTTTACACTACTTTTGAATTTGATGTGTTGCCACTCATTCAAGAAATGCCACACACCTTTGAAATCAATAATATCATCCCTCCCTAATGCACACTCTAGCGCTATTGTAAAACTATCCTTCATTAACCCTAGGGGAATCAACTTATGTTTTTGTCCATCCTTCTAGATCACGTATGTGTGAGCTCTCCCATCATACACTTCTTCCCTATCAAATTGCCATGAACTTCCCAGTAGAAGATGACACACATCCATTGACACAATGTCACACAACACTCATGACCCTAATTAATTAGACTATTTTCTTCTAGTTTTATGCAAGTTAAAAGACATTCCCAGACATTGTTTTAAGTATATCCCTATGTTATGTTATCCTTTATGATCATTATGCAGACTTGAACTTGGTTAATTAGTATATGGAGATATGATTATGATATGATGAAATTGTATGTTATATGTGGGAATGTATGGATTATTGAGAATGTTTGTGTTGATTTTGTTTGTTAGTATTTTGTTCATGTTTGTGGACTAACCTTGCAGGTGAAGGAGAGAGGTCTATCACCCGTAGCAACTATAGGGTTCAGCTCGCAACCACAGCATTTCCAGGCACAGAACAAGGGAGATTCCAGTATTGATTAAGAGTAGTAACCATGGCCAAGGACACTCAATGGAGATAATCATGCATCATGATAGGTGATCAATAAAGGTGATTGGAAGCTTGGAGGACTCTGTTACAATTTGAAGACTAATGGGACCGATTCAATCGACCCATGTTCTCTTGTTTCAGCAGAGAGTTCTAGTTTTGTTAGAACACTTCCTTCCTTCTTTTCCTATTATTGTTGTTAGCATCCATTACGCTCTACTTCATGCAGAGTGGTGTTTTATGTTTTCAGTTAAGAAACCTATTTGAATAACTCCCCTGTACCTATATTATGGTTCAATGGTTGAGATAGAAGTTAGTTTTTAAGTTTATCTTTGAATAGTTTTTGTTCTACCACAGATCTAGCTATCTGAATATTTCCTGGATTATGTATACAATGTTATTTGATCATGAGTTATGAATATTACAGTTTAGCTAGATTGTATGTGATTTGAAAGGATTGTGTAAATATATGTTGGAGTTAATATGATTATGTTTATTTGGAAGAGTTAGATTTGAGTTTAAACAGTGAGGCAGTCACCTGAGCAAGGGCCACTCAAGATAACTGACCTTCACTTTATTTCTTGTATGTTTTAATTGATGTAGTAGTTAATTTATGAATACAAGATCCATTAGATTCTTAGAGTTGTTTTAGTTTGTGATACTATGGAGGATAGGAATAGTTGTCATTAATAGATAAGAATTTCATTCCTCAATCTGTTGTTACAATTTTATATTATAAAGTATCCATAGCAGTTGTAGCAACATTACTTTCCTTTGTTCATAAGTAGCTTGATTTAGTAGATAAGTTATACAATCTGATCCCTAAAAGCACATATAGTGCAAGTGCCATCACAAGTCTACAAGCCCTGGTTGATAATTTGATGAGGTCTTTGCAAGAAGTTATAGTGGACTGTTCAGTAGGAGATTCCTTTGAATTGAGTACTTACCACCAAGTTTACCAAGCATTGTAAAGACACTACAAACACCTCATCATGGTATGTCCTTGATGTTGAATCTCACCCAACATTTTTCTTCTACCAAAATTTGGCCCCCTATTGCAACTATGTCTCAAATCTCTCTGTGAAACCACTGATCCCTGTAATGCCCACCTATGTTAACCCTTGTCATCTTGTGTTATAGATGAGCTTTGGTGCATTAATCCGGTTATTGCATCCTTATGAGAGTTATATTCTTTGGTGTTCTAGCTTCATTATTTTCATTTAAATGATATGTTGGGTGGGCAGACCTAGTTTCCTACAGTATTGTGTTGTATATGTTTAATTGCACTTCGATCAAATTCCCTGGTGAATGATTTAATTCAAATGTGCATATTAGATGGTTAATATTTAATTGTGTAATTTTTGTTGGTCACTTCGGCGATTGTCACATATTGGACAAATGCACATGATGTTTGCATTGAGTGTGCAGGGAATTATAGGTTATTGACCAATGGATGAAATGTGGAGAATGTTGACATGGGATGCATAGCCATCTCACCTTCATCCTTATATTGTCGAAACCTATGAAACTTCATCTGAATTAAATCTGATTTTGGATCCCCCTTGTGATAGACCATTAAATGTCTTCTTGGGTGCATTTAATTTATCACTTGTGTGATTGCATGTGCATGGTACGTGTGAAATGCCTTATGGTGTTTTGGAAATCATTATTATGCTTTTTATTTCCGAACATAGAGGAAAGACAATTTAATTGATTTATTTAAGTTGTGAAGTGTTTAATTTTGAAAAGGTAATGTAATTTATTTAAATGTGTTTTTGAAACAATATGTGTGGGGTGAAATACATTATGTTTGTGGAGTTTGAATTATTTTTGTAAGAAAGGAATTATTTATTTTTACGTTGTAGAAATATTTAATTGTGTTGTGGGAAATAGATTAATTTCTGTTTGTTAGAAATATTTATTTGAAGTGATTGTATTTTGTGGAAAGAATAAAAAGGGTTTAATTATTTTAAAATTAAGGGCTATAAGGGAAAAAGTGTTTTATTTTATTTTTATTATGAATTGTTTGAAAATGGAGAGGAAAATGGAGAAAATGGGAATTTTCAAACCCTCTTCTTGGAAAATTTTGATTTCCTCATATCAAGAGATCGCTAGGTTGAATGAGATCACACAAAGAACAAAAAAGGTTCCCCTCGCCATTACCTTAAATTTGAGCAAGGTATTGCTCCTATTGGTTGTGTATACAAATTTAATTGTTAATTTTTTTATTTATAGGAAATTTTATTTTCTGAAAATTGAATTTCCTACCCAAACTATGTCAATTTTTTAGAAATGCAAATTTTATTTGAAAAGTGTGTTGTTGGGTAGATTAGGCATAAAAGGGCATGCTTAGATGTTCAAAATTTGCATTCTTTGAAAAGCGTGAAAATTAGGTAAATTTCCTTGTTTTACCCTATCTGATGTCATGGAAAAATTTATGTTTTTTGAAAAGTGTGATGTTGAGTGAATTTACAGTAAGAGGGTATTTTTAAATTTTTGAAATTTGTTTTATTTCGAAAAAGTGAAAATTTGGGTGTATGGTTTTGGGAAGGATGCTTCAAGATCCATCAATGGCAGATCTTGGGCATTTGGAAAAATAATTTATTTTATTTTATGGAGATTTAGAATTTTTGAAAGTTGCATGTAATGTGGAATCATGTGTTATCCCATAGTTTTAATTTTGCAAGTGCATTGGGAAGCATGTTTTCGGGGAAAAGTACTCTTTTGTCTGTTTTGGGGGCTCCTTGAGAAGGTGACCCTAGATGGTATAAGATAGGGGATACCTATAGAAGGCTTGGGATGGATGGAATCCAAGTGAGAGAGTGTGTCTTTAAAGTAGTCCCCTTTACCTGGGGTAAGTGTGTGGGCACTTTAAAATGGTCCCTGCTACCTGGGTTGTGGTGTGTTCTTTTGTTGGGTAGGTGTGTGTGGTTTTAAAGTAGTCCCCTTTACCTAGGGTAAGTGTGTGTGTGCTTTAAAATGGTCCCTACTACCATGGTTAAGATGTATTAAAGTAGTCCCCTTTACTTGGGGTAAGTGTGTGGACATTTTAAAATGGTCCCCTTCATCTCTGAAAAACATCCATTGGGTGAGTGCTTACTTGAGACTTTGGTGGGTGTTTTGGGACTTTAGTTTTTATGTGTATGTGACCTTGTGTTGAGATGAACCATGCTTTCTATAATATTCACACAAACAAAGGATGCTATCCTAGATCTGAGTTTGTTTATCTATTATAGTATTGTGTCATTTGTATGATACTTGAATTATTGTGATGGTGTTATTTCTTATGTGTTGGCTTGTGTGAGCCACCCTTGCTTGTTTGTATTTGATTGACAGTTGTGCCACATGTTTCATATATTGGTGTATGTTGATTGGTGTGAGTGTTGCCATATGTTCCTTGGATGTGTGAGAGTGTTGGCTTGGATTGTAGTGTTTCCATGATCTTCTTCTCTGTAGATCGGGGGTTGCCTAGTGTCATAGGCATCTATTGCGCTCGATGATAGTAATATGGTAGGTGGTGGGTAACATTTCTCTATTGGTCCTCAAGGTGATCTTTTAGGATTTGGATGGGTCTTTGTTCATTTTAGGACATTTTGAGTATATTGTGCTATGTGCCTATTGAGCACTTTGGAGGTGGTTTATTATTATGTATATTTGATTTTTGTATTATTTTATTCATTGGAGTGTGATTCTTCCATGTTTGGGAAGTAGCCTCCAACATTGTTGGAAAAGGTGTGTTGTACACCTTGCATAAAATGAAATAATTTAATTATGTAAAATAAATATTTATTTGTGGTGCATCTTAATTGATGTGTTTAGCCACATTAGATATTTATTTAGGTGTCACTTGTAAATGTTGTATGTAACATTGGGTTAGTTATTTTATGTGTGCAAGACACACAGAATAATAAATTGGGAAATTATTTAACATTAGGCATAAAGTGAAAACTTAGTTGTAAATATTAAATGAGGGGTCAATGGTTTTGTGTATCTATGGTTTTGGAACACATGGTTTTCTCCATACTAGACATCTTGTATTTGTATGAGCTTGATTCTATAAAAGCAAGCACATGGTTAGTAGTTGGGGTTGGTTGTTGGTTGTTTTCGCTGTAGGTTGTGTGAGAAGCTATCATTTTATTGAGTTTCTCTTGTGAGTGCATTTTGTGAAGTTTGGCATGGGATGTGTGGTTACATGCTTGGGCACATGGAGGATGCATTGGAGGAGCTAGATGTTTCAAAGGTGTTCATGGAGACTCATGTGAGTCTATTGTAATATCTTATTGTTGAATAATACATTTGAGTGTGAATGATTTTGGAGGCTGGGTTTTTACCTCTTGAGGGTTTTCCTGGGGCATATCTTGTGTTTGTCCATTGATCTTTGCATTATGGTAATTATGATGAGGGGCTACTCCTCCCAACACTCACACATGAAACAACAACAAAGATTCCCACCAGAAATGTGGGGAATGAAATCAAGCAACTTTTATTTCTTTAGTAAAATGGAGTACAAAATCCAGTATTACATGCTACAACAACATGGGTTTTTTCACAACAAAGAAAATCCTACTCTATTAGAGATTTCTACAATCTGAAGCCACAAATGTACATATGCGACTGTCCTCCATAACCTTTCTATTTCCCCTTTCTATTTGGCACCAATAACTTCCACACCACTTCTCCACTACCTTCCAAAATTTTCTAGAAAGTGTAACTCCTCTTTTTGGCTGCCAAGTCTAGCTATCGATTTTCCCACCCAAGAAATTGGCAATTTGAAATTTTTAAAGTTTTTGAAATTTTGTAACTTCTAGGGGACATAACTTTTGAATTGAGCGTTTGATTAACAAATAGAACTAGGCATTGGAAAGCTCGTGAAGAGGTCTAGGATGCCCAAAATCATCTAAAGATCAATTTTTCCACTGTTCAAACCCCTACGAGGCTTCTAAAGGCCTCAAATTCAAACTTGAACTTCATTAGGAGCAATTTTCCAAGATTAAAACTTTAATCTCTTAAACTATAAATAATATTCAAATAAATTTATTCACCATTTGCTTATTTTTACAATTCCCCTTCTTGGGGTAAATTTTTTAGGTCCTTACATACCCAAATAGTCCAATGTACTAAAAATATCAGGTTACCATTTTTAACCTTTCTAAACTTCTGACAGTCCCAAACCACTAAATTGTCAACATGGACTCCAACATAACTCTACAAAAACAAAGAAATTCAAAACAACTTCAAATATTTTTGGGTGATGCAAGATTGCCCTTACACCACTGGATGCTCCTGCATCAAATTATGTATGTTTGTATGCATCATTATCTCCTTTTGGGTTATGTGGAATTGCTTTGATCAACTTGCAAATTCCTAACATTTAGTATCAGAGCCATGTTCATGGTTGTGGGAGGAGTGAGCTCCCCAGTTTTGTATCACTCTTGTGTGTGTAGATCTAATGTAAAGTTGATTCCATGACAATGCTAAAAAGGATTTGAGACATTACAAGATCAGAGGATTGTTATGTAGATTTGGGGATTTGGAGTTTTGCAGATTTGCTTTTTTTTGCAAATCTGGGTATTGAAAAATGTGTGCTTTATTGAGGGTTTTGAGAAGGATTTTTCACAGATGATCTCCCGGTACAAAACAGACCTCACCATTGAGTCTAAGAGGCCCGAGAGGCAAAGAAAAACATATAATTTGCTCTATTTTTGCCACTATGACCTGAGGAAAAAAAATTTACCCTCCCCTGGTTTGACGATACCGTATGGATGTCGTCGTCTGCAAAGGTATACAAAAATAAATAAATAAATATTCCCTATGCAAAGAGAAATTTTTCTATAGTTATTTTTGAAAAAAATTAGATTTAAACTATAGAAAAACAAAAATCAAGATTAAAAAAAATATATAGGGGGTCCGTAGAACCCCCGTACCCTATTGCCCATACCCACGTTGATAGTTACAGTCGGATGGTCGGCCCCCAACCAACAATACCAAGTCAGCAAGGCCATCAGCCCCTAGTCCTGGTTGTCAAACCGTCAGGGTGGGGTCAAAGCCCTGGACAGGTAGGCTTAGGCCTCCTACTGGAGGCCTCCCGAAGCCCCTGGCCGACCAATAAAATCTACCACAATGAGATTGCAGTCAGTACACAAGCGAGAAGACTTAAAACCTTTTTAAACCATTTTTAATGTTATTTTGGGTCCAAGTCATTGCAATTTGAATATTCAAACTTGAAAATAATTAAAACATATTGAAATCTACCTAGAGTCTATCGTACACCCTTACACCAGTAGTACGCCACATCAGCAGTATGCCATGTCAGCAACCTAGTCAACACCCAATCAGCTAATGACATCAACATTATGCCATTTGTACAAACAAGGTTCCCTAGGGCCCCTTTTTAGCCCTTTGAGTCCCTGTTTTCTTCTAGGGGCATAACTTTCACCTTGGATTTTCAACTTCTTATAGGTGTCAAAAAGGTATCTCTGAGCACTACGTAATGGTATAGGTTTGGTCATTAGACTTTTCTATTTGTTTTATAATTTTGTGTCTAAAGTCAAGCATTGCCCTGGGATAGTTTTATGCTCATAACTTTTGCATATGGAATCATATTTTTTTATTTTAGATAGGCATTGGAGAGATCTTACCATGTACTACAGTTTGGATCATGTATATTTTTAATTTGGTGTGCAAAGAGAGATTTGTACTTGTTTGAGCACTTGGGGGAGCAATGAAACCCTTCTATGTAGACTGGTAATCCTCAGCAATAAAGCACCTGCATAGACTCTAAATGAATCTATTAGCAACCAACCTTGGAATATATCTCACTTATGTAGCTAATGTCCCTTGTGGAGGTCTTCATCCTCACAAAGCTCTGGTATAACTCCATGCTCAACCTAGTAAGACTCTTCTTCAAAAAATCAAAGGATAATGTAAAAAATAAATGAGCTCCAAGATGGCCTTTATATGCTCCTCAATAATCCATGTTTGTTTTGGGGAAATATGACTTTACTTTTAATTCCTTATATCTCCCATGTTGAATGCCCCATTTAGTGAAATAAAACAAATACACTTTTTAAACTCTCCTTATATCCCCTAGGCGCCAACCCATAAAGTCACTTTATAACATTTAATAACGCTAAGTTAAATATTTAATTTAACTTTATAACATTAGCGTTAATTAAATAACCCCCAATATAAATACCAAACGATCATCGAATGAAAGGGCCAACCCTGTCGGAGTGAAACCACTGCCACGTGAAGAAGTCGATGCCAACACAGAGACTTACTAAAAATAGGCATAGGATCCTAAAAAAGTGGAACATAAACCAAATGTCCAATATGGTATACAAAAGTGACATTGTGAACCTCGCTACCATTTGAGCCCAATTCCAACAAGAGAAATGCCACATAAGCATCCCCACGTGTCTCCAAGAACTGTGGACCTTATCCATCCAGTGTTAGCCTGCAGGAACCCAAGTAATAGGCCAATTCTCAATCAAACTGTCAGAGCTTAGGAAGGGGACATTACATGCCAATCCAAAACTGTAGGAGTACAATCAACACTGAGAGGGGGGGGGGTGAATCAGTGTTGTGTGAATTTTCAAATCTTTTTACAAACTTTAACTTTCAAAGCACAAGGAGAGAAAGATAGCATTAATTTGTCATATGCACATGACTGTGAATACAGAAAGAGAACAAAACTTCATAAGTAAATCATACACACATAGAGAAGATTATGACACAAGATTTGCACGAGTGGAAATCCCTCCAAGGGTAGAAAAACCACTCTAAAACTGTCTCACTGGCTTAACTGATAAAACATGCCTCACTGGCTACAAAGAAGCCTCACTGGCTACAATATGTGTCTCATTGACAAATGTTAAGGTCTCACTGACCTATAAGCCTCACTGGCATACTGTGCCTCACTGGCATAGACAATTTTCCATCATAAAATTCTATGTGCAAGAATTGATTGCTATTCAATCTGATTTACACCATTATGCAACCTGTGTCTCATCATACACCCTTATACCTCCTATTTGATTTTCAAATCAAGACCATACAAAACAATTCCTTTTACACATCTTTACAACACTCTTATCTCTGCAAATTTGATTCACCTGATGCATATTCACCTACATTTTATCTTCATGGTTCAATCTTTATCTTCATGGTTCAATCTGTAAGTTTATTGCTTGATGTCCTCATACTGTGTTTGATCCATTCCTGCACAAACATAATCTCACATACAATAAACTGAAAATATCTTCAATACTCCATATTGATCCACATCACCACACACACACCAGTGCATCTGCAAAACCAATATTTATATGAAATACAAAAATGTCCTTTCATCTTCAAAGCAAACTTTTATTTTCCTCTTTTCAAAATTTTTCATTTTCCAAAATAAATAGCTCCACCTGTAAAAATTCATCTTCGTTAAATTGAATATCTTCAACAATAAATTTTTGCCCTTGAAAGAGAAAAATAAAATCTCTTTATAAAAATAATCAATCTCCTCCTTTGCAACTATCATTTACATAAAATGATATCTATTCACCAAAACCCCAACATATTTTTCTCACCCTTGCCATCTACAAAAATGACAAACTTGACCTTTCATTTTCTCTGATATTTCAATCAGTGCCCTGTAGGAGAAAATAAAATCTCTGAACACTTTCATCTTAAAACAAAAACTCTGATATTCTTCCATCTTTGGGTTATTCCTGCAAGAATAAAAATATGCAAATATATATGTCATTTTTGTCTTCAAAAACTCCTCAAATTCTTTGATATTCTTTTCCAATAAAAACTTCAAATCAATCTTCAAAATATTCTTCCAATCTGCCTTTTTCATCTTCCTCTGCATCTTCTTTGTCCATCTACATGAAGAAATAAAGTCTCCAAAAAAAATTTCCAAGAAAAAACATTTTAGACTTTTCATCTGTAAGATGCCTTCAATCAATCTGTCTTGAAAATTTTCTTCAAAAACTTCTTCTCAAAAAAAAAATTTAATAATATCCTTTAAAACAATCAATAAATCTTCTTTAAATTCTCTGCCCAAAAATCTCCTCAAAAAGATTAGAGAAGAAAAAATCATTAAAAAAAATTCTCTATAAAGAAATTTTTCTCCTTTAGAAACTTTCATTCAAAAGAGATTTTTTTTTTAAAAAAAAAAAGAAACTCAAACAAAACTGCCTTAATAATAGGTTTTATTCCTTTTCTTGAAAATAGCTTATAAAAAGCTTCTTTAAAAAAAATTTCCTCCTCACGGGTGAAAGACTAATAATAGTCTTTTTAAAAAAACTTAACCTCATAGCTTTTATGGGCCCACAACACAATAGGAGTTTCATTTTATTTTATTTTTTTTTTGCTTTTAAATTTAAATATAAACAAGGATATCTTAGAGATTGGGCTGCCACTCTAAGAAAGGCTCGAAGCACATAAGGAGGGCCGATTCTTAAGTCACATGTGACTTTTTGACACCTTTTCTCATCGGTCTTTTTTATTAGTTTTATAAAATATGCTTTATAGAATATAGCCATTCAAACTTAAAGACATATTTATTGGCTTTCAAATGATGATTGATGCCATTGGTTAAATACAAGGACAAAGACATCATTATAATGGCATTTAAATGTTAAAATCATCAATCACTATATATATAAAAAGAAGATCTCTCAACCATTAAATGCCACTATCATTTTAATTTATGTCATTGGAACTTGCAAGAACCTGTAACTTCTGCCACACCTTTGTATGATATACTGCATAACCATGGATGGTGAACATTTGTCAACACTTGACAACCCAAAATAAATCACATCACCATTTGTCAACACTTGACAACCCAAAATAAATCACCTTGTGACCTCACCTACCAAAGAACATATGAAGATACATTGTAAGTTCTCTTGAGAACATAATATGAAGAATTGCATCTAGATCAACTTCAAAAACACCATGAAGGCCAAACCTGTGATCAATGATAAACATCATAAACCAACACCAAACACCAAGAACATTAGAATCCATCCTGAAGCAAACTTGAAATATCATGATCAAACAGAAGCATGTCATCTCTAACCATATTTGCATATCACACTTATCCTGATCCTCTGAAGACATCTCAACATGGTGAACACCATGAAGCAACTCCACCAAGAATTCTTTTTGACATCAATGACAACCTAACACCATCAATCTCCCCCTTTGTCATTGATGGCAAAACTTCATGAAACATTTTCTCTTTCTCCCCATTTTTGACATCTGATGACAAAGACAATTATCTCCCCCTGAGAAAATAACTCCACTAACTCCACTGAAAGATGTTAAACTCCTATTATCAAATTAGAACTACTTGTCTCTCAAAATATTGAAGGCACTAAATGCAGTTTTGTTAAACTGATTATGAACATTAATATTTCAAATTTGAGGGCAAAAAGATACCATAAAACTTATATCTGAAGCACAATACCACTTCTTATTACAATACCACTATGAAGATGAAGACTGATACACTCCTGATAACATCACAAACTTTCAAAACAAACAGTTCTTCTTCAATCAACAACCTTGTTGACCTGAAATAACAAATCTCCAAGATCTCCCATGTGTTAAAGTTCACAAACAAATCACTACTTAGAAATACCATTGGTAAACACTGACAAGACTAATCAACATAACTCAACTCAACTTAGCACTTATCCACTTCCTAAATTAGTCCTGAAGCAACATATCAACTTGAAGTATACCATCCAATTACTGACATTCAACCTTCCATGCTTTTGAACACTTTTTCAAAGAAATCATAGACACACCAATACTCTTTGATGAACAAATTTGCAGGCAAAAATCATGAAGACACCTCATCACACAGCTCTCAACACAAGATGTCATGAAGATCATTTTATAATACCTTTACTTGCCTCTGATATGATGAAATACAAGACTCACCAACAATGTCATAAGAAACTCTAGATTGTTATAGCTTGAAACACATACCTGATACCACTTCAAAACTGGAACCACACAATTTGAACAAACCTTTCTGAACCATATTAAAGAGGAAGATCATCACTGGAACCTCTGAAATTATCACATCAGAAAACTCCTTAATATCTCTAGTTTATCATCTTCTTTTGACACTATCCTCAAATCACCTGAAAGCTCCAAAATACATGTCATAAAACATATTAGTCAACAAGGCATTTGATATGACCATCAAATTGACTTCTTTGATATGAACTATCACCCTGCAACCACACTTTGCACAAATCAAATGCAGAAATAAGTGCTATGAATTGAATTTTTCATTTTCAACCACCTTAACCAACATAAGCAAACATCTGAAGATAACTTCTTGAATATACCCAAGATCCATTATACAAATCAGCCTATTAAGATTACACAACCTTCACCATCAAACTCTTCTTGTAACACCATTTTGCAAAACCAAATGCAGGGACAAGAATATTAATTGACTCCTTCCATTTGTAACCTCCTTAGCCCACATAATCAAGCATCTGAGCACCTTGAGAACATCCTAATTGATTTTGAACTTCACAATCTCACTCACAAGAACTGCAACACCATGACAACTCAATCTTTGTAAGTATTAACATGATATGACAAAGAAAAACCAAATCACTTAACTCTATCAAACTCTTTGTGCTTGGAACCCTTGCAATATCAAGGATGAATCCAAAACCAACAAAACAAGATCATCAAAATGATAAACCTCAAATGATCTTCTTCCTGAAACCTTTCGGGGATACTTGATAGAACATGAATAACTTCCCCTCACTTCATGCTCTCAGTTATCCAACTAATGATGTAACTTGTGCAAGATGCACAAGTTTAGGATCCTTCTTGTCCTGACTTTCTTTTCTTTTCCAAACTTGTATAAACCTTTTCTTTTCTTTGCTCAAGATATCTGCTCTAGATGTCTTCAATCTATTCCTGCAAAATTGTGCCTTATGCCCAAGATTATAACATTTAAAGCATGTGACATTATAACCAATTAGAGAAGTAAAGGAATCATATCTCTTTGACATGCCAAAAGTACTTCCATAATCATATCTTCCATGCATCCAACAGTCTCTTTCTATGTGACCAACTTGGTTACAATAGTAACATATTGCATTAGAATTCTTATTTGTCATTCTAGAAAGACTTTTGTTCTTATGCCATTCAACATTATTTCTGGCATAAGTCTTACAATTTCTAGCTCTATGACTATAGCTATGACAAGAATAACAATATCCATGAAACTAAGAATAATTATACCTTATTGAATGGTATTGCCTAACAGGTGGAGGTCTGTTTATTCTTTCTCTTACATCATCAGGAGCTTTATCTTTTTCTATCTTCTTGTCTTCCTTAGGAGTAGTAGGAGGATTTCTGACTTTGGAACACTCTCCTTCTTTAGTATTCTTTCCAAACAATAGATTATTGTGCAACTTAGAGGATACCTTTTCTAACTCCTTTCTTAAAGAAACTATTTCAGATTCATATTTTTCACAATCAACTTCTTTGACCTTTAGCTGATTATTGACATCTTCTTTTATTTTCTTAACTTCTGCAATTTGAGCCTTCAAATCTATTATCTATTTTTCTGCATCTTGAAGATTTGAAAGAATTTTTGTCTTGGATTCCTTTTCCTCTTGAAGTTGCAACTTTAACCTTTTGTTCTCCATTCTGAGTTTTTTAATCTCATCAAGGGCACAAATGAGCTCACCTTCCATATCAATCTCATAATCATTTTCATTATCAATCTCAACAACAAAATTTTCATCAAGCTCTTGTCTTTTTACATTCATATTGAAGTCTTCCTTTTTATCAAAATTCTCAACTGCAGGATCATTCTTTTTGCTAGTCTTAACTGAGGCTTGTTTTTGATCATCATCAATCTTTTCTCTATTCAAGACCTTATTTCTATTCTTCTTTCCCATTGTACTCCAAACACAGGATCTACCTGAGCCTATTAGACTTCAAAAAGGGAACTTAGCTCTGATACCAATTGTAGGAGTACTGAGAGGGGGGGGTGAATCAGTGTTGTGTGAATTTTCAAATCTTTTTACAAACTTTAACTTTCAGAGCACAAGGAGAGAAAGATAGCATTAATTTGTCATATGCACATGACTGTGAATACAGAAAGAGAACAAAACTTCATAAGTAAATCATACACACATAGAGAAGATTATGACACAAGATTTGCACGAGTGGAAAACCCTCCAAGGGTAGAAAAACCACTCTAAAACTGCCTCACTGGCTTAACTGATAAAACATGCCTCACTGGCTACAAAGAAGCCTCACTAGCTACAATATGTGTCTCACTGACAAATGTTAAGGTCTCACTGACCTATAAGCCTCACTAGCATACTGTGCCTCACTGGCATAGACAATTTTCCATCATAAAATTCTATGTGCAAGAATTGATTGCTATTCAATCTGATTTGCACCATTATGCAACCTGTGTCTCATCATACACCCTTATACCTCCTATTTGATTTTCAAATCAAGACCATACAAAACAATTCCTTTTACACATCTTTACAACACTCTTATCTCTACAAATTTGATTCACCTGATGCATATTCACCTACATTTTATCTTCATGGTTCAATTTTTATCTTCATGGTTCAATCTGTAAGTTTATTGCTTGATGTCCTCATACTGTGTTTGATCCATTCCTGCACAAACATAATCTCACATACAATAAACTAAAAATATCTTCAATACTCCATATTGATCCACATCACCACACACACACCAGTGCATCTGCAAAACCAATATTTATATGAAATACAAAAATGTCCTTTCATCTTCAAAGCAAACTTTTATTTTCCTCTTTTCAAAATTTTTCATTTTCCAAAATAAATAGCTCCACCTGTAAAAATTCATCTTCGTTAAATTGAATATCTTCAACAATAAATTTTTGCCCTTGAAAGAGAAAAATAAAATCTCTTTATAAAAATAATCAATCTCCTCCTTTGCAACTATCATTTACATAAAATGATATCTATTCACCAAAACCCCAACATATTTTTCTCACCCTTGACATCTAGAAAAATGACAAACTTGACCTTTCATTTTCTCTGATATTTCAATCAGTGCCCTGTAGGAGAAAATAAAATCTCTGAACACTTTCATCTTAAAACAAAAACTCTGATATTTTTCCATCTTTGGGTTATTCCTGCAAGAATAAAAATATGCAAATATATATGTCATTTTTGTCTTCAAAAATGATATTCTTTCCCAATAAAAACTTCAAATCAATCTTCAAAATATTCTTCCAATCTGCCTTTTTCATCTTCCTATGCATCTTCTTTGTCCATCTACATGAAGAAATAAAGTCTCCAAAAAAAAATTCCAAGAAAAAACATTTTAGACTTTTCATCTGTAAGATGCCTTCAATCAATCTGTCTTGAAAATTTTCTTCAAAAACTTCTTCTCAAAAAAAAAATTTAATAATATCCTTTAAAACAATCAATAAATCTTCTTTAAATTCTCTGCCCAAAAATCTCCTCAAAAAGATTAGAGAAGAAAAAATCATTAAAAAAAATTCTCTATAAAGAAATTTTTCTCCTTTAGAAACTTTCATTCAAAAGAGATTTTTTTCTTTTTTTTTAAAAAGAAACTCAAACAAAACTGCCTTAATAATAGGCTTTATTCCTTTTCTTGAAAATAGCTTATAAAAAGCTTCTTTAAAAAAAATTTCCTCCTCACGGGTGAAAGACTAATAATAGTCTTTTTAAAAAAACTTAACCTCATAGCTTTTATGGGCCCACAACACAATAGGAGTTTCATTTTATTTTATTTTTTTTTTGCTTTTAAATTTAAATATAAACAAGGATATCTTAGAGATTGGGTTGCCACTCTAAGAAAGGATCGAAGCACATAAGGAGGGCCGATTCTTAAGTCACATGTGACTTTTTGACACCTTTTCCCATCGGTCTTTTTTATTAGTTTTATAAAATATGCTTTATAGAATATAGCCATTCAAACTTAAAGACATATTTATTGGCTTTCAAATGATGATTGATGCCATTGGTTAAATACAAGGACAAAGACATCATTATAATGGCATTTAAATGTTAAAATCATCAATCACTATATATATGAAAAGAAGACCTCTCAACCATTAAATGCCACTATCATTTTAATTTATGTCATTGGAACTTGCAAGAACCTGTAACTTCTGCCACACCTTTGTATGATATACTGCATAACCATGGATGGTGAACATTTGTCAACACTTGACAACCCAAAATAAATCACCTTGTGACCTCACTTACCAAAGAACATATGAAGATACATTGTAAGTTCTCTTGAGAACATAATATGAAGAATTGCATCTAGATCAACTTCAAAAACACCATGAAGGCCAAACCTGTGATCAATGATAAACATCATAAACCAACACCAAACACCAAGAACATTAGAATCCATCCTGAAGCAAACTTGAAATATCATGATCAAACAGAAGCATGTCATCTCTAACCATATTTGCATATCACACTTATCCTGATCCTCTGAAGACATCTCAACATGGTGAACACCATGAAGCAACTCCACCAAGAATTCTTTTTGACATCAATGACAACCTAACACCATCAAAAACCACATGGCTCAAGAGGTTGAATGGTGTTACCCTTGCAATCAACCTCATAAACAATCCACTTGCACAATTGGAGTGCAAGGACAAGCCTTAATGGTACAAAACTTCCTTAATCAACAAGAACCATTAATAGAGGTTGCAAGTCCCAGCACTTAGGTGCCTAAGGATGCTACCTCTGAATCCAAACTTATGTTTTGGAGTCCTAAAGACCATTTCACAGTTAATCAGTCTATGGACAATTTAGTTTTTCTTGTTAATGGTGTTGCAAACAACACAAGGTCAAAGAAAAGGCACTTTGAAAATACCTCTACACCTTCTTTGATATAGAAAGAGCCTTCACTAAACGGAAAAGAACCTATAGTAACTTCTACAAACACAACACAGACTAGTAGGCCTACTACTACAAACAATGTTCCATCTTATTCAAAATATCCTAATCAAGCTACAAAACATCAAAGGAAAGGACCTTAGATTCCTTCAATGTACAAAACAACAATTGGCCCTCTAAATATTATGGATCGGATGAAGAAACCAAACTTGAATGTGTCTATGTGGGACACATTATCAATTCTATCTCAGAGAGACTTATTGCAGGATGCCTTGAAACAATTCCCATTAGCTGATCCAACAATACAAAAGGAGAAGAATCTAGTTAGTCTTGTTCAACCTAATGAAGATAAAGTAAGTCAGATAAAGAAACCATCTCCTTTCTATTTATCTCAAATTATTGGAAAGTTTCTAATACACAATTGCATGATAGACTTAGGGGTTAGCGTTTCAGTGATGCCCAAAAAGATAGCCTAAATAGACTCTAGTTTCTAAAGGCATTCTCCAGCTAGATGGCACTTTAGTTAACATAGTAGGAGTGATCAAGGGGCTAGATTTAACTCTGCATGTTTGCCCAAACTTGACTATTAGTCAAGATATATCAGTCATTGATTTACCTCCATTATTTGCCATTTGTTTGTCAAGGGATTTCATGACTAAGGTTAGTGGTTTTTTGTCTTTCTATTGGTCACACATGCTTTTGAGGACAAGATATGGAACAAGGTTTACCATTAAGGATAAGCCAATTTCAAATTATCATGTGGAAAATTATGACCCCATCCATATTAACCCAAACTGCATGATATAAGATGAGAATGAAATGATTCATAACCTATAGAGGCAGTCTCTTCACCTCTTTCAATCCCTGATTTCTTGCTTAATGAATGGGTTAAGGAAAATTATGACTTTGATCCTTATGTTACTGTTGAAATGACTAAGTTGGGTACTTACATGATTCAGGAAGAAAATTCCTTTGTGTCTTCTTTTCTAAAGCAAGAGGATGACTCAAGTGGCCCATGGAAAATATTTTTTGATGGTGCAAAGAGCAGAAATGGGGCTCGTATAGTTGTGTTACTGATATCTTTGAGTGATAAGAAACTGCATTTTGCTCATAGGTTGTAATTTGCTTGTACAAATAATGTTGTAGAGTATGAGGCATTAAACCATGGTTTGTTATTGGCTGAAAAGCAAAAGATTAAACATCTACAAATATTTTGAGACACGTCATTAGTGGTCAACCAAGGAAGAGATGTACTACCAAAAATAAACTCCTCAGGGCTTATAGACATAGAGTTTGGGGCCTTTTTGAAAGCTTTGATGCTCTAAACTTGCAAGTGGTCCCAAGAAGATTAAATGTTGAGGTTCATTAGTTAGCAACAGTTGGGTCACATTTTTCTCCTCCTACAAACCTTTTCCAAATTCTTGATCAACACATCAAGATGGTGATCAGACCTTCTATTCTGGATAACAATGTAAGCTGGCAATTCTTTGATAGCAATGAACAAATAGCTAACTTTATCTAGAATGAGGTTGTTTTCATCAAGTTTGCAATAAAGATTACAAGCGGGATATTGTGATCAGATCATGCAATTAAAGATCAACAAGCTACCAAGGGGATTAGTCATTGTTGTCACTTAGATTTGCACCTTGTGTTGAAGCTTATTTGTTGCAACAATCCAATGAAACATGGGAGTGATCTCAAGGTGTGGGACCCTGCAAATGAGATCAAACCTCTAGAGAAGGCTGGTTCCTCTTTTTGAATATAAAATTTAAATAAAAATATAATACTAAACCTAATCTAACACCACTAGGAAAAGGGAAGAAGGAGAAAACTAAAAAGGGAAAGGTGATACACCAGTTTTAATGAACACCCACAAAGCTAAAATGCATAGAATAATTTCACACAGCTGATAGGATAACAGAAATCCTGCAAATTTTAACAAAGGTAAAGAACAAAATAGAATTCAAGGAATAAACATTCACATGCAATAATTAGTTCCAGATTACATAGAGTTAAAACAAATAGCATGAAAAGGGCAAAAATAACCAGTATCGTATTGATTAAAAGGCACGATTACAACAAGATTGGGTTTTATTTGGAGCACAAAATAACCCTCTACACCCAACCCTTGTTACATTAATTTTTCATCTATATATAACATTCTATTACATTAACCGAAGTCACCCACTACAATAAATTTGCCCATGGGCCTGTCAAAAGATATTTTGCAAAAGGAATGTCTGTATATATCTGTTCTATAAAACATAAATTTAGAAAATATTTTAATTTGATCTGCAACAATAAATATGAAAATATCTGAAGGATGAAGTGGTTGAAGAAAAATATCTGCATTGAATGTTATCATCTGATTCATCTTCCTGCAACAATAAATGCACAACTAATTCTAGCTAGGAGATGACATGATCCTGTAGTCATGGCGACTGGAGAGAAGATGGACATCTCAAAATATAATGCCCACCAAAATTTCTTGTATAAAGCTTTTACAACACTTTAAAATATTTTAAATTTACTTTAAAATATTTTAAAACATTACATTATATATTACATGCTTTATATTCACATTGATATTCACTTTACTTTATTTCTAACCTTTATTTTGCCTTATCGGTAAAACCTGTTCATCACGAACTTTGCTAACTTTCCATCCTTCCTTCCTTTCCTCCTTTTACTCTTCCTTAGTCACTTTCTACCTTTAGTCATTCAAAATCTCCTTTTCTGAACTATTTTTTACTTTGCTTTTCCTTTAGTCGACGAAACCTCCATTTCTCAAACTATCACCTCAGCTGATTCTCTCGTTTATCTTTCTATCGACAAAATTTCCATCTCACGAACCATTTCGTCTAGCTGATGACTTGTCTTTTATTTTCCTTTTCTTCCTTGCCTTTGTCTTCATTATCTTTCTATCTTTAGTCGGCGAGTTTGCCGATCGTTCAATTGTGAACTTGTCGATCGATGAACCATTTGGTTCGCCGACCTCCCCTTTTTTTCCAACGACTCTTCCACTTCTCCCTTTGCTTTCTTTCTTTCGCTTCCTTCCTTAATCGGTGATTTGGCCAATCGGAGAACTTAAGGTTCACCAAACTCAAAATTTTCTAAGGGAGGGAAACTTTTCCTTACCTTTTCCTTAGAAGAAAACCTTCCCGCCTTGGCTCTTTAGTCGTCAATTTAGCTGATTGACGAACTTTGAGTTCGCCAAATTCAAATTTTACCGACTAAGGCAAAAGACAAAGATAAAAGACTTAAGAAATTTTGGGTTTTTTAAAAGGGACTCTTTTGGGATTTTGGGGATTTTCACAAGGAAAAATATTTTAACCTGAATAATACAAAGGAATTTTAACCAATTTGACAAGATTTTCGAGATTTTTAAAGCTAGGCTATCTGACTCTGGGAAGGGGAAAATAGGTCAACAGTCACTCTTGAAGATATTTTTAGCCATGATGATGAGTTCAAAGGTGAAAAGAAGAACCTGACATCCAAAGAGGAAGACTACCAAAAACTCACAAATGCCCAAGACAGAGAATTGATGCTAGGAAAGGTATGTACTAACATTGGTGATATTTTGTCATGGAGTTATGAATACCTTATAGAGTTTGATCCCAATGTCACTAGCATGCCATAGACTTAGACCCCAATGCCAAGCATGTTAGGCAAAAGCAAAGACCAGTAAACCCCAAGATAGAACCTATGATGAGAAAAGAACTTACCAAGCTCATAAAGTCCAGAATCATCTTTCCTATCAAGTACTTCTCTTGGGTGGCCAACTTAGTACCTATAAGGAAGAAAAATGGGGAAATAAGACTTTGTGTTGACTTTTGGGACCTAAATTGAGCCTCCTTGAAGGACCACTATCCTTTGCCCTCCGTGGATCAAATTCTACAAACTGTAGAAGGGGAAAAAAGGTTTTCACTCCTAGATGGTTATTCTAGTTATAACCAAATCTTGGTTAAAGAAGAGAACATGTATAAGACCACATTTACCATAAAATGGAGCACGATCTCTTATGTAAAAATGCCTTTTGGTCTCTCTAATACAGATGCTACCTTCCAAAGGGCAATGGATATTGCTTTAAACAAGTTTATCCTAATCCATTTGGATGATATAATAGTCTTTTCAAAAGCAGGTGAAAATCATATGGAGCATCTTAAAAAGGTTTTTGAAAGGTGTAGGGAGTTTGGGTGTCACTCAATCCAAAAAAGTGTGTCTTTGCTATCCCTCAAGGTAAACTTTAGAGTCATCTAGTGTTAAAGGAAGGTATCTCCATAAACCCTAAAAGGATCTTAGCTATTCTCTCTCTTTACCAATCATAAGAAGGCATTGCAATCTTTTCTGGGCAAGATAAATTTTGTTAGGAAGTTCATTCCTAATTGTTCAAGACTACTCAAGCATATTACTTTAATGCTTAAGAAAGATGTTGTTTTCAAATGGAATAGGGAAGGAAAGGAGAGTTTTGATAAAATTAAAGAGGCAATCACCAAGGTACCCACTCTCATTCATCCAAATTTTGAGAAGGGTTTCATCCTCTACACTCGTGGAGGAGAAAATAGTATTGAAAGTTTTCTAACGCAAAAAAATGATGAAGGTTTGGAGAAAACTTTGGCCTTTTTCAGTCAAACATTAAAGGATTATGATATAAGGTATAGCCCTACAGAGAAACAAGTATTTGCTATTATGAGAGCTCTTAAAAAATTCAGATATATGCTTGCTAACAACCATATCAAGGTGTTGGTTTCTCATCCCAGTGTAAGAGATTTCATTATGAGAGCAGAGATAAGTGAGAAGAGGGTTGGTTGGGTGACTAAAATCCTAGAATATGATGTTATCATCAAATCCATGAAGTTGATTAGAGGGAAAGGATTGTGTGAATAGCTATCCAAGGATGTGGTAGTCAAAGAAGACTCATCTTACACCTTGTAAGAGGAGCAAATAATAGAAAGTAAAATAGTTAGGAAGTCTTGGGCAATGAATATGGTAAGTTTTCTATTCATTAGTGAGTATCCTTATGGACTAGACAAGACTAAGAGGAGACACTTTAGACTACAATCCATCCCTTGTGTTTTGATATATGCCTTTCTCTTCAAAAAGAACCTAGGAGTCTTGTTAAGATGTATAGAAGATCAAATTAACAAGGTTCTTAGTGAATTTCATGAAAGTTCAGCTGGAGGTCATTTTTCTCCACGAGCTACAACCATAAGGATAATGAGAATGGGTTATTTTTGGCCCACATTATTCAATGATACTCATCTATGGATTAGGAAATGCAAGGAATTTGCTATCTTTGTTGGTAAAAAAGGCTTGCCACCCTTCCACTTCATCCCATATGAGTAGAATAACCCTTTTCATAGTGGGGCCTAAGCTTTATTGGTATGATTAATCTTGTATCTACTGTTGGCCATAGATGGGTCTTGCTTGCAACTAATTAAATTACCAAGTGGGCTAAAGTTATTCCACTTAAGGAAGCTACATAATCAACCATCATAAATTTCTTGGAAGAGATTGTAACAAGGTCTGGGGCTCCTCATACCATCATTTTCGATAATGAAAGAGCCTTTATAGGTTTCAATATGGTTGATTGGGCCCTCAAGTACAATATTTTTTCTAAAAATTTCCTCTAACTATTACCCACAATGTAATGGTTTAGCAGAGTCTACTAATAAGAATTTGATTAGGATAATGAAAAGGACTCTGGAGATGAATCAAAGGAAAAGGCATACAAAGATCAGACTTGCTCTTTGGGCTAACAGGATCACACCCAAGAGAGCCATAGATATCTCTCTCTTTGTCCTTGTTTATGGAAGCGAAGCTAGGTTATCCTCATCTTTGGAGTTGCCTTCATTAGAACTAGCTCAACAATTAGAACTAGAAGGAGAAGATGCAAGGGATGTTAGAATCGATGAATTAACTGAGTTGGAAGAGTTGAGACACTCAGCCATGATCACATTAGAAGAGCATCAAAAGCAAACTAAATAGTACTTTGACAAGAGAGCCAAGGATCAAGTTTTCAAAGGAGACCTTGTTTTGAAGTGGGATGTTGATAGAGCCAAACTAGGAGAACACATGAAATTTGATGCCATATGGAGTGTCCCATACATGATCACCAGCTACAAGGAAGCCAATGCTTTCCATCTTTCAAATCTAAATGGATAAGCTTCTCTAATCCCAATCAATGGGATACACCTCAAGCCTTATTTTTGAGGTTGGTTTTAAAATCTTGTACATATTAGGCTAGGTTTGTGTAGGTTTTATTTTCCTCCAAGTGTTGTTGCACATGTTAAATTCTCATTAGGGGAATGTATGGTCAGTTGTCATTTAGGTGTTTTGTGTTCGTTTGTGTTGTTTTTTGTTTGGGGTAGGTTTAATTGTTTGGTCAATTATGGGGCTTCTTTCTGAAGGTTGTTCAGGATTTTCATGACTCCTATGCCCAATGGACGCTTAAGGCCACTGGTTCTCAATGTTTAGTAGGCAAACATCCCCTAGAGGTCACCAAAATATTAACTCAAAATCTAAAAAAGTCCAAGTCTGGGATGTTTTTGGCCTTTTCCTTAGTCATGTCTTTTTCAACTTTTCAAGGTTTTGAGGTTACCCGTGCTTGCATGCCATCCTTATTGGCTTTGAAACTTTATGTTGGTTCCTCTTTGTTTTGCCTAAGTGTTTTAAGGTCACGATGTTAGGTTTTCCTGCTTCCCTTTTGACATTTAGGCATGGGTTTAATGGCTTTCTCGATCCCCATCTCTGATATTTCATAACTTCTAATTCTTTCAAGATCATGGTATCAAGCTTCCTTGGTCTTCATTGCATTTTAGGCAGGTGCTTTCTAGTATCCCTAGTCCCCAAAATTTCATAATTGCCTAAGTATTTCAGGATCATAGTGTTTAGGATGTGTTTATTCTCTTTCCCGATGGAGAAAAGGTTATTTTGGTGGAGGCTCGATTGTTAAAGCTCGACAAAATGGCACCTTTATTTTTTTAGACTTCAAAGTTCAAGGAGGCACTTGTTCTCTTGCTCAAAAGTGGAAGGATATATGGCAAGGGCCCGATTGTTGAAGCATGACAGGTTTGCTTTGCCTTTGTATTTCTTCAAAATTTAGAGATCTGGGAGACTTTCACTCTGGTTCAAAAATAGATAATTATTTCAAATTGATAAAAATGGGAAGAATTATTAAACCCTATAAGGAACCTCCAACCCTTGAACTTAGATGCAGACTATTTATACCATCTGGTTAATTGAAGTGTGATGAAAGTTAGAGAAAGAAGAGAAGATGCGATATATGATAACATTAGTTCTGAGAATATAAGACAGTTAAATGAAATGACACCAATAAATGATGAGATGTCATTAACAAACAAAAAGTCATCCCCTAAAACAAGAGGCATCTTGAAGAGATACAACCCCTGGACCAAGAGTCACCCCATGTTCCATATAAGACAAGGATAATTTTAGTAGAAGAGGACACAAATCAAGCAGACAAATAGAAATAAATTGAAGAAGAGATTAGGAGGGATTGCAAAGAAATATTGGGAAAAGATTACTATGACATTAAGTTATAGAGAGATGAGGGAAGAGAAAACAAAACCCTAATATAGGGGACAAAACCTAAGCAAGAAGATAATAAAATAACACACCGCAAGAAAGTATAAGTTCCAGAAAAATAAAAGAAATCAACAATGGATTCACCTATCAAGATGCCTATATTAGGAAAAGACGCAACAAAAGCAGTTGAATATATCTTTGTTTTAGAATCAATTTGTAAGTGTGAAAATATAACAAGAGACCAAGTTAAATTTTTTGATTTTGTGGGAACATTAAGAAAGGATGCATTAAAATGGTATAGGAAGACATGCCCTGAAAACAACAAAACATGGGACAATGTTAAGAAAGAATTTATAGATAACTTTGAGTCTCCAAAGATCCCTACAGAAGGAGTAAGTAAGATGTGAGATATGGTTATAAGAGAAGGAGAATTCACTAAGGAATTTGATAAAAGGTTTAAAGAAACTACCTGCAGGCTAGAGGAACCATTGATAGAGAAATAAAGGATTGAATGGTTTGTATCAAGTATAAGTCCTAACATTAGAACATCTCTGGATGGAAAGATTTTTTATTCATACTCTGAAGTAGTGACTATGGCCTGTCGCATAGAATCACAAACTTGGTGCAGACAGGATAAGACTAAAGAAAACCTAGAGATGGAGAAGCTGAGAATGGAACTAGAAACACTTAAACTAAAATAAGAAATTCTAGCAAGAAAAGAGGAGAGACCATAGAAGTAAAGGTCTAACATATGGTTTTCATACTACACAAAACAAGGGTATTTGCAGAATGAGAGTCTAATGATTAAAGGAGAGAGAAAGACTGTCATGATGAAGGTAGACATCAAAATAGTATTGAAAAGAAACAATACAGTTTATTGTGGATTATGTGGCGAGTGGGATGACCATGAAATAGAACATTGCCCATTGCAATGCTTTAGGTTAAGAGAGGAATATGATCGTGAACCTTGGTGTAATAAACACCGCAAAAATAGAATAGATAATGAAAACATGACATATGTGAAAGGACTCGTAGAAAGACCCTTGTACATGCAAGACCATGGCTATAAACATCCTAACTAGGCCAATCAAAGAAATATCAATACTTTGCAAAACACAAATCCTAATCCTACACCATACATGAAAAATTATAGTAATGAAGAAAGAGGCCAATATAATGGTTACAGAGGAGGAAGAGGTCATAGTAGATGAAGAAGGAGAGATGATGCAACATGCTTTAAATGTGGTAAACCATGCCACTTCTCTAATGAATGCTGGGGACAAAGGAAAAAATAATGTGGGTTTTGCGGTAGCACAAACCATTATATATTTAATTGTGATAAGGCTCAAACATATTATAAAAATGCCTCACAATGGTCTAAGAGCGATGAACTCTAGGGTTTCAAAGGAGCAAGACTCATGAGGAGAGTGCCTAAAAACCCACCGCAAACCACGTGGAGTTGCCAAAAAGTGGAAATCTATGAATCAAAGATCACTACCGACAGTTCATCAGAACATGACTACCAAGCGGAAACATAAGCCAAAACAAAAAAAGAAAAAAGAAAAATAAAGTAGCGGTAGTCACAAGACAAGGGACTGATACTGCAATGAAATACATTAATACAAGTGACAAATAAAATGAGGAAGATGAAGAAAACTCCTTTCCCAACAAAGTAGAACATGATCAAATTATAGAATAAACTAAGAAAACACTCAAGCAGAAACAACAAAAAGAGAAAGAGCTAGATAATTTCTTTAGTGAACAAGAAGTGAGCATACTAAAATAACTCACACAAATGGCTAAACAAAATGATCTCTTAGGGAAACTTAGACAATTCAACAAAGACTAGAACAAACAAAAGATCTAGCCACCACAAATCAGAAAGATAGGGAGAACTAAGAGATCATGGAAGAAAAGCCCTGTAATGATCACAGTTAATGTTAACCACAAAAGATTGAAAAATGTAATGGTTGATTTAGGCTCAGAGATCAATATGATCCCAAAAGGGTGTGGGAACAATTAGGAAGGCCTAAACTACAAGAAACACCATAAATATCAGTCTTGCGGATGGATCCAGAATGAAAACACTAGGAACATGGAGGAATGTAGAAGTTGGTGTCATGGGAGTAAAACAAATTATAGACATTGAGATAGTAGCAATCAAATAAACCTTTGACTCTTTTAATGCACTAATAGGGCTAAGATGGTTTGTAGATGTAAATGGGATTGTGGACTCCAGGAAGGAAGAAATATCCTTTGTGAATGATGAGAAGATCATTCATATACCTTTAGGACAAAACTATGATGAATCATATACAAAAGAAACCAATCCAGAAGAATACAATGATGAGGATAACAAAAACCTCTATTCAATCTCTAAACTCCCCAGAAATGAAAACATAGAAGAACCTAACTCCAAAGGAGAGATAGAAATCGAAACATACCATTTAGCATAGATACTGAGGATGTCTTAAGCACCTGGTTACAAGAATAACTAGAAATATACACCTGCAAAATCAGGGCACCCAAGAGAGTATGTATGATCAGGCTAACAAAACTAGATCCACCACATTTTACCACAAATGATAGAAGACACCACAAGAAACAAGCAAAGAACAAGACATATACATAGAAGATGAAGTCCAAAAATCATGTCAAATAAACCACATTTCAAGGGGAATATCACATATTAAGCTACCTAAATATTTAGGAATTTGGGATCTAACTGCATACTTAGCACAAATGGAACAAATTTTGAGAAAGAAGAAGTAAGACTTGAAGCACTAAATCATAAACTAATATGGAATGCCGCTAATTAGTGGAACACTCATAAGCATAACATCTAACACTGGCCGGTATTCAAGATCTTAAGTTAGACAAGATACATAACAGAAGAAGGCGAGTATGTTGAAATCCCTAAATATGATGGAAGTGTCCATCCAAAAGAACACCTAAAAACATATATATGGGTTTGGAAGGCTTGAAATGAATACAATAGAACACTATACATACAATTATTCTACTAGACACTTGTTGAGTGGGTGTGGTCTAGTGGTTAAGACCACTTGGTCATTATTGTAGAGACCAAGGTTCAAATCCCCCCAAAGACATCTTGGCTTCTAAATGGTTGTGGCTCTATGTAGGTGACTCTTGGCACTCCATGGTTCTTAAGTGGAGTGTGTTCAAATTCTGGTGTACCTTGGTCTCCGTAGCTCAACAAGTTGTGGTAGCAGTGGTGTACAGTGATGAATTCACCAGTGGTGATTTGTGCATGATAACAGTGGTGTCAGACTTAGCAAGGCCGCACTATTGGTGATCCACGTTATGGTGGTAGTGGCAGTTCGATGGGGAGGAGGTCTTCCTTGTGACCTCCACTAGAGTGGGCCAGCCTAAAAATTCCCACACTTATCGAGCAAAAAAAAATTATTCTATTGGATACTTACATTGGTAGTACAAACCCAATCCATCAACCAGGAAAGAAGGGCAAAAACTAAAGACTGGGATGTATCAAAGGAAGACTTCTATCATACATTTTTTTTGGGACGAAGACGACCATGTTTATAATGTAGTACACAAAATCAAGAAAATAATATTCAAACCTAATAAAGGAAGAGAAGAAGTACATCAAACACGCTCTCCACCACTGCGGAGTGAAGGGATATAAAAATTTATTGAGTGGATGAACAAGGAAACAAACCCCACTAAACATAAATGTTACAAAACTACTCAAGGGGATAATGAAGATATAGAGAACCTAGAAATAGAAGTACAAGCAGGGGAAAGAGAACTAGAACTCCCTACAAAACCCAAAGAAAAATATTATAACAAACCCATAAAACTAAGAGAGGAAAATGTAGCAAGAGGAGAACCCAAATTAGCAAAAATTGAGATTATTAGGATGAAAGGGTAGTGGCACAAGTCACGGAGATCCTATCTTTATTTGAAGATCTATTCCCCAAAACATTCATAGATATGAAATGAATTAAGGAAGAAGTGGGAATAATGAAAATCCAATTGAAGGAAGGAGTCAAACCTATAAAGAAAATACCCTATAGGCCGAATCCTAATATGAAGAAAACGGTAAAAGTTGAATTAGATAAAATGCTGGTAGCAGGTATAATCAAGCCTGTGGAGGATGTCAAATCGATAAGCCCCATGGTTGCGCAAAATAATAAAACAAGAGAAATAAGAATATGTGTAGACTATAGAGAGATAAACAAAGCATGCATACATGACCCCTTTCCCACTCCATTTACTGAAGAAATATTAGAGTCAGTAGCTGGCAGAGAGATATACTCCTTCACTGATGGATTCTTTGGATACCATTACGTAAAGGTAAGAGAAGAAGACTAGCCAAATACAACATCTGCATCAGAATTTGGGTCTTACATGTACACGATGATGCCTTTTCATTTAAAGAATGCACCCATGGTATTCAGAAGGATAATGGTGAATGCTTTCAAGGACTTTGTTCATGACTTTCTAGAAGTATACCTTGATGATTGGACAATGTATGGCCATGTACAAGTATTAAGAACAATGTTAAATAGATGCAAAAACATCCAAATATCCTTGAACTTAAAGAAGCGTATGTTTGCAGTACCTTTTGGTACCCTACTAGGGCATATCATTTGCAAGGAAGGTCTAATGGTTTACCCATTGAAAGGAACATTGATAATGGCCTTACCACCACCAAAGTCAGCACCAAAGGTAAAAACTTTCTTGGGCTATACAGGGTATCACCGCAAGTTCATAAGAAGATATGCGGCAATTGTAGCATCTTTGGAGGAACTTTTGAAAAAGAAAACAAGAAATAACATTGAATGGAATGAAGAATACCAGAATGTTTTTGACACATTAAAACAAAATATAACAGAAGCACCAATATTAATATTTCTTGATTGGAATATATCATTCATGTAAATGCGGATGTGTCAGGGATAGCAATTAGAGCAATATTGGCACAAGCTAAGGGAAATAAGGACCATCCTATAGCATTTGCCATCAGGAAGTTATCCAAAGCAGAAAAAACTACACAACAATACAGTGGGAAGCCTTGGACATGGTCTATGCCTTGTAGAAATTTAGAAATTACTTATTATCCACTCCATTCATATTCATCACAGACCATGAACCTTTAAAATACCTACTGAATCAACCTGTTATTCAAGGCTAGATATGCAGATGGTTACTCTTGTTTCAAGAGTTCAATTTCAAGATAATCATTAAACTAGGGAAACAAAACCAAGGCCCTGATTACCTATCCAGAATAGAAATAGGGGAAAAACCTGATGACCGACATGAAGAGTTACCTAGCACACACTTGTTTATACTAAATGCGGTATCAGAGGAGTTGGATGAGATAGCATTATTACTTTCCATAGGGGAATTGCCAAAAGATATCTCACCACGTGACAAACACACATTAATGTATAAGGTGTTGCCTTATACAATTGTTGAAGGAGAACTATACATCTTGGGAAAATATGATATCTTTAGAAGGGTGGTTTATGAACACAAAAGAGAAGCAATATTAACAGAATGATAGGAAGGAATTTCTGAAGGACATAACTACGGAGACACTACTATAAAAAGGGTAAAATTAGTAGGCTTATGGTGGCCTACTTTACAAAAGGATGCAAAACAATATGTTAAGAATTGTGACATATGTCAAAGAGTAGGAAAACCTACCGCAAGAGATGAAATGCCCCTAAAATAAGTATTGACACAAATACCATTCAAGAAATGGGCAATAGATTTCATTGGACTCATAAACCCTCCCGCAAAACATTCAAAAGCAAGATTCATAATAACAGGAGTGGAATATTTGACTAAGTGGGTAGAAGCAGAACTAACTAGAGATTGCATATCCAAAACTACCGCAAAGTTTCTCTAAGAAAATATTATTATAAGATTTGGTTGTCTAATAAGTATAACAAGTGATCAAGGTAAACACTTCATAAATAAGATGATTGTGGAACTCTTGAGTAGCTTTATGATAACACACAACAAAATTTCACCATATCACCTACAATCAAATGGAGCAAGTGAATCTCTAAATAAGATAATTAGGATAGTGCTAACAAATACATGTGATGGTAATAAAGAAGATTGGGATTTAAAGGACATGTGGTACTCTGGGCATATCACACAAATGGTCTACTAAGTTCACACCATTTCAGTTAGTATATGGAATTGATGCAACAGTCCCTATGAACTTCATAATACCAACACTGCATACCACACGCACCTTACAGTTGGATGATGATGACTCATTAGCTTAGAGAATTGAAGATTTAGAAATATTGGATGAAAATAGCCTCATAGCCAAGTATAACCAAGGGTTGGAATGAAAAAGACAAAAATCCTACCATGACAAGAATCTATGCCTAAAAACATTCCACGAAGGTGACTTAGTGTTACTAAATGACAACAAATTCAAGAAGCAAGGTAAGTTTAAGGTAAGATGGTTAGGACCTTATTACATACACAAAATTATACAATTTGGAGCAATAAGGTTAATAAAAATGGATGGAAGCGGAATCACATGGTTTGTAAATGGAGCACGGTTAAAAAATTATCATCAATCTGGAGAATAAGTAGATATGTTGGAAATTTATATTGTATTATATGTATTGTAAGTATAACATAGAAAACACAAGATAAACATCGGTAGTCAAGTCGCAGTTCGCAGCTAACGGCTAGAAAAACACAGGAAAAGTAAATGGCTAAACATAATAAATGCATAAGGGCATGACTGGATCTATAACAACCCTAACCCTTTAGACAACTCATCACATTTGCAATCCAACACTTAGTAAAAAATTGAGCCCCAACGAAAAGAAAACTAGCAAAACATAAGTACAATTGCAAAATAGAAACTATGGCCACTCCCACGCTAATTGATGTTACAGAGAAACCAAGGCCGAAGTATAAGAAGAGTCCATACAAAGTGATGGAAGTGGATAAAGACAATTCCTTCTCATAAGTACTAATGGACACTATATATAAATAGGATGTGAGGAAGTATATTCATGTGCCAATCTTGGAAATTGACCATACAAAATTTGAGGAGCTGCGGACTACACTCCTCCAACTAGACTAGACAAAATATCTACCCCAATACGAGAATATAATAACAAAGAAAATAGATGTTTAGAAGGACTACCTAGACTCTTGTGCAGAGCATGACTAGGTGTGCATAATGTTAATCCGCATACATGACGAGTGTATGTATGTAGGAAGTTAGTCAAGCAGTTACAAAGCTAAGCACGGTAGGAGAAGTGCCCACAAAGAGGGCAATTAAAAATGAGAAGGTGACAAAGCTGACTAGGGCCACAGCAGAAGGACAGAACTTGCACTTCAATGAGATTATAAACCCCACAGTTTAATATGCCACCTTGTGGATTGGGTACAAAATTTACTATGCAAACCACAAAGGGTCGGCCACCAAGACGACCATACACACAACCTGTCAGATGTTGTGGATAGATTAGACTTCAACTTGTGTGAAGTCCTAAGAGAGTAGCTGTTGGAGAATTTGCAAAAGGCAAATAGCTCTAATTATAATTTTAGGTATGGAACGCTAATTGTATGTCTTGCATTTTATTTTATGAATGCTCTAATGAATTATGGAGGTAAAATATGGTGACAAGATAGTATAGTAGCAATGCAGATAAAACAATATGGAACAATATTCAAAGACAAACCCTCATACACCGCCGCATATTATGGTTTCTACAAGGCCCTACAAGATAAAATGCAAGCAAGAGAGAATGCCATATGAGTTGGTAAAACAATATGCAAATTACATAGCTTTTATGGTAGATAAGGACTATACCTACATGGAGGCGGTAGAACCTAGGACTTCGTCGATACCTAGGCTACCCTATGAGATAATTGTACAAGAAATTGATGCATATGTAAAAACCCTCCTGAGAAAACCAGAAGACCCAGACACAGAGAGGTTTGGGACATACAGAGAATTCATGGATAAGTTACACAAGAAAGAGGCAGAGGAGCATGTAGAGAAACATAAAGAGAAGCTACACTTGTTGGGAATTAAGGTGTCTCAACTTGGTAATTCCTTACATTTTTCATGTTTGCATTTATTATCTAATTGCCTATGTTGTAAATATTTGTAAATTCCATATTGTCATATTGTGGGATGTGGCACGGTGATGTGTCGATCCTACATGGAATATGACAACTTGTAATTTTGTCCTCACATGAGGAGATAGGCATCCCACTTTGTGGTAGGAGAATTTTGCCATGTGTCGACATCTTCCATGTTGTGTAAGTGAATATTGACTAAAACGGTTATGATGGATTCCTATGACAGAATCTATGACATGTAAGAGTCAGAAATAGAAGTTTGTAAGACAGGTGATGACATATGTTATGAAGCATCTTTGAATAAAGCATATTTGGGTGCCCCAAGGTGGAATATGACATGTTGTAAGAGAATATGCTATTTATAGCATGTGTATGATAGATTCTCTTACAGTTGTAAGTTGTAACCGCTATGACAGATTCTATGACGGTCGTAAGTGTCGTAAGAGCATCTGTCATAGCCCATTTTGGAAATAGGTGACTTCTTTGGGATGGGAGATGTGGACAAGTGTCAAGCACATTCTACAATGTTGACCAAATGTCCTTAGGCATGGGTTTTAGTCCATGAAGCCAAGTTGGACGCCCATTCCAAGATAGGTCCAATATTGCCTTATATTTCCTATATAAACAGGTGCTTGGAGATGGAGTTTGTATCACAGGTTTACAGGTACTGTTATGCTACCAGATTGACTCTAGACACGAGTGTCAAAGACCATTGAAGCTTGCATTGCAAGTGTACTATAAATAACTTTTAGATTTGTTAATACATTGTGCAGGTTTCTGAGTGTGGGGTTTTTTACCCGATAAGGGTTTTCCCCACCGTAAATCTTTGTCTCTCTTCTTCTGTCTTCTTTCTGGTTCTTGTGTATTGATGTAATAACTCTATTAGATGTTGTATTTTGTTGTAGTGATAAGGAATAAATTGAACTTGTATAGCTCTCCCCTCATTAGATTAGTGTAGGAAGTGAGTTTCGCACACCTAGCTTCCTTTCAATGGGTATTAGAGCCTGGCCAGTTTTGGTCTTAGCTGTTGGGTAGGGGTTTTTTGAGCTGATCTTAAGTTGAGTGGGAGTCTATGCAGAGTATTCTAATTTCTATTGTAGCAAGGAGATGGCAAGCACATCAGGAAGGTTTGAAGTGGAGAAGTTCAATGGCAATAATTTTGAGCTGTGGAAGCTCAAGATGGAAGACATGCTTGTTGACCGAGACCTTTGGGAAAGTGTTAATGGAAATAAACCAGCTGCAATGTCACAAGATGAGTGGGATATCAAGGATCAGAAGGCTAAGGGTCTCATAAGACTTAGTCTTGTTGATTCTGTGTTGTTAAATGTCCATGAGGAGACTACTACAAAACTACTTTGGAAGAAGTTAGGGGATGTATATCAAACAAAATCCCTGGTTAATAAAATTTTTCTAAGAAAGAAGTTGTATTCTCTTCGAATGGAGGATGGAGGATCCATTGCTAACAATATGAATGCTTTCAACATGTTGGTTGCACAATTGACATCTATTGGTGTAAAGATGGAGGAGGAGGATCGATGTATGACCTTGCTTTGATATTTGCCAGACTCATGGGATCATCTTGTCATGGCTATTGGAAGCACCACATCCACATTCAAAATGGAAGAAGTGGTTTCTTCCCTGTTGTCTAAAGAGATGCGGAGAAAGTCTTCTGAGGCAGCCAAAGAGGCCCTTGCAGTTCATGGAAGACCCAAGGAGAAAGGGAAGAAAAAGGACAAGAAAGCTGAGAAGGGTAGATCCAAATCTCCTGGAAAGTCCAAGGCTCTTTGTTGGAACTGTGGCAAAACTGGGCATTTCCGAAAGGAATGCAAAGAGGAGAAGAAGAAGAAGAAAGCTCCTGATTCAGATTCTGATAAGTCACAAGATGACAGTGATGCTTTCATCGCAGCCCTGGCAACCCATGCATCTGATAATGTGTGGCTAATCAACTCTGGTGCATCATTCCACATGACCTCGCATCGAGACTAGTTCACTAAGTATGAGGAGTTCGATGGTGGAAAGGTGTATCTGGGTGACGACTCTCATCTGAAGATTGTTGGTCATGGAAAAGTCTCTATCTGATTCCCTGATGGTCGAGTGAAGAGGATCTCTGGGGTTATGCACATCCCAGGCTTAGCATGGAACCTGCTTTCTGTAAGTAGTTTGAATGATGCAGGTGTGTAGGTTATCTTTTCGAAAGAAGGATGCAAGATGACTAGAGGAGCTATGGTGCTTGCTAAGGGTACTAGGAGAGGTACTCTGTTTCAGCTAGAAGCATGCATTTCACAATGCAATAGTTCTTCTGACTCAAGGAAGAGGGCAGCAGTCACTTCATCCCCACCATCTAAATGAGCAGTGAAGAAATCTGTCATTTCTAGTCTTGATGGTTGTAATCGTGCATTGGAAGTTAAACTTCCTGCTGAAAAGACAATGTTATGGCATAAGAGATTTGGCCACATTGGTGAGAAGGGTCTGCGTACCCTAAAAAATAAGAACCTCGTTGAAGGGTTAGATGATTGTAATCTTGAGTTTGACTTTTGTGAACATTGAATTTATGGAAAACAAAACCGCGTTCAGTTTTACTCGAGTTCTCATAAGTCTTCTGGTGTGTTGGACCTTATCCATTATGATGTGTTTGGTCCTGTTAATGTTCCTTCATTATCAAAGTCTGTATATTTTGTATCTTTTATAGATGATTACAGTAGGACATGGATTTATTTTATCAGAAGTAAATCTGAAGTCTATAGCAAATTTAAGGAGTTTAGGGCCTTTGTTGAAAATCAGATTGGTAAAAAGATTAAATGTTTGAGAAATGTCAATGGTGGTGAGTTTTGTTCTATAGAATTCGATAAGTATTGCAAGGAGCTTGGGATTGAAAGACATAAGACAACTCCATACACCCTGCAGTAAAATGGAGTTGCAGAGAGGATGACTAAGACACTGATGGAGAAGGCTAGGAGTATGCTTAGTGGTGCTGGCCTAGAACAAACATTTTGGGCTGAAGTTGTTGCCACTGCTTGCTATCTGGTAAACAAATCTCCTACACCAGCTCTTGTTGGAAAGACACTCATGGAGGTGTGGTCTGGTAGAAAGCCTTCAATAAGGCATCTTCGTGTTTTTGGTTGTGAGGCATATGCACATGTGCCTAGGGAGAAGCGGTCAAAGTTGGAGAACAAAGTTGTTAAGTGTATCTTCATTGGCTATGGTGTCGGTGTGAAAGGATACAAGCTTTGGGACCCCATGGCTAAAAAAGTGTTGTATAGAAGAAGTGTCATCTTCAGAGAGCTTACACATTTTTCCACTGTTTTGCAGCCAGAAGAAATAGTAAAGAAAGAGGATGTTGTTCCGTTTCCTACTACCTCTGAGAAGACTGAACAGAAAGACAATGTTGGACCTGATAATGAGGAGAGCTCTGGTAACTCTGAAAGCTTAGATGAAGAAGTTGAACCTCAACCTTAGCTCTTGAGGAGGTCTACACGGATAAGAAAGCAACCTGAAAGGTTTGGTTTTACATTGTTTGATTCTAGTTGTGCTTATGCTTTGGTTACTAATAGTGATGAACCTAGAACTGTATCAGAGGCTATGGACATGAAAGATGCAGGTTCCTGGAAGGAGGCCATGGAGGATGAAATGGCTTCTTTGGAAAAGAATCAAACTTGGGACTTGGTGCCTTTTCCTCTTGGATGGAAACCCGTTGGATGTAAATGGGTGTTCAAGAAGAAATTTGGTGCAGATGGCAGTGTTGAGAAGTATAAGGCCAGATTGGTTGCGAAGGGGTATTCACAAGTGGAGGGTATAGATTATGGTGAGATCTTCTCTCCCGTTGCAAAGCTGACATCCATTCGATTCATGTTGTCTCTCGTAGCAGCTTATGACTTGGAGGTAGAACAGATGGATGTGAAGACAGCTTTCCTTCATGGTGACCTGGAGGAAGAAATCTACATGTCACAACCAGAGCATTACATGGTGAAAGGTAAAGAAATTTTGGTTTACAAACTTAAAAAGTCTTTGTATGGTTTGAAGCAATCCCCTGGGAGATGATACTTGAAGTTTGATGCCTTTGGGTTGTCAATTAGATTTGTGAGATCAAAATCATATCACTATGTGTATTATAAGTTTGATGGTGATCATATTCTCATTGTTGCACTGTATGTTGATGATATGTTGCTCATTGGGAAGGGTAAAAATATGATTTCTGATTTTAAATCTCATTTGTCAGCATAGTTTGAAATGAAAGATTTAGAGGCAGCCAGGTACATTCTAGGAATGGAAATCAGAAGAGACAAAAGCAATAGAAAACTTTGGCTAAGTCAGAGTAAGTATGTGAAGACTGTGTTGGACAGGTTCAGCATGGCAGATTGTAGACCATTGTGTGTTCCCGTTTCTTTGGGGACAAAGTTGTCTGTTGAGGATTGTCCAAAATCTCCTAGTGAGGTGGAGGACATGAGCAGAGTACCTTATACTAGTGTTGTTGGCAGTTTGATGTATGCTATGGTCTGCACAAGACCAGACATTGCCTAAGCAGTGGGAGTCCTTAGTCGATTTATGGCTAATCTTGGACGGGTTCATTGGGATGTATTTAAGCGAGTGTTCAGATATTTGAGGGGTACTTTCGAGTATTCCATTTGCTATCATGGTAATGTTTCAGGACCTCCGCATTCTGTTGATATTCATGGATTTGTGGATTCAGATTATGCAGGTGACATTGATAGCAGGAGATCCACCAATGCTTATGTGTTTACACTGTTTGGTGGTGTTATTAGTTGGATGAGTAAGTGACAACCTGTTGTTGCTTTGTCCATGACAGAAGATGAGTATATGGCAGCAACTCATGCTTGTAAGGAAGCCATTTGGCTTAAGAGATTGTGTTTAGATATTGGTGTTGATGCAGGCCAGATCACGATCAGTTGTGACAGTCAGAGTACAATTTCACTTTGTGCGAGACATGGTTGAGGATGGAAAGGTAAATTTGGAGAAGGTAGATACTTTGAAGAATGTTGCAAATGCATTGACGAAACCAGTGGGCACAAAGAAGTTCAGATGGTGTTCGAAGTCTATGGGCCTCTCGGCCTATAGCAATTAAATCCTATCTTTCTATTGGCTCTTATAAGGTGTTTGACAAGTGGGCAAATGTTGGGAATTAAGGTGTCTCAACCTTGGTAATTCCTTACATTTTTAATGTTTGCATTTATTACCTAATTGCCTATGTTGTAAATATTTGTAAATTCCATATTGTCATATTGTGGGATGTGGCACGGTGATGTGTCGATCCTACATGGAATATGACAACTTGTAATTTTGTCCTCACATGAGGAGATAGGCGTACCACTTTGTGGTAGGAGAATTTTTTCATGTGTCGGCATCTTCCATGTTGTGTAAGGGAATATTGACCGAAATGGTTATGACGGATTCCTATGACAGAATCTATGACATGTAAGAGTCAGAAATAGAAGTTTATAAGACAGGTGATGACATGTGTAATGAAGCATCTTTGAATAAGGCATATTTGGGTGCCCTAAGGTGGAATATGACATGTTGCAAGAGAATATGTTATTTATAGCATGTGTATGACATATTCTCTTACAGCTGTAAGTTGTAACCGTTATGATAGATTCTATGACGGTCGTAAGTGTCATAAGAGCATCTGTCATAGCCCATTTTGGAAATAGGCGACCTCTTTGGGATGGGAGTTGTGGACAAGTGTCAGGCACATTCTACAATGTTAACCAAGTGTCCTTAGGTGTGGGTTTTGGTCCATGAAGCCAAGTTGGACACCCATTCCAAGATAGGTCCAATATTGCCTTGTATTTCCTATATAAACAGGGGCTTGGAGATGGGGTTTGTATCATAGGTTTATAGGTACTATTATGCTACCAGATTGACTCTAGACATGAGTGTCGAAGACCATTGAAGATTGCATTGCAAGTTTATTGTAAACAACTTTCAGATTTGTTGATACATTGTGCAGGTTTCTGAGTGTGGGATTTTTTACCCGATAAGGGTTTTCCCCATTGTAAATCTTTGTCTCTCTTCTTCTGTCTTCTTTTTGGTTCTTGTGTATTGTTGTAATAACTCTGTTAGATGTTGTATGTTGCTATAGTGATAAGGAATAAATTGAATTTGTATAGCTCTCCCCTCATTAGATTAGTTTAGGAAGCGATTTCTGCACACCTAGCTTCTTTCAACACTCACAATGAGGTATCTCATCGCAACCTAGTTCATCTGCTGTACAAGCTTCCCAGCACTACTACAAGCTAGCACCGCAAGTACACCACAAACAAGAAGGTCTAGTAGATTACATTCCACAACTCCTAGCACCCAATCTAGCGCCGAACCTGCAACTTCATCACAAACAATATCAACACCTCTCCACACAGAGAAAGAGGTAGAAGAAATATCCAATGTCTTGGTACAATTAAATACGGAAAAGAAAAAGATAGTAGCAAAGATAAAGCAACGAGTAAAAAGGAGCATAGTCCAAGCCTCTACAGAAGAGGGGATAGAAGAAGTAGAAGTAGAAGGAAGTAACTTAGGAAAGAAAAAGAAAACAAAAAACATACAAATAGAAGAACATAAGCAATCACCTAAGAAGTGAAAGGAAGCAAGGTATGCAGAACCCACTTCCTACACCAATCTAATAAGGGGAATAGTATGCAAATTCTTTTAAATCTTTACAATTACAGTTATGTTATGGTATTAACACAGAGATTGCAGCACCAAACACACACGAGAGTACAAGAGAGACACAAGATATATCGTGGGGAAAACCTTTTCAGGTGAAAAACCCCACTCCAAAACCTGCACAATGTATTATCAAAACAATAACAGTTTACAATACACTTGCAATGAAATCTCTCAAGAGTCTTCAAGATGTCAATTCTAGAGATATTCCGACAGCATAACAGTACCTATTAATCAAACTATGCATCTCCTACTCCAAGCACTTGTTTATATAGAATTTACAAGGCAAAATGACAAGCTTCTAGAGATGGGCGTCCAACTTCACCTCATGGCCCATTACCCATGCCTAGGGACACTTGTCTAACATTACAACAAGGTTTTTACACTTGTTACAACATGCCTTCCCAATGTGGGCACCTAATCCCAAGATAGGCTATGACAGATGCTCTTATGCACCTTACAGCTGTTATAGAATCTATCATACATGACAGCTCTTACATCTGTAAGAGAATCTGTCATAGCTAACTAAATATAGCATATTCCTCTTACAACGTGTCATAACCCACCTTGGGCACCCAAAGATGCTCTTCGACACTTGTCTTCACCTGTCATACAAACCTTCTATACTTGACTCTTACGCGTCGTAGAATCTGTCATAGGAATTCGTCATAACACTTACGCATCATAACTCCTTACACACTTCACAAGAATTCGACACATGGTAGAAAACCTCTACCACAATATGGGATGCCTATCCTCCATGTGAGGATAAAATCAACTTCCTTGTCACCTTCCATGTCACCTCTTAGTCACCGATAAGTCACCATGTCAAGTTACTAGATGACAGAGCACGGTAAACAAGAAAGTTACTGCACAATAAAAATTAATTACCATAGTAAAAAGTAAATGCTAAAAATTTACCAAGGTTAAGACACCTCAATTCCCAACATTCTCCCACTTGTCGAAGGGTCATCCCACAATAATTGGTTACACTTTTTGGCCAAACTTGACATTGAAATCAACATTTTGAACTAAATCTTTACTTTTTGACACCTATAACAGCTAAACCGTTAGGAATTTAAAGATGATGTGAACTAGTGATTTGTGAGATTTTGTTAGTAGATTCTAAATATATTTTTTTAAAAAAATTGGAGTTAAATTGTAAAATGTTTTGCTTCTCCTTTAATAACTAGCTTTTAATAGTAAACAACATTTTTTAAAAGTGATGTGTATTCCGTAGCACATAACTTTTTTCTACAAAGGATAAAATTTGGATCCTTTTGAATTTAGAATGGTAACACTGATATATAGGGCATGCATTTGGTTTCATAATTTTTTGTTCAATATTTTGTTTTTAATTAAGTTTTGAAGTCAAACAAATTATAATTTAGACATAGGCGTATTCCGTAAAACATAACTTTTTCTGTATGTATCGAAATTCAATTTTTCTTTTTTTGTTGAAACAAGGACATCAATACCTAGGGTATAGATATTTTTTTAGAATTTTTTTCACTAATTTACTAATTTTTCGTGTGTGTAGAACAGAGAACTTGATGTTCGGTGAAAAACCTATATTCACAAGAAATAAAAAATAAATATAATAATCAAATTAAATATATTTAAAATTATACTTTTGGGAAGCTTATAATAAGGACTACATACTTACAAAACATAAATTTTAAATGAACACATTTTATCCCCCAAAAGATAAATCAAAAGTAGTTTTTTATCACCATTTTGATAGGTGTAGAGGAGACTCCATTATTGGACTCTCTGTTGGTGGATGTAGCCCGAGTTTGGGTGAACCACGTTAAAACTTGTCTCTTGTTGTTATTATTTTTGTGTATTTTCATTCCTGTGTTTAATATTTATTTGCATTTAATTGATATCTTCTGTCAGCTAACCCTAACAAGTGGTATCAAAGCGGGTTGTGTTCAATTATCATCTGCAGGAAGGTCTCACGGTTGAGTGGGATCAATAGCGGATGAGGGTAAATTGATGTTTGATAAATTTAATGCGCAGAACTATCAATTATGGAAGATGCAGATGGAGAATTACCTTTATCAGAAGGATTTATGGAGGCCATTGGAAGGAGTATCCAAGAAATCGGCAGGAATGATGGATGAGGATTGGGATCTATTGGATAGAAAGGCACTGGGAACCATTCGGTTGTGCCTAGCACCATCTGTGGTATTCAATATAACAGAAGCAAAGACAACAAGTGAACTGATGAAAGCTTTGGCTAAATTGTATGAAAAACCCTCAGCCTCAAATAAGGTATTTCTCATGAAGCGTTTGTTTAATCTGAAAATGATTGAAGGTGGATCTATGACAGATCATTTAAATGAGTTCAATATGATTATCAGTCAGTTAACTTATGTAAAAGTGAAATTTAATGAAGAGGTGAGGGCTCTCTTAGTTTTATGTTCTTTGCCAGAAAGCTGGAATAGCTTGGTAATGGATGTAAGTAACTTTGTTTCTGGTTCAAACACTTTAAAATTTGATAATGTTGTTGGTGTTATCCTTAGCAAGGAAATGCGACGGAAAAACTTAGGAGGGTCCACATCAGCTAGTGTTTTGAATGCAGAAAGTAGGGGCAGATAAAAGGAGAGAGGAAAAGGTTCTGGAGGTCATGAGAAGTCACAAAGAAAATTGAAGGACAAGAGGTCCCAATCCAGAGGACAGAAGGATTGTTGGTACTGTGGGAAACCAAGTCATCTAAAGAAAGATTGTTGGTCTTGGAAGAATAAAGAAGGAGACAAACAAGAAGGCAATAAGGAGGCAAATGTGGTAAGTAATAAATCTAAAGATGATGCTTTGATTCTTTCCCTAGATAATATTGATGATTCATGGGTTTTAGATTCAGAAGCCTCATTTCATGCTACGTCCCATAGTTCATGATTATGTCCAAGGGGATTTTGGGCTGGTTTATTTGGGAGATAACGAACCCTGTCATATTGTTAGAAAGGGAAGAATCAAGATTAAGTTGCAGAATGTGAATCATTGGCTACTACAAGAGGTAAGGCACGTTCCAAAGCTGAGTAAGAATTTAATTTCAGTAGGGCAGCTAGCTGATGAAGGTTGCATTATTACATTTACTGATAAAAATTGGAAGGTTACAAGAGGTGCCTTAGTAGTAGCAAAAGGTGTGAAAGTAGGCACCTTATATCTTTGTACAGGTCATATTGTTCCTTCTACTTTAGTTGTTGTAGAGAAAAATCAAACAGGTTCAGGAACAATTGTTGCAGGTTCACAAGAAGAGACTGAAACAGTTGCTGCAAGTTCTAAGACAACACTGTGGCATAACAGACTTGGGCATATGAGTGAAAAAGGTATGAAGGTACTTCATTCTAGGAAAGCTTTACCAGGTCTAAAATGTATTAATATGGATTTCTCTAAAAGTTGTGTATGGCAAACAAAAGAGAGTCAGTTTTCTCAAGGATGGGAAGCAAAAGAAATATAAAAAGTTAGAGCTTTTGCATACAGATGTGTGGGGACCGGCTCAGGTATCTTCTCTTGGTGGCTCTTGGTATTATGTTACATTCATAGATGATGCAACTAGGAAGGTTTGGATTTATTTCCTCAGGCAGAAATCTGATGTATTTGAAACATTAAAGAAATGGAGAAGCTTGGTTGAGAATGAGATGGGTAAAAGATTAAAATGTCTCAGATCTGATAATGGTGGTGAGTATTGCAGCAAAGAATTTAAGGATTATTGTTCCTTTAATGGAATCCATAAGCAAAAAATAGTTCCATGGACTCCACAAGAAAGTGGAGTGGCTGAACGCATGAATAAGACAATAATGGCGCGTGCAAGGACCATGAGATTGCATGTTGGTCTTCCTTTAAATATGTGGGTAGAGGTTAACACTGTTGTATATTTAATTAATAGAGGTCCTTCAGTTCCTTTGGGCTATTGTATTCTAGAGGAAACATGGACAGGTAAGAAGGTGGATTATTCTTTTCTCAAAACCTTCGGATGTGAAACATTTGCACATATAGATTCTGAAAATAGAACTAAGCTAGATGTAAAATCAAAATGTGTACCTTTGTTAGATATGGCATTGATGAATTTGGTTATAGGCTTTGTGATTTTGAAAATCAGAAAATTGTGAGAAACAGGGATGTTGTATTCAATGAGAAGGTGTTGTACAAAGATCAGTTGCAATAGCATGAGAAGAAAGAAAAGGATTATGTGGTGTTGGATGATACTCCAAATAGTGATGTTCTAGTGGTTCCTCATGCTCCGCAACATCAACAAGAAATACCACAAACTCCAGTGAATGTTAGACGGTCAACAAGGATAAGTAGACCTCTTGAAAGGTTTTCTCCCTCTTTGTATTCTATTTTTTTAATAGATGCTGGTGAACCAGAAGGGTATGATGAAGCTATGCGGGTGGATACAAAGGCTCAGTGGGAGCTTGCAATAAAAGAAGAAATGGACTATTTGTTGAAAAATCAGACTTGAGAATTATGTAAGTTACCTGCAGGTAAACGACTTTACCAAACAAATAGGTTTATAGGCTGAAAGAGAAAAATGGAGGTAAGAAAAAGATTTAAAGCCATGTTAGTTGTAAAAGGATTTGCACAGAAAAAGGGCATTGATTTTTATGAGATTTTTTCTTTGATTGTTAAGATGACTTCTATTTGTACTATTTTAAGTCTTGTGGTTGTTGAAGATTTGCATTTTGAACAACTAGATGTGAAAACTACCTTTCTCCATGGTGATTGGAGGAGGAGATATATATGGAACAACTCCAAGGATTTGAGGTCAAAAGTAAGGAGAAACAAGTGTGCAGATTGAAGAAGAGTTTGTATGGCCCGAAACAAGCACCTCGGCAATGGTATTTGAAATTTGATAGTTTTATGGCTGAGCAAGGCTACAGTCGGTGTAATTCTAACCATTATGTTTATTTTAAGAGGTTGGATAATGACAGCTACATTATTTATGTTTATATGTTGATGACATGCTTGTAGTAGGGTTTAACATGGATCACATAAGGGAGTTAAAACAACAATTAGCACAACCATTTGCTATGAAGGATTTGGGGGCAGCAAAACAAATCCTTGGTATGAAAATTTGCAGAGATAGCAAGAACAAAAAATTGAGTCTATCTCAGGTTGATTATGTTGAAAAGGTGTTGCATAGATTCCATATGGAGAATGCAAAAGTTGTCAACACACCTTTGCCCAGCCATTTGAAATTGACTAAGGAGATGTGTCCAAAGACACAAGAGGAGGAAGAAAAAATGTCCAAGATACCATATGCTTCAGTTGTAGGAAGTTTAATGTATGTCATGATATGCACGAGACCAGATATTGTACATGTTGTAGGAGTAGTAAGTAGGTATATGAGTAATCCCAGATTGGAGCATTGGAATGTAGTAAAATGGATTCTCAGATATTTGAGAGGTACATCCAATAAACACTTATGTTTTGGGGGCTCTAATACTGATTTAGTAGGCTATGTAGACTCAAATTTGGTAGAGGATATTGATACCAGGCAGAGTACTATAGGTTATGTCTTTACTGTAGGTGGGACAGTGGTGACTTGGATCTCCAAGTTGCAAAAGGTGGTTGCTTTATCCACCACAAAGGCAGAGTATGTAGCTGCAACAGAGGCAAGCAAGGAGATGATATGGCTGCAATATTTCATGGAAGAATTGGGCAAACAATGGGCTAAAAGTTATTTTTTTATAGACAACCAGAGTGCCATACATCTGGCAAAGAATTTTGCCTTGCATTCAAAGACCAAACACATACAGTTGAGATATCACTTCATTCGATCGGTATTGGATGATGGACAGTTACGACTGAAAAAGATACATACAGATGAAAATCCAGTGGATATGTTTACAAAGCCAGTGAGAAGGGAGAAGCTGAGCTCCTCTTCAGCTTCAGTTGGTTTTCAAGACTGAAAACAACAAAAACAGAACAACAGAGTCCAGGATGCTTATTTCCAGTGGGAGCTACAGGGTCAGTGATGTTATGATCAATCTACAAGTGGGAGATGATATGGTGTAGAATCTGATCAGTCTCCAAGTGGGGGATTGTTGTTATATGGAGCCTAATTAGACTCGGAGGTTAAATTTTCCCCACTTTTATTGGCGCGGTTTCCCCCAAATTATAAAGGCGTCGAGAGTTTTTTTATCAACCAACATGAAAAACCCTATTTTTTTAACCGACATAAGGCTTGATAAAAGTGACTAAGGGTTAGGGTTTCTGATGATGTATTGTAGAATTTTGTAGTGGTATTGAGTTGCAGGGATTGCTGGTTGTAATCAGTTTGATTTACTAGATAATAATATTGGACTCTCTTGAGTTTGGGTGAACCGCGTTAAAACTTGTCTTTCGCTGTTATTATATTTTCATTCCTCTATTTAATCTTTATTTGCATTTAATTGATATCTTCTGTCAACTAACCCTAACAATTCTATCCAAGGGGGTTTGATCAAACCATCTTCAATTAAAATCCATTAAATGGAACCTTTCAAGGCTTAAATCATTATATTTTCTAAAAATATGTGATTTCAACAAAAATCAGGATGTCCCAGAAAGTGTAACCCAATATTGTGGCAACACCCCGAACACCTTGTAAGAGCCAAATGAAATAACATGAATTTAACTGCTATAGGCCGAGAGGCCTATAGACTCTAAACACCATCTTAACTTATTAGTGCCCACTAGTTTCGTCAATGCATCTGCAACATTCTTCAAAGTGTCTATCTTCTCAAATATCACCTTCCCATCTTCCACCATTTCTCGCACAAAATGAAACTGTACATCAATATGCTTTCTTCTAGCATGGAAAGTCAGATTCTTTGCTAAGTAAATCACACTTTGACTGTCACAACAAATAGTAATCTATCCTGCATCAACACCAATATCTGAACACAACCTCTTAAGCCAAATGACTTCCTTGCAAGCATGAGTAGTTGCCATGTACTCAGATTCTATCATGGACAAAGTGACCATAGGTTAATGCTTACTCATCCAACTGATTGCACCATCGAACATGGTAAACACATAAGCACCGATGGATCTCATGCTATTAATGTCACTTGCCCAATCAGAATCCACAAATCCACGAATACTTACGGAATGTAGAGGTCCTATAAGATTACCATGATAACATAGGGAATACTCGGAAGTACCCTGCAAATATCTAAACACTCTCTTCACTACATCCCAATGTACTTGTCCAGGATTAGCCATAAACTGACTAAGGATTCCCACTACTTGGGAAATGTCTGGTCTTGTACAGACCATAGCATACATCAAGTTGCCAACAACACTAGCATAAGGTACTCTACTCATATCCTTCGTCTCAGAAGGAGACTTTGGAAATTCATTAACGGATAACTTTGTCCCCAAAGAAATAGGAACACACAATGGTCTGCAATCTATCATGTTAAATCTCTCCAACACAATCTTCACATACTTACTCTGGCTTAACCAAAGTTTTTTGTTTGCTCTCTTCTGATTTCCATTCTCATAATGTACTTGGCTGCCCCTAGATTCTTCATCTCAAATGTGCTGACAACTGAGACTTCAAATCAGAAATCATATTCTTACCATTCTCAATTAACAACATATCATCAACATACAATGCAATAATGAGAATGCGATCATTATCAAATTTGTAATACACACAATGATCTAATTTCGATCTCAGAAATCCAATAGACAACACAAAGGCATCAAACTTCAGGTACCACATCCTAGGAGATTGTTTCAAACCATACAAAACTTCTTCAACTTGCAAACCAATTTTTTTTTACCTTTTTCTATGTAATGCTCTAGCTATGACATGTAGATCTTTTCCTCCAAATCACCATGAAGGAATGTTGTCTTCACATCCATCTGCTCCACCTCTAAGTCATAAGCTACTGCAAGAGATAAAAGGAATCGAATAGATGTCAACTTTGCAATGGGAGTAAAAAATTCATCATAATCAATTCCCTCCACTTGTGAATACCCCTTCGCAACCAATCTGGCCTTGTACTTCTCAACATTGCCATCTGCACTGAATTTCTTCTTGAACACCCATTTATAGCCAATAGGTTTCCATCCTCCACGCAAAGGCACCAAGTCCCAATTTTTTTTCTTCTTCAAAGAAGCCATCTCATCTTCCATGGCCTCCTTCCAATAACCTGCATCTTTCATGCCCATAGCCTTTGTCACATTTCTAGGCTCATCAGTGTTAGTAATCAAGGCAAAAGCACAACTAGAATCTAGCAATGAATATCCAAGCCTATCAGGTTGCTTCCTTGTTCATTTAGACCTCCTCAAAGGCTAAGGTTAAGGTTCTGCCTCTTCTTCTAAGCTTTTAGAGCTACTAGAGCTCTCCTCATCATCAGGTCTCATAAGATCTTTTGATTCAGTCTTCTCAGGAGTAGAAGGAAAATGAACCACATCTTCTTTCTTTTCTTTCTCTTCTGGCTGTAGAACAACAAGAGAAGGTGTTAGCTCTCTAAAAATAACACTTCTTCTATACAACACTTTTTCTGCCACAGGATCTCAAAGCTTGTACCCTTTCACACCGACACCATAGCCAATGAAGATACACTTAACTACCTTGTTCTTCAATTTTGGCCTCTTCTCCTTAGGCACATGTGCATATGCCTCATAACCAAAAATACGAAGATGTCTCAACGAGGGCTTCTTACCAGACCACACCTCCATGGGTGTCTTATCAATGAGCACTGAAGTAGGAGAATTGTTAACCAGGTAGCAAACAGTGGCTACAGCTTCAGCCCAAAACTTCTATTCGAGGCTAGTACCACTAAGCATACTCCTAGCCCTCTCCATCAATGTTATGTTCATCCTCTCTACAACTCCATTTTGCTGCGGGGTGTATGGAGTTGTCTTGTGTCTTTTAATCCCATGTTCTTTATAGAACTTATTGAACTCTGCAGAACAAAATTCACCACTATTATCAGTTCTCAAACACTTAATCTTTTTACCAGTCTGATTCTCTACAAAAGCTTTAAACTCTTTTAACCGACTAAAGACTTCATATTTGCTCCTAATGAAATAAACCCATCTCCTTCTACTGTAATCATCTATGAATGATACAAAATATTATAAGGATTAAGAAATTAAAGGAACATTTACAGGACCAAACACATCAGAATGAATAAGATCCAACACACCAAAAGACTTGTGAGAACTAGAGTAAAACTGAACACGGTTTTGTTTTCCATATATACAATGTTCACAAAAGTCAAACTCAAGATTACAATCATTTAACCGCTCGATGAGGTTTTTATTTTTTAGGGCTCTAAGACCCTTCTCACCAATGTGACCAAGTCTCTTGTGCCATAACATTGTCTTCTTAGCAGGAAGTCTCATATCCAAAGCATGAGCACCCTTAGGTACCCAAAATGCAATACCATCATAAGTTGAAGCAACATGTCTTTTCACTGTTGGTTCCAATGGTGAGGATGAAGTGACTGCAACTCTTTTCTTCGAGTCAGAAGAACTATTGCACTAAGAAGTGCATGCCTCCAGCTGAAACAAAGTACCTCTCTAAGTACCCTTCGTAAGCACCATAGCTCCTCTGGTCATCTAACATCCTTCTTTCAAGAAGACGACTTGCACGCCTGCATCATTCAATTTACTTACAGAAAGTAGGTTCTGTGCCAAGCCTGGGATGTGCATAACCCCAGAGATCCCCTTCACTTGTCCATCAGGGAATTAGATTGTGACTCTTCCATGACTGACTATCTTCAGATGAGAGTCGTCACCTAGGTACACTCTTCCACCATCAAACTCTTCATACTTTGTAAACCAGTCTCGATGCAAGGTCATGTGAAAAGAGGCACTAGAATCAATCATCCACACATCTTCAGATGCATGGGTGGCCAAGGTAGTGATGAAAGCATCACCATCATCTTGTGACTTGTCAAAATCTGAATCTGAGACATTCTTCTTCTTTTTCTTTTTCTCCTCTTTGCATTCCTTTCGAAAATGCCCAAATTTACCACAATTCCAACAAAGTGCCTTGGACTTTCCAGGAGATTTGGATCTCCCACAGGATTTAGACCTGCCCTTATCATCTTTCTTATCCTTTTTCTTCCCTTTCTCCTTGGATCTTCCACGAACTACAAGAGCCTCTTTGGCTGACTTAGAAGACTTTCTTTGCATCTCTTTAGATAACAATGAAGACACCACTTCATCCATTTTGAAGGTGGATGTGGTACTCCCAATAGCCATAACAAGATGGTCCCACAAGTTTGGAAAACAAAAAAGCAAGGTCATACAATGATCCTCCTCCTCCATTTTCACACCAACGGATGTCAATTCTGCAACTAGCATGTTAAAGGCATTCAGGTGCTCTACAACAAATCCCCCATCTTCCATCCTCAAAGAGTACAACTTCTTTCCCAAGAATAGCTTGTTCACCAGGGATTTGGCCTAATAAACATCTCCCAGATTCTTCCAAAGTTCTTTCACGGTCTTCTCCTCATGGACATTTAGTAAGATAGAGTCAGCTAGACAGAGTCTCACAAGACCCTTAGCCTTCTAATCTTTGAGATCCCAATCAGTTTGCGACATTGCCTTTGGTTTTACACTAAAAATGGTTTCCCATAGGTCTCGATCAACAAGCATGTCTTCCATCTTAAGTTTCCACAACTCGAAATTACTGCCATTAAACTTTTCTACCTCAACTCTTTTGAATGTGCCTGCCATCTCTTTCCTGCAACAAGATTGTAGAATACTTTGCACAGACTCCCACTCAATTGAAGATTAGCTCAAAAAACCCCTACCCAACAACTAGGATCAAAGGTGATCAAGCTCTAATACCAACTGAAAGGAAGCAAGGTACGTGGAACACACTTCCTACACCAATGTAATGAGGGTAATAGTATGCATATTATTTTAAATCCTTACAATTACAGTTATGTTATGGTATTAACACAGAGATTTCAGCAGCAAACACACATAAGAGTACAAGAGAGACACGAGATATATCATGGGGAAAACTTTTTCAGGCGAAAAACCCCACACTCCAAAACCTGCACAATGTATTATCAAAACTATAATAGTTTACAATACACTTGCAATGCAAGCCCTCAAGAGTCTTCAATATGTCGATTCTGGAGACATTCCGACAGCATAACAGTACCTGTCAATCAAACTATGCATCTCCTACTCCAAGCACCTATTTATATAGAATTTACAAGGCAAAATGAGAAGCTTCTAGAGATTGGTGTCCAACTTGGTCTCGTGGCCCATTACCCAAGCCTAGGGACACTTGTCCAACATTACAACAAGGTTTTTACACTTGTCACAACATGCCTTCCCAATGTGGGTGCCTAATCCCAATATAGGCCATCACAGATGCTCATATGCACCTTACAGCTATCATAGAATCTGTCATACATGACAACTCTTACAGTTGTAAGAGAATCTATCATAACTGGCTAAATATAGCATATTCCTCTTACAACATGTCATAACCCACCTTGGGTGCCCAAAGATGTCTTCCCCAAAGATGCTCTTTGACACTTGTCTTCACTTGTCATAGAACCTTCTATACTTGACTCTTACGTGTCATAGAATCTATTATAGGAATCTGTCATAACACTTACGCATCATAACTCCTTACACACTTCACAAGATGTTGACACATGGCAAAAAAACCTCTACCACAATATGGGACACCTATCCTCCATGTAAGGACAAAATTAACTTCCTTGTCACCTCCCAGTCACCAACAAGTTACCATGTCAAGTTACTAGATGATAGAGCACGGTAAACAAGAAAGTTACTGCACAGTAAAAATTAATTACCACAATAAAAAGTAAATTCTCAAAATTTATCAAGGTTGAGACACCTTAATTTCCAACAAGAAGGACTTGTTAGATTTGAATGCATTAACAAATGCCATAGAAAATTTTGATTTGCTTAAGAATACAGTAGATCTATACAAAGAGGTCTCACACGAGAATAAGGAGATAATCCAAGAAGTGGTAATAAGGCATGACAAATGAAAAAACATTAGATCTAAAGGAAGGATTTATAGATGAGTTAGCAGATGGCTTGAGAAAGAAGAGAGAAAAAATAGTTAAACTAAATGAAGACATAAGGCAAAAAGAAATAAACGAGGTGGACCCAGCCATCTCTGCAAAACATAAAGAAAAATTAGCTCAGCTACAAGATATAAAGATGAGGACAAGACAAAGAGTAGATACATTAATGAGTATGACTCAAGAGGACATAAGGATAATTCAAAAAAAGACAAAGGAGGTAACTAAGAAAATATATAGTACATTAAGGGAGGAGGACAAACAAGAGCAAGCAATTAATTCCCCTCGTGATGCACAACAACAAGAGGAAGAGCAAGAGACACAACAAGCACAAACAAACTCTCCTCTGCAGGACACGTAAGATAGTCAGCAATAGACAGATAATACAAATGCTTCCTCCTCTGCCTCCCCCATCTAGTCCATCAAGGACTTTTTGGCACAACAAAAGTAAATTCAACCAGTGGTCACACCCTAGCTTCTGCAATTCCCCCTCATTGAATAATAGGTCAATCTATCTATGATATCACCTCTCCATAAACTACAGCTAGGGGATATCTTTCATGCTACCATCAGAGAGTAAATCTTACAACAACATGTAGATAACATTGAGCATTTACAAGGAGTGGTGGATGTAATACAAAACCAATTGCCAAATGCTCAAAGGATACCACATTGCCATTAACACAACTTAAGAAATTGGTTAGTAGCCTGCAAGCAGAGATGAAATATCAAGAAGACAAGGTGAAGAGGTAGGTTACTGATGACATGAACAAAAAGAGAATCGTAGAAGCATCAAAGAAATGTGTAGTTGCACATACACAGCTGGAAACACATATCAAAACCATCTAGTAACCAATAGGAGAACCTAATGTATTATATTAATTTTGCTTACAATGGCCTATTACCACAAAGGCTATAAAAGATCATATGGACAGTGTGGAAGTTCAAATAGTACAAATGACTACAACATATAATCCTCTTTAGGACATGATCGGAGCTATAAGGGCACAGATAGAAATAATGTATACTCAACTACAACAATTAAAGGATCAAAGGGAGTAGATTAAGGGCCAAATCAAGTAGTTGAGAGAGGTAGTAAGCCTTAGAATAGCAAATCTGACTGGGGTACTAGTCGAAGCAAAACAAGAGTTTCAAAAGATACAGATCCAACTACCATAGGAGATGTAGAGAACACCCACATTGAGATAGAGGGGCAAATACAGGTGCTACAGTTGACAAAGAAACAATGGGATACAACTCTAGCATAGCCCAAAGTCATTTATAAGAACATCCTACCCTTAAACTAGCACTGCTTGTCTTGAGGACAAGACACACTTTCTAAAAGGGGGGATGATGTTGGCAGGTTATAGGACACAAGGAGTAATCACCACAAACCATCGCAAATAAGTTGTGGAGCACCTGATTGGCATAGATGGAATGTATAGAGGTGTTACATAAGGGATACATCCCTAGACTATGATATTGTATAAATATCTACATGTAATAGTAAGAAAGAATGCAATAGATAAGAGATAAAGTAAGATAGATGAATAGGGCACAGACTTAGACCTACCTCTGTACATGATGTTATTATGTGTGTGTGTGTGTGTATGTGTGTGTGTGTGTGAAGATATAAGGAGTTATGGGAAATTATAATGAGTATTTTAATGTGTTTGATATGATAGTACAATAGGATCTTACTGCATTATGATATCTCTTTTTTGCGCTAACTTATCTTTTGTCATTGTTACTATTAGGGTATAAACAGACTACATAAGAGTAAACTAGGCTCAGATCTCTGGACCGTTTCCTATCATTTCTCTTGCAAACATTTGGTTCCATTATCGAGACACTGGTAAGGACAGTGGAGAAGAAGGAAGGATAAAAGAAAGAGACAAAAAAAAAATTCTAAGAGTGGCGATAAAAATCTCTTAAGACACACCCTTGTTAGAGGGGGGCAGGCACTTAAGGGATGACAAATGGGAAGGGGGAGGATCTAAAAAGATCCTTGAAAAGATGTAACTCTTCAAGTTAAGCAAACCATGGGATACATAAGGATTAATGAAATACCATATCTAAAACACCCATGGCAAGAGGGGATAACGAGAAATTAAGAGAGATTAAGGAAATTATAAAACAAGAATGGAAATGAGCTGAGAAGAGAAGCAAAAGCAAACTTAAGAACAAGAAGAAAGATACCGCAGAAGGATGGAAAACGTAGAAAAAATAGGAATGGAACAAACCAAGAAGGTTACAGAGGAAAAAAGAGGAAAAGAATGAGCAGGCCATTGGGGGTGTTGCTGAGCGTGCCAATGTGAGTGCTGCCAAAGAGGAAAATATAGGATAAGAAGACAGATTAGATGAGCACACCATAGGGGCTACCGCGAAAATAATAAGAAGAGACATAGAAAATCCTGGACCAGTAACATAACACATTAACAAGGCTACATAAATCCTTAACAACTTAGAAGGAAGCATTGATGCTTATGGCCAATCAAGAAGGATAAGGAGGGAAAAATATAATCAAAATATAAACCTACCACAAGTAGGAAAAACCCTAAAACTTCAACATAACTTTATTAATGTCCATAACAAAACTGATAAACAATGGGAAGAATTATTAAACCCTATAAGGAACCTCCACCCCTTGAACTTGGATGCAGACTATGTAGACCATCTGGTTAATCAAAGTGTGATGAAGGTTAGAGAAAGAAGAGAAGATCTGGTATATGATAACATTAGTTCTGAGAATATAAGACAATTAAATGAAACAACACTAACAAATGATGAGATGTCATTAAGAAACAAAAATTCATCCCCTAAGACAAAGAGACACCTTGAAGAGATACAACCCCCAGACTAGGAGTCACCCCATGTGCCATATAAGAGAAGGAGAATTTTGGTAGAAGAGGAGAAATCAAGTAGACAAACATAAAGAAATTGAAGGAGAGATTAGGAGGAATTTTGAAGAAATATTGGGAAAAGATTACTTTGACATTAAGTTACAAATAGATAAGGGAAGAGAGAATAATAATAAAATAACACACCACAAGAAAGTAGAAGGTCTGGAAAAATAAAAGAAATCAACAATGGATTCACCTATCAAGCTGCCTATATTCAGAAAAGACACAACAAAAGCAGCTGAACATATCTTTGTTTTGGAATCAATATGTAATAGGAAAATATAACAAGAGATCAGGTTAAACTGTTTGATTTTGTGGGAACATTAAGAAGTGATGCATTAAAATGGTATAGGAAAGCATGCCTTGAACACAACAAAACATGGGGCGAGGTTAAGAAAGAATTTATAGATAACTTTGAGTATCCAAAGATTCCTACATAAGGAGTAAGTAAGATGCGAGATATGGTTATGAAAGAAGGATAATCCATTAAGTAATTTGATAAAAGGTTTAAAGAAACTACCTACAGGCTAGAGGAACCACTGATAGAGAAATAAAAGATTGAATGGTTTGTATCAAGTCTAAGTCTTTACATTAGAACATCTATGGATGGAAAGATTTTTTATTCATACTCTGAAGTGGTGACTATGGCCTACCGCATAGAATCACAAACTTGGTGCAGGTAGGATAAGACTAAAGAAAACTTGGAGATGGAGAAGCTGAGGTTGGAACTAGTACAACTTAAACTAAAACAAGAAATTCTGGCAAGAAAAGAGGAGAGCCCATAGGCGAAAAGGCCTAACATATGGTGTTCATACTACACAAAAGAAGGACATTTGCATGCTCGAAGATAAAAAGAGGGAGAAAGGCTACCACAATAAAGGTAGACCGTCAAAATAATACCAAAAAGAAACAATATAGTTTGTTGTGGATTATGTAGTGAGTGGGATAACCAAGAAATAAAAGATTGCCCATCGCAATGCTTTAGGTTAAGAGAGGAAGATGATCACGAACCTTGGTGTAATGCACATTGCAAAAATAAAATAGATAATGAAAACATGGCACAGAAAGACCCTTGTACATGCAAGATCATGGCTATAAACATCCTAGTTGGGCCAATTAAAGAAATATCAATACTTTTAAAAACACAAATCCTAATCCTGCACCATACATGAATAATTATAGTAATGAAGAAAGAGGCCAATATAATGGTTACAAAGGAGGAAGAGACTGTGGTAGAGGAAGAAGAAGGAGAGATGATGCAACATGCTTTAAATGTGGTAAACTAGGCCACTTCGCTAATGAGTGCTGGGGAGAAAGGAAAAAACAATGTCAGTTCTACGATAACACAAACCATGATATATTTAATTGTGATACGGCTCAAATATATTATAAAAATGTCTCACCGTAGTCTAAGAGCGATGAACTCCAAGGTTTCAAAGGAGTAAGACTCATGAGGAGAGTGTGTAAAAACCCACCGCAAACCATGCAGAGATGCCAAAAAGCGTAAATCTATGAATTACAGATCACTATCGACAATTCATCAGAAGATGACTACCAAGCGAAAATATATGAACACAAGACAAAACAAAAATAAAGAAAAATAAAGTAGCGGTAGTCACAAAATAAGAGATTGATACAACAATGAAATACATTAACACAAGTGAGGAAGAAAATGAGGAAGATGAAGAACACTCCTTCCCCAACAAAACATATCATGATCAAATTATAGAACAAACTAAGAAGACACTCAAACAAGAACAACAAAAAGAGAAAGAGCCAGATAATTTCTATACTAAACAAGAAGTGAGAATACTAAAATAACTCACACAAATGATATTGTATGATAATTTCTTGGTCTTCCTGATTGGTACGCCCTTTATGTTTATCAGGGCCTGATGAGTTTGTCTTTCCATTCCATAGGTCTTTCAGCATGTAATAAGATGTTTTAGCGACTCTCTAGGCCGCCATTAATGATAATTCTAGAGCCCAATGGCACGGTAGGTGAGCTCTTCATGCGCCAAGGCTACTATGGAGCCCTCCTTAATAATTTTCTATACCAAGGCATGGGCAAACACTCCAAATCTAAAAGGTTTCCTGATACAACCCATGTGAGCATGATGCAGTGAGTGTGGTAGACCTACAAATTTGTTGACTACTCCAAATCCATGTCCAAGCTGCAATAGTGATTTGTAATGTTATATATGCATACATTCTCAAGATGTAAAGGGGGTTGGTCATAGAACCATTTTTTGGTCTGTCCAAGACTCTATATTAGTTGTATTTTGCCTCTTTGATCAATAAAACAACTAATTTTGTGCCTTCTCATTTTCTTTGCACCATGTAATGCTAGAAGTTAGAGTTTCTATCTTGTGAATGATCAATTCCTTGTGGTTCTAGCTCTATTTCTCTAACTCTATAAAGGTTTGCATGAGTTATGTATGTCCATCTGTTTGAGATTATTCTATGCATGCAGGGCTGATACAAATGTTCTTCAACTAAATCTGGTGCATCATGATTTTATTTTTGGTCATTCTCCTTCTATCCTTTTCTCCTTAGTGATTGTTAGATTAGGTTTAGTTTTACTTTATCTATCTAAGCTTTAGGCTTAGAGAGGAACCAACCTTCTCTGGAGGTCTAATCTCAATATCAAGGTTCCACACCTTGAGATCATTTCCATGTGTCATTGGAATGTTTGAACCAGGTTTAAACAAGGGTGCAATTTCGTGTGACAACAGGTTCTTCATAAGCTTTTGGTTCAACTTTCTTAGTCTTGGGTGGTATATAAACTACATATTTCTTCACATCCTCTTCTGGTTGTAAAACTATGGAAGAAGGATCAATCTATTTAATAAAACTTATGTTGTACAAAACTCTCTCAACCATAAGGTCACAAAGCTTGTACCCTCTCACACTAACACCATAGTCAATGAAGATACATTTCATTGCCTTTTTCTCCAACTTTGAACACTTCTCCCTAGGCCCATGTGCATGTTCCTCACAACCAAAAACATGAAGATGCTTGATGAGGGATTTTTTTTCCATCCATGCCTCCATAGGTGTCTTCTCAATAAGAGCTGATATAGGAGACATGTTGAATAGGTGACAAGTAGTAGCAAATGTTTCTACCCAAAAATTTTATTCTAAGCTGTCTCCACTAAGCATACTCCTAGCCCTCTCCATCAATGTCTTGTTCACTCTTTCTACAACTCCATTCTACCGAGGGGTATATAGAGTTTTCTTATGTCTATCAATCCCATACTCCTTACATAATATATCAAAATACACAGAAAGAAACTCACTACTATTGTTAGTTCTGAAAACCTTCATCTTCCTACCAGTTTGATTTTCCAAAAGAACCTTAAACTCCTTAAACTTACTAAAGAATTCAATTTATTCTTGAGGAAATACACACATGTCCTTCTATAATAATCATCTATAAAAGATACATAGTACAAATGCTTAGAAATTGAAGGAATATTAATAGGACTAAGCACATTTGAATGAATCAAGTCTAATACCCTAGAAGATTTACGTGAACTAGTATAAAAATAAACATAGTACTGCTTTCCATATACACAGTGTTCACATAAATCAAGTTCAAGAGTACAATTAATCATCCCCTTAACAAGATTTTTTATTTTCAGGGTCCTTAGATCCTTCTCACCTATATGTCCCATCCTTTGGTGCCATAGCATTGTCTTCTCCATAGGTAACTTTCTCTCTAAAGAAAGAGCTTGCTTAGGTACCTAGAAAGCATGGCCATAAAAATAGATACAACACTCCACTTTGTTGTTAGTTTTGATGACAAATGTGTAGATTCTACAAATCTCTTCAATAATAAAAGAATTGATGCATTAAATATACAATGCATCATGCTAAAATAGAGTGCCCACATGAACACCCTTAGTGAGCACCATAGCTCCTTGCAACATCTTACACTATCCAAAGGAGAAAGCAAAGTAGACATTTGCATCATTAAGTTTGCTAACTAATAACAAGTTTTTCTACCAAACTTAGGATAGGTAAAGCACCTTTGATCCCTTCCACCTTTCCATCAAAGAATCTAATTAAGACTCTACCACCTCCAACTATGCTCATATGAGAGTAATCATTGAGGCACACCCTCTCGCCATCATATTCTCCACTTTGAAAACCACCCCCAATGAGAGGTCATGTGAAATAAATCTTCAAAGTCTATCAACCACGCACCTTCAAATGCATGTGTTGCTAAGGTCGTGATAAAGGCATCTCCACCATCCTCTCATGAAGATCTATCAGACCCATCATTTAAGTCATTCCTTTTCTTCTTTTCTCCTCGTTGTAGTTTCTTGTGAAGTGGTTAGTCTTGCCATAGTTCCAACACTTAGCCTTGAACTTTCTAGGATATTTGGATCTCCCACGAGATTTGGATCTAATCTTGTCTTTCTTCTTCCCTTTCTCCTTTGATATTTCATGAATTGATAGGGCCTCCTTAGTAGACTTAGCAACTTTCATCACATCCCCTTTGAGGATAAATCAACCACCAGCTCATACATCTAAAGCTTTGAATTAGTGCTCCTGATTGCCATCACAAAGTGATCCCATGAGTTTGGAAAAGAACATAAGAGTATCATACAATGATGCTCCTCCTCTATCTTCAATCCAACAGAGTGTAACGAGGTCACGATCATATTGAACACATTTAAGTGCTCAGTTAAAGAACCACCATCATCCATTTTCAAGGTATACAACTTCTTTCTTAGGATAAATTTGTTAACTAGGGATTTAGCTTGGTACACGCATCCCAACTTCTTCCAAAGATATTTTGAGGTGGGTTCTTCATACACATAACAAAATTGAATATGCCAAGAAGAGCCTAACGAGGCCCTTAAGCTTTCTATATAATATATATTAGTTGACCCATAACATTGGTCATGGTTTAGATCTAGATATAGTAACCCATTGATCTATGTCCACGAGCATGTCTTCCATCTTGAGCTTCCACAACTCAAAGTTAGTGTTGATAAACCTCTCCATCTCTATCCTTGATATGCTTGTCATTTTCTTGCAACAAGATCTCCTTCTACTCAACCTCCCACTCAAATCAAGATTAGATAAAAAAACCTTGTCCCTAACACCCAAGACTCGAGGTGATGAAGCTTCGACGCCAAATAAAAAAAAGGTGTTGAATACACTTCATATGTACTAATCCATGAGAGGAGGTATGTGCAAAATAATTTAGATCATACAATTGTGAAAAGGAAAATAACACAAAAGTAATATACCATTACACAATGATTTACATGGGGAAAACTCTTAAATTGGGAAAACCCCCACCCTCCAAAGTAACTCAATGTATTATTCAATAATCAACACCATTACAATACATTTGCAAAGTATAAGCCTTTATAGGAGTATCACCAACAATAAATTTGGAGTAATTCTAATAGCATAACAATACCTACAAAACTCACTGTGCAACCTCCATCTAAAACATCCAATAAATAGACAAATATCAAACCATAATCCAGTTATGATTTTTCAAAACCATGTGCCAAAACTATGACCCAAAAGTGTCACCATATTTGGCCTAAATTCTAACATCCAACCTGGTCATGGTCTTTTAGGCTATAAATAGAATATGCTCACAACTATCATAATGTGTCATATGTAAATCCTCAATTTGCGCATCCCATTTGGTATATTCAAACCCATTTAAAGATGCATTATGACTGCACTATAGATTGTCATAATGCTAGTCAAGATTCCAATGTCACCCCCCTCTTACATACTCTTACGCGTCATAAAATCTATCATAATTCCCATCTCATAATGTCATAAGATGATCTTACACATCATGATGATATTAGATGCTCTTACAACTTCTTACACACATTACAAAATATCTAACACATGATAGAGAGTGCCACATCAAAGTGGGGTGCTCTCTTTTCTATGTGAGGACAAGATAATAAATAAATACAAACATTAAGATTCAAGGTTGAGACACCTTTCCCAAAAAAAAACTTTATCCTCATGTTCCACCTTAGCTCTTGTTTCATGTACCTCAACATTATATGAACGATTTGGAAGTGGATCTATATAAATTAGTAATATACTTTTAGGGGATGCAACCAATGAATTTTCATTGTCATTAACCCCTCCAAATTTAATTTTGTTGTTATCAATGGGATCTTGTATCTTTTTCTTAAGACTGAAGCAAGCTTGCATGTGATGCCCCTTAACTCTATGATAGTTGCAAAGTGCTTGATCATTATATGAACCAAAAAGTTTTTTTGGGATCTAATAGATGGATGGGAGGGAGTGTAATTAAATTAGCACTCAACAAACTTTAAAGCACAACATACGTGAATTCTTGAAGTTGAGTGAACTTCCTAGGATCATTTGTCTTGAAATAAGGAAAAAAAGAAGTACTTGCAACTTGATTCACATTTTCTTCATTTCACGACTCTCTGAAAAGTTGTTTGAATTTTGATACTTAGAAGGGCAAGAAGCATTTTGACTTGAATATCCATATTTAAAGTTATTATGTGCAAGCAACTTGGATTCTACTGTTTTAACAAGTGCACATAAATCCATGAAAGAAGCAAAACTATTCAAATACATGTTGTCTTCAATTGGTTTAATTAGCCTCTTAATAAAGATATTATGTACTTTGAAATCATACAAGGGGGTGATTACCTTAGAGCACAAAGATAGAAATCAAATAACATAATCACTAATGTGTTCATTAAATCCTTGGCCACACTCAAATAAATCAATAATTGTTATTCTAAGGCCCATATTAACTTTGAATTTCTTTAAAAACACCTTAGTAAGATCATCAAATGATTGAATAAAACCTTGAGGATGTTAAAAGAACCACCTAGTAGCAAAATCTATCAAAGTGTGTGGAAATAACTTTATCAAAAACTTATTCTCAAAAATAAAGTCTACACATGTAGTTGTATAAGATCTAAGATGTGTATTGGGGTCACGTTTTCCATCCTACATTAAAAATTTTGGTTTCTCAAAACCCATAGGCAATGGACACATCACTTATCAAAAGATGGTGGTGTATACTAGCATCCTTAAATTCATCACTACCATTTCCTAGTAGCAAAATCTATCAAAGTGCACCGAAATATATTTATTAACAACTTATTGTCAAAAATAATGTCTACACATGTAGTTGTATAAGATCTAAGATGTGTATTGGGGTCACCTTTTCCATCCTACATTAAAAATTGGGGTGCCACAACACCCATAGGCAATGGACAAATCACTTATCAAAAGATAGTAGTGTATGCTAGCATCCTTAAATTCATCACTACCATTTGGATTTAAATCCATTTTCTTCCTAATGATGGATCACTAAGTGTGATATGAAATGTCAATGTAAATATATACAGAGTTGAATCCAAAAGCAATCTTACACTTACTTAATGGACTATCGAAAGCTCATGCCTACTATCCATTCTCTTTTTGAGTTGACCTATTTTGTGAAAAAGTTCATTTAAGGTAGAGGAAGGGATAGTGATTAATGAGGATTGGGAACCACTGGAAGGGGTAGAAATGTAGGTACGAGAGGTAAGATGGGTGGATGAAGTAATGGATTGGGATAACACCGCAAAAGAGGAAAGGTAATTAAGGGTGCTCAAGGTATTGGATATGGTATGGAGCATGGAGGTAGCCTAGCTAAGTGGGGTAACAATAGGTCTAGTGGTGGTGGATGAAAGAGGTGTTGAAGTGTGGTACATCATATGGGTGGTGTGTATCATAGGAGGAGTGTATCTGTGAGCTAGTATGTACTAAATGGTGGGACATTGACCTGACCATTGTACTATGGGGACATGGGTAGTGGTAGTGGTAGTGGAAGGAGTAATGGTAGAGGATGGATCTATGCTAGAAGTAGGAGTGGAGGTAGATGCATTTGTCACTATAGAAGAAGTAACCCTAGCAAAAACCACTCGTAAAGTCTCAAGTCCATATGGTAAATGCTAGCAAACATATCATAAAACATATCTGCTAGTTGTGTAGTATTCTCTACACTAGGCAAAGTAGCAAACTCATTTGTAAAATTTTGTTTGTCCACACGAGCATCATGATCATACTCCTTATTATTCTCATTACCAGCATCAGAATAGATTTCATTCTGTAGACACCTAAATTTGACTATATCTTACGTCATTACATTTCGACATATTTTCTTCTAAGTCCCCTTCATGACCCCTTCCATCACTCCCATTAGTTAAATAATTTTTATTTATTTAACTAATTCCTCTTATCCATTTGTCCTCTTCTTTCATCAAATTAAATATATCTTATTTATTTAATCTCATTTTCCTCCATCATCCAATTTAAATAAATTAAATATTTATTTAAATGCCACTTGTCTCTCGTGATTTAAATAATTTTATTATTTAAATTACTTATTCCCACTCACATACCTATTTTATCCTCATTCATTGTGTGTCATAAGCACTTCTTCTCCAAAATAAATTAAAAATCTCATTTATTCCCACTCCCATCCTTATTTCAGTCACTTGTCATGCCTCTTTATTGTGCTTCAAAAGCACTAAAATTGCCTTTTAATCCTAGCCATCCACATCACACAATTGGCTTTCAATCCTAGCCATTCATTTATTCCCTATCCCTCTATAAATCAAACTTCATTTTCCATTCCAAACCCTCACACTTCCTCATCTCTCTCTCTCTCTCTCTCTCTCTCTCTCTCTCTCTCTCTCTCTCTCACACACACACACACACACACACACACACACACACACACACACACACACAAGTCATTTTCATACAACGCTTGAGCTCTGTTATACTGCAACGGTGAGCAATCAACAATCCTTCGACATCCTGCATTCTTATGCAAGATCGAGAAGAACCGTGGAGATAAATCAAGCCTAGCTTGAAGATTGGTTTACTTTGTATTCTATTTTGATTTTCATGTTAGTTTGTGTTTTATGGTGTTTGTTAGGGTTTAGTTAGTTTGTTGTTTTTTTACACTAAATATGATTTTCCCTGGCTACAAAATGGTGAACCTGATGTGAATCCCTTGACCTAGCTTGCTTTTTGCTTGTTTTATTAACTTTTTGTTGTAGGTTATGTCATTTTTGGACAAAACCCTAGGTTTTAAAGATTTCATCTTATCTTCCAAATAGTTGCAAATTTTTCTACAAGATTTTCACAGTAGCTTGTGCATCATCTCAGGAACTACAGCAGAAAAATCGCGTGTTTATCACCATTTTTGTAGGAGTTATCACGATTTTATGTTTTTTCATAAAATCAACTTTTTGGACATAAATCAAAGAATTTTTCAGAACTTTTTGCATTTCTAGAAAGCTCTTGAAATTTTAATGGGGGTGTGTTCTTTATAGATTTAATTTTGAGGTCATATAAGGTATGAAATGATCAGATCTTTGCTGATTGTAGATTTTTCATAAATCCACATTTCTGGGCACAAATTAGGGAATTTTTCTAACTTCTTTATATTTTTGGAAAGCTCTCAGAAAATTAATAGGGGTCTCTTCTCTGAGTTTTTAATTTTCAAGTCAAAAACATTTCAAAATGATCAAATCTATGTCACTAACTAAAAAATATGTATATGAAATTGCAATCTTCTAACGAGCTTATCTTTTATGGCTGCATTATAACATTATTTTCTATTTTTTTTTTTTTAGGGATTTGGTTTTGTGCTAACACTTTGATTGCAACTATCTCATTTGTCGAAGACTGGAAATTTAGACTACTAACGGTGGTTTTGCAGGGCTTTCATTGATTAGATATATTTTTAATGTCTGTTTACACATAGATTAATGACGAGGTTAATTAATCATTGTTTGTTGTGCTTGAAAGGTGGTAGGTGTATGCTCTCACCTTGTGCAAACTTGGTGATTAGAAGCCAGACCCATCTCTTTTATGTTTTTAATCCCTTAGAGGGCCTACCTCCCGACTTGTGAGACGGAATGACCCAAGCGGTGCTTTCGTTTCGGTCTGCTAGATAAATAATTGTGGTTGTGATGAAAGTCATCAATCACCTAGTGCCACTGTTCTATATCGACAAAAGTCTCCCTTAGTATCCACGTGATGCGTAAAAACCCTTTCTGAGGGCTGGTAGGCCTCTTAAATGAGCGAATCGCCACATGTATAGACACCAGATTATCCTGAAACATTGACTAGAAACCACTTGTTGTAGAAGCCAAAAACCTTTTTTGCTTACTGGTACAGGAGGTCAGACCTTCTGAAGCCACCCTACACGTACTATTCATGGTAGAGACAGAAAATCCCTCAATTCATAAGATCTCCGGATCTTCGGGGTAAGAGATTTGGTGTGCCCATGTTGTGGTGGGGGAGCCAATGTCACCAATATCTCTAGCTATCTGCCTTGTCTCAGTATATGGAGTAATCTAAGTAGGGACTCAACAAGTAGTATGCTCTTTCCAGCCTAGGTTGTGCATGCTTACGAGTGTTATCAAATTTGTCAAGACTAGTGAAAAACTCAGGGCTAATCTAGGCCCTCGTTCAAGCTTTTACTCTGATTGTATGTCAGAGTCATCCGAAACATTCTGTTTTCCATATTTTGTGTGTGTGTTTAAAACAAACATTTCCAATCTCAACCAAACACCACACCTCGAATCTATAACATTCCAACCTTAACATCACAATTTTCTTCAGACCTAGAGTTACCTTGATCTATTTCAAATTTGTCATCACCAACCCACTCAAAGTTTAGTCGGTGTCATCTTACTCATATTGACATCCTTAACCTAGTCCAATCTTCATTCGTCAAAATGGTTGTGATCATCAACAAAACTAGGCCAAATCCAAAACCATATATACTCGGAGGTGATCCAAAATTCGCTCTTAATGATGAAGAGGATCTTGTATATTTTGAGGCATACTTGGAGGAACAAGATGAGATACAAAGACTTCAACCTATGTGTAACTCCATTCCAACACTAGAGCAAAATATCCTAGCACAAGAACTCCAATATCTCATCCAAACACTTCACCAAATACCCCAACCCCTAGACCAACAATCCATACAACGATTCCAAGCCCTCATCCAAAAATTTCAACAAAACCAATCACCACAAATATAACAACTCCTAGTCAAAATCCAACAACTCATGCAATATCCATCTCCAAATCCTTCACAACATAAGCATGATAGTACTAGTCGATCCTTAAGTCATCTTAATGATACTCTTGACAAGGGAAATACCATCTCAAGTTTGGAATCATATATCACTCCATCTACTACTCCTCTATCATCATCCAAGAGAATGCCTATACCAAAGCCTACTAGTCCTACACCAACACCACCATCAAACTTTCCAAGCTGTAATCCATTAACCAACAAATCCTCAAACAATTTTCTCGAAAGATTCTTTGCAAAATCTAAAAGCAAAATAAAAGCTATAGAGTTATCCAAATACACCAATCTATTTAATCCTTTTGACCCTCCATTTAATCAAAGTCCAAGCCCTAAGTCTAATCCATCTAACACCCCTCTTGTCCTTCCACCGTGGGACCTATCCACTCCTAGTCTTAATCCACCTAATCCAATTAGCCTTCCACCTAATCCTACTCACATGCCTTCAACTTCCATCACCCATCCACCTACAAAGGATGTGATCCAAGGGCTACTAGCAAGGAATAAACCATCCCTATGTCATCAAACATCTATCCCTAAGCCTACCAAAGAACCTTCAAATGTCATGCCTATTTCTCCAAATCCACCATGTAGTCCACAACCCATTGAATAGTCTCTCACCATGAGTCCAAGTCAAGATATATTATACCCTCATGTCGTTGAGTATCTAGAGCATCTCAAGCCTATCCAAGAGTCTTCGACTTCCACTTCCATTCTTATCCAAAATCAAGGGTTATGTGAAGAGTCTAGTCCTGAGCATGTGGAAACATTAACCCCTTATCCAAATCAAGATCAATTCCCTTTCATTTAATCTATCCATAACATATATATTTTCTATGATCAAGATATTATCTATTATGAAGAGCCTATCCATAATTCACTTAATCCTATCCATGATCCCACATTATCCACTTGTCATGATGAGACACATGCCTCCCAAGCAAATGTAGAAGATCAAACAAATAACTTGGATCTTAATGAGCATAATAATAATCAAGATCCTAATGATCCTTTGTCATCCACTATCAAGCCCATTTCAAATCCACCAACATGTCCACTTGGTCTTACCACCTTCATCCATGAATGTTAGTCCTTAGGAAAGCAACAACCATTATCCACCACTTCACTTTCTCCATCCAATAATGAACTCAAGTCTAGTGTCCAAACTACACCTAGTCGCATAGTCCACCGCATACTCCAAAACATGAAATACCAAGGTAAAGGCTCAGGCCTTCATGAACAAGGTGTTTTGGATCCAATCCATGTCAAAGTACCTCCACGCTCATATGGACTTAGATATACACCCCAAGGTAAACAATCTAAAGATGTTGGTAATTCGTCTATTCCTTCTAAGTTGACCACTTTCCATCACAAATCTTATCATACCACCATAACATATGTTGCCATTCCACCTCCATCATCTTACAAATGTCAAAAGCATGTGACCATACACCTTCCACCATCCAATTTACTTCCACTACTTCTAACTCCTAATATCCCTCCATCCACTTTACCACCACTTCTCCCAACGTTAAATCCATCCATTTACACATTCCCTTGAATTCCTAATCATGGCCAATCAATGCACACATCGTCTAAACATAAAGCTTCCACCATGTCCATGGGATTCAAAAATAAACATTTAGATGCCACTACACATAAAGCCAAAAATCCTAAGGGTCCTAATGCCTTAAGACATCAATTAAAAAAGTCAAAGCAAAGTAAATTCAAAAATCCATCTAAAAGGCTACCCAAGCCCATACCTTCACAAGCAAAGTCTAAAACTAAAATGGTATGGGTACCTAAGCAAAAAGAAAGAAAGTCAAACGAGGCATCCACATCACAAAAATCCCAACCATCCTCTTCCATCCAAAAATTCCATTCCATTCCAAAGTTTCAATTTCCTAAATCCCATAAGCAAAACAAAAGTCATAAAAATACTAAGTCTATGTGGGTCCCAAAAATCCTACATCATCCATCCCCTAAGCAAACATCTCCATTGCTTCCTATGCCACCTTCCAATCAAAAGATTCAATGTTTATCAGGGTGTGTGCAACTGTTGGTCATGGTTCCCTTCCATTCCACAACATCTCCACATACCTCCATCTCCCCATCTTTCATCCATTGTCCTATATATTTCACCCATCACCTCCCTATGGTCCATGCTTTTGGATAAGTCTTTCATCCACCCCTTTGCATAAGTCCTACATAATCCACATCATATTCCACTTTCCCCCATCCATTATCCTTCCTTTCATAATCCATATCACAATCCACGATCTACCTAATCCCATCTCACTTTCATGCAATCTCCCTTACCAACATCAATGAGCATAATGACATTTGACATGGTCCATGCGATGACATCCATCTCTACTGGGACACTATCACTTTTCATGGAACTAGACACTTAAGTCCCTTCTATCCATATTCCCCCTTCTCCTATCCCAAAAAATCAAAAAAGTAAAAAAAAATCAAAATAGTAAAGAGAAATCCATTCATCCAATGGTGAAAACCACCCTTGGTGGTGCCTTGGATAAGTACCATGATGAAAACCTGGCAAACATGAATCATGTGTAGGTTGATCTTCCATGTCACTTACACTTGGGGGCACGATGTCTCATCCAACCGATCATTTTCCAACCTATCATTTCCCATCCTACCATTTTCATATCCTATCCTACCATACCTATCATATTGAGTCCATTTATCCTCTCTTCCTCCTTTTGATCTTGATAAAGATAGGGGGCAAAATGTTGACAAATGCTTTGGATATCTTTTGATATACCTCATCCTTCCAAACAAGCCTATCATTATCCTATTGTCATAAGCTTTGTCATGAAAAATCCTAAGTATTTCACCTAGAATGGGGCATGTTATTCCTATGCGACATAGTCTTTGGAGATCACATCCCTTCCACTACCACCTATCCATTTATCTATCCATTCATCATACACTTTCCATGGCCTATTCTTTTATCCATTTGCCTATCATGGGCCTTCCACTTCATTTATTATCGGCCATTCATTTATCTATCTTACTTCCATCCTTGCACCTAGACTCGGTTTTCCCCTGTCATTGGTATCTAGCAGAAAGGCTACCCAAATTGTCATCCATTAACATCCCAAAACATTTTCAAATTTAACACAAAAAAAATCAAAATATTCCTGTTGACCTATTTTCCTCTGTGCAGAGTTAAATAGTTCACCTTGTATTTTCCTTGAAAATCCTTTAGAAATGACCCTACAAGGCTTAAATCCTTCAAATATTTATGCTATGCCTTGTCAAAAATCTCAGAAAATCTCACCTTGAGAATCTTTGCTGAAAACCCAGAAACCCTTTGTCTTCAAGTGCTTTCCATCGCATATAAATCTCAATTTTATAGTTAGTATCTGTATATGCATTTTCGAATGTATGTTCGCATGTACATTCGCCATTGTATGTTCGCATATGCAAAGGAAATGTACATCGGCAAGATACAAGGTGCCATATACAATTGCATATGTAAGGTGGAATGCAGGGATGAATGTATGTTCGCATTGTATGTTCAAACATACAATCGCACATACAAAGGAGAGATACAAGGAGAAGATGCAAAGAGAACATACAAGGCTGACATACAAAGGCGACATACAAGGATACAAGAAGAAAATATATAAGGCAAAGATACAATGCCCGATGCATAGACAAAAGCAAAGACATACAAGGGGGACATACAGGTTCACATACAAAGGCAAATCCGAGATACAAAGTAAAGATGCATGTATGTGCCAACATACAAAGGGCAATATACATTCACAGATACAAGGGTCATATGCAATGTAAAGATACATTGGCAACATACAAAGGAAAAGATGCAAGTCAATATGCATCAGGTTACAATTGCATATGCCAAGATGAATGTATATCGAGTTGTATATCGCGAATGCATAACAGAATGTACATCGCCGATATACAAGGCAAAGATACAAAGTGTAGATGCAAGGAAAATATGCAAAGGCCGACACATTTGATATACAAAGGTGCTTGCATATCGGGCGATTGTATCTTATATGCATTTTCCAATGTATATTCGCATATACAAGCAACAAATAAAGAAGATACAAAGGGTGGGGTCCACCATTGTATGTATATACAATTGTATGTTTATACATGCAATCACATATACAATGGGAATATACATTCCTGACATACAAGGCCCGGACCTAAAATGAATGTACATTCTGGTTGATAAAGGCACAAGTAATTGAATGTATCTTTTGTTTGTATGTTTCACGTTGTATGTTTTCACATACAAGGGCGATATGCAAAGCCAATATACAAAGGTCACATGTATATGTCGAAATAAAGTGTTTGCATGCAAGTGGTTTATATGCAATTTTCCTTTGTATATTTTGCATTGTATATGTGATATACAAAGGGGTAGATACAACGGCGACATACAACTCGGACGTGACTAGAGAATCAAATGCAGCTGATAATCTTTTGAGATCCGTAGTTTGTATATAGAAGCGCATTGTATATGCAATATACAAAGGCAATATGCAAAGGGGTACATACAAACTGGACCTGACTGTGGAATTGAGTACAACGGATAATCATTTGAGGTTCGCAGGAATGAATGTACATGCGATTGCATGTGCCGATGTACAATTGTGGTATACAAAGGCCGATTCAAAAGATAAAAACCCACGTTTGTATGCAGGCGCATGCATATTCAAATGCATATACAAAGGCACTTCAAAGGTTGATTTAAATACCGAATGCAGCGCAAATTCAAATGGTCTTTCAGATGCCGATTCAGGTCGCAGATGCAAAGCGATATACAAACACAGTTGACCAAAAAACTTTGATTGCCCATATCTCCTCCATTCTGGCAAATTTTGATATGCTTCAAAAGGCAAAAATGCTTGTTTTGCCTCCTCTTTCATCTGGCGGGCTTTAATGAAGGATATTTTCACTTTCAAATTTTGGATCTGGATTTGCATGTTTTGGCGACTAGACGTTTCAGCGACCATTTTTGGGCAGATGCAAATATTTGTTGCATTCATTGCTATAGGTAGATGTTCAGCAGCTCGCATTGATGACCAGAAATATCTCTCAACCGCCTTGTTTCAGATATTTCATATATTCATTGTTGAAGATAGACGATGCATCAGCTTGCATTAAAGACTCAAAATATCTTCCATCTGTCATGTTCCAGATCTTTCACGCCATAACTTCTACAAGTAGGCATCCCTTCAGGTAGATATTTTCTGATAGCGCCCATGGGGCGAACTTATTGTAACCGACTTAGGTCATATGAAAATGCTATATATGCATAGGAGAGAGATGTAAAAAAGGTTGGAAATTTTTAGCATTCAGTCTTTCTGTTTCCAAACAGAACTTTCCTCTATTGTAGCTATGCCTTCTTATTGTATATATGTAAGTTATTTTTACCTCTTTTACTAATATTTAGTTCAGTGTGAATCTGTATATGATTATCTGTGAACATTTTTTGTTCCTCTCAACCATTTTGCTTCTCACCTCTGCTAGAATCATTTGAATCTGTGTATGTCTACTTGTTGTATCTGGTCATGTTGTGCATCTTCTTAATACTGTGAGGGTTTGTTTTATTCAACTTGGTGAATCACCTTTACTTTCAAGTTTTTTTCTAGTTTTATCTTTCATTCAAAAGCATTCCTTCTCCCTTTTCCTCTGCAAATTCAGTAGATCTTAGGTGATAACCAGCTAGGAAGTCAGCCTTCTCCAGAGGTTCTTTCCAAAGATAGGTGACCCACAGACCTTGGAAAGATCCCATGTTTCTCCAGATTGCCAAAGTTTTATAACTGCAATAAGGGTGCAAATCTGAGAGACAACAATTCCAAAAAAAATCAAAACATTTCAAAAATCCAAGCAATAAAATCAACCCAATCATCAAATCATTTCTTCAAATCAATTATTCCAATCAATTCAATCAATTATTCCAATCAATTCAATCAATCAAAACAATCTTTATCAAATCAATTCATCAATTCTCCAAATCATTCTTCCAAATCAAATCAATCAAACCAATCCAAGCCATGATCTACATGCAAGTCAATCCCTAATCCATACTAATCTAATAAAACCAATTCACACACATCATCCAATCACATCCTTGGTCTTGATCCTAATCTTTCTATCAACAAAATTAATCAATCAATCATCATAATCAACGGGATATATCATTCCCACATCCTTGTGTTGATCTAGGGATATATTGTTCCCTGCAATGACAACACTAAATCAATCAATCATCAATCAAATCCTGACGTTGATTCACATGGCCAACAACACCAGTATTAATAAATCAATCAATTGTCTTATACAGGATGTTGCATTGTCGAAATCAGATCAGGCGTCTTATACCGCATGTTTCATTTCCTGAAACCAAACATCTATCATCAAATCAATCAATCAATCAATCACTTAATCACTGGTTTATATCTTTATAGGGGCAATACCTTGTTTGTTTTGAATCATTTGTGCATGCTTGCTTGCTTGCTTGTGTGTGTGTTATCATTTTTAACTTGCATTTGTATCAAATCTAAATCATTCCTAGCTAATATTCAATTCTTGTATCTAGACAAGGTTGTATTACACTGGGGCACGAGACACATCATCACCTTGGTCCTTATACCTTGGTGCATAACGTCTAGTGTCATATCAAACTTCATGGTTGCTCACCTTCATTGCAACATAACACATCATTCATCTCTTTCTTCCATCCTTTTTGTTGCATCTTTCTTCCTTGACCAAATCCATTTCATTTTGAGAGCCTACCTGTGTTTGTCCAACCCGCCTATCCTCTCGAGGGGGCATCATCATCCTATCCTTTCATCTTCATCTCATTACCTTAACTTCTTTGAAATGATGTTACTTGACATGAATCTCATCATCTCGAACATCATCTCAAAGAGGGGCAAAATGTAGACACCTAAATTTGACTATATCTCACGACATTACATTTCGACATATTTTCTTCTAAGTCCCCTTCATGACCCCTTCCATCACTCCCATTAGTTAAATAAATTATATTTATTTAACTAATTCCTCTTATCCATTTATCCTCTTCTTGCATCAAATTAAATAAATCTTATTTATTTACTTCCATTTGTCCTCCATTTGCACCAAATTAAATAAATCTTATTTATTTAATCTCATTTTCCTCCATCATCCAATTTAAATAAATTAAATATTTATTTAAATGCCACTTGTCTTTCATGATTTAAATAATTTTATTATTTAAATTACTTATTCCCACTTACATCCCTATTTTCATCCTCATTCATTTTGTGTCATAAGCACTTCCTCTCCAAAATAAATTAAAAATCCCATTTATTCCCACTCCCATCCTTATTTTAGTCACCTATCATACCTCTTTATTGTGCGTCATAAGCACTAAAATTTCCTTTTAATCCTAACCATCGACATCACACAATTGGCTTTCAATCCTAGCCATTCATTTGATTCCCTTTCCCTCTATAATTCAAACTTCATTTTCCATTCCAAACCCTCACACTTCTGCATCAAATTTTCATACTCTCTCTCTCTCTGACTCACTCACTCACTCACACAAGTCATTTTCATACAACGCTTGAGCTATGTTATGCTACAACGGTGAGCAATCAACAATCCTTCGACATTTTGCATTCTTATGCAAGACTGAGAAGAACCATGGAGATAAATCAAGCCTTGTATTTCTGTTTTGATTTCCATGCTAGTTTGTGCTTTATGGTGTTTGTTAGGGTTTAGTTAGTTTGTTGTTTTTGACACTAAATCTAATTTTCCCTAGCTACACATTCTGATTGATTTGGGCCATACTAGGGTTTAGATGATAACTCCTAGGTGGCATAAATAAAAGCTATGAAAATAAAGCTCAGTTGCACACTTTCATATTGAAAAATAAAAAATATCAATGGTATATTAGCTTTGAAAGCGAAACCTTGATGCAATAGCCAAGGGTGGGCAAAAAAAGATATCCTAGCAAAGCACATAAACCCTAATATAAAAAGTTTTCAATGAAGCACAAGGATGTAAAAAGAAGTTCAAAATTAAAAATATAACCTGTAAACTCAAAAAAGTGTAGATCTAAAAACTCTAATGTAATGTGAAACCTTAAAAATAAGGTTGGGATGTGTAGGATTGGATGAGCTCACCAAAATGTAATGAAAAATAAAATTTTCTTAAGGGTAACCAAGGTTATCCAATTAAATACATACAAATAAACACAGGTAAGCCTAGGTTAAAAAATGATTGTTGGGTATTGGAATTATGATAAGTGTACTTTCTATTTAAGGAAAATAAATAAGAAGATATGGCTACTTAGCTTAATGACTGAAGAATTAGTGCCAAATGAAGAAGATTGTGTCATCATATCGTGTATTCTTAGAAAATGATGCCTTTGTGTTAGTGGAGTGCCTAAGTGTCTACACTAGATTTTCTCTATCATAGGTCAAGTTTGCAGCTCTAGGACGAAGTCACGGTTGTAGATCTGTACTTTGAGTTTAGACTCATCCCTATGCATAGTGACATTCTGTCTCATAACTTTGCCTAATAGATAATGGTTTGCTCTACTCTTCTTAAATATCCAAGGACTGCGTGGTATTTAGAAATACCTTAAGGGTTGTCAATTCATAGCAAGGAGACAAGTTCTCCTAGATCAACCCTGAAAGGTGAACAATATCAAATATGATAGGTAAGAGCCTTAATTATGTAGATTTGTTACTCCTTTTAGTGCAACAAATCAAAATGTGTCGCTACTCATTGCTCCAATACTTTAGAATGAAATGATTTTGAATGCTTTAGTGGATTAGAAGATGATTATAATAGACAAATTGAATGTTTCTAAATACTAGTGTATAACATCAAATTACATAAACACGTGTTTAGCTGGTTCAAGGCAAGAGGGTGAATGGGCCTAGTTGGCCAAATTTTAATTTTGAATATTAAAATAGAAGGGTACAAGTCCATATTCACCATGTGATCGTGAAAGTGTCTCAAAACTAGCTAACAATTAGATTCAGGTGGCAAACAGATAAATGAAGGTAGGTGTACAGGTGAATGTGATAAATATAATGGATAAGGCGAATGTATATGAAAGTGTGTGAAAAAGGATATGGTATGGTCACTTGTATGGGAATATGTGTGTGTATAGATGAATAAAAGATTAAGTCCAACTTACAAAATCATAACATTTCACTATGTACATATATAAGACAATTTACTCAAAATAGACACAAAGCTAAATAAGAAATGATATAACTATATAAGTTATATAATTTAAATATGATATTTATATATTAATTATAAATAATAATAATAACCATTTTATTTGAATTGTAAATCTCCATGCTATGCAAAATTAATCTTTACCACTGGCACCAAATAACGCCCACTAATCTTTTGTAGTATAATTGCGCCGTAATTAAAAACACAATAGACTACAATTCTATTTGCAGCCGGTGGGTTAAAAATGTTTATGTTAATATTTTTGCTTTGAGGAGATTAAATCGCGGAATGTTTTTATTCTGCGCATCAGTTGAAGCTACAGTTAATAATGGAGTCAGAAGGAGCGCTACAGGCTGCTAACAAACTTATCACGCAATTACAATCACAAGTTGCCGTACTCACCAAGAGAGTTCAGGTACTTTTGCATTGTTGTAGTTTTCAGCAAAATGGAAATTTATGTCTGGTTTAATTTTATTTTTGATAATACAGGTTTTGGAGCTTGACAATACAAGGCTTTCAGCAAATCTGAAGAATACCCACAGCGTAAGTTCTTAAAGTTTTGCGTCGGTCTGTTTATTTGATCTGGGAATACGTCTTTTCGTTGAAAATCCGGCTTAAATCTACAAAATGTAGGGCAGTAACTTTTTGGCATTTCATAGTTACAATTAATTTCTTCAATAATCTCTCAGCAAGCCATTTGTGAATATTCAGCAGTTGCTCATGTCCTTTGTGGGTCCCCTGATTATTACCAATTAGTGGAGGTTTTACAGAAATGCCTAGTCATATAAAATAGTTAAGGAAGTGGTGATTTGGGTATTAAAATGCTCGAGGCACCGAAAATTCTCACTAGAATGAGATTAATTTAGATGAATCATTTTGTCAAGCAAATAGTGTGCCTTCTGTGTGCTTTGCCAATCTGCAATCATTTCTACCAGGGCATTCACAATTACAACATGTTGACAATCTCCAATCTCTGTTCCACAGCGTACACTATTGTACATGCTGGAGTAATGTTGGCAAGGTCGTGGAGTTTGGCTTTACAACTACCAATTGCATTTGCATAGTATCTACAAGGCTTTTATATCAAACCCAATTTGTGAATATCCAGCAGTGAATGCAGAAAATCATATTATGTGGAACCATTTAATATCAAATCCAATTTGTGAATATCCAGCAGTGAATGCAGAAGACCATATTACGTGGAGCCATTTTATATCAAACCCAATTTGTGAATCTCTAGCAGTGAATGCAGAAGACCACATTATCTTCTGTATGCTTCCATATTCTGGCTATCAGGGTGTACTTAACAACATTTTCTTAGATCTCCATAACTTATTGCATAGCTTTCCATATTATTTTATATCTTAAAGTTAACGACCACATTATGTAGATTGATTTTGTTAAACAATTTATACGAACTATGTATGCCATCACAGTTTGCAATGTGGCTATCTGGGCACATGTTCTGACACCACCTGACAAAACTGGCTTTCCAATATTTTGCTGTGTCTTGACACTCTGTTCCACAACTTCCAACAACAAAATTTGGAAGTCTTGTTGAAGTCTTAATTATGTCTGTGTCATGTCTTATTCCTTATTGTGCGTAGGTTCAATTAAGAAGATTAAACCAACGTAGTCATACTGAAGACAACACAATGTTTCATCTCTCAGCCGAGTCGGCCTCAGTGCTTTTAGTTATGATGAGAAGCAGGAGATTATTAACAGAGAGAGGCTACTGGCAGATAACAGGGTATTCGGTGTTCACCTCATGGACTTACAAACAGAACTTGATGTTGCTATCCTTATGTCATTTTTATTGGACAAATGTATTCCCTGTGAAGGAAGATGGTAATTTTTATTTTTGGACTCTATTCTTTTGATACTTAGTAATTTTGAATACAAATTTGTGTAGAATTTGGACAACAAAATTTCATGTCTTATATTGTTTTCATTTGTTTTCTAGTCAGGATTTAGAAATTACTTGCACACACATTATATAATCCCATTTTAACATACCAAGATGGATTTCTACATCTACATCTGCATGGGGGATTGGGATCCCAAACTCTTATATATTGGAGCTTACTGTTATTCCATTTTGCATTGTGATGCAGATGCATGAAGAGAGGGAAAGCTGTCAAGTTCTCTGTAATGGAGAGATCAGGGTGGTAGACTCTAATGAAATAAATCAAGGGGAAAATAAAATAGATTTTGATATCCATGATTCTAATGAGCAGGATCCATCTATATTATATTTGGAGGATAATGATAATGCAATTATTCAATACAGTTCTAGAGAAGACAATGTTGTCTCAGGTTCATCAAACATGCATACGATGGTATTTGGAAATACCGATTCAAGTGTAATGAATACTATGCACGGATGTCATGAAATGCATCAGAGAACTTCTCTGGGTCAGGCCAATATTGAAAATGAACCTTTGGAAAAACTGGACGCTGTATTTGGACAAACAGAAGGTGGCAACTGTCTGATAGATGACAGCACTAAATTTTGTGAAGTGTCTGACATACAAGATGATCATGTCAGGAAGAAGAAAAAAGACAACAAAAAACAGGTACTAGTTAATAACACTTACCTGCTTTCATCTTTGAAATGTTGTCCTGTGAGTTCTGCACTTTTATGCTCATTTTTTTTGACTGGTAAATGAGGGTTATATTTATTATTATGCGTCCCTTGCCCAGAACAAAAGAAAGTACAAAGGCATAGGTTGCAATAGTCAACCAAGAGATGAAAACGAACTAAAAGAGAATAACTAGAAGGAACACTAAAAGCATGCTTACAAATGAAAAAAACCAAAGTTAAAAATTTAGGGAAAATCTCAGGGCAGAGCTCATAGTGTACCTTGGGCAAGGTTATAGGACTCTCTGTGTACTTGGTGAGTCCTTTGAGTCCAAGTCTGAGCAGGTCCATATTACAACTGTTGCATCTGTGCCAAGACTGATTCGGGTAGCACCAGTCCTTATAGAAACATTATAGATATCATTACTAGATATCAGTTGTGGGAATTAACTGTGTGTTTATTATCGAGTCTCTGCTGAGATTTTGTCAGAGTCAGAGTCTGTATTGAGACTAAGTCTGGTAACACTAACCTTGGATGTGCCTGGGTCTGTATTACTAGAGATTGTGTTTTTCTGGTTCACAATGATAAGTTTGTTGCCTACATCACAGTGTCCTCATGGCTGGTTTGAGGTGCCTAAGAGTTCTTGGGAATGCAGCCCTGTTCAACGATGTGCCCCATCGCCCCAAACTCATTGCGCTAAAATTTTGGGTAGATCTTAGGGTAGAACTTGAAGTTTATATGAGGGTGGGCCTGGGTCCGTAATATTAGACAATGGTAGGTTTGAACCTACCTCTAAGTTTCTCATTGTCACTTTGAGGTGTTGTGGGAATAGAACCTTGGCCAATGGTGTGAAACTCATTGTTCCCCTCTACTTTTCCCAAACCCATTGGTCAAATTTAAATTAATCTAAGGACATAAATCAAAGTATACACAGCAGTGGGGTTGGGGCCATAGTTTTAGGGAGTGTCTCATGTGGTTCACAATTATAAGTTTCACCCCTACCTTCAGCTGTCCCCATATTGAACCATGGTCAACAAATTGAACCCATTGTTCCCCATTGCTTGCTCCAAACCAATTTAGAAAAAATTTAGGGTAGAGCTTTAAATGTACATGGGCGTGCGCTTTGGTTGGAATATCAGAATGCGTTCCATGTGGTTCACGACAGAAAGTTTGACACCTACCTCTAAGTGACAACATGGCCACTTTGAAGTGCCTAGGAGCCCATACGAGTGGAACCTTGGTCAAAGATGTGAAATTCATTGTTACGAATCTCACCGCTTGTCTCAACTCCATTGGCACCTTTCACACTCAAGTATATACGATATAGTAGATTTCTATTCAAGGAGTTTCCCAAAGTGAATCCTATAAACAAATTTTTCTCAATGGCATGGTAGCAAATATTTATAGAATTTGCAAAGGAATATGTTGAACTAGTGGGAAATTAATAGAAAATATATGGGAGACACTCGCTAGCTTTTCTTTTATTGCATTGTTTTTGTTTCAACTCTTATACTTATTTGTAATGTCCCCTTTTAAAATTAAACCAAGATAAACCTAAGCACCCATATGTAATGGTCCACTCTATTTTTTTTTTTTGAATTTTTTGCAATAGTAGAAGATGCAAATGCAAATCCTCACACTTTTTGATCACCCAGATCTCGATGTGGGCAAGGTGAGAGCATACAGTGTTTGAACAACACACTAATTGTATGAATGCACTACCAGAAAAGTAAAAGGCGGCATAGCTGACCGGAGTATACAGGTGGCAGGGTCGACTCGAATCTACACCTTTTCGGCAGACAAGTATGCTTGAATGCAGAAGTCATTGGCAGATTCCAATAGGTCTGATCAAGCCAAATTGGCTGATAGCAATGCAGACTTGATCAATGCCAAAACGGGCTGTACAATATGCAAATGCAATTGGGTCTAGCGGTGAATTGACTAGGACCTTCTTACAATTATGAAATGCAGACTATTGGTGGTATACCACCTAGTTTTTACAATACAATTGGAATGTAACTACTATCTAGCGGATAACCATCCAGATTTACAATGAGCATGGAATATGAACTACTAATAATATTAATTCAGTAAACATCAACAACACAATACTGAAATCAGCTCAAAACAACAAAATATCACTGTTGCATCAAAGGATTAGTCCAATAATAAATTGCAAATAAGAAAACTCTGGATATCAAGCTGAAACTGAAGGTAAACTGCTGTTTTGAAGGCTGAAATGAACACATGAAGCTACCAGATGACTGTACGACCCTCATACACTGCTGAAACTAGTAACCATAATTGTATGGCCTCTCAAAACTGCAGAAAACTCCTAAAATCGGACTGTATGGCTTTACTCTGCTGCAGGTGAAAACAAAATTGTACAACCTCTTTCTACAGAAGTATTGTTATAGAAACTCTATGAGACTTTATTGAATATAATCGAATGATTACAAAGAGAGCGAATGCTCATTATATAGAGAAGATGCAGACTAAGAAAGCCTAAAAGCTAGAGAAAAGCAAAGCTAACAATAGACGAACAGATTGCATAAAGCAACCAGCTGTAAAAGGCATAAAACTATCTTATCTAAGGAAAGACAGATTGACCATTATATAAACATACTAATTTATTTTAATACCCCCCCTTAATGGTCAATATCCTAACTAAAACAGTGCCCCCCCTAAAGATGACAACAAAAACAGAGATAGGCTAGTCCATGAGCAACTGAAAAAGCAGGCAGAGGAGATTGGCCTAGAAGGCGTAGAAAGCAGACTCCTTCTGCTCAGTATGCTCTGCGACGTGTGTTGATGGAGTTGAAGCTTCAGACTTGGAGCCAAGCGTTTCTGACAATCCTTTTTCATATGGCCGAACTTGTGACAGTAATTGCATTGGATGTTGTACTTTTTAGAAGGGTCCTGTGACTAACCCTGACTGAATGGCTGAGAGGGCTGATTGGAGCCCTGATTCTGTTGAAAGGACTTGGCAGTGAATGCCTATTCTGAGGAGGAAGTAGCACTACCGAATTGCTATTTCCATCGATCTTGTTGCAAGAGTTTGTTGCACAGATCTGAAAACTTCAAAGTAACATTAGTTGAAGTAATGTTGAGAGTTTCGATAAAGTGCTCATAAGAGGGTGGTAGACTTTTCAAAGTGATCACTACCATATCTTCTTCTTCCATCTTCCGACCAATCGTCGTCAACTGATCACGGATGTCCTTGATTTTTGTGAGATGCTCTTGCAGAGACATTTGATCATCCATCATCATCATCGAGAAGAGCATGTTCTTGAGAAAGAATGCTCGGCTTTTGTCAGAGGTTTCATGAAGGTCCTTCAGTGAATCCCAAATTTCTTTTGCTGTTTTCCCAGACGGAACCTAAGGCAACTAATGATCGGTGGTCGATAGCTTGATAAGCATTACCGCTTCACGATTTTGCTCATCGAATCTATCCTGATCCTTACCCGCCACAGGAGGACGTGTAGTTGTGCCCAGAATAATCTTGTCCAAACACTGATACTCAAAAATAGTCATCATCCGCTGCTTCTAGGTGTTGTAATTTTTGCCATTGAATCTTTGAGTGCTCTCCAACAGAATGTTGGTCAAAGATGCCATGCTTCACGTTTCCGAGACACGAAAAAACAAATTATAAGCAGTGGGCATAGAAACCGGAGTAGATAGACGGCACAAGAAGGGAAAATAGAGGTTTTGCATAGATTACAGAGTACTGATTCCGAAGACACGAAATATACTGACTCGAAAATCTAAACACGGATATTGAGGTACGGATCTCAAGACAAATCAGAATCAGGGATTTCAAAATATTGATCTCGAGAATATAGAAGGCATAGGTTCATAACATCGGAACACGGACTTCGAGGCAAGATGAAAAATAAGTCTGCATGTCTGTTGGATGCAAATCTCGAGGCACAACACGGCATAGATTCCAAAATTACTTTCTAAATGCAGCAGCCAGAACATATACACGAAGATGCCGTTGAATATCGCCAATCAACAAAATCGAGAGCATATAACAAATGCACAGAAAAACCGGTGAACTAGTCACAAGACGTGAGCAGAAGACAAGAACAGGAGTCAAATCGCTGACTTTCAGAGAAACTGGATACAAAATGGTGCCTCAAACAGCTGACTGGGATTTCAGAGATAAATCCATGAAAATCGCGAGCAGAAACCACGAGACCTGCAGAAGACCTCCAATGGTAAAATTGCTCCAGCAGATGTTTAAAAAAAAACGCTGATGAAGATCTTCACACACCGTACGCCATTGGAACGCTTCAACGAAATCGCGGCATGAAATAGCAGAAAACAGTTGTGAATGATCCGGAACCAGGATAAAATGCGACAGGCACTGAAGAAATCACGATCACCACATATGATCAGGAACACAAAACACTGCTGCAGAAATCAAGGCAAGAGGAAAATGAACAGCGACAAGTAAAAAACTAGCGTTTAGATAGACAGAGAAAGCGCCAAACGCCCAGAAATGGCGATAGAAACGGAGATCCGCGACTACGGTAAAAAATCCCGACCAGATAATGTACGTGGCCTCCAAACGACTTCAATCACAGAGATCTTGCAGAAAAACACGACCTCAGAACGGAACAAAAACGAAATCGTGATTTCAAAACGCGAGTCTTCAGACGTTGCTTCAGACCATTTAGTGACTTGCCAAAACACGCCAAAACACTCCTCCGTGACCTCCAGGTTTCAAACCGTGAGTTCCTTAAAAAACATGACCATAGAATGCAAACAAGGGCGCCATAACTCCAATAAACGTGAACAGACACAAATCGCGACCTAGAAAGATTGCAGGCGGCATTCAGAAACATGCAGAAAAAAAAGACAAACTTTAAAACCCAGAGTCCCGCTCACCCGGGCTCTGATACCATGTTACAGAAACTATATGAGAGTTTATTGAATATAATCGAATGATTACAAAGAGAGCGAATGCTCATTATATAGAGAAGATGCAGACTAAGAAAGCCTAAAAGCTAGAGAAAAGCAAAGCTAACAATAGACGAACAGATTGCATAAAGCAACCAGCTGTAAAAGGCATAAAACTATCTTATCTAAGGAAAGACAGATTGACCATTATATAAACATACTAATTTATTTTAATAAGTATGGCCCTCCAAAATACCTCAAAACTATTGCAAACTCAGCATAGATGGTACTGACCACTCAGAGAATGGTATGACAGCATAGACAAACAATATGGCAAAATGAAAGTGCAGGTTTAATCCCAAAAAGAGGTGCAAATCACCATTTTCCTCCTCACGCCCCTCTGGAATAGGTGTACGGCTTGCACTAGGTGATTAATCTGCTCATGATCAACAGTATGACTGACAATCAAGGAAAGAATCAACATACAGACCAATATGACCCTCTTGCAAATGGTACGACCATGATTTCAGATGGTATGGCTCCCATAGACACCACAAAAAGTTGTGGCTAGGTTATATCAACACCAATAAAATACCCAGATTCGATCAGCAACTTAAAACACATCAAAAATCTCCATTAAACACTGAACTTCACACAACCAAATTCAATTGTAAATCTCCACAACATTCAACACATAGGTGATTCCTGAATGGAAATCACTCAATCAGCTAGGAGGGTTTTCGTCCTTGAAATTGAACTTGCCAGAAGGGTTTTTGTCCTTAGGCAAAGCAAGAAGAACTCACGTTCATTCTTCAAAGCAATAGAAATGAATAGGCAAGAAGAAGAATTCTAAGGGCAAACCTCCATTTTATATCCTTTTTGAGGAAATAAAATAATATTATTTCTTTTTGCTCACATACTTAAAGTTATAAAAATATAATAAAGTATCCTTTTTGACCACCTTTTTGCACCTTGAAGCTAGCGACACTTTATTCAAAAAACTTATAACAACCTTCTTAAATAATTAAATATAAGTTGTGTTTTAAAATATAATTCAAAATCACTTTTTTGACAACTTAATTTAATTATTTAATTGTTTTCTCTTTTTCCACCACCCCATTAGCCTGTAGGATAAATTATAGAAAATAGGCTAAGGGTCATCAACAACTTATGCTTGAGAAGGGGACATGACACCATCATATATTTAAGAGGGTCATAATGTCACAAAAAGGAGTGCTTAAGTTATTATAATAAAGTAAAGTTAAAATATTAAATAAAGGTCTCTCATAATTAAAGTTTATTTTAAATAATAATTCCTCTCATGGGTCATGAAGGAAATTTGAGAAGTTGTCTTTTGGAGGGTAAGTATATTTAAGAGAGGTCAAGCAAGGAGGAGGAGGCATGCATTGATGAGTAATTCTATATTCTGATTTCTACTCCTTGTTGGAGCATTGGACTTTGGTTCAATTAACCTGAGGACAAAAACCCTGTAGGTCTCAAATTGGAGGATGAAAACCCCTGATTTCCATCATTGAATTAGTGGACGAAAACCCCTGATTCAGACTTGGGGCAATCTCATCTAGGGATTGCATATGATACTTAATGTTAACATCCATTGTGTTATAAACTTCAAATAAATAAATATTATATTGTTAGTGGAACTCTGCTCTCAGCTTGAGTTCTTTCTTATATTATATTGAATACTGCTTATTTAAGACATGATGTTTCCACAGTCCATGATATTTAGATGTGTGAGCTTCTGGCTTGACTGCGTGTTGCTTTTTTGAATCGACATTTCGGATCACACTCCGTGATCCATCAGAAGATGACTGCGTGTTGAATAAAAAAGCAACACGCAGTCATCTTCTGATGGATCACGGAGTGTGATCCGAAACGTCGATTCAAAAAAGCAACACGCAGTCAAGCCAGAAGATGATGGATCACGGAGTGTGATCCGAAACGCCGATTCAAAAAAGCAACACGCAGTCAAGCTAGAAGCTCACACATCTAAATACTACTTATTTGTGAATCGTGTGGATGTGCCCCTACTTGGCCGTATCTTTCAATGCTTAGACTGATTAATGTGGTATCAATGAGCTTTAATACTCGACATTTATATTAGCACTTCAATAAATGTGGTGCGAAGTTCAAAAAATCGTAGGAACTCGTGAGTACTCGCCCTGCATTTTGAATCTCAAGTTCTCGGAGGTATAACTCGCGACCAGGTAAATGGAAAATCTTGCCGCAAGTTTTTGGTTTAAAAATCCCGAGTAAATGGAGAAACCTGCCCAGACTCGCTCAATGGATAAAAACTCATTTACCTAAGGTATAAAAAACAACGCTGGGTTCATTTCGCATTTCATTTCAGGATTTTATTTCGGCATTTGCGGAAACCCTTGCGCATTGATTTTCCTTTCGTGGCCCTAGACTCCTGACGTGACGGGATTTAGAGGTAAGTTCTCCATCTATTGCAGAGGCAGACAATGGAAAATTCGAAAATCCTTCTCGTCTATGTAAAAAAAACGTTTTTGCTGTGCAGTGTCAAAACTAAAAACCGAGTCTGTTTCAATTCGGGTTCAACTAAGGTTCGTGTAGAACCCAGTAATATAGCTTGAAATTATAGTAAAATAATGTATCATCGAATGCAAACAATGATGAGGACAATACAGATGATTTGCTATATTTAGAAGCTGAAGATTTTATTTCAGACAACTTGAATTCAATCTTTCAAAACTAAGGTTATAGGCTTCAATAGATATGAATGTCCCAGATTTCAGGCCACATTTATACAACCCGTTGCTCATGAAACAACTTATACTGTATAAATATACAATGTATACATACCTCAGTCTGTAGTTCACAAATCAATTTTCAATAAATTACCTGCATTTCAACCCTTATTGTGCAAATGATTCTACAAGTAATGATCCTTAGATTGTTTCTTCCACCAACAATCATGAAAACCTTCTTACTTGCATGAAGACATATGTAAAGGAAAAGTATGTTCAACAGTAATACAAAATTACAAATGGTTGAAATGAAATTTTACTTGTATAAAATTATAAATATCACATTGTAAAGCACTGAATTTGAGCAAGATTTGGCCCTTTAAAAGTTATAAACCTGTGTTATTAAAGCATATTTTAAAAAATTAATGTATTTTTTAATGTTCGATAACTTTTTCGAGTTATTGCCGAGTTTTTCCCGAGTCCCGAGTTTTAAAATTTTTTGGGTCCGCCGAGTAATTGCTGAGTCTGAGTTTTTAAATTATGGCGTGAACTACTCTTGGCCAAGTTTGTTGGTCCAATCGACTCAACAGCTACAATTCTTTGGTTCTAATCCACCCCACTGAAGATCACAGCGAATTATTTTGGCATAGATTTCACAAACTATAGAGCACATGTATTTTATAGACCATGCGATTTTTGATATCGTGGCTCTTCCTTGACATTTAAGGCTTTGTTAACTGCCATCATCAATATCTTCATTTTACATTAGCTGAGATGTGAGTAGTCAGATAATCATCCGTTATGAATACCTTCAGCCCATAGTCATTTTAGGGGCGCAGCAGTAAACATTAAACACTGTGGTAACATAGTGATATTGAATATAATCCAGTGCACAATTATAATTCTCAGTGCGACTAGCTTCAAGAAATATTACAGTTTTCAGGTCTGATTGGTAAAGAAATACTTATCTATTTGCAAATACAAGTTGGTTATTCAAGGACCAATAATAAGATTGTGTAGCTTGCTGTCATCACTCATAATTGGACTAAATCTGATCATAACCCATTAATTCTGGTTTGTGGGATCAACTGTTGAAAGTTTGTGAAGTAAATTAAATTTGATAGATATTACATAATATTCCATTCGGGATATTACATTATCCCCTTGAAACATGCAGCAACATTAAAAAACATTTCTACCAGTGAGAGTTGTTTATGATGTTGATTGGGAAGAACATTGTAACATCTTAAGCTAGTTTGTAAAAAAGCAAAGCATTTTTAATTATGAAATTAACAATATCAAAATCCTATCTTGGAAAATAAAAGATTAATGTGGCAAATTATAATTTTCATAGTTGGAAAATCAAAATGCAATTACATATAATGCAGCAGAATATATGGGGTTTAGCATGTGTGGAAATGGAAATAACCCCAGTACACATGCTAAACAATTAGGATGACAAATAAATGATGATAAGGAAAATCCCATAATTGGACTCAGCATTGCATATCAAAAGTATGTGCATTAAATTTTGACAAATTTGCAAATCAAAATTTTGGGCATATTAAACAAAAAAGCACACAGTGCCAAAGTTTACCCCTAAGTAGTAATTTTTTGGACTGGAATTATAAAACAACGTTGCAATGACACACCATAGAAGTCTATTAACTTTGTTAATAAAACAAAATGGCAAATGCAGGTCTTAATTTTGAGAAAGAAGATGTCAAAAACAAATGTTATTTAAAGGTGTATCTCCAAAATAGAGTAATATACTTGTTCAGGTAGTCAATGACCTAGAGTCCAGGGGTGATCCAGATTCCAAGGGACAACATGCAAAAACAATTTTAGGATGTGTTATGGGTGGAAACTGTTTATATTGCTTTAAGAACAATAGTTATGGTATTATGACAAAGAGTTTGTAGATAATACATTAAAGTCCAAGGTAGAACTGTAATACCTGATTATATGAATTCAGAATCTGGCAGTTCTGTACAATGATTTGAGAGGTTGGATGTAGAATCAACTGAAATTGAAACTAAGTGACAAAACCGGAAGCTTATTCAAAGAATAGATAACAGACAGATATACAAGTGTGGCGAATGAAGTATAGCTTGACAGTTACAAGATAAGGAACCATCCGCTTTTCAGGGATTGATATTCCATGCTTAGTTGTTTTATGGCAGTGCTGCAGAGTGTGTGTTTAGAATAGAGCTAAATTGTTATGTGATAGTATTGCATACAATGAGTTAGGCTTGTTAGTTTTGAGTTTTCAACAATGTGTGTTTGAGACCATTACAATGCCTATGGTGCATACTGTAGTTGATCTGGTGTACCACTGTGATACTGCACAATGATCAAGCTCCCAAATGCTCTTGGATAAATTGCCCTGTGATACCCCATGACAATCAAACTACCAAACACATTTCATTGGAATGAGGAAGTAGCAAGAGCTTTGGAGAAGCTCAAGGATTCTATGTGTACTACTCTAGATTCAGCCACTCTAGATTTCACCAAAATTTTATTATGGAGTGTGATGCCTCTGAGCATGGTATTGGTGTTGTTCTAATGGAAAATGGTAGGCCCATAGTGTTAGCCATCTTCCAATGCATGCACTAGAAAATGGTTGGCACTTTATTGTAGCCTACTAGGTGCGTTGACTTATAGTCAATTTCTCACCCAAAGCATGCTTAGGGCTTGGTAACCCTCATTAGATCGTGCACGTTGTTAGTACATAGTAGTTACTACTACTTAACTCAGACGTGTGTTACACAGTAATGAAAAGACTTTCAACGAACATGCACAAGATCTAAAACGGCAGAAGTATGCTTATATATTCATCCTCTCTTTCTTCATTTCATCTTTGGGGTTTTATGGGCACTTTGCGTCAACACAATAACTCTAGTTCCAATGTGCATGCAATGCAATCACTCGTGTTTGCATGGGCAAGTGTTCATCAAAACTGGGTCTTACGTAGCGTGAAATGTGTGCACACTCTAGTTAACTAGATTGTGCTCTTAGTTAACTGATTATTCTCCTAGATTTGTGCGCTAAGTTATAGTTAACTAAATAGAATGCACAACATGGGTAGGAGGCATCTATGGTTCCAACATCTCCCAGTGCAAAATTGTGTTTGGTCCTTTGAATAGTTAGAAAATTTTCAACAAAAACAAAAATAAAAACAAAACATTTACAAAAAGTCATGAGGTGCATCAATCTGGGGGGATGATTGAAGCGATCATGATTGAAGCAACATTGGGCGCAGTTGGAGGAATCTTTGATGTGAAGACTTGGTACCATTGTGTGTGGGCATTTTGAGGTTTGTTGGCAAAGTCATTGGTGCTCGCGATGATCTCCTTTCCAAGTGGTGCATACTCATTAGTGACAAGATTATGGCGGTCCACTAAATGTTGAAAATGTTGGTGCAGCTCTTGTGGTTTCATGATCATTTGCTACAACTCAACACAAACCTTCTATGCAATTGGAGTTAACATAGCTTTGTACTATGTGCTCTTTGACTCAATGAGGGCCTCTAGATCATTCATTTTTGTATTGATTGCTTCTATCTCCTCTAGAGTCAAGTCCTCGCAACTTAATTCTTGTTGAAGATTATGTAGTTCCATTTTTTGAGGTGCTAATCACCCTACTATCAATGCCTTTGACTTTAGGACCATTGGGATGACTTGATGAATAGTAGCTATATCTTTATCGAAGTCGTCACAATCAAATTTTATGAGCCTTAGGATAGATAACAATTCATTTATGAGTGTGGGCGCATCTTTTGGTAGCTCCTATTGTGTGGATGTTTTTCTATTGCTTCTAGTGTGATTTCCTCCATAGAAGACGAAGAAATTGGGGCCTTGTTTCATTTGGTTGAACCCCTGTGCTTGTTGATGACTCCAATGGCTGTGAAATGATTAAGCCCGGAGCCAAATTTTCTAGGTGCTCCACATGTTTAGCTAAAGAATCATTTGGATTTGGGAGCTTGGTATTGAAGGGAACAAGTCGAGGCATGCGGTAGCCATGTCATGCTGAAAAACATGAAGGCGACTGATGGCATAAGATATTGTTTCCTACAATTGAGTACGCATGGTTTTAGAATTCTCCAATGTGATTTCCTGTGCTACCAGATTGACATCCTTCATCTGAATTTGTCATTGAAGCTCATCTGCCTAATCTTTGGCTTCCTTCCACACTTGAGCTGTTGAGAAATCCGAGTTAAGGTTTACAATAAAGCAGTCAAAATAGTGACCAAATCTGATTTCACTTTTGTAATAAGTCAACAATCAACAAGTATAAGAGCAGCAAATGAATTAATATGGAAATTGCAATATTGCTCACAAAACAAAGAGAACAGTGATATTTGGATTAAAAGAACTCATTACCAAAGAGAGCACAAGTTTGTATTAATCTCAAAATGTAGAGGACATAATATGCCTAGCTTCTCCGTTCAATCCTTGTCTCCTTCAAGCTACAATACAAGTGCTATATCAACAAATATCTAAACATTGGAAGAATCCAGTAGCTAGTCTCCACACTTGAAATATGTGTTGCTCATAATGCATATGATTTCCAAGATGTTTAAACCACTATCCCATGCCTTATTTGTTTAGCCGAGAGGCTAACTTGGAAACCACTAGTGGTTTCCAAAACCATGGGCTAGCAAATGACACCTCACCAAGTAGTTCCATGAGGTGGCACAATTTCCAACACTCTATTGTCCTTATTCCAAGATGTGTCCAAAATAAACTTGCACATCACACCTACCAGCTCAAATTAGGTGATTCCATCTTAATCAATTTGTTCTTATGTAAGGTGCCTCCTTTGTCTTCTAGTGTGTTTTTGTCATTTAACACACCTAACTAATGTTTCATGCAACAAAATATGCCTCCATACCTCACTTGGGTGTGACAATTTGCTCCCTCTCTGATGTTTGGAGATACATACATACAATTACATATACAAACAATTAATTTATATCTACAAACAACTAGTTTACATCTACAAACAATTAGGACTTGCAAGGTGAATAACACACTTAGTCCCAACATTCTTTCACTTGATATTTACGTTGCAAGAGAAACATAAAAGAAACTAAGTGCTAGGGAGGGCAAGGCCCATTTACACCAACAAAATTTATCTAGGCTCACTAGCTTATCTAGACCCTTTTATCGTCCACCATCTCTCAAACAAAGTGATACTGTACATCAATATGCGTAGTACAAGCATATGGTACATACTACATATGATTCTTCATCAAATAGATAGCACTCTGACTGTCATAACTGATCTTTACTATCCTACTCCCAAAACCAATACTTGAACACAATTTCTAAAACCACATTGCTTTCTTCCAAACATGTGTTGCTGATGACATGTACTTTGCTTTTGTAGTGGAAAGAACAATTCTGAGTTGTCTCTCCCTCATCCAGCTAACTGCACTTCAAAACAAAGTAAACTTATAGCTGCTCGTAGACCTCTTGCTATTCAAGTCACTTGCCCAATTTGCATCCACAAAGCCTTGTATATCCAACAACTTGCCAACATTATGGTTCCCATGATAATAAATGCAATAATTAGAAGTCCCACACAAATATTTGAACACTCTTTTCACAAAGGTCTAATGCGTCGTCCCAGGGTTAGACATAAACCTATTAAGAACTCCCATTGTTTGGGCAATATGCAGTCTAGTACATATCATAGCATACATTAGGCTTCCTATAACACTAGCATAAGGAACATTATACAGATCTTCAAAATCATTTTAAGTTTTAGGACATTGTTCCAAAGTGCAAAGGTTCAATGCTCCGTACTAGTGTTAGACATAAACTTGCTAAGAACTCCTATTGCTTGGGCAATATCTGGTCTAGTGCTTACCATAGCATACATTAGGCTTCCTATACCACTAACATAAGGAACGTTATACATATCTTCAAATTCATAATAAGATTTAGGACATTGTTCCAAAAAAAAGCTCAGTGCCTATAGGTAAAGGAACATTCACTGGTTTACAATCCTGCATATCAAATCTCTCCAAAATAGTTCCAACATACTTTCTGTGATTTATCCAAATCTTTCTGTTATCCCGATTCCTATTGATTTCCACACCCAAAATATATTTTGCAGCCCCTAAATCTTTCATATCAAATTTACTTGAAAGCTGAGTTTTTGTAAGAACCCCTTCTTATTCTGCCCTGATTTTTTAGTTTGAGAGGTTTGACATTTTGTCAAACAAGTGGCATGCAATGTGACTGAGTTCTGATTTTTTGATGTCTGATGCAAACTTCTGAGTTGTAGTGTTTGAGTTTTGTGTTGTTTGTGTTACAATTAGATATGCCAAAGTACGGGAAATATAACAAGCAACTTACATACAAATATATCAACTTGACAACATCAGAAAGGTCCTTTATTGATTATAGAACAGGACTGATTACAATTAGAACAGGTCTGACATAAGTTTATCAGACTCTAACAGTTATTATAAATCCCTTTCAAATTAAAGATTTGAACACCCAATGGACAAATTACGTACCCGGATGATAGGCGTTTCAATTAGGCATGATATATAATCAATAAATGCAATACATGGGCTGATACAAAATGATATATGGCTGCTAAGCTGGGACTGATGTCTGATATGTCAAATGCTGATGCTAAACTGCATGTAGACGGTCTTGAAGCTCCCACACATCCTCAAGTATGATGGCGACTTCTCCAATGGTGATAGCGCTTAAACCCTAGTAGCAAGAAGTCAACAATAGATGCCAAACCACTAACCAAATCGCTGATCCAATAGGGATACAACTGCTGTAGATGACTGATGATGATTCAAACTGGTTTATTGCAGCTCTTTATAACCCACGATCCTTCCACAATGATGCTCTACCAAACCCTAGATAAATCGCTGTCAACAAATAATGTTTTTGAACCCTTGAAATGATGGAAACAATCAAACCCTAGGTCTGATACAAACTTGCAGAAGTCTGATGCGAGTTGCAGAGATCTGATATGCAGAGATAAAGACTGGAATCAGCAATAAGTGATAGCATACAAGTCTCCAATGGTAGTGATCTCTCTCCAAGTGATACTCTAGGAGGTTATGACTCCAATCCCCATCTAGGAATGGCAACAATTTCTCTTAACAGCCACGGTCAGCAAGGGTAAAGTCTGATATACCATCAGCAATGGAGGCCTTCAAACCCTAACTCGCAACACAAGTATCATAAATCCTTGCCCAAATTGTTGATGAAGACTCAAACCCTAGTGGCCAGCAAGGGAGAATAATCTGCACTTCAAATCTGCAATACCCAAGTTTGAAGTAAAACCTACAAATAAAATGTCTTCTTGTAGCTCCAATGCAATAGCCAAACCAGCAACTAAGTGCACTTGTGAACCCTGGATAGATTCACCTCACAAACTGAGTTGGGTTTTCGTCCAAACCACTTGTTTCTAAGGGTTTTCATCCTTAGAAAGTTGCTGAACCAAGTTACAGCAGAAAAAGAAAATTTCCCAAATGTCAAATAAACTCAATATGATGCCTTCACAATGAAATGACCTACCTCCTTATAAAGAGATTGAGAGAAGTTTCTAGGTCATTTGTCACTTTTTTCTATTTTTTATTGAATTTACAAGTCCATAAGCGGAGCGCCACACTTTAGTATTAAAATATTAATATTTTATTTATTTTCCTTCCTTAAGTTGGGTGGCCACTTTTGACAAATACAATATTATTTTCTTTTGGCATATTTTCCTTTGAAAGTGACTTTCCATTCTCCAAGCTTGAAGTTACTTTACCAACTTTCCAATTTCCAAGCCACTTTAGCTACAACGGCTCAACAAATCATTCCCTTACCAAACAAATTAGCCTGCGGGAATGGTGAATAGGCTAATCCTCCATTGCTAGATGATCACTCTGGAAATGGGGACATTATAGTTGCAAGTTTTCTAATCATCCCCTTATTGTTCCCAATGAGAAACACATCATCAACATATAAGGCAATGATTAAAAGATGACCTTCAACTTGTTTGTAATAAACACAATGATCAACTTTACTTCTAACAAATCCAAGTTCCTAAGCAAAGGCATCAAACTTTTGATACCACACCCTAGGTGATTGTTTCAAACCATACAAATATCTTTTCAACTTACAAATCAGATTTTCCTTTCCCTTAACCATAAAATTATCAAGCTATTTCATATAAATTTATTTTTTCTAGATCCTATGCAGAAAAACAGTTTTAACATCCATTTGATCTTATCTTTTCAACTTAAAAATCAGATTTTCCTTTCCCTTAACCACAAAATTATCAAGCTATTTCATATAAATTTATTTTTCTAGATCCCCATGCAAAAAAACAGTTTTAACATCCATTTGCTCTACTTCCAAATCACAAGGAACAACAATAGAAAATAAGAATCTGATGGAATTCAATTTAGCAACAAGAAAGAAAATTTCATCAAAATCTATTCCCTCTACTCAGGAATACGTTTGCCACTAGTCTAGCTTTGTACCTTGTCAACTTAATATTTGAAGAATCTAATGGAATTCAATTTAGCAACATGAAAGAAAATTTTATCAAAATCTATTCCCTCAACTCAGGAACAACTTTTTGCCACCAGTCTAGCTTTGTACCTTTTCAACTTACTGTTTGCTTAAAATTTTTTTTTTAAACACCCATTTGCAACCTATGGACTTCTTTCCTTCAAGTAGTTCAACTAGATCCTAAGTCTCACTCACACTTACCTAAGGCCACCATCACTTCCTTCAAAGACTTGCTCTCTTTAGAAGAGAGGGCTTCCTTCATAGGTCTAGGTTCATCATTAGTACAAGATAAAATAAATATACAATGAAAATTTGGTGGGCTATACCTTTCGATTGTCTTTCCTTGTTGATCCATAAACCATTGAAATGATAACTCACCAACAATGGATATGCAAACTAGCTTTGCTCGTACCATTCTCTTTATCACTGTCCTAATAGTTAAATATCTTGAAACAACATTAAGATTTGAAATAACAAAAAGGAAATGTAGTAATAAAACAAAGCACAAGTCACGACGCATGGAGATTCCTTTGAAGAAAACCCAATCAAGTGAAAAACTCCATGAAGGGTATACAACTAGCATCCCATTACTAGTTTCAACAATGCCACGAGATATAATGCTGGATGGCTTACTTGGTGCTGTCCTAGCTATACACAAACTCCTATATCTCTATTATGCTACTGTACAAGAGTATCTGGCATCCTCTCTTTGTTCTCCTCAAATCAATATGAGAATGTCTTCTAGAGCTAACTAATCATCTAACCAGCCCTGCAATTACCTTCCTCTTAGCCTTATATACTTCTTACTGCCCCCAACTATGCAGAGACTATTGCTTGGCATCCTCATGACTGCTCAACCAACTTCCCCTAATTGGAAGGTAAAAGGATAAAAAATATTGTGGTTTGTAAAAGGATCAAAAAATTTGAATTCGATGGCGATTGAAAATAGCAAAACTCAACTTGTTGCCAAGGGCTTCCTAAGAAGGAACATATTGATTACAATCTAAGTTGCTGGTTTGGGTATGGGTTCAGCATTTGGGTTCACCATATGGTGGATTTTTTCCACGGGGTTCAGAACAGCTGTGTATGGCTATATATATATATATATACTCATAATTAACAAAAAAACAAAATACTCATAATTCATTCATTCAATGTCAAATCATTACAAAGAAAGCAAAGGATTAGAAATAATAAAAATCATAAGCAAAGGATTACAATTCGTAATGTCCAATTACCCAAATTATAAAAAGGAAACCACTTGATTATTGCTACCCACAAATGTTAAGCTCCGTTCTATGTGGTGTTTACCGGCATGGAGTGGCTCATCAGCAATGCCACCAAAACCAAGTGGCCATGAATCCCACCAACACTGTGTTTGATGCCAAGCGGCTTGTTGGGCGGCAAATTTCTGATCTGTCAGTGCAAAGTGACATGAAACTTTGACCTTTCAAGGTCGTTGCAGGCCCCGATGAGAAACCCATGATTAAAGTGTAGTTTAAAGGCAAGGAGAAGCAGTTTGCGGTGGAGGAGATTTTGTCCATGGTGCTCACCAAGATGAAGGAGATTGCTGTGGGTTTGGGATGGACCCACAAGGAACCTGGGGTACCTGGGCTGGACCCTAGGCGAACCCAGGTCCAACCCAGCCCCGTACCCAAACCTGAACCTAACCTAGGTAATTCGGGCTCCATTTCTGCTGAACCTGGCTTCTTATATTACAATGGAACACGTGCTTCTGTTTATAAACTTGACACCATTTGGATTTTATATCTGTTGCTGCTACATATATATGGGAATTACACGAAATGGATCTTAAGGGTGACATTCCTCCCAATGATTTCAATGAAGAAATATATATGCAGTGACCCTGGACTTTTAGTAAGCCAAGACAAGAACATCTTGGATGTAGATTGAAGATATTGTCACATGGTCTCAAGCAAGCTCCAAGAGATAGACATGAGAAAATTGATGTTTTTTCAAAAAACAATGTATTTATCATGAACATTTGATCCCATTGTTTATAGGCAACATATTAATGGACACATTTTGATTATGGTCTTGTATGTTGATGACATGATCGCTACTGGAAGCCATGCTGGTTCTTCTATTTGTGCTAAAGGGAATTGAAAGAACAATTTTAATATGACAAAATTGGGCATCCTGCATTACTTTCTTATAATGCAGGTTTGGCAGTTAGGAGTTATGACTTTCTTCTCTCAGCCAAGTGTGCTTTGGACCTAGTGAAAGGGTTCATTTTTGATACAGCTCCAACACCCTTTCAGATAGGAGTCAACTTGAATGCCAGTTTCGATGATTGAAAAGTTGATGTTACCCTTTCAATAGTTGGTTGCCAGTCTTATCAAGCTGACTCAAATTTGCTGCTTCATTTCTTATGTTGTTGCTTTAATCTTGAAATTTATCAGTGCGCTCATAAAATCTCACTGGAAGGAGACTAGCTTAGTAAGAGTTATGTTAAGTATACCTATCTCTATGGGTTTAAATAAAGAGTAGAGAGTTATGTTTTTTAGCTTGGTTACACTGAATCAGATTGGGAAGGAATTATGGATGATAGGAAATGCATTTCTGGATATGTCTATTAACTTTCACCATGTTTTCTAGGCAGAGAAAGAAACAACCATTCGTCTCGTTATGACTGAGTATAAAGGTGTTATTCCTGGACAAGGAGCAATTTGGATTTGAAAGATGGTTGAAGAGTTGGTTGTGTGACAATAGCAACCTTCAATCCTAAAATGTGAGAATCGAGCCAGTTGGTCAAGAATCCTGTTTTCATGTATGTATTGAGCATATCGAGTTCCATCATTAGTACATTCACCAATTTACTTATGGGGGAACAATTAATCTCCAAAATTACATGATAAAAGATCAAGTTCCCAAAATCTTACAAAGATCTTGATGAAATGAAAGATTTTGATAATGTCCACGAGACCAAGCAGTTTAAGGGATCCAGAAAACGACTCAAGACATTTTCAATCTCCTTACAAGGTCAGATCTCCTGCTATGTATCTTGACCAATAAACCAGCCATATTGAGAATCCGAGCCTCCTCAAATAACTCACTAAGACTGTCCACACTCCAACTGTTTTCAAACTGGCTTTGAATATCCGCATACGCAGCACACTCAATGATGAAATGCCATTCAGTTTCAACCACCCCTTTGTCGCAAAATAATGCATGTTCTTTGAGCCCACTCTTCTTTGGGTAACGTCCATCTACCCGTCTCACATCTAAGACAATGGGACCTGGTCCTCAGCTGAGCAACTAAAATCCTAGCTTTTCCCCTGAGAGTAGCCCACATATAGTCTTTCACCATGCTAGAAGCTAAATTTGTCAAGTTTTGAGACAGGCTAGGCCTCAATAGTAGTTGACATTGTGGGAATGATTGTGTAAATGATACCTGGCTTTCATAAATTAGTGTCTCGTTTCCGTTCTTATCCATATATATATATATATATTAATGTTAATGTTATGAGAGTATGTTGGTGATTTATTAATTGAGGTAGTGCATAAGTAGTCATATGTAGCCTTTTTTTGTGTGTGGATATTTTGTCTTTTTCTTTTTAAAGGATTGTCTATCATTATAGAGTAACCACAAGAATCAAATTGACCCCTACGTGCAAGTGTTTTTGAGCCATTTCCAAAATGAACCTTTTTCATTAGGCCCAAAGTGTACTTTGGTTGAGAGATGAAACTCATACCTTTACCACATTTTGTGGTAAATATTGATGCTGACATAAACATCAACCTGCAAATTTTGTGGATTTTCAAAGGTAGGGTTTTAATGGCCATACTCCAGCCCTTGGCATATGGGTTTAGTAGGACTTATTATGTATCTTTACCCGTAAGAACTAAGTAGATTGTACACATACTTATTCATAATGGTTTGATTCTTTGTGCGTTGCTGTATGAATATTGTGGTGGATGTGAAAAATGCAAATAGCAAGGATTGTATGACAAAAATTGGACTGAGATAAACGGGGCACCCCGCTGAATTATATTATGATATTTGGCATTACAAACAAATATGTGACATATCATTCTGAGGCCATGCTTTCCAAGGCTTAGAATAAATTGCATTACAAACATAATTTCCAGCTATTGATAACAAAAATATAATAGAGAAAGAAGATATGATAAGGCCACAAACACAATGGAATGATGCGACATTAATAATATTGCCACAGAACTCTAACATCCCCAGACAGTTAAATGAAAATACAAGAGCTAAACTCTGTTGTTAAGTAGTTGAGATTCTACCACTTCTGTTCTCTTGTAGAGAGTAATAGTGAATGTGGTAGTGATCAAATGCCAAATATGTGTTGCATTTATGACATAATATATCTCATTGTTCACCGCTGGGTTGGGCTATGAGGGCTTTTTTCAATACCATAAATAACATCTTCAAATATCATGTGTGATAGCTTCAGTCCTTTGACTTTATGTTGTGTTTTGTGATTCTTAGTTGATCCCCGTCATCTCTGCTGCTATCTACCTTAGGGTTTAACCTGATAGTCATGGTGGTTAGCCTTGTCAACCCAAGGATTAAGGTAGCTTCTGTATGAATCAATCATCCAGTAACTTCTTCAGTGAGATTGTTAGTCCTCATGATAAACCCTTATAAACTCATCTGACTTTTTAGGCCTGCTAGTGAATTGCTTCTTTTTTATTTGAATTGACAAGATAGCTTTTAAGTGTATCTAATTGAGTTTTGCCTTCGCCATCTTGGCGCATACTTGAATGCTATTTACATTATATTATGTCTGTTTTAGGTTCTAACAATTTGGTCAGTAAACAGCACAGCTATTTTGTCTTATTTTTATATTTCTGTTTTAAAGTTAAACATTTAAAGTAAATCTTGAGGAATTAGTACTTTGAACATTGAGAAGCATTTCCAAACTTGAATTTCCATATGATGGTAGCTGTAGTTTGTAAGAGACTTTTTATACTTATTTACCTGTTAACAGTTGGTTGCATGCAGAATGTATCTCATTGTGGAAGGAGATACGTGGCTCTTAAAATTATGTATTTTGGACAGAGGTAGCAGTCTCACTTTTATATTCTGATGAGATTGATATTCCAAAGTTACATAAATCATGAATGATCTTGGTTTCCTTTTTAATGAGAAAAATGTTTGTCTCTCTATGGTAGGAAATGTCTGGAGTGCAAAGGTGATACAGTGAAAATTCAATTGTTCTCTTTGAGCTTTACCACTATTACAATAATATTTGCTGGTGCATTGAGTTCCCCTTTTACCAGTATTTGTGATTGTTCTAACTTCTAAGAGCTAAAATGAACTTTCTTTGCGATTATATTTCACTCCAGTTTTCTAGTAGTCCATAAATTAATGAGGGTAAACTATATTCTTATGCAATTTCTTGTGAAGCTGATATTCTTAATAAAAGGCTTTCAAATTGTAATATTACATGTAATTGCTCATCTATAGCTTTTCATATTTGATATTAGAAAAGCATATGGTAGGATTAATGATATGCATTTTGAAGATAAAAAGAGGTCTTAAACTATGCTTTATGTCTGTCCCTTGTTAAACAGCATGTGCAGTGCAATGTTGTCGGTTTAAGTATGTTCATCTGAATTCTTCACAGGTTCTTTGCATAGATCACAAGCATATGGCAGCTACTAGCTAACACATTAAGGTTAATGGGGAGTGCAACATCTTTTCTTTCTTTAGGGTTTAAATGTTTTCTGTGATCCTGTTACACCCCTACAAAACTTCTCTCTAGAAGCTGTTTTCTCGTATCTTGCTGAAATTACCTATCAAGGTGGTAGGTATGAAAGTTGAGTATGTTGTTTTTGTCCCGGTTGTCTTTGTTACTTGTCCCATCCTAAACAAGGTCGGTTGTCCTTAAAGTTGTTTTGCCCATTCATCTAATCATGTCTGAAAGCAGGGAACTACAAATTCTTTGAAGTATTGAAAGTGGCAACAACACAGGTGAAGCTCTCCAAAGCAGAGATAGCCATGTTGAAATTGGCAAATACCTTGAAAGGGTTCGCCTGTCAGTAGGATGCCAAGTCTTAAGTGGCTGACAGTGTCTCAGAGCGCACCTTGCTGAAGATGGTAAACTTTAAGTGGCCAAGACCATGTAGAAGCACACCTGAATAAGTACTGAGAAGTGTTGAGGGGTTGAACCAGGCTAGAAACACGCCTCGTAGAAGTAAGACAACTTCAAGTGGCAAGGATAGCGGGAGCGCTCCTGGACCTATCATGACAGTTTTAAGTGTCAACTAAAAAGGGAAAGCGCGCCTCAGAGATAAATAACAGGGTTTTAGTGGCGTTAACAACCCAGACGTGCGCCTTTGAGAAGTAAGTTAAATGGCAACATCAGTGTAGGAGTGCGTTTGGACTATTATCGCCAAATTTGTGTGGCCTCAACCATGTTGAGGAATGTTTTGAAGTGGAAAGCCATGTTTTAGGTGGTTAAGAGGGAGTAAAAGCACGCCCAGACCATTTTTACCAAATTTAAGTGGCATAAATCCTTAGAATGTGTACCCATCATATTTCAGGAGGTTAAACCCATAGGAAAGCACTCCGACCTGTGGAACAGTTTAAAGCTCAAGAAAAAAAGACAGAAAAGCTGTATTTAAACCTAAAAATAGATCATCCTGTGCCTATTTATTGCTTGGGATTAGTCATTGATTCACACCTCATTGAAGAACAACATTGAGAAGCAGATTTAACTGCTAGGGTTTTAACTTTCAAGATTACAGAGATTTTTCAACAATTTTCAAGGTTGCTTTTCAGTTTCAGCTATTTTAACAGTGCAGGAGGGTGCCATACCTGATTTTCATCATTTGGCATCATTGTGCAGGCTTTTTCTAAAGTGCCCTAAAGGGTTTGCAGGCGCTATTTTGATTTCAGATCACTATATGCAAATTCTAGGGTTTTGAATATCAACTTGCAGTTTTTGTGCATGGTTTTGGCACTAGGGTTTGCTGTTTCAGACATACTGTTCCAGCTGCCTATGGTTATATTTTGTATGAAGGTTTGGAGGTGAAATCTTAGGGTTTCTTCGTTGTTTTCCAGCCACCTTAAAGAGGATCGAACAGCAGATTTCCAGTCATATTTTCCAGCTCCACTGATTTTTGTAGCAATTGCCATGTTTTGTGGCCAGCTTGATTAAAGATCAGCACTAGGGTTTTGTTATTTTTGACTGTCGAAGGGTTTTAAATGCAATGTTTAGCACTTCCAAACCCTAGGACTGCAGTTTTTGGACATGGAGTTCCAAGAGCACATCATTGAACCAAAGAATATCCTACCAAATGGACATCAGCTGATTCATGACACATTGCTAGGGCATATAAATGTCCTCGATCTAAAGACTGGCAAGAAGGTCAAAGAGGGTAGTAAATTTGCAAAAAGGATAAAGGACAACAGATTGGTTCAGACGGAATAAATTGATAAATTGTTGATAATTGCATTGTTGTGGATTGCCAAATTGGCGACCTATTTCAGACCTTTATTTTGCTGCCATAAATGCTAAAAGTTACTGATTATTCATATTAAATGCTGCTAACAAAAGATCTGATATTATACATTGATTCTGGGATTTCTAGGGCTTCATTAATTGCTGTCCATTCATTATTATTGTTATTTAATGATCTGATCTTACATTAGACCTGATTGCTAGGGTTTCTAAATTAATTTTCTATTATTATAATTCCAGATCTGCATTAGATTAGGGTTTAGTTTGTTTTCATTATTTATTTTCAGTTTTTATACATAATCAGAAAATACAAAAAAATTACATCTAAAAATCTAAAAGGGACATTACAAGGTACCCTAGGTTTGCAACTGTTTGAAGAGACACAAGTGATTACTATTGAGGCATGTGAAACAAAATGAAATAACAACTTGGAGGAATGCAAAAAAGAGCTAGGAAGGAAATGGTTGTTGGAGCCAAAGAGGCCAAAACGTTTACCCTAGATGTTATGAACTGACTTCAAAGAAGTGCTTAGCATGATGACTACCTTGTTGAACAGGGCAATTGAACATCATCATTCAAAAATTGGATGTTTTACATCTTTAACATCATCTGCGAAGGCAAAACCTTCATTGACTTGGGGCAGCTCATTAGTGACAGTGTCCACAAGTAGTTGACCAATTTCTTCTAGATTAAGAGATTTCACTATCTTATTTAGTATACTCCTTGGTACAAGCAAAGACATTCACATGCTGAATAAGATGATGTAATGTCCCTTTTTGGTCAATTTTAATATTTTCCGAAAATTGGGATGAATGTGCAGAAAATAATTTAATTATTTAATAAAGGGAATATTTAATTAATTAAATCATAAGTCATCCAAAGTCATTTCTAAGGATTACTTCTATTTAATTAATTATTTAAGCTAAACAAGGAAAATTATAAAGTGACTTTATAAAGTGTCACTAGGCATGAAGTACAAAAGTGAAAATTATTTTTAAATGACACTTTATATCTTGAGCGGGAAAATAAAAGGAATAAAAGAAAATAAAGTATTTTCTCTCAAAAAAATATTAAAGGAGGATTTGGGGAAAAAGAGATTCATTCTCGACATTTCATTTTCTTGGAAACTCTATTGGGAGCTTGAGCAGTTTGTTCAGCTATTCACCCTAGGTCAAAAACCCTAAGGGAATGTTGGTTTCGGGGAGGGAAATCTCCCTAGCAAATCCTTGGCGAATTCATACAGGATTCGTAGGTGTGTAGATTGATTGAAGTTTGAAGGAGATCGTGAGGAAAAGTTTATATCATTGTCCAGATTTTTGTGTTTGCACTTCTGGAGCACTGCAAGGTAAACTTTATTGAGATTTGTGAACAAATAATAAATTTGTGGAGTGTTTGAAGAGTTTGGGCTTATGAATTTTGAAGTATGAAATATCAATATTTAATGGTGAAGTGAGCGCTAAATCAGGCCGTACCATTCAGCCAATTCATATTTCTCTTGCTGTTGATTGCCGTACCCCTTTTTGGAAGGAGGTGTGGGTTTATAAAAGGGGATTTATTGATTTTTATTTGAGTTTGAGTGAACCCAAACCAAATCGCACCTTTTTGAAGATCATTAAGACTTTTAAAAGGGACCGCACCATATATATGGGGCAGTATTAGCGGATTGTGGCAAGTATTGGCAGATATGAGGAATCGTGGGAATGCCTCAAGGTAGCAATTAATTTATTGCAAGTTTTGGAAGTCTTAATAATAGCCACCACTTTGTTTAGAACATTGAATGAAAAGAAAGGAAGGTACATGAGAAGTTGAGTGAAGGGACAGCTCATTATTATCATGGTTTTTTGGGTATTTTTTTGGCTCTCACTTCCAGCAGTTGGTATGCAGCCTTATATGGGCAGAATTTAGTGAGACTTCAATGATACACCATTTGCTGAAGGAAATTTTTCATACAAACATATTTTGGGCCTGATTTGAATACCTGAGATACTTCTAGACTGTGCAGTCATCTCAGTTTGAGGTTAGAAATGTATTAATTTAGTTCTGAATCTGATCATTACAGCAGTAGTATCTAATATTGTTTATAAAATCTGGGTTGTTACGCTTTAAAGGTAGTCACTGTTGAATAATCTAATTCCATTGTGGTTTTGAGTCCAATAAGATTCAGTTGTTTCTTTGGCATTGCACTTGTAATTGAAAGATTATATTATGTGCATTCATTACAAGCAATTCCAATCAGTTTAACAAATCAGAAATAAGATTGAAACAATGTCTGCCAAGTGTTTGACAAAATGCCTATAAGCTAAAAATTAGAAGTATTGTAAGTTTTGGGTAAAAATCCTTGGTGGGACACTAAAGATGAGGGAAGAATGAATGCTTTTTACAGGCAATATCCACGGTTGGAATTTAGAGAAGGCATGAAACATTACGATAGGATCAATGATGCTTTTCTAATGCTAATTGTAAGAGACCTTGGAAATTAGAATCATGTTCATATTTTAGATCAGGCCAGGGCTGTTATCTTAGAGTGGGCTGATTGGTTTATCCAATTCCTCACCTTCATCTACATTAGAGTCTGTGGATTTTATTCTTTCTCCTATAAGCTTGCTTGGTATTTGAGTGACCAAGTATTTTTGATGGAGTATTGTAGATAGTTGGCAGTATCACAATTAATTTGCAGAGGAAGGCACAAGCTGGGTTTGAAATTTTTGATTCAAATTGGTCCATGCAAGTGTGCATCAACCTTGGATGCTAAAACCATGGATGCAGGAATTTCTAATTTTAAGTTTCACCATAAAAGTAGAATCTATGATTCAAAATTTTCTATGTTTGAGAGGCTTCGCACAAAGTTTGCCCATGTGCATGACATTGAAGATTATTGGGCAAATTACGTAGATGACTTTGAGGCTCGGAGTATGAAGTAAAAGTCTTGCAATAATGAACATATTTCACTTTAGAGACTGTACCTTAGGCTATTGTTCATTCAGGAAAAGATGTTTTGTTGTCTTGCTTTGTTCATGCAAAGTTAGATTTGAAGTCCCTGTCACCAATTAATTGTGCTAGCAGGGAGATTACTTTAGAGGATTGGATGAACAAGATATTCATGAATAGAACAAAGGATGCCTTGGAAAGGAAATTGGCAGAACAAACTACAGGGACACTGAAAGGGAAAAGATCAAAATCCCCTAGTTAGACTCAGAGTGTTCTAGAATAGAGGACAACGACAAGTGCATAGGTGCTAGTTGGAATAGATTTGAATGCTGCAGGTGATAGTGGCAGGGATGAAGAGGAAATAAGAAAGAAGTTGAAGGCTTTTTGTGAAGCAAGCGAATCTCCTAAGGTCAGCAAATTAAAGTTGTCACAAAGAAGAGTGTGAAACCTTTTCCATAGATCCAACTTAGTCTTGCTCTTCCTCCTCCAGTTTCTCAGGTTCTTGCACCCATTCCTCCTCTTCTTTCTTCCAATTCTTCCATTTCCAATCCATATCTATCTATCCAGAAGGTACATCTTTACCTTTTGCGCGTCCACTTCATAATCCTAATACCCCTTCCCAAACTCCATCTATTCCATTTTCACCTATGGAAGAAATTTCTGCCATAGTTGAACCTTTGTTGAGACTAGTTGAGAGTGCTTTAGAGTGGGTAAAGACATCTTTGGCAAAGAGAAGACAAATTGTGACCATAAAATCCCTCAATTTATGTGTTGTCTCTACCATGATTGAGAATGATGAAATAAAAAAGGTGAAGAGACAGATCAGATTCAGAAAGGACAAAGAAGGGCATATTATGGCAGAGACAACCATTCCACCAGCAACAAGAATGCCAAGGAAGTGCAAGCCACTGATTTTCAGATTACACAGAGCAATTTGGGGTCTTCAAATAGATAGGATGACATGAAGATGTTGCAATTCACGACAAATAATATCAAAGAAAGGGTTGCAAAAGTTGGAGAAGAAAAGACAATCCTAAAGGCAGAAAAGAAAGAATTCAGGGCTTACATCACACATTTGGTCAATCCCTTGGCCAAATCTAGCTTTTCATCACGTCAAAGAGTTGAAGACAATTAGAGGAAGCAATTGGATGGTCTAGTTTCATGTGGCAAAGGTACCTAGTAGTGGATTGGTCAGTTCTTTGATAGAGGGTTGAGATTGATAGATTAGTTATTTGAATTGTTGATAGAAAGAAAGAAAGAAATTATATTAATGTCCATGAGCTCAAAGGAGCTCAATAACAAGCAATGGAGTTAGAGAATGCTATGACTGTTGGCACTTCATCTTTTAGAAATATCATTAGTCATTTAGAGCCCATTGAGTTTTTGGGTGTTAGTGAGTTAATTAGGCTCAAAATAATTTTTGACTTCGAGGAGTATTTTCTTTGAGAGTGTTAGTTCATTGTAGAGATTTGGATGCCTGCAGTGAAGACTGTCAAGGAAAATGTCAAAAAGTTGTAGACTACAGGACATAGTATCATTGCCTTCAATTTGTCTATTTCTTGTACATTTGCCTAGAATAATTTGGAGGAAGTAAAATCTGAATTTGATCAGCTAGTTTGAGTGCGCCTAGGAGGCTCTTCTTTCAGTTTAGATATTATGGAAGGATTGATGAAACCTGCAATGAAATTGTTGATGCAAGAGAAAAGAAATGCCAATGATCTGTGTTTTGGTTGAAGGAGAAGATTTGTTCAGCATCAGCTCAGCAAAGAGAAAGTAATTTCCAGGCCTTTGATAAACAGTAAAAGGGCGTTCATAGAAAAGGTGCGATTTGCACTCAAGAAAGACAATACACTTTCTCTAGCTTCTCCAGATTCTTCAGACTTAAGTTTTAAGATTAACTAATTTTAGCTAATTCTATGTTTAGACATGTTCTATTTTTTGACAAGATGAGAGGAGCCTATTTGTAGGTTGCTTTTATTTGTTCTTTGTTTAAAACATTTTTTTTAAAGTTCTCTCTTTTCTGATTTTTAGTAGATTTAAACATTTTGCTTTAAAGGCAGTGATTTTTGGAATAAATTAATTATGTCCTAAATCCCAAAATTGGGTATTTTGTAACCTTATAAATAAGTGCTCGGAGCACAAGAATTCTTATTGATAGTTGATGCTATGCTTATGCAGTTGAAATTATTGTTTGAGTGCTTTTCATGTTCATGTGTTTGTGTTAAATTCATCTTGTGTTTCAAGGGTTTGATTGAAAGTAGGTATCTAACCTCAGGCTTTGTATTGATACTATCTACCTATCTAGGTTATAGCTTTGTAAATAACTTAGTGGTTTTATTCTTGGGATGTTGATTTTTATTCTTCAAAGTTAAATTATTATCAAAATCTTGTTTGCATTTGCTTATTGGTTTTTGCGTTTAGCTTGTGAGTGTGTGGTGTTGTTCAATGCAATTGTTGGAGCTAGGTCATATAATTTATAAAATCTTGTTTGTGGGAAAGAACAGTTTTAGGTCTTTTGCTTATTCCACAAAGGTAGGGCAGGAATTTATTTTAGTTATTTCATTATTGTAGAACCCACCAGAGAATATTGTTAAGTGTTAATAATTGTATATTTTGTCTATAGCTTAGTGTCTAGGGTTAGTTTAGCTTCTAAGGAGCTTCCCCTCATAGTTTGAAGAGAGGTTTTATGTCACACACTATTCCATCTTGTGTTGTTTGAAAAAGACAAATTAAAATGCTAACAGATCCTATCTTTATAAATCCACTTCTTATGCTTTAAAAAGATCAAAAAATTGCTACTTAAAACAAACAGATGGATGTGCTTATATTTTATCATTTAATAGTTTCATAATATCACATGAATCAAGGTGCTTTGACAGGTAATTAAAGTGACATTTCATGTGTTTTTACGGTTTGTAATTTTCTAAAAGCTTTACTTGGAAGAAGAAACAGAGAAGGCACACAACTTTAATAATTAGAATATATGCATAGGCAAAAATACCATTTTACTCTTGATCAAGATCGTATATTGGACCTTGGAGAATGACAACATGCATAGAGCCCAAACTTGTGTCGTAAATAGTACATAAAAAATCACAGTATTAACAAATTTCCAGCATTATTGTTGGGAAAGGTGTCTCAAACTTGCATCCTAATGTTTTGATTTATTTATTATTTTGTGTTTATCAATTATTTTGGCCTCATATATGAAATGGGGCATCCCACTTTGAGTTGGCACTTAATGCCATGTGTTAGGTATCTCGGGAAGTGTGCAAGAAGTTGTAAAAGCATCTAATGCTATTATGGCATTGTAAGATGGGAGTTGTTTATGATGGATTCTATGATAATTTATGACACATGTCATAGAGCATTTTTGAATGGATAATGGAGCCAAAATGAGGCGCCTAAGTTGGGTGGTCAAATATGATGAGTTATAACAACTATGACGAGTTTTAAGGAATAATTCAAAAATAGTGTGGAAGACCAAGACCAAGGAGGCATTGGAATTTGTGCCATGGAGGTTTGGGCGCCATACTTCTTTTGGGATGTTACATGGTTTTCCAAAACTTCGGATGGTTTCCTATTTGTGCTTCATCTATTTATTGGGTGCTTGGGATAGGGTATGCATACTGATTTTGTAGGTATCGTTATGCTACCGGAATTTCTCCAGATTTACATCTTGGTGATTCTCTTGTAAGGGCATATGCCTGGTTATTGTATTGTAACCAATACTTTTGCTGAATAATATAATTGCTTCGTGCTTTGGAGTGTGGGGTTTTTCTCCCAAAAGGGTTTTCCCCATGTACACCATTGTGTTATGGTAAATGTTTTTGTGTTAATTTCGTTCATGTAATTGTAAGATCAATTTTATTCTGCACATTTATTTCCTCATAGATTAGCGTAGGAAGCATTTCCGCATCTCTTAAATTATATATAACAGCAATGAACAGATAGAAATGTGCAAACATATAAAGCTATTGATTGCAAAAGATGCTTTCTTCATTACTTCATAGATGTCCATGTAATCACAGTTGACAGTTTGTCATACCTTAGCCAATTAACAGTTAATATAATAATTCAAAGATAATGATCCAACACTAGCAGTGTAATTACCTAAATACTTGATGCTAAAATCTAAGAAAAATACACTGAAATACCTCTTATGCTGCCTACATTATCCTCCAAAAAAGAATAGCTATCAGCCACTACAAGTGCCAATTCATTCGCAGAATTCGGTACTTCATTCAACTTGATCAGGAGGAGGTTCTGAACCCTTTGGAAGCTGCTGCTGGCTGTTCCTTCTGTATGCCCTTGTTTCAGATACCTCTGTTTTGTATGAGATTCAGTTGACAATTGATATGGACAGGTGATTCCCTCTACGATTTCCTCAGTCAAATGCATATGAAGCATTCCTATTAGGTCTGCAGCTATAGGCATGATTAAAGCAAAGTCTAGTAAGGGAATCCTTGAACCTTTCAATTTCTTACTTCAATTTTTGATTATCTTGAACAGCTGTTTTGTAGCATACACCCCACTGTATATGTTTTGCACTGACTGATTTTTAATGTTTTGCTGGTTTGCAGTTTAAGTTTTCATTGCATGTGTTTGCATATGTAGTTTTTTCAACAATATCACAGCAAATGCAACATATATGGAAAACCCAGAAAAAATAGAATAGATATCTAAAGATTTGAAAAATGCAAGTAGATTGATTGATGAATTGATATTTACAAATGAGCGAACAAGCTCAATATATACAAGGTACAAGAGGCAAGTTTTCTAAAAATAGAAAACGGCCGACATAGATTAGCATTAATAAAAACAGGCCGACATAGAAATAAGGCCGACATAGAAAAACATACTAATACCCTCCCTTAATGCTCAATCTATCAACAACACCTATAGACCCCCTGAAGTGTACAAATTTATCAGAACCGAGGGGCTTGGTGAAGATGTCTGCTGGCTGCTCTGAGGTAGGAACATACAGCAACTGAATGGATCCGTCTTCAACCAGCTGTCGGATGTAATGACAATGAGTTTCCACATGCTTGGCTCGTTCATGGAAGACCGGATTCTTGGCCAGTTTGAGCACTCCCTGATTATCACAGAACAAGGGAGTCGGACCTGCCTGAGGAACATGCATATCCGCAAGCATCCGTCGAAGCCAAACTGCTTCACAACCTGCTTTAACTGCTCCCCGATATTCTGCTTCTGTCGAGGAGAGAGCCACTGCCTGCTGCTTCTTACTAGTCCAGGTGACGGCACCAGAACCCAAACTAAACACATACCCAGCGGTAGACTTTCGGTCATCAACAGAACCTGCCCAGTCTGAATCTGTGTAACCTCTGAGGATAGGATCAGAACTCCGAGTGTACAGAAGTCCATAATCAGGAGTGCCACTCACATAACGCAGCACACGCTTCGCTGCTGTCCAATGATCAGCTTTGGGGGCTGTCATGAAGCGTGAGATGTAGCTCACTGCAAAACTAATGTCAGGTCTAGTAGCAGTAAGATAAATGAGGCTGCCTACTAGTTGCCTGAACAAAGATTCATCGACCACTGGTGAGGTGGACTGAGCTGACAATTTAAGCCCAGGTTCCATAGGAGTAGAGGCAGGTTTGCAATCCTGCATGCTGAACCTGTCCAGAAGGCTGCGCGCATACTTGGACTGAGAAAGAAAGATACTGTGCTCAGTCTGCCAGACCTCAACTCCTAGGCAATAATGCAACAAGCCCAAATCTGTCATATCAAAAGTACGGCACAAATCCTGTTTGATCTCAGCAATCAAATGTGCGGAACTGCCAGTAATGATTAAGTCATCCACATAGACAACCACAAGCAATATATCATCACCAGAAAGTTTGATATACAGATTTGAATCAGATGGACTTCGCTGAAAACCATGATCTGTCAAGTACTTATCTATTTTCATGTACCAAGCCCGAGGGGCTTGTTTCAGACCATAGAGCGCTTTGACGAGTCTACAGACCTTGTGTTCTTGACCAGCAACCTTAAAGCCTGGAGGTTGCGTCATGTAGACTTCTTCCTGCAAGTTGCCATTCAGAAAAGCACTCTTAACATCCATCTGATGAACTTTCCAACCAAACTGGGCGGCTAAGGCAAGAACAAGCCGGATGGTACTCATTTTGGCTGTAGGAGCAAAGGTCTCCTCATAGTCAATGCCTTCCGTCTGTGAGAACCCACGAGCAACAAGACGAGCCTTATACTTGTCGAGAGTGCCGTCAGCTTTGTATTTCACCTTGTACACCCATTTGCAGCTAATGGGTTTCTTCCCTGGAGGAAGATCAGAAAGTGCCCAAGTGTGATTCTTCTGAAGACTCTAGAACTCAGCGTCCATAGCCTGTTCCCACTCAGGGATACCTTTAGCCTCTGAGTATGTCTGAGGCTCAAAAACACTATTAATGTTAGCCATGAGAGCAAAATTGACTGTAGGCTGCTGTTTGCTCTTATTTTTGGAAGTTCGACTCTCAATGAGCTCACCATCCCGGAGATCACTAATGGTTTTAGCATACCATTTAGGCCGGAGAGTAGAAGTGCTAACATTTGGAGGAGCTGGAAGAGGTTCAGGATCAGCAACAGGGGCAGCAGGAAGAGGATTATTGTCCGGAGGAAACTCAGGTAATGCAGCATCAGGAACAGATTCTGCATCATCCCTCCCATCAGGTGGACCTAGTGGAAGAAGAACACTTTGAGGCTGATCCTCAAAACACTGCTCAGAAGAAGATTGAAAAGGTCCTCTATCTTCATCAAAGACAACATCACGGCTGAAGATAAGACGATCAGTGTCAATATCGATCAGTCAGTAGGCCTTATGGTTGTCACTGTACCCTGTCATCATGAGCTTCTAACTCTTGGATTCCAACTTCGAGCACTGAGCATCTGGAACCCAAACATATGCAAGAGAGCCAAAAACCTTCAGGTGGCTGATACTAGGCTTGCGACCAGACCAAACCTCTTCTGGAGTCTTCCCCTTAACAGCCTGAGTAGGAGAGCGATTAAGGAGATAGACGGCAGTAAAAACTGCTTCTGCCCAATACTTATTAGGAACACTCCGGTGCTGTAACATAGTACGAGCCATCTCAACAACTGTACGGTTGCGACGCTCAACAACACTGTTTTGCTGCGGAGTGTAGGGTGTAGTCAACTGGTGTTTGATGCCATGGGTATCACAGAAGTCGGAGAAGTCACCAGAACAAAATTCCCCCCCGTTATCTGTCCTAAGAGTGATGATGCTACAGCCAGACTCTTTTTCAACCAAGGACTTAAACTTCTGAAAGATACTAAATACATCTGATTTTTGTTTGAGAAAGTACACCCACATCTTTCTACTAAAATCATCAACAATAAGCAAGAAATATTTGCAACCAGTAACTGAAGATGTATTCATAGGACCACAAATATCAGCATGAAGTAATTGAAGTACCTTAGACGCACGCCAAGAATCTCCATCCTTGAAGGGAGTCCGATGTTGTTTGCCAGCTTGACAGGCGCCACATACTCCAAGATGCTGTGTCTGAATATCAGGTAGGCCAGAAACAAGGCCCTGCCGGGACACCTGAGAGAGATAATGCATGTTGAGATGTCCATATCGCTGATGCCACAAAGTGCTGAGAGAAGAAACACGGGCTGCCATAGCTACTTCAGGAGAATCACCAGTGTCAATGAGCCGATAAAGGCCATGATCCTCTAGACCAACAGCAACAGTAAGACGGGTCTCTCGATCAATAATAGAGCACTTGTGAGCACTGAACACAACATCCAACTGAGGAGCATTCCTCATGATCTGACTCACGGAAAGCAGATTGAGTTCCATACCAGGAACGTAGTACACATTGAGGAAGATAAGGTTCCTTCCACCAGACTGTATCTGAACAGTGCCTCTGCCAATAACTGTGTACTCCTCACCTCCGCCAAAGATAACGAAATCACTGAAGGGAGAAAAGTCGGTAAACCAATCACGCCTGTGAGTAAAGTGACGTGACGCACCAGAATCGATGTACCAAGCAGAAGTCTTGACAGGATCTGAAGACCTTTTAGCCATAAAAGCATAAAAGGCAGATTCCTTCTGCTCAGAAAGTTCAGCAACATGCGCCTTCTGGTGTGACCCTCCCTGCTTCTTCTGTTCAGAAGCTATCCTCTGACGGCAATCTTTCTTCATATGGCCAAATTTGTGACAGTAATTACACTGCACATTCTTCTTCTTAGGGTTGCCCTGAGGTTGAGTTGAACCGTTCGGCTGTGATGACTGAGATGACTGAAATTTGCTGTAATCCTTCTGAAAGGATTTAGCTGCAAATGCCTGTTTTGAAGAGGACGAGGAAGCACTGCTACCAAACTGCTGTTTCCAGCGATCCTGCTGCAGGAGTTTGTTGCATAATTCAGGAAACTTCAGATCAACATTCGTAGACGTAATGTTGAGAGTCTCGACAAAGTGCTCGTAGGATTTAGGTAGACTTTTGAGGGTGATGACTACCATATCCTCTTCCTCCATTTTTCGACCGATAGCCTCAAGCTGATCTCGAATGTCCTTAATCTTTGTGAGATGCTCCTGTAAGGACATACGTTCGTCCATCATGATGGAGAACAATTGATTCTTCAAAAAGAAAGCCCGGCTTTTATCAGAGGTCTCATGAAGTTCCTTCAGGTGCTTCCAAATTTCAGCAGCTGTCTTGCCTGAAGGAATCTGCGGCAACTGGTCATCTGTAACAGAAAGCTTAAGAAGCATGACAGCCTCTCTGTTACGATCATCAAACTTGTCCTGATCAGCACCAGCGGTGGGAGGACGAGTTTCTTTTTCCAAAACCAATTCATCAAGGCGGCGGTACTCGAAAATAGTCATCATACGCTGCTTCCAGATATTATAGTTTCTGCCATTAAATCGCTGACTGCCCTCCAGCATCAAGTTGGTCAAAGATGCCATTTGCACGTCTCCCAATGCAGGAGAATGACAGAAAACTGAACAGCGTTGAGCAGAACAGAATCAAGTACAAAATCTGAGTCAGGGACGGTTGCACGGAAAACGAGGCACGAACTTCGGGGTACGGAAAAAAATCTGACAAGTACCCACGAAAGAGCTCGAAAAACCCAGAAGGAATCTGAGATCAGAAAAAAATTTCGACTGAAACTGGAGGGTCAAAACCCTAGTCGAAAAATTTTTTTCCGTGCCCTAGGCACCCAGAAATTTTCGAAAAATGCAGATAATCGAAAGAATTTCGAAGTGATTGAGAGGGTCCACGGCCTTGTCTCTGTGCAAAAACGGAGGGCTGGCTGTATGCAAAAACACAGAGGCCAGAGTGTGGAAGAAAGTCGCAGTCGCGACTGGCAGAAAAACGCTCGTGAAATGACTACCACAGTCGCGGCAAATACCAGAGGAAACGCCAACACCAGAAGGTCAACAGTCGCCGCGGCGGAAAAAGAAACCCTTCCAGGTGTGTATCTAATGACGATTCCGTTCCAACAGTCCACAAAACTCGACCTTCACTTCAGATAGGGTCCGGCCCTAAAACGACACGCAGAGAAGGAGGAGAAGACGCGACCTCCTAGCAGATGTCGATTCCATTCCAACTGTGATGCCCGCGAAAACAGAGGAAAAAAAATGCCACACAAAAATCGTGACTGCTGAAGCGACCTGGTAAACCCGCGACTAGAAAAAACTCGAACTCACAATTTGGCGCCCAAAATCGAAAATGCTCTGATACCATAAAGATTTGAAAATGCAAGTAGATTGATTGATGAATTGATATTTACAAATGAGCGAACAAGCTCAATATATACAAGGTACAAGAGGCGAGTTTTCTAAAAATAGAAAACGGCCGACATAGATTAGCATTAATAAAAACAGGCCGACATAGAAATAAGGCCGACATAGAAAAACATACTAATAATATCAACAAACTAACACCAACCCAGATTATATTTAGCCAAAAAATGAATTATAAGTACATACCCAGATGGAGATTTACAACTTCGTCCGGATGCTGTCGCCGGACCAGCAATATGACACCATAGAAAAGCTCACCACTCGACAATATGGAAATGCTGGGTATTACAATTGATATCAACAATAAATATACCTCTGGACGCCTTGTTTTGAAGAGTTAAATAACACAGAAACCAAGGAGAAATTGCAACACCTAATGCCCACGTCCAGCTATGAAGGTACGGCCTCTATGGCTATGTATATCAGCACTGAATGCCCAAAATACAGTCTGAAATTATTCTGTCTTCGTTAGCAATTCCTTGTTCCTCCCAGACAACCAACTTTAGAAGAAAATACCTCCACAAAACACACCAACCAAGGCACTCTAGGTAGTACGGCCTCTAGTAGATGTACGGCCAGCTATGAGGAAATGTACGGCCAGCAGCAATAAGGTTTTCAGTCACCAAAATAACACCAAGAACTATCAAATCTGCACCCCAAAGGTTGTTCTAACATCTGCAGTCCAAATCTCCATGAAATATGATCAGTCAACTCCAAACTAAATTCCAAAACTCCGTCAATGAAGCACAAATGGAACCTCTGGTTGAAGCTCCCTGAATCCCCTCCTAATGCACTCTTTCATACACAAGGAAAGGCGAATCTGCAAAGGTTTTCGTCTCTGCAATTCGTTCCACAAAGCCAAGCACCAAAACCCTATGCACGGGCAACTCAAAAACAAGAGCAATATTCATCAAACCAAGCATGTGAAATGAAGTCACTTTTGAGTCTTTTATTTGTCTTCCTTCTCCAACGCCCAAGAGAGAGTATTTTAATATATTTTTATTTAAAAACATCACCTTGTATCACCATGAGGGCGTTCATCCTTAGGAAGGTCACTTTAAGTCATAACTTAAATAAAGTGACTTTATAACCTTACTTTATATTATGTCGGTCTCATAAATAAATATGAATTAAATTTTTAATTTAATTCATTTCGCACCACATGAAGTTTTCTAGCCGTGAGGAGACCTCGAATTCTCATGCCCTGTCCAGATATGTCTGCCCTGCTAAAAATAGAAACCCTGGCTCCCAACTTACTAAAAATAGTAAGTCACTAAGATGACTTCCTATACACATCCACTAGCCTACGGAAGTCAGTTATAGGCTAATCTTGATCCTCTGGAGTGAGCTAAGTGGGGGACATTACATGTTTTTAGTGACTTTTGTCAAATTTCTGTGCCAATTTTTACAACTTCACATATGGCTTAGGAAAATCTGATGCCTTCCTGAATCCTCATAGTCACATTTTTTTCTTAGTAGGGGCCTGCAAGTTTTGTTTATCCATAATCAATTGATTTATCTCCTGGCTCATTTATGTTTTGTCATTACTCCATTGTTCTTTTTTGTTTTATAAACAAATGTTGATCTATGCTAGGGTAGGGGATGTGCTTTGGTGGAGCACTGACTTCCGCTGCTACTCCCCCACGCAACTGACGTCCTTATTAGCAATGTTTAATCCTCTAAAGATCGTCACCATCCTCCAGATTTTTCTTCAGATAAGAATTTGTTTGTGTAGTTTTGCAAGACTTGTAAAATCCTCATAAAGTGTTGGGATCATATGCACACCCCAATGCAATATACATAGATGGCCTTGTTCATCCTCCTGGTCACAGTTTGGATTTTTGTTTTTACTGCAACTATGCAATAAAGAACATGTAAATTGTTCATCCGTTTCTGTAGCACACTTGACCAATGCTCATTTGTCCTTTTAATCTACATGCTCTGGTCAATTATTATTTCTTATTTGATTCAAAATGCTGTAATATATAGCAAGTACACCAGAAAGGAATTTTTGTAGCATCCATCAATTAGAAACAATTTAGCCCAAAGTGAATTCAGCCATTACTTAAAAAACTTTGGTCCTTCTTGCATCTTAATCCACACCACATTGCTTTACAATTTGGTAAGGATCTCCATTACAATTGTCATTCAAGAATCTCTCTCATAGCATTTTTTAGGCCTTTCTAAACCACGTTTTCTCGAGGATTGGGTAAGTCAAATAACTCTTGAAGCAAATGAGCTGTAACCTTAATAATATCTAGGAATCATGGTTAAAATTGACTTTCCTTGGAGATCATCATCATTTCTGATTCTCTATAATGAACCTCTACATCATGGATATCTTCAGGGGTTTCATATTCTTAATATAGAAATCTCATTGCATACATCAAACGATAGCACATAAAAATGGTACATGACCTACATTTGGTGCAGTTAAATTGCTACTTATAGACAAATTATAAGTTTCTATCTAATGCTGATCATAACAAGGAAGTGAATGTGCTTCACAATACTTGTTAAAGAAACATATATAGATAAATGGAATGGTACATATGAGAGACTAAGAAGCAGTAGAAGACCAGCTTTATGGTTCAAGTGGATAGAGAGGGTTTTAAGACACATTTTGTCATGTCCCCAATTTGTGGAGTATTCAAAGAAGAAGAATTTCTTTTCTTTAATTTGAAATTGGCATCAAAGCTATCTATGTTTGGTCGACTCCTTGAGGAGAAAAGAATAATAAAATCATATTGTGCTAGTCGGCCAAGTGAAGATCAGAAATCAATAGAATTTTCCTTGCTAAGTCGGCCTAGAGCAATATATCTCATTTTCGGCGATGATGGTCGGCTCAAAATGAAGAGAGAAGAAATTAAATCCAAACATTGCATTGCAATTCGGGCCAGAGGATTCAAGCGCCAAAATTGTTTTAGATTGGGGTCGGCTAAAGCTAAGTATGGTTTTAAGTCTGCCCAAAAGCAATCTAAGTCGGCCAAGAACAGTCAAGTCCGCCCAAGTCGGCCCAAATGGAAAGGTATAGGTCGGCCCATTCATGATCTCGGCCCTTGAGAAGCAAACAGTTCATTTTTTAAATTTTATTGTGCGCCAACATTAGATAAAATTAAGGTCGGCCAAGACGAGGATGTTGGTGGTCAGCCAAGTTTTGGAAGATATTTTTAAATCAAATATTTAAATTGATTTTGGGCGCCAAAACAAAGAAAGGAAGTCGGATATGGGAAGAATTGAAAAAGGGTATATGTATAAGTCTTTTGGAAAGCTTTTGGCATTATGTTCTAGTTGAATTTTCTGATTTTATCCCTTGTGGATCTGCACTTTGAGCAGACTATTCCAAGGACGAAAACCCTTGAGAATAGAGGTGAGTTGGATGAAAGCCCAATCTCATCATGGGAAGACTTCATGATGGAAGTCTAATTGCACTTCATTGAAGAGTTTGAGGGTTTCATGAGCATTCTAGATATATCTTTTGCAGCGGATATATGGAAGGCATTTGTTGAAGATAATTTGCAGATTGGATCGCCATAGGTGAAGGTTTCATGCACATGTAATGCTAGATCTGTGACGCTCTCTTGGTGAAGGATATTGGTGAAGTTTTTTTTGACATCCTTGTATTGCCAATTTGAGGAGAATATCTTCATGCTGGATCGCTGATTGGAAGAGCAGATTTGTGTCAGTTAGAGCGCCGCCATTGAAGGGACCTTTTCCAGATTTATAAGCCAGATCTTAAGCACCGTCATAAGGAGATATATAACAAGTTCCATATCAGAATTAATAATTGGAGTGAGCGCCAATATTGAGGGTTTGAGTATCATCCTCTTGGAGGAGGTTGTGGCTGAGTGGTTGCATGTTCCTTGAAGTTTTGTGGCAGATTTCATTGCACCACATATATCAGATATACATCAGTCATCAAATCAGTATATGGTTGGCAGCCAGTAATCCTAACCGCTGCCCTCATTGGTGATAATTTACATTAACCTTGGAGCGATTTCACTTGGAGAATTTCGTCACTCTAGAAGACTGGTTTTCATCATAAAGAGGGGCGATCAGCACAGCAGACAGTCCCTGATTTGGAACAGCAGTCATCATCATTGTAGATCCTTGTTGAAGACATCAATAACATCTTTCATGAGTCCATTGATGGCTGACTGGGTTTGAGGAGGTTCGCCCTCATTGATTTGCCTTTTGACACCATCTTGGTATGTTGTATGACATCTTTTCATCTCTGATTTTTGTAACAGCACTTGTGATGTGTTTTGGCTATCATAGAGCCATGAATGTGATGTACTTGTGCAATTGAACAAACTGATCTCATGACAGCAGAAGTCTGATTTGAGTTATCTGTATTTTGGCTATCTTCCTAGTGTGAAATGTGTAAATCATTGTGTAATTCAACTAGGGATTTGGTTGTACATTTTGGTATGTTGAATTGATTTGATTTGCATGATAAGTGGATGAAATAAGTGTATATTCAGATCTGAGATAATAAAAATCAGAATTCAGCCCTAGAGTTTCCTGTTTGAAAATTGCAAGTTCAGAAATTTGTTCCAAAAACCTAGAACGGTATTAAGATAATATTTGGTTATTAGTCAATCTTTGCCTTTTCTTAGCTGTCATTCTAAGTTTAGTTTATTTTCTATCTTTTCTGCTTTACTCTATTTTTAGACTCTGTATTCTCTATATAAAGAGCTTTCGCTCTTCTTTGTATTTTATTCATTCATCAATATATTCTTAAGTTACATTTCGTAACATGGTATCAGAACCATAAAAATTCCAGGGCTCTCGGTTTGGTGTGGCGATTTGTCTTTGGTGATTTCGCAAAGATTCTGGTTTAATCACTATCATTATTCCCTAAAGTTTTCACGTCTGTTTGAGCTCGCAATTTTTCCTTTTTTTTTTCGAGGGTTGTGATTCGCAATCCTCTCTGAACGCCTTTGAGTGGGTGTTAAAATCTTCTCTGAGGTCACGCTATCTCCTGCTCACCGTCTGAAATCTATGGATCTCGTTTTCTTTTTGGCTCTATTTTTCCTAGTCGCGGGTCATTTCCAGCGGCGGTTTTTCTGCAAGCAAAGAGTGATCTATTAAAATATCGATTGGCACTAGCGTTTTCTCCTGATTCATGATTCTATCTCCACTAGTCGCGATTTCTGTAATGATTCCTTGACCGGATCTTTTTTTGATTAATATCTTGGTTCTGAAATCCATTTTCATACGCGCGATTTTGAGGGTCTTTTTCTTGGATGTGGGTTTTTTAAATAGTTTTGATCGGTGGTTGTGCCTGTGGAGTCAGCGTGTTTTGGATTTCTCTATTGGTCGACGACTCATCATTCCGTGGATTCTCCTTTGGCTTGGTATCTATACTCAAGGAGTTACGTACCTATTGTGGGTACCATTGTTACCAGCAGCTATGAAGAAATTTTTTCGCTTTATCTCAAAATCCGTGTTCGGATTGTTGACACACCTTTCATGCCTTCAAATTTTTACTATCTGTTTTTTGTCTATTCTCCGATATCTTGTTCTTTGTGTCTCAAAAAGCATGACGATGACATCTTTTGTCAAGCACTCTAAGTAGAAGGAATCTGCGGACTACGCCTTTATGGCCAAGCGACCTATAGATCATGTCAAATCCTCTGCCTGGTACATAGACTCAGGTGCCTCTCGACACTTCACACATTGGCGCGGTTGGTTTACGGAGTACACGCCTTTTAAAGATTCTATCATTTTTGGCAGAAGCAAAGAGTATACTGTTGTCGGGAAAGGCAATGTACAAATTCAGTCCGGAGGGAGAAATTTAATATTTCTCGATGTCTACTTTGTTCCTGGTATGGAGCTGAATCTTCTCTCTGTCAATCAGATAATGAAGCACTCACCTCATCTGGATTGTTTTCAGTATGCACACCTGCAGCATAGTGGATCGTGAGACACGAACCACCATTGCCCAAGGACTTGAGGATCATGGTCTGTATCGACTCATTGATTCTGGTGATTCCCAACAACATGCCATGTCAGCCAGGAGTACATCCATCAGCACACTTTGGCATCAATGTTATGGGCACCTGAACATGCACTCTCTCCCTCAGCTAGCTCAGGAGGGTCTGGTTGGTGGTCTTCCAGAGATTTAGACTTCGATTCCTGGTGTTTGCGATGCCTGTTAGGCGGGCAAGCAGCATCGGACTCCATTCCCAAATGGTGATCGATGGAGAGCATCCAAGGTTTTGTAGTTGGTTCACGCTGATGTATGTGGACCAATGAACGCTCCTTAAGTTATTGGGTGCAAATATTTCTTGCTATTTGTTGATGATTTTAGCAGAAAGGTGTGGGTGTATTTTTTGAAAAACAAATCAGATGTGTTTGGCACATTTCAACAGTTCAAAGCCTTGGTTGAAAAAGAGTCAGGGTATCCAATCGTCACTCTGAGGTCTGATAATGGGGGGGAGTTTTTCTCATCTGCTTTCTCTTGTTTCTGTGCTGCTCATGGCAACAAACGCCAGCTTACCACACCTTACACCCCTCAGCAGAACAGTGTTGTTGAACGTCGAAATCGCACTATTACAGAGATGGCACTTTCTACGCTGGAGCATAAAAGCGTTCCTAAGAAGTTCTGGGCTAAGCAGTCTACACTGTTGTCTATCTTTTGAATCGATCTCCCACCTATGCCGTCAGGAAGATGACTCCTGAAGAAGCCTGGTCTAGACGTAAGCCTCGTGTCAATCATCAGAAAATTTTTGGATCCACTGCTCATGTTTGGATTCCAGATGTCAAGCGTACTAAGCTGGACTCCAAAAGCCAGAAACTCATGTTCACTGGGTATAGTGAAAATCATAAGGCGTACAAACTGATTAATGTAGACACTAATCGTCTCATATTCAGTCGTGATGTAGTCATTGATGAGTCTATGATGGGGAGCGCACAACGGATACCAGACTGATGCCCTAAAATTTTTGCAGTCGACGAACTAACAGCTGAGGAGCCATTGATTCCACTCCATCGGCCAAGTCTTTCATCCTTCTCCAATGCCCCGATGGCATTTGCCCTTTGGTGAGGCGCGTCCCGTCAGTGAACGCTCATAACCTTTGGCTGATTCGCCAAAAACGCCGTCGCACAGTTTTACTTTCTGCCATCCCTGGCACATAGAGATGCTAGGTCATTCTATTGCACGAAACCCTCGATCTGGATCATCTGCACTATCGAACAAGAAAACAAAACATGAAACGGACACATATGGTACATTGGAGTCAAATCTCACCAGTGGAATGCCTCACAGCGACACACAACAACAATGGAAAATGCAAAACGAATAGAAATTTACAGTCGCGCGATTTGCAGTTATAAAAACGGAAATCAAATGGACAGAACATAAATGCTTTATTTCTCCTGAACACAACACAATCACATTCGATCACTTCTTCAATTTGATTACATTTGATGATCATTTGATCATTCCTTTGGGCATTTATCAACTCGCCCTGAGTAGTACCACACTAGCTCCAAGCGGCTGGGAGAACAATCCAAGCGGCTGGGAGACCACCGACCAAAACTACCCTACTGCCTTATTTTGGCATTATTGCTATTTTTAGCATTATGCGATTACAACTTGACAAATGTCCCCTAAGTCACTTGGGACTTACAAAATAGACCTAACTACAAACTGATATGAAAATGCATTGGTCAAATAGACCTTATTTCAAACGAAAACATGATTTTCGAGGTGCTCCTGCACCATACTCCCCAGGTGAAAGTTGTCTCAAGTCCTCTTAGAGACTAATTGCTGCAAATAACCACTCCGCTTTTTGATATCTTCTTCCAGCATCCATGTGGCTTCTGAGTCTGGTAGTCCTTGCCATTTGACCAAGTGCTCAAAATATGTCTGATTTCTGGTCTTCTTAGCTATCCTGCTATCCAAAATACACTCCATCTGTGGTGGTTCCTTGGGTGGTAAAGACTGCACCCACTCTGCATTGTCTTGAACAGAACCTGTTGTACCTTCGCTTGTATTAGGACTCCTATATAATGTCAGATCAGCAACATTGAAGATAGGCGAAATAGCAATGTCTTCAGGGAGTTCAATTTTGTAAGCATTAGGACCATATTTTTCCAGAATCTGACAAGGTCCAATTTTTCGCATCATCAACTTGCTGTGTTTTCTTGTGGGTAGTCTGTGCTTGTTGAGACGAACCATGACCATATCTCCAATTTGGTACTGCACATCCCTTCTTTGATCCACTCGAGCTTTGATATTCTGACTATTCTAGTGTAGAGTATCTCTGTCTTGTTGATGGATCTCTTTCATAGCCTTTGCAAATGTATCAGCATGTCCACTCCTTTTGTCCATCCCTTGAACATCTCTCAATTCAAAAATTCCTCTAGGATGACTACCATAGATAACGTCAAAAGGACTTAAACCTGTACTTCTATTTGTAGAATCATTATAGGCATATTCTGCTTGTGGGAGTACCACATCCCAACTACTGCCATGTTCTCTTGTCAAACATCTCAGCAGGTTGCCTAATGACCTATTCACAACCTCAGTTTGGCCATCCATCTGCGGATGATAGGCTGAACTAAAAGACAAATTTGTACCAAATCTCTTCCACAAAGTTCTCCATAAATGTCCCACAAATTTGCTGTCTTTGTCAGATACAAAACTCAAAGGTAATCCATGAATCCTGACAATTTCTTTAAAGAACAAACCTGTAATGTAACTAGCATCATTGGTGGTTTTACAAGGGATAAAATGCGCCATTTTGCTGAACATGTCGACCACAACAAACACACTGTCATAACCTGTCCTTGTTTTGGGCAATCCCATCACAAAATCCATACTCAAACTTTCCCACGGTTTGTTTGGTATGGGCAAAGGTTGGTACAGTCCTGCATTGGTTGAAACTCCCTTTGCTTGCTGGCAAATCATACAACTCTCAACAAACCTTCTGACATCAGATTTCATCCTTGGCCAAAAGTAAAACCTTTTTACAAGATCTAAGGTCTTATTGAGCCCAAAATGTCCTCCTAAACAACCACTATGTTTTTCCTTCACAATATTATCCCTCATTGAACACTTAGGGATACATAGTTGACTTCCTTTAAACAAAAGTCCATTCTGCAATGTATAGTCTAAAATTTCACTGTGGAAAGCATTGGCAAACTCACTGCATACCTTGTAAATTTCCTTAAAATCTTGGTCTTCTCCGTACAATCCTTTGAGTGACTCAACACCCATACTTTGTAGCTGCACTTCTTGCATTGTCAACACTCTTCTGCTTAGAGCATCAGCAACCCTATTTGTTATTCCTTTCTTATGTTTGATGATGAAGGTGTAGGCTTGAAGACTTTCTACCCATTTCATGTATCTATGGCTGAGCTTTTCCTGTCCATTCAAAAAACTAAGAGCATGATTGTCAGTGTATACAATAAATTCCTTAGGAAGCAAGTAGTGCCTCCATTTTTTCAGAGCTTGTACCATAGCATACAACTCTAAATCATAAGAGGAGTATTTCCTCTTGGCTTCATTTAATTTTTCACTGAAGAAGGCTACTAGTCTGCCTTCTTGGCTCAATACTGCTCCAATGGCCAATCCACTTGCATCACATTCAATTGTGAAAACCTTATTAAAATCAGGTAACACCAAAACAGGGAATTCAGCAACTTTCTGTTTCAGACTTTCAAAACTCTGATCTGCCTCTCTCGTCCACGCAAACTTCATCTTACCTCCACCCTTGATGGTCTCCAACATAGGTGCACAGATGTCACTATAGTTCTTAATGAATTTCCTATAAAATGTGGCCAAGCCATGGAAACTTCTGACCGCTCCTGCTGTCTTGGGTGTAGGCCAATTCAAAATAGCTTCTACCTTGGAAGGATCCATTTTCAAATCACCCTTAGAGATGACAAAACCTAGGTACACCAATTCTTGCTTCATGAAGTCACATTTTTCCAAATTTATTAGTAACTTCTGATCTTGCAACCTTTTCAAGACTATCTCCAAATGTTTCAAGTGCTCTTCCTTGCTCTTACTGAACACCAAAATATCATCAAGGTAGACTACCACAAATTTTCCTATGAAATCCTGCAACACCTCATTCATCAGTCTCATAAAGGTGCTAGGGGCGTTTGAAAGACCAAACGACATCACAAGCCACTCATACAACCCTTCATTGGTCTTGAAAGCTGTCTTCCACTCATCCCCTTCTCTTATCCTTATCTGATGGTACCCACTCTTCAAATCTATCTTGGAGAAATAGGTAGCACCTCCCAAACAATCCATTAGATCTTCTATTCTAGGAATAGGAAACCTATACCTGATGGTTATCCTATTTATGGCCTTAGAATCAGTACACAATCTCCATTTTCCATCTTTCTTTGGTGCTAAAACGGTGGGGACTGCACGTGGACTCAAACTCTTTCTTATTAACCCCTTGTCTAAAAGTTCTTGAACCCGCCTGGCTATCTCCTCATTCTGCTGAGGGGTCATTTTATATGCTGCCTTATTAGGAAGTACTGCTCCTGGTATGAGATCTATCTGATGGCTAATGTTTCTGATTGGTGGTAGGGAATCAAGTATATTCTGTGCAATCACTCCTTTGTAACTCTCAAGCAAATCTCTGACCTCTTTAGGCCCTACTTCTCTCACACTTCGCTTCTTTTCCCCCTTAGGCTTCACAATCAAAGCAAAACCTACTCCATCACCTTCCTATAATGTGTCCATGAATTCTTTTTCTCCTACTAGCATTACACTAGACCCTACCTGCTGTGGATCCTCTTCTACCAATGACTGTATCCTATAAGTCATACCATCCTTTTGAAATGAGTAAGCATTCTTTTCTCCATCATGCTGAGCCTTTCTGTCAAATTGCCATGGTCTGCCTAGTAAAAGATGGCAAGCATCCATAGGAAGGATGTCACACAAAATCTTGTCGCTATACCCCTTAATACTAAATTCTACCCATGCTTGTTCGTTGATGAGTATGTGCTGCCCCTTATTCAACCAACTGACTTTATATGGATTGCTATGGGGTATCTTTTCCAGATTCAACTTATTTACTGCTTCCAAAGATATGATATTATTTGTAGAACCAGAGTCAATAATGACTTTATAAACCTTACCTTGGATCTTGCAGTTGATCCTAAACAAAGCCGTTTTTTGAGATGGTTCAGTCTGCACTGGTTCCTTGAGCAGCGTCCTCTTGATCATCAAATTCTCTCCTGTTTCTGATTCTAGATTCACTTCAAGATATGTCACACTCCTTGCATCTTCTTGAATCAAAGTGGTTCTCTTCTCACCACCATGAGAAGTTGAGGCCTTCTCTGGACACTTGTATGCTGGATGCCCTATCTGATTGCAGTTATAACATCTCATATTGGAGAATTTGGATCCTCTACCTGATCCATTTGTCCCACCTCTTCCATTAGGCCTTCTTCCTCGGTAGCCTCCTCTGCTACTTGAGTCCCCAACTTGCTCTTCTTGGCTAGACTCACCACTAGGCCTCTGGTTAGGACTTCTTCCTCCACAACTGCCTCTGCCTCTGAAATTCCTTCCACCTTTACCTCTATTGTTCTGCTCACTCTTCCTTTTCTGCTTCTCCTCTACTCTTAGCGCCACCTGCAAACATTTGTCCACGGTTTCTGGTGTCAAGATGGTAATCTCATCTTGTATACTATACTTCAGGCCATTAATATACCTGGCAACTCTTCCTTTCTCATCCTCAGCATGCCCACACCTTAGGGACAATTTATGAAATTCCTCTGTATAGATGGATACATCCATATCCTTCTGCCTGAGATTCTGCATTTTCCTGTATATCTGCACTTCATAATCCACTGGTAGGAACTGAGCCTTGATCCTCTCTACCATCCGACTCCAGGATGAGATCATGCTCTTGCCATTCTTCACCCTTTCTCCCTGGGTGTAGTTCCACCACGTGAGTGCAGCGCCCTTCAATTTTGTCTTTGCAAACTTGACTCTTCTATTTTCCGGTACCTCCTTGTACTCGAAGTAATTGTTCAAAGCCTTGATCCATTCGATGACTTCTTCTGTGTCCATCTTTCCGCTGAACATTGGAATCTCCATTCTTGATTCAGACGACTCCTTACCAAGTGATTTTATGGCCTCCAGAAATTGTTTCTGGTCTGCAGATATACTTGTCTGTTTTGGGGTTGTTTCCTCTTCCCCATCTTCATCTTCTTCATCAGACTCCACGTCTGATTTCTTGCCGTTTCCTAAGGTTTTCAACTCAGCCTGGAGTGCTTCCTTGACTCTAGTCTTGATTAGCTCCTCCATCTCCTTAAATTTCTTGACCACTTTGGTGGTCATTCCTTTTGGAGGCATCTCGCTAGCCCCTCCTTCACTTTCTCTGTCTGACATAAACATTCACAGACAACACCCAAATGCCAACACTCCTGCAAATCCTCGATTTGATTTGCTGCCCAAATCTTTTCGGGCTTTGATACCAATATGATGGGGAGCGCACAGCGGATACCAGACTAATGCCCTAAAATTTTCGCAGTCGACGAACTAACAACTGAGGAGCCACTGATTCCACTTCATCGGCCAAGTCTTTCATCCTTCTCCAATGCCCTGATGGCATTTGCCCTTTGGTGAGGCTCATCCCGTCAGTGAACGCTCATAACCTTTGGTTGATTCGCCAAAAACACTGTCGCACAGTTTTACTTTTTGCGATCCCTAGCACATAGAGATGCTAGGTCATTCTACTGCGCGAAACCCTCGATCCAGATCATCTGCACTATCGAACAAGAAAACAAAACAGGAAACAGACACATATGGTACATTGGAGTCATTCCACTGATTTCGACAAAAATCTCACCAGTGGAATGCCTCACAGCGAGAAACAACAACAATGGAAAATGCAAAACGAATAGAAATTTACAGTCGCGCGATTTGCAGTTATAAAAACGGAAATCAAATGGACTGAACATAAATGCTTTATTTCTCCTGAACACAACACAATCACATTCGATCACTTCTTCAATCTGATTACATTCGATGATCATTTGATCATTCCTCTGGGCATTTATCAACTCGCCCTGAGTAGTACCACACTAGCTCCAAGCGGCTGGGAGACCACCGACCAAAACTACCCTATTGCCTTATTTTGGCATTATTGCTATTTTTAGCATTATGCGATTACAACTTGACAAATGTCCCCTAAGTCACTTGGGACTTACAAAATAGACCTAACTACAAACTGATATGAAAATGCATTGGTCAAATAGACCTTATTTCAAACGAAAACATGATTTTTGAGGTGCTCTTGCACCAGTCTACTAGGCCCTTTCTGCTTTCTACTTTGTCTATTCATACCGAGGGTCAGCCTTTGGAGGCTTCAGATTTAGGTGTTAGCATTTCTCTAGCCCCACCTGATGGGAGGGTTCCTGCAGTTATGCTTGCACCTCAGCCTGTTCAAACACCCGCCCCTCCTCCGGATATTCTGGATCCTCCTGATCTTGTTCTTGCCCCTCCTGGAGATGTTGATGCACCTATTTCAGATAGTGAATCATCTGCTCTTCGGCCTAAATGGTGGGCCAAAACAATTGGTGATCTTCATGATAATGAACTCATCGAGGGTAGATTTGCTTGGAAGAATAGCAAGCCACAAGATACTGTCAATTTTGCCCTCATGGCCAATCTTCATAGTATCTCAGAGCCTCAAACATATTCTGAGGCTAAAGGCGTACTTGAATGGGAAAAGGCTATGAATGCTGAGCACCATAGTCTTTTGAAAAACAATACTTGGGTTCTTTCTGATCTTCCTCTTGGGAAGTAGCCCATTGGATGCAAATGGGTGTACAAAGTCAAGTACAAGGCTGATGGGACTCTTGACAAATATAAGGCTCGGTTGGTTGGCAAAGGATACTCACAAAAAGAGGGTATTGACTATGAGGAGACATTTGCTCCTACAACCAAAATGAGTACCATTCGGCTTGTCCTTGCTATGGCAGCCCAGTTTGGGTAGAAAGTCCATCAAATGGACGTCAAGAGTGCCTTCCTCAATGGAGATTTGCAGGAAGAAGTTTACATGACTCAACCTCCTGGCTTCAAGATTGATGGGAGAGAACACCAAGTGTGCAAATTGATGAAAGCCCTCTATGGTCTCAAACAGGCTCCAAGGGCATGGTACCTCAAGATTGAGATACCATGGTACCTCAAGATTGATAAGTATCTCATTGATCATGGTTTTCAGCGGAGTCCTTCTGATTCCAATCTGTATGTCCACCAGTATGCTGATGATAGTCTTCTCGTTGTTGTGTATGTTGATGATCTGATAATTACTACTGGCAGTTTAGAGCCATTGATTCACAAGATCAAACATGATCTCAGTCACACGTTTGACATGACAGACTTGGGACTCCTGCATTATTGCCTAGGTATTGAGGTTTGGCAGCAACCTGACAGCATCTTCATCTCTCAGTCAAAGTATGCTAGAAGTCTGTTGGACAAATTCCAGATGACCAACTGCAAACCTGCTTCTACCCCTATGGAGAAAGGGCTGAAACTGTCAGCTACTTCAGACTCTCCTGTAGAAAATGAATATTTTTTCAGGCAATTAGTGGGCAGCCTCATCTATCCTTCTACCACTAGACCTGATCTTAGCTTTGTAGTAAGCTATATCTCTCGCTTCATGACAGCTCCCAAAGCTGAACATTGGGTTGCAACAAAGCACGTGTTGAGATATGTGCAAGGCACTTTTGACTTTAGCATTCTATATGGCAGGAGCAAAGATCGTCAGCTGATTGGTTTTACAGATTCAGATTGGGCAAGTTCTGTTGACGACAGAAAGTCTACCTCTGGGTATGTTTTTAGTTTGGGCACAGGTGCAGTCACATGGGCTAGGAAGAAGCAGTAGAGGGGAGCTGTTAAAGCAGCCTGTGAGGTAGTTTGGCTTCGAAGGATACTTTCAGACATGCAAATGTCTCCAACAGGGCCCTCACCCTTGCGTTGTGACAATCAAGGGGTGCTCAAACTTGCCAAAAATCCCGTCTTCTATGAACGGACAAAACATGTTGATCTTCATTGTCACTTCATTCGCCAGCTTGTCAAAGATGGATTCGTTGTTCTGCAGTATGTTCCTACAGAAGATCAGACTGTTGATATCCTCACCAAGTCTCTGAGCCTGGATAAGTTTGTCAAATTTAGGGGGTATCTTGGTGTAGTTGACCGATTGACCATTAAGGGAGGGTATTAAGATAATATTTAGTTATTAGTCAATCTTTGTCTTTTCTTAGTTGTCATTCTAAGTTTAGTTTATTTTCTATCTTTTCTGCTTTAGTCTAGTTTTAGATTTTGTATTCTCTATATAAAGAACTTTCGCTCTTCTTTGTATTTTATTCATTCATCAATATATTTTTAAGTTACATTTCATAACAAATGGGACATGACACATTTGAGGACATAGCTTGTGATACAAAGCTGTTCTTCATTTACCTTATTCAGTGGTAGCATTAAAAAAGATTCTTATCTATATCGTCTATGCAAAAAAATGCTCTTAGGATTATCAATACCATCTATGAACCTCTAGCTAGTTAGTGTATGTTAGCCCTCTTTTTTGTGTGGGGCTGCTTTTTCTACCCTGCTTGTTATTCAGAGCTGTTGAGATATTATGGATTTTACAAGACTTCATAATTGTTAACAAGTACAAATAGTTCTTGATCTTTTGAGCTTTATCTTCTTGTGTTGTGACGTGCATGGAAGGTTGTTGGACCTTTTTTAATTTATTGTCTATGTTGCTCTCTGTACACATTTGATATAGCAAGATGGTTTGAAGTTTGTGAACGAATAAAATCAGTTTCCTAGCTATATCTAATTAGGTAGATGGTTTGAAGTTTGTGAAACGAATAAAATGACAGTTCCTGTTACCATTGAATATATTGCCACAGGAGGAATTCAGAAAGATGGAACATGAATATTTGCTCTCGATGTGGCCCAGATATGGCATGGATATGATTGTACCTACCTGGATATAGCACGAAAAGTTTGGTTTGTCAGATACATACTCATGCCATATCTGTACTGGCTTCCAAATCAGCTTGACCAGATTCATATATAATATGGGTACCTCAGAGTGCCCCATAACGTACCTGTTTTATTGATGTTGTAGTTTGCTTACATTAGTTTAGTAACATAGTAATTGCTAACTGATGTAGTATTGCATCGTTTACCGTTGATTTTTTGTTGTCAATCCATTAAAACAAAGCACACTATGGAGCATTGTGGATTGATCTTGACCTGATAATTAATTTCAACTTCTTCCAATTGTATGACAGGTTGCTTTTAAGTTTTATTCCATTTTTCCTCTTTTTGTCGTTGGAAGTATGTTCTTGTATCTAATTCTTTTGATATTGTTTATCCTGTCCCTCCCAGTTTCACAGAATCTTTTTATTTTTTGTTTGTGTTTGTTGATCAATCCACAATATTGTTATGGAAAATTCATATCGGAATACAAGTGTGAAATTAAGGTGTATAATGAACATGTATGACAATGGGAAATTGACTTGAGGTGCCAAGAGCAATGCAGTGAGTGCTTTGGATCATTCCCTGATCCTTTCTGATGGTTTAAACTATGGTAGACACATTTATTGAAGTGCTTTAAATAACCACCAGGCTGGTTCTATGAATATAAACTGTATCAATGTTGCATTTCCATGCCATGAATGTACGAGATATATGTACAAGTCAGTTATTTGAATCAATAGTAGTACAGAATCTACAGATTATTATCTTATAGTGGAAGTTTGATTTTCCAGGAGTCCTTATGCAATACATATCCATTTATGCTTGTAGGTTCTATGGCTTTGCATCAGAGGCCAACATGGAGCCCACTGTTGAGGTGATTTATTGTTCATTGCTACAGTTCTATGCTTGTCTGTTTAGTGCATTTGTTTACTTCTGTGGATTCATATACCTTCAGATCAATCTTTGGAATTAGACTTGAGGTCACTCAGTGAGCCCAAGTGTTTCTTCATATCTAGAGAAAGGTGAACTTTTTATCTTGAAATACATACAATCCATTTGCATTATAGGCTAACTGCACTTTTTGGTGCACTAAACTGGGTGTAGTTAATTAAATATGTTTGCTAACTGATCTCAATGGACATTATGAATTGTGGTTAGCTGTCAACTTTAACCAACTGAATCTTTGTCTTACTTATTAGGCCAAGTGACTAAAATCCTGTTGATGTTTTCAGAAGTTATGACACAAAATATTGCAATGCCTGCTACAACATGCATTGGTTTTTTAGTTATTGATTATAAGAGTTGAAATGCCCTCAACCCCCCCTCCCCTCACAACATGCAGGAATACTGCTCTATCTATGCTTGAATGCTCTAGCTCCTTACTCCTCCTGCAGGGCATCTTCCTCCTTATTGCTCAACCTGTGCTTGCTTCTCCAACATTCCTTTGGGATGAATGCCACATCTCCTATCTCCTCCTTCAGGGCATCCTCCTCTGTATTGCTCCACTGTCTCTGCCTCCATCATCACCTGTGGGCCTGCCGCATACTCTATCAACTGAAGCGGGACTACTGCTTCAGTACGCTATTCTGGCACTAAGATGTCCTTGGGGAGAATTGTCAGTACTCTATCAACCTTGGTCTCCAACATGAGAACCAAGTGGCCTTACAACTTAACCATAACCCCATTGAGGCTTCAACATGCATTGTTAAAATCTTGGCAAAAGAAGCATTTCTAATTAGAAGGCAAAGGAATTGGAGGAAAAACTGTTTTGCTTTATTTTAAATAATCAATTTCTAATACCGTCTGGAGGAAACACTCTTTGTAAGGGATGCACTGCATGCCTTTTGACTTCAGAGGGGCTTCTTTTCAATCAAAATGAATTCGGGAGGTGCATTGGCCTCATTCATCCAAAGGATGGGGATGTGGTCATTTGAGTGGCCCTATCTTTACCGCCACACCAAGGCTTGATGGACTTATGGCCAAATCTTCAGTTGTGGGTTTTGTATCTTATGAAATTTAGTCAGGCATACCTAAAGGCTAAAAGTTTAAAACTAAAACAAATTTAAATCATCCCGAACTATTTCTTTGGTTTTTCAATTATTTGAGCTGCATTTTGAAGGTTCAAGCTTGTAATTTTCATATGCAGATCACTGTTTATAAACTCTTAAACTTTTTCTCTGAATTTCAAATGGGATATTACCAATCTTCAATGCTCAGAAAGACAATCCCCATAAAAAATTATGGAATGCATTTCTTCTATTTCAGTGGTAAACTAAGAATGGTTGAGTGTCTACTTCCATTACACGTAAACTGGTTGGCCAGCTTCTAAAAAGTTCAGATTTCCTTGATTTCGTTTTAATTTGAGGTTCAGACCTGCAATGTCATGTTTACCCATGGTGACCATAGAGTGTTTAGGCCTTTTGGATTTGGTATTAGTTTTCAACTCCTTTCCCTTTAAAAAAAGTTGAACTGGGGATTTCCAAGTTTCAGGGCAAAACTCCCAAATAGAATATCAGATTAGACAGGTAAACTGCACAATGTCAGAGCAGAGTCTCTGAGTCTAAATTCAGATGTACAAGATATAAATTTAATTTAAACTTTTTCTGACTTAAATTTTTTTTGGTGGACTTGGTCAGGATTCCTTTGCATAGGTTGATTCTTGATAAGGAAGTTCTATCTTGGATGGTTCACCTAAGGCCAGATTTTTGAAAACAAGACTTGTTAAAATTGAGACATATATTGAGGTTTCTTTAAAGGGGAAAAAGATTCCAAATTAGCTAAACAAAAATCCAATGATGCAGAACCCGATGAGCTTCCCAAGATGAAAATATTGAATTCTAGGCAGTCTTAGCTTTGTTAATCACACATTGATGATATGTTTCTTCAGAACCATCTTGGTTTAAAATAGAAACTGATTAACAGGCTGGAGAGGGCAGATACTTGCCAAGTATTTGTCTTATGAACAATGGCACATGGGAGTTGGCAGACTGTCCACCAAATGTGAAATCAATCAGTTGCAAATCAGTTTAGAGGATCAATTTAAATCAGATACCTCAGTAGACAGGTTCAAAGCTAGATTTGTAGCAAAAGTATATGCTTAGCAAGAAGTAATTGACTGTAAAAAGATTATATCCGCTACACCTAAGTGAAACACCATTAGGTCAGGTACAATTTTGGCAGCATATTGTGTTTGGAAACTATTACCATAATATGGCTGTGAAGAGTACCTTCTTGAATGGTGATTTTATAAAGGAGGCATTGATGAGCACATGCTTATAGTAAGAGTGGGGGTGGGGTGAATCAGTATAAGGCAATCTTTTACTTTTTCAAACTTAACAACCACACAAGATCTAACAATTATTCAACACAGGAAGGACACACGATTTACGTGGAAACCCTTTCGGGAGAACCACAGCAAAATATTGCTTTTCTTATAAACCTTCTTTTGTAGCCACCAACCTACTTCTCTTACAAATTTTCTTTTGTAGGCACCAACCTAATGGAGATACCAATCCCCGCTTGTAGAATTCGTGAGCACCAACCCACTGGAGACACCAATCCCCACAATTTGTAGGCACCAACCTATTGGAGGCACTAGCCCCCACTGCTAAGCACCAACTTAGCGAGAGACACCAATCTCTCTTTTATGAAGCACCAACTTCCACAACAAAGTTCCACCTTCAGGATGTTGCTTCTTCAACGGATGATGGATATTTTATTCTGCTCTTTCACACATTCAGAAATCTGCCTTGAATCAGATCTGCTCTACATATAGTCTGCTCATAAACACATATGCTCTTCCTTCACAAAATCTTCTTGTAAATCTGCATTAAATCTTCTTATAAATCTGCCTTATATCTGCTCATAGATATGTTCATAAATCTGCTATAAAACTGCTTACAGATCTACTATAATCTTATCATAGTTTCTTCTTCCTCAAAACTGCTTTGAATGATATGTCATTATTTATATTTTCTGCTTTTAGTCTGCTCAGATTCGTATGATGTTACATTGCTTAACTTTCTTATTTTATTTTGTGCCCACACATTATCTGTTTATACCATGTATCCTTTGTCAAGAGGAGCGACTCCTCAAGAGAAACGTCTCCTTGAAGGGAGTCGGCCTTATTACTTTTAAATCTCTTATATTTAAAATTGCTGCCCTTCCTTTTAGTTACTAACTTGCTTAAGACTTGGGCGTTTTTGTCTTCTTATGGGTGCGCTTCCTTTAGGGGTCGGCCCCATACATAATATATATTTGGATTTGTCTTAATTATAATCACTGCATATATATGATAATCGCTGCTCTATAAATGTGAATGATAATCATTACATTTGTGAATGTAATTTGCTACTTTTTGAATGTAGTTGCTGCCTTTAGGATATCATCACTGTTCTTGTAAGATGTAGTCATATTCTTGGCATCCTTTACTTGGCGATTTGTATGTGTATAACTATGTCAGCTAGCAAACAACATGTAACATATCTCTCTTTCATAGTCGACTTCTTAATTACACATGTAATTCCACTTATCTTTGCACACTATCATAATGATGATTAGCATGTTCTTGTAATGTCCCCTTTTTGGGACATTTTGAACATCATGGGAAAACTCCAATTTTCTCGGGAAAGTTGGGTTGCTCATGTTGAGTTTCTGTTAGTAACAGTGAATTGGGAAGAACTCCAAACTTCTTGGAGTGCTTGGGTTTGGTTAGCAGTGATTTTGGTTCTTGGAAATGAGCTCAGTAAGCATCATGGATCAGTTTGACACTTTTAGAAGTTAATTCCGACTTCTGGTGGCTTTTCCAAACTTTTTGGAGAGCATGTCTATTTATAGTAAGTCACCCAGATGACATCGTTCTTCATCCCAAACATCATGGAAGGCAATGGTATGATTTATTTTGCAGTTCGCTTAAGTTTGGATTTTCCGCAAAGTTGGGTGGATTAATGAGCTATTTAATTATTATTTTCATTTAAGTCTCCTAAGGGTGAAAATAATTAAAGAGTACCTAAGTGTTATAGCTCATTGGAAAGGTAATTAAGTGTTTTAAAAAATAGGCACTTAGAAAGGGGGCCTCACTCATGATAAATTAATATTATTCCAAGAAAGGTCTTTTTGAGAGAAGAAATATGAAGAGGTAAAAAGAAAATAATATTATATTCCTCTCAAAAAAGTTATAAAAGGGGGATGAGAGCTCATTTGGAGGGATGCTCTTTGGATTTGATATTGTTATTCTGTCGGATTGAACCTGAGAATTTTTCCTTTTTCCTTCCTGAGGACGAAAACCCTCTTGAAGATGATCAATTTCGGTGGTGGAAGATCCACCCTAGCTGGTGTTTGGTGATTTCACTCAGGAATTACACAGAGCTTCATAGATTTTGATAGTTTTTTAAGATTTTGGTTTGGGACTTGATAGTAATATATTTTCTATGATTTGGAAGTGTTTCTTGAAAAGATTTGATGTGTGTTTGGTGAAGTATGATGCAGATATTGCCTCCAGGCCGTACAACTTGCAAAGAGGGCGAATGGAGTTTATAGATTGATTGATGCTTGCATGATTGAGATGTTTTCTAGGAAAATGTTCATCCATTTGAAACGCCTATTTTCAGATTATATTTCATTGAGATTTAAGAAGTTTAAGGCAGATTTAAATACCTATGTGTTGAGCCGTACATGCTGGCCGTACCATAGGGTGGGCAATTTATGAAATGTTAGAATATCTTTAAGCATATGGAGAATTCATAAACGACATTCTAAATGATGTTGGGCGTCTAAATCTGACCCATTTTCAGTGAGTTTTATGCAGATTTGGGTTGTTTGTGAGGCTGCTGTACATATTCAGGGCCGTACCTTGCCTCAAGGGTGATTTTGTTGTGGAGTAGTTTATAAATGATTTGATATTGATGATGCTTGGGCAATGTTTGTTTCGTGAAGGCACAAATTTCTGATGAGATTTCATTGTGTTTGGTGATGATATCTTCTTACCACAGCAGGCTGTACTTTCCAAGTGCTCCGTACCATTGCAGGCTGGTCTGAATTGATGAGGAGTTCGAATTGCATTTGAGGCTGGGAATCTCTTTCATTGTTGGCATCCAAAGACTGATTTTGAGGTGTTAGAGTTTGGTGTTGGGCTGAGATCCATTTGTTTATGGTTCGTGGGACCAAGACATTGCTGGGCCGTCTGTACAACAGGAGACTTTCTGAGTTTTCTGATTGGAAACTTCCATCAGCAGAGATCTTCTTTGCATACATCCAGCCGGATATTATCATGAGCTTTGGGTTGTTAATGTTTGTACAGGTGGTTCCAATATGCTAATCCATACTGGCATACTGAGATGTTGAACTAGTATATTTTCTAAGTTGTGTTGCAACCTATTTACTCCATTGTAATCATTACATTTATGTTGCAAACACTTATAACCCCTGGATGGTTCAACCGCCAGTGTGGAGGAACTGTAATGCTTATCTATCTTGTTCATTCACCCACTGAATAAGTGGAGTATCCCAACTGCATAAGTGGATGCCTTCTGAAAGCAGATGCCTGCTGTTAGTAGGTGATTGTATTTCTTTTCATTGCATAGTTTTTGATTGATCAACCAAAGCACTGTATGCTCTCACCTCGCCCATCCTGAGAACTTGGTGATCAGAAAGTGTGGAGGTGTTTAGTTGGTTGCATTATTGTGCTAACCCTGTTGAGATAGATTGTTAAATTTGAAAAAAAATTGGGGTAGCTTATTACAGTTCCTTAGACCACAAAACCCCGTGCTTGCATCATCTCCAGTAACTCAACGATATTATGACTAAAGACGAAAGTTGCTTGTTGTCGTTGAATTATACTTGATATGCCTTGCAACTCTTATTTCCAAATGTCACACTGCCATCCTTGTCTTTCACTCCTTTGACATTTCCTTTGACATCAATGACAATACTCACCAACAATCTCGTCCATATATCTTGCCATCAATCTTGACATCAATTCTTTCTTGACATGACTTTGACATCAATGACAACTAATCCAACAAGTATATGTGATCTAGTCATAGGTATAAAGTACAACTTGTATGTGAAGGAGAAAAGATTAAGTGTTGTGATCATCATATGTAATGCGCGGTCCTGTTGTTCTTTTAGATTAAAAATATTTAAGTTATTTTTTTTTCTTTTTTGTGTTCTCGCAGACTAGACAGAAGATGAAGAAGGGGTTTGTGTTTTGATTGAAATGATTTGAATATAACAGCAGATTACAATAAATATTTGCATGCAGATATTAATTCTGAAAGTACTGAAATTTCATGAAATACCATAGCAGAAAAATTCAAGATTTAAATGCTGATCAGAATATTCATTTTTCGTCAAAATAACAGCAACCCAGTTCGTAAAATATCACCACTTATCTAAATCAAACATACCCAAAATTAGTTGTGGCCTTGAAACCCCTGCTGTACAAAAAATCAGATCTGGTAACCTTCCAATCTGGATGCCATTATTTAGAAATAATGCCTATGTGACAAAGAGTGCTTGCATGTCTTGGGCGCTACCATGCAAACTGGAAATAAGGCTCAAAATATCACACGCAACAAGACAAAATGATGCCAAGTCTTCACACACCAAAAAAGCACTGACAACTCCTCAAAAATACTCGAATATCTTCATGATTTCTTGACTGAAATTGCAAATAACGAAGCTCTGAAATGATCCCTGAATGGAATCACACCCCAACTAGCTAGGGTAGGTCTTTCACTACTGAAACTAGCTCCTGATTGAAGAGGGTTTTCGTCCTCAACATCAAACTGCAGACCCCTGGAGAAATTCCAGCAGCATCCTGTTATGCAACCAAATTCATCCTCTCCAAATGAGGCTCCCAATGAGCTAATATAGGCTCAATGAACGATTAGGGCAACACAACATTTGAAACTTAAATTCCCTCCAAAAGTTCGCCCCTTTTTTGCCTTGGTTTCTAAATAAAAAACACATTTTAAACCTTGCATAAGCCTCCTTGGGTGTCCCCCTTATCCAACATACTAAAATGATTTTGATGCTTTAAAAACATTTAAGTTCATCAACTAGGCACCAAGGTACAACTTTATGACCCCTCTGACCCTCAACATAAAGTTATAAAATAATTTTATTAAAATATTTCAAGAGAGGAAATACAACTATTAAATTAATCTGACCTTAGCAAACCCAAGGCCCAACTGAAATGACACTGTTGAAAGTAGCCTGGCCATGACCAGTTTCCATAAAATGACTTACTATTTTTAGTAACTACTAAAAATAGTAAATATACTGAAAACTCAAACTGGTGTGACAACTGATATACAAAGTGACTTACTATAACTAGTAAGTGCTGGACTCAGCCCCCTGCTAAAAATAGAAAATCCATCGGAAACTCCGAAAACGCCACAGAAAGGATTGGAACCGAGTTCCTTTACCAACACCGTTTAGCATACAGGAACTCTGGAATAGGCTAAAAGTTATATCCACAGCTCAGAGGCTAGGAGGGGACATTACATCATACTTTATGCAGGTTATCTAATCATAGAATGCAATGATGGTGACTTAATTGACAAGATGGAGGTGGATTAACTATTTTTCTTACCACTCTCATTGTGGCTGCTCATATTGATTGTAACCCTAATTAATAAATGCTTGTTTATTGGATGATAGGGACAATTTTCATGTGACTCAACATCTGGAAGTTTCATTAAATTTGCAGCACAAATGCTGTGGACTTTTTGTAGCCATGAGAATAATAATGCGCTAAAACAGAAAACCATCCTTGCAAATCTAGTTCAGTCAAAGGGGTACAGGCATGCAATGTTTGTTACAAGAGATAAGCAGTGATGTAGACAAGTTCAGGGCCCAATGAAGGACTACCCAATCTTGCAGCCTACACAATCGCCACACACATCTGTGCACAATGGAAGCTATCAAAAAATAAATTTTGAAAACTTTATTAATTTTATTGGCTGCCTGCAGCAGCAAACAACTTGCATTCCAAAAAAACTTAAGTTACAACAAATACAACAGCTCCTGTTACAACAATGAAGCTTCTTACACAACTTTCCTCTCATTACAATCCCCTATTTGACCTTTACGGATTCACACTCTCTTGACTTTGCTAAACAGAGTTTTCTTTCCTATTCTTTCTATCTACAGGGGTTCATTAATTTCCTGTCTTCAATGCCAAAGAGCCATCCTCATGGACAGATGTAATCTGCTTTCTCCCTCTCTCCAACCTACCCAGTCCGCTGACAGGAGTCCTCCATCTCATTACAATTTCCCTCAAAGGGGTCTTCATTCCTCTTCAATAGACGTTGCTCTCATCAACTTCCTCTCTGCCTCAGCCATGAGACTTTATGTTCCTATTGCTGGTCCCCAAGAAAGAATTGTTACGGCCTTGGAAAATAACTCATCCCAGCAAGAAGATGTTACCAATCTTGTCGCCAACTTGCCACAAGCAATAGTTGCCGTCCGGAGAAGTAACTGCCTAACCAAGAAGAATGAATCAATCAAGAGAGACATAATAATAATGTTACGTTGTCATCGGTAAACTCGAGCTTCCACAAGTAAAGGAAACGACCAAGGATAGACAGATTATTGCCACGCTATCAAAGATCATCCAAAGGAAACTTGTGCAGCAATAGAGAATATGAATGGCCCAAGAAATGACCAACCTTGCAATTAAAAAATCATTAAAACCTAGATGTAACAAAAGAATGTTTAACGACCAAGGAAGAATTTAGCAATGCTGCTAAGAATGAACAAGTAGCATGAGCAGTAATAGATAAGGTTATCGGCCAAGGAATTCACCAATCTTATGCCACAAATATAAGAAGAAAAGTCATGATTAAGAAAGGAAACCAGTTGCCCAAAATAGAAGGCACGATCCCTTTTAATCAGCTGCCATGTGTCATAAAAGATTGCAGAAAACCTTTCCATATGGATTATATTTCTAAGGAAATAGTAATTCATCAAATTGGGTTAACTCGGCACTTCAAGGATAGAAAGGACAAAATGCTTCCCTTTTTAGATTGATGACAACTGGGAGTTAAAACATATTCAATCACATTGCCTACGACAAGAATAATCATTTATCTAGTCAACACAACATGAAACTTCAATATTAATAATTGTAGTAGTATCTTTTACTTCTCGTTGCAGCCTTGAAACATTAGAGTCAAACATATTGAAATTAACACAAACAGTCCTCTTGTAGCTGTCTATACACAGTCCTCTTGTAGCTGTTTATACATAATAACCCCCTGTAGCAGCTTAATTTACTCCTGCAGCAACCCATAAGAGTCCTATAGCAGCTTATAAACATTTTGTATCACTTACAAGTTTAAAACATATATATAAACCAGCAACCTTCTTGTAGCTATTCCCGAGAAGTAAGTTGATAAAGGATACAAACTACAAACACACCAAAATGAAAGTGGGACTGAAAGCAAAAACCTACAAATGTTTTTGGTGATGTGGGATTTCGACCCAGATACTCCTGCATCAGACACGGGAGGTAAGAAATTTTGTGAGTATGGGCTCACAAAGTGGAGTTGAGTGGTAGAACCATCCTTTCAAATAGCAAACTATCTACAACAAACTTCATTACTGTCATAGGTGCATTGGAAAATTTCTTCCTTCGCCTCTTCAAGCACTTAACTAGGAAAATTACCATCCTCATCTGCCAAACATGGCCATTTCTTTCCTTCTCCCTTGTGGATCTTCGTCCACCATATCTCAACCTCCTCCGCAAAAAGATTCTCGTCTTCCTTCCTCCTTTCGTGGAATTTAATCCACCACTAACCGTCCACCTCCACCAAAATCTTCTTTCCTCCTTTTGTGGGATTTAACCCGCTACTATTTGACCTCCACCAAAATCTTCCTCCTCCTGCACTCACTACTGCAACACCTGCACACAAATAAGCATAAACAAAATTATGGAAATATAGAATTAGCTCCTTCTCTTCACCTACTTCCTCATCCACCAACACCCTCATGTCCTCCAAAGGACATACCACTGCTGTACTCTCCCTACTAAACTGTTTCACTGCATCCTCCATGATAAGGATCTCTTCCTCCACAACTTGCTCACATTCTCCCTTCAGTAACCTATATTTTTTTCTATCTCCTCTTCCAATAGGAGATGCTCGTCACCTTGCTCCACCTCTCTGTCATAAATGGGGCCCTCAAAGACCACCGTTTAAGCTTCCCTATCTACTTAATCCTCAAAAGACACTTCTGCTACAATGCTTCCTTCTAGTTCAAAAACTTGGACTTCTCTATCTTCTATCTCCACCTTCTTCTCTTCTCCTCTCACTAATTTCAATATTCTGCTCTTCAAGAGCATACATTCTCACTCTCAATATTTCTAACATCTCAAGAGCCCCCTCCATTTGAGCCCTTTCTCTCCTTTTCATAAAAGAAAATCTCCTAGCCTTTCTAATGGCTACTCCAGTCCTCCTTCATGAAGACATCTTCTGTTTCACATACACTCTCTATAGTTACAAGACTCACGCCTGTAACAAACTCACTAGAGCAAAGCTTTCTGCAGTTACAAAACTTACACCTGCAACAAACACACAGTCCAACAACAAAGCCTTCTCTTGTACACTCATGCCTCCTTCTCAAGGCCCTCTGCAGTTACAGGCCTCCTCTCGTACTTGCAGTAAATCCACTAGAGCACAAAGCTCTTCGTAGTTACAAGACTTCCACACCTGCAACAATTAATTAGAGCCTTCTGAGACACCTTCCAACAAGAAAGCGTTACTGAAACCACGTCCAATGAAGGACTACCCAATCTTGCAGCCTACACAATCTTCATACACATCTATGCACAATGGAAGCCATTATATAATAAAATTTGAAAACATCATTAATTTTATTGGCTGCCTACAGCAGCAAACAACTTGCATTATAAAAAAAATTGAGTTATAGCAAATACAACAGCTCCTGTAGCCTGCTACTCCTCTGACAATGATGCTTCTTACACAACCCTCCTCTCATTACAATCCTCTATTTCACCTTCAAGGATTCACACACTCTCTTGACTCTGCTAAATAGGGTTTTCTTTCCTATTCTCTCAATCTATAGGGGTTCATTAATTTCTCCTGTTCAATGCTAGATACCTCTCATGAACAGAGGTATTCTACTTTGCTCCCTCTCTCCAGCTTACCCACTCTGTTGACTAAGAGTCCTCCATTTCATTACACTCTTTTCCCTCAGAGGGTTATTCATTCCTCTTCAATAGAGGTTGCTCTCCTCAGCTTCCTCTCTACCTCAGCCATGAGACATTTTGTTCCTATCGCTATTCCCAGAAAAGAACTATTGCGGCCTTGGAAAATAACCGCAGCACATCAAGCAAATGTTACCAATCTTTTTGCCAAACTAGCACAAGCAATAGCTACCATCTAGAGAAGTAAATATCTACCCAAGAAGAATGAGTTGATCAAGAGAGACATAATAATAATGCGACATGGTCACCGATAAACTCGAGGCTCCACAAGCAAAGGAAACGACCGAGGATAGGTAGATTATTGCCACGCTATCAAAGATCATCCAAAGGAAACTTGTGGAACAATAGAGAATAGTAACAACCCAAGAATTGACTAGCCACATAGTCAAAGAATCATTAAAACCTAGATCTAGCAAAAGAATGTTCAAGGACCAAGGAAGAATTTAGCAACATTGCTAAGAATGGACAAGTAACATGAGCAACAATAGAAAAGGTTACCGGCCAAGGAATTGGCGAATCATTTGCCACAGAGATAAGAAGAAAAGTCACGACTAAGAAAGGAAACCAACCTCCAAAATAGAAGGGACGATCCCTTTTAATCAGCTGCCATGTGTCATAAAAGACTGCAGAAAATCTCTCCATATCGATTATATTGCTAAGGCAATAGTAATCGATCAAACTGGGCTATCTCAGCACTTCAAGAGTAGAAAGAACAAAAGCCCCTCTTTTTAGAATGATGACAACTCGTAGTTAAAACATATTCAATCACATTGCTTATGGCAAGAATAATCGTTTATCTTGTCAACACAGCATGAAACTTCGATATTAATATATGTAGCAGCACCTTTTACTTCCTGTTGCAGCCTTGAAACACTAGAGTCAAACCAAAGCATTACATATTGAGATTTACACACACAATCTTTCTGTAGCTGTTTACACATAGTTCTTGTTGCCCTTATATTGCAGTCCATAATAACCCCCTATAGCAACTTAGTTTGCTCCTGCGGCAACCCATGAGAGCCCTATAGCAGCTTATAAACATTTTGTAGCAGAACTACAAGTCTGAAACCTATATATATATATATATAAACCTGCAACCTTCATGTAGCTCTACCTGAGAAGTATTGCTTTATTTTATTTTTATTTTATGTCCACCTCCATAATAAAATAATATTTTATTTCTTTTTTTTCCTTCCTCAACTTGGACGGCCAAATTGGCAAAAATAATATTATTTTATTTTACTTTCTCTTCTCCAAGTGGGATGCCACCCTTGGCATTAAAATATTATTTTTTATTTGTCATTTTATTTTCCCTTTATTTTTCCCACTGTCCATCCTCCAAGTGGGTCGCTCCTCTACAAGGCAAATTATTTAGTTAATTTTGACTTCACCATAATTACTACAAGTCATATTCCAACATCGTTTTTCCAAGGAAAATGATTTAACTACTCAAAGTGACTTTCCATTCTCCAAACTTCAAGTTATTTTCCAATTTTCCAAATATCTAAGCCACTTTGCAACAATGGCTCAAAAAGGGACACTACATAGTGCTTGGAAATTTGTTTTTGCCTTATCTATATGCACTTAGATCATGTTATGTTTTTAGAGGCATGTGATATTTTCTTTATCTTTTGTTACACCTTGGAATTGTTTGAGTGGTGAGCTTGTTCCATTCTATTATGATGACTGTAGCAGTGTTTATGTCCTTAAGGACCAAGAAACTTTTGTACCATGATCCCTTTCCATCTCATGCTTGGTCAGAATCGATGAAGTTGAAAGTAGTTGGAAGAATTGTAAGGTATATTCCAAATCTTGCATGTTCTTCAGTTTATGACTGTCAATATTATTTATGTGTGTGGGGTTATAAGTACTAACTCTAATATGAATATCTTAGTTGCAATGCAGCATTTTTTAGTCATAAATGATAAATCTTGTAGGAACTTGTGAAGACAACAACAAAAATAAAAATAAAATTTGAGAATTAAAAAATGAAAAACAGAAACCATACAAATTTGAAAATAAAAAGTTGCATACCTTTAGCTTTTTTTTTGTCTGCTGTAGGCTGTTGACTGTGCTAACTCAGAACTGTTAAGTTGCTAAGTGCTACTGCTAAGTTGCTAACCCTATAGACTGTTGTCTCTGAAGTTGTTAATGTTAACCCTGCTCTTGTAATGTTCCTTAGTGGTTGTAACTGAAATTTTTATTGCAACTTAGCTAAGAATACTTGCAACCAATAACCCATTCAAATAAAAAGGAACAAGTACAACATGTAGTCAATGAAACCCCAACTTCAAATAGCTTTATTCCTTTGCTCAAATGATGCAATTACAAAATAATAGTTTGCTGCCCCTGATGACAGTCACATAAACTTTTATATCAGTCCTTCCGAATGATTACAAATAGCTTCAAATTGACTTTCAAATCTTTTCCAAATGATTGCCCAACAATAGAATTTGATTACAAACAAGTGCCAAATGGTTCCAACCCTTGTAGCACACTAATATGTCACTGTATGATGGTCAAGAACTGACTGATATAGCTGATGCAATCACTGTATTACTCCAGCCAAGTATGATTTAGCTTATACACGCCAAAGCCACCCTCAATTGCAAATCGGTAGAGTCAACAAAGATGGGAAAAGCCTCCGAGGTCCTCAATTTGTCCTTGAATCTTCAAATAGCCTTCAAAGTATGGCTGTAGGTGACAGTAGTATGACTGTGGCTGACTGTAGCAAAGATGTAAAAGGCTGGGAAATGCCCAAACTCCACAAACGCTTGATACCACGCCTTCAACAATGATCTCTATGATGAAACTAAGATATCCAATGCTTGAGATCTTTCTAAAACCTGTAGATTGAAGTCCAATGGTGAAATTAGAAGCAATATCACCTCACAAATCGTAGGGGGTCATCACCCTACTAGGCAAGGGGTCATCTCCTTGCAATAAAGCATGAAAATCGGAATCTTCAAGCTTGTAAAAGAAGTAGAAAACATACCAAATCAGACATGTGTTCGAATGTGATGAAATCCTCTATTTATTCTTGGCCGATTGGGTTGAGGCATTGTAGTTGTTTCCTTGCATTTAATTTCTTTCCAATTGCATTAAATTTATCAATTGCCCTTCTCCTTCTATGGCGAATCCTTCTTGGGTAAATGTGCTAGGCATTGCTCTTTGTTTAAATGCTTTTCTTCTATCACAACCATGGGCAAATCCTCTTTGCAGTCGTTGGCATATTTTGAAATGCAAATGTCCTTCATTGATCCTTGGGCGAATGATCCTTCTTGTTTAGGCGAATGTGTCTTTTGGTGAACTTTACATCTTGGGCGAATATCGTTTGGCTTAGGTGAAAGCACCATGGCTTGGGTGAATCCAACCTATGCTTGATGATTCTCCCTTTTGGCCGTTGGAATCCTCTTTCCATGCAAATAGATCTCTAGGTGAATGTGTTTTTCCTTAGGCGAATGATATCTTCAATGCCCAAAGATCTTTGAGTGTAGCCGTTTGGAGATGCAATCAAATGCTAGTCGCCTTTCCCATGATCCAACCGATTGGCACATGATCCTATGTAGCCTTGTTGAAAATGCCTTTGACAATTGATTTTCCTTATGCAACTCGCACATGATCCAATGTAGTGAATTTAGCTCCTCCAATGCTTGGTCGATGGCTGATTTGAATTGGTATTGAATTAATGTTTGCACTTCCAATGATAATGCTTGGGCGAATGCATCATGGTGTAGGCGAGTGATCCTTTTCCTTAACCGTTGGCATTTGAACCTTGTCTTCCTTGGCGCATGATCCAATGAATGATTCCTTCCCTCATAGCCGTTGGGTTCTTTGGCACATGATCCCATTCCTTGTCCACTGAATGCTTCATTCTCCTATGCGAATGCCCCTTGAAATGATCATTTGCAATTTGAACTTTATTTCCTTCTTTTGAATTTGAATTGAGTTCCCTCCTTATGCACTCATTGGGCTTTTCCTTGATAACCGATTTCCTTATGAGAGATCATTTGAATTTGAATTTATTTCCCTCCATGATGCATTTGAACACCTTTTGTTTAGCTTGGACCTGTTTCTTCAAACACACTCAACACATATTGTCAATAGGGTTCTATCTCAAATTCCATAAGAAATAGATTAGAGAAAATGTAATTAAAGATTTCATTTTCCCTTTTACAATTTGGCCTTAGAAAACACTTATGAATTTGGCCCCTCAATTATAGGTCCTACCCCCCTGAATATGAGAGATTACAATAAGAATTGCAATTCCCATATGATGAAGCCCATATGATTTTGGCTTATATGAAAATACAATGAAGATTATTTAACCAAAATCAATTTCATTCCCTTACCATGTGTTTTAGCCTACGGGAATGATGAATAGGCTAAACACTCATACCACTTGTTGATCATTCCGGAAATGAGGACATGACAGCTCTGCTGTTGTAGAGTGTCACTGAATGAAATCAGAAAAAATGAAAAATAACAAGGCATATAATGACTAAACAAAAAGCTAATGTGCTGAGAGGGCTTGTAGGGCCCAAAGGACGTACTAGGGTTTTTGAGTGTTTCAAAAAAGGCAACAAAATATTTTTGTTTGATTATGAATTTTCTGTTCACCTTGGGGGATGTCTGGGCATTCCCGAATAGGGTGACGTTCCCCTTGCAGAGGGGGCATCCTTGAGATGTCGCAATTTAAAAAAAAAAACCTGGGACAGCAGGGGGGACATTTTGTCCCCGTCCCCACATCCCTGAGGCATTTTTGTTTCCTGAAATGGCAAAAAAATGGGTCATGTGTCCCCGGGGTACATTTTAAAAATGTCAAGATTTGATAATGAATCCTCCTCATAGACTTTTAATTTGATGAGTGCCTCTAAAGCTGAATTATCTTCAAGTGGAAAATCTTGTTCTTATCTAACTGTGATAGTTTATTGACATTGCCAACCTCTAGTAGCCATGCCTTCATCTCCTCAGTAGATATCAACTAAGATTTTTCATCATTAGTGCTTATGGAGATTGCTGAACTTGAAGTTGAAAACTCTTGAAAGAGAAAAATATCTTGCTCTTCTTCGATTACATCTAGTATAGGCTCTTTGAACAACCCTTCCAATGAAGAAAATAAGTTACATGATTCATTGTTTTCTTTGGCACAACTAATTTCTTCTTCTTCAGTAACTGGAATTGAAACACAACATTGCTCTTCAAATTCTGTCTTGACCGCATCCTCCTCAAATAATATATGACATACTTGTGTAACATTAGGCTCCTCTTCCATCAACAATCCCTCTTCAGCCTCAAAAGAGTTCGAGAAAAGTAGGCAAAATTTCTGCTTCTTGTAGATATTGTTGTTCTATTTGTAGTTCTTGATTGTATGAACACATGACTTCATTCAACGTATGATATACAAATTATTTCTTACCATCATAGAGCTTCTATCGGGTTCATCTAATAGATGTTGAGGATCATACAAATACCCTTGATTTTTATTTGAAGCTATCAAAAGATGTGTGAACCTTTGCATTTCAAGACAACTTCCATCACGTTGATCCATTTTGTCGAACAGGCAATATGTGTGTGAAGGAAAATAAGTTTCTACTAGCCTTGTTGGAGTAGGTAGATGAGATCCATTGCTGATATAATTGATGAAAACATCATATTTGCTTGAAGGACGTGGATATTGTTGAAGTGGTGGGACATTCAAGGGAACTAGTGGCCCGATTGAATCTTTTTGAATTATTCTTGAAGCGATCATATGATCCTCCAACTTGATAGCATGTCCTTGAGCGTCGTTGAATTTGATAGCATTATCTGTCTTGAGAAAGAAAGCAACTTTTGATGATAGAGCATCTGTGAAAGAACTCAAAGTAATTCAAAAGAAGGATCTGGAGTGGCAGTAATCTTGGTAACCAAATGATTGAATCTTGCAACAAACTCCTTCATAGATTCGCTATCATTCTTTCTTGGCATTTAAGAGTTGTGGGAATAAGATACGACTATCTTCAGTTGGCAACAAGACAGTGAAACCGATCAGCTGCTATGCCTTGTAATGTTTCAACAAACAAGTGAATTGTAACATCTTCGTGTGCCACACTCAAAATTCCATATGTGGTGGTGAAGGATGAAATACGTTCATTTGGACATTGCTTGCCATCATTGCAAAACTTTGGAAAATTCTTCCTTGATCCACAAGGAAGCTTTTGATGTTCTGTCAATGCCAACAGAGCAATTTGATTTCACCATGGCAATAATGGAGGTGGATTGTTTTTGATGTGGTTAATTCTTGATTAGCCATTGATTGTAGTGGCTCTTCCTATGAAACTGAAAAATATTGTTATGAACTCTGGAACCTCTATGCCAAGATTGAATGGAACAATGGATAGGACGGTAGTCTTATGTTATCCCTAGTAGAGTCGCCAAAAACTGTTCGGTTTTGTGTTGTACTGAAAGGTGTGGATTAAAACACTAACAAGGAGCAATGATAATGACAAGATTAACAAAGAAAACTACCATGAATATAGAAGGTACATGAGAATTATTATTGAAGCATTACTCACTTTTTGGTGGCTCACCTACATGTTAAGGTGGGGCTATTTTTCTTTCTTATTGTTGTTACATTTACAAGGCTCTTGTCCAGGTGAAAAATGTTATTTTGTAAATTAACAATTTTAAGCTCTGCTCTCCTTTTATCATTAGGATGTAAGTGTATTCTAGGAATTGTGATACAATTGATTTTCATTTTCACTAATTGTTTTTTGCACCATTCTTCAAATATGTGGATTGATTATCTTGGAATTGAACTTCTTTACAGTCTGAACTTTTTGCAGCATTTAAGAAAAATAGACTTTTAATTGGAGACCTCAGGGAGGCTCATTACTCTCGATGTGGTCGGACAGACAAAGGTGTTTCATCCTTTGGACAGGTTTCATCTCGTTTTATGCTTTTTTTGTTTTCTTTAAGCATAAAGTTCTTTTTCCTTTCCTAGCCACTAGTTTTGTGGCAATCTGATATTGAATTCATAATTTTGCAACATGACCTTGAACAATATCATTTGTTTAGAACTTTTTGTTTGTATTGCTGCACATAGTATTTGTGCTTTTCTATTTTTTGATAATGTTGCTGTGTTTATGTACTAGTACGTGTTATGCAACAGGTGGTTGCACTCTATTTACGGTCAAATCATAAAAATCTAGCCAGTGGCATGGACTCCGATCAGGATCCTGAGAACATCTCTGGTTTGTGTCAATCACGAAATTTTAACCTCATGTGCATGAATATGTTGTTGGGTTTCTTGTACTTGTGCTTCATATCTTATGTTTAATTGGCTTTCAGTTTTGACTCAAATGAAAGATGGACAACAATTAACATATGCATCCTTTCTGTTCATGTTAAGGATTTTTTCTTTTTTAAAAGCATAGTATAGAATACAGATATAAAATTCCATTCTTGGTTTGATATGATAGTTACCTCTTAGTATTCTTTTAAGTTTGCAATTTCCTTTGTTGTAGCCTAAGTTCTCTAAAAATTAATATCTATTTGATTAAGGATTAGTGTTTAGGATAATGGCATCAACAAATTAAAGATGTAAATATAATAGGCACAAGTTGTACATGAAATGTTTTCATATAAAAAGCCATTGCCATGTATTATAAATAATGTTCCTAGAGAAAACACCCCACCACACCCTTGGTCATTTTTAGGTTAAACTCCCCTTGACCTAGCACCCCCATTGGAATAGCCACCTTTCAATCCATCTCATCTCTTATAGCCTCCTATTAATCTCTCTTCTATGTCCCATGTTTCCTCCTCCAATCTTAACGTTGTTATTCATATTTTCACTAAGGCTAATAAACATCCCTTTGTTCATCCCCTTCTTGGCCACCATGTCAACATTCCTTGGTCGCATCTAAATCCTCATTCACTGTCATTCCTCCTCTCTGCCACCTGTAGACTCCTCTACACTCCCTTCACCGTGCCTACAATACCATCTCAGCAGTCATCATAGCTATGCAATGGAGATTCTGCCAGATCTTTCAGTTCGAAAGGATGACACAAAGTCAGAAGCATGACATGCTATCAATATGCTCATAAGAGCTAAGATGTTCTAAATATTCACAATCACCACAATCTCTCCCAACAATCCTACCAAACGTTTTGCATCGACATTAATGTTTAGAACAACATGGATACTAGTTGGATTGAACAAAGGAATTTTAATATGAAGGCAGAGTTGCCAATTCACACCTTTATCAGGGATGAATAGGTGTCTTTGGGGGAAGACATTTATATGCTAGATACCAAAGTCATTTGCGAATACTGTACTCCTGCATTGCCCCTCCAAATTGACACTCTCAAGTAGAGCAGCGCCAAAAGACAATCTTTATTAGAAGGATTCCCAGTCAAGTCACCATGACTTGATTGTAACAAAAAAGTGTGTGATGTTTATCACGATTCAATTGTGTAGTTTTGAGTCAATCTCATTGACCCATATTTCATGAGTAGTGGTTCACGAGAACCCATCTCTCATGAGCATGATATTTGTCTAATACAAATCCAAGCTGCAATCCAATCTTCAGATCACCACTTGATTGCCTCTAGGACATCAAGGAAGCAAGGGTATGGGAAAAAGCATTCGACTCCAACAAAAATCTATAAAAAGCATAAGAGGTTCCAGCATTTGTCACTGTTGTTTGACAACATAAAGGAACTGCAAGTTTACAGCAGAAGGGCTTCTTCATCTAGTAAAATGTCTCAAAATATCCAACTTAAGTCAATGGGTTTCACTTTCATCACTATGAGTTAGAGTGGACATCAACTGATTGGACTTGATGATGGTGATTGGAACAGATTCATTCAGAATGCTGCACATCAGCAAAGATTTCAACTCCAGCCTTTATCACTCTTTCCAGGAAGCATCCATGTAAGTAATCCTCGGTTAATCCTCTCTACTGTGAATGAAATGATAACCTCTCTTATTCCCAACCAGTGTTTCCGGGGGACGCGTCTCTGGGGTTTTTTCCCTTCTCCCCGCACAGGAGGCGTTTTGGGGACGCGGGGATAGGGACATGACGTCCCCCCGACGTCCTAGAAAAGGTTTGAAAATCAGGGACGTCCCAGGGACACCCCCTGCAGAAGGGGAATGTCCCCTAGGAATGCATAAGCGTCCCGGGGATGCCCAGAAGACCCGTTAAAAAAAAATTGTGGATATAGAAAAACAATAAAAAATGCGCCGCTAAAAGTTAAAACTTAAAAATCGCGGATACAGGAAAACCCTAAATTGTTTATTGTTTCAACGTTAAAACGCCAAAACCTGGGGTTGGGTTAGAGCTAAAATGCCAGACTCGCAGGATTTTGGATTTGTCGACTCCATTTGAGGATTCATGGATTTGTACGAGACGTCTCAAAGAAAAAGAAACTTTCGATTCTCAGAGCTCGAGCATTGGCTTCCTCGATATCATTATCGTAACGGGTAGGCTTCACATGAGATTTATCCTTTCCATCCTCATTTTCTTCCTGTTTTTTTAATTTTATCTTCTGCCTGTTCACCTCTTTCTTCTTCTTGTTTTTTCATCTCCAAAGCACAAACGGTTGTGTTCGGGACTTTAATATGTACCATTACATTTAGAATGTATTCCTCCATTTCTGTAACAATAGAATTGAGAGACGAAGCATAGGGAGACAAAAACAGTTGAGAGTGAAAAAAATGCAGTGATCAGATATGCTTTATTTATAATATATCGTAGAACTTCATATTTTTACAAGATTTATTTGAAAAAGTGATTTCAAAACATTATATTGCCTAGTATCCAGATTTCCAAAAATCTGTATGGAACAAATAACTCTATTTAGAAACATAATATGACAAGAAAATTGTGAAATTATGTTCCTCCTACACCTAAAAGCTACCTTTTCAAGTTCTCTCCCCAGCCCCCTTGTGCAAGTACCTAGTTTGAGTCATGTTATGATCCCAGGTCAGGTTTCAAATTATAGTTGCAAAAAAGTTATATGTTCACTATATGTTATTCCCATTGCCAAAGGAACAATATTTGAAACTAATAATTCACTGGAGGACTTATAATACAGCTTTCAACTTTCTCAAAATGCAATTCATATTCATGATAAATTTATTCACATGGTGTAGAAATATTGACAACGATCAAATCCAGTATTTTGAAAAAACAGAGTAATCACATGCTGCTTAAAGAAAGGGTTAAAGAACAAGCAGACAAACAATGAAAGGCTTTCCAAAGCATATAATGATTAAATTCTATTTTGACGGATGCACTACCATATACTACATATCAAGGATCTATCTGAAAATGCACCAAAAATGGCATGTGTTGGGAACATATGTCTGTAGTTCCAGCCAACAGCAATTTATTGTATGCTATTTCAATGATAAATTATCGATTATTATCATTATGAAAAAAATAATATCATTATGAATTTGAAACTAGCATTGACAGGATTGTAATTTGTATTTCTAATATACTGATATAATCATTGTATAACTAATAACTATAACTATAACCTCTTTATGGCGGAATGTAGGTACTCTATTGTCCACAAAATTCAGATTTGTTGAGTGAAGAATCAAGATGGATTCTTTCACAGTGAATGCTGATTTAGATTTGAAGAACGAAATAGCAATTGATGAGGATGAGGAAGCAGACAGCCAAACAGAAACCCCAGGTAGAGCCACCGACAGTTCAAGTGCAGCTGCAAGTGTGTTAAACTTCACAGTTGTTATCACAATATGCCAAAGGGCCATTTAGCAAGAAAGATCCTTTAAGGCAGTATGCAACAATAATAGACACAAATAGAGCACCTAAGTCAGGTGGAAGTCGAAAATGGAAATGCAACATTTGCCCAAAAGGTACTTGGAATGGCAATATGACGAGGACCAATGCACACTTTTTGCATATCCCTGAAAGGAGTTGAAGGTTGTAAGGATCTCACTTGAAATGAAGGTTGAGATGATCAAACTATATACATGGGAAATCATTACAACATCAATTTCTAGTACACCGACATGAGGAGGTTCAACTTCAGGTTACCACCTTCATGTCCGTCATTTGGGGTGAGTGCAGTGGAGTCAAGGGGGAAACAAAAAGCTACAGGACCATCCTCACCAAACCCAATCACAGATATGTTCAATGTGCAAGAAAGGGAGGTTGCAGATGAGGCCATTGCCAATTTCTACTATGGCAACGACATTCCTTTCCATGTTGCTCTATCTCCTTTGTACAAGGAAATGTTTGAGAAGGTAAGGCAAGCTGGTCTTGGTTATGTGGTTCCTAGTGAGACTAAATTGAGAACCACACTCTTGGAAAAAAGTTATTCCAAGGTTAACTTGTTGACAGAGGAGATGAAGGCCAAATGGGTGACACATGGCTGCAACATATCCATGCATGGGTGGACGGATATTAGACGCTGTCCACTCATCAATGTTATAGTTTCATGCATTGATGGACCTTACTTCTTGCGAGCAATTGATTGCTTAGGAAAACACGAAGATGCCGAGTTTTGGTTTCAGATCTTGAGAGATGCCATTGAGGAGGTTTGTCCTCAAAATGTGGTGCAAGTGATTATTGATGCAACAAATGTTTGTAGGGCAGCAGGTATGGTGGTTCAATCTACATATAGGCACATCTATTGGACCCCTTGTGTGCATGCTATGAACAATGCACTCAAAGACATTGTAAAGATAGAGTGGGTGAAACAGGGGACGGCGGATGCAAGGGAGGTGCAAATGTTTATTTGCAACCACCACATGTCATTGGCATTGTTTCGGACCTTTGCAAAGAAAAAATTCCTCAAACAAGTTGAGACTCGATTTGCTTCCTATTTCATTCTACTAGAGAGGACGCTACAAGGTTAAGTGGGTTAAGTTCATAGAACTAGAAGGCTACAAGACTTCGACAAGGATTGATAGGCTCACTATGGCACATGATAAGCCAGTTAGTTGGTGGACAATCTATGGACCTCCAGGACCATTGCGCACACTTGCCATTCATCTTCTCTCACATGTTTCTAGTTCCTCAGCTGCTGAGAGGAATTGGTCCACATGTAGCTTATCCACTCTCTAAAGAGGAATAGACTTACCTCTGCGAGAGAGGAAAAGCTTGTTACAGTGCATAGTGCCTTGCGTTTGATTGGTCACAAGATACCTCAGTATAGGTAGAGCCCAACGCAAAGGTGGGATGTAGAGCCCGAGGAGCCAGAACAACTTGATGATGACCACAGTGTGCAGATGGCATTGGAGGATCCACTTCCTTTTGATAGTTCTAGTGATGAGGAGTTTCCTACATATGCTGCTGCTGATGATGATGATTCTGATTTTTGAGTTTTCAATTATAGATATCATTTTTGGCAATTTAATTTTGTCATTTTGATGCTTGTCACTTGTGTAATGAGATATATGAGACTCTAGTATCTACTTGGTATTTTGAACTTTCAAAGTTCAAACTACTTATAAGTTTTAAAGTTTAGAACTTACTTGAATATTTTAATATGAATTTTGAAATGGATCAAGATTTTCAGCTATTATGAGTATGAATTTGGTTCTTGAATGATCATTGATATTCAATTGTTCAATGTTTAAAATTTACTGTTAGTGTTTATTGTTTAGTGTTACTGTTTAGTTTAAGACTTTAAGTTTAACTTACCTCAACATGTATCTCGTTTTAGTTTTTAACTTTTTAACCTACTTATAATAGTCGTCCCCTCGCTGTGCCCTTGCCATTCCCAAACTTTTGGAAAATTTTTGCCATCCCTGGAAACCCGTCCTGGAAACTCGGAGAAACACTGTTCCCAACCCAATTGCCAAAATATACTATAATAGCCGTCCCCTCGTCATGCCCTTGCCATCCCCAAATTTTTGGAAAATTTTTGTCGTCCCTGGAAACCTGTCCCGGAAACTTTGAGAAACACTATTCCCAACCCAATTGCCTCCCCTGTTTCCCAACCCGACCTACAAGAGTTACTCTCTTGCCAACCTATACATAAATCAAACAAACCTTCCACACACATCTCACTCTACGAATTCAACTTCCATGGACAACCCTTGGTTTGGAAATGAAAATCAGTTCAATACATCTCCTCAAAGCATGGACGTTACTCCTCCAGCAACCAGAGAAAACTCTCCAAGGTGTAAAAGAACCCACCTCTCTTCCATGGGTCACCCCCACTCTGAATCAATAAATACCCAGGCGCACAGGAAGAATGGCAAATCAAAATGCCAATCAAGCTCCCCAAACAGTCCTTCAAAGTGATCAGCACCCCCTGCTTCTGCTCCCTTCTCTTCACATGAAGCAGAAATCTACAGAATTGGTCAAAAGAATCAATAATCTGTCAGCAACAGTAGATCAATTACTATTAGCTAACAAGATAAGGGATCAATATTGTATCACCCTTTGCTTGGTGATTGCATGGTACACATCACAGATCTATCCAAAGAGCACAATGAAAATTTCACATAGTTGAAAACCAGCAATTATTTCCAAAAGGTAAGAATGCATACCATTGAAAAACTTAAAAGTACTGATTGTGGAGGTCATTCAATAATTTGAGAATTAGGAAAGAGGCATAAAACAAAAGATGGACAAAGGGGCAAGCTGTAGTGGCATTCAAGCTTAGGAGTCAGGACAGTGATTGCATTGTGCTAACATACACATTGGAAACTGGCAACACTGCCCAGTCTACCAGCCATGCTCAGCCTGCTAAGATGATAAATACTTATGCTAAGAATCACTCTCAAGTACAACAGGATGAAGGACAGTAACCTAGTGGAAATAGATTATCATTCCTTTGTGCTTATCATGGAGTTATAACTCCTTGCTATGTAATGTAGTTTCTTAGTATGACTGACATATTAGACACTACGCTTGCTCTGATAATCATCTATCTCTACTTAGTGGTCGGTACTTTCTAGTTCCATAGTTGCCCTTGATAATTTGTATGTTATGTATTTTGTAATTTCAGTAACTCTGTCTCTGAAGTTAGGTTTGAATAATTATACTTCAAGAGGTAGCCTTTCAAGGCCAATCATCTTTCTCCTTGTATTGTCTTTCACTTTCTCCTGATTTTGTTGCTTTGAGGAAAAATAGTTGTACTATCCTTCTATCAATATAATATTAACAATTTAACATTTAAAAAAATAAATAAAAATGTATTATAAATATCATTGCACATTACATTGCAACTTGAGACAGTTCCTCTATTGTTGTACATTACATTGCAGGGATGTTTCCTCTGTTATCTTTCTCCATCTGCATGTATTTACAAGTGCACCTATTGTGTTTGACATTATCTCAGAGCTGTGTTTGTGTGCATGAAAAGAATCTAGTGTTTTGCTGCTTTTCTGCTATGTGCCTAATTTTCTTACATGCAGATTTGTCTCTATTGTCTAAGATTGTATTAGACTATGGTATCGAAATACTTAAGCCCTTTGAAGCTGCTTCGGTTTTACATGATTCTTTCAGTGAAGAAAAACATTTTTATCAGGGTTGCAGGATATGCCACCCCCTCCCATGGTATGCATACTCAAGTACTCGGTACGGATTCAAGTATGATATGGTGTGGATATGGCTTGGATACCATAGCCGCCTTTGCCCTAATTTTTTTTTAACTGCGCCGAATTCGTTGGGAGTCGGCTTTTTAAAAAATAACCCTGAATCTTGCTAAAACCAGTGAGAAATCTATAAAACACATGAAAAAGCAACAATTTGTTTTGTATAAATAATGTTAAACCCATGAGTAGGGTTCTTAAATTGCAGCGCAACCACAGAGTGTTTTTAGAAGTCTGCTTCTAGCACGACCTCTATGAATCAATCACTCCAGCTCCAACGCGACTCGCTCCAGCTCTGATCTTAGGTTACGTATCTAAAAACTCTAGATTTAAAATGTTTAAAGTTTAAAGTTTATATTTATTATTTATATTTTATTAAATTTAAAATGTTTATATTTATATTTTGTTCTATGATTTATAGACTATATCGTAGAACAAAATATAAATATAAAACTTTTTAATTAATTTATTTCATATATATTTAAAAATTAGATGTGAAAGTGAGTATAATTTAATTATTACGGCATATATCGGCTAATAATTAAATGTGGAAGTGAATATATTTAGGAAGTTTCAGATATATCGGCTCACAGAATATATTTTTAATTTATATTTACTTTATTTTATTTTAATTTAGATTTAAATGTGAAAATTATAATTCATTTAATTATAGGTTTTTGGCTCTTTAGAGAATCTTGATGATCTAGAACTCCAATATCAAGAGAATAGGGATGACATTTTTGATAGCATGTGATTCTATCAATGTATTTGAATTTTTCTTTGATGATGAGTCTATATCTAAATATAAACATTTCAGAATATGTAGCAATTATGTGCATGTATTGCTTCTAAAGTAATGAAAATCTCCTCTAATAACTTATAAAATTGTGTTATATATATGTGTATGCATTTTTTATGAATGTAATATCCAGCCGTATCCATAGTAGGGGCCTTGAGTAATGGCTGTATCCATAACCGATACTGTATCTGTGTCCATGCAACTTTGATTTTTATGGATCAATTTTGTGTCATGTCCCATTATTGTGTGGGAGGTTCTGTTAAAGACAGACTATTGGCTAGTGTGGTGATTGGCATCTTAGTCACTCCTTACCGTATTTTTACTTTAGGATAGCAGCAACAGCTTGTGTAGGACCCAATCTTGAACCCACAAAGAACAATGGATTTGATTTTAATTTTGAAGCGACTCATTTTCATACGAATATTGGAAATGCATCTAAAGCACAGATGCACTAAGCCAAATGGACCTCCAAAACGGATCCCCAATTATGTATACGTTGCGATCTCTATAGGCTCACCTTTATAGAAGAATTGGAAGTTGATGAAGAGCACCTCTAGAGTTATTGAAGGTCTTTACCTTAATTTCATCAAGGTTAACACTAGCTACCGAAGCTCACAAAATTGATTGCTTAAGGAGGAGTGTTACATGTATATTTGGTGTTGCAGACTCAGTGATTGGTATGATTTTTAGTTCTGGTAGCCAGTTAAATACAAATTCGTTGACTGTTGTGCCCAACCATTTTCATATCCTATTTGTTTGCATATGTAGGAGTTGGATTGAGATGATCAGAGGTTTTGACCATTAATTCATTGTCATACCTCATGTAGGTCAAGCTTACATAATAAATTGTGTACATTATGACTGCAACAATCAGTAAGGACCTTCCAATTCATATATATATGAATAAGTAAATTCCCTTATGTTGTTGTAAGTACTAGTGAATATTCTTTTTGTTTGTATTGCATTCCTACAAATTGGATGCTTTGACTTTCTCTTTGTTGTCAATTTTATTGAGCTGATGATTTTTATAGATGTCCTTTCCTTGGGGATGCTTTTTAAGCAAGATGTTACATTTCTTAAATTTAATATCAGCAATGCATTAAAAAATAATGCTTACTGTAGCTAGCAAGCAAGCAACTGAGGATAGAATCGGTTTGACAAACAAATGGTCCCATATGAATTTTATCAGAGGATAAGTATACATATATTGATATTTAGTCATTTATATGCTGTGCCTACATGCAGTGGACATGAATATTAAGGCCCCAGGCCTAGGAAGCAATTTTACATTTCTTTGTGTGTGTGTATCATATATTTGCACGTTTATGAATGTATCTACAAAAAGTGTTCCATTTTGGGGAAAATGGATGTACACTATTTTTTCTTGTTTTATCTTGTTAAAGAAGAATAAAAGTGATGCGTATTGAGGCTGGATTCTACAGAACATTTTGATAGAAAAGACTGTATTGCATACAACTTAGAAAATCATTAAAGGCTTTAATATTTTTTAGACAAAGTTTACTTTGCTTTTAGTCTGGTCCTATTTTGTTAAAAAAATAACTCTTTTATTATCAAAATGCAGTACTTCTTAAAATAAAATTTTAGTTTCAGTTTATAAGAAGAATTCCATTTGTATATTTCATCAGACTCGTTAAGATGTAATGTTTAAACAATGCCGAAATTTGTTAATGATTTTGAAGGGTACCTAAATTGATTGTATTGGATCAGCAGATAATTTTTTATTTCTATATTAAGTGCTTATGTTCTGATGCAGATGAAAAGGAAATTGATTATGTTAGGGTGTTGAACAGAACACTTCCTAGCGATATTCGTGTTCTTGGTTGGTGTCCTATACCTGGTCACTTCCATGCAAGGTTTTTCCACCTCTTTTTTCTTCTTGTAATTTTATCTCATTTTTTTAATAGAAAAATGTCGAGTATAGTTATATAACAAATCTACAAGCAAGAAGTAGTTGCATTTTTTTACTGGAAGAAGGCCTAAGTTCCTCGACAATAACAACAAAAAGTACTACTACTAATTTATAGTTTATACAGAATATGTGCTGTTACAGACTCAATGAAGAGTATTAACTTAAACAAGAGAAATAAGTAGGCCACCGTCTTGTCTGAACAACTAACTGTACCACAAAGGTAGCTCTCCCAATGAGAATTTGGAATCAAATAATGTATCAGGAAGCCAGCTTCTAAAAGGATAAGATAGGCCTTGAAACTCAAGGAAAATGTGCTGCCAAAATCGGTGCCATAATTGAAGATTCTCAGGTTGATTTCTGAGGGGCACTCTCTCCATGATTGACATGTACAAATGCATCCCATGGGGCTTTTTTTTGTGAAATTACACATCTGATATACTTTAACATGCATTGCACATTATACAGCTAAAAGAAAGTAACACAGTGTCAATATTTTCCAGTGTATGTTGTAGCCATCATTTAAGATTCTACATTGCACTCACCATCATTAGAGAGACTTGCCCAATGAGTGCCTAGTTCTTGTGTTGTACATCTGAGGTATATGCTAACTAATTCATCTTGCTTTTAATATGCTAAAACTCACTATAGTGATGAAATATCATATTTACATCATCAGTGCATATGCGCTTAATTTTTATATGTATGACCTAGAATGCATAGGTTCTATGTTGTTAGTGCTCTTTTCTAATGAAATCAGAGCAAGTGTTGCAGGATATGTCACTAATTAATGAGATTTACCATTGTAGAACTATTTAATCTTAAAAGGGCATGTTCTTAGTCAATGCCAAATAGTAAAGATGTGTACCTGATAAATCATATCAGTGGACGAAATTTTGGTTTCATGACAACCTTTGGATGATAGTTATGTAATGCACTGAATTAGTTAGAATGATTCCTAACAGACAGGTGATAATGAACATCAAATAATGTTTATTTAGGATGTTCACAATAGGTTTGATAGGGGTGTACTCTTGTGCTCGCCTTGATGGTTTCAGAGGAATGCTTTCACATCTAGAAATAAATGTGATTACTTCCTCTTTTAATGCTTTACCATGTGCGAGAGCGGCAAAAAAATCTGTAGCATGTGTGTATTCATAATTGGGCCAACTCAAGCAGTACCCTTTTAAACATGTGGTCTCTAGTATGAAGTACATGTCTTCACCATCAGGCCAACTCAAAGTGTATATCTCTCCTCTTTTTTCTATTTTGCACATATTACCAGGGGGGTTCTACTTGCCACTTTGAACAGCCACTCATTATATTAGAAGTAAAGCTGTGTCACGTCTCAGACTTTCATATTTACTTGATTTGGTTAAAATTACGGGAAATCATTGAACTTTAATCAAGGATAAATTGCTAGAGATATATTATTGGTTTAAAATTCAGTTGCTTTGGCTATATTTTGGGACTAATCTATTGATAGTGGGATGAGTGTGAATGTCTGCAGGTCTTGTCGAAGGACAAGAACATGGCTCAGGTAGAGGGGACCTAGCTGTTTGACAACACGTGTTGGGTTCTATTTGGTGTTCTTTCACACACACACACACACATAGATTTCATGTTTGTTTTGAGGGATGTTTGCATTGCATAATTGTTTCGTTAGATGTTTCCGATTTCTCCTTGTTGGATAATGTTGATTACCTTGCCTTGTCTTTAATTTAAGTTTGATACCTGCATATATCAAAGAAAATAAGTTAGTTAGAAATTTGATTTTTCTTAAAAAACAAATGGTATTAAAATACTATTCTTGAGACAAATAAAATACCTATTTTATATATATATATTCAAGGATAATTTCATTATGTCTATCTTTGAAATTATATATATATTTAAACAAAGAGTATAAATTGTTTGGGAAATAAAAGAGGTTATTTTAATATAATTTAAATTTATTCTTTAATATGATTGAAAATTTTCTTAAATAAATAAGTCTAATCTTGTCAACTGATAAAAGATTAAAATATTTATTATTATTTTTATTATGAATTAAAGTCTAATTATAAATACATATATATTTAGAGTTAATAAAGAGAGAAAAATCTTTGTTTTAACCTATGCATGTGCGGCATGCAAAGAAGGTTTATTTTATATTTTTAACTAGAATTTTAATAAAGAAAATTTAATAAAGAGAGAAAAATCTTTGTTTTAACCTATGCATGTGCGGCATGCAAAGAAGGTTTATTTTATATTTTTAACTAGAATTTTAATAAAGAAAATTTCTTGCATGAGAATCAAAGGGATGGAAAATGAACGAAAGGGGATTAGGTTTGGCAAAGAAAAAAAATAATAAAAAGGAGGGAATTTAGCTATAAAGAAGGTAGAGGAGTACGACACTGGGAGGAAGAAGGAACACAACATAGGATATACCCTCAGATATGGAACACTTCTGCAGACTTCAAAACATGTTTTTCTTTTTTTTTGCCTCATGAATTTTATTCTTGTTGAATGGGTTGATGGATTTAATAAATTCTAGTTAAACTTTCTTCCCATTTGAAAGCGGCCTTCATGCTTGAATTCCGGCCTGAGCGATAAAATTTTGATCTTAATCTTTGTTGAGATCGATCCTATACCAATGTACTTTTCTATCTTCATTAATAATTGTCTTTGGTTGAACATCCCCCGTGAAGTCATTTACCAGTGCAGCAACTTTAATTATATCTTATTTATCAGCCATGGCTATTTCACTACCTTGCTATATAAATCCGCTGATTTGTTTGATGATTTTCAACTTAGGATTATAAATGAAATGTCTGAGAAAGGCCTGCTGGCCAAAGTGATAACCCATCGGCCTCAACGTGGTTGTTTTCTCTTATCAAACGGCCTGCTCATTCCAAACGTACCATTTGCAGATACTTATTTTCATCTGAATTTTTTTTTGTTCTTTTAACCGAATCCTTCCTTGTGGGCCAGCGATCATTGGGACTTACCTTTTCTTAGAACGTTTTCCTTTTTGTCTTTTGGATCTGTATTAGCTCTAGCTCCAGTAAGGTTTAATGGTCCTTAAACCTTCAAACGGGCCTCCCACTGCAGATATGAACGGCCTCTGCTACTTTAATTTGCCATTTCTGTCAAAACGACCTCACAGATGTTCTTTATTTTAATATAACCCTTATTTATTTATTTTTTTAATAAATGTGGACTGTATTCGCCGTCGATCTTTCTTCCATAACGGCTCTTTCCTTGCTTTTGATTGATTTCTACAGCATTCTTGATCTGTTGTAGAATTCTAGATTTATTTATAACTATCTACATGTTGCCATAAAGAGGTGGGCTCCTTTGGAAATTTGTCTCAACCTCAAATTCCTTAGAACGACCTCTTGAGACCTATGCGGCCTACCCAAACCAGCGCCCTTTCCCCTTTGCCTTCTCACTTTCATGCCTGGATCGGCCTGTTTCCTTGCCTTAAAGAGGTCTGAGAACTTTGAATGATTTTATTATTTAGCCTGAAGATTTCATGATCGACTCCCTTTTTATCTTTTTTTTTATTTTATCAGTAAGAGTATTTATATTATATGGAAATTATCAAAATACAAGCTGTATCCTTCAAGTCTGCTTTAAACTGAGAAAAACCAGGTCACGCAGGACCGACCTCCAAAGCCACGTAGGGCCAAAATTGACAAAGCTTCTAAGTAGGGCAGAACTGAAACAAACCCATGCCATAAACGGCTAAACTTCGACCTCCATCATGAGCAACTAAAATTATTTACCATTAAAACTATAGATAGGTAAACTTTTAAAGAAACCAAGAGAACAGAAGGAACCACCAACACCTAGACAAACCACCAGAATCATAGCACCAAGATAACTTTAGAGCTCACCTTCCACGAAGAGGTAATCTCGGAATTCCCCAACCCACTCAAACCCTTCCGTGGGAGTGATGTTAAACATTTTCTTTAGGAAGTCCTTGCCCCTTAGAGCCCTACTTCTATGCGCGACCAGCTCTGCTCCTTGGATATCCAGAATGCAAGGAAAGTATTCAATAGTGACCCCCGGCTAAGAAGCTCTGTGCAAGTCTTTGGGCCTCGGAAGCCCACCTCTTTTTGCTGCTGCAAGCACTTCATCTAGCCCCTCTAGGAAGGTCCCTTTGAAGAGGCGTTGCACCAAAAGCTTAACCTCATCCTTGGGCGTGGAAATGTCCAGTAGAGCCACGACTACCTTGGAAGAGATATTGGAGTCCACTCGAAATCTTTCGCTACCTGCAACAAAACTTTTACCCAAGAGGAGCTTCGTTGCTTTAACAGAGAAAGCATCGTTCTCCTTCAGGACCCTCCTGAGCCTCTGCTCTGTGATTTCGCCTTTAAAAGCCATTTGTCTGACTTTTGCAGAAAGGCAAATAGGAGACTCCATACCACCACTGACAAAATAACTGGCAGGAAGAAGGTGAATGATAATCGGCGGTGGCGGTGGCAAGATCTCCATACAGAACAGAATGCAGAAAAATCCAGAGCGGAATAAGAAGGAAATCCACATATCTTGAAATGATGGGAGTATTATGATCAAATGCTCTCGCCAACTCACATCTTATACTTCTAGACTGCCGTCAACCGGGAAAACTACCTAACACATGTTTCACCTCTGCCACCAGTCTTTTCGAACTCTGCAAACAATAACTGCCTGCCTGAAGCTATCCTTTCCAATTCTTAATTGCCGCTGGCTGTGTGCACTCATCATTGCCCTTGCCTAGTTATCATGCGGGCTCGCCGAGGCGGCCACCTCAGCTATGTGAGTTGGTGCCCTCCTTACCGCCCCTCGGCTATTTCTTTAAGGCTCAAAGCATCCGCTCCTAAGTTGGGAAGGCGATCTGCTTCCAAATTTCCTTCACGATAAATATGATTTATAGTGACTTCCTGAAAGGAGTTGAGGATTTCCAAAGTCTCCTCCAAAAGAGCACGTAAGGGCCAGTTTTGACAATTCTTTGTTCTTAATGCATTAACAACAATCGAGTCGCCTTCAATCATTAATTTTGTAATTTTAAGCTCACAACACAGAAGGAGACCAAGTCTTACTGCCTGAAGTTCCGCCATATTATTAGTGCCCTCACTAAGAGGATGTGCCAATTTTGCAATTGCCTTTCCCTCCCAATCTGTAACCACACATCTTGCTCCAGACCGACCCGGGTTGCCTCTGGAGGACCCATCAAAATTGAGTTTAAACCAGCCAAACTCCGAAGGTTGCCACTTGACATTTGCTCGGCTCAACTTGGAACCTGGGTTATTAAGATAGAAACAGGGCGGAATCCTAAGACCATTCCATTTCTGTCGCATGGAAGCATCCTAGCTCGAAAAAGAGGATTTGGGGTTACACCCTTGATCCAACCTAACATTCACCACTTCCACTATCTTGGCTTCCAATTTGTTAAAAAAGGTCCAAAGGGGGATAGCTGAATCCTCGAAGATTCTACGATTCCTCTCCTTCCACACTTCCCAGACGACAAGGGAAGGACAGGTCCACCACAACCCGGAGAAGACTGAGTTCTTATATAAGATAGGCTAGCTCCGAAAAAGATTTACCAAAGTTCTTGGTATTACTGAGCTAAGATTAAGTCTATCACAGATTCAATACCAAGGCTTCACTGTAAAGGGACAAGTGACAAACAGATGATCACCCGACTCCTCTTCTGCCTTACAAAGCACACAACGAGAGGGCCCGTTGAAGCCCAAAGTTTTAAACCTGTCCGCTGTGAGAACTCTCCCTTGAATTACTGCCCAGGAGAACATCCCCGCCTTTGGAAGGCAGTACTTACTCCAGCAGAGGAAACTCGGTAAGTCCGAGGCTTCTTCATGCCTTTGGATAAGTATTTTATGGCCATCCCTTGCATTGTAAGCCCCTGAAGCCACACCCGTCCACCTAAGTTCATCCCTGCCTTCTCTAAAATGCAATCTGCGGTCCTTGACTGCATCTTCAAAATCTTTCGTTTCTGCTAGACTCAGACCCAACTGTCGCACATCTTTCCATCGCCATTCAATTATTCCATTATTAGGAAAAAAATCCACATAATCCCTGACATACTTACCCCAATGGATTGAAGTCACTTCCTTGACATGTCTGAGGCTGTCCAAATTATCCAATTTTCCAAGGCCGCTCCATGAATCCTCCCAGAAGAGGGCAGAACGCCCATCTCAAGAAAGGTAATCGAAGACTAGATTCCTGCAATTCCTGATATAGTTCCAAACCCTTGACCCTTTAGGCAATGTTCTCATGCTATAAATACTGGTCTCTCCTTCATCTAGATATTTAGCTTTAATAATCTTAACCCATTTAAGGTCTTGTTTGGTATAAATTTGCCAGACCAATTTCCCTCCAAGAGCCATATTATGAAAGTTGAGCTTTTTAATTCCAGTGCTAGCTGCTTCCTTCAATCTGCAAATCTTATCCCAACTTATCAGAGGAATCTTTTTCTTGTCTCCTGTACCTTGCCAAAAGAAGTTTTTCATTTTCTGATTCAACCTTTTGCCAACCCCTACTGGGAGGGGAAAGCAAGACATCATGTAAATTGGCATTGCTGCCAAAATCGCCTTAATCATAGTGAGCCTGCTTGCCCAAGACAAACATTTACCTTTCTAGGATGAAAGTTTTTCTTCTATCTTTGAAATCAGGGGATCCCAAAGTTTCCCAGGCTGCACTCTAGAGGCTAAAGGGAGCCCCAGATATTTCCTCTGGCAATTTGCCAAGTTTTAACCCTAGAATCTGGAGAATTCTTCTCTCTAAAGGAAGTTCTATGAAAAAGAAAAAAGCTTCAGATTTATCATAACTTACCTCTTGCCCAGAAACAACTGAAAACTGATGAAGGATGGATGTGAAGGCTCTAGCCTCAGCTAGCCCTGCTTGCCCTAGAAGCATAGTATCATCTGCAAATTGCTGGTGGGTTATGGGAGCTGAGCCATTGGTGATTTGAATTTCTTTGATCATACTTGTTTCAGCGGCCTTGGACAAAGCTCTTCCCAAAGCTTCCGCCATTAGGATGAAAAGAAAAGGCGACAACGGGTCCCCTTGCCGAAGACCTCGAGAGACTTCAAAAAAGCCTTTTGGAGACCCATTCACCAGCACCGAGAATCTTGGACAAGAGATCCATTTGAAAATCCATTCTATCCATTCCTTCTGAAAACCAAAGGCTTCCAGGACTTTAAAAAGGAATCTCCAACTAACCTTATCATAAGCCTTTTGAATGTCCAGTTTCAAAAGCATCGCCTGTTACCTAATCCTTGAAATCAAATGCAGGGTTTCCTGAACTATGATGACCCCATCAAAAATAGATCTACCTGGTACAAACCCTGTTTGTTCTTCCGAAATAAGAATCAGCAACAATCTCTTAATTCTATTAGCAATTGTCTTCGCTAGAATCTTGTAAATTGTGTTGCAAAGAGAAATCGGCCTAAAGACCTCCAGTCTCTCAGGCTTATCTTTTTTCAGAATCAGAGCAATGAAGGTATTATTGATCTCCTTCAGCACCATCCCAGACTCCCTTGAGTCTTCTAGAGCCGCCACTACATCTGGCCCTACGATGCCCCAATTTTGTTGAAAGAAAGCTGCAGGAAACCCATCAGGTCCCGGGGCCTTTTCTGGATGCAGCTGAAAAAGGGCTGCTCTTATTTCTTCTTCTGTGAATTTACTGAACAACATTCTCTTCTGATCCTCTGAAACCAGATTGGGAATGCAATCCAGCAAAAAGCTCTGATTCAAATTTGATCCCTTGTAATCATTTAACAAGTTTTGGAAATAATTTAGAGCCGCCGCTGAAATCTCTTCTTGATTGTCGCAAACCTACCCATCAGGAAGCTTAATGCTAGTAATCGTATTGGCCTCCCGTCTAGCCTTGGTGGAGTTATGAAAAAACTTTGTATTCTTGTCACCCTCTTTCAACCACAGCTCCCTTGACTTTTGCCGCTAGAAAATCTCTTCTTTTTCCAAAATCGAACTTAGCTTGTTGAGAAGTTCTTTTTCTTTTAAAAATTTGGCATTGTCCATACTTGCATTCATCATTTCTTCATTCAAAGCCCCCAGTTCTTCTCTGACTAACCTTTTTTCTTCAAAAATATGTTTGAAATGGAGCTTATTTCATTCCTTGATCCTACATTTCACCTGTTTCAACTTTGTAGCTAAAATGAACATCTTAGAACCCACTACCTCAACCTCCTTCCACCATTGATCTAGCAGGCCTAAAAAATTTGGGTCCTTGAACCACATCTTCTCAAACTTGAAAGGACACCTAATAAGTTTTTTCTCCCCCTCGATCTGAAGCGAAATCGGAAAGTGGTCAGACCCTAAAAAAGGGAGAACTCTGCTTTCCAAAGAGAAAGGGAAAAGCCTGAGATCTCCTTTGAATAAAAATCTGTCCAGCTTTTCTGCTATAGCACAGAAGCCCATTCTTCTGTTCGTCCAAGTGAAGGAACCATTTGCCATAGAGATCTCCAAAAGATGATTACTGTCTACAAAATTCTCAAAATCAATCTGAGATTGAAGCTTCCTGCCAACACCTCCCCTCTTATCTTTTGAATGCAATATTGCATTGAAGTCTCTACCAATGCAAAAAAATTCAAAATCCCTCAAGCTCAACAACCCTTACAGCTCCCTCCAGACTTCCCTTTTATCAATGCAAGAATTGGTACCATACACATTGACCAACATAAAATTTAAATTAGAAGAAAAACTTCTGACTTACAAGCCATCCATCTATTGCTCCTTTCCACTAAATTGAGGAAGATTCTGTTGGGGCGCCACAAAGTTAACAGGCCTCCTCCTTGCCCTACCCCATTGACTGCTAACAACTTCCAAGAATCCAACTTTTTACTTAGAAGTTCAACCTCCAACTGATTTAATTTGGTTCCCTGCATTAAACAAATATCAGCCTGGGAAGCCTCCAAAAGATGCTTCACCAGATGCTTTTTGTTAGGGGCATTTAAACCCCTAACATTCCAAGAAACGATTTTCATCTTCCTTCAGGAAGGGTTCCACCCTTCCCTACTTTCAACATTTCCAAAATCTTTTTCTGACTACTGGCCTCTCCATCAATTTTGAGTTTTTCCACGTTAGGTGGCCTTCCTCACTTTTTGGAATCTCCACAGTTTGGAGACAACTTGTCAGCATCCTTCTGACAAATCCCAAGCTTATGCAAATCCTCCAGAGCTGCCAACGAATCCTTTGCCTCAGTTTCCAAGCCAACTTCAGTAAAATCATCATGATCTTCCCAAACTGAGTCCAAATCCTCTTCAAGCCTTTCTCCCAAAGAGGCCTCTTTGGCCTCTTGAGCCAACGCCACCAAGTCCTAGCTCACTTCCAATAGAGAATCCAGATTTTCCATTTCAAAATTATTGTCAATCTGCAGCAGAACTTCTCCAATCTTCTCATTAATTTCATTATTTAGATCTCTGGGATCTGGACCCTGAACAACTTCCATTGACGTATTTGTCTTCTCTGGAGCCTCCTGCTCCTTGCTAATCCTATTTGAATTGACTGAACCTTCTTCTTTGCCTACTCCCTTTTTATCTTTGCACTTTTGTTGGTTAGCATTTCGCTGTGCTACACTGGCTGCCTCATCTTGGAGGACGGCGCCTTCAAAAGCACTATTTAAGATGGCTGATGTCTTCTCCAGTATCGGCCAGTGCAATTTTGTGATTTGGCTGTGTCTTCATTCCAGACGGCTCTTTTCATTTATTTTTAATTGGCCTCCTATTTTTTTTGTTTTTCTTTGACCTTTGCTAAGAGTGTGAACATCTTTGTAAATGTCTCCCTAGTCGACCTCTCCTTGAGTATACATTTGACCTGTATACGAATTGATATGAATTGGCTCCCTCTTAGATGGCCTTAGCATGTTGAATCTGTCTAGTATTCTATCTGTGTATTTTAATTGACTCACCGTTTTAGCTTCCTAATGACCTCAATTCTGCCTTTGTTACCTGAGTAAGAGGGTGAATTCATCCGTAATTTCTACAGTAACTGTATGTCTTTTTTTTATTATTATATACATTCTCTTAACTCTTCATAATGGCTTTTAAAAAAAATGAGTAATAATTCTTTCACATATAAACAATCAATACACAAGTCATTATCATAGTTAAAAATTAGAATTTCTTAGATAATAGATATATGCATAGATGCACTTGTACGAGACTAGCAACATGTCGAAACTTACCTCAAACACTTATTTATGACAATTACCAAACTGTGTATACTTTGCAACAAGGATGATCATGTGAAAACTAGTTTCAAATGGAAACAATCAATTGATGAAAACAAATAAATCTAAATACCTTCTTTTTGTGATAATGCATGCGTGAATGGGTGTTACCTTGCCGTGGGAATGTTATTTAAATAGGGATGGTTATCTTGTTTTTCCTATATTATGCTTTTGGAAAGATTGCCTTCCGGGATGGGTGCCGACTATGGGAATAATAAGGAAGTAGGTTTTCTTTTTCAAAAACCTACACGTCGTTAAACGGTTAATGCTTTGGCTAAAGCGATTGTGAAGTTGAAAAAGACTTATGTACCTTTGAAATAGATGGTTAATTTGCCTAGTACATTTGTTTATATTTTTCCCTGCCATATCCTGTTAATGAGATGTTGCATTCATGATAGAAATGCATGTAGGTTAATAGGCACACACCAGATTCCACCCTTCACTTGTTTACAGGTTGCTAGGCTTTTCAAGCAAGGTCGGGCATCCTTCAGTTTGAAGGATACCGGACAAGCGCAAGCTTCGTGGTTGGGCGGAAAAAGCGCCCGAACCATGTTCTTGTCCTTCGACGCAGCAGATGGCCAGATGGTCGATGGCGGTCAAGGACTGAGTTTGAATTCATTTGATATTGATGACAGTTGTATACTTGTATTTAAACTCAAATGTTATGTAAGACGAAAAGCCATATCTAAAATTGTATATTTATTGTTATTGAAAGCTCTGTAATTGAACTCAGCAAGATGCTTGTATCGTATTTCATGATTGGAATAAATTTATGAATGCAAATCTTATGTTGTTATATGATGTCACTTATATCTCTTCTACTTTATGTTGCAATAGAAGTTACTTTACTTACTTTACTTGCCGTAATTAAGTTTCACTTCAGTTTTTATGTTTGTGGAAAAACCGGTACTTTACATTTGGTATCAGAGCAATGGTTCTACTCTAGGCCTTTTAGGACCGTTACACTAAAGTTGTAAACTCTTTGCAGATAATTCATCATGAATACTAGAAATTCTGGACGTAGGGGAGCAATCCTAGGGTCTGGCAGTGACCTAAATACCGGAAACAATGAAGAAACCAATGTTGTGAATAATTCCGGCACTAATGCAGGACGAGATAATGGAGGAAATAATGCCGGAAACAGTGAAGGAAACAGAAATGAGGCAAACAATAATTATAATGCAGGATAGAATAATGATGGATAGAATAACCAACTGAATCAAATCCTAGCTCCCTTGACTCAACAGGGAACTCTCTTGACTCAGCAGGGGACTCGAATGAACACTATGGAACAAGAAATCAGAGGAATAAGGGGAAATCAGAATGAGGAAAGGAGAGAAGAAAATAGAGGTCTTGAGGGTGAAGTGAATGGGAACAATTGAAACAAAATTGCTGAGGAGTTAGGAAAGGATCTCAAAAAGGTTACCCCTCCTAAGTTTGACGGTAAGACTATAGGTGATGGAGTAGAAGCATGAATTATTGATATGGAAAAATATTTTGATCTCCGTGACTTGTCTGATGAAACTAATGCTATATGGCGATCCTACCAGCTTACTGAGGAAGCAACGACTTGGTGGGATAACGAGAAGGCGGAAAAGAAACTGTTACCAGGAGAAGTTAGTGGGACCGCTTCCCCGTGCTCTTCAGGAAGAGGTGGTTGTCACAACTCTATTTTGACAAGAAAATGACAGAATTCGAAAACCTCACTCAGGGAGGTATGACAGTGACGCAATATTGGGAGAAATTCTCTCACCTGTTGAAGTATGTTCCACAGTATCAGCTAGATGAAAGGTTCAGGATTCATAAGTTTATCTTGGGATTAAGGCCACAGGATATTCATAATCCATTGACCATGGATGAAGTGTTTGAAAATGGTACTAAACAAGAGCATAAACTGCAACAGATTGCAAAGTACCGTATAAGTGTCGGGAGCTGAAGAATGGGAATAAAAGGTTTCAGAATGACAGTCGCAAATAGGGTAATAATAACAGTCAAGGAAACAACAAGCGCTAGATAAGAAATCTTAAAAGAGGCAATAACTATCAGGAAAAGAACAATGGGAACCAAGGTGGAAGTAATAATAAGAGAGGTAACTATGGCAACAATGGTAATAATAACAGGAGGGACATGCTAGCTAGACACAGAGGACCCAGAGATGGATGTTACAATTGTGAAGGGAACATTATGCTAGTGCGTGTCCTCAGTGAACAACAAACCAAGAAATGGGAATCGACCAGGAGCTCCTCAACACCAGATTCATGCAGCTATAGATCATCGTCAAGCGGATTTCCAAGCTACACCCATTCAGATGTCCGATAAGCTCTTTGGCCTTCCAGTTTCTATTTTAATTGATACAGGAGCTAGGAAATGTTTTGATCTTAAGATTGTAGCCAAGTTATCTATAAAACCTGGACACATGGAAAATTCTTGGATGGTGCAGTATGGTAACAATGTAGAGAAAAGAGTAGATTCATGTCTAGTATGCAGTAAATTAGATCTCCCTACTTTCCAAACACAAGTCAATCTCTATGTTGCACCTCTAGGATCATATGATGTAATTCTTGGAATCAATTGGCTATCTGAACATAAGTCCTTAGTAGATTGTGAAGAGAAAGTAGTAAAATGCCTTGATTACTTTGGGAATCGAGTAGAGATTCATGGATCAAGAACACCCCTAAAGCTAAGACAGATTCATGCTACGCAGTTGAAAAAGGCTAAAAGAAAGGGATGTTCAACCTATGTAGTTAAAATAAGAGATTTAGATAATCAGGAACCATCTTTTGACAAGTATCCTATTCTTAGAGAGTACAAAGATGTCTTCCCTGATGAATTGATAGAACTACCGCCTAAAAGATAATTTGATTTCTCTATAGATCTAATGCCAGAAACAAAACCACAGTCTAAAGCACCTTACTGAATGACAACAACAGAATTATATGAACTTAAGGCACAGTTAGAAGAATTGTTAAAATAGGGGTTTATTAGACCTAGTGTCACCGTGGGGCGCACCAGTCATCTTCGTAAAGAAGGATGGAACGTTGGAATTGTGCATTGATTACAGAATGCTCAATAAAGCTACTATTAAGAACAAATATGCACTCCCAAGGATAGATGAGTTGTTCGACCAGATGAAAGATGCAAAGGTATTCTCGAAAATAGACCTTAGATTCGGTTACCATCAGTTACGGATTAAGGACAAGGATATCTCTAAAACAACATTCAGAACACGATATGGTCACTACGAGTTCACAGTAGTACCATTTGGGCTAACTAATTCTCTGGTAGCTTTTATGGACTTGATGAACAGTGTGTTCAGGGATTGTCTAGATGAATTTGTGTTGGTCTTCTTAGATGACATTCTGATTTATTCAAAATCAGTAGAGGAGCATGAGAGACACTTGAGGATAGTCTACCCGATTCCCAAAGTCATCAAGGCATTTTACTACTTTCTCTTCACAATCTACTAAGGACTTATGTTCAGATAGCCAATTGACTCAAGAATTACATCATATGATCCTAGAGGTGCAACATAGAGATTGACTTGTGTTTGGAAAGTAGGGAGATCTAATTCACTGCATACTAGACATGAATCTACTCTTTTCTCTGCATTGTTACCATACTGCACCATCCAAGAATTTTCCATGTGTCCAGGTTTTATAGATAACTTAGCTACAATCTTAGGATCAACAAAACATTCCGTAGCTCTTGTATCGATTAAAATAGAAATTGGAAGGCCAAAGAGCTTATTGGACATTTGAATGAGTGTAGCTTGGAAATCTGCTTGACGATAATCTACAGCTGCATGAATCTGGTGTTGAGGAGCTCCTTGTCGATTCCCATTTCTCTGGTTTGCTGTTCGTTGAGGACACGCACTAGCTTAATGTTCCCCTCCACAATTGTAACATCCATCTCTGGATCCTCTGTGTCTAGCTAGCATGTCCCTCTTGTTATTATTACCATTGTTGCCATAGTTACCTCTCTTATTATTATGTCCACCTTGGTTCCCATTGTTCTTATCCTGATAGTTTTTGCCTCTTTTAAGATTTCTTATCTGATGTTTGCTGTTTCCTTGACTGTTATTATTACCCTGATTGCGACTGTCATTCTAAAACCTTTTATTCCCATTCTTCAACTCCTGACTCTTACGGTAATTTCCAATCTGCTGCAGTTTTTGGTCTTGTTTAGTAGCCTTTTCAAACACTTTATCCATGGTCAATGGATTATGTATATCCACCTCAGATCCAATCTATGGCCTTAATCAGTAAACTTACGAATCCTGAACCTTTCATCTAGTTGATACTGTGGAACATACTTCAATAGGTGAGAGTTTCTCCCAATATTGCGTTAGTGTCATACCTCCCTGAGTGAGGTTTTGGAATTCTGTCATTTTCTTGTCAAAATAGAGCTGTGGCAACCATCTCTTCCTGAAGAGCTCGAGGAAGCGGTCCCACTTGACTTCTCCTGGTAACAGTTTCTTTTCCGCCTTCTCGTTATCCCACCAAGTCGCTGCTTCCCTAGTAAGTTGGTAGGATCCCCATATAGCTTTAGTTTCATTAGACAAGTTACGGAGATCAAAATATTTTTCCATATCAATAATCCATGCTTCTGCTCCATCACCTATAGTCTTACTGTCAAACTTAGGAGGGGTAACCTTTTTGAGATCCTTAACTCCTCAGCAATTTTGTTTCGATTGTTCCCATTCACTTCATCCTTAGGACCTCTGTTTTCTTCTCTCCTTTCCTCATTTTGATTTCTCCTTATTCCTCTGATTTCCTGTTCCATAGTGTTCATTCGAGTTCCCTGCTGAGTCAAAGGAGCTAGGATTTGATTTAGTTGGTTATTCTGTCCATCATTATTCTGTCCTGCATTATAATTATTGTTTGCCTCATTTCTGTTTCCGACATTATTTCCTGCATTAGCTCCTCCTGCATTAGTGCCAGAATTATTCACAACATTGGCTTCTTCATTGTTTCCGGTATTTAGGTCACTGCCAGACCCTAGGATTGCTCCCCTACGTCCAGAATTTCTAGTATTCATGAGGAATTATCTGCAAAGAGTTTACAACTTTAGCGTAATGGTCCTAAAAGGCCTAGAGTAGAACCATTGCTCTGATACCAAATGTAAAGTACCGGTTTTTCCACATATAAAAACTGAAGTGAAACTTGATTATGGCAAGTAAAGTAAGTAAAGTAACTTTTATTGCAACATAAAGTAGAAGAGATATAAGTGACATCATATAACAACATAAGATTTGCATTCATAAATTTATTCCAATCATGAAATATGATACAAGCATCTTGCTGAGTTCAATTACAGAGCTTTCAATAACAATAAATATACAATTTTAGATATGGCTTTTCGCCTTACATAACATTTGAGTTTAAATACAAGTATACAATTTTCATCAATATCAAATGAATCCAAAATCAGTCCTTGACCGCTATCGACCATCTGGCCATCTGTTGTGTCGAAAGACAAGAACATGGTTCAGGCGCTTTTTTTGCCCAACCACGAAGCTTGCGCTTCTTGATATCCTTCAAACGGAAGGATGCCCGACCCTGCTCGAAGGGCCTAGCAACTTGTAAACAAGTGCAGGGTGGAATCTGGTGCTTGCCTATTAACCTACATGCATTTCTATCATGAATGCAACATCTCATTAACAGGATATGGCAGGGAAAAAATATAAATAAATGTACTAGGCAAATTAACCATCTGTTTCAAAGGTACATAAGTCATTTTTAACTTCACAATCGCTTTGGCCAAAGCATTAACCGTTTAACGACGTGTAGGTTTTTGAGAAAGAAAACCTACTTCCCTGTTATTCCCATATTCGGCACCCGTCCCAGAAGGCAATCTTTCCAAAAGCATAATATAGGAAAAAGCAAAGATAACCCTCCCTATTTAAATAACATTCCCACGGCAAGGTAACACTCATTCATGCATGCATTATCACAAAAAGAAGGTATTTAGATTTATTTGTTTTCATCAATTGATTGTTTCCATTTGAAAGTGGTTTTCACAGGATCATCCTTGTTGCAAAGTATACACAGTTTGGTAATTGTCATAAATAAGTGTTTGAGGTAAGTTTCGACATGTTGCTAGTCTTGTACAGGGGCATCTATGCATATATCTATTATAAAAGAAATTCTAATTTTTAACTATGATAATGACTTGTGTTTTGATTGTTTATATGTGAAAGAATTATTAAACTCTATTTTTTTTAAAAGCCATTATGAAGAGTTAAGAGAATGTATATAATAATAAAAAAAAAGAGATACATTTACTGTAGAAATTACAGATGAATTCACGCTGTTACTTAGGTAACAAAGGCGGAATTGAGGTCATTAGGAAGCTAAAACAGTGAGTCAATTAAAATACACAGATAGAATACTAGATAGATTCAACGTGCTAAGGCCATCTAAGAGGGAGCCGATTCATATGAATTCGTATACAGGTCAAATGCCTACTCAAGGAGAGGTCGACTAGGGAGACATTTACAAAGATGTTCACACTCTTAGCAAATGTTGAAAAACAAAAAAATAGGAGGCCAATTAAAAATAAATGAAAAGAGCCATGTGGAATGAAGACATGGCCGAATCACAAAATTGCACTGGCCGATACTAGAGAAGACGTCAGCCATCTTAAATAGTGCTTTTGAAGGCACCGTCCTCGAAGATGAGGCAACCGGTGTAGCATAGCGAAATGCTGAGCAACAAAAGTGCAAAGATAAAAAGGGAGTCGATCATGAAATCTTCAGGCCAAATAATAAAATCATTCGAAGTTCTCAGACCTCTTTAAGGCAAGGAAACAGGCCGATCTAGGCGTGAAAGTGAGAAGGCAAAAAGGAAAGGGTGCTGGTTTGGGCAGGCCGCATAAGTTTCAAGAGGTCGTTCTAAGGAATTTGAGGTTGAGACATATTTCCAAAGGACCCCACGTCTTTATGGCAACAGGTAGATAGTTATAAACAAATCTAGAATTCTACAACAGATCAAGAATGTTGTAGAGATCAATCGAAAGCAAGGAAAGAGCCATTATGGAAGAAAGATTGATGGCGAATACAGTCCGCATTTATAAAAAAATAATAAATAAAGGTTATATTAAAATAAAGAACCTCTGTGAGGTTGTTTTGACAAAAATGGCAAATTAAATTAGCAGAGGCCGTTCATATCTGCAGTGGGAGGCCGTTTGAATGTTTAAGGACCGTTAAACCTTCCCAGAGGTCGATCTAATACAAATCCAAAAGATAAAAAGGAATACGTTCTAAGAAAAGGTAAGTCCGAATGATCGTTGGCCCACAAGGAAGCATTCGGTTAAAATAACAAAAAAAAATCAGATGAAAAGAAGTATCTGCAAATGCTACGTTTGGAATGAGCAGGCTGTTTGATAAGAGAAAATGACCATGCTGAGGCTGATGGGTTATCACTTTGGCCAGCAGGCCTTTCTCAGTCATTTCATTTATAATCCTAAGTTGAAATCATATCATCAGACAGATCAATGGATTTATATAGCAAGGTAGTGAAATAGCCATGGATGACAAATAAGAGATAATTAAAGTTGCTGCACTAGTAAACGACTTCACCGAGGATGTTGAACCAAAGACAAAATTATTAATGAAGATAGAAAAGTACATCGGTATAGGATCGATCTCAGCAAAGATTAAGATCAAAATTTTATCGCTCAGGTAGGAATTCAAGCATGAAGGCCGCTTTCAGATGGGAAGAAAATTTAACTAGATTTTATTAAATCCATCAGCCCATTCAACATGAATTAAATTCATGAGAGGCAAATAAAAGAAAAACCTGTTTTGAAGTCTGCAGAAGAGTTCAATATCTGAGGGTATATCCTGTGTTGTGTTCCTTCTTCCTCTCGGTGTCGTACTCCTCTGCCTTCTTTTTACCTAAATTCCCTCCTTTTTATTATTTTTTTTCTTTTCCAAACCTAATCCCCTTTCGTTCATTTTCCATCCCTTTGATTCTCATGCAATAATTTTTCTTTATTAAAATTCTAGTTAAAAATATAAAATAAACCTTCTTTGAATGCCGCACATGCATAGGTTAAAACAAAGATTTTTCTCTCTTTATTAACTCTAAATATATATGTATTTATAATTAGACTTTAATTCATAATAAAAATAATAAAAAATATTTTATTCTTTTATCAGTTGACAAGATTAGACTTATTTATTTAAGAAAATTTTCAATCATATTAAAGAATAAATTTAAATTATATTAAAATAACCTTTTTTATTTCCCAAACAATTTATACTCTTTGTTTAAATATATATATATATATATATATATAATTTCAAAGATAGACATAATGAAATTATCTTGGAATATATATATTCATAAAATAGGTATTTTATTTGTCTCAGGAATAGTATTTTAATACGATTTTTTTTTTAAGAAAAATCAAATTTCTAACTAACTTATTTTCTTTGACATATGCAGGTATCAAACTTAAATTAGAGACAAGGCAAGGTAATTGACATTATCCAACAAGGAGAAATCGAAAACATCTAACAAAACAATTATGCAATGCAAACATCCCTCAAAACAAATATGAAATCTATGTGAGTGTGTGTGTGGAAGAACACCGGATAGAACCCAACACGTGTTGTCAAATAGCTAGGTCCCCTCTACCTGAGCCATGTTCTTGTCCTTCGACAAGTCCTGCAGACATTCACACTCATCCTACTATCAATAGATTAGTCCCAAAATATAGCCGGCACAACTGAATTTTAAACCAATAATATATCTCTAGCAATTTATCCTTGATTCAAGTTCAATGATTTCCCATAATTTTAACCAAATCAAGTAAATATGAAAGTCTGAGACGTGACATCCTTCCCCAGTTGGAAGAGACATCATCTCGATGTCTTATTACATCAAACAACAGTAAAGTATCATACTAAACTACTCAAAGCATCAAATGTATCATCAACAAAGTATCCAATGTTTTTAATTTGCATGAAATAGAAAACATTTATGCTAATTCCCCAAATGCGGGAAAGATCTATCAATGTTTGCAGCATCCTCCCAAGTGGCATTGTCCACTTAATAGTGGTAGCACTGGATCTTATACTGCACTATGTCTTTGTTATGCAACTTAACTTTGCGCTTCTCCAAGACTCGAATGGGCTCCTCTAGCACCACTCTTGGATCCTGTACATGCAGAGCACGCCAATCAAGAATATGCAATACATCAGGATGATATGGTTTGAGCAATGACACATGAAAAACATTATGGATCTTGGTGAGAGTTGGTGGCAGAGCAAGTCTATATGCAACTGGATTGATGACTTCAAGGACATCAAAATGTCCTACAAATCTTGGAGCTAGTTTGTATGCCTTGCCAAACGAAATCGAGCTCTTATGTGGCTTGACCTTTCAAAACACTTTGTCACCCACTGAGAATTGCCTAAAAGTTATATTCTTATCTGCAAAACTTTTCTGTCTGTCCGAGGCTTGTTTCAATTTCTCTTTTCTTAGCTTCATCTGATCTTCCATTTCCTTTAACATGTCAGGTCCAACTACTATTCGATCTTCAATCCTGTCCCAACTGATTGGAGTCCTACACTTGCGCCCATAAAGAGCCTCAAATGGTGCCATCCCTAAAGATGCATGGTATAAGTTATTATACGCAAACTCTACCAATGGTAGATATTCTTCCCATTTGTACTGTTGGTCCATACGGTACATCCTCAGAAGATCCTCTACTACTTGGTTGACTCTCTCTATCTGACCATCTATTTGAGGATGATAAGCCGTGCTAAAGTTCAACTTAGTCCCCAATGCAGCATTAAGTGTGGTCCAAAACCTTGAGGTCATGCGAGTTTCACGATCTGAAATGATCGTCTCTGGCACTCCATGTAGTCGAAAGATCTCTTGAACAAACTTCTTCGCTAAAGTCAACGACCCATCTGAGAGATTTCCCAAAATGAAATGAGCCACTTTCGTCAGTTTGTCCACCACCACTAAGATGACATCATGCCTATTCTTAGAGATGGGCAAACCTTGAATAAAGTCCATGCTAATCACCTGCCATTTGTACTCTGGAACACTGTGTGGATAAAGTAGTTTTGCAGGATGGACATGTTCGGCCTTGACGCATTGACACAATAAACATTGAGAGACAAACTCAGTCATGTCCTTAAGCTTAGGCCAAAAGTACAATGGTCTTAATCCTTCCATTGTCTTGGTCACTCTTGGGTGTCCAGAATATGGCGCACTGTGGACCTCCTCGAGAACCAGTTTCCTCAACTCACCTGCATCTGGGATATACATTCTTCCCTGATACCTCAAAAGCCCATCTGACTCTATCACATACCCATCAAATCGATGATCTGTGGGGTTTGCTTCTAATGCTTGTTTAACTCGTTCATAATGCTCATCCCCATGCAAGTTTTGGATTACTTGTTGCCTTAGATTAGTTCTAGTAGTTACCATAGCAGCCAGATGTCATCTCCTGCTAAGAGCATCTGCGACCCTATTCTCTTTCCCTTTTATATACTCATTTCCAAAGTCATACTCGTTAAGGAATTCTAACGACCTTCTCTGTCGTGCATTGAGATTAGGTTGGGTGAAGATATATTGGAGCCCTAGATGATTTGTCTTAAGCTCAAATGGCTTACCCAAGAGGTATTGCCTCCACATTTGGAGTGCGTGAACAATGGTAGACAATTCGAGATCGTGGGGTGCATAGGTTAACTTATGCTGCTTTAATTTTCTAGATTCATATGCCACCACTTTCCCGTTCTACATCAACACTCCTCTCATACCTTCACCCGAAGCATCTATTATCATTGTGAAATGACCATTTGGATCAGGAATGGTCAGAATAGGTGCCGTCGTGAGTTTCTCCTTCAACAACTGAAAAGCTTGTTCACATTTATCTGTCCAATCGAACTTCTTACCCTTCTTCTGCAACAAGGTTATGGGTGCTGCAATTGTCGAGAATCCTTCTACAAAATTTCTGTAATATCCTGCCAACCCCATAAAGCTTCTAACCTCAGTCACAGTCTGTGGTGCGGGCCATTCCATTATTGCCTTGATCTTTTTAGGATCTACCGCTATCCCATCTGCTGAACTTATGTGGCCAAGATAGTGCACTTTACTATGGTAGAATGTGCACTTAGATAACTTGCCAAAAAGTTTTCTCTCTCTTAAACGCTGCAAGACTATTCTCAAGTGTCTTTCATGCTCCTCTATGGATTTTGAATAAATCAGAATGTCATCTAAGAATACCAACACAAATTCTTCTAGACAATCCTTGAACACACTGTTCATCAAGTTCATAAAAGCTGCCGGAGCATTAGTTAGCCCAAATAGTACTACGGTGAACTCGTAGTGACCATATCGTGTTCTGAATGCTGTTTTAGAGATATCCCTGTCCTTTATGTCATGTCTCAGACTTTCATATTTACTTGATTTGGTTAAAATTATGGGAAATCATTGAACTTCAGTCAAGGATAAATTGCTAGAGATATATTATTGGTTTAAACTTCAGTTGCTTCAACTATATTTTGGGACTAATCTATTGATAGTGGGATGAGTGTGAATGTCTGCAGGTCTTGTCGAAGGACAAGAACATGGCTCAGGTAGAGGGGACCTAACTATTTGACAACACGTGTTGGGTTCTATTTGGTGTTCTTCCACACACATGCTCATGTAGATTTCATGTTTGTTTTGAGGGATGTTTGCATTGCATAATTGTTTCGTTATATGTTTTCCGATTTCTCCTTGTTGGATAATGTCGATTACACCTCATCCTAGACATGTCTGCAAACATTCCTCTATTAATGAAATCATCCCAACTTGTCTTCTAACAAATAGGTTGTCTATTCATTGCCTTTATGGCGATAGTTAAGAAGTGTAGTGTAGGGGGCAAGGACAGAACTAACCATGGTGAGTGATGCAGGAGCATCCGGGCCCACATATAATCCAACACACCCAAAAATATTGCATCAAGTTCATGAATAGATGGCAGCTACAACATATGTATAGACTGCTGTTACAAATCAGAGATGAACAATGAATGACAACATACCAAATTATGATGATAATTGAACCAAATACAATGCACTGCTGATGCCACGAGTGAGGGAAGGTGGTCGGATCTTTGCTGCCGTTATAAGGTCTTCAAATGAACACAAATGCTAGCAATTCCTTGCAAGACTGATCGCCACTCCCAGTGATGGATCGTTGTCACCAATTAGGCTGATCGGCTCCGCGAACAGCTGCGACTTCTTCCAGTGTTTAGCTGATTATCTGCTGTCGCCTCTATTATGAAATCGCTGCCAATGACTTCTCTTGTGCCAAGGATCGGTAACGAGGAGTCCTTCAATTGGTGTGCTCAAATAGAATCATGAAGACTGCACTGAAAACTGCCAAATGGTATGTTGTTAACATCCCACGAACACCTCCAACTATGGCGATCTACTAGCAACTCAGTCCACTACAAATCGGCGCTCAACCAAGATATGTTCCTCGTTTGAAAATCGGTGCTCAAGGGTAATCTGCAATGCCTTCAAATTATAATGGATCTTCAACAATGAAATCTTCAATGATATTCAATGAACATCAATCTTCAAATTGCCATCAATAGTCTCCGACCATAACTCAAAAGATGAATTGATGAAGCACAAACAAATCTCCAATGAAGTGCAAATGTGAACTCCGTATGAATTTATCTCCAAGTGTGATTGGGTTTTTGTCCAACATACAACTCCGCAAGGGTTTTCATCCTTGGAAGATCAAGCAAACAAATGCCAAGCATAAATGTGAAAATTGCCAAAATATTCCTCATGATCAAATGAGCTCCGTCGACCTCAATTTATACTTGGTTCTTCTTTTCCATCGAAATAGGTCGACAAATTCAAATTAAAGATTTGAATTACTTTTCCCTCCAAGTCGGCCAACAAACCAATACTTTATTATTTTCATTCTCCAAGATGGGCACCCAAATTATTAAAATAATATTATTTTATTATTTCATTCTTTCTCCAAGGTGAGCGCCTAAATCAAATAAAATAATATTTTATTTAATTTTTATATCTTTTTCCCAAGTGAGCGCCAACTCCAAGAATCCACATTTTTTTTATTATTTTCTTTTTTTTTCACACTCCCAAATGAGCACGCTCCAAATTAAATAATATGAAAATAATATTATTTAATTTATTTTTTTAATATTTTCTCTCTTGGGTGCTAGAATTAAATAATAATAAAATGTTTATATTTAATTGTCTTCTTTGATAATTAATGCAAAATTGCATTAATTCATCTTCCATCTTCACCAGTGAAAATTAGTTGAGCCAACGTTCCGTTCTTCAAGCCTCCGAACAACATTATCTTTTCCAAGCCTTTGCTCAACCAGAATATTCCCTTATTTTGATGAATTAGCCTACGGGAATGACGATAGGCTAACTCCATTCTCTGTTTGGTGATCATGCCGGATATGGGGACATTACAGGTTTATTGTTTACCCAAGCATTGACTCTTTGTGTTTGAGTTTTGTGTGGTCTTGTTTTGCTAAAAGATCATTCCTTTCAACCCATTTACTCAATCCCTGCACTCTAATGTGTTAAATTCTCACATGAGTGATGCCAGACATGCCAATGATGGTGTTAACACTCACAAATTCAGCCCTAAATATGATAGGAATGTTTCCAATTTTTTTAAGATTGATGAAATTATAAATTTGCTAAAAGATCATTCCTTTCAACCCATTTACTCAATCCCTGCACTCTAATGTGTTAAATTCTCACATGAGTGATGCCGGACATGCCAATGATGGTGTTAACACTCACAAATTCAGCCCTAAATATGATAGGAATGTTTCCAATTTTTTTAAGATTGATGAAATTATAAATTTATTATCAAATTGAGATATTAAAACTGAAATATACCCTTACCCGAAACTCAATGACATCTCTCCTATGCTTTTGTTCTCTTTAATTTCTCCAATCGGGTAACAAGCAATTTTATTTGTATTCTTTGATTTTTCCTTGAAAAGAAATAACACCAAACAACAAGTACGCAATCTGATCACAAATTTCAAACCCTCACTATGCTGATATTAATTCCCAAATACAACATAACACTTGAATTCATGCTGATTTATGATATGATCATCACAGATGAAACACTAGGAGGTTAGATAAATACAGATGTAATGTATGACAACCAATATCAACCCTCCAATTTGATCTTTATTGTAAGTACAACTATTGGAAATGATTACAAAGTTGAATAATGATGCTGGGACACAAAATCAGAATTTACAAGTAATTTTATACACTCACAGATTGTTGTTCCAACTGAAAAATGTTGCAAAGCAGATCCTATAAATTCTGTAACCAGCAACGGATGATGTACGGCTGTTGATGGAGTGGTATGATGACTGCTAGGAGTGGTACAGGGACTGGAAACAAAAAAACAGTAATGCAAATGTAGATCATCTGGTAAATGGGGTTTAGATGACGATTTTGGTGGTTGGCAACACTGACGACAACAATAAATGTGCAAGATCTGACCTCCAATTGATGACGTCCCAACAATATTTGATCAAGTTGCTGGTTGCAGCAGTAGAGGCGCTGATATAATGATGGCCAGCTGCTGATATGACTGTCACATTCTGAAAACCATGAATTAGGCACTCCTAAGGATGGCGTTCAAGATGTGTGGTTGGAAGAATGGTTAATGATGATGGTGCAGCAGTAAACCCTTAGCAGTTAGGGCTGGAAACCTGATTAAAAGTCCAAATTTAATGTCTACCATTCAAGGAATGATGGTGCAGCAGCTAGAGTAGCAATAAATGATGGTGCTACCTCAGATCCAACACTCAATGATAATAATCAGCTCACCAAAATTCTGAAAATTAATGTAGAAACTCTCAAATATGAAAGACTAACAAAATAATGATATTTGCTTGCAAAAACATTGAAGGAGCACTGTACCAAACTGAAAATATTTCCAAATCCTCCACAAATCAGTACAATTGTGATTCCTAGATGGAATCATCCAAGATTGGAAACAATAGTTTTCACCCTTGATGCTCAAATGTGGAATTCAAGAGGGTTTTCGTCCTCGCAAACCCCAAACAAACCAAGGGTTTTCATCTTTGGATGCCCTAGATTGAACATACTGGTCAAATTTGAAAATTGGATGCAAAAAGGATAACTTGAATGATGATCCTCAAATGCAGATAGGTGCCTCCTTTTATAGTGCTAAAAAATGGGCCCTTGAGGCTAAATTTCCAAAAGTATTTAAAAATACTTTTATTTATTTATTTTTTAGCATTTAATTATGTTATTGGTTCTTCCTTGGGAACCCTTGGGTACCAGTCCGGTTCGGCCATAGTCCAGTCCTCCCAGGGATTTGGCCAGCGTCCTGCATTCGGATTGTGGGTCCGTCTTGGACGAACCCGATTGAACCCGAAGCAACTCGAACAAAATTTCTGGGACTTGCGGGTTTTTTCACGATTTTTTTTTTTTTTTAAATTATTTTATGTGATTTGGCTCTCACTTGGATGCGTCCCAACCCTAAAAGCCTCATTTGAAGGCATTTGAAAGACAAAAACATTCATTTTTACCTCATTGAAAATGCAAAACAGAAAACTCTTCCATTTTCAGCCGAACTCTCATTTTTGCTTGCCATGAAACAAATAGAGTTGAAGATTGGTCAGTGAAGTATCCAAAGTGATTGGTTTGCTATTCCTACGCATGTGCAACAACTCGTTTGCTACGAAGGAGATTGTAGAGGCAGATTTTTGCAAAAGAAGTTGGTTTTTTTTCTACATTTTTTTTTAAAATTCTTCTATTTAGTATGAAGCGATGGCATATTATTAAAGTTTTTTAACTCAATTAGGTTGTATATCTTTTTTTTTTGTTTTCATTTGTTTGGATTCTTCAAATGTGTTGTTTATTGAATTTGTTTCTATAGGGATTACAATAGCAACCGGTTCAACCTCGTTGGAGAAATCCAAGTTCAAAACATATCCAAATTCACCCCTTTGGAAATATGTTAATATGTTACAACTGATTGTAGGCGGTGGGGTTATATATGTATTTGCAATGGGTGTGAGGTGAAGTATTCAAGCTCGTACAATCGGATGAAAGCCCATTTGTGTAACATTCCTGAGATGGGCATCAAATCTTGCCCAAGAAAAGATAATGTACCCATCCCACAAGAGCAAGTCCTTGCAAATATTAAAGAGCAAGAAAAAAATAGATGAAGCAGTAAGTCGTAAATTAAATCACCCTTTGCTAAAGAAAGGATCTCGAGGAATGAAGCCCTCTCAATCACACCTATTCTTGAACTTGTAGAGAGCCACCCATTTTTGGCCACAGTTGAAGAACAACCTGCAACACGTAAGAGATCAAAGGGACCATTGGAAATGGCATTTCACAATGAGTCTCATGAGATTGCTGATCAACATATTGCAAGATGTGTCTATGCAAATGGATTAGCTTTCAATGTTGTTTGCTCACCATATTGGCAACAAATGGTGAAAGCAATTAATGAAGCTCCAAAAGGGTACAAGGGCCCAAGTTTTGAGAAGGTGTGTAGCACCTTATTGGAAAAGGAAGTGAAGTTTGTAGAGGATTCATTGAAGCCCATAAGGGATTCTTGGGCTGAGACAGATTTATCGATCGTTTCTGATGGATGGAAAGATTAAAAAAGTCGGCCATTGATCAATGTTTCTGCAGTGTGCCTTAAAGGGGCTATGTTTTTGAAGGCAGTCGATTGTGAGGGGGAGGTGAAGGATGGTCCATTTATTGCTAATATTCTTTGTCAAGGCATTGAGGAAGTGGGGCCTCGATACGTTGTTCAAGTCATAATGGAAAACGCCAAAATTGTAGAGCAGCTGGTTTATTGGTTGAGGAGTGTTACACATCTTTTGGACACTTTGTGCGGTCCACTCCCTCAACCTTATGCAACAAAAAATTGGCACAAAATTTGATTGGATCAAACATGTGTATAGTGAGATTGAAGACATCCAAATATCCATCACCAAACACCATATGTCATAAGACATATTTAGAACATTCTCAAAATTGGAGCTGCCAAAGGTAAGTGAAGAGTTTTTTTTTTAAGTTTATGTTTTCTAAATTTATTTTTGAAGAATCCTTATTTTTTTATTTTTTTAATTTTGATTTGTATTGAATAGGTTGCTGAGACCCGTTTTGCCTCCAACACAATTGTCTTAAGATGACTTGTGAAGGTTAAAGAGGCACTCTGTAACATGGTCTGCAGCCAAAATTGGTCATATGGAGGCAATCTAGCACTACAAGGGCAACAAAAATTAAGCAGTTAATCTTGGATGACACTTGGTGGGATCGTGGTGATTATCTCCTCGGTTTCACCGAGCCCATATTGAGTATGATCTGTTATACCGACATGGATAGGCCTTGTTTGGGAGAGGTATATGATGGCATCGACTCAATGATTGAGAAGATGAAAGCCATCATAAATGAAAAAGAGCAAGATCCTAGAGAAACTTTCTTCAAACAACTACACAAAATTATTGAAGAGAGATGGAACAAAGTGACCACCCCATTGCATCTTCTTGTCTTTGCACTGTGTCCCAAATATTATCGTGTTGAGCTCATTTCTATGTCGACAAGGATTGCCCCATATAGAGGTGTTGAAGTCAGCCACGGGTACAAGGCAACATTTCATAGACTCTTCATTGATCTTGCCATAAGAGATGCAGTTAGAGTCGAGTTCGTGGATTTTGTAAGCTCCAATGAGTTTAGTATTGATGCTCTTCGTGACAAATATAAGGTTGATGCTCATATATGGTGGTACTTCCATGGCCAATCATTCATACATCTTCAACTTCTTGCAATCAAAATTTTAGCGCAAGTTCTATTATGTTTTTGATTTTTAAGTTTCATTTCTAAATTCTAATTAGTAATTTAAATTTTTATTTTTATATAATTATATTTGTATTTTATAACTGTAACTCTGTAATGTTGTCTTAATAGGTTGCCAAGCCATCTGCATCTGAGAGGAATTGGAGCACATACTCCTTAATCTACTCAGTAAAGCGTAACTGGACTTAGTGTATGTGCATTCCAACTTGTGCCTCCTTTCACACAAAGAAAGGGCCTACAAGGAAGGGGACACAAGGAAGTGGGATATCAAGCCAGAGCATACTGACTTGGATGCTACCATTTCCCACCTTGCTGCACTTGAAGTTGATGTTGAGGAGGAGCTTGGTAGTGGGCATGAGAGTGCCAGTGCTAGTGGGAGTGCCACTTTTTGTGGTTCTTCTAATAGACCAATACCTGCATCATCTAATATGGATTGTGATGATAATATTTTTGAAGACCCATATGACACTGATGCCTAATTAGTGATGGCTGATTGTTGACATTTGACATTCTAATTTTGAATTTTAATATATATCATGACATTTGTGTTTGACTAATTGACATTGTAGTGATTTTAATTTTTAATACTATGGAGCTTTTGTTTATTATATGATCATATTCATGATGCTATGGTATTCCGAACTTAATTATTGTTGCAAATATGAATATATATATATATATATATATATATATGATTTGTATATGTTTTTGTATGGACGAACCCAAAACGAACCCATACCCAATTTTTTTTTGACCAAACCCGCAAACCGAACCCGAACCAGTACTAGGATCGGTAACTTAGGCATTTAAAAATGCTTTTTATTAGTTTTATTCTATGAAGCCGAATCGGCCTGCTTGGACGCTGATTCCGGGTACGAATTGTCCCGGAATCGGATTCAGGTCCGATTTGCCTGTGGGTACTCACAGGGTTTGAATCTTTGCACTCAGAAACGATTCTGAATATACCCTTTCGTACCCGGGCGATTTTGAAGTCGACGTGGCGATTCTAGGGAGATTCTAGATAGATTAGAGATTTTTTTTTACTTTTTGACCTCTGAAAAAACCCTAAAACGAGTTTTTTTACTTTTTAAGGCATTTTAACTTGGGTGAAACTTCACTTCCACTGTATGAAGTCTATTTCCGTCGACGCCAAAACAAACGACGTGATTACCATTTGAATTTCTAATATCTGCAAGACACGATCACAACTGAGGCGCAGGTTTTCACTTTTTCTTGCATCCATTTTGACATATTTGCAAGATTGCGTCCATTTCGACATCCATTATTAATATTATATATGTTTATAATATTGTCAGTGAATATTATTCTATTAAGTTATATTTAATGATATATGGTTAAAAAAGATAAAAAGCAAGATGGAATATCTAATATAGTTAAAAAATAATTCTAATATAGTATTAGTTTATTAAAATAGTAAATTAAATATTATATTTTAATATTTTCATTAATAATAGACTAATAGTTAATAATACTAAATACTTTAGGATATATATATTTAAAAATTTTACGTTTTTTGTAGACATACCCAAAGCGTACCGAACCCCCTCAAAGAAAAAATTGTTGTGTTGGCATACTAGATTCACGTACCTGTACCCATGCCCGTTCCGATTTGGTAACTTAGGTTTTATTATAATAATATTATAAAGTTGGTCTTTAAATTTGAAATTATTGGACCCATTTAAAATATTATTATTGCTATTTCCTTTGCTTTTTTCCTCTTTAGCCTACGGGAAATAAGGATAGGCTAAAAAGTCTTCACCTTGGCTCTATTTTGCAAACGGGGACATGACATTCTCAGGCTAGGGCACATGGTGATTTAACACTTCTGCACAAGACTAGAAGTATTATGAGTTTGTCTAACACAGAAAATGTAATGTCCCCTTTTTGGCTTGTTTTCGATTTTGGTAGATTAGCCTATTATTTGGTCCTCGTAGGCTAATGCAGATGGTTAGAGGGTTCTGTTTGGCAGTTATCTGAGTGTTTTCTTCTCCAGAGCTCAGTTTGGTTCAGGATTGGCCTTTGTTTGGTGATTTAGGACTCAGTTTCACACACTATTTATAGTAAGTCACTTTGTCAATGGAGTCTAGTGTTACTATTTATAGTAAGGCACTTGGACGTATCATGGATGCAGTGTTGATCCCCGGGTTCAGTTGGTTTGGCAAGTTAATGAGTATTTATGGAGTTATTATCATTAAAGTGACTTTAATGATAATAAAATATCATAAAGGGATATTATAAAGTTTTTAAGTTCACTTTATGACCAATGGGGCCATGACCCTCAATTAAGTCACTTAAAGTACAATTAATGATTCATTAAAAGGGGGCCCATTTATGAGGATTTATTCTAATGTTATAAAGTGCACATGAAATATATTAAGTATCATTTAAATGATTTAAACGAGACTTCTAGAGGGGATCGACCTACTTGGAAAAAGTATATATTGGCTCATCAAAAGCACAAAAGCATTCATTCAATCATTTGATACTTATGCTTTTTGGTGTGATGGCTGTGAGGAGAAGTGCTAGGGTTTTTGCACTATTTGGTCATTGAGAACGAAAAACTCTCTTTGATCTTTGCATTCCTGAGGTAGTGAAAGATCTTCTGAAGGATTGCTTAGCCGTTGGCTTCATCCAGAGGTCAAGTTTGTGCTTAATGGGAGAAGAGATTTCAAAAGTTTACAAGGGTTTGAAGATTAATCATTTGAAGAACTGAGATATACACTGCTGTTACATTTCCAGCTGTTAGAGCTTTCTTCATTTGTCACGTGGAAATCATATTGGTGCAGATTTAGAGTATTTATCTCCAGAACTAGCAGGGGTTTTTAAATGGCTGATTGAAGACTCCATTTTTAGTGGCGTGAGGATTCTCTCTGCTGTATGACTGCTGCAAACTTTATATTTTATTCTGGCATCCATTTTTAGAGGGGTTCAAGGCATGTTTACCTGTGAGATCATGAATTGTAACTATTAGATTTTCTATGTATTGTTGTTTTAGATTATAGGGGTTATTTTATGAACTGGGTTGTCAATATATTGTGAAAATAATGAGTATTTAAGCTGGTATAAAAATATGGAATTTTCAGCTGTGTATTCCCAATGCAATTTCAATTTTGAGTTAAAAATTATTATTGCAACATCTCCTGTTTTGTTGCATTATATTGTTGTATCGAACATTGCCAAAGGCAGAAATTGTGTTAGCAAGTGTCCACCTGGGGTGCGACATTACAGAAAATTAAATGACAAAAAACTCACTTTTCAGCTAAAGACAAAAACCAAAAAGCATGAGTCTAACACAAGTGGTGAATTGATTTGAACAAAAGATGCACAATTTAGTAAAGAGAATCAAGGATTTGCATACGAAGTGACAATCACCTACTTGATTGGAAACTTGCAATCCAAAGTGTCATGTCCCTTTTTTGTTTGAGTCAATTCCAACATGTTTGGAGCGTTCCAAGATTCTTGGAGGAGTCCACAAAACTTGGAGAGCTTCTTTTTCAATGGTTTCGTATTTCCTGCTTTATTTTAACTAGTAGTTTTTGTTGAAATAATTTGATTAGCTTATTTTGGTATTTTCCATAGTTTAGTGTGGGAGCAAGAATGTAATGTCCCTTATAAGAACAATACTAATTTTACCCTAAATTTGCCCTAATTTCCCCCAATGTGTAATGTCCCCCATCCCGAGTTACCCTAGAATTCGCTTACTAAATCACAAAGGGCAACAAATTAGGGTTAGGGTTTCACCTTGTAAAATAAATATCTCCTTAATGAAGTAATCTTGGATTGGAATCTTGCAGTCACCACATGAACAATATATGCAAATATGTATATATGCTAGTTAGGGTTAGACTATTGCATCACATCCATAAATCATGAACAATGCAACATAGTTGGGAGAAGGGGCATGATGGGTCCGCCCGAAGCCATATGCAAGCCTAAGAGGGTGTATACCACAACCCTCCCCCTTGGCGACTTAGTACCTGCGTTCCCCATCATGACCTCGACTCCAGGAAGACACTTGCCAACTCATGGGATTGAGCGGGGGTCGTAAGTTGTTCACATGGCTCTCTAGGTAAGTGCCCTCTAGTCCTAGGAGCCATTACGGACACTCTATGATGGCGACTTACTAGCCTTGCTTACCTACTCCACCCCAGGCCCTTCCCACAAGAGGATTGCAGACAATCCAATACATTTCTAATTCTAGCATAGAAAATATGGATCTATGAATCATATGGGACAATAAGCTTAAGCATGAGAATAACCAGAAATGTGACAATAAGCATAAGCATCTATAGACCAGATATATCTATAAACCGTAAGCATACATATGTAATAAGAGTTGGCAGAAAAGATACACCTGAATGTTTATATATGTGTGGAATATATGATAGCAACCAACTTTTCTGAAATACCGACTGATCTGCTCCTTTATTAATGAATATTATTCCTTATAATTTAGTGCTTGCTGATATGATGAGACTGCTGTCTTTATATGTATGTTATCTTTGTATTATACAAAAAATATCTTATTCGATGCCTCTTCTATATATCTCAATGGCAGATCTGAATATCTGTTTCTCTACTTTTAATCTGCTCTATATTCAAATAATATTCATTGCTTCCTATACTCAGCAAGTATATATCCTCCATCCTTTATACCCTTATAATCTCTCACAAGGGAGATGTCCTTTTATGAATTGGTATGTCTTTTTTATAAAAGAGATTACCTTTCATATGGAACGCAGCCCTTCACAAACATGAATTGTATCACATAGAATATTAATCGCTGCCTTCAAACAATAGCAATCGCTCCTTAACAAACAGTTTTCCTTCCTTATATTAATCGCTCCTTTATCTTGTCTTATTCACAAGTCAGCAATCGTTGGAGTTCATATGATCTTTTGTAGTCTATTTCATGGCATTCTTTTTTTGCACTATAAATCATAATCGTTGCTGCCTTCATTAATGATCATTGCATAACATATCTATGAATGAATGGGACATTACAGAGAAATAAATTAAAATAATAATTAAAGTTGGTCTTTATATTATTTGTCTTAGGTTTGTAAAAAGACCACTTTATTATTATTAATTAGGTTGCCTAAATGGGACAAATAAAGCCTTTTGTAATGTTAAGTTTTTTCTTTCTAGTTGGGTGGGAAATTACAAAAGGTAATTTAAAATTAGGTTTTTAGGGCAAAAAGTAAAAAGTATTATTTTATTTCTCTCCTATGTCTATAACAGGAGGATGAGGGCTCATTTGAAGGGATTCCATCTCTTTACAAACTTATTAATCTGAATTTGAGCTTTGTGCCCAACTACTTGCCCAAAGGACGAAAACTCTTTGTTCTTGTTGAGGAATTCCATTGTAGGAATTTCGAGTGAGCTGAATTTGTATTGTTCATTCAATTTATTGTTAGTGTGGAGATTTCAGTTGGTGTGGAGATTTATTGTTTGTGTGCTAAATCAGATTCCAATTTGTGTGATTTAAATTCAGTGTGAGAAGTTTTCAGATTTTAATTGAACTTGAGTGTTATTTGTATTGCTAGTATTATGTGTTAATTGTGAAGGAGGTAGACCACAAGGTTGGCCGTACAAGTCCCATACCAGCTGTACCAATTTGCTGTTCTTTATTATTTTTGGTGGGCCATACCCAAGGGAGATTGGCTGCCCAAAGTTTAATGCAAATTAAGGAGTTAAGGAAGGGGGTGTGATATTTTTTGGGGGTTTGGAAGCTTATGAAGGCATTTCTAAGGTGTCATACATTTGAAATAAGGGCCATACATGCTTAAGAGGGCCATTCTTGGTGCATTTTGTTGTTTAAATAGGTTTGCAACAATTTTAACAACATTCTAATGCTGAACAACAATTATAAGGTCAATTTTAAGATCTTTCAAATAGCAGGTTTATTATTATTACATTCAGCTGATTGATCCTTCTAAATCAGCTATTTGGATTTACATTGTGAAGGGATTTTAGTTTTCAATATTGTAAGTTTTTGTGCAGTTTACCATCATAAACATTCTAAAAATTGAAGTGGATTACATTCGTAATAATCCATAAGGTCTTCAATCATTTTCAATTATTGCTTAGCATTGCAATCATCGATTGGATGGCGTAGCCGCCAAATGATTGCTTTCCATTATCCGCCATTTTGGCATTGATCTAAATCGGCTTGTAGTTTGCCATTTGGGCATTGACCCGATTTATAGTTGAGCATATTAGTTCTATTCGCTTGTTGGGCGTTGAATGTAAACTGGTCTGTGTTCTAGTGTTTACTCTGTCCACCTATCTAGGTGTTGATTTGTATATTGGTCACTTCTACCAGTAAGTTATTTATTATTCTTTGTCCACACTCCAATTTGTGTGCTCTCTTCTTGTCCACATCGGGATCTGGGTGATCATAAGAATTGGATTCATGTTGATTGCAAAGTTTGAAATTTTTTCGGTGAATTTGATTTAACAATCCATAAGAGACATACAGTGGTATCAGAGCTAGTGATCTTGCCACCCTATGCAAAAGCTAACCATTTGATGTAGAGCCTTATTTCACATGCTTCCTAGTGATAGAGCAAATAGATATTATCAGAGGGAAATTATAAAACAATTTCAGTTCTTTGAGAATCATGAAGCACAATTTTCATCCTCATATTCGGGGGTGAAAGAGACTCAGATGGCAGAAAGAGAAAAAAGGGCTTTTAATGAAGGGGATAGAACAAAACTGCAACTCAATGCTCTCATTCAGGGTCAACAACAATTGACTACTCTGATAACCCATATGCTACAAAACATGAAGACTTATAGAGGCAGCTAGAATCACAATGGTGAAGCTAGCAACTCAACAAATAATAATGGTAATAATAGCAACACCAGAACTGTGATTAGATTTGCAACCAGACCTCTCATGCTGAAGTTCTTGAGTAGAGAAGAAGTTTCTGAAGGTGATGGGGAGCAATAGAATGCTAGGGAAGGTTACTTAGATTTTCTACATGAGTATCAGTCCCTAGGTGATGAGTTCCATACAACAATGTCCTTGCTTGATTTCTGTCAATTGAAATTGCGGAATCGTCCCAGAAGGGAGAAAAGTAACCATAACCAAGATTTGCATGAAGATTGGGTAAGTTGTCCATACCCACCTATGATGGTTCAACCAAGTGTACGGGTCGAACTTGGATCTAGAAGCTGGACACTTATTTTTCATTGATTCTTATGTGTAATGTCCCCATTTCCGAAGTGATTGCCTTGGAGATGGATATTAGCCTATTCACCATTCCCATAGGCTAATTCACTTGGTAAGGGAATGTCTTGGTTGAGCTAGGTGGGAAAAATGAATGTTGTTAAGATTTGAAGAAAGGAATAATAGCTCAACATATATATCACATATATAGCTCAACAAGAAAGGACACATATATCTCTCTGACCATATCACCTAAATCAGAAAATATGCACGCTATGTTTGAAAATGAAGCAATCAAATATGCAACACTTCACTTAGAAGGAGTTGCCCATGAATGGTGGTATCATGGAATGATAGCACAAGGACACAGTTTGATAGATTCATATGCTGAATTTCAGGCAAAGACTGATTGACAGATTTGATCAAAAGGATCCAAAAGTTCATTTCAGAGAGCGACTAAACCTAAATAGTATGGTTTAGTGGAGAATTATGTGACCGATTTCTAGAAGCTTTCAGTAATGGTACTTGACATCTCAAATAGAAGATTGATTATCCTTTTCATTGAGGGATTAACTGGATCTCTCAAGGGATTGGTCAAAGCTTTTGAACCTCCTCTACAAGAGGCTATTAAGAGGGCCTTGGCACTAGAAACCTCCATGCTAAAGAACAAGTTTCAAAAGAAGACTTTCCCTCCAAAGAAGCCTTTTCAAAAGAATGTACTTCAGCCCAAGAACCTTACATCAAGGCAAGACATGGAGGCGAAGAATGAATTGAGAAGAAAGAAACTTTGTTTCAATTGCAAAGAACCTTGGTCACTAGGACATAGATGTCTTGGAAAGGGACAAGTGCACTACATTGAGGTAGTTTTTGATGATGAGTCAGGAGTTGATAAACCTAAGCCATAGAGCGAAGAAGATGAACCTGTATTGGAGATTGAAGAAGAAAAATCGAAAGAGGAAGAAGAAATCTTGGGGAGCACACTTGCTAAGCTCTTTGGAACTCCCAAGTACAACTCTTTCCAAATCTGTGGAGTTTTGTAGGAACAAAGAGTCACCATTCTCATTGACACTGGTGCAACTCATAATTTCATAGATGAGGGGTTGGTGGCAAAGCAAGGTCTCAAAACAAAACTTTGAAGGTTTCAATGTTATGGTTGCCGATGGATTCACGATCCAGTGTCCCAGATGATCTCTCAATTGAACCTTTCGTTGGGAGGCTATGATATGGATGATGATTTTTATGTGGTCAACATAGGAGACATGAATATGGTGTTGGGTATTCAATTGTTATATTAATTGGGGGAAACCACTCAGAATTTTCAAACCATGGAGTTGAAATTTCAATCTGATGGAAAACAAGTGGTACTTCGTGGAATGACGAATGGAGTACCAAGGTTTGTTTCTGTGAAGAGAATGGAGAGAACTTTTCACCATGGACAAGTAGCTTGGGTAGCCCAATGCCTAGTGTTTGTAACAAACTCTCTAGAAGGCAAAAAAGAATACCATGTCGATGTGCAAAATGTTTTGGAAACGCAGAAAAAGGTTTTTGGTGACATTCTTCCAGGGAGACCGCTTGACAGAGGCTTTGAGCATGTTATTGAGTTGGAGGAGGGCACCAAGCCCGTCATCACAACTCCTTATCGACATCCTAGGAGGCATAAGGAGATTGAAAAGACAATCAAGGAAGTTTTGGACATGAGACACATCAAGCCCAGTTCGAGTCCTTTTGCTTCTTCTGTAGTCCTTGTGAAGAAGAAAGATGGCACGATGAGGATGTGCATTGACTACAAAGCCTTAACAAAAGACTATAAAAAATCGATACCCAATCCCTAGGATCGATGAATTGATAGATGAGCTTCATGGAGTGGTCTATTTCTAAAAAGTAGACCTTAGATCGGGCTACCATTAGATTTGAGTCCTAGATGAGGATATCCACAAAATGACTTTCAAGTGCCACTATGGGCACTATGAGTTTCTTAAATTTCAGTAGAAACACATGTTTTTTGCAAAATTCAATGACAAGATGTATCCAATGAGTCCATAAATGAGTACAAAAGTGTTTTCTATTATATTTGCTTGATTTGAATGCAAATTCACTACAAAATCGCATCCTCATGCGGAATCCTGATGGATGATAGCCTGATACAATAGATAACTGACAAAATGAAAATAGTAAAACTAAAAGTAAATACAACATTTATATCTTCTTTCCTAATCTACTGAAAACTAGGGGAGAGGTAGAGGTTCTAGTCCCTGGAGTCCGCTGTGGCTCCTTGCTTGGCATGGAAGGCAGTGGCTTGACCTCCATCCTGGTAGTAGATGACAATGACTCCTACTTAGCCTCATCAATGTCATCCAATCCTAGATCTCTGCCTGCACCCACCTCCTCCAATGCCTTCCTTTCAAAATCAAGAGTCTCATCTTCAGTAAACAATGGAGGCTGCTCATCATGCCATGTCCAATCACTGTAAGGATCTATCTCATCCAAATCAGTGGGATCATTTGATTTGTCCTCTACTCTTCTTGTGCGCAGCCGAAGGTTGTATTGCACAAAGACAAGGTCATTGAGGCATTTTTAAGCTAATTTGTTCCTCTTTTTCGTGTGGATGGCCTCAAACAAGCTGCAATTGCGTTCACAGATGAATGCACAACAAGGTTGGCACAAAATGCGGAGGGCTAATCTTTGCAGATTTGGGGTATATGCACGCCAATTTCTCCACCAAGTCTCTACAAAATGAAGTAAAATGCTTAAAAAAAACAAAAGAAGAATTTACTGACATGTGCTTCAAATTTCCCCTTTGAATTCACAAAAAAATCCTTTCAAATCTTCAAACGTCGATGCTGGACTGCTGTGTGCAAAGTGGGAGGGGCATTGAGGGTTTTGGTGAGCAGAAGTCATAAAATGAAGAAAAAAAGCGTTGAAATGGTGTTTTAAAATGCTGCACCTTCACTTTTTGATGTAGGTGAGTTCATTCCAGAAACTCAACGAGTTTTCTGGCGAGTAAACATTGCTATTACTCGCCGCCTAGTAAAGCTTGCGAGTTTTCCGAGACTCACTGGGTCTTCCATCATTGGACTATTTTCAATTTTGTATATTTTTTAAATTTTTTACACACAGACACACATATATTATATAGTCGTACCTAGCCATACCACACCCAAGGATTTGTATTGCTGGACCAACATCCCAGAATCCCATACCCGTACCCGATCCCGTACCAGAATGGGCAACTTAGCATACATGTTTATACGATTCACTTCATTGGGATATATACTTACTAGACATCTTATATTTGTAAAATATCATATTTGGGATCTTTATGACACTATCAAGGATATTGTTCTTCTCTTTGATGACAACTCTCATATAGCTTCATCCATAGTTGGAAAACTCGATTGGGCAAAAAACTCGGCAAGCCAATTTTTGGAGAGTAAAAAAAACTCGGAGAAATCTCGGCAAAAACTTGGCAAAAAACTCGGCAAATTAAAAAAATTGCTACAATTTCATTAGAAACACATTTTTTTTGCAAAATTCAATGACAAGATGAATCCAATGAGTCCATAAATGAGTACAAAAGTGTTTTCTATTAAATTTGATTGACTTCAATGCAAATTGATTACAAAATCGCATTCTCATGCGGAATCCTGATGGCAAAAGCCTGATAGTTTGATACAAATTAGTAATTACAAATTACAATAGATAGCTGAAAATGAAAATAGTAAAACTAGTTTAGAAGTAAATACTAAAAGTAAACAGTAACACAACATATTACATCTTCCTCTTCCCTAATTTAGCCAAAGCTAGGGAAGAGGCAGATGCTCTAGTCCTGCGAGTGCACGGTGCCGGTAGCTCTGGCTCCGGCTCCTCATGCTTATGAATGTCCTCCAACCCTACATCTCCTGTTGCACCCAGATCCTCCATTGCTTGTCTCTCGAAATCAAGAATTTCGTCTGCGGTAAACAATGGAGCCTGCTCATCCTGCCCTGTCCAATCACTATAAGGATCTATCTCATCCAAATCAATAGGATCCAGTGATTTGTCCTCTACCTTTTTTGTGCGCAACCGAAGGTTGTATTGCACAAAGACAAGGTCATTGAGGCGCTTTTGGGCTAGTTTGTTCCTCTTCATGTGAATGGCCTCAAACAAGCTCCAATTCCGCTCACAACTGGATGCACTACAAGGCTGGCATAGTATGTGGAGAGCAATTTTTTGGAGACGTGGGGTATTTCCACCCCAACTTTTCCACCAAGCCTCTGCAAAAAAAATACTGAAGAGTTAGAAAACAAAGTCAAGACTCAAAACACATTTTATCAAATTATAAATATAAGATATTAAGAATCAAGATGCATGTATGATGTGACATAGTGACAGTGAAATAAACTTAAAGAGACTGAATTTTATACCTGGTGTCTGAGTGGTTCTTCCTCGAATAGCTAGATCTGAAGAAAAGAGTTTACCCCTCGTTTCACTGTAAAGATCCAACTCTTGGACAATGAGGTCTCTCACTTCAACCATGGGTTCCATCCTCTGAATGCATGTTGTGAGCCCCTCCATAACCTCTCCATTAGGATCGGAGAAGTTCTCTGAGAAGTGAAATTGAGGGTTGAGGAAGTACGCTGCAGCATGGATGGGTTGGTGGAGTTGATTGTTCCACCTCCTATCAACAATCTCCCATATGGGATCAAATTTGAGGCTGTCCCCCATGTAATAATTTTTTATAGCCTCTTTGGCCCTATCCATGGCCTCATAAATATATCCCATGGGGTTTTGATCCCCATCTACCAAGCGAAGGACTCTAACCAGGGGCTCTGACACCTACATTACAAATACAAAAAGATTAAAAATTAAAATTACAAATTTATAATGAAATACTTAAATTAAGAAATAAAATACTCAATTTGAATTTAAAATCAAAGTTTTGAGGTTACCTTCACGATCTCTGTAGCTCTTTCCTCAAAGAGCTTATCAAACACTATGCTTGCAACTCTCTCTCCTTCAGGCTTTTTTTTATAAGATGATTCTAGCCATGCTGGACACACAAACATTTGTTTCAAAGCATTCAATGAACCAATAATGCTTTGCAATGTCAGGAAAATCATTGCAAACCTTGTGGCACCCGATCTCACCAACTCTTTCCCTTTCGTATATTCCCTCATCAAACTAAGAACCCAAGGGTGATTATAGATAAATTTTGTTATGCTCCTTGCATCATCTACAATTGGTGCCACCCAATCAAGTTTGCCTATGTCCTCCAAAAGAAGGTCAAGGCAATGTGCCGCACAAGGTGTCCAAAAAAGTGTAGGATGTCTATTCTCAAGCAATCTCCTAGCTGCCACATATGTTGTTGCATTATCCGTGATGACATGCACAATAATATCTATCCCCACCTCCATGACAACTTCCTCCAACAATGTACACAATGTTTCTGCATTTTTTATTTTGTTGGAGGCATCCACTGATTTCAAAAACACAACTTGACCTTTTGAAGAAATCAAAAAATTAAGGATGGTGTGGTTTCTCCCATCCGTCCACCCATCGGAAAGAATGGTTCAGCCATGTTTCTTCCATTCCTTCTTTTGATCTTCAACTACTTGCACCGCCCTTTCCGTTGCATTTGTGAGCAACCTACAAAATTTTTTAAGTAAAAATTAAAATAAGTACAAAATTTTATTTTTTAAACAAAAAATAACTTAACATAAATTAACTAATCACATAAAATTTAAATGATAAACTTAGCATAAAATTTAAATTGACTAATGACTAATCACTAACCTCCCACTCAAGTCTTTATGAGAAGGTGGCTTGTAGCCTTTTCCTGCAACTGTCAATGCGGTAACCAAATTGTGCCAATAGGGACTACTCGCCACATTGAATGCAATGTTATTGAAATACCAAAAGTCTGCACATGCCATGTCGGCATGTTGATGCACCTCCCTATTCCACCCTGTAGCCTCCAATGATGTCTGTGCTCCTGGTGTGTTTCTTGGCACACAAAAACTATGTGGTGAGCGTGAAGATGTAGACCCCGACGGTGGCATTCTACTCGAAGTAGAGGAAATGGGGGGCCTAGGGGCCGATTTGCCATGAATGCGTGGACCACGAAGAGAGCCCACAATGTTCACATCAGCTCCACTCGTCTCCTCATCTGATTCAGACTCTATGTCCACTTGCATTGGCTCATGACCATGTCCACCGGAACTAGCTATGCTTGCTGCTATGGCTGCCTTTGTCCTCTCCCTTTGCAATTTTCTTTCTTCGGCAGCTGCAAGTAAGGCAAGCATCTCCCTTTTTATCTCTTCTGTGGTGTTAAGACAACCCTTGGAATCATGACAAGCAATGCCTGCAAGATGGTATTTGAGGCGATTTATGCCTCCATGTAATACCCTCGTACATCTACCGCAAACAACCGTTCTAGGATTCGGTCCTCATAGCATACTTCCATGTTGGGTCTCTAGCTCCTGGAGGACGAGTGCCTGGAACCCATGACGATGTCTGTGCCATGGATGGGGTGCCGGTGGAGTCTGACGCTGAACTTGAAGCCATTATAGTGCGAATTTAATCTACACATACAAAAAAAATGTACAACATATTAGGTTTTTAATTAAAAAAAATCTCTCTAAAATTGATTTAAATTGATACTCATACAAATGTGTTTCACTTTCAATGATTAAATTAGTCAATAAATTAACTAATCTAAACAACAAAATAGATTTACAACAAAAAAATGAACCTAGGTTTAAAAATTTCAAAAAACAACGAAAATCATGAAAAAAATCAGAAAAAATCCACAAAAAATAGTGAAGAATCTTGTTTTTTTGGAATCTAAATGCAAAAATGAAGCTTCTTTTTGATCTATGAAGATTTTGTTTTCAATTTGGATTCAATATTTTACAACAAGAACCAAAAAAAATGATTAAACAAAAAGAAAAATGGAAAAACAAAAACTTACCTGGGATTCAAATTTGCCTTCAAAATCCGCAAAAAATGACGTTTGAATCTGATCTTCTCGATGCCACAACGTTGCAAATGAACTATTTTTGCTTGGAGGGGGGTTTTTTGCTATATAGAGCTTCAAAAACCTAAATTCTGATTAACATTTACCTTTTCTGGCCGCGGAAATGACTTATACCTCTGCCCGCGAGTTTTTTGTACGGACTCGGTGAAAACTCGGCTCTGACTCGGAAAAACTCGCCAGGAAGACTCTGCGAGTTAAAGTCAAGTTGACTCGTTTGAAAAAAAAATTCGCTAGTTTTTAAAAACTCGGCGAGTTTTAGGCGAGTCTGCCAACTATGGCTTCATCACCTTCTCTGGATGTAATGAGGGTATATATAAACTCTCATGTTCTCTCTCCACCTCTACATGTTTTCATGATGATACATCTTGCAATTGTACTTGAGTCTACTGATCAAATTCAATCACAATTCAACATAGGCATGGGTAAACATGAACATTTTCTAGAGATCTTCACAATGTTTCCTCCCTTTGTTACACCTCTATAGTGGGAATTCAATAGATATATAGCACAAGGGTTCTTTCTTTTGAAAAAGAGATGCATTGTTTGATAGAGAGGGACCTATGTCAACTGTTAGTGTGAATAGGGATATTTCCTATCTAGTTTCCCTTGTGTGAGGATAATTCATATTATTTAACTATTTATTAGTTAAATAATATTCCCTCACATAATTCACACTAGGTTAAGTTTACTTAGGGACTTTTTCACTTTATCCCACATTGGTTGTGTATTGAGTCTCTTGGGTGGAATATCCTATATATACCCACCTCTTGCTCTCATATGAGCAACCCCATTCTATTGTAAATTACTTTGCATTCGCTTGAGTTGAATACAGTTTATTTAGCTCATATGTGATTTCTATTTTGCTTTCTCTCAATCACTTGCATTCTTGGGTAGAAATCTAACATGGTATCAGAGCGATTGTGAGTTGTGGGTTAGCATTTTTTTTAGAAATCTGAGAGTGTAGGGCTGTTTTTTGAAAGTTGAGTATGCTCTTCTCTTGCATCCAATGATGACCTGGAGAATCAGAAAAACTTGATAGAAACACCAGTTTCCGGGGAGGGTTTTGTATGTGGCTTTGTGTTGCAGGTAGTTTTAGGAGATTCTTGGAGTATTTCTGAGCTCACCATTGAGTTTAGAGCTGTCGGAAAAGTCAGAATAACCCTTTGTTTAATTCAGATTGAACACCAGAAGCCATTTTTATGAGGATTTGAAGCTCATATTTGACATTTGGCTTGCATTTTATGTATTTCGATCAATCTTAAAGGTTGCAACATGCCTTTCTTGTCTTAGGTAGCTGATTAGTCTTTGCATGCCGTTTTTTGGTTGTTGGAGTTGTTTTTTGGTGCTAAAAGCTTTTTTTTTACATTAGAGTCACATCTTCTGTACATCACAAAGAAAAATGCCTTCAAGTTTTTGTTCGCAGCATCAAAAAACCATCTGGGTATTTATTAGTTTTTGTATGCAGCTTATATATTTTGTAGAAACGACATCAGAAAGTTACAGCAGACCCCCTCTCCATTGGTGTTTTGGAAATTGCAGTTCAACTTCTGAAGGCCATAATTTGGGCTCCCGACCTTTGATTTGCGAGATTAATTTTTTGATTTTGGCTAATTTTTTGTGCTTTACATGCTGGTTCAGATGATTTCTGATTTTGGTGTACGGATTTTCCAAAAATTGTGTTTTCTTATCAGATCTGACAGGCAGTTTCAGTTTTTGGAACTTCAAACGGCTATAACTTTCACATATGATCTCGGATTGAGGTCATTCTTTTTTTGAAAGTGGATATTTTTCTGAGAACTACATATTGGTTCTATTTTGAGGTTCTGATTCTGAGATATTTTTGTACTTTCAGTATTTGGGTCCATTTTGGACATTGTAAAACTTCGGAAAAATCTACTCCACCATTGTAAATGCACAGATCTAAGGCCATTTTTATTCATGGAGGATGATGTGAACATTCATCAGTGCATGCACTATTTCCTTTCTTGCATGCATTAGGTTTTCATTTTCTCTTCACATCATTTCAGTTCTAGATCATTTCTCAATCAACCGTTGCTTTATAGACTCCAGAGTTGTGCCAGTTGCGAGTTTTCTAGTGTTCCTTGGCATCGGGTCTGTTGTTGCTTTTTCATGATTCCGACCCGAGTCCTGGAGTGACTCTAATATGGTTTCTAGCAAACAGAAGTATCTTTCCTTGCTTGCCAGATTGAGGATTCCAGTGTTACTTCACAAGTGTGCTTCCAGTGCTTTTTGTTGCAGCAGGTTATCTCATTATGGGGGGTTGTATGATCTCTCTTATCATCTTTTGTGTGGATATAGATTGATTGGATCTGTGATGGATATCATTGTTGAATTTCATCTCTCTTTTGGGGAGGAGCTTTGCCCCACTGGGTTTTCTCCTTTTCTCCACTTGTGAGAGATTTCATTTGCATTTGTACATGGGTACCTAACATGGCCTAGTCGCTGGGACCCATCTTTTCATCTTTTTGCATATTTGAATAATAATCTTCTCTCCTAAGTTGCACTTAAGGGGGGGTGTTAGTGTGAATAGGGATATTTCCTATCTAGTTTCCCTTGTGTGAGGATAATTCATATTATTTAACTATTTATTAGTTAAATAATATTCCCTCACATAATTCACACTAGGTTAAGTTTACTTAGGGACTTTTTCACTTTATCCTACATTGGTTGTGTATTGAGTTTCTTGGGTGGAATATCCTATATATACCCACCTCTTGCTCTCATATGAGCAACCCCATTCTATTGTAAATTACTTTGCATTTTCTTGAGTTGAATACAGTTTATTTAGCTCATATGTGATTTCTATTTTGCTTTCTCTCAAACACTTGCATTCTTGGGTAGAAATCTAACATCAACACTTTTTATGAGACTAATTGCTTTGACATTTTCTCTTCTTTGCGGGGGCTTTCATCTATAAGCCTTATAGGGAGTTCATGAGGATATTCCTTGGGGGAGCTTCTAGTCCTTAGCTTTCTCTCTCTTCTTTAGGGAGGGGGCTTTCTCTCTCCTTTAGAGGGGATTCTTTTTTACATGGGTACCTAATATGGCTATATCTTGGTAGGACCCATCTTTACCCACCTAAGTTGTGTTAAGAGGGGTGTTGGTGTATTTATGCATTTATGCACTTAGTATGTATTTCTCATGCATTTATTCACCTTAGGTTAAGCTTGCTTAGCTTGATTTTTATTTAATGCTTTGATGCATTATGTATTATTGGTGGTTGATGTTACACTTCTTGTGTGGGTAGTGAATTTTTCATCCTTCTCAGTTAGTTGCATTTCCTATAAATGCAACCCTTTTGCTTGTATTTGCATACTCTTGACGAGCACTACTCACACTTGAAGAATGTAATAGCCATTGTATTGCTTGTTCACATTTCTTTATTGTCTTGAGCAATCCGTTATCTAAATTATAGTTTTTGGCATTTTGGTCTTGGGTAAATTGCCTAGGAAAATCTTCAATGGTATCAAGTAGATCTATGCCCATTCTTACAACCTAAACTTATTAAAAAATAAATAAATAAATAAAATTAATCTCTTTTGGCATTTTTTTGCTCCCACTTTATCCGAAGGTCTTGGGTTTTCTTAATGTTGACCACAAATCAGCTTTGTATTGTATTAAAGATTAAATATACGTGCACTAATGTTCTAGTGAAAAGCATTTAGGATATGTGGGGTTATCATATGTTACAGAGTGCTTTATGTGCATGAGTATTTTAGAGGCATATGGTCTCAAGTTATGTTGTAAAGTGAACGATGACATTATTTATTAAAGTTGTAAAAGGGTATTATCATGGTTTTAGATAGAAAAAGGAAGAACAAGATGGTTAGGAAGCTAGATGCATTTTCTCATATATATTAGGTTTTGGAGAGAGCTTGAAGTTGCAGCTGCAGGAGCATATTCATGGCTGCCCCATTGTTGAATAGGGGCAAGGGAGGTCAAGCATTTTATTGTAGAATGCGGATGGTTATTGATAAATTTGTATATGTTATTTTTTTATTCTTCTGTTGAATTACGTATGTTATTTTCAGATTCATTCTCAATGTTAACCTGTAGCAAGAAAATTGTGTTAAAGGTAAAAGTGATTAACAAATTGTGCCAACCAGGAATTGCTCCTTGATCAATTTGTCTTTCCATCAAGTTTGGCTGGCAACAGTCGTAGGAGGGAATGCCAGGTATAAGAGCCTCAGAGGAGTACATCTCTAGTAACAAGTTCGTGTCAGAAAAGTTCCCTTACAAGCCTCGCAACATTTTGGTACACAATTAACATTTCTGTGTAAAGTATGAAGATAATGCATGCATATAGATGTTGGACAACAGGAGACCAGTATATTGAGAAATTCCATATAGGTGGACCATCGTTTAAAATTTAAATACAGGAAAAATTCCGAGACGAATGATAAGGTTTCCATAACAAAATCTTGAGACTTAAACAGATGAATCGACCTAATTTAAATACAGGAAAAATCTCAAGATGAAGGATAGGTTTCTATAACAAAATCTTGAGCTGGCTGATTCAAAGATATCCTCTGTACAGGTTGAGTGGAAGGATGATGGATCCCGATTATTTGAGATGGTATGTAGAAAGAGTGCTTTCTGTGTGAAGCCTTAATGATGATAATGCATGCATATAGATGTTGGACAACAGGAGACCAGTATATTGAGAAAATCCATACAGGTGGACCATAGTTTAAAATTTAAATACAGGAAAAATCCTGAGACGAATGATAAGGTTTCCATAACAAAATCTTGAGTTGAACAGATGAATTAACCTAATTTAAATACAGGAAAAATCTCAAGATGAAGGTAGGTTTCTATAACAAAATCTTGAGCTGGCTGATTCAAAGATATCCTCATTATAGGTTGAGTGGAAGGATGATGGATCCTGATTATTTGAGATGGTATGTGTTGTGACCAAATCACACATCGCCCCATTGCAAATGGGGACCCCCTTTTTTTTTGAGCTCTGATACTTTGCATTTAGTTCTGACGATGCCTTAGGGTCGTTTCCTCTGCCAATCCAATAATGAGTTTCTCTCCTAGAAGATTTTGCTTTATAACTGGAGGTCTTATCTGGAGGATGAACTTGCAGTGATGAAGACTCTTGATCAAATTCCATTCAAGTAATGAATATTGAGACCCATCCTGATGTATGTTTGAGATCCTGAAAATGACTAAGTCTGGTAGCCTGAAATCCTGAAAATCCTGAAAAATTGACTAAGTCTGAAATCTGGTGGATCCTCCAAATTCTAGATTTTGCATGTTAAATCCGGTGGATTCGAGACCTATCTCAAACATCCTGAAAGGTATATTGAAAAATATTTAAAGTATAATCTCTCAACTTATACTTAAATATATTTTTCAATATACCTTTACCTTCAAAGACCCTGAAAAAAACGAAATTTTCTGAGAGGGCGCAAATTTCCCATCTAGTGCGACAAAAGCTAGAGGAAATCGAATCCTTGAACCAATGCGCCATAGCAAGAGGAACTCGAAACCTTGAAGTGATGCGCCGATTTGTAGAAGACCTCGCAAGTGTGAAGTGATGCGCCGATTTGTAGAGGAAATCGAATCCTTGAAGTGATGCGCCAATTCTAGAAGATTTTCAACCCCTTTACCAATGCGAAATTTCAGAGGATTTCAAGCCTTCAACTAATGCTAATTTCAAAGGATATCCACGCCTTGAAGTGATGCGCTTCAATGATGCGAATTTAGAGGATCCAAATGCCTCAAACCAATGCGCTATCACTAGAAGATTTCAAATGCTTGGAGTGATACGCCCAAAGCACAAATGTGTATGTTTTGAAAGAACATTTATCTAATGCGCCTAAGTCAAGTGGATCAAAGCAAATTTCAGAGGACTTCAACATGCCTATCCAATGCGAAAATCCAGAGGATTCTAATATGATGATCCAATCCGCCAAAACCCAGGAAGGAAGATCTTTTGCGCTTGATAGAAGGTTTCAAAGCAAATTTCAGAGGATTTCAAATTCTCAACCAATGCGAAAATCTTAGACCTCCAACCAAGGTCAAATTCAAAGGTTAAATCTTAGAGCCAATTTTAGAAGATTTCAAAGCTCTTATCCAAAGAGCCATCATTAAGGATGATTTCGAAGCCTTCATCCAAAGCGCTAAAGGTGGAAGAAGGTAGGGGAATTCAAAAATAAATCAAGTACACTAAATCCTAGAAGATTTCAAATGGGTCATCTAATGCGCCTAAGTCATGAAGATTCCAACGTGGGCAAGTAATGCGCCACTTCAAAGGATCCTTTGTCCTTCAACCAATTTATCCAAAGAAGAAGAAATCGAAGGTGTCAACCGGAGCACTCAATCTAAGTTGTCAAAACCTTGATCCATTTTGCAAAAGCTAGATGAATTCAAATTGCTTAACCAATGCGCCAAAGGTGGAAGGAAGTAAGAGATTTCAAAAAAAAAAAAAAAAACGCCAACTTGAAGTGCCATTTTGATGAGGAATTCATTTTCTCTATCTAATGCGCCACCCTTTCAAGGAGATGTTGAGATACCAAATTGATGCGAAAGAGGTTTAGTTTCAAGAAGACTTCAACATGCTTATCTAATGCGAAATCTAGAAGAAATCAAAACTTGATCTAAAGTGCCTAAAGGAAGAGGATTCGAAAGGTATGAACTAGTGCGCCAATCTAGAAGACCCTCATCTAATCCGCAAATAGCAAGAGGATCTCTAACCCCTCAACCGGTGCGCCAGACAAGAAGAAAATCAAGAGGATTTCGAAATCCTTATCCAATGCGACTTATCTAGTGCATCAATTCTAGGAGAAACTAAAACCTTTATCTAAAGCGCTACCTTATGAAGGGAAGTAAAGTCAAATGTTGAAGGCAAACTTTAGAGGCTTATCAAGGAGTGAAAAATAGTGATTTAGAGTGAAATTTTAAGCAAAGATCTAATTTGGCATCTAATACGCTTGGCTTGGAAATGCATGAAGTGATTCTTATATGTTATAAATCAAGTATTAGCAAGGAATTGATGTTATTTCTTTCTTTGTGTTGCAGGAGCTAAAGGCTGGAAACACTTTCATGTAGGAAGGAAAGTCAGGAAGTAGTCTTCAAGAAGAAGGCATCATAAGCTGCTCAAAGTGATCACTTCAAGCATCATGTAGCTGCTTCAAAGGAACCTTTCATCATCCTTGTGTTGGAATTCTTCATCAAGTGGCATCAAGTTAAGATTGTCTAGAAGACATCCATCCGAACGACATCATCTTCATCAAGACTTTCTAAGACATCCAATCTACTTCACGTTCCTTCGAGCTTCAAGATCATCTTCAAGGAAGCATTTCATCAACTACATCATGATCATCAAGAGCAAGTGTTCGAATCACTTTCACCTTGCAGAGGGAACACCACTCCAAAGGATCATACCTCAAGTCTCTACATCAATGATATCATGTTAGATCACATCAAGTTCAAGTATACTTCATCAATGGCATCATCAAGCAATGCACTTCATCCATCCAAGTTTCAAGACTCTACAACTTCAAGTCCAAGAAATCTCCTACTCTTACATGAAGGAAGCATCATCATCATCATATCTCTACTCTACTCTCTTCAAGAGGATGCATCCAAAGAAGATCATTCATAGCTACATTCTACAAGAAGAAGAACCATTGCAAAGTTAGTCAAGCAAAGCAACAAGTATCATATATCCAGTCTACAAGAATAATGAATAAGGCAAGATCTACAAGATGTATTCCTAAACATACAAGTTCAAGCAATCACATTGAATACATCATTACAAGTTGATACAATTTTCAAAGTATGCTGAAGTGGCATCTAGGTGGCGAGTACACATCATTCAATTTTGATTAGCCGCATTATTTTAAATGCATTAAATGTATCATTTAATGAAAGAAGCCAAAGGGATTCCTATGTGGAGGAATATTTTAAATGCTTTCGCCTTACTTTATCACATTGGAAAACGTGCCTTCATTGCCTCTCTCTTTTATGCTAAAAATAGCAAATTGTTGTAACTACCTGTGAGGTGGCACGATCTAGACCCTTGGCTATCAAATTGATCTCAGCCATTCATTGTAAAACTGGACACTATATAAAGGTCTTGTTGCTTCATTTGTAATTCAGTAGATCATTAGTAGTAGTTAGTAGGCAAGTAGGAGTAGAAGAGAAGAGACTCTCGAAATTTCTTGAGAGGACTTGAAATTGTTGTAAATATTTCTCAAGGTTAATGCAAAGACATTGGAGCTACTTGTTTGGTGTTAAGTGTTATCTTGTGGAATCACATGATTTCTTGTATCTTAATGAAGTGGAGAGATGTTTTAAAGTAGATTAGAAGTAAATTAGAAGCTCATTGATGTAATGTATGTCTGTATTGAATATTTGATCAACTCCTAGCTCATGCTTTTAACATTCATCGCTGGTGAAGTGTTGTGTAAAGCTAGTCTGAGCTATCATTTGTATAAGTTCGATTATGGATGCTTGTTTGAGCTGCGCCATCCGATGGGTGCTCATATGAGTTTTCATGATTTAAAAACCATTCGCGAACCTTAGGAGATTGCACCAACTTCATGTAGTTGTAGGCACCCTTGGCGAAGTGAAGTTAGGTTAATTAGGGAGTTTGTCTATTCAATCGTCATCATTGCTTCATTGAACTTAGATTAGTTTTCTAAACCCTTACCTTTTTTTATTTCTTTATGATTGAGACCTTGTATATACATCATCCACACTGAAAGGAGGAATAAGTTGAATGAAAGGAGAAGAGTCTGCGTAAGTCCCTTTATGTTTAACAGCAAAATCATACTTAGTCACTGAGCTATCTCTTACAAAATCATAAGAAAGGAACCTTGGAGTCATCTTGTTTGATCACATAGTTTAGCATTCGAGAGGCTTTGCTCAAGAGGGAGTCAGATACTTTGTATTTCACTCTAATTGTTGACTTGTCCAAAAACAATCATCAACAGTATGTAGAAAGGAGACAAGTTAAAACCTGCACACAATACCATGCAAGGGCATAAATATATGTGAAAGCTAAGAGAGGTATGGTGAGAGAGAAGAGAGTTAGAAACAGCCCAAGAGAAAGGGATAGAGAAATCGAAAGAGGAAGGAAAAGAGACAGAAATGAATGCATAGAGTAATCCACAAAAGGAGGGGTTGCACAAAAACACAACCATAGAGGGTGCACATTTCAAGGGTGGGTACAGTTAAGTGGTCTAAAAAGAGAGTTGTAGTGAATTAGTGATGATAAGTGCAGGTTGCACGTATCCCCATACCTTTATGCCATTTCCTTTTTCCCCAGCAGGTTCAATATCTTGTAGTGATGGTCACTATAGTGACACAAATATGGAGGTCTGTATGTTAGTCTGGGGACATAACAGAGATACATGATTGTGTGGGGAGGTCATTGGCCATAAATCAGCTTTATAATGTATCCAATATATATGTACATGTGAGAGGGGAGTCCTAGTGAAAATCATTTAGTGTAAGAGTGCTTTATGTGCATGACTATTTTAGAGGCATATGGGCTTGAGATGTGCTATAAAGTGAATCTTGGCATGATGTATTTAGGTTTAAAAGGACAGGTTTTAGCATATAAAAGGAAAGAATGAGTATGTTAGAGAAGTTGGAGACATTTTTTTTGAGTGCATTAGGTTTTGGAGAGACCTTCAAAGTGCAGCTGGAGGAGCATATTCCTGGCCGCAATCTTGCTTGACAGGGGCAATGGAGGCCAAGCCTTCTATAGTGGTCATCGGTTAAGAACTCTTCTATATTATTTTCTGTTTTTTTTTCTGAGTCATATATGTTTTTTCAGATTCATTTGTAGTAGTATGTTAAACTATGGCAGAATCAATGTATTAAGGGTAAGTGTGACTAGCACTTAGCATACGGTGATTTTACTATGGACTCTCGCTGTGAATTGCTGTTGTTATTGGCTTTTGCTAGTTGGAAGGGGTTCCTCATTTATTCATGTCTTAGGATTGAATTATTTTCTTTTCTTTTGTTATTCTGTTTCTCTTTTCATTTTGACTACTACTTGTGCCCTAGCCTATATATTTATCATTCTAGCAGTTAATATTGTAGACCTATGAAAATGAACTATAAAATGAGCGAACTAAACAAGCTAATTTACCCAATTCATAAACATTAATCACCTCATGATAAGACTAAGAAAACCATGCAAACAAGATTAAAACCAAACATAAAGTTCTCACCAAGACCTCCTTGTTGCACCGAGTGAATGGTGGATGTGTCCAAAGATAGGATTGGGGAGATTGAAGGATGTTGAGTGCTCAAATTGACAGAGTAACAATGCATTCAAGAGTGATGTCTAAATGACTTTCAAGAGGTCCTATTTATAGATTTTTGGAATGGGGAATGGAGGGCTAGGATCAAATTGGGAGATCAAAGGCTCTCTCATTGCTTGAGAGGATTGGAGGCATGAGAAGCCTCCAAGTGGCAAGCAATGAGAGGTGGTCAAAGGGGTGCCCTTGATTGAATCAAGGGTCAAGATTGTGCTTTGGAAAGGTTGGATGGTGGGGATAAAAAAGTAACTTTTTGGAAGGTAATGCAAATCTTCTCCATGCTTCCAAGTACCCCTTTTGTACATGTTGATTGACAAGTGTACCCATATGAGGACTTGACCATATAATGCCTTGATTAATCATGATTATGCATGTGCAAATGATTAATGATGGTAACTGATTTGATTTAGCCACTTAATCAAAAGTGCACAAAATGCCAAATTAAATAAATATAAAAAATTATTTTATTTTTAGTGATGTGAGATGAGCTTAGGTAAATAAATATTTCTATTTCTATTTATTTACCTAAGCTTGAACTATAGGAGGAATATTAATTAATTGAATAAATAGTCTAGACTATTCAATTAATTATGGATTAACAGTGTTGGAAGGTACATGAATAATGACTTTATTAATTAAATAATAATAACATTATTTAATTAATGTAGGGCTGAAAATGGATAATTAATTGAACAAATATGCATTTATCCAACTAATTATGGAAGAAATGGCCAGTTGATGTTTTGATTGAGGTTGGAATAGTGGTGAGACGATTTTAGGTGTCTACAAATATTTTCCATTTTGCTTAAGCCATCCACTCAGTTTGACTTTTGAGTTAATATTCTGTTCACTATTCCAACTCATTGTCACTGTGTTGTTCCTTAATTTAGAATCACATCTATTTTACCCATAGCCATATTTTTTAGTTATGGGTTATAGATGTAATGCTCCCATTTTCGGAGTGGTCGCCATTGGAGAGCAGAGGGATTGGTTTTCACACTACGGGATTTTTGGAAGGAGAATTGAGGTTTGGAGACGACTTAACATATTTTTCTAATGGTCTTGATGTGTTCATTTCATTCAATATATTTCTCTTTCCATGGAGTGAACCACATAGAGGTATTGTGAGGATGGAGACTTGTCGTATTGTGGAGATGGATTTGCCATGTGATGAAGTTATTAGTACATTCTATGCCTAATGCCACCTTGGTGAAGGATAAGTTATAATATCTTGGCCATATGTATGTAAGATGCTACCCCCAATTTTTTTTCAAAAAATAATGAACAATGATATGGCAGTGTTAGCATAAATTGTATATAACAACTAAATTGCTTCACACTTTCTGAACACCCAGATCCCAGTATGGGCAAGGTGAGAGCATACAGTGCTTAGCCTATACAAAGCAATTATGCAACAATCAAATTACAATTCATCCACTGCGGCGGGCATCCACAAATTGTGGGAATTCTCCACTTTAACAGCGGGTAGGAAAAGAAGAAAGAAATTACAAAGCCATCCACTTGTTCAGTGGGAATACTCCACCTATTCAGTGGGTGAGACCAATAAAGAAAGGTTCTTTTCTCCACATTGGCGGTAAACCATCCAGGGGTACTTTAGTGAGTTTGCATGTAAAGAAAGATGATTACATTGATTAAGAAATGCAACTCCATAATCAGAAGTGTGATAGAGTTATAATCAAATACCAAGTGAAAAATATGAATCTCAAGGCTCCTGCACATACACAAAACAATTCCAATCTCTGATTTCTGTGATATCATTAAGAGTTGAACATGAATAGTACTGTTGCTGATTGACTCTGAAATTTCTGCTCTTGCCCCAGGTACGGCTCAGCCTGTCATAAATCAAGACAACTAAAACTGTGATGAACAACCACCCCATAAACTGTCATTGTAGCCAATAAATCAATTGAATTTAAACCCAGATTCTGCTCATTACACATCAGACCACACTGAACTGTTTTTTAACAGAGATTAGACTTCATACTGTACGGCACCAAGGACATCAAATCATGGAATCTCAAACAAATGCAGCAAACTATGACCAAACTCATCTTATGATCTTCATTGACTCCTCATAACACTCCAAAACCAATCTTAAGGAGATCAAATGCCATAAAGAAAACATCTAAAATTCAAGATTTGCATCTACAGGTCCGTACGGCCCTGAAATGGTACGGCTCCTCATAACAATTTCCAAACAGCACCAGATTCATTGAAATCAGTCCCAAAAGTATCGTCTAGGACATTCAAATGCATCACAAACTACTTGGTAGCAATTTCTATCAGCATTAATTTCCAAACAAGATCGAATCCCTGTGCATGGTACGGCACCAGGAAGTACGGCCAAGCAGAAACAAAAACCCAAACACCACAAAATATAACTCAAAACAACTCCAAAATTCATCTAAATCACATTGCAATACTATTAAACTGATTCACAACAAAACTTCACAAAATCTCTCGACTCCATTAAGCTCCATGACAAACTCTATATGAGCTTACTCCCAATCCACCTTCAGCACAATGGTGATTCCTGTATGAAATCACGCCAAACCTCAAGAGGGTTTTTGTCCTCAAGAGCATTCTACAAGAGGGTTTTCGTCCTCAAGAGAATATGGAAGAACTCTCTAGTTCAATCCAACAACATTTCATTACAAAATCCAAGCATAACATAAACCCTCAAATGAGCTCTCGTTCCCCTTTTTATAACTTTTTTTGAGAGGAATTTATTATTATTTGCCTTTTAATGCTTCATATTTTTCCTCTCCAAAAGACCTTCTTGAAATAATAAAAATATATCATGTGTGAGGTCCCCTTTTGAAGTGTCTATCATTTAGAACACTTAAAACCCTTTCCAATGAGCTATAACACTTAGGTATTAATTAATTATTTTCACCCCTAGGAGCTTAAGTGAAAATAATAATTAAAATAGCTCATTAAATATTACTTTTTTGCAGAAAATCCCAAACTTGATCCAAATGCGAAATAAATTGAACCATATGTTTTGTAGGGTTTGGGATGCAAAACGATGTCCTCCGGGCAACTTTCCAAAAATAGAAGGCTCTTCCAAGAATCTTGGAGCGCAAATCGGAAGCCTGATCAAACTTCAGAAACCATCATTGTAACACTGGACATCAGTTGAGCTCAAAGCCATGAAAAATAATCCATTTACACAAGGGGAACCCAAATAACTGTTCTGCAAACTGAACCATGACCACTCCAAGAACATTAGAGTCCTTCCTAATCATGCCGGATAGCCTTTGAGAGACTAGGAACAAGCATAATGCGCACAAAATTCTATGTGCCAAAAAAAGGGACATTACAATGTATGCGCTCATCCTTGTGGAGATCTAATTTGATACATTGTTGGGTTTCGAGTTTAGACGACCTCTTGAAGGGAAGAATGAATAATACATATCCTTGGCGCATTGGAGGAAGAAGACTTGGAGGATAAACTCAAATCTATAATTTGAATTTCTTAGCGCTAAGATTTGCATAAGGCTGGTCGACCCTTCTTAGAGAAGAAAAAAATAATAAATAAAATAAATTTCATGACCTAGGTCGGCCAGTATGAAGGAAGGATATTGGTGTGTATAAATACAAGATGGATTTGTGGCATTTGGGATCATCATTCAACATTCATTCATTCATACTTGGGAGTTATCTCTTGGAGTAGGAGCTTGAGACGAAAACCTTGAGTTCTTAGGAGTTGGACGAAACCCTAGCTCTTTCCTTTGGAGGATTCCGTGATAGGAATTCACTTGTACTTCATTGGTATTTTGTGAAGAAGAGCATAATTGCAAAATCAGATTTGGAGATCATCTTTGGAGGCATTCTTGGCGTGGATAGATCATCATTTGTGAGAAGAATTGCCCCATCTTGGAGCGCCACCTCTTGGAGGGAGAATACTTGCATATTTAGGAGTTGTGTTGCTGATTAGTGTTTGAGACATAGTTCCACGGAGTTTCGAGGACGGGGACGGGGGGACGACACAGGACGTGTTTCGGGGATGGGGGGCCTAAATTTTGGGACGGCGGCCCGGAACGGCGGGGGGGGGGAGCGATGCACTGAAATACATATAATACTTGAAAAATTAGTTATAAAAAGATGTATAACTGTAGAAGCCCAAAGAATAAGTAAAGTTTAGAGTTTAAACACATTGCAATGATTTCATTGAACTAGTGAACCTTGAAAATCGAAATATACGTAACTTAATAGACATTGGAACGAGTATCAGAACTAGATGTTTCATAATTTGAATTTTATAATCATTGTTCATAACTTCATAATTACAATCAAGTTTCAACAATGTTCAAAATAGTAAATATTAATACTAAAAGTCTAAATACTAAATACTAAATGCCAAAATGAGAAATGGCCTGATGCCTCCAATGAATCATGATGTACTCATCCCCAAGCTCCATGTCGATCTCCTCATCACTGGAACTGCTGGACCTCAAATGCTCAAGCTCATCTAAACCAATACCAACCGACCATGTCTGTGTAGCATCCTCATCTATTTGTGCTGGCTCTTCTGGCTCTACATCCCATTTGGCTGCTGGACTCTCCTTGTATCTAGTTGTGGTGCAGTCAATGAGACGCAAGGCACTATGTACAGCCACAAGCTTCTCTGCCCTCCTAGAAGTAAGCCTATTCCTCTTAATGGAGTGGATGAAGCTATAAGTAGACCAGCTCCTCTCAGTAGCAGAAGAACTAGAAACCTGGGACAACAAACGAACTGCTAGAGTAGTAATCAAAGATCTGGGCCCATGCATAGTCCACCACAACTTGGGGTCCTCCTGTGACATAGTCTCCAAATCTATCTTGGCCGCCTTTGAATATCCCCAAAGAGTGGCAAATTTTGTCCACTCAGTACGAAGCAAGCTGGCCTCTATAGGATCATACATTTTGTCAATGGCCTTCATGAACTCTTCACCTCAGCATCCTCTATAGGTGTGATTCTATCGGGCCTATGCACGTACCACTTTGGGTTCAATGCATAGGCAGCCATGTGTAAGGGAGTGTTGAGCTTCTCCCATCTACGTTGTGAATGATTAGATGAATATGCTCGGTGTAGAATTGCATTGTGGGGTCCTTCTCTCGCACAATAACCTTCATTTGATCAAGCATGGAATCAATGCACTCATATACCTCTCCAAGGGAATGTGTATTAGAATCCTCAAATCTAATAACTGTGAAGACTGGATGAATGATGGAGACAATATATTTGGCATCAGCCCAAAAGACATCATTCGTCACTTCCTCCTTAACCCTTAATCCCTTCTGTGTCTTCGACTCAGGCCATCGGTTTCATCCTGTTGTCATTACCATTAGTTGCAAAGGCTCTTGCAACTCAAGCATCCTCTCCAAGAGAATAAAATATGATGCATACCGAGTCTCTACAGGCTTAAGGAATTCCTTCTTGGAGAAGGACTTGAAAAGTGCATGTGAAGTATGGTGGTTGTAGATAAACATCTGCACATCTCTAGCATCACTGACAATTGATTTGATCCAACTAATTTTACCCATGTCCTTAAGTGCATTATTCATAGCATGCACACAACAAGGAGTCCACCAAATATGTCTATAGGCTGCCTCAATCAACTTCCCTGTAGCTCTGCACACATGGGCCGCATCTGTCACTACCTGCACCACATTTTGTGGCCCAACCTCCTTTATAGCATCCTTGAGGATCTGGAACTGATAATGGGCATCCTTGCTATGCCCTGAAGTTTGAACAATCAATAGCCCTAAGGAAATAAGGGCCCGCAATAGATGTAACGATGATATTGATGAGTGGACGATGCCTAATGTCCGTCCACCCATCCATAACTATGCTGCATCCACTTGTGGTCCAGGTTGTCTTCATCTTCTCTATCAAAATATTAATCTTGGAATAGTTTTGATCCAAGATTGTTGTCCTCAATTTAGTCTCCCCTGGTGGCACATATGATTGTCCTGCCCTGATTATCTTTGACACAGCTTCCTTATAATAAGAAGAGCGATCTACATGGAATGGAATGCCATTGGCAAAGAAGAATTTGCCAATGGCATCATCTGCCTCATCCTTTGCTTGCACATTGAATAAATTTGCCAATGGTTGTGAAGATGCCATCTTACGTTTCCCCTTAGGCTTTGCTACACTTGCACTTGAATTGGATGGATTTGGTGGCCTTAGACTCTGCAAAGTAGCACTAGAAATCTGATCACCCCTACTCCTTTGTGGCAACATAACAAAAGTAGGTACCTCATCCTCATTACAACCCCATAATTTTAACATTTCAGTTCAGAACTTCAAGTTACCTTCCACAACTTTGCATACATCTACACCTTTGCCTCGAACAAGAAGAAAGTGAGCATTAGTTCTTGTAATGCTTCCAAACCATGTAAGATCACATATGTTGCACTTCCATTTCCTAGTGCCCCCCTTTGCCCAAGGGTTTGCTGTTATCTTAGATGCAAATTGTTTTAAAGGTGATCTTGGATCAAAGGGGCCCTTGGCCCATTTTTGAAGGAGTCGTGAAGGGCACTTATCATGAGTTTTACTCCCAACGGAACTTGTGTTAGTTTGAGATTGAAAATTTGAGGCATGTTCACCCTCCCCTTCTATTTCAAAATCAGGATCCCGATCAATAGATTGAGATGAGTCATTTTCATTGTGAACTTCAACCTCTCTATCCTCATCGTCACTTATGTTGTGTGACTGTGAACTCATTATGATGATGCTGCTGCAAAAGAAAATAAAAAAAGTTAAAACAATCAACAATGTTAAGAAAAAAAAAATGAAAATCATAAAAATGTGGTCTCATGGACTACAATGATTGCAGGATATGTACAAAATGGATTTGTTGAAAAGGCTTTAGAAATTTAGAATTTTAAACTAGCAAATGCAATTGGCTAGTGTAAAGCCAAATTCCACAACCTTTGCTAGCCCAACATCCTCCCTGCCTGTGTCAAAATGGGAGCTTTGGAATAGGGTATGGACTTGGAGCCTATGGACATCCATCAAAAGTTCAAATTCAAAACATAAAGGATAGAGGAATTTTCAATTTTGTGATTGTTACATGTTGTATTTGCATTGTTGCAACTGCCTTGTTAGACATGTATGCAAAATGTGGAAGCATAGAAAAGGCACCTGAACTGTTTGATAGAATGCCTCAAAGAAATGTGGTCTCCCAGTCCCACAGACAAGGCACGTGAACTGTTTGACAGAATGCCTCAAAGAAATGTGGGCCTTGTCTATGCTTCCACATTTCTTTGAGGCATTTTGTCAAACAGTTTGCCTTGTCTATGCTTCCACTTTGCATACATGTCTGGCAGTTGCAACTACAATATCTGACAAAATTCCTCTATCCTTTATGCTTTGATGGGTGTCCATACCCTATTCCAAAGCTTCCATTTTGACGCAAGCAGGGACTCAGGAGTCTTATGGACTGCAACGATTGCAGGATATGCACAAATTGGATTTGTTGAAAAGGCTTTAGAAACGTTTTTTAAATTTTTTATTTTAATTTTTTAGCATTCTGGGAAATGCCTCAAAGATATGGCATTGCGTGGGATGCATCCCACACGATGCCATCTCTTGGAGGCATTCAGCAAACTTGCAAAGCAAAACAAAAGACCAGTCACCAAACGCCTGAAGGTTGAAACGCAATGGTAAAGAAAAAGTTGAAAAACAACAAACGCCCTCACCTGAAAATCAAAAACTACTACCAGAGGCAGATTTGACGGCGCGCCCAACACCGACGGTGGAAAAAAAATGAAAATCGATACATCTAGGTTTTAGCACTTTAAGTTTCAATTTTTAAAAAACAATTTTTTAATGCCCCCCAAGTGAAACATTTCCAAGACGACGGGGGGATGGCGGGGGGACGTTTCCTTGACGTCTCCCTGTCTCAGAAACGTCCCCGTCTCCGAAACGACCATTTTTTTGGGGGGTACACGTCCCCGTGGATCTATGGTTTGAGAAGAGCAGAAATTTATCACAGCAGCAGAGCAGACCTGATTTGCCCTAGATTGGAGGTGATTCATTGGTGGATTGGTGCTAATTTGCTTAAGGTTTGACCCCTACTACTTGAGTGCCACCTTTGGAGGATCATTTGTTGAAGTTGTTGGCTTCTTTTGGCATTATTTGCATCATCATTTGGAGCAATGAACATCTCAGACTTGAGCACACCACTTTGGAGTTGATTTCCATTGCGTTGGAGAGTTGAAGACTTAGGGTTTGATGCTTTAATTGGAGCAGCACTCCTTGGAGATCATTTCTCATCATTTTGAAGGTCAATTTGTCATTATTTTAATTTTTGGTATGTACAACCTTAGGGTTTAGGGCAGAACTTGGCTGGGCATGTTTTCATGTTTGCCCTATGTTTTGGATGTATTTGAAGACTTGTCATATTCAGTTTTTGTAGCAGTAGACTTCTGAAATTAATTTCAGTCATTTGTGTTGGATACTTGGATTGGAATTGTGGTTCATTTGATTGTGTAATGTGTTGGCTTTTCAATTCGCACCTCTGGAATGCGAGTTGGAAACGGACAACTATGCACAGATAAACTGCTCTTCTATTATGAGGGGAAGTTCCCTTTTTGCTGATGTTTGCTTAAAAGATAAATAAATTAAATTTTGCCTATCTTTTTGCTTTTCAACTTCGAGCACAAGGTTATAAAACGCTATCATTGCAGTATGTTCTCAAGCCAAGATGAGCCAACCTCTCTAGGAAGCTTGATTCTAACTTCATCAACTTCTGATGAACCAATATGTGTCTCAGTGTTATGAACCGGCAAGTCTGGCTCTGAATCTATATGAATGGGAAAAGAACTTGGTGATGGAGGTGGGGAAACATGAACTGAAGGCATTGTTTCAACATGCGGTGCTGGTTCAGTGGGAACTTCTGATGCAACTGCTGGCTGTTCTTGCTGACTATGCACTGGAGATTCAACCTTTTTCCTCTTCAACTTGGCCATCTTTGTTCCTTCTGGAAGGACACTCATAGCCTTAACCCTTGGTTTTGGTTTGGAAGTGGAAGGGACTGATGGTTGAATTAGCGGCTCTGCAACCAGAATGGCTTCTTTCCGCTTATTATTCAAGAATATCATACTGTTTTTGATAACCCGACTCGTTCTCTCCTTGATCGAGGTGTTTTCTTTGGTTGACCAATTCATTGGTGACAGTGGTTGTTGCTCGACCTGATCTCTGAAAAATGTGGGAAGTAAAACTTCATTATCATCATCTGACAAGTCCTCTACATCTTCTGATAAGATATAAACCAATTGCTGAAGGGTAAACCTGTTATAATTATGTTTCCGCACTTCGAATTCATCTGCACAATTAGCCTAGAAATCTTCAACCGCAGGTGTATGTACACAATTTTGACTAAGGTGTGATGCAAAAACACCATGAGGATCATATGAAAGTCTCCTGTCGAAAAACTTAAGGCCATACTTGGACGATTCACTACCAATTACTTTGGCATCTGCTCTAGATCTGCATCTGTAAATACCCATCCCAATTGGAAAACTGAAAGCCGCCTTGCGCCTGCTACATGGCCGGCTCTCCTGAGAAGCCATATACTCTGATGTAGGAGAAAGTGGGAAACTGGATAAACCAATCAGCCCATTTTGTCATCGCCAATCTGGCATCCGCTGAAAATCGTATATGCAACTCATTGTCTGTCATGTCCCTATAATGATAATTTATAATTAAATATGAATGAGATGAAAATCCATCTTGAATATTATAAAACGAATATATTTATTTAAATAATAAATTAAATATTATATAAATCATATATATCCTAAATCAATATTATAAATTAATATAATTAAAATATAATATATAATATATTGATTTTAAATATATTATTAAATATAAATAACAAATATAATTATTAATATAAATATAAATATTAAATTAGATATTATTATAATAACAATACATGTTTATAACATAGTTGAAAAACTCGCCAAAAGCAAAAACCCGCCAAGCCTGAAAAATTTGACTCGGCAAAAACTCGGCAAAAAACTCGCAAAAACTCGGCAAAAAACTCGGCAACTTAAAAAATTGTTTAAATTTCATTAAAAACACATTTTTTTTGCAAAATTCAATGATTAGATGCATCCAACAAGTCAATAAATGAGAAACAAGCTGAGTCTAGTTGTATTTGATTGATTTCAAAGTAAATTGGATACAAAATGGCATCCTCATGAGGAATGCGCTGATACTGATAGTCTGAAACAAAATGGAAATAGCAAATTGTTTTTGTAAAACTGAAACTGAAAGTAAATACTACATCTTCCTCTTCCCCTTCCCCTTCCCAAGTCTACTGAAAACTAGGGGAGTGGTAGAACTAGGTCTAGTCCTAGGAATCTGCTGTGGCTCCTCCCTCCTCGGCATGACAAACCGTGGCTCAACCTCCATCCTGGATGTAGATGCTGGTAGTGGTCCTGGTGGCAATGTCTCCTGACTCTCCTCATCCTCCTCATCCTCCTCATCCTCATCCTCCTCATCCTCAATGTCATCCAATGAGAATCCCAATCCATCGATTCCAGCGGCAGCCCCCTCCTCCATTGCCTGTCTCTCCAAATCATAGATCTCATCCTCAGAAAACAATGAAGGCTGCTCATCCTGCCCTGTCCAATCACTGTAAGGATCTATCTCATCCAAATCAATTGGATCATCTGATATTTCCTCTACCCTTCTTGTGCGCAGCCGAAGATTATATTGCACATAGACAAGGTCATTGAGGCGTTTCTGAGCTAGCTTGTTCCTCTTCTTTGTGTGGATGGCCTGAAATAAGCTCCAGTTGCGCTCACAATTGGATGAACTACATGGTTGGCATAAGACACGGAGGGCAAATCTCTGGAGATTTGGGGTATTTCCACCCCAATTTGTCCACCAAACCTCTGCAAAAAAAATATTGAAGAGTTAGAAACTTAGAAAGGAAAGTGAAAAGTTCAAAACATATTAAATATCAAATTATCAATAGTTGTAACTTGTAAGTTTGTAACTTATAAATTTGAAATTTTATACCTGGTGACTGATTGTTTATTGCTCGTGTAGCCAGGTCTGAAGAAAAGAGCCTACCCCTTCTTTCCCTATAAGCTTGCAATTCATCAACAATGAGGTCTGCCACCTCAGCCTGGGGTGTCATCCTCTGAATGCAAGAAGTGAGGCCCTCCATAACCTCTCCAGTAGGATCTGAGAAGGTGCCTGAATGGAAGAAACGGGGGTTCAAAAAGTACCCTGTTGCATGGATGGGTTGGTGGAGTTGATTGTTCCACCTCCTATCAATAATCTCCCATATGGGATCAAATTTGAGGCTGTCCCCCTTATAATAAGTTTTAATAGCTTCCTTGGCCCTATCCATGGCCTCATAAAGATATCCCATTGGGGTTTTATCCCCATCTACCAAGCGGAGGACTCTAACCAAGGGCTCCGACACCTACAATATAAAAATGCAAAAAGATTAAAGGTACTAATTTACAATGAAAGACATATTAAAAATAAATAAATATTCAATTTGAATTTAAATTCGAAGCTTTGAAGTTACCTTCACAATCTCTGTAGCTCTTTCTACAAATACTTTGTCAAAGATAATGCATGCAACCTTGTCTCCTTCTGGCTTCTTCGCATAAGATGATTCTGTCCATCTTGGGCACACAAACATTTGTTTCAAAGCCCCCAATGCACCAAGAATGCTTTGCAACGTTAAGAAAACCGTTGCAAACCTTGTCACACCGGATCTCACCAACTCTTTCCCTTGGGTGTAATCCCTCATCATGTTAAGAACCCAAGGGTGATTGTAGATAAATTTTGTGATCCTCCTTGCATCCTCTACAATCGGTGTGACCCAATCAAGCTTGCCTATGTCCTCCAAAAGAAGGTCAAGGACATGTGCTGCACAAGGTGTCCAAGAAATTGTGTGGTGTCTCTCTTGGAGGATTCTACCAGCTGCCACATATGCTGCTGCATTGTCAGTAATTATTTGCACAATATTTTCAATCCCAACCTCCATGCAAACTTGCTCCAACATGTTAGCCAAATTTTCTGCATTTTTCACTATGTTGGAGGCATCCACTGATTTCAAGAACACCACTTCATTCTTGCAAGCTACCAAAAAATTAATGATGGTGCGGTTTTTACCATCCGTCCACCCATCGGAAAGAATAGAGCAGCCATATTTTTTCCATTCATTTCTTTGGTCTTCCACCACTGCCCTTGCCCTATCCCTTGCATTTGTAAGCAACCTACAAGTACAAAGTGAAATTAAGTACAAAAATTTTGTTTGTAAACAAAAAATAGCTTAAATTCATCATAAATTTCTATAAATTAAAGAACATAAATTTATCAAAAACTTAAAACGTAAAAGATTATCATTAACTAACCTCCCACTCAATTCTGTGCGAGAAGGTGCCTTGAAGCCCTTTCCTGCAACCGTCAGTGCAGTAACCAAATTATGCCAATAAGGAGAATTTGCCACATTGAAAGGGATGTTGTTGAAATACCAAAAATCGGCACAAGCAATGTATGCATGCTCATGCACCTCCTTATTCCACCCAGTTGCCTCTAAGGAAGTTTGTGATCCAGGTGTGTTTCTAGGCACAAAAAAACTATCTACTGTGCGTGTAGGTGCTGATCCTGGTGCTCTACTGGAAGTAGAGAAGGGCTCGCAGTGGTGGTGGGTTGCCTTCGGTTACGTGGACCACGAAGAGAGCCCACTATGCCCTGAAGTGCATCATCATCCGACTCAAGGTTGACTGGAGCACCTTGAGAAGAAGCTATGGATGCTTGCATGGCTGCCTTTGCCTTCTCCCTTTGTAATTTTCTTTCTTCTGCGGCTGCAAGTATGGCATTCATTTGCCTTTTTATTTCTTCCGTGGTTCCAGTACAGGCCTTCGCATCACGACGACTGATGCCTGCAAGATGGTATTTGAGGCGGTTAATGCCTCCACGGTATACGTTTTGGCATTTGATGCAAAAAACTGAGCCAGGGTACGGTCCTAGATAAGCATATTTCCACGCAGGATCTCTAGCTCCTGGAGGACGTTTGCCTACAAATGATGATGATGCAACAGGGCCTGAGGCTGAACCGGATACAGAAGCATCTCTATCTGCCATTATAAATTAACCTGCACATACAAAGAGAAAGCACAAGTTGTTAGATTTTTAATAGAAAATTAAAAAACAACCTAAATTAGATTTCTACTTGATAGATTAAATTTAAACTAACGTAAAATTCTAAAGTTAAACATTTTGTTCCAAAAAAACATGGATTCAACAAAAAAAAATTAACTAGGGTTTGGAAAAAATATGAAAACAATGAAGAAATAAACAAATTACTCTAAATTACTAAAAATGCAAACTAATCTAAGACTTAAACAAAAAAAAATTGGATTGAAATAAGAAGAACGAAGAAAAATGAAAAAAAATGAAAAAAATGTGAAAAAAATGAAAAAATGCAAACAAAATAGTGATGAATCTTGTTTTTATGAATATAAATCTTGTTTGGATCAATACAAATCCATTTATACTACATTCATGATGTTTTTTAAACTTAGATGCTTCGAAAATGAAGAAGAAATTTCAAAAAAAGAAAGAGAAAGAAAAAAAACAAAAACTTACCTGGAAATCTGATTTGCCTTTCAAACTTGATTCGAATCCGCCTCAAAATCTTCTTCGATCGATGCCAAATGCTGCAAATAGGTGTAAAATGGTTTGGAGGAGTTTTTTTCTAGTTTGGAGCAAATAGAATGACAAAAATGAGTCAAAAAGACCCTTTAAACCGCGCCGAAATGACCTTTTCCCACGCGGGCGAGTCTTCTCTGCGGACTCGCGAGTTTTTGGCAAGTTTTTCACAAAAACTCTTGTTTGTTTTTTGCGAGTTTTTGCCTGTAAAACTCGTTTCTTGAAAAAACTCGCGAGTTTTTGGCGAGTAATGCATCTATGGATAAACATATAAATATTAATAATTTAAATATTATTATACTATATATATATATTATTAAATTATATAAGAATAAACATAAATAAAATATTATAAGTTAATTATTATAAATATTATAAAGTCTATCATGTCCCGATATTAAGACATTGTTTAAATTAAAGATTTAAACAACATGATAAAAGTCGGTGAAATTGCTTTGGTAAAATACGCTATTTAGTCAATTTAAACGATAGAGATAATTAGGTATATTTAAGTAAATATATATTATTAATATTTATTATCTAATAAATAATATTAAATAATATTATTATATTAATATTCTTTTATAGTTAAAATATAATATATATCTATTTTAATTGACAAGTCATAAATGACAATGATAAATATAAATATTAATAATTTATATATATTATTAAATTATATATATAATATAAATAATAAATATAAATATTAATAATATATAATAATTATTATATTATATATGGGAATAAATATAAATAACATAAATATTGATACAAATATCATTATTGTTAATATAAATATAAATAATATTATTATTATCCTATACTATAATTATATAAACTAATATAAAGTGAGAGAAGTAGTTCCCATGAGATAAAGTCAGTGATCTTATATAAGGCAATTAAATATAAATTAAAGTATGTATGCGGCGATTATAATTACAATGATTATAAGACAAGTTTATTAATATGCAACAATTTGTAATGAAGACTTATGCAACCATCACTAAAAGCCACGATCTTTGGTAAAAACCCTTGGAAATATATAAAAGGGCATAAAGGAGTATGATGGGAAAAAGGGTGTGAAGTATATATTATATAATATATAAACAACAGCAACAATACAGTAAAAATTATATTATTCATTCCATCGAGTAAGGAAAACATTGGGAAATAGAAAGAAGACGGTAGCAATAGGTAGGGAATCCGAGGTAAAGCTATAGAAGGTAAGTATTTATAAATATTTAATTTGTTCAATCTATAATTGGTAAAATAAATGGTAAGGTTATTTATATATATAAAAGAATATATATATTTATGGTATGTATGGATATGGCAATCATAATGTAATCTTATAATTAATATACATCCATGTGAATTATGGAATGTCTTATGTGTATGAATTTAATTCAAATGATGATGAACAAGAATATGCTACAAGGATGAATATTTATGAATAATGTCATTTGTAATACAAGAATATTAATGTAAAAGATAATACTACATATATTGCTTCATCCTTGAGGAATGATAGGTATTGCGGGGGAATGGTGGTATAAGTCCTACATGAGAATGGTCTCTTTGCGCCTGACGCATCCATTGATTGGTATGGTAAGGAGGGGTGGGTATAATTCCTTCCATGTGTGGCCTCTTAGCGCCCACAGCGTGTAAATCCTAGTTCCTCGATGAAGAACAAGAAGAGAGGATTTGGGTATTGCGGGGGAATGGTGGTATAAGTCCTACATGTGAATGGTTTCTTTGCGCCTTACACATCCATTGATTGGTATGGTAAGGAGGGGCGGGTATAATTCCTTCCACGTATGGCCTCTTAGTGCCCGCAACATGTAAATCCTAATTCCTTAAGAAAATAATGGGAATGTATATGGATCTTTGGTATTCCTACAAATTAAATATAGAACCGTCATAAATAGAATCATGAATGGAAGAAACATTTAAAAGGGAATGCTATATTTATGTTAACATTGAAATTGTTGATTTTTTATCATTGAAATGTAATGATCTTTAATGTACTAATGTCTCCTTGAGAATCATTTTGAATGCAAATTCAGGTTTAAGTATTCCTCTAGAAAGGGGACATTACATTGTCAAGATCCCGCACCGCATGCATAAGGAATGCATCATTTACTTGCTTGTAATGTCGCTCAGCGTGAGAAAATTCTAACTGCGGGAAATGGTGATATACATGTTGAACACCCAGAGTTCCGACAATATTCAAACCTCTAAACTGACCTTGAAAAGCCATTAGATATACAAGATATGACATCATGTGGAATTCATGGGCCCTTTGAAAATCAACTATTTGATGGTGGAGACTATCACTGATTAGTGCCGACCAATCATAGTATTCTGTCCTGTCAACAATCTGGGACATGATGTAAAACATCCAAGGCTGAAATTTGTTAGCATCTGCTTGACCTGTGATTCGGCTCAGCATAGTAATCATTATTGCATGTTCTTCCTTGAACTCCCCACGCCCAACGTTCTTTGGCAAAACGTTCTGCTTTTCTTTCAACCACTTTTGAGCAATCTTTTTCTGATATTTTTCTTTATCATTGTGCCACACCCTCTTGCATTCTTCAATAGAAATGACAGTTCTCCTTCCATATTGGTATTGAAAAACATTTCTCAATGTCATTTGGCTTGAGGTTGCAGAGCACACGTCCATCTGTTGATTGGATTTCTCTTGTAACTGAATTATAATGCTTAGTACAAGCAATTACGAATTCAATGCTTTGCACTGTGATGGGGAATGAGGTTGCTGCAAGCAATCCGGAATGACTCAGATTCCTGATAGCGATGTTTCTTGCATCTTCTAAAGCATGCAAATTGAACACTGGAAGCACTTTATGCAAATCTGTCTTAGAAGTTCTCAGGTAATCATGAACCAATGCCGTTTTAGGCTTGATCTGTATTGGAGAGTACTGCATATTGAAAAACTCGAAGAATGACTGTGAACACGCCTATGCTTGGAAATATTTTGGACAAAAGGCTGAAAATTGTTTGTTGATTTTTTCTAAAAAACAGATTTTGAGAGAAAAAGCTGGCACATGGGTTTTGTAGACAATCCTATTCTGAGGCAACCCCGATTGTCAGATTTTGAAAAAGCAGAGGATTTCTCGAAAAAGTAGCAAAAAAGCAAATTTCCAGAAAAATCAAATTTTCCAATATTCAAGAGGACGAAATTCCAGATGGACCCATTTCGATGAAAACTAAAAAAGCTTCGGCCCTGTTTCTGAAAAATGATGCCCTAGAAAAATGTACCCCGAAAAAGCATGCCTCTGTGCTTCCCAATCCCAAAACTATGAAGAACACGGAAAAAGGACTCCGTTTGGGTTCTCAAATCCTTGTGGAAAGAAAATAAAAATCTTCTTCCTCTGGATGCACCCTGCAAAAGTAATGAATAAAGGAGGCCAAAAGCTTGTCTTTATAGAACTTTAGGGCAAAAAAGCAGCTTTCTTTGTGAAAGCACAAAGCTTGAATCTTATCCAAGAAGAAAGCAACTTTTAAAGCACAAATCCAAGTAGATATACTCAAATAAAGAGAATCCCTATTTTATAGCTGCCTATGGCTTTATGTGTGAGATGATTAAAAATATCTTCTTTGATGATGTCATCAAACACGCGAAGTTGCAAAAGTGTTAGCCAAATTTTCCTTTGTTTTGAAAGTTTTTCACTCGTTTTGACTCTAGCATGACCTGCCTCTGACTTCAACAAGATGGCAAATTGTCACCATTGACTGAAAAAGCTGATTGATCATGGCATGTTGAAGATTTATCAACTCTGATTTCATCCCCAGCCTCAAACCGGTGTTCTGACGACGTCTGACTGCAAATATGACTTCTGGAAACTGTCGCCAGACGAATATCGGAAAGCGATTGATAGATGACATCAGCAGAGCATAAAAAAATCTAACACTGGAGATCCCAGGCAACCCTAGCCTCCAGGGGCGCTTGGGTTTTAATGCCTTAGCCAAATTTTCAATATTTTCAATTTTCCGTCTTCTGCGTGTGTTCCGGTGACTGTGAGACCCAGTTAGGCTGTCGAATCTCGCCTGCCAGAGCAAAATTGAGACTGACGATCAGTCAAGTAGGCAAGCTTGATGAAAACTAAGTTGATTGTACCTTCTGCCTACCTCGGAAATCGACCCAAACTGATTTTTTGTGAATCCGACTGGGTTGACGGAGGAGGATTTGCACATTCTTTGAAAAAATGCAAAAATAAACTAAGTCTGGTGAGTATAGGCGCCCCCAGCCTCTAGGGGCGCTCAAGATTTCATGCCTTAAAATTTTTTGGATTTTTTCAACTTTTATAACTTTTCTCCATTTTACGTGCCACAGGACCTGTTTGATCTTCGTTTCTGGTCGTCCAACTGACTGTTGAAGTGGGACGAGAGGTGCTTTGAGTAGCCTGAACATACCTGAGATGAATTTCTAGCTTTTACGGGCATTTCGATTGAGTTTTTCTGATTTTGACCACCTAGAAGCGGGCTGACGAAGACTTTTTTGACGTTTCTTGAAAAACGTGAAAAAAATTCTAACACTAAGGATGATGGGCGCCCTCTTCCTCCAGGGGCACTTGAAAAACTTTGCCTTAGTCATTCTTATGATTTTCAACTTTTTCAGCAGTTTACCTCGTTTCTCGTGCCGGAAGCTGCTCTCTATTATTGATCTTGACGATTTGTCGGACAACTGCCACTGAATGAAGGATGGACTGGATAGCCTGGGCATATCTGAGGTGAATCCCAACTTTTTAGGATCTATTTGACCAAAATGACTGCTTTTCTCCACCCGGAAACTGATTGACAGAGGGATTTTAAACATTTTTTGAAAAACACAAAAAAAAATCTAAGTCTGTGAGGTTTTGGGTGCCCCCAGCCTCCAGGGGCGCTTGGGATTTCCAGACTTAACCATTTTCAAGGATTTTAACTTTTCTTCACTTTCTAGATTCATCATGCACGTTCTCCGTTTTTCGTCAGTTGACGGCTGCTTGACTTTTTTGCGTTAACTTAACAGCCCAGAAAACTTGAAACTGACCCTCGATAGATGAAACACCTTCATTAATGGCCTCGGAGTTTGTGCTTGGCCTTCTGAAAAAAGCAGAATTGACCCAATAGAGAAAACTTGATCTTTTGCAGATTCCGTCTGGACCACCTTGATCGTGAAGCAAAATCAACCAATCAGAATCAGGCATGACACCTGAATCAGAAATTCTATTTTTAGAAAATTTTGCCAGTATCCGTATCTCAAGAAACCCAGAAAACCTAATTTGACGTCTATAGAAAATTTCTATTTTTAGAAATTTTGACTTTTTGATGAAGGATTTTCTAGACTCTCACAAAATGCCTTAATGAAGCAAAAATTTTGATTTGGCACAACATAATGCGAGCATATGGTTGATATACATGTTTATGATGAAATTATGGTGATTTGCTATGTTTTATGAGCTGCCCTATGTGTTTGTTGTGGTCTGATTTTAAGTTCAGAAATTCAGAAATTAGGGTTTGAGCAGAAATCTTAAGTTAGATATTTTGGAAACCCTGTAAAACTAGAATTGCTCAAAATATCCCATTTTGGGATATTACAATAGAGTTGCAAGATTTTTTAAGGTGGTATGATCATATAAAATCTACCCTTCACAAGAGATTTTAATTTTCCACAGTCCATAGTAATGAGAATAGATTTTCAGGGTAAAGATTGTGTGCAGAAATTATTTTGTCATCAACGTTTTGGATTTCTCAAGTGGTCCATCGATGTTTTGTCAAAAGTTATATGGGCCACTTGAGTCTTCTGGAATGTTGATGACAAAATAATTTCTGCAGTCTTTACTCAAAAAATGTATTCTCATCTACTTTCCAACTTTTATAAGAACAGGGAGCTAAATTGTGACTAGGGGTCTTCCTATCAAGAAGAATTATATATTTGTGGCTTCAATTTCTTGGAGTCAACTTTCTTTCATCCTTTGGCCAAATACAAAACTAGGAATGCACCTACTTTAGGACAACCATTGCTTTGCTTCAATGTCATAGTCCATCCTTCATTGTCTTGGAGTACAACTACAACTCGAGCTACAGTTGTGTTTTATTGTTCCATGATAGTGGTTTATAGGTTATAGAAATAAAGGAATGATTTTATTAACTGCAGTCAATGGCCATTAGCATGTGTACTGTTCTCTGACTCCTTGGTTTGTATAACTTATGTTTAAGCTTTTTTTGTAACAATCATTATTTCTTTTTTTCTTTTTATTAAGGTGTTTCTAAGCATGACTTTTCAATTCTGTCATATTATGAACCTTCAATCTTCATTAACTGTGATTCACTTCAAAGAAGTATGCTTTGAGCTTTCAATTTTTCTCTAGTGGATTCACTGTCATATCTGTGAATCTTTGACCTCACATTAGTTGTTCTTACAATACCATGATTATAACATTGTAAAATGTGTTTTACTTTTGAGCTTTCTGTTTTCTCCAAGGAATTAGTCTTTTGGTCATGATTTCAGGTTTTAACTTTGGTGATGCTTTATTCTGCAAATATTTGTTGGTTTTTTATTAGACTCAAAGTTTGTAATATTGGAATCTCAAAAGACGCTAATATTTGCAGGTTTAGCTGTTTGAGTAGAGAATATAAATACTACTTTTTGCGTGAGAACCTTGACATATGTGTGAGTATGGTCAGATGTTAAATTTGTTGGAGTAATATTTTGCATATTGCATCATTATAGATTTTTCTTGCTGAAATCAAAGCAGATGAATAACTGGTCTTATTTGTATTCATGCATGTCTACCAGGGAATGGAAGTTGCATGCAATAAGTTTTTGGGAGAACATGACTTTCGAAACTTCTGTAAGATGGATGCAATGAATGTGCACAATTATAAGCGGCAAATCTCAAGTTTTAAAATTGTTCCTTGTGGTGAAAGGTAAAATGCTATCACCTGTTGTTTTTGTATATGTTTTTAGTTTGTACTCCTTAGGATTCTGTTACATATGAAGCGTAAAGATATTTCTGTTTTTGTATATCCTAGGGATAAATTTCGAGTACATGCAAGTTCAAATGGTCCTTCCAGTTCCACCTCCATGTCATTTTCCTTTTGTGGCTGTTTTCTTCCGACCTTTGATGTCAGCATTGCAAGCATTTGTTAAGTAGAAATCAAGCTATCAGGCTTGTGTTCCATGTCTAATTAGTTGACAAAGCATTCCTTCATTTTTTCATTTTTCTTTATTACTTATGCCAGGTATAATTTTGCTGATTAGGTGTTTCCTGTTGGTGCATAATTTCCTATATATGTCCTAGGGGAGCCAGCCAATAAGACTTTGATTGTTGGTCATGGATCAGCCTCAATGACCACCAGGCCCAAATGACCACCATGATAGTGACACCTAGTAAGGTTTTCATATTTCTACAGTTGCTGTCCTTGATTATTGTTTTGTTTGGCACATGGTCTCAGTCACTAGGAGACTCTAGTAATGACTGATATTTGCATAAGGACCCCATCCTTGTACCCACATTTATTGTGACTATATATATATATATATATATTGTTGGTGTGAATGGGGTTTAGTACCTAACTGGTTCTTTTTTAGAACCTATTCACACCTAGTTAGTTAAGTTTATTTAGGACATTTACTTTTTGTGTCTCAAGTAATATGATTATGAGAAGCGTCATAATCCTATGTTGTCCTATGTCTCACCCTTGTTTATATATATAAGGGTTTTCTATGTACTTTTTATCCTATTGTATTTTGTATGTATTGTACTATTATTTGCATATAGAATTTTTCATTGCTTCTCTTGTGGAAGGTTTTTTGGTATTGCAAAGTGTTCCTGCTCTTGTGAGTCCTTTTGGTGACTTCAACATGGTATTAGAGCTTTGAATTTGCAAGCTCCCTCTCTTTTTTGGGAGATTCTTCTAAGAAGTTTCATATAGTGTATCCTATTCCAGATTTGACCTCACGGTTGAGTTCAAAAGGTCTAAATTTGTATGGATCGATTGTCAACTTGATAGAGTTTTATTATAGTCCCATAGAGGCTTTGTTTTTTTGCCCCAACTCCTGTCCTATGGTGTCTGTACTGTTGTATCGCTCGTCCTATTTCTGCATAGGATATGCACAATACCTTTGCTGGTAGAATATTCCTTTTTTTGGAGGTGAATTTATTGGTATATATATATATTTAAGTTAATTTTTCAAACAAAATAATAATTCTAAAGTTGTTTTTGAATAAACACAAGGGTAGCAGGTCCCCCTATCTTGCGCCACTGCCATACAATGGGGTGGCAGGGCTAGGTTTCTTGCTCCCAAATTTTCAATGGCGGGGTTGTGGGGGTAGTAGGAGGGGGTCTGCCCCCTCCCTTTTAAAAAAAAAAAATTGATTAAAAAAATAAAAAATATACGGCCTCCAACTTTAGTTGAGTTTTTTTGTGGACCTCAACCTACCCCTTCACCAATGGCATTTTCACTTTTGCTGTCCAACTTCAGAGGCCCCATTCTTTCTCATCCAGTGCTCTTTTTTCGAGCATTTTTGTATGCCCCCCCCTTTTGAGCAAGGAATGTTTATTGGTTGAGCTAGGTGGGAAAAACGAAAGTTGTCAAGGTTTGATTCTTGAAAAGGAGAATATTGCTCAATTAAATTAAATAATATTATTTTTGGCTAAGTGGTATTTTTTATTATTATTTTCTAGCCAAAAATAAATAAAATTATCAAGCCAAGGGATTGAGCAGCCAAGATGGAAAAATAAAAAAAATAAATGAAGGTTAGAAAATGGGAAAGTTGTTAAGTGGTAATAAAATATAATATTTTATTATATTTTTGCCCAAGGAAATCGGCGCCCAAGGGAAGGAGAAAAAAATTAAAAAATAAAATAATAAAATATTATTCCACTAGAAAATCGGCACCATGGAGGAAAAGAAAAAATAATAAAATAATATTATTTTATTATTATTTATGTGGGACTCCCTTGGAGGAAAAAGGAGAAATAAATTAAATGAAAATAAATAAATAATATTTTATTATGGCGGTGGACTTGAAAAATAATAAAATATTAGTTTATTTGGGCGCCCAAGTTGAGAAGAATAAAAAGAGGTCATTGGCATCATTTTTGACATCTTGATCATTTGATATTTTGCAGAGTATTTGCTCTTGGCTGAAAGTGATTCTCAGTTTGTTCAAGGACGAAAACCCTTGAATTGTAGTGGTTTGGGCGAAAACCCAATCCACCATGAGAGATGGATTCATGTGGAGTTCATCATTGAGCATAACCGGAGATTTTTGACGGAGATATGGCTTCAAACAACTAGGGTCTCATGAGGAATTCATCTTCAGCTAGGGTTTGAAGGATTTGTCTGCAGGTTTCATGAAGAATAAAGCAGATCGGGGTTCAATTCCATCATATTTTTATGCCTGGACATTATGCAAGGGTTTTTAGGTGATTCGCCCATCAATTGAAGGCATATTTGAAGCTTGGAGCCATCATTTGAAGTTCTGATTTTTATGACAGGGGGCTGGAATTGTGTTTCAAAAGGTTGCATTTTCATATTTTGGCATTACTTGGCATCTACAAGCTTGTTGGGTGAAATTGCACCTCTCCTAGGCATACCCAATTTCACATTTTGACATAATTTGGTACATTTGGGCTTGATTTGCAAAATCTGGGTTGTATTCAGAAAAATCAGTCATCTACAGGTGCATATCAAATTTTTGTTTGAGGGTTTGATGACATATTTTCATGGTATTTGATGATATTTGACCTCTATTCATGGTATTCTAAGTAGCCGAATCCGGTACGGGGATGGGTACTGGTACGTGGGTGCAGTACGACAAATTTTTTTGGGGGTTGAGTACGTTTGGGTACGTCTGTACAAAATAAAATATATATATATATATATATATATATATATATATATATCCTAAAAACAAGAATTACATTTAGAATATGACATATCATGCATATCGCTGTCATCGTGCCCTACCCACATCAAATTTAAAAAACAAATATAAGTTGTAAGTATGCTAATAAATTTTTAAAATAGTATGTAATAATTAATTATTTATAAAAATTCAAAAATAACATTTGAAATTAAATTATTTGAAATATTTAATATTATATTATTAACAATTAAATTATTATTATATTGAAATTAATTAAAATTAAATACAATTTATAACATAAATTTTATCAAATTATATAATATATTATATAAATAAATTAATAATAAATATAGTGTATAATATAAATTCAATTTAATTAAATTTAAATATAGTCTATAATATAAATTATAAAATTTTTAAATTCTAAATTTTAAATTTTAAATTATAATTATACTATATGATATATTATATTTTATAATAATAAATATAGTCTATAATTTATTTTATATATTATATTAATAATTATATATTTATTATTGCATGTCTATATTATATATTTATTATATATTATATAAACTATATGATAATAAATATATACTATAAATATAATATATAATTTATATTTAATTATTATAATTTATACTATAGACTCTATAATAATATATAAAATTATACTCTATAGCAATAAAGTTATAAATATATAATTAATTATTAAATAACCAAATATAAAAAATAGACAATACTATAGTAAAAATTTAAGAAGAAATATAAAAACTAAATAAAAATTAAACAAACAAATATAAAATAAAAATAAAAATAAAACCTTACCTAGTTCATTGTGGTGAAGTCCACTGATCTCACCTGGTCATGCTCCTCGCGATAGCAATGAAACTCCTTGGTGGGCAGCAAACTCAACGCGTATTCGTTTTAGGATTTTGCTTTAAAAAAATTCTAAAAATTCAAAAATAGCAAGTTGAAATGCTAGGCCAGCGCCAATTCACCCCAAAAATGCCACATTAGCATTTGAAACCGACAGAAATGGGCGGAATCTAGGAAAACGTTGGGGAAAATGTTTCAGTATGAAAAAACCGAACCCTGGCAGATTCTGGAGGGTTTCCAGGGCGTTCTCGATTCCAAGTCGTACCGTACCCGAAATCGGTAGGGTAAGGTGTTGATTTGGCTACTTAGATGGTATTTGATGATATTTGACATCTAGGGTCAAATCACTTCAACTCTAGACATAGTGATCAACATTTGGATACACTTTCAACATTGTTTGGTGATCTACATCAGTTCTGGGTTATTATCAACTTTATCAGTAATTGCATCAGTCCAAATCAGACTTCATTTGTCCACCTACAGGAGCTGCTACAGCCATGTACCATTGGGTTTCATCTTCTACATTGGCAAAGCATCACATACTACAAGTTGGCTAGGGTTTCATGCATTGTTTGAGCATATTTGTAATCATTTAGTGGACTGATTTCAAAATCAGAATAGTCTGATATATAACAGTAGTGAGCTTCTTTGTAATCATCATTATCCATTGCAATCAAGAATCCACATTTTCTATCCGGGTATGTTTCAATATGTTTGCATTATACTTTGAAGTATGAGTTGATATGTTTGCATCTTTGGTAAGTGTTTTTCTATGATATTGTTACCTTTCCATCTTTACTTTATTGCAAGCATACTTGTGCAAACAAAATATCAAAATTCCAAACCAAAGTCCCTAGAATCAAATCAGAAAATTTAGGGCAGTGAAGGAAAAAATTTGGTTTAGATAAGACAGGTTTCTTACAGTGGTATCAGAGCTCATTTCTGCATAGTTAATTTAGTAAATATCCTATTTGGGATATTACAATTTTTTTGAAATGGGGCTGTTTTTCGTGTATTTGGTGATGGTGTAGGTGGTTTTTAGTTTGGACTCTAAGTTTTCAAAGAATTTTATTTTTTCAGTGATCTTTGTCATGTCACCTTTCTGGCCCTAGGCATTCGATATGGTCACTTAGCCTATTTTCTAATTTCCTGCAGGTCAATGGGTTAGGTTAGGAAATTTATTTTTAATAATAACTAAAATTGGTCTTATTGTAATTTTTGCTAGAATTGTAAAAGACAACTTTATTTATTATTTCTAGGCCATTTAAATGGGGCACAATAAGGCCTTATGTAACTCTTAGTTATATTTTATTATTTTTAGGTAGAGTTACTAAAGTCAATTTAAAATTAGATATTTGGGAGGGAAAATTAAATATTTTAATTTTTATTCCCTAGGAGTCTCTAAAAAAGAATTGAGAGCTCATTTGCAACTCTCTGTCAAATTATCCAAAAAGCCTTTGCATTTGAAATCGAGCCTTGTGTTCATTTCTTTGCCCTAGGATGAAAATCCTATCGACAAATGGAGTTGAGAATGAAAACCCTCTATTCCAAAGGAGAATTTCCATCTAGGGATTTCCATTGAGTTGATTTGCTTTGTATTTTTAGATTGTGGTGTTAGTGTGAAGATTTTAGTTTGTTGGTGTGGTGTAATTCAAAAAATACAAAAATATATTTGTGTGTTGTTTCTTGATTTCTGTGTTGTGTGCCTTTTAATGGTTTTGTGTGATTTTCAGTTTTGGAAGATATCTGAATAGTTGTTCACAAATCTAATCTATTCATACTCTGTTGGGAAATAGATTAGCCTTTTGTTGGTATGTTGTACTCTTGTGCTGGGCCGTACATATTTCAAGGGTTGGCCATAGTGTAGTGGCTGAGTTAGTAGCTCGCATCACATAATGAGGCGTTGGAAGTTTAGAAGGGGGTTGCTGTCATTAAAGGCACCAAATATTGTCTTCCTTGCTGCTGCACCATATTTGGATAGCGTTGTATCAGTTGGGAGTTGGGATGCAACCTTGGGAAGGATACTGAGTTGTCCCAGCTGTGGCTAAGCTGTTAAAGACCTGTAGCTAGCCGCCTTTAGCAAACTATAGTCATTAAGACTGTTTTCAAAGTTAACCTTGCTGCCAACTCTCCTTTGACAGGGCATACAACTGCATTTTGATCGATCTTATTGGGTAATGTTCTAAAATTCTGCATCAGCCTACACAACAACAACATATGGGTAATATTTCTTAGATTTATCATTGGTTACATTTCAGATTTCCGAATATTGGAGTGAGCCTCAACATGATTTAATTTCAGTAATATTGTGAAAGATTAGCATATATAATCATTTGTAATAATCTCAAAGGTCTTTTGCCAGATTCTTTGATACATGTACTTACATTGTAATCAACGATTGGATGGCATAGCCACCAAGCATTTGCATTAATTATCCGTCATTTTGGTGTCGATCTAGACCTGTTTGTAGTCTGCCATTTTGACATTGACTAGATCTATTGTTGTAATTAGCCAGTTTGGCTTGACCATCTTTATTTCACTCTGCTTGTTTGGACGTTGATTATAAATTGGTCGGCGTGCTGCTAGTAGGTTGCATTATTTACTTTTTTGTTGACATCTTGGTTTTTGTATGCTCTCACCTTGCCCACATCATGATCTTGGTGATCAGAAAGAGCTTGGGTTTGTGTCAATTGTAAAAATTTGATGATTTTTGCTAACAGTTTGGCTAGGGACATTACAATCTTCTTGTGTAGTTCTCATTTTGGAAACTTGGAAGGGCCATATCTTGTGCATATGAACTCCTTTTTGGGTTCAATTTTTTTGAAAGTGCATTTTTTTTGCACACTTCATAGTGGTTTTTTCTGTTTTCTCTCATCTTCTAGCAAAATTGTATTTTCAGTATTTGGTCCTTTTTTAGACGTTGTAGGCATCTATTGAACGCACTATCTTATTTGTAAACACAATGAAATAAATTGCCACATATTGTACTTGTATTTTGGGGATATTGCACATCATCTTGTGTCTTTGTTTTATTCACACTGTTTATAAAGTGCCACGGGGGCTTTGTTATATGCGCCTTCTGGTTCTTGTACAACCTGTCAAAGCATTTTGGTATTTTCTCGTCTTTGTCCTTCTTCCTATTCTTTTGTCTAGATTGTTCCCTACTTACCAATTTCCTTTTTTTTCTTATCATCTTTTTTATTCTCTTGTTTATCAATTTCCATACCTTGTTCCTCATCACTAAGAAATAAGGGATTGTTGCAATTTAAAATTATCTTGTCATTTTCCTCCATTATAATATCACTAGTTGGTAAATCTTTTTTCCCCTCCTCTGGCTCTACTTTTAGATAAGTATTAGGATTGTTTTCACTGTTGCTTTTTTTTTTCCCCTGTCAATCTAGATCCTTTCTTTATTTTGTCTAGAACTAATTCCTGAGGATTTTTCTTATACTGTATATTCATGTTTGGGGGCTCATTTTCAGACTTCTTGCTTATATCTTGCAAATTCTTCTTTCCTTTATCATTTTGTGGAGTTTCTTTATGATCACCAGAAGTGTTAGCTCTTTCTTAAACTCAAAGTCTAAAATTTTTATTGTTTCTACCAATATTTGGACAATCTTTTTTTTGATGACCCTCATTCTTAGAAAGGAAACAAGCATTTAGTCCTCCCAACAATTCAATGTTATAGGAAATAGTATAGTTACCCATGTTTATCCAGTATGTTCACCCTAGTTATGAGGGAGACCAAGACTCTTGCATCCATCTGTGGCAAAGTGTAATGACCCCTTTTTTGGAGTGATCACCGGAGGAGACCTAAATGGATGATTTCCACACTTAAGGATTTTTTTTGGGCGATTTCAGTATGGAATTTGAATCATCATATTTTTCTAATGAGAGTGATATATTCACTTTGAATAAAATAATTTGTCTCCTAGTGAAGCAAACCATCTAGGGATGGTTGAGTGTGGAAAATGGTCTTCGAAAGGGCAATGTGGTGTAAAGAATGATTTGATCACATTTCATATACTCTTTGTTGGTCGCCTTGGAGGAGATCAAGTTGGAGGAATGATTTGATTCTTTGCTTGATTAGAGTTATTTCAAATCTTAAATTTGAAATTGGGCGCCAATAGAAAATAAAAGAAGGAAGAAGATAAGGTTGGCCAAAACTTGGGAAGGAGGCTTCATACTAGGTTGGCCTAGAAAAGGATAAGACAAAATAAATCAATTCAATTTTGGGTGCCAAGAATTTTGCAAGGAAGGTCGGCCTAGGGAGAAATTTAATAAAATAAAATTATTTTAATGTTGAGTGCCTCAATCAGCCTTGGGTCGGCCAAAGTGAAGACAAGGTGAGGGTCGGTCCTCTTTAAGAGAAGGAAATAATAAAATAAAATGTTTTTAATAACCTAGGTTGGCCAAGTTAGAGATAATTCAATAAAATAATGGTAATTAAGAGTGTTTGGCCAGCTTGAGGGAAAAAGGTGAAAGCATGTATATAAGCAAGTGTTGTGGATCATTTCAAATCATGAATTGAATCAGTTTGTTTCTTATTTTTCCATTGTGGATCTGCAACTTCGTTTGCAACTATTCCAAGGACGAAAACCCTTGTGAATATTAGGTGAGTTGGATGAAAACCTATCTCATCTTGTGGAGGTTTCATGACGGGAACCTAATTGCGCTTCATTGTTGATTTGTGGAGGAGAAGAGCACTAATTTCACAATCAGATTTGCAGATCAGAATTGGAGCAGCAGATCCGTGGCTTGTGCATCAATTGCTTTAGGGTTTTAATCCTAGTTTTGGAGTGCCAACTTTAGGAGAAGAACAATTGGTGTTGGTGAAGGGCAGTTTTGGCATCAAAGGCAATTTCTTCATTGTTTGGATTTCATTTTTTTCAAATCAGCAGCAGAGCAGGTCTGATCTGCCAACTTGAAGACATCATTGCATTAGGGTTTCGCCCTAAGATTAAAGCGCCAACACTTGAAGGAGTTTTCTGGGTTATTGTGGGAATATTTTCACATTTTGGATGCATCAAGCCCTAGCTAAATTAGAGCAGATCTGAGCGCCCCATGGTGGAGCAGCATTTTGGCATTTTTGGTATTAACTTGCACTAGGGTTTCAAGCCCTAATCTTGGTGCCATATCTTTGGAGGGCGATTTCATCTTTTGAAACTCATTAATCCCATGTTTTGGTATGTATGAACCTATCATTAGATTTGGATTGTAATAGCAGAAATCTATGACAAGATTGGGCATGATTAGCCTAGATATTTGGATGTAATTTGCATAGTTGGAATTCTAATTTTGTAGCAGCAGAGTTTCAGTTTAGAAATCAGATTTTTATTGTCCATGCATTGTGTAATTCATGTTTTTGATGAGTATCAATGTGTACTATCATTTGCCATCATTTTTAGCCATGTTGGATGTGTTCCATGATCGCTGGAATTAATTGTTTAAGAGCAGAAAATCAGATCAGACGTTAGGGTTTCAGGAGAAAACCAAAGTGCAGAAATTTAGGGCATAATTTGAAAGTTTAAAAATCAGAGATTCAGGGCAGATCCTGTTTGGGATATTACATAGTAGTTCTGGTTTCCTCAACTTGGATATCCTTGGCCATAGGTTGTATGAGTTGAGGAATAAACGCCCAAAATTGTGGGGGTAAAGTTTTCACAGTTAGTGATCTAGGAACGGTATAGGAAAGAACCTCCTCATGCATTACCGCTAGTGACCAAAAGATAGCTTTAAAATTAGACTTCCCAATTGTAAAATGCTACCCTTAATTTTTTTTTTAAAACACAAGAGGAAGACACTAAATGTTAGGAGCAATTTTTCTTCCACACCTTTCTGATCACCTAGATCCCAATGTGGGCAAGGTGAGAGCAAAATAGTGCTTCAGAGTTAGCATTCAAACCAGAACAACTGAAGTAACAATCTTCCACTTATTCAGTGGGCATCCACAAATGTGGGAATGAGCATGAAATGTAAACATCCACTTATATAGTGGGCAACCACTTATTCAGTGGGAGTACAAGAAAAGATAAACTAGGTGCATCCACTTATTCAGCGGGAACCTGGGCCATGAAGTGCATAAATGAAAAAGGGACATCCACTTATTCAGTGGGAAGCCATTACAAGCATAATAGAAGCAAATTAGATTTGGCACATCCACTTATTCAGTGGGAAGCCATTGCAACATACTGAAGGGCAGATTACAATAATGCTCAATTGACTATGCCAAACAGGGTCAGCTCGATGAAATCTCAAATTCAAATGCTATGCTATGCAATAGTATCCAGAGCCCCTACATAAACACCAATGAAAATAGCATAGGATGATATTGAAAGACAAGTTTATACCATCACAGTTCTCTGCTGTCACGGGTAGTTTTCAGATTGCTATAGGCCTGTTGTACGGCAACTACAGGCAAGAATCCTCCTCCAACTATCACAGTATATTCTGCAGCCTATCTCATATGATTCCCATCAACTTTCCTTCATTTTAGATGGCTGTATAATAGTATTAGACTCCTTTGTAACTAGCAACAACAAACGCTGATATCAGATGCCAGGTTAGGCTGTACGGCCTGCTTAGGTAGTATGGCCAAGCTCCCACCTAATACCTTCAACAAAAGCTCTCAATAATTGGTGGAATGGTGGCGCCCAAGGTTGCAGATAATTATCATTAGGATGGTTCATTCAAAACTTCAAACCCCATCCATTGCAACACATGAAATCTGTAATGTCCCCTTTTTAGCATGACCCTGTTTTATGATGGTTTAGCCTATCACTGGTCCTCGTAGGCTAACTCAAATGGTTAGAGGGTCCCTTTTGGCAGAGATCAGTGTGTTTTCTCCATTAGAGCTCAGTATGGGTTTAGGTTTGGCCTTTGTTGGACTCAGTTCTACACACTTACTATTTATAGTAAGTCATCTTTCCTGAGTTTCTATTTATAGCAGGGTATCTGGTCATGTGGTGATTTCAGTGTTGTTCCCTAGTTTCAGTTGGTGATAAGGTTGTTTAGAGGTCTCTGGTCCTGTATTGGAGGCTCTTGCTATTTTTAGCCGACTGAGGTTGATAGAGATGGACCCTTGCTATTTTTGGTAAGATGGTTGGATGCATAGAGGGTGTCATGGTGAAACCCCAGGTTCAGACAGGACTGAGAAATGATGTCTAATTATGGAGATAAGTGACCTTTAATTATTATTAAAGGTAATCTTTAATAATAATTAATTATTATTATAAGGTGGGGGTCATATAATGATATTAAAGTCGTGGATTAAAGTGCTAAGTGAAGTTATATTATAAAGTTTTTGAAGTCACTTTATATTCAATGGGGCCATGACCCATCATTAAAATCACTTAAAGTACATTTAAATTTCATGGATTGGAGCACCCATTTATGAGACTTGTAATAAAGTTTTATTAAAAACCTAAAGTGGATTTGAAAGTGGATTTAAAAGCTATTAAAGAGATTGAGGTTATAAAAGGACTCAAAAAGCAAATCAACCTCATTATTATTAAATGATCATTTGACTTTTGCTTTGGAGGATTTCTTGAAGTCTGTGCATGAGACCAAGGGTTTCAGCAGATTGTCTTCATATCAGCATTGGAGAACGAAAACTCTTCATTGTTTGTGCAATCTTGAGGCTGTGAAAGATCAGCTGAATCATTGCCCTAGGAGAGCTTCATTCTGGAGTTCTATTTGTGCTTAAAGGTGAAATATATCATTAAGGGTTTGAAGATTAATGAAGAATAATTAATTGCAGACTTGTAGCTTCATTCTTGGCAGCCATTTATATCAGATTTCAAACTTTTATTGCTGCTGTTGCATTCATATCAGGCTTGTACTTTTCATAACAGCAAACTGAGTATGTAAAAAATCTTCATATTTTGCCAATACGATTTTCTGGGTATTTGTGATTTAAATATTAAAGTATATTTTCTCAACTGGGTCTTTGTTATTTTATCAAAACATTGAATATTTTAGAAGATATTAAAATCTGGAAATTTCAACAGTTTATGCATATTTCGTATTTTCTATTATTGGCAAAATATATCCATGCATGTGTGCTAGTAAATGCAAAAAACATAAAACTCAGAAAAAACAATCAGAAAAAGCAGAAAAAGCATAACAGATTTAAGGCAAAACATTTTTTTGGCTATATTCCACCTGGGTGGGATATTACAAAATTCTTCAAACAACATGACCTACAGGGATGTACGACCCAACAAGGATATCAGATGAAACCAAACAAAACTCACTCAACAAAACACCAAAAAATACTATCTAATCCACACACTGAAATTGACACTCCAAAATCCAAGTCTTATCCATGTTTGCCCAATGTAACTCCTACTAGTGAAGTTGCCAATCTCCAGCTAGGGTGGATATCTCACCACCGAAACTAGACTTCTTCGAGAGAGTTTGCGTTCTCAAGAAGGAAGAAGATCTCACAGGTCCATTCCTATAGCATAACAATATCTCATCAAGCATAAAGAATAAACAGAGCTCTCAACCTCCTTTTATAGGCACCTTTTAGGGATTTGCACCCTAAAATGAAATATAAAATAGAGAAAAATACATTTTATTCCTCAACTCCAATATTTCTCCACTTTTGCACCAACTTTTATGTGCCTAAATAAAAGATTATAATTTTCCCTTTCCAAAGAGCTATTATACCATTGCACTTTATTATTATTTTTCAACTTAGAAGACCAAGTGCATAATATTAATTGATAGCTCATTAAAAATATAACTTTTTATGGAAAATCCCAAACTTCACCAAACTGCTTGTACCACAAGACTCCACGAGGTCTGGGATGAATATCGATGCCTCCAGATGACCTTCTAAAAATAGATGGCTCCTCCAAGAATCTTGGAGAGCAATCCAAGAAGCCAAAACAACTTCTGAAAGTTGCATTGCCATCTTGAAACAATACCGAGCTCAAATCCAACATCAGAAAACAACAAGAATCATTGAACCATGAGATCTTCATAAAGGGGAACCCCTTATCTTACCTCATACCCTATTGGGATCCCGGAAATAGGCTATAGGACCAACAAGTGACTAGGCTTGAGAAGGGGACATTACAGTCCTCCCTCCCCAAAATTGCTTGTCCCCAAGCAATTGCATAAGTGGATGTTGTAGAATATGCTCACTTTCCCATGTTGCATCCTCCACTGGTAGGTTTTTCCATTTGACCAAAAACTCTGTAATGCCTTCTCAAAGAATGCTCCCTTTGATCAATGATAGCTTCAGGAATCAGCTCAAGTCTTCCCTCATCATCTATAGGTGGCAACACTGAAGATGGAACAATATTCTGACCAAGTGCCTTTTTAAGGCGAGAGACATGGAAGACATTATGTATTTTGCTATCTTCCTGTAACTCCAACTCGTATGCCACTTCACCGATCCTCTTGGTTATCTTGAATGGACCAAAAAATCGAGGTTTCAACTTCTCATCTCCATTTTTCTTGATTGAGGGCTGTTTGTAAGGCTGCATTGTAACATAAACCATGTCCCCAACTTCAAAAACTCGCTCTATACGCTGCTGATCAGCATATAACTTTTGCTGGTTTTGAGCACTTTTGAGATTATCCTTCAAAGATTTCATCAAATCTTGGCTGTCCTGCAAAAAATCTTTGACTCTTGGCACTCTATTGTCACCAAATAACAAATCAGCAAAGCTACAAGCTTTATAACCATACAATGCCATAAATGGAGACATTTTTATAGACATATGATAAGATGAATTATAACAATATTCACCTATATGCAGCCATCTTACCCAAGCTTTCTGTTGTCTAGAAACATAGTTTCTGAGATACCCTTCAAACCACTTGTTGACTATTTCAGACCGTCCATCAGTCTGAGGATGGTAGCTAGTGCTGGGAGTGAGTTCTGTACCACATAATCTGAATAGTTCTTTCCAAAACAGACTTAGGAACTTGCTGTCCCTGTCACTCACAATGCTCTTGGGCAACCCATTGAGTTTGAACACTTCTCTAAAAAACAGTTCAGTCATTTGAACTGCTGTAAACCCTGTAGAAACAACAAAAAAGTGAGCAAACTTGGTCAATCTGTCTACCACCACGAAGATACTATCCTTCCCTTGCACCTTGGGAAGTCCTGTGATGAAGTCCGTGGCAATACTTTCCCATTTTTGATTGGGAATTGGAAGAGGTTGGAGCAAACCAGCAGGGTAGGTATTCTCATGTTTGTTTTGTTGACAAACAGAACATTCGCTAACATGGTTACAAATGTCATCTTTGAGCCCTTTCCAAGTAAATTTCTCTCTAATTTGTTTGTGGGACTTGAATATACCTTGGTGACCAGCCAAGGAGAGTCATGAAAAGCCCTTATAATGAGAGGTTTTACCTTGGAATTTGAAACAAGAAAGATTCTTTTCTTGTAAAAAATCAGACCATCATTTACCTCATATCTTTCATCCTTTGTAGTGCCATCAATGATACTTGTTGCAAATGGATCTTTTGCATATTCTATGATGATTTGCTCTTTCCAATCAGTAGTCAACTCAACCATAGAGTACAAATATGGCCTTCTTGACAACGCATTAGCCACCACATTCTTTTTGCCTTTGACATAGACAATGTCAAAATCATATGCTTGGAGCTTACTAACCCACTTTTGTTGCCTTTCATTCAAGTCCTTCTAATTTAGGAAGTATCTCAAACTGTTGTGATTTGTCCTCACAATAAATCTTCCCCCTACCAAGTACGGAACTTGACTAAGGCATGCATAATCACGAGCATCTCTATCATAAATGGAGTAACTTGTCTCAGCTCCTCTTAATTTTCTCCTTTCAAAACAGATTGGATGTTTGTCTTACATAAGGATAGCCCCAATACCTTCACCGGATGCATCACATTCCAACTCAAAAGGCTTTGAAAAATCAGGTAATGCCAGGATAGGACATCTGTTCATGAGTTTTTTAAATTGGTCAAATGAATCTTGGGCTGCCTTAGACCATTTGAAAGCTCCCTTTTTTGTGTGATCAGTGAGAGGAGCTGCTATTTGTGAAAAGCCTTTCACAAATCTCCTATAAAATCCACACAAACCAAGAAAACCTTTCAGCTGAGTAAGTTTTGTAGGTGGAGGCCATTCTAAGATTGCCTTGATCTTCTCTTTGTCCACACTCACTCCTTTGGCACTGATTACATGGCCCAAATAAACAATTTCTGTTAGGCCAAATTCACACTTGGCTTCTTTAGCAAATAGGGAGTTAGCTTCAAGAATCCCAAGCACCTCATCTATGTGTTGCAAGTGCTCCTTCCATGACTTGCTATATATGAATATATCATAAAAAAAACCAACAAGAACCTACGGAGCTGCTCACTGAAAATTTGGTTCATGCAGGACTGAAAGGTGGCAGGGGCATTCGTCAAACCAAAAGGCATGATAGGGAACTCGAAATGCCCATAATGGCACCTAAAAGCAGTTTTCTCAATATCTTTCTCCCTCATTCTAATTTGGTGATAACCAGATCTCAAGTCAATTTTTGAAAAATAGACAGCACCATAAAGCTCATCCAACAACTCATCAATCCTCGGTATGGGATACCAATTCTTTATGGTCCTCTTGTTAAGCTCTCTATATTCAATACACAAACGGAGAGTCCCATCTTTCTTTTTGACCAACACCACCGAGGAAGCAAACGAACTCTTACTTGGACGGATGAAGCCCATGTCCAAAAGTTCTTTGAGTGTTCTCTCAATTTCATCCTTGAATCTTTTGGGCTGCCAGTACGGAGTTGTAATAATAGGCTTGGCTCCATCTTCCAACTCTATGATGTGCTCAATGCCTCTATCGGGAGGCCTCCCCGGTGGCAACCCACTCAAAACCTTGTTGTGCTTGGTGAACAAGTCTTGAACATTAGGATGATAGGATCTTCTTTCTTCCTTTTGAGGTGTAGGTATGATAACACATTGAGCAGCCCACCCAACTTGGTCATGATGGAACGGCCTTTCCATTCTCTTTGCAATGACAACACTTGGTCCTCCAGTAGAGATGCCTCTTAAAACAACTTTCTTACCATGATCATCAAATTTTAGCTCCATGGTTTTCAAGTTCAAATTGATTTCCCCCAATGATTTCAACCACTGAATACCTAGGACAGCATCGGTATCACTTATACTTATCACATAGAAGTCATCCTTGACTTCATAGTTGCCAAATTGCATGGTGAGTTGGGGTATTCTCCTTGTGCATGAAAGAGTGAAGCCATCTGCTATGATCACTTTGAAGTTTGAACCCCTCAAACTCTTCCGGTTTCAGCCCTCTCCTTGCCACAACTCCATCAATGAAGTTGTGAGATGCTCATGTGTCAATAAGAGCAATGATTCGTTGACCACATAACACACCACGAACCTTGAATGGGTCATTCCTTTGGTTGCCCGTGAGCTGAGCAAATGTCATATCATGTTCCTTACTCATTTCAGCCTCTTCTTGGACATCATCTTCTTCATGTTCACTTGAATCTTCTTGCTGTTCTGAATTTTCTGATTCAAATTCAGCGGTAATATAGGCCTCCATTTGATGAGATTTCCACTTTTCGTAGCACTTGTGACCAAGGGAGCACTTGTGACCAAGGGTCCATTGTTCCTTGCATGTGAAGCATAACTTTTTCTTTCTAAGCTCATTTCTAATCTCATCATCCATTCTTGGGAAAGAAGGTTTGGGCTAATTCACCTCCTTACGAAAATGCTTCTTGTTCTTTCTTGAAGGAAACGACTTAGGCTAGAATTTACTTTTTGGGGTAGTAAGCTCCATGTTTCTAGCTTTTTCGATTGCTTCTTGTAAAGACCTAGGCTCCAAAGCCTTCACCCAACCTCTCAAGGGTTCCATCAACCCCTCAACAAAGAGGTATGTGAGTCTTCCTTCTGACACATCCGTCACCATCATAGCTGCTCTCTAAAAATCAGAGATGTAGGCATCAACTGTGTCTCTTTGCCTAACTTGGGACAGCTCCCTGAAGTGACTCTCTGGATCATGCCTATTGAAGCGGTCAATGACCATATGAGTAAAATCTTCATAAAATGTAATGAGGCTATGACCTTGAGTGATCATGCCATGAATCCACCAATCATGAGCATCCCCCTCAAGATGAGCAACGACAAATTTGATGGAGTCTCCTTTTAGCATTGGATTCAAGCACAGATAGTTGTCAAGCTTCTACACCCACGATCTAGTAGTGCATTTTGAGGATCCATCAAATGTGTGTATAGGCACCTTTCCAAGCTTTCGTTGAAGATCCTGATTCTGGATTCTGGGCCTATTCTGATACTTGATTTGACATAAATCATGTAGTGACATAACATTTTGAAATTCTTCCCCCAGAGATTGCCACTCATGTTGATAATCTGCAAAGCTTTCAGCTACAAATTGCTGTTCTCCAGTTTGATTCTGCTGCTGTCCCAAAAATACAGGCATCATAGGCCTAGCAGTAGAGGTCGGAGAGGATCTTGTGTCATTGTTTGGATTGCTAGCATTATTGGAGTTGCTAGCCTCAACATGGTTCTCATTGTTCCCTCGATTCCGAGGAGTCTCTCACCCATACTCTGGTTCACCAACTGATCCAAAAGTCTTGTCATCTGCTGATTGCTTCTTACTAACTCCTGCTGCCCCTTAGCAAGATCATTCAAGATGTCTCGAGTACTAGGATCTTGTGGCGGTCTATCTCTTATATTGATCTCTTCTTCTAACTCTGAATCAATTTGATACTTCCTTCTTCTGTATGTGATGAAATCGATGTCTTCTAGATTCATCAAAGGCACATGCAGACCAATCTGAATTCACTCTGAATGCTGATTTGAAGGATGACCAACAGGCTAGTAGGATGACCAGCTCTGATACCACTGTAAAATGCTACCCTTAATTTTTTTTGAAAAACACAAGAGGAAGACACTGAATGTTAGGAGCAATTCTTCTTCCACACCTTTCTGATCACCCAGATCCCGATGTGGGGAAGGTGAGAGCATAATAGTGCTTTAGAGTTAGCATTTAAACCAGAACAATTGAAGTAACAATCTTCCACTTATTCAGTGGGCATCCACAAACGTGGGAATGAGCATGAAATGTAAACATCCACTTATACAGTGGGCATCCACAAACGTGGGAATGAGCATGAAATGTAAACATCCACTTATACAGTGGGCAACCACTTATTCAGTGGGAGTACAAGAAAAGATAAACCAGATGCATCCACTTATTTAGCAGGAACCTGAGCCATGAAGTGCATAAATGAAAAAGGCACATCCACTTATTCAGTGGGAAGCCATTACAACATACTGAAGGGCAGATTACAATAATGCTCAGTTGACTGTGCCAAATAGGGTCAGCTCCATGAAATCTCAAATTCAAATGCTATGCTATGTAATAGTATCTAGAGTCCCTACATAAACACCAATGAAATTAACATAGGATGATATTGAAAGACAAGTTTATGCCATCACAGTTTTCTGCTATCAGGGGCAGTTTTTAGACTGCTACAGGCTTGCTGTACGACATCTATAGGCAAGAATCCTCCTCCAACTATCACAGTATATTCTACAGCCTATCTCATATGATTCCCAACAACTTTCCTTCATTTTAGATGGCTGTATAACAGTATTAGACTCCTTTGTAACCAGCAACATCAAAGGTTGATATCAAACGCCAAGTATAGGCTGTACGGCTTGCTCAGGTAGTACGGCCAAGCTCCCAGCTAATACCTTCAGCAAAAGCTCTCAATAATGGGTGGAATGGTGGCGCCCAAGGTTGTAGATAATTATCATTAGCATAGTTCATTCAAAACTTCAAACCCCATCCATTGCAACACATGAAATCCTTCAAACAATACGACCTACAGGGATGTATGGCCCAACAAGGATATCAGATGAAACCAAACAAAAATCACTCAACAAAACACCAAAAAATACTATCTAATCCACACACTGAAATAAACACCCCAAAATCCAAGTCTTATCAGAACACATCAAAATCCATGTTTGCCCAATGCAACTCCTACTAGTGAAGTTGCCAATCTCCAGCTAGGGTGGATATCTCACCATCGAAACTAGACTTCTTCGAGAGAGTTTGCGTTCTCAAGAAGGAAGAAGATCTTACAAGTCCATTCCTACAGCATAACAATATTTCATCAAGCATAAAGAATAAACAAATCTCTCAATCTCCTTTTATAGGCACCTTTTAGGGATTTGCACCCTAAAATGAAATATAAAATAGAGGAAAATACATTTTATTCCTCAACTCCAATATTTCTCCACTTTTGCACCAACTTTTATGTGTCTAAATAAAAGATTATATTTTTCCCTTTCCAAAGAGCTATTATACCATTGCACTTTATTATTATTTTTCAACTCAGAAGACCAAGTGCATACTATTAATTGATAGCTCATTAAAAATATAACTTTTTAACGGAAAATCCCAAAACTTCAACAAACTGCCAAATAAACTCTACCACAAGACTCCACGAGGTCTAGGATGAATATCAATGCCTTCCGGATGACCTTCTAAAAATAGACGGTGTTGATGTGTTTTCCTTGCACAGACAACGCAACATAAAATACTCGCGTATTTTATCCTCTCTTGAACAATATCACTCAGATGCTGAACTTTGTGATCAACTGAGTAGACTCCAAGGTTCCTTATCTTCAATTCTCGATTTGGGATAGCTTGTTTGGCAAAGATGTGATTTGCTGTTTCATACAAAGGGACTTACACTTTAGTGTTCAACGGCAGGAAAATACCGTTTGCACTCACACAGATTGTAACAATCGCTTCAAGGCTACAGGCTATGATAAACTTATGATATGGCAATTCAGCTCTTGATCCTACTCTTAACAATGTTTTTCAAAAAAAATGCAAAAGACTGGGTTTAGAAAGAATATCTAATCTAAGTGCAAGCTATTATCATCAATTCCTGGAAATCTCAACCACGCTTTGCTTCGCCATGAGACAACAACTCCACAAAGGTGATGCAATCTTCTAAGGATAAGCTAAAGGTTTTCAAATTGTTCAATGAACAATCGAAGTGAAGCTTGTGATGTGTTCAGACTAACCTTACACTACAACTTGCCAGCGACAAATCATAAAAGGTATGAACATATAGAGATTTCACTAAGTAATCGAAAGACAATGACCTCCACAAACTAAAGCTAACAAACTTTGAAAGAAATAAACTAAGTTAAAACATTGAATGCGAGTGAGTGCTTAGCAACCATGCAACTTGCAAAGAGAACACAATATCACCATGAATAGCTCAACAATGAACTTGTATTGATCTCAGCAAAATCTTAGCAACAGCTCTAATTTGCTCAAAACTCACTATACAAAATGAAGAGGAATAAGGCTTATATAGCCTTCAAAAATACAATGAATGGCCAGGATCAATTTGGATTCGATGGCCCAGATCATGCCACATCAAAGGTGGTTACAACAACTTTCTATTATTAGAGACATACAAGAAGCAATAGAGGCACATTTTCCAAGGTGACACCTTAGCGCCTATGTGGACTGCCCACGTGGCATTTATTTCTTATGTTTATTCTTTTCGACCAATGCCACAAACTTTGGAACAACCTTCGCCATGTCAGCAACTGGTACACTTGGCACGTTCCGAATGGTTCCTTCTGCCTTCTTCACATCTTGCGTATGCTCATCAATTGTCCTCTCCCACTCTGCTAGACTAACCCGCTTACCACCAACTAGTGAAATCAAGGAGTAGATATTGTTCAGCTGTTCACCAGAAATGAAGTGAATAGAGTTGAAGTAATGAGAATGTAGGTAATTCTTCACGTCATGGAAGGCAATCTCTCCTGAGAGTACACACATATCATCCATTACACCAACTATCTTATTATGAGCTCTCTGAAGCACACTATCCACTCGAACACAATCCATTTTAACCTTGTCAAAAAGCTGATCTCTTATATCCATAGTGAAGTACCAAGTAGAGAAATCATACGATGAACCTTCTTCAACTATTCCTTCCTCTATCAATTCTGATAGTGGAGTGTTCATCAAATCTTCCAAGTGTGGCATATATTCTCTTTTGACAGCATCGAATTGGGAACATGCTGCTGAAACTGCTTGAAGTCTTTCCAACAACTGAGCAACGGTTTCATACTTTTGGATGAGTTCATCGATGAATGTATCTATTTGATTTCTAACTCTTCCTATCCAGCTTTTCAATTCTTGGGACTGTGATTTCATACCCTCTAACTGAGCAACAGATTCCTGTGAAAGCATGGGAGGTGGAGTAGACGTCCCTTCACGCTGTCGAATTGGATTCATCAATTGCTAGATATACTACTTGAAGGCGAAGTTTTCTTTCTCCAATTGATCTCCTCTTTCCCTCTCACGCTTCAATCTTTCTCTGACCACTGAAACTGATTCTTCCAACTCTTCAAACTCTTGCTCTTCTGTTGTTGGTCCCAAATCCACAGTAGTCACGTCGTAATCTTCAAGAGCAATATCATCAATTGTTTTCTCTACCCTCGGCGCTGCAATATGCACTTTCCTGGATCCAGAATTGTCTCTTGTAATCTTGGAGTATCTAGTCACCTTCTCCTTTCCTTTGTCTCGCCTGGTCCTGCCTAACAACTCTTGTATATTAACCTCTGGCGCTACTTCCACGATTGAAGTCTCCTTTACTCTCTTCCTCAACCATTCTGGCAAGGCAGACAAATCTTCTTGAACATCTTTTTCTTGAGCTTCAACTTCTAATTCTGGTGACGATGCTTCCTCATCAGACGATTCAATGTGTATATCCATTTCATGTGTAACAGCTTCTTGATCTTTGGAGGGACTTGATTGAACTTCTTCTACTAGAACCTTATGCATGTGTTCTTGATCTAATGCCTGTGGATCTCCTTGATTTTCTCCTTCTTCATTCTCCACTACTGATGTCACATTCATATCTTGAGAAGGACCACCTTCTTGCCTGGAAGAAGTACTAATCTCTTGTGAACTCAACTTTGTCTTCTTCCGACTACTTTCTCCACGTGAGACGTCCAGACGCTTCCTCTTACTAGGCTGAGCTTCTTCTCTGGAGCTTATACTATATCCACTAGACTCACTGTGATGTTCGCTACTAGATTCATTATCATCCACCTCTTGTGATTGCTGCGAGTCAGTCCCTCCCATCAAGTCATATGTCAAGTCCTTGTTTGCATTCTCGAGCTTCTTCACTTGACGATCTACATACTTCTTGGTGATATGTATGACTCGCTGTATCCAGTCATCATGACCATCTTCTCTCTCAGCCCAATTGATAATGATAGGTCCTTCCTTGTCAAGCATCTTTTGCACGAAAAATTTTTCAGTTTCCTCTAACTGATCCGAAATAGGCATTATATTACAAGATCTCACCAAATCCCAAGCCATTCTCGAACACCTTTTCTCTCTGATATGCTCATCATCGTCCGCATTTGCCCAATGATCCTCTTGGTGCTCTCAGTGTCTAAACTTCCTCCCAAATGCCTTCCGAATTGTGTTGAATGGATCAAAGTGATCTCGATTCGTGTCATGTAGCACAAGATTGTAAGCATGGAGTTCATATTCTGAATGTTGTGCAGCTTGCAGTGTTGGGCAAGTTTCCAACTTTCCAACTCCTATCGGGAAACTGATTCCGGCTTTCTTCTTATCTTTCTGAATTTTGTCCCAAGCCAACAGTTGCCTCGTCACCTCTAGTAGTACCATCTTGTCGGTAGGATACCTTGGCAAGCGGTAAGGATAAGATGAAAATCCTTGGATCCTCAAGTAGGTGAACTTCGGAAATTGGATGTACCATCGTCCATATTTACCAATCAATCTCTTTGCATCCTTCGATAACCTCTCATGCATATTTCCTTGAACCTTCCTTATGATGAACATGAAGAATGTGTCATTCACACGCTTGTAGTGGGCGATAGACTTTAGTTGCAACTGCGGGTAGCAATCATACATGCCAAATTGTCCAGGGCCATATCCTATGTCACCTCTGCAATTCAATCCATCATACTTTCCACACATCGTGAGGATATAGATGACATATGAGCTCATGTAGAAGGACTTAGTCTCCTTTAGCTTGATCATCTGCTCATGAATATTGTTGCTTATGATGCCGGCCCAATCAATCATCACTTCACCCTTGACGATCTCTTGCATGAATACGAACATCCACGTATCGAATGTTGACGACTGTTGACAACCCATGATTTTGTTCAAGAAGATCACCATGTAACCAAACTCCGTGATGAAATCTGACTTATGAAGCTTCTTTGGCAATTTGCTATGATGACTCCTTGGTTGCTTTACCCAATTGACGTTTATCTCTTGCTTACAATCACTTATTGCACCTTCAAACACCTTTTGAGTTTGCTCTCGAATATAGGCGGTAACCTTCCTATGCTTCAGGATGTTGAATGTTTCGGTGATGGCTTCCCTCCTCAAGTGAGCTACGACTTCTCCATTGGATGTCTCAATGCATCTAGTCTCTTGGTTGTAATGATCAGCACACTCCCACATAAGCTCGGCACTCGGCAAGGCGGGCAGAAAGCAAGCGGCTTGGACAATCCCATTGCGAAGCATCTCATGGATGACCTTGGAGTGGGTTGGCTTGTAGAGCTCTCTCTTGATCTCCTCCATGTCGATGTGACCCAAGTTAGTGTCACGTTCCTCCACTTGGACATGATCTTCGTCTCCGGCATGACTCCTTGCTTGTCGCTCTTGATCAAGGCTTGCCTTTCTTTCGCATTCATCCTCTACCTCTTCCTACAAGAGAAGACAACACATGTCACTAGGCTGATGTGACCTCTTAAAATATGAATTTTTTAATATTTATCCTATCTCCTTGTGCATGTGGGATAAAAAAAACAATGAATTTCAAAATATCATACCTTAGAAAAAGCAGATTTTTTAAAAAAAATCAGAAATTTGGAAAATTTGACTTGAAAAAATTTGTGAACTTTTGACCTTTTCCTTGAAATCTGCTGCTGCTTCTTACTGCCCTGCTGCAAATCAGAATTAAATTTGGATTTGAATTTGATAAAAATGCAATTTTAAACCTTCTTAAATACTAAACGCTGCCTTTACTTAAAGCAGGTCGGCCTAGTGTAATGAGGTTGGCCTAGTAAAGGATAAAATTAAAGTTTTTAAAATATTTCATGCCTTCATACTCAGAGCGCCCAGCATGGGCGGGTTTGGAGGGTAGGCGTGGAGAATGTCATGTGGAAGGTGACACTGTCCTTGTGATGGGTCTAAATCCGCCTAGGAAGGGCGGGATTCAAGGATGTGCATGGATTTTTATTTAAACCTTCATTTGGATGTTCATCTCCTCCTTTGAAGTTGAATGACACACTTAGAGTGTTCAATGCCCTTGTCCATGAGGCATGATGAAACCATTTGAGGAGGGCGGCTTTGAAGATGATAGGTGGATGAAATGGTGTGGGTGACTTGGTGTGGAAGGCTCAAGGCCGCCTTGCATGGGTGGATTGAAAGCCAAAATGTGGATTTAATCTCTCTTGACGTTCATTCCTCCATTTGATAAATCTTCTCCATCAATCTAAACCCTTAGTAGAATCTTGAAATGGTTACGAATTTTGAAGACACATCCTAGATGTTGGGTGGTGATGTCCATGTGTCTTAGTGAGGTCCACCTAATAAGAGCGGCCTTGAAGATGTTGTATGGATTGGATGATGTGAAAGAGGTGAATGAAAGTGAGTCTTTAACAAGATAGTCTTGAGAGTGTATAAGGATTACTTCACTTAGTTCATCCTCATGAAGACCTTCTTTCCAGCACCCTGGGCGGTTTTGAATGTGTTGTATGGAGAGATGCATGTGGGAACATGGACTTGTCCAAGTGAATGATCTAAAACCGCCTTGGGAGGGCGGGATTCATGGAGGTGTATGGATTTTTATTACTTAGTGATTTCTTGGTTTTAGCAACTTCAAAACTCACCACTCTTGTTGTTGATAGTTCCACCTCCTTTAATGCTTTGTGAAACTCTTAAGAGTATGGGCGGTTTTAGAGTGTTTGTATGGAGTGTTTCATGTGAAAGGAGATGAAGTTGTCCACCCGTCATAGTGAATACCGCCTGGGAAGGGCGGGATTAGGGGTATTGTTTGGATCTTACAACTTAGAACTTTTTGAACCTCTCCATTGAACCTCTCCATACATGATTACCTCATCAATAAAGTGTTTTGTTTCATTAGTTCATGGATCTCTCCTTGTAATTTCAATTGTCTTCTCCCCTGAGCAGATTTGAAGGTAGTGCATGGAGGATTTCATGTGCAGGAAATAGTGTCCAGAGGAAGGTTTTAAAACCGCCTAGGATGGGCGGGTTCAAGGAGGGTGTGTGGATTTTATTACTTAATGCATTTGAAACCTTCCAAAAACTTATCAATTCATTAATCCCTCTTACCAATAGCAGTGTCTTCACTCTGGGCGGCTTTGAAGGTAGTGTATGGATTATTTCATGTGAAAGGTGACACTATCCACAGACACCCCTTGAGGCCGCTCCAGTAGGGCGGCTTTGGAGATACCCCTTGGATTTGCTTTCAAAATGTCTCAAAAATGTTCAATCTTATGCATTTTCATCCAACCTACATGATCTCCTTTGTACTTGAACTCAAAATATATCAAAATTTGATAAGTCTCTTCCTTGAGCGGATTTAACTGAGTTGCATGGAGAGTGTGATGTGCAGGTGGTGAAGGTGTTTAAGCATGGAGCTCAAGGCCACTCATGTAAGGCAGGTTTAGGAGTATGATGTGTATTTCAACACTAAGAAACTTCTTAGCCTTTGGACTTGACTATCCTTTTCCCTTGTGATATCATCTTGATCATTCTCATCTAACAACCTTGCAAATTGCATTGTCCTTCATCTTGGGCGGGTTTTGAGTAAGTGTTTGGAGAATTGCATGTGCCAGGTGACCTAGTCCACAAGGGGCTCTTGAGGCCGCCCAGGTAGGGCGGGTTTAAGGGTGTAGTGTGGATTTTCATCACTTAGGAACTTTACACCCTTGATCTTGACTATCTTACCTCTCCTCGGCATACCTTGATCAAACAAACTTAACAGTGTGTTTTACCCTTCATCCTGAGTGGTCCTAGAGAGAGTGCTTGGAGGATTTCATGTGTTTGGTGATGCAGTCCACAAAGACCCCCTGAGGCCGCCCAGGGAGGGCGGGTTTAAGGGTGACCTTTGGATTTTACCTTAAAACTTACTTGATGCATTCAAACCTCCATGTTTTCCATTCAAACTTCATGATATTCCAATGCTTTGTGTTTGAAAGATACCAAAACTTAATACTTTCTCCAAGGGCGGGTTTGGAGACACTGTCTGGAGAGTTTCATGTAGAGGAGGTAAAGTTGTCCATAAGACCCTCTTGAGGCCGCCCAAGTAGGGCGGGTTTGAGGGTACCCCTTGGATTTTGACTTGAAACCTACTTAACCCTCCTAAACCTTCATGTTTCTCTTGAATTCCATCACCTTCTAGTGTTTTATTCTTGAAAACACTTCAAAACTTGATCATTCTTACTTAGGGCGGTATTGAAGGCATTGTCTGGAGAGTGTCATGATGTGATGAAGACACTGTCCATGTGACCATGCTAAAGCCGCCTAGATAGGGCGGGTTCAAGGGTGACACTTGGAATATTGCCTATCAATCACTTGACTTCACTCAAACTCATCAACTTTACTTACAGATCACCATAACTTAGTGTTGTGTACATGAAAACCTCAACACTTAACCATTTTTTCTCTAGGGCGGTTTTGGGAGCAGTGTGTGGAGAATTTCACGTGGCAGGAGACATCATCCATGAAGACCTTGTGAAACCGCCCAGAATGGGCGGGTTAGGACATGACCTCTAGATTTCCATACTTGAAACATTTCATTCATATCAATCTTGATAATCTCACTCTCTGAATGTCTCTTCCTTCATCCTTGACCAAATAACTTGCAAATTGAACCATTTACACCCCTGAGCAGTTCTGGAGGCAGCAGGTGGAGAGTTTCATGTGGCAGGGAACAAAGTCCAAGACCCCCTCTTGAGGCCGCCCAGGTAGGGCGGGTTTGAGGGTACCCCTTGGATTTTACATTGAAAAGACACTTGGTGCCTTCAAATCCTTAAAGTTTCCCATCAACTTTTATCATCTTTATGTTTTGTGTTGACATACTTCAAAATTTGCACATTTTCTCCTTGGGCGGGATTGGAGACTGTGTGTGGAGAAATCCATGTGGCAAGCAAAATTGTCCAAGACCCCCTTCTGAGGCCGCCCAGGTAGGGCGGGTTTGGACATGACCCTTGGATTTTGCCTCTTATAGCTTCAAACTCACTTAAACTCAGAGCCAAACATGAAGCCCTTCAATCGTAAGTCAAAACATTACAAGTTTTAATATCAATCCTTTCACATGAAGACTCTGACCGAGGAGATGTACTTTGTTTACTCCGATCTTGATCACTCAAAGTGTCCTATGAGACATTCTAAGGTATGACACATATGACTTATCTATTGTCCCTCCTAGTATGTGTTATGAACCAAGACCCAGGTAAGACTCAGAGACCAGACCAGACTTAAGCAAAAATTAGGGGGTCCCCATTTGCAATGGGGCGATGTGTGATGAGGTCACAACAGACGGCTCCTCCAAGAATCTTGGAGACCAACCTAAGAAGCCAAAACAACTTCTGAAAGTTGCATTGCCATCTTGAAACAATACTGAGCTCAAATCCAACATCAGTAAAGAACAAGAATCACTGAACCATGAGATCTTCATAAAGGGGAACCCCTTATCTTACCTCAGCCTATCGGGATCCCATAAATAGGCTATAGGACCAACAAGTGACTAGGCTTGAGAAGGGGACATTACACCAATGTTCCGATATTCCTTACTATGAGCTCTTTCCTGCATGTTATGATTCTTAAATGAAATGATAAACAACCCTCGTTGCAACATTCTACAAAAAGAAATATATAGATCGAATTTCCTTCCCCAAATATTTAGAAGCCATTCATCAAAGAACTTACAAGAGGGGAGACTATCTCTATCCATAGAAGCAAAGAAGATAGCTACATTTGTCAACCTAGATTCTTCTTTATTAACAACCGCTGTCATATCAGAATTGGGTTCCATGAGAAGAACTTCGGGAGGAGGAGAAACCTTATAATTTAGCCCTTCTCCTGGTTTACCTTTGAGGTCACCTCCATCCTCAGTTGCAAATTTTACTTCAAATTTGGCTCCCTTCGGGATTTCAATAGCTTCCTCTCCATTGAAGGCTTCCTTTTAAGATTTCTTTTGGTTTATCTTGTTCTCATCTGTCTTTTCATCCGCTTCCATGTCCACTACACCACCCTCCTCCATCACCCTCCTCCATAACTCTATTTGCCTCATGTATTAACTGTCCCATGAGGTACTCATCCTTCCCACCTACTGGGCATTCGAAAGGTAGAAAGAGGATATTCAATCACCAACTCAAAACCGTGTCAAAAAATAACACCCAACTAGCACTAAACCCTATCCAAACCCACAAGCAACCCCCAATACAAACAATGACACTGGTCGCAAAAGAAAAACCAAAACCAAAATGAAAGGAGAAAATAGGAATCAGATGCGGTAAAGAACACCAATCAGAGTCGATTCTAGAAGAGATAGCTGATTGAAGGTCGAAAATGGAGGGTGACTGTTCATCTTCTTCATCAACCTCAGAGCTCCTTCTTCTCCTTTATTGTCAATTTCTACTCCTTTTCTATTTATTGGCCGTATCATTGACTTCTCCTAATTGGTAGTCACTGATGGCTCGCCATGACTGTCAATTGGTGGACACAATTGCTTTGTTCTTTGTCATGTTGATGCCAATATCAACTAGATACATGTTTTGGAGACATAAGTAGATACGGTATTTATTTAGTTGGCACAACTCAAAGTATCAGAAGAACTGATAAAAGCATTCCAGAAATAATATGTAAATTAACAAAAGCATTCCATAAAGAGGCAGTTGAAAGGGTAAAAGAAACATCGATTTCCATGAAGGATATAGAACTGAGAGTCTATTCTTGAAGAAAGAAAAATCAGTTTTAACTTGGATAAGTCCAATGCTCACAAAAGTGGAAAACAATATATATTAGTACTAGATTGCTAAAAAGAAAAAGTTGGAGACAACCATTTTTAATTTCCAATCCAGTAAGGTTGGTGAAGCAAATCAAGATCCAACAATGTATTGCTTGAATTGGGAATAATACTTGAAAGCAACAAGATAATGGAAGCAAACACACCAAGTTTGCTTGGTTTTTCACTAAGTTATGGGTTCGGGGTTCGAGTATGCCGGTATGACATTATTTTTCCCCCAAGTACAGGTACCACTATATATATATATATATACAATCTAAAAAGTTTAAACAATAATACTCATAATTGCCAATAAACAAAAAATCTAAATAACTCATAACTTGCAATAAGAAAAATACTCACGAACTGAAATTTATAATTCAGTGACTTGTCAAATGCCAATACAAAATGAAAATTACAATCAACTAAAGAACTAGCAACTTTGTCAAAATAGGAACTTCTATTTTAGTTGCTTTTTTTTTTAATAGAAAACTATACTCCCTGCAGGTGGGCCGGCAAAGAAATGATGGCAATGTGGATCAAGGGAAGTGCATTTCTTTGGCACCAAGTTCGATGCATGGCTGCTGTGCTATTTATGATTGGTCAGGGAATGGAATCACCAACTGTGAGTCTTTTAACACATTTTTCATGTAAATTTTTTACTATTACCTAGAAGTGAGCTTGAAAACCTTGTGGTAAATACTCTCAATTCTGAAGATTGGTATTTCAGATAGTGTTGAACTCAAAATTAACAAAGTACAAGCCTTTTGCTCATATTACCTATTTGCAATCCAAATAAACTTAGGTCTACTATCCACTTCCTGAAATATAGAAAATGCCCAGGAAGGCTTTAAGGACATTCTAAACTTTAAAGGTCTGTCTTCCAGCAAAAAATTCAAATTTCTTCCTCTCAGCATTAGAAAAGAGATATTCTTTCTGTCTTAAGTTCTTAACAAAAGAAAGTGAAAATGAATGACATTAAAAAGAGAACCATCTGATTGATTATCATTATTCTATTTGTGTAAATAACATTGTCTAGATTTACTGTAATGACCATCTTTAGGTAGTTTCATGATTATCAAAAATTTTCAGCATACTTGTGAACCATACTAAAGTCACAGGTGCCATATATTCATAGACTAAAAATCCCACTTAAGTACTTGTACTAACCTTTGTATAACTTTAGGGGACTTGGCTTTATACGAACTATCTAGAAATCAACTTAAGGATGTTAGCTTTCTTGAGTTATGAGGGATTGATCTTTCATTACAAGCACATCATATGGCATCATCAGTTGCCTATTTCCTGTGAGTGTGTGAGGGTGTCATATGCTGTTTCGGTGGAATGAGCAGGGCTGAAAGCATTCACATGCCGTTATGGCATCAAAATTCCTTGGGGTTTTCTTTTGGGGGATGTGTCATTAATTCGGCTTTAAAAGGGTTCAAGTTCAACTTGTCTTGGTGAAATGTATCATGTTGATCTCCATGGTTACTAGTTATGCAATTTGCCTATTGATTTTCAGCACACAAAGCAATAGATGTTTTCTCCTCAAATCTTTCTCTACCATACAGTAGGATAATATAGGAATGGGTTTATATTGGAAACATTAGCTTCAGCTTCGCATTAATTGATAGTATCTATAAGGTAGCAGGAACTACGACTTTAAATGGAAGACAGAGTTTAATAATATTGATTTTTACAGATGACCAAAATCGTATTAATTTTTACAGATGACTAAAATAGGTCAATGAGACATAATTAACAATATACAGCAAAGACGGCAAATGAAGTGTACGCCTTCACATGCCATAATAGCATCAAAGTTCCTTGGAGTTTTCTTTTGGGGCTTGTGTTCCTAATTCAGCTTTAAAAGGGTTCAAGTTTAACTTGTCTTCGTGGTGGTATTAGTCTATTAGATATGTCTCATGTTGACCTCCATGGTTCTAGGTATGCAATTTGCCTATTGATTTTCAGCACACAAAGCAATCAATGTTTTTGTCCTCGGATCTTTCTCTACTACTCTGCACGAAGAGAATATATGAATGGGTTTATGTTGGAAACATTAGCTTTGGCTTTGGATTAATTGGCTTCAGCCAGGAAATTGATAGCATCTATAAGGAAGCGCGAACTATGAGTTTTAAAGGAATGACCAAAATTGTATTGATATTTACAGATGACAAAAATAGGTCAATGAGACGTAAACAACAATATACAGCAAAGACAGCAAATGAAGTGCCTGCCTGAAGCAATTCCTACTTAATGATAAAAAACACAGATTGTAAATTCTAAATGTTTAAGTTTCCAATATAAATATAAAATCATAAAAAGTTTCAACATGAAGGATGATTTGTTGCTACCAAACACGTGCACAGCTTCCTTTCTCTCTCCTTTTGCAATTTATATTTTTGTTCTTTTAGTTCAAGATGAGTGACACTTTGAACAGACTTCAAGGGCACGCCTTAAAGCTAAACTTAGAAACTCTCTGCTTACTGTAGAATCCAAAGATAAACATGTAAAGATCAAAACACTAAAAAAAAACACAAAATATTCAGAAAGATGTGATGAATTGTATGTTCAAACCTGCTTACTGTAGAAGCAACAATCCAACTAAAGTTAGTGGAACTAGAGGGAAAGCTAAATCAACAAATAAATAAATAAGAAACTGGAACCAAAATGTGGATACCTGAATAAGCATTTGTAGTGAAGAAGAAAACATCTAGTTGAGGCAGTGTTAGCATTACAGAAGCCACAGTTGATTCCAAAATTAAAAAACTTGAAGAAACAATTCATTTGACTTAAAATGAAAATTTTAACATCTAACCAATCAAGGATGAAAAGAACAAGATATTAGAACTCTAGGTGCACTCAACCTTATCATATTGGGCTAGATGAGAATTCAGGCAAAGATGTCTTAACCAAATCATGGATATAATTGAAACAAACTACAAATTGAAAACCTAGTTATTTAAAAGCATGGAAAGTGTAAGACTTTTTGGCTAAAGGTGGAATCTTTAAAAAATAAGCTGAATATTTTAAGCAAAGCTTCCAACTTGAAAGGTTTCATTATATTCATAAGCAAAGACCTTGTCCTAGAAGACCAAACTGAATTGAGGAAAGAAGTCTATAAAGTTAAAGAATGTAGAAAGCAGGTAAATGGGCAATAATAAGAAACAGAAAAGAGATAAGGAGTACCACATTGAAATTAACACATAAAGATTAAGCAAGCTTAGGATCCTTGCATGGAACTTTCAAGGTTTGTCTTGGATAAAGTTTTCCCCTTCATAACGGCTTTGGACATCTCTGCCCTCACTTATTTGCTGGAATGTTTACTGGGAAAGCATTAGAATGCCCTTCAACAAAAGAAAACTTCAATATCGAAACTTTCTTATCAGATTATTTTAATACGAAGGAATTAAAAAACTTGCCTCCGAAGAATGGTATGATTTGGGAAGATGATCAGCAAGCTTTCTTGAATTGGACTACGGTTCTAAGTTTCTAACGAATGTTCCCCATAAAGGGATTGGTAGAATTAGTGGTCAAAAGAGAAATTTTCAATACAGGAGCCTTCCAAAGATCAAATTCATCGCACTTAATTTGATGGAGAATTGAGATTTGTAGGGAAAGATGGGTTATTGTGGGATAACTATGGAGGATAAATCCTTATGTATTATGATGCCTTAGGGTGTATGTCTAACAATCTTCTGAAAAGCCCTAGCCTTCTTAAAAAAAAACAATAAAGGCATAGAAAGGGTGGAGGAACCTAGTATTAGAAGGAGATTTACAAAGTATTATACAATCAACAGTCAAAGGGTTTATCCCTAATTGAAAAACTAACAAGGTGATTCAAGATTGCTAGTTTGTTATTATCCAAACTAACAATATTAAGTCCATCAAGCATATCAAAAGAGAAGGCAAGAAGATGGCTTAGGACTAACAAACTTCAGTGTTTAACTTTATAATGATAAGAGGTTCAAGGTAAAAATTGAGACATCATTTCATGAAGACCCCAAGTAGCTTGAATCATAGTAGAAAAAATTCAGGAATAAATTGGCAAACCAGACAATAAAGTATTTTTTAAAAAATTGTGATTTAATAGGGAAAAAATAGGTTATGGTTAGGGTTTTTGAAAAACAGAAAAAAAAAAAGTAAAAAAATGGGAAAAATTGCAATTTTATGCAAAAACTGGTTTTTTTGGTGATAAAAACATGTAAATAATGAAAAACATGTGATAAAATCATTTCATTCTTTAGGTTAAAAAATTGGCATGGGGGCTGCATCCCTATTTCTTGTGTTTTATTGCCTAATTTTTCAACTATAGTTTGATTTGTTGAATTGTGATAGTCATTTAATGTTCCGTTTGTAATGAAAAAAGGTAATTTTTTTTTGATAAGCAAACAAGGAGTAGAGTCCTAGTTTTAGTATCTGCTTGTAGGGGCCAAGTCTATGAAAGAATGAAGTTGAGTTTCCAATTCGGTGATGATCTTTTCTGAAGAGCATTGATCACAATCATCGAATCACCTTGTATAATAAACGTGTTGATATTTTTGGAAGAGAGAGGTTGAAGGCCAAGAATCATAACTTGAGACTTAGCTTCATCATTGGTGCCATTTTGAAGTATTTTGTATGCAGCAGAGATGTAAGAGCCCTAACTATTTCTAATGATACATCCTGCCCCAAATATCCTAGGATTTCCATGAGAGGCCCCATTGAAGTTTAGCTTGGCATAGTTGTCGGGAGGAGGATTCCATCTTATATTATCTCTAGAAATCCTAATAGGTTTATCCGTAGAAGTCCCAGTAACGGGGATAAAAAGGTGATATTAAAGATAGGCTTAGTGCCATTAGTAAAAAGTTTCTAAATCTCCAATTGCAATCCAAGTCACACTTTGCCTTTTATATCACATGTAATCACTTGTCACTAAGGGAATTTCATGGCTTTGGAATTTGGATTTTGGGGAATGTTTTCTTCTTTGTACTTTTGTTTCCATTTATCAAATTTCTGCAATTGTGGGGTGAGAATGGCACCCTTTTGTTGGGAAGATTGCTTGGCTCTCAGCAATTCCCATGGAGAAACTGGATGTCATTGATGTGCAAAAGTCCAAAATTCTAATGCCTTCTCTTGATGCCTACGCACTAGTGTCAGTGCTAGAGCAGAGAAAACCATTAGCAACAATATTACGAGGCTTGTTTCTAAGAGGAAATATTGATTTATCACTAAGGATCTTGCTGAGAAAATGGCAAGCTTCTAGGAGATGCAAAATTGAAGGTGACAAAGGAGGGGTTGGTCGTTGATTTGTCTGTGAAAACAGAGGCAAAAATAGAGCTGCAAGCATGTGAGAATTCTACTTGAGAGGGAGTCAAAGATGAGGAGCAGCTAAAATTATTGGCTTCTTGTGTTGTACAGGCACAACTAAGGGATCTAGGACAGGGGAAATAAGTACTGTGAATGGGAAAATGAGATAAATCTATAAAGATGAATTAACCCAAACAACAATGAAAAGTGCGAATAACAAGAATAGATAACAGAAAGCATGAAACTTACAACCTGTTACTCCACGGCTTCCATTGGTCACCTATTCTCTCTCGATCTTGACTGATGAAGGTGGGCCCTTGCTTCCTTGCTTCGATGCCTCAAGATGACAAGGGGGAAATGGCTATGTGATATGATTCCTGCATTACGACAGTATGGAGAAGAGAAGAAGAAGAAGATTCCTTGGAGGAATTTGGGCATAGTAAGGATGCCAGAAGAAGTCTCTCAAATGGCTTAGAAGAGGGTTCTATTTATAGATTTTTTGAAAATAGAATGGAGGGTCAGGATCAACTGATGAGATCAATGGCTTTCATTATTTCTGAATCTTTAATTCATAATGGATGAATTAAAAATTCAGAGTGGAGGATAGTGAGGTATGACAATTGAATTAAGAATTCAAAGTGGAGGATAATGGATTATGACAATTGAATTGAAAATTCAAAGTGGAGGATAATGGATTATGACAATTGAATTGAAAATTCAGAGTGGGGGACAATGGGTTATGACAATTGAATTGAAAATTCAGAGTGGGGGACAATGGGTTATGACAATTGAATTGAAAATTCAAAGTGGAGGATAATGGGGAACATTGAATTAAGAATTCAATTTTGGATTTTGGAGGATATTAGCTAATTAAATATTAGGAATATTTAATTGTATGTGCAACATGGTGAGGTGGAAGGGATGAGGTGGAAGGATGAGGTGGATTGATGAGGTGGATTTTGTGAGGTGGATTTGGGATTTGAGACATTAGAAGAATTTAGGGATTTCAATTAAATGAACCAATCAAATAAACTTTGAATATTTATTTGATTGACAGAGGAAAATAAGAATTAAGATAAATATCAGAATATTTACTTAATTCGACCTGTGCCAATTTTAGGCTATTACATTTTGCCCCTCTTTGAAGCAATGTGTTTTATCACGTTGTTTCAAAGAATAAATAGTCTGATAATGATGCATGCCCCAGTTTGGCCCTGGTACAGGTTGTGATGATAGGATGCCCCCTCGGGAGATTGGACGGGGAGAAGGCGGAAGGCATGAGACGGACAATCTCACGATAAGATATGTTGACAGGAATGAAATGGTTGAATGCAGAAGAAAGGGATGAATGATATGGAATGCAAGATAAAAAGATGACACACAAGCAAGTAAGCAAGTATGCACAAATGATACAGGAACAAGCAAGGTATTGCCCCTGTCGAGCAGTAAACCAATGATATGGGTCGATGATGTCTGGTTTTAGGAATGAAATATGTCGTATAAGACTCCGGGTCTGGTTTCGACAATATAACATCCTATCTAAGACATTTGATACGACAGTGTTGTCATGGCGGGAAATGATATATCCCTAGAACAACACAAAGGATAGTGTCTGGTTTCAGGAAATGAAGCATGTCGTGTAAGACTCGTGTGTTGGTCTGGTTTCGACAATGCAACATCCTGTCTAAGACAATTGATTGATTAACTGATCGAATTGGTTTACGACCGGACAAGGATCAAGACCACTGATTGTGATTGGATCATTTGACAAGATTGATTCCACTTGATTGGCATGGATTAAGGATAGACTTGCAATTGGATACGGTATGGATATGGATACGGATATGAGACACAATTGGATATGGTATAGATATGGATATGGACATGAGATGCAATTTGATGTGATATGGATATGGATATTTGTCACCTTGAGATAGCAAGTATTTTGAAGCGCTTTCATCATTGGGCTTTATTATGTTGTAAGAAAATACAAGCATCTAGGTATAATGGAACCGAGATGACCTGAGTATTACTTACATGGATTTTTCAACAGACAAGGATTGCCCCTTTTCATGTTTAGACCTCGGAGTGCTCGTTAATCTTTTACCGATCATGTCGTTAGACAAAAGTCGTCACATTACTAAAGTTTAATCCACAAGCAGCAGACAAAGAAAATAATCATGCCCCCATCATAGCATCTCTAGCTTTTGGCATCCTCGAGTAACATAGAAAGGCATGATAGCATAAATCAAGACTCTTAATCTAACCAACACAAAACGTTCTGGCATTAGACGTGTTTGTTTCTTGCCATAATTGATATGAGATTTAGCTTGAGTGTTTCAGTATGGTGCTCTGTTTTGCCTTGGACAGGTTGATGTTTTTCGTCAAGATTTTTGTTTGGATGTAATTCTGAAGCAAATGATATTAATGGAAGCTGCAAGGGAGTGCCAATAACAGAGGACTTAAATGTTGATGATTAGGAGTGTAAGATGAGTAAAATCCATACTCTAAGAACACAACCAGAGATCTGTAAAGAGTGCATAGAGGACAGAGAAAGCTGTGAATTTATGCGTAAATTGGAATATAGAAATGAGGAGATTCGTATGCATCTTTTTCGAGGTAAAGAACCTCCTAGGTCCATTTTAGCTTCCTCTAGGTCTTTATCTGATGTTTGAACGGTGCACATCAAAGAGGTCTCGGAAGACATAGACAAATGGTAGCTCAATTAACTTTAGAGTTTCTGGATGCACAACCGTGTATCAATTGAAGATGATGAGGGATTTTTGTTTGGAAGTGGACTTTGTTGCTCTTGTTTGTCTAGCAGAAGGTATCACAATCCTTATTGGTGGGACGGACGACAAGACATGGATGGACTAGAAGAAAGTCAACAAGAAAGATGACAAGAAATGGGACGGATGGGGAAGCGGAGCCTCGGGGGCGCATTGATAATGGCCTTGCCTACGTGACAATGCAGAGGCAACGTAGTTCGGGGACGTGGACCATGGATGTAATAGAGGATAGATGACAAGATATGAGGTGGACAGGGAAGTGGAGCCTCGGGGGCGCATTGATAATGGCCTTGCCTACATGATAGCGTAGAGGCGACGTAGTTCGGGGACGTGGACCATGGATGTAATAGAGGATAGATGACAAGATATGAGGTGGACAGGGAAGTGGAGCCTCGGGGGCGCATTGATAATGGCCTTGCCTACGTGATAGCACAGAGGCAACGTAGTTCGGGGAGAACCCTAAAGGACCTAAGATATGGATCGGATGAGACGTGATATGGAACTGATATGGATCAGATAAGACATGATATGGATCAGACAAGACATGATATGGAACAGATATGGAACAAAAAGAGACATGACATGGAATAGATATGGAACAAACAATACTGATGACAAGGAACCACCACGGATATGTAGATGGATGGAAGATAGTAGATACAGATGGTTATGAGGCTGGGAAATAGTGGACAGAAGGAAACAAGGATGTGATCTCCAAGGACTATGTCGCAGAAGTGTAACGTGCCCCCTTGTAGGTAGAATACTTCAGATTTTTCATGGCAATGCTAAGGACGATAGGAGGATGAGAGGATAATGAAGGGTTTGCTTGGTGTGGAGGGATAAGGTATGTCAAGAGACATGTAGAACATTTGTCAACATTGTGCCCCCAATCTTTATCAAGACCCAAGAATAGAGGAAAGGAAGTTTGGATGGATGAATGGGACAGGATAGGAAATGGTATGAAAGGAAATTGGTAGGAGAAGAGTGATATGCCAATGAGACAAGGTGCCCTCAAGTGTAGGTGACATAGAAGATCAACTTTACACATGACGCCTATTTGCCAGGTTTTCATCACGGTACTTATCCAAGGCGCCTATTTGCCAAGTTTTCACCATTGGACGAAGGGATTTCTCTTTACTTTTTTTTGTTTTTTGAATATTTATATAGGAGAAGGTGGATATGGAAAGACTCGAGTATAGAGTTCCTTGAAAGGTGATAGTCCTGCTAGATAGATACTGTCGAATGGACAATGTCAAATGTTCTCACAGATGTTGGTAGGGGATCGTATGAAAGTGATATGGCGTAGGTGGATAGTGGATTATGATGCAGAATATGGATTGCAACAGCATGGACCAGAGGCATAGGATGAGGAAGATGTGTAGGATAATAGTGGAAGGAAGTAAATCATGACCAACGGTTGCACATACCATGGTAAACATTGAAGCTGGTGATGGGAAAGTAGTGTAGGATGCAACGGAGACTTTTGCTTGTGGATGCATGACGTAGGCATGTAGGGATCCACATAGACGGAGTAGTGTCCTGATTTTTGTTCGTCATGTGAGATGGAAGAATTTGAGACTCTTGGATGGAATGGGAGAAAGTAGGTGGTTGGAATTCTTGAGAGGTGGATGCCTCATGCAACTTTAGGGCTTTTTGCTTGGGTACCCAAACCAGTTTGTTTTTAGGTAGTACCTGTGAAGGTATGGGTTTGGGTGTATGCAGCTTTTGTGCAGCTTTTGGAGTAATCATTTGTTGCTTGGGGACCCACACCTTTTTCAATTTGGCATTGAGGTGTATGGGTGTATGCAGTTTTTGATATGGATAATGCTTGGATTCTTGGTTGTTATGTCCTAGGTCATGAGGACTCTTAGGATTTTTTACTTTATAGGTAGAGGCATCCACATTTTTGTCATGGAATCCCTGTGGGATGGTAGAAGTGAGGTTGGTGAAAGCTCCTTGTTTAGACCAAATGTGCATTTGTCGGCCATGATTGGGATACTTGGAGGATGTATAGATAGATGGCTAAGGTGTTGGAAGCAGTGGTGGTAAACGGCATGGAGGAGTGTTAGGAGTTGAAAGTAGCAGAGGTAGATTGGATGGTGGGATATTAGGAGTTGGAAGTAGCGGAGGGAGTTTGGATGGTGGAAGGTGTATGGTCACATGCTTTAGGGATGTGTATGATAAGGGAGGTGGGATATTAGGAGTTGAAAGTAGTGGAGGTAGATTGGATGGTGGGATATTAGGAGTTGGAAGTAGCGGAGGGAGATTGGATGGTGGAAGGTGTATGGTCACATGCTTTAGACAATTGTAGGATGATGGAGGTGGAATGGCGACATATGTTTTGGGGATATGATAGTGTTTACGATGGAAAGTGGTAGACTTAGGAGGAGTGGAGGAAGTACCAACATCTTGAGTTTGCTCCCCTTGGGGTATGTATCCAAGGCCGTATGAAGGAGGAGGAACATTGACATGGATGGGCTCCAAAATACCTTGTTCATGAAGGCCTAAGCCTTTACCTTGATAGTTCATCTTCTGGAGTATGCGGTGGACAGCGGGATTATGTGTAGGTGGAACACGAGACACAAGTTCTTTATTGGATGGAGAAGGCGAGATAGATGATGATGGTTGTTGGTGTTCTAAGAAAGAACATTCATGCATGAATGTAGTAAGCCCCAGGATATATGGTGCAGAATTTGCCGCTTGGTCCATAACAGATGGCAGAGGAGTATTACTGGTTTGATCTTCTATGCTTGCTTGGGAGGCAAGTGTCTCATCGAAGGAAGTGGAAGTTGTTGGATCTTGGGTAGGACTAGATGGGGTGCTAGGCTCAGGACCATGGAATACGTAAAGTGGGCTAAGAGGATCATCATGGTCTGCTTGATCATAGATAGGTTCTTCATCATAGATGGGATGTTGATCATAGATAGGATTTAGCATGATTGGATTAATGTTCGCTTGTATAGGTTCGTCATCAGCGATAATATCTTGATCATAGGCGAGATATAGGTTATGCATGGTTGGAAACTGAATCTCTTGCTCATGTATAGGATCAAATGGCTCCTGGAGAGGTTCATTATTATGGATATCATCTTGATCATAAAAAAGCCATTGGATCTCTAGTTCATGCATAGGATCAAGTTGCTCATGGATAGCTTCTTTATCAACAGTAGTATCTTGATTAGGGAAAAGATATAGGTTATGGATGGGTTGCATGAAACTGTTTTGATCTTGAGTTGGACTAGGGCTTAATGTTTCCACATGCTTAGGATTAAACTCTTGACATACCTCTTGGGTTGTTTGAATGGAAGTGGAAGGCTCTCGAATAGGCTCTTGGTCAACAACATGAGAACATGATGACTCTTGACTTGGATTCATAAGAGGAGACTCTTGAATAGGCTTGATGGCTTGTTGGTCACATGATGGGCTTGAAGGGCTGAGAATGTTAATTGAGGGCTCTTGGATAGGCTCTGGGTCAACAACATGAGGGTGTGACAGACCTTGTCTCTGGTGCATGGTAGAAGGCTCTTTGAGAAGCTCAAGGGGTTGCGTATGACATGAAGGGGTTGTAGGATTTGACATGGTAGTGGAAGAATCTTTGGCAAGGTCCAAGACCGGAGTTTGGGGACATAGTTGACTCTTTGCTAGTAGTCCTTGGATCACATCCTTCGTAGGTGTATGGATAGGTGGATGAAGGGATGTTTGAGTGGATTTGGCTTTCTCCCTAGCTTTGCTTTGGTTGTATAAATTTGGAAAACATTTTTCCCACCACTCATCTAACTCTTTTTTGGTGTGCCATTTAAAATTTGAGTAACTAGATGGTGGTGTTGTTGTAGAACCGGTATGCTTTGGGATAGGTGTCTTAGAATATGGCGAAGGAGGACTAGGAGCCAAAGTGGGATATGATTTCCCTCGTGAGGTGGTGATTGCCTTGTCATGAGTATGGGAAAAAGACATAGGAGTTTGTGGCGAGGCATAGCTAGTGCTGGCACGTTCAGCTTGCAAGCTTGTCAATTCTTGTCCTAAGATGTCGATTTGTTGAAGAATTGCTATACAATCTTGGGGCGAGGGACCTAAGTTTACTTGCATTATCAGAGATTGAAGTTTTTGATCAAGATAGTCTAATTTGTTTGCCATTGACACAAGGCTAGAAAAGCTTACTAGTTTGGATGTGCAAAAACAAATGCGTTAGACCAAAGTGCAAATGCGTCACAAGTCGAGACAAGTGTGCTTGGAAGAACGAGTTGAATGACCTGTCTTATGTGTTTGATGTTGTAGTTTGATTTTGGCAATATTTAGCAAATGATCACATGTATAAACAAGAAGCACTCACACAAGACACAAGCAACTTTGAATTTTGAATTGGAAGAATACGATAATGATTAAACAAACACACTTGCAAAGCAAATCAACATGCCCTAATGCCTAGTTTGATGTAAGGTATGGCCAGTTAGGTTTGGTCAATGTTTTGACGAGGTTGACTAGGAATTTGAAAACAAAATCTTGCCACATAGTCGGGAGAAGGGGGTAACCCACCCTTCACCTTCACTTCCCAAAGGTAGAAAGTTCTTTGGGGCTTAGCCAAGAGTGACAGGATTCCGATTTCAAAGAGGGTGTCTTTCGATTCAGCCTCGAATGAGGTCCTCCCTAGGGGTGATAAAATCCCCTAGCAGGCCTCCTAGGATAGGGATTGACAAAAGCGAATCAAGTGAGGTGTTTTTGATCTCCAAGGTCACCTTGCGGTGCGAGGAGAGAGCATACACACGCACTCTTGATTCACACTCACACTTGTAAATTAACCCTTAAGAATTGAAATGTGAGGAAGGCACTTCAAGCAATGGTTCTTTTTAAATCCAATTTGAAGATGTGATTGAAGACACTGGTTCGTTTTAAGCCCAATTTCAATATGTGATTGATCAAACAATGTTCATTTTACAAGCCCAAATTGAGATGTGTGATGAAAGCAAGATTGAGATGGAATGAGAGATAGAATGAGTGCACCTGGATTGTTTTCGCTATCCAAACTGATGTAGATGCTGATCCTGATGTTGTTCTAGCCCTGAATGATCACCTGCAAGTCACAGAATCGAAAACGAAGCACGTAGACTAGCCAAGGAGATTGTTATGTGAAAATCGGGAATCTGATAAAATCGGGTGAAAAATGAATTGATATAGGAAAATGAAGTGCATAATCAGATTCTTCAGGAGATTCTATGCAATTTGAAAAAAAAATTTGCGAAAATTCGATCAAAATTGCATAAGATATGATGATTTGAAGTTTTTAAGCTTGTTTAACTTTGACTGAGGAAAAAGGCCCGAAAAAAGTACAGTCACCTGATAAAAACCTCACAACTGTGAAGTGCTCGGAATCCTCTTTCCGATGACTATTCGTTTGCGAAAATCCGCCTCCGTATGACCAAGTTATGTGAGTTTGAAAAAAAAAACCTCCTTCGGCGTGTAGGAAGCACCAGAGAGAAGCTTGACTGTTTGATTTAACTGTTTGCGGTTTAGCGCTGAGTGGTCACATGTAGAGGTTTACTCCCTCGGCGGTTAAGTTAAATGTTGAGGTTGCAAATAGACCCCTGGTCCTCCATGTGACCAGGGGCTGAGTGCCTTGTAAAAAAAAAAAGGTTGGTTTTTTTTTATTTTATTTTTATGTTGTTTTTGAAATGTTTTTATTTTTATTGGTTTTTTTGTGTGAAATTGTGAAAAGTGAATTTTTGGGTTGTGTGGGATGTGTGTACAGGTGGCGGTGGAGAGGTGGTGGGCTGGTGGTGGTGGTGGAAGGGCGGATGGGCGGCTGAGCAGCGGCGAGGCAGGGAGATCGGGAGGCCCGAGGGCGGTGCGCAGAGGAGGTGGCGCAGCGGAGGGATGCAAGGTTGGGCGCGGTGGAGGCGGCGGAGCAGGGGCGGAGGCTGCGGGAGGCTGAGCGGAAGGAGGGGATCACGGGGCCCACAGAGGGCGCGGGGACGGGAGATGCAGAGGGAAGGGCCGAGCGGAGAGTAGCAGGGAAGGGCCGTTTAAGGGGATCGGGGGGGATGCTGGTGCAGGGGGGGGAGGGATTGAATGGGGGGGGGTTCTGCGGGGGGTTGGGAGGTCTGCGGGTGGGGGGTTGGGGTTTCACAGGGGCTTCGGCCCCTGCTGTGTTTTGCTTTAAATTTTTTTTTGGTTTTGTTTATTTGTTTTTTGATTTTTTTTTTTGTTATGTTTTTTTTTTTTGGAAAATGCTAAAAAAAACAGAAATAAATAGATATCTAATCTAAATTTTTTTAGTTTTTTTTATATTTTTTTAATTTTTTTAAATTTTTTCTACAAAAATATTACGGAAAGTAAAAAAAATTTCAATTTTTTTTTAAAAAACACTTGGAAAAGCAAAAAAAAAATTTCAAAATTTTTCAAAGAATAACCATAGAGAATGATATGTGATTTCGTACCTCCGAGGCCGTCTGGACCCAACGGTGGGCTCGATTTTTGTGTAGGAGATCGTTGGTGAGAGGTGATGCCCGAATGTGCTCTGGAAAACACCTGTATCCTGCAACAAGAAAACTTGCAAAGACAAACACTCACAAGATTGTGGATTAGATCACGGTGGGCGCCAAAATGTGAATGGGAAAATGAGAAATCTATAAAGATGAATTAACCCAAACAACAATGAAAAGTGCAAATAATAAGAATAGATAATAGAAAGCATGAAACTTACAACCTGTTACTCCACGGCTTCCATTGGTCGCCTATTCTCTCTTGATCTTGACTGACGAAGGTGGGCCCTCAGGGAGCTTGCTTCCTTGCTTCGATGCCTCAAGATGACAAGGGGGAAATGGCTATGTGATATGATTCCTACATTACGACAGTATGGAGAAGAGAAGAAGAAGAAGATTTCTTGGAGGAATTTGGGCATAGTAAGGATGCCAGAAGAAGTCTCTCAAATGGCTTAGAAGAGGGTTCTATTTATAGATTTTCTGAAAATAGAATGGAGGGTCAGGATCGACTGATGAGATCAATGGCTCTCATTATTTCTGAATCTTTAATTCATAATGGATGAATTAAAAATTCAGAGTGGAGGATAGTGAGGTATGACAATTGAATTAAGAATTCAAAGTGGAGGATAATGGATTATGACAATTGAATTGAAAATTCAAAGTGGAGGATAATGGATTATGACAATTGAATTGAAAATTTAGAGTGGGGGACAATGGGTTATGACAATTGAATTGAAAATTCAGAGTGGGGGACAATGGGTTATGACAATTGAATTGAAAATTCAAAGTGGAGGATAATGGGGAACATTGAATTAAGAATTCAATTTTGGATTTTGGAGGATATTAGCTAATTAAATATTAGGAATATTTAATTGTATGTGCAACATGGTGAGGTGGAAGGGATGAGGTGGATTGATGAGGTGGATTTTGTGAGGTGGATTTGGGATTTGAGACATTAGAAGAATTTAGGGATTTCAATTAAATGAACCAATCAAATAAACTTTGAATATTTATTTGATTGACAGAGGAAAATAAGAATTAAGATAAATATCAGAATATTTACTTAATTCGACCTGTGCCAATTTTAGGCTATTACAAGTACTATTGACGAGATGGTAGTGACCATGAAGGACTCTAGCCAAACAAAGCTATGCAACATGGATAAGAGGTACCCCATATAATTGTCCTGGGGTGGTTATTGATTAGTCTTTGAGAAAGTAGGCAAGAGCAGTTGCACAAGCTTTGAGGAAGTCTATTTGAAAGGGAATTGAAGACAAGGAGTAGCTCAATGACTGGCTTCTTGTGCACTATAGGGATCTAGGATGGGCAAAACAAATCCTGCTGACGAGATAGCATTGGACATGAAGGACTCTAGGCAAATCAAAATGCTCTCTGACATGGATAATGTTGATGTGTTTTTTATGCACATGCAAACTCAAAATAAAATACTAAGTATTCTATCCTCTCTTGATCAAAGACTCCCCAAATGCTAAACTTTGTGATCAAATGGGAGACTCCAAGGTTCCAGATTCATGTTCTGCAATGGATAGACTCAGTAATTGATGTGATAATGCTGGTAATCACAAAGGGACTTACGCTGAATTGACTACCTACTGCACTCTCAATATGTTATTCTCCTTGTTATGAAATGGAACTTCTTCTATCCAACTATGAAAAGAAAAGGCAAAAGAGAAAGGGTTTAGAAAACTATTCTAAGGACAATGAAATAATGAATCATGTCAAGATAGACAAATTCCTCATGAAACCTAACTCCGCTTCAACATGAGAACCAACAATTACACGAAGTAGGTGCAATCTCCAAAGGTAACCCAATGATTTTCATATTGTAAACCTCCATCCAAACACCCATAGCTGGCGTAGCTTGAACGAGCATTCACAACCGAGCTAAAGCAAGTGAAGGTTCAGGGTAACTTTGCAAAGTGAGTTGCCTTCAACAATCCACGAAAAGTATGAACCAAGAAGGAATTCATCAAATATCATTACATATACTCATTACATCAATGAACTTCTAATCTAATTCTACTCTAGTTGGAAACATTTCTCCATCATATTCGAGAATTTAGAAACCATGCTAACATTCCAAAACCACAAGATCACAATGGAACTTTCAACAATGAGCTTGTATTAATCTTGAAGTGTATTATTACAACAATTTCATATGTCCCTTCAATGATTTCGAAGAGTTTCCTCTAATCTACTCCTATTCTACTCCTACTCTTGAGAGAGCTAACAACTTCTAACCTTACAAATGAGAGAAATGGGCCTTATATAGTCTCCAAAATTACATGAACGGCCAGGATTGATTTGCAAACCAATGGCCTAGATGAAGACAAGGCATAACCACCCAAAAGAGAGGCAATGAAGGCACATTTTCCGATGTGATAAACTTGAAATGGAATCTTTGGAGCATCTTGCACATGGGCGCCCTCCTTGGCCTTTTCTTGATGTACATGTATTGAACTTGGACGGATGATGTGGCAAAATGTGACTGATCCATGATGTGCACATGCCTCCTCAACAACTTCTCAAGCAAATTGGTTTGATTCTCTCTTTGTTTACACTGCTTGGAATACTTTCCTAGATTGCTGGATTTTCACCTATGGAACTTGGCATCTTTCGAACTTGAAAACTTGGGAAACTTAGAATTTCTTCATGTAATTGATGGATTGCTTGATGATTGATCCGTTTCTCTTCTCATCATGTTCTTGTGTTTATGCAGGATTTGACTCTAGATGGTGCAAGAAGTAGAAGATGTCTTTGTCCGTGACTTCCTGGAATGGATTGCATTATGTTCTCTATCTCTGCCTGGTGCATGAAACGAGTGATCCTAGATTCTTAAACTCCTGGACGTGCACTTTCTCGATGATGAAGTGATGAGTCTTGATGTCGTGCAGTGGACCTCCTCTGATGATGACCTTGGATGCGCATGTGAAGCTTTCGGTGATATCTTCTCCTTCTTTGTGATCTCGAGCAACACTCTTCCAAGATCTAAACGTTCTCGGTGCAAGCTTTGCCATTCTGCTTTTTGTAACCTCCATCACCTACCACAAGGAAAACAATTGTCAATTTCAAAGATATTGATCATCAACAACCTTTCATTAGGATTCTTCTAACATTTCACTTTTAGATACCTTGCAAAGGTCTTGGGTTAGATCTTACTTTTTTCTATACAATGAAGAATGTTTTGTTCTCATGTTTTAAAACTTGCCTTTTACCCCTTCTGGCCGACCTAGCAACTTGCCTTGGTTTGAGTGCATTTGACTAATGTTGAAGAAATTTCTTCATGATGAGCACATTTGAAGTATGTTAAAGAAATTTCTTGCTTGAGGGCACATATGGCAACGGGCAAAGAAATTTTCCTTTGGCAGAGCGCATATGAGACAGGTGCTGAAGAAACTTCTCAAGTTAGAGAATCAAATAGTAATTTTTTTAAAATAAAAGGCACATGTCATGATAGCCTCCTATACCCTAGTGCATGCGGGAAATTAGTGAAAGAAACAATGTACTCATGCACCCTATCTTTCACCTTGATTTGCAAGAATTAATCCTTCAAATTAGACTCAAAAAGGAAAGAGAGGACAATAAAGAACACCACTTGCAGCACTGTCTTGAAAATTCGCCTCCAAACTTAAAGAATTTTGATGCAAATTTTATTTTTCTGCTGAAATTCGCCCTGTTTCTGCTGCAATTTGCTTTGGATATTTGTTTTTGAATTGATGTTTTTGAAGTGTTCTTTGATTTGCCTTTTATACCAACTCCAAGCGCCTCCTTCACCTAGGTCGGCCTTCTCTGGCAGCTTTTTGCTTTTATTTTAAAATATTCTGATTTCCTCTTCAGTTTGGGCTGACCTGACCTAGGCCTGAGCACATTTGGAGAAGAGTGAAGAAATTTCTTCATGGTGGTTGCATTTCGAGGCTACTAAGGAAATTCTTCCTTGCTGGGCGCATATCATGAATGTTAAGGAAATTTTATGTGAGGGCGCATATGGAGGCTACTAAGGAAATTCTTCCTTGCTGGGCGCATTTCATGAGACATGAAGAAATTTCCTTTGGCGCACTCAGGGGGTGTTCAAGAAGTGGAGCGCATTTGGCAATGGATGAGGAAATTTCCCCTTTGAGGGTGCACATAGGACATGCTGGAGAAATTTCCTATGTGGGAGCGCATATGACAAATGTTGAAGAAATTTCTCCAGGTTGGGCACATTTCTTGAGTGCTGAAGAAATTTCCTTAATGAGGGCGCATTCCACGAATGTTAGAGAAATTTCCTAGAGGAAATTTCCTCATGGAAGGCGGGTTGCGCTCATGGAGAAGAAATTTCCATACTTAGCCATTTTTCAGTGCCTGAAATCCAAGTATATTTCAAAATATATTTAACTATATGTTTAGATATTTCCTATACCTTAAATATTTTGAAATATACTTTTAGGATGTTTGAGATAGGTCTTGGATCTAGGGATTTAACATGTAGATTCTAGATTTTTAGGATCCACCAGATTTCAGACTTAGTCATTTTTTAGGATTTCAGGACACGCATCAGGATTCTAGACTTAGTCAATTTCAGGGCTTCAAGACATGCATCAGGATGAGAGGATATGGACTCCTCAGCAAGAGTTTGGCGAGACTTGGGTAAAACAACACTGCCAAAACCTACAAGCTCAGAGAAAGCCCAAACCTAAAGCAAAACGAAGACAAAAGCAAGACAAAAAAAGGGGGGTCCCCATTTGCAATGTGGCAATGTGTGATTACATCACAACAGATAATAGATAGCCCAAATAATTGTCTTGGGGTAGTTGTTGGTTTGTTTGTGAGAAAGGGGTCAAGAGTAGTGCTGCAAGCGTGAGGGAATTTAATTTGAGAGGGAATCAAAGATGAGGGGCAGATCAAATGGATGGCTTCTGGTGCACTATAGGAATGACTAAGGGATCTAGAAGGGGTGAAACAAATGTTGTTGACAAGATAGGAACAACTGTATGGACTATAGCCATGACTTTGTCCAACATGGCTAAGAGATAGCCCAAATAAATTGTCCTGGAGTGGTTGTTGATTCAGATTGGTTTGTAAGAAAGGAGTCAAGAGAGCGCTTCAAGCTTGGGTAAGTCTATTTGATAGGGCATCAAAGATGAGGAACAACTCAAATGGTTAGCTTCTTGGGCACTCCATGCAAGGGATCTACGATAGTAGAAAATTGAAATAACTTCTTTTGAACTGTTTTTGACAAGATAACAATGGCTATGAAGGATTCTGGTCAAAATAAGACTGTACAACATGGATAAGGGACATCCCAAATAACTGTCTAGTAAATGGTGTCTGCTTGCACAAGTTCAACTTACTATGTCCATGGTGAGATTGCAGATAGTGGAATACTTATTTAGAGGTTTTAGGCACCTTCGGAATCTTGGCTGTTTACTCCATTAATTAGGGTGGGAAAACTAAATTTAATTGTGAAGTTGGATTTGGATATAGAACTTGATGATGGTAAAGAAAGTCCACTCAAGTTGACTTTGTCATTACTTAGAAAATGTCACATAGAGGAAGCCAAGGACTCCAAAGCTTGGCTATGAAAAGGACTAGGGGCTTTTGGAAATGTAAGTGTTTGCATTCAGAAATCAAGCCTCTAGAAGTGTATAGTGAAAGAAGAAGAGAAACATAGTGCACCCATGTGACCCAAATTAACTTCTGAAGGCTGCTAGAATAAGTTTATCTACTAGTTGAACTAGCAGTCCATTTGCATAGATGATGAGAAAAAAACCATAATTTCCCAGGTAACTAAATTGATGAAGCATTTTCAATTGCAATTATCAAGAAGGCATCAAGTTCGAGCCTTGCTTCAAATTCTAGGTAGTGTCTTTATTCTTCCTCCCATGGCTAATGAACAAGCTATTCTTCTCTCTTGCTTCCAAAACCCCACACCCAAGTCTATTCTTTGGTATTTTTTGTCAACACAATCATCAAAGTAAGAAACCAACTTCCCATGTACACAGTTGTAATCATATATCTCCCTCCACCCAATACCCATCTTGATCCAATGATTCTATCCTCCAACAAGATTTTTACAAACCAGGCTAGAGGTGACCCTAGTTGAATGGACTGTTGCCTCTTCTCTATTCGGACAATCCACTCCACCTTTTAACTCTCAGGGGGAAGTGCGATCTCTCAAAAAGGCCTTGAAAATCTTGGGGGGATTCATCCCTCATTACTGCTCTTCATATCATACATGGAAGCATAGTTTGCAAACTCGGACTTGACTTGGACTTGGCAGACCAAATTTTTTTGACTCGGCGAAAACTCAACAAAACTTGGTGACCTAAAAAAATACTTCAATTTTTGAAAAAACCATAAGTTTTATGCAAAATACAACTACAAAATGTATCAAATGAGTTTGGTGGGGGTCTGGGGCCAATTTTGCTACTATGTGATGGACAGGTCCGAATCTACTCTTGAAATCCCCTAAAAATCCTTTCAAATTGCTCTTCAAATCCACTAAAAATCCTCAAATCTGCCATGTGATGTTTAGCTAAGGCGTGAGGGTTTAAATAGCAAAATATCTGTTTTTTTCCACATAAATCTTGCGTCTAGTTTGCATTTGATCCGTCTGGGTGAGTACTTGGCAAAATTTCGGCAAAAACTTGACATTGACTCAGAAAATAGACTTGGTGAGTAAATTTGCGAGTTACTTGTTTTGCTTAGAAACATGCGAGTATTCGGCGAGTTTGCAGTCTATGCATGGGAGCATACAAAGTTAAGTAGGAATGTAGACGAGCAAGGCATTCAAAATCCCTTTCTTGAGAGATGCATTGTATACTTAGTTAATTGTATGCAGTAGCAAGAAAAGTGTATGGTACACTTTGTCAACAACAACTAAGAAAACTCCTTAGTGAATTGGCCAAATGAAGGGTGGCTGAAACAACAATGCAAGAACAAGGAGGGCCTAAACCCACTCCAAGTTGACAAGAAGTTTAGGCTGAAGTCTTAGTAGAGGCAACTATTGAAAGTTTAGAATTGGTTGTTTTGATAGATAGACGTCTAGCACAGGTCTTGTGTACCAAATTGACAACCTCATGCAACCATAGAAGAAAAAATAAGTCTCTTTCAAGGACATCCGTGGAATGTAATCATTTTCTTGTAAAATAGTCTCAAACGCCCAAGCTACATGAAGATTGATCAGATTTTGATAGGGAGACATGCCATCCTTGGTTGGCTTTTAAGTTGTGTGGTGATGTCATTTGTTGTAATATCCTCAACAAATTTTAATATAAAATATTTACCACTTTTTGATCACTAAGATCTCGTGAGGGCAAGGTGAGAGCATATGGTGGATGAATAATGATTTTCATATATATTATTTCCAATAACAACAATGCTGAGAAAGATGTAATAATGGATTGCAAAAATAATATAAACATGCTGAAGCTTCAAAGAATAACACACAAATATGAATAAAGATTCCTTCACAGTATAATGGTGCTTCAATGATTACAAAATATATGCTTCCACAATATGCTGAAGCTTAAAAAATACAAAACTTGCTGCAAATACCAAAATATATGTTGAAATCCAAACAAAGTTTTGAAGTACAAATACAACCTCTGTGAGATTGCTCTTAGGAAATCAAAGGGTTTTTGTCCTCCAATCTTCGAAGAACCAAAGGGGTTTCGTCCTCTGATCTCTAGAATCCAAGGGTTTTTATCCTCAAATCCTATAGCTAAACACAAGGCTCAAACTATGGTAGAAAAGACTGAATGAATTGGCATATGTCTCAAAGGAAACCAAGCACTTCAAAATATAGTACCAACAAGGCACAAATTCAAATGCCCCACTTTCCCTCTCAAAGATAACAGTTAAATATTAATGAAATTCTTGTCGCAAAATAGTCCTCATTTTGTCATGAATACCAACTTGTAATTCCTCATTAATAAGCCATAATAGAAATCTGTCATGAGGAAGTTGCCAAGTACTCAAGGGTTACAACAACCCACTTCTAGAATCCTACGCCCTACTAAGTCATTATTTTATTATTATTTATTTCTACTACAGATTTGTAGTGTCTAAAGACCACATTATTAAAATATTTTCTTATCCTTATCAGGGAAATAAGGGTTGGGCCAACATAAGATAAATTAATTAAAAGGGGACATTACATTTGTTTAGGACTCGTTGATTTTATATTATGCAAGATTAGCGTTTGAATAGATAGATCTTCATCGTGCTAATATATAATCAGTATCACAGGTCTTATGAGGTGGAGCTTTTTTATTGGATATATTGCAACTTAGGGATGAAATCCTCTTTTTATTTGAAACTGCAAGCACCCTTGTATTTTGTTCAAATCGAGGCTTAGGATGTTATAATTATCCACCTTTTTAGTATAATATTGACTGATATAAAAAACGATGATGGTGAAGAAAGTCTATTGGGATCTATGAGAAAAAAATGAAAAAATTGGGTTGATGGAGCCAATTACCCCTTTTGGTGCCCTAGAATATTGAGAGATAGGTTGGGAGGTCCATTTTGGATTTGATTTAAGGGGCTTTATTTTGTCTCTCTTGGCGGTTAATGTAATGTCCCCTTCATGAAACATGGTTAGTCCATCATTGAGTTCCTGTGGACTAGCAGTTTGGTTAGGGAATTGTGGTTATTTTGGCCTTGGAGGTATTTGTCGGTGATGGAGATGTGGTTCGTCTTCAGTGGATCCAGTTGGCACCCTATGGGTTGGCTCAGTGTGCTCTTGGTTGTGACTTACTATTTTTAGTAAGTTTGGGTTCAGTGTCGGTTCGAGTTTTTCAGAGTGGGGTCAGATTCCTCTCGTCGAGAGCTTTCCGACGAGCTATAGATCATTTCATTCCGACACCGTCTTCATATTTATTTTAAAGTCCGAAGATTATTATCGTTATATTTAATTTGGACTTTATAACATGTTGAGGGGAAAAGTGACTTTATTAAAATGAAGACATAAAGCAAGTTATGACCTTGGGCGCCCATCCCTAGGAAAATAAAAGATGTTTTAAAATGACAAATTCCCTCCTAAAACCCAACACTCATCTTGGAGGAGGAATAAAAGATGAAATGAAAGCTCATTTGTTTATGCTATGTTTTGATATTCTTCACTTGTGAGCTTTGCTAGGGTTTGAGGATTCGAACCAGGCTTTTGGAGACAAAAATCTCCTTGACTGACGACATTCTACAGGTGTGCAATACCACCCAAAGGTGCTATTGATGGTGGATGCATTCAATATTCACATTTGTGCTTGCAATGGAGTTCTTCGAAGTTGTTCCTTGGGATTAATTGATATATCTTTCGTCATCAAGATTGTATGCTGATATTGGAGTGATTGGAGGAAGTTTTTGGTGTGAAGGAAGAGAGTTTTGGTTGCTGCATCTATTTCATTTGTTGGCTGTACACCTAGCAGCCAGGCCGTACATTCTTTGTGGGCTGTTTGGAGCATGTTAATGGCAGATTTCTCACCTTTCTAGGGTCACCCAGCCTAGGAGACTTGGTGCAGGTTTATTTGAAGGAGTTTTGGAGAGTTTTCTGGAGTTTGTTTGCTGTTCATCACTTTCAGCAGAGGCCGTACACCTTCAGGAGTGACGTGGGGGCATTTTCGCTACATTCCTCTTTGTGGGTATTGCGGATTTTGCATTGCTAGAGGCGTTTGGAGCCCTTTGTATTGCTGATATCATTTTGTATGCTCACCTTTGTATTTCTTGGGAGAATGGAGTGATTTCCAGCCATACCCATTGCTGGTCCAGCTACGGCTGTTGTATGAAGTTTCAAATCTCAACATGGGTATGTGCTAGTAATTGTTTTTGGTCATTTTACTATCTGGGTATCTGTTAGTTTCTCCATATCTATTGTACTTTTTCTGGGTTTGCAATATATTCTCTATTTTGTATGCTCCGACAACACATCTGCAGGAAAACTGAAAACCCCTTCTGCATTCTTCTCTCTAGTCTGAAAGATCACAAAAAATTAATAAAAATCACACATAAAAAGATCTTAAAAATTTACAAACAGGTACGACACATTACAGTGGTATCAGAGCAGTGATCTTGCCATCCTGTGAGGTTTAAAATAGACATGCAGAAGTGAGAATTAGACATACAGCCGGGTGCTGATAGATATTACTTTAGATAGAGACAAGGTACAACAAATCTACCGAGAACATAGAATCCACAGTTCGTAGAACTAGAGAATCCAGTGCCACAAACATATCCATTTGATACAGATACAGAGATTGTTGCTACTGAGGAGCAACTGGTGGTATTTTATAGTGAGGAAGATCTTGAGGTTCCAAGAACAGATCCCTTTTTCGTTGTACTTCCAGAACATCCAGAAGAAATGGGAGATAGGGATATAGGAGAGCCTAGCACAAGGACTTGGCACAAGGACAGCAGCAGTTGATTGACAGGATGGATAGGTCTCAGATGGCACTTACACGGCTTCTTGGCCATTTATTTCCAGAGTTGGATGAGGATAGGAATAACAGAGACAAAAATAATGGGGACTGGAATGATAGAGACAGACACAGAGATAGGGGTAATGGAGACCTGGAGAGCAGAATGGTGACAAAAACATTGGGGACAGGAACAGATACATGGATCTTGATGGAGACACTTTGGTGAATAACCGGGGTGCTACACAGCTCATAACCACAGATAGACCAGGCATTCCTATCTTTGTACCGAGGACGAGATGCCCAAATGGGATGCTACACAGTTGGAGTTTCATGAAGAGATTTTCAAAGATTGGCAGGCTTCTAGTGGGGAGTTTGGGGCTAAGATGACTTTCAGGGATTAGTCTGATCTTAGGATGAGACATAGACCGAGAGGAGGTAACAAGCAGCAGAGTAATGAGCTACAAAAGAAAGTTAGTAAGATGACTTTACCATACTTTGATAGTTCAGGAAAGACTTCAGCAAGAGCTTGGGTCCAAAAGTTGGACAGTTATCTCCAGATTAGCCCCATGCCAGAGATTGATGCTATCACATATGCAACCTTATATTTGGAGGGCAGTGCACACAAGTGGTGGAGCAATGGGAAGGTAACTATGGGACATGAGCATATCACATCATATGTTGAGCTCACAACCAGACTAATTGATAGGTTCGATAAGGACCCCGAGTTGCAATTCAAGGAGCAGGCACAGTTGAGACAGAGTGGATCGGTGGACTCGTACATTTCAGAGTTCCAGGATCTTTCAGTAATGGTTTCAGATATATCAGAGAGGAGGCTGATCATGCTTTTTGTTGATGGTTTGTCTAATCCTCTACGAGGATGGGTGAAGGGTTTGGACCCTATGACATTGCAGGAGGCCATGAAGAAGGCCTGTGATATGGAGTCTTCTGCTTGGAGGAGCAAATTTCAGAATAAGAACATCCAGCATAGGAGGGATAAGGAGAGAGTCATGATACCTTTTCACAAGGACTCAGGACACTAGCCACATAAGAGTTCTTCCAAGTTAGATAATGACCAGCTGAATGATCTCAGGAGGAAGAACCTCTGTTTTCGCTACAGAGAGCCTTGGGATCCCAAGCACAAGTGTGCAGCCCAAGGAAAGGCCAAAAAGATAGAATATTTTTCAGCAGATGAGTCCGTGGAGTCTGAGACACATTCAGAGCAGCATATAGAAGATAGTGATTTAGAGACAGATGTTGCATCTGAGGTTTCAAGAAAGGATGAGGAGACCTCTCTATCTACAACCCATATCTCGAGCATTCAGAGAGAAGGGTCATTTAGGATCCGAGGAGTGTTGGGTGGACAAAGATGCATTACACCGCTGGATACAGGTGCCACTCATAACTTTGTAGACGAGGGCTTGGTTGCAAAGAGGGGATTGAAGACAGAGGAGTTCGAGGGGTTTAAGGTGAAGGTAGCCGATGGGTTCATACTCACTTGCACTAGGAGAATACCAAATTTGACCATCCAGCTAAACAATTACACTTGCTAGTCAGAGTTCTATGTTGTTAGCAGGGTGACATGGATGTTGTGCTGGGTATGAAGTGGTTACATGAGATGGGTGAGTTCACTCTCAACTTGAGTATGATGGAGATGAAGTTTGAGGTGAACGGAGTTAGACAGGTACGGCACATTACAGTTAATATATGAGTATTTGGGAGTCTTTAATCCAGTTTTTGTAGGGTATGGAAAATGCTCAAGATGAATTTTTTTGACCCCTTAAGTCGCTTATGGCAGCCACAAGGTACAGGCAGTTTTGGTTGTGATGGCATGTAGGAGGAAGCAATTGGTAGATTATATGAGGACCTTACTACCACTCTCATGTTTGGAGGTGTATAGGACCACACTAATTGCACGCAGGAGCTGATTAGAGGATGACTTGCTTCTGTTAAAATAAGTGGTTGTGAAGTTATGTTTGTGATAATTTGATTTGTAAATTTAAAGAAAGCTAATAGGTGTTGTATGCATAACAAAATTTTTGCACTAAGGCAAATTCTAAGTATAGAACTTGTTGTTTTGTCACTTGTAAGCCGTTTTTGAGTCCTTGTTACCAGTAGTTGCCGATTTTGTCATTGTCAGCTCTAGTTAGCATCTATGTAATACCCACAATAGTAGGTTTTCAAGTATGTTGGGTAGGTGGATGCATCATCTAGGCTATAAGGAAAGGTATTTAAGAGCAAACGTGGGCAAATGAACAACAAACCTTTTGAGGCATGTTTTGATGAAACAAACGTACCTAGGGTTTATTTCTAGTTGGAGAAAGGGATACAAGTGATTTGGAGTGTGTCAAAGGGAACAAAAGTCATGTTGGAGGGCCACAATCATGTGAGCATGAAATAGCCTTCCTTGTTTTGTGTTTTAGTTTATCTAATCGGGGTTAAGTTTTTCACACTGTTTGAAGGGTTTTCTGCCGTTTAGTTGAAACCTACTTGTGTTTTGGGTGTTGTTTCCATAACATAACACACATGCAAATATATATATATATATATATATATATAGCAAAATACACAGAATGGAGAATACCCAATTGCTCTATTCCATTAATATTGTATAAATAAGCAGATATAAACAATACCCATATCATGAAATGCTAAGAAAGGAAACTCTTTACATACCCATTTGCTGTAGTAGTGTATACATGGCTGGAAACTGATAGAACAACTAACACAAGTAAATGTATCCAAAACCGTATAAAATCAGTTCGTAACTTTCAACTCAGCAATTTACAATAGATATAAGGTGTGTTTAACCCTTTAGAAGCCTCACAAAAACTCCCAAAATCCAATGTGGCTGTAGTGGCTGGGACGATTGGCTGGAAGTGTAAACAACATGATACCAATGTAGAATGGTTCCAAATCTGCCCTCAACACCCTTGTCTATCACTGCATATCCCAAACACTCTGCTAGGAGGATGATACACCACCAAACAGTCCTCAAAATGCATAGAAACACCTCATAGTTGTATGGCTGGGCCTAGAGCTGGTACGACGCTCGGCCTAGGGATCAAAACAATACCAAATCACCTCCAAAACACTCCAAAATCAGAACATAAGGCTCTCAATATGCTACCATAATTACAGAGGAAATTAACTGATGATATCACTGAGTTTTCTCCTCCGCGACAAACTCCAAACTCCGAAAATTGAATACCATGAAGTGCCAATGTAACCACTGAATATGGCTACCTCAAAGCCTCCTTGGGTGGTTTCTCACACCTGTGGATAGCTACTACCAATGGTGGTTTCCATCACCAAAAGCCATGGCTGGAAGAAGTTCTCCAAACCCTCATTTGCAGAGCAATATCCAAGTAAAAATGATGTCATGAATGAGCTCTTTTCTTTTGATTTTAGCTTTTATATTTCCTCATGAGAGTCACCACTTTTGAGAAGGAATATAACTTTATTATTTTTCACTTTAATTTGCTTTATTTCCTCCCATGAGGCATCCAAGTCCAAAGGTGACTTTATTTTTGCATTTTTTGTAATTTTACTAAGTCACCACATTATAATATAAAGTTCAATTATTAAATATTAAATATCAACTTATGGACTTTAATATGAAAGGCCAAATGGATTATGATCTTTAGACCGTTGGAAAGGTCTCATCAAAACGCTCTACCTTCAATCTTGAACTTCCCCAATCGGATGAAACCCTAACTTACTAAAAATAGTAAGTTCCAACCAAGGTGTTCGAAATTGACCAGACGAACTCCTAGAGTTCCCTAACCACATTGGTTAGTCTACGGGAACTAGGTATAGACTAACCCCATCAAAAAAAGGGGGATATTACAGAGCATGATTCCAAAGATCTTGGGCATGCCTCTAGAGGGTCTAGTGTCATGTTGCAAGTGAAAAATTCCTTAAAATAGTAAAATCATAAAATGCATGCACTTCTCAATGCCCACGAAGAAATATATTACTAAAGTGACTTAAAAAGCACTTTTTAACTTACGTGGCAAACGTTAATGCACAATTAGAACAAAAGTGCACCTTTTTACTTAAGTGATGAAACTCAACATCAAATTACAATGGAAATTTGACTTTTTGACACTAAAGTGAAAAAGGGTGCCTAGGATGACTTGATTGTCAAAGTGAAATTATATACAAAAAAGTGACTTTTTGACTCTTAAGTGAAAAAGGGTGCTTGTGATGACTTAAGCATCAAAGTATCAAAGTGAAATTAGATAAAAAAGTGACTCTAGGAAGCTTGGGTGGCCCCCTCATGATTTATATGTCAAAATGTCAAAAGTCACAAACATGACAAAAGTGCATCATACCCTCTTGGGGTGCCTAAATTCACTTAAGTGGCAAAATGTCAAAGTGAAAACATGAAAAAGTGCTCCCAAGTGCTCAACCACTCCCCTAGGAGATTGGATAACAAAAGTAAAAGAAAAGCATAAGTGAAAAGTGCCCATGTAGGCCAAAAAGTGCACTTGAAGAGAGAAAGACACTCAAGTGACCAAGTGAATGTCAAATTATAATAGAAAATGAAAGGATGACTCAAAAGCATACCCTTTACACAGAGAAGTCCAAGTCTCGAAAAGGATGTTGTTGGAGCAAATTTATCAACATCTTGTTGACTAGTAGATTCTTTAAGTTTTATTATAGTTGCCCAAGGATCAACACTTGTCTTCATCATGGATAGGATTTAGGTACGAGACATTGAATTGCACAGGTTTTTGATGAAGGATTTAGACTCAAGTCACCAAGATTGGTCATCAGGTTTCAAGGCTTCTTTAGAGTGTCTATCAAGTCAAAATAGAGGAACTACAACAAAATCATCACCAAGAACTAATTGTTTGATTGGCTATTACAACCCATGCTATCTTTAGCAGTCATTATTTTCGAGAAGATAATCATATTTTGAGAAATCTATTTTAGGACAACTATTGATAGATTGGCTATTTTTTAGACAACTTTCAAGGTGGTCTATTTTGAGTTGATAGTTATTCTTATCATAAATCTACTTGAAGATTTCCTAATTTATGTATTGGATTTTTGGACCAAAGTTGTATAATAAGCTTGCTTTGTGTGCAAGAAAACTATTTATAATGTAGTAGTTCTAGTTAACTTTTTTTTGTTATTTTTCATTCAAAACCTTGTAAAATTTATAAATAAGTGCTTTTGGCACTTAGTTTTTAATGGAATAGTAACTTTATGCCTACTTGTTGCTGAGAATATTCTCCGAGTTTTTGTGTTTTTTAGGTAGATTGAATAATTTTGTGTGAGATTGCAAGTTTTGTGTTGTTCTCACAAAAGTAGTTAATTGTAGCTGTAGTGTCCCCAATCGGAAACATGCAATATATTTGTATTCTTTTCTGAATTTATGAAATCAAATGAACCAAACAGCAAATACACAAACTGATCACAAAATTTTAAAACCCTTATTTGCTGGTGTAAAATCAGATCTTGCTAATTTTAGTATAATCAAACTCTAGGGTGATGAAATTATTCAACTTTTGCAATATGAAACCCTTCAAACTGAAACAAATGAATTGAAAATTGAAAATAATGATGGAAAATACTTGATCAAACCCTCAAACACTTCATAAGCCAAACTTGAACCAGATTGTGATAAATTTAATGGCTGGTACAAACCCTAGGTCACTTAAAATGCCCAGGTCAGATTCAAACATAAATTTGGAAACCCTCAAAGTCTGATTTTATTGATTTTTGCAATGATTACAAGCTAGAAATTGTTCTAAAACAAAATCAGATGTAAAATTACAATTTTAAACTCACATAGACCTTATTGGAGTGGTATGGCTGGTTGAAAATCTAAAGAAAAATGCTGATAAAATTTAGATTTGCCCTCAAAGCACTTGCAATATGCCAATATCAGAAAATTTCCCCTTACTATTTAATTCAAATTGCTGATTACTGATAAAAGATGACTGAAATAACATAAAACAGTAGCTAATGTGACTGATTTCATGCTCAAATACCTAATTTTCCTCCTCCAAAGATGGCTCTCAGCTAGGGGTGACAAAAACACTTGCAAATAGAATCATATTTGCCTCCACACTGAGCCCAAAAATGCTGACTGTTGCAGCAATATACAATCTTCAAAATGTTAAAATTTTATCAAATCACTGTAGCAAACTAGAAATTGTCTTCAAATCCTCAACAAATCAACACAACTATGATCTTCGGATGGAATCACCCAAAATGAGAAACAAGGGTTTTCGTTCTTGATTCCCAAATGTGAAATTCAAGAGGGTTTTTATTCTCTCAAACTCTGGACAAACCAAGGGTTTTCTTCCTTGGATGCCCTAGATTGAACAAACTGCTCAAATCTGAAAATAGTATACAAAGGATAGCTTGAATGATGATCAAATGAGAAGCCGTGCGCTCCTTTTATAGTTGCCTCCTTGTTTAAAATTTGGGCCCTAGTATTAAAAAAAAAACTTCTTATTTTTGGCCCAAGCATTTAATAAAATACTTTTATTATAAAAAGTATTTAAAAGTACTTTTTAATTTTAATTTTATTTTATTTTTATTTTAAGTATTAAAAATACTTTTACTTTAGTACTAATGTTTAAAAACACCTTTTATTTCAATAATAATATTATTAAGTTGCCCTTAAAATTAGAAATTATTGGGCCCAACTTAAATATTGTTATTAATTATTTTTAATATGAAAAAGGGGACATGACTGTAGCTTTGTATGCAATTCCCCATTGTTCAATTTGCTGATTCGTGTGTGTGCTGCCCTAAATCTAATTCCACTTTGTACTCAGGGTATGTGTAGGATGATGATGGGCCAAACTATACCTCTAAGTAGCAATGAAAATACAAAAAATCAGATTTAATCAAGTTCATGTGAAAATTTGAATGGATTATTTACACAATTTGAAAAAGATGTAAGAACAAAATTTGTAGAGGATTGAATCTAGTTTATGAGCTACTAATTTTTTTTTTAAAACTAAATTTACTTAGTGAAAAATGAACATTTCAATGAACAACTATTAAATTTTTCAGAAAAAAATAAAAAGTGGGTGTTTGTCTAGCCAACCTAACTATGAGCAAAAAAAAATATTTTTTTTGAAATTGTCAAAATAAGTAGAGGACTCATGCCGAGATGTGACGCATATTTTTTTGAAATTTTTTTTCCAATAAAATAATTAGTTATGATTTTTTTACTAACTTTTTTTAAAAACTAAAGAGTAATTGTCCAACCCATAGATGCAAGACTTGCCATTTACTCACCAATTTTTGATAAACTTGCGAGTTTTTTCAGGCCGCGAGTATTACAGGCAAAAACTCGCCAAAAAAAAACTAGAGTTTTTTCAGAAAAACTCGCGAGTCTGTGCCAAAAACTCGGCCTGCGTGAAAAGTGCAATTTCGGTGGTGTTTAAAGGTATTTTGTGACTCATTTTTGGTCATTCTACTTGCTCCAAATGAGAAAAAAACCCCTCCCAAGCATTTTACACCTATTTGCAGCAATTTGGCATCGACCAAACAAGATTTGCGGTGGATTCGAATCGAAATTGAAAGGCAAATCAAATTTCCAGGTAGGTTTTTGTTTTTTTTCTTTCTCTTTCTTTTTTTGAAATTTCGTCTTCATTTTTTAAGCATCTAAGTTTAAAAAACATCATGAATGTAGTATAAATGGATTTGTATTGATCAAAACAAGATTTATATTCATAAAAACAAGATTCATCACTGTTTTGTTTGCATTTTTTCTGATTTTTTCATTTTTTTCACATTTTTTCATTTTTCTTCATTCTTCTTATTTCAATCCAAATTTTTTTTGAAGAAAATGTTTAAGTCTTAGATTAGTTTGCATTTTTAGTAATTTAGAGTAATTTTTTTATTTCTTCATTGTTTTCATATTTTTTCCAAACCCTAGTTAATTTTTTTTTTGTTGAATCCATTTTTTTTGGAACAAAATGTTTAACTTTAGAATTTTACGTTAGTTTAACTTTAATCTATCAAGTAGAAATCTAATTTAGGTTGTTTTTTAATTTTCTATTAAAAAACTAACAACTTGTGCTTTCTCTTTGTATGTGTAGGTTAATTTATAATGGCAGATAGAGATGCTTCTATATCCGGTTCAGCCTCAGGCCTTGTTGCATCATCATCATTTGTAGGCAAACGTCCTCCAGGAGCTAGAGATCCTGCGTGGAAATATGCCTATCTAGGACCGTACCCTGGCTCAGGTTTTTGCATCCAATGCGAAAAGGTATACCGTGGAGGCATTAACCGCCTCAAATACCATCTTGTAGGCATCAATCGTCGTGATGCGAAGGCCTGTACTAAAACCACAGAAGAAATAAAAAGACAAATGAATGCCATACTTGCAGCCGTAGAAGAAAGAAAATTACAAAGGGAGAAGGCAAAGGCAGCCATGCAAGCATCCATAGCTTCTTCTCAAGGTGCTCCAATCAACCTTGAGTCAGATGATGATGCACTTCAGGGCATAGTGGGCTCTCTTTGTGGTCCACGTAATCGAAGGCAACCCACCACCATTGTGAGCCCTTCATCTACTTCCAGTAGAGCACCAGGATCAACACCTACACGCACAGTAGATAGTTTTTTTGTGCCTAGAAACACACCTGGATCACAAACTTCCTTAGAGGCAACTGGGTGGAATAAGGAGGTGCATGACCATGCATACATTGCTTGTGCCGATTTTTGGTATTTCAACAACATCCCTTTCAATGTGGCAAATTCTCCTTATTGGCATAATTTGGTTACTGCACTGACGGTTGCAGGAAAGGGCTTTAAGGCACCTTCTCGCATAGAATTGAGTGGGAGGCTAGTTAATTTAATCTTTTAGGTTTTAAGTTTTTGATAAATTTATGTTCTTTAATTTATAGAAATTTATGATGAATTTAAGCTATTTTTTGTTTACAAACAAAATTGTTGTACTTAATTTCACTTTGTACTTGTAGGTTGCTTACAAATGCAAGAGATAGGACAAGGGCAGTGGTGGAAGACCAAAGAAATGAATGGAAAAAATATGGCTGCTCTATTCTTTCCGATGGGTGGACGGATGGTAAAAACTGCACCATCATTAATTTTTTGGTAGCTTGCAAGAATGAAGTGTTCTTGAAATTAGTGGATGCCTCCAACATAGTGAAAAATGCAGAAAATTTGGCTAAAATGTTGGAGCAAGTTTGCATGGAGGTTGGGATTGAAAATGTTGTGCAAATAATTACTGACAATGCAACAGCATATGTGGCAGCTGGTAGAATCCTCCAAGAGAGACATCACACAATTTTTTGGACACCTTGTGCAGCACATGTCCTTGACCTTCTTTTGGAGGACATAGGCAAGCTTGATTGGGTCACATCGATTGTAGAGGATGCAAGGAGGATCACAAAATTTATCTACAATCACCTTTGGGTTCTTCACATGATGAGGGATTACACTGAAGGGAAAGAGTCGGTGAGATCCGATGTGACAAGGTTTGCAACGGTTTTCTTAATGTTGCAAAGCATTCTTGGTGCATTGGCGGTTTTGAAACAAATGTTTGTGTGCCCAAAATGGACAGAATCATCTTATGCGAAGAAGCCAGAAGGAGACAAGGTTGCATGCATTATCTTCGACAAAGTATTTATAGAAAGAGCTACAGAGATTGTGAAAGTAACTTCAAAACTTCGAATTTAAATTCAAATTGAATATTTATTTACTTTTAATGTCTTTCATTGTAAATTAGTAATTTTAATCTTTTTGCATTTTTATATTGTAGGTGTCGGAGCCCTTGGTTAGAGTCCTCCGCTTGGTAGATGGGGATAAAACCCCAATGGGGTATCTTTATGAGGCCATGGATAGGGCCAAGGAAGCTATAAGAACTTATTATAAGGGGGACAACCTCAAATTTGATCCCATATGGGAGATTATTGATAGGAGGTGGAACAATCAACTCCACCAAGCCATCCATGCAGCAGGGTACTTTTTGAACCCCCGTTTTTTCCATTCAGGCACCTTCTCAGATCCTACTGGAGAGGTTATGGAGGGCCTCACTTCTTGCATTCAGAGGATGACACCCCAGGCTGAAGTGGCAGACCTCATTGTTGATGAATTGCAAGCTTATAGGGAAAGAAGGGGTAGGCTCTTTTCTTCAGACCTGGCTACACGAGCAATAAACAATCAGTCACCAGGTATAAAATTTCAAATTTACAAGTTACAAACTTACAAGTTACAAGTTACAACTATTGATAATTTGATATTTAATATGTTTTGAACTTTTCACGTTCCTTTCTAAGTTTCTAACTCTTCAATATTTTTTTTGTAGAGGTTTGGTGGACAAATTGGGGTGGAAATACCCCAAATCTCCAGAGATTTGCCCTCCGTGTCTTATTCCAACCATGTAGTTCATCCAATTGTGAGCACAATTGGAGCTTATTTCAGGCCATCCACACAAAGAAGAGGAACAAGCTAGCTTAGAAACACCTCAATGACCTTGTCTATGTGCAATATAATCTTCGGCTGCGCACAAGAAGGGTAGAGGAAATATCAGATGATCTAATTGATTTGGATGAGATAGATCCTTACAGTGATTGGACAGGGCAGGATGAGCAGCCTTCATTGTTTTCTGAGGATGAGATCTATGATTTGGAGAGACAGGCAATGGAGGAGGGGTTTGCCGCTGGAATCGATGGATTGGGATTCTCATTGGATGACATTGAGGATGAGGATGAGGAGGATGAGGAGACATTGCCACCAAGACCACTACCAGCATCTACATCCAAGATGGAGGTTGAGCCATGGTTTGTCATGCCGAGGAGGGAGGAGCCACAGTAGATTCCTAGGACTAGACCTAGTTCTACCACTCCCCTAGTTTTCAGTAGACTTGGGAAGAGGAAGATGTAGTATTTTACTATTTAGTATTTACTTTCAGTTTTACAAAAACAATTTGCTATTTCCATTTTGTTTCAGACTATCAGTATCAACGCATTCCTCATGAGGATGCCATTTTGTACCCAATTTCCTTTGAAATGAATCAAATACAACTAGACTCAACTTGTTTCACATTTATTGACTTGTTGGATGCATCTAATCATTGAATTTTGCAAAAAAAATGTGTTTTGAATGAAATTTAAATATTTTTTTAAGTTGCCGAGTTTTTGCGAGTTTTTTGCCGAGTCGAATTTTTCGGGCTTGGCGGGTTTTTGCTTTTGGCGAGTTTTTCAACTATGGTCCAACCAACCTAACTCGATAAAAAAAAATCAGAATTCAAATTTTTTTTTTTAACCTGTAGCCAATGGAGCATAGAGTGTGACGCATCTTTCGGATCTAAAAAAGGTGAAACGGTTTGAAAGTTATTGATGTTTTTCAATCAGTGTATCCATCAGGATTTTAGACACACTCTATATAGAAAATTATTAATAATTATTTAGCAAAATGATAATCAAGAAAATCTTATATTTTTAGAAAGCTAACAATTTCCTCTATAAACCCTTTTCGTTTTATCAAATTTTCATTAAAAAAAAAGTCGTCAGCACGAAGGATGAAATTCGAAGAAGAGAGTGAAACCTGTAAAAACATTAGAATTGAGGGAAAGTCAACTATGACAACCCCAAGCCTACATACAAGGCAAAAGCGAAGCAAAACGGATATCCGTTTTGCTTTGGTAAAATACTATTTTTCCTTTTTTATGTTTTACAAAACGGATATCCGTTTTAGGTTGCCCAAAACGGATATCCGTTTTGCTTTACCCTATATGTTACTCTCTCTCTCTCTCTAAAGGTGGTCTATCGATATCCCACAATGGTCATAAGTATTCATCTTTAGCTTTGTGTAAAATGCTAAAAAGGTGGTCTATCAATATCCCGCCATATTCTTATGACCATTGCATCTAATTTCATCTATGATCGAAAAGGCTTGTCTATTTTCTAAATTTTGTAAAGAGCATTGATAACAAAATTGTAATGACTATTTTTAGATTCATTTTCTGCATTTCTTATAATCATGGTAATCTATGAAATTACATTTTTTGAGGCATTCTATCAAATAGTTAGCAATGCCTTGTCTATGTTTCCATAGTTTTTATAAATATTTACTAGAAAGTTACCAAATATAATATTTGATAAGAATTCCCCTATCATTATTCTTTTGATGGATGCCCATGTACCATTCCTTTGGTGTAAGTAAATAAGATAGTAGAAAAGATCATGGAGTTTGGCTATATACGAGTCAACTACATTTGTTTGAAGATTTTTTTAACTTTTTCAATAAATTTCATTATGTTATGCATTGTAATGTTGGCACTTTGTAAGTTCTTTTTTGAAATGTATGTAAACATAAGAAAAGTCTATAGATAAAAGTTGGTCTTTTGGTAAATGAATGTTGTGGAACTTTATGAGGCATGGGGATGTTGAACTTCACTGCAATTTACAAGTTTGTGGATGAGTGCATTAGGATTATTCATTGATGATACATAATTATTTTCAAAACCTTCATTTATATACTTACGAGATTTTGGGAAGTGGAGTCATGTTTTCCATCTACAACTTTGCAAAGGTTCCACTTTTCCACCAAATAGATTAACATTACTTTTAATCATGTAAGACTTTGAGAATGTTAAGATAAAATTAAGTTGGCAAAACTGCACCTTGACTCTACACTTCTACTTTTTTGGATCTCTCTCTCTCTCTCTCTCTCGCACTCTGACCTATCGACCTCCTAATTAAATCCTATTCCTAGCTTTCCTAGTTTTCCTTTTCCTTTCCAATTTGCTTAGGAGAGAGAGAGAGAGATAGATAGATAGAAAGAGTCCTAGTTTTCTTGTTTTCATTTCCTTTGTCAATAAGGGAGAGGGAGAGGTAGAGGTAGAGGGGACAGATAGGGATATGAAGGAATGTAGGGGAGAGAGAGGCAAAAGATAGAGAGATAGGGATATGAAGGAATGTAGGGGAGAGAGAGGCAAAAGATAGAGAGATAGCTAGAGAGAGAGAGAGAGAGAGAGAGAGAGAGAGGGGAGAGATAGGGAGATAGAGAGCGAGCGAGATGTCAAGAGAGATAGGAAGGATTGAGAGGTAGAGGGATGATACAAATAGGGAGATAAGGGAGAGATAGGGAGATAGAGGTTTAGGGTTGCTTAGGTTTAGGGTTTAGGGGTTAGGGTTTAGGGGCATTATTTAGGGTTTTGAGAGAGAGAGAGAGAGAGAGAGAGAGAGAGAGAGAGAGAGAGAGGGTTGCTTGGGGTTAGGGGTTGGGGTTTAGGGAAATTATTTAGGGTTTAGGGGTTTAGGGCTACTCGGGAGACATAGGGAGAGAGATTGAGAGGTAGAGGAACGATAGAGATAGGGTAGAAGAACGATAGAGATAGGGAGATAGTGAGATAGAGGTTTAGGGTTGCTTGGGTTTAGTGTTTAGGGTTTAGGGGTTTGGGGTTTATGGTTTCTCAGGTTGAGGGTTTAGGGGTTAGGGGTTAGGGGCATTATTTAAGGTTTAGAGGTTTCTGGTTGCTCGAGTTTAGGGTTTAGGGGCATTATTTAGGGTTTACGGTTGCATGTCAAAAGAAGTCTCTCTCTCTCTCTCTAAATCCCTCAACCCTAAATAATGCCCCTAATCCTTAACCCTAACCTGTAACCCCTAAACTCTAAACCTAAGAAACCCTAAACCTCTATCTCCCTATCTCTCCCCTATCTCCCTCTCTCTATCATCCCTCTACTTCTCAATCTCTCTCAAACGTATCTCTCTAGACATCTCACTCTCTATCTCCCTATCTCTCCCTCTGTCTCCTCTATCTCTCCCAATCTATCTCCTCTCTCTCTACCTATCTATCTCTCCCTATCTCTTGCCTCTCTCTCCCCTATCATTCCTATATCTCCCTATATCTTTGGACATCTTGCTCACTCTCTATCTCCCTATCTCTCCCTATTTGTTGCAGGACCCGAGGATTCATTTTGATGAATTTGCAAAAGGTCTCAGGGTCCCTAATGTATGTAACTAAAGCTTCCATTGAATAACAAGAGGAATCCATGAAATATGCAAGCAATCAAATGCTCGAAATATGAATGTAAATGAACTAAAGATGCTAGATTTTTATGCTTTTTTTTTTCAATGCGAATTATGTAAAGCAAAGGTGTTGTGATCAAATTTATGAGGTGCAGAAGTAAATAACAGAAATATCAGTCCTTTCAATCAGAGATATGCTTCATAACACACTTTTGAATGCAATTCTAAATGATTGTAAGTCCAAAAACTAGTGAAATTATGCAAAAATATGCAATTTTTTCACAAAATGTAAATGTAAATGTCCAAATAAAGAGTGTTGTAATGAAATCTAAGATGCGAAGCAGAGTATGTCAGGGATATCAGTCAATTAGATCAATAATATCCTTCACAACACGCATGCCATGCAAGTTTAATAAGTTTGCAAGTCAAACCCTAGTAAAAATCAAGCAAAATATGCAATTTTTTCACAATAAAAGCATGCAAACAACTGATAGAAAGGGTGTTGTGTGAAATTTTATGATGGATATCAGATAATAACCATGTAATCAGTCACCTTGTGAGAAAAAATCAGACACAACATGCCTTCAGAGTGTTTGTAGGGAGTTGACTAGCCAAACCTAGTGAAAAAGCCTAAAAACATGCAATTTTCGATCAAATTTCAATGCAAAAGTGTCAAACAAAAGGTTTTGTAAAGGATGTGATTGAATGCAACAATAAATAGGTTTGATATAAGTTTGATAAAGTCACAAATTCTGTTACAACATGCTTGTAGAGTAGTCTTGTGAAGATAAGCAATGAAAAGCTAGTGAAAAACCCTTAAATCATGTAATTGTCATCAAATTTTCAATGCAATCATGAAATGAAGAGGTGTTGTAAGGAATTTATCAGAGGGAAGCAAGGAATATGTCTGATAACAATCCACTAAGGCCACAAAATCCACTACAACACCCCTAGAATGCAACATTAGAGTGGAATCTAGTGCAAACCCTAGTGAAAATGCAAGTTTCAAACCCTAGGTATGAGATCTAAATGAAATTATGCAATGAAATGGAATGCTACAGGTCAAAATCAGACTTGAAAGAGTGTAAAGGATAGTAGTAAAATCTGAAATCAAATTTTAGCTACCAACCCTAGCTCATGCACAAACTAGGTCTCATAAAAACACACAATTTCAAGCAATTTTGACCAAATGGAGAATGAAAATGCAATAATTAGCAATTGATGATGAATTTTTGAATTTTATATTAGACGTTACAAACCCTAAGCCCTAAACCTCTAAACTCGAACCCTTAACCCCTAAACAATAAACCCTAAACACTAAATAAACCCGAACCCCCAAACAATAAACAATAAACCCTAAACCCTAAATAAACAATGTAAATGTCCAAATAAAGAGTGTTGTAATGAAATTTAAGATGTGCAGAAGAGTATGTCAGGGATACCAGTCAATTAGATCAATAATATCCTTCACAACACGCATGCCATGCAAGTTTAACAAGTTTGCAAATCAAACCCTAGTAAAAATCAAGCAAAATATGCAATTTTTTCACAATAAAAGCATGCAAACAACTGATAGAAAGGGTGTTGTGTGAAATTTTATGATGGATATCAGATAATAACCATGCAATCAGTCACCTTGTGAGAAAAATCAGACACAACACGCCTTTAGAGTGTTTGTAGAGAGTTGACTAGTCAAACCTAGAGAAAAAGCCTAAAAACATGCAATTTTCGATCAAATTTCAATGCAAAAGTGTCAAACAAAAGGTGTTGTAAAGGATGTGACTGAGGGAAGCAGTAAATAGGTCTGATATAAGTCTGGTAAAGTCACAAATTTTGTTACAACACACTTGTAGAGTAGTCTTGTGAAGATAAGCAATGAAAAACTAGTGAAAAACCCTTAAATCATGCAATTTTCATCAAATTTTCAATGCAATCATGAAATGAAAAGGTGGTGTAAGGAATTTATCAGAGGGCAGCGAGGAATATGTCTGATAACAATCCGCTAAGGCCACAAAATCCACTACAACACCCCTAGAATGCAACCCTAGAGAGGAATCTAGTGCAAAACCTAGTGAAAATGCAAGTTTCAAACCTTAGGTATGAGATCTAAATGAAATTATGCAATGAAATGGAATACTACAGGTCAAAATCAGACTTGAAAGAGTGTAAAGGATAGTAGTAAAATCTGAAACCAAATTTTAGCTACCAACCCTAGAGCTCATGCACAAACTAGGTCTCATAAAAACACACAATTTCAAGCAATTTTGACCAAATGGACAATGAAAATGCAATACAAATTAGCAATTGATAATGAATTTTTGAATTTTATATCAGACGTTACAAACCCTAAATTCTGACTTCACAAACCCTAAACCCGAACCCCTAAACAATAAACCCTAAACACTAAATAAACCCGAACCCCTAAACAATAAACAATAAACCCTAAATAAACACTAAATAAACAATGTAAATGTCGAAATAAAGAGTGTTGTAATGAAATTTAAGATGTGCAGAAGAGTATGTCAAGGATATCAGTCAGTTAGATCAATAATATCCTTCACAACACGCTTGCCATGCAAGTTTAACAAGTTTGCAAGGCAAACCCTAGTAAAAATCAAGCAAAATATGTAATTTTTTCACAATAAAAGCATGCAAACAACTAATAGAAAGGGTGTTGTGTGAAATTTTATGATGGATATCAGATAATAACCATGTAATCAGTCACCTTGTGAGAAAAAACAGACACAATGTGCCTTTATAGTGTTTGTAGGGAGTTGACTAGTCAAACTTAGTGAAAAAGCCAAAAAACATGCAATTTTCGATCAAATTTCAATGCAAAAGTGTCAAACAAAAGGTGTTGTAAAGGATGTGACTGAGTACAACAGTAAATAGGTCTGATATAAGTCTGATAAAGTCACAAACTCTGTTACAACATGCTTGTAGAGTAGTCTTGTGAAGATAAGCAATGAAAAGCTAGTGAAAACCCTTCAATCATGCAATTTTCATCAAATTTTCAATGCAATCATGAAATGAAAAGGTGTTGTAAGGAATTTAGGGTAAAGGTTTAGGGGTTAGGGTCATTATTTAAGGTTTATGGTTTATGGGTTAGGGGTTACCTAGTTTAGGGTTTAGGGGCATTATTTAGGGTTTACGATTGCATGTCAAAAGAAGTCTCTCTCTCTCTAAATCCCTCAACCCTAAATAATGCCCCTAATCCCTAACCCATAACCCCTAAACCCTAAACTTGAGAAACCCTAAACCCTTATCTCCAGGTATCTCTCCCTTATCTCTCTCTCTCTATCATCCCTCTACCTCTCAATATCTCTCCCTATCTCTTTGAACATCTCACTCACTCTCTATCTCCCTATCTCTCACTCTGTCTCCTCTATCTCTCCCAATCTATCTCCTCTCTCTACCTATCTATCTCTCCCTATCTCTTGCCTCTTTCTCCCCTATCATTCCTCTACCTCCCTATCTCTCGGGACATCTCTCGCACTCTCTATCTCCCTATCTCTCCCCTATGTCTCCTCTATCTCTCCCTATCTATCTCCTCTCTATCTCTCTCGACCTAGCTATCTCTCCATATCTCTCTCTCTTGCCTCTCTCCCCATATCATTCCTATATCTCCCCTCTATCTCTCCCTCTCCCTCTCCCTTATCGATGAAGGAAATGAAAACAAGAAAACTAGGACTCTCTCTCTCAATCCTCTCTTTCTATCTCTACCCCTCTATATGTATATCTCTCCATATCTATATCCTCTCACTTATCTCTACCCCCCCCCCCCCCTCTCTCTCTCTCCCTCCCTCCCAGCACATACCCATTAGGTAGGCTATTTTGCATATGGTGGTCATATCCGTTAGGTCCAATCACCTCCAAACTTCATAAATAGATATAGAGCGTAATTCTAAGCATCTTTCATAAAGACCACTTCTCTACATAGGTGCAACCAATACCACTTTTTCATTGTTTTCCACATTTAATACTTATTCTTTTCCATTTTCCAAGTCCTACATGTGTCCAAGTTGTATTGGTTGTCAAGTTTTTAGTCTAATTGTTATTCCTAACTCTCATGGATATTAAGGTTCTTTATCCTTAGGTAACATTAATTTACACATTGTTGCACAAACAACCACACTAAAAAAAAACCTTACCTAATTAAGGTTAACTTTTAAGGTTCTTTCATTTGGTGAGCCTAACAAATCCAACTAGTTCAATCTTCTTATAGTCCATGCTTAGCCTTCCAAGAGAGTTCATGCCATGTTAACTTTGCATTATGTCCTCACTTTCCTCTTGCTAGTTGTAGTACTCTTTTTTTTCTAATCCTATCCCTATATCATACTATTGTTCTTGACTTTTCTTTCCATCTTCATCATCATAGTCCTAGTTATCCTATTTTGAACCTACCATTTATCCTTAGCCATGTCTTGTACTTCTTCTATTCATGTCAATTTTAATGACCTCTAAATTTTCCATAAATTCTTCTCCACCAAACCCTAGACCCTCACCCAAATCCTTACTTTCCTAAGAAAAACCCTTCCCCAAACATCATTTGATCATGTGGCTCCTTCCATCACTAGACAGGTGCCCCTACTTTCTATTATTCATCCAATACAATCCCAATGTCATAGCTCACATTCCCACACCTACATTCATAGACTCCATTCCGCCTATTGACACCATCATTGATAATCATTTTAAGGAGTCTCCCTTGAATAATCATTAAACCATGGATTATCCCATATCCCCATCTTACATTTTCCTCACCTTTGAACCCTTAGAAGATGACATTTAGCTATCCCCACCATTACCAATCACACTTTCTAGCAATCCCACATAAGACACCTTACCCATCACTTCACCTAGGTCATCACTAATTAAATCACCTCATTACTCCATTCAACCATACCCATACCACCCCTTTCTCACTCCACAACCTGTATTAACGCATGATTCACCTCATGACATGCTACAGTTACCACAATGCCAATTCACTCTACCATCATTCTTCATATTATCTTATGAATCACCATCCTTTCTTCCCATTCCTTGAGACATCATACCATGACACGCACCAATGAGAACAATTAAAAAACCAATGAAAAGGATTTTAAAAAAAACCATTTTTATAGTTCCAGGAAACGGATATCCGTTTCCTGGAACTATAAAAATGGTTTTTTAAACCACAAAACGGATATTTTTAACATGCCTATGAAGTCAAAGTTAGCCAATTCACGAATTTGGCTAAGTAAAGACGCAATTTTTTTTTCCATTGCCACTGTTTGGCCCACGATGATCCTGCACATACCCCTCATGCCTTTAGTATATGCTTTTAACTAAAGAATGCGAATGTTTGTTAGTTATTATAGGTGGTTACTTTCAGACAAAAGATATAAAATCTCTAGTCTCAAGTAGGCCTTGTGCCCTTACTCGAGAACCAAAAAAAAGTAATTTCTTTAGTTTGTTTGCAATGCGTGTTCAAAACCCCAAGATTTAACTCATATTAAAAAGATAGAGATTAGTTTTTTTTTTGTTAAATGGAGTTTGCCCTTCTAATTGAAAGAAAGGTTTATCCTTACAGTTGTTCCATTTTGTGTTGTATCAAAAGGTGCACATTGAAATGCTAACAATAGGAAAATCATTTATTCACAGAGGTTTTGTTGAGATTGTGGAATCTTTTTTAATAGATATGGTCACCTAAACTACCGATTTATGTTGCATACTCATTGTTTTTAGTCACTCATGATTTTGATCCCATTTTGGGTCCATTGATTTGTTACAATTTTTTTCCATACCCTCAAAAAATTGATGTCCCTTTTTTTATTTTTACCCTCAAAAAACAACCCCTAGGGGTCGAGGGATATTTTAGATTTACTGCCCAGCTTAGGTGCTTTCCCCACAAAGCCACGATTAGGCATTGTTATCTCCTATCCCCATCCTCCTTTGGGTCAATCTCCTTTGTACCCAACTGAGTGCAGCCCGAAGGGATTGAAGGGAGGGTCAACAAATTGAAGACATCGATTTTTGCCAGAATGCAGCATTACCCGAGCTTCAAAGTAAGGTCCAAATATAGGTGTCGCTGCTTCACTGAGTGATTCTCTCTTCCCACCGACTCCTTCATGGCCTTTTTGATGGCCTAGCGTGTGAACCATGGTTGGAATCAAAACATTATTAATCAATTGGATTTGGAAATCGTGATTCTAGTTTCTTTACTAGCTTCTCAATTATAGGGGTGGGCATTGATATAGTTGTTGATCCCCATTTGGTACTGAAGAGAGATACTTAAGCAATGGCTATTCTCTAGGTACCATTATAAGAGAGAATGTCTAAATTCCATTACATTTATTTGATATTATTGGACAATTCAATTTTTTAAGGAAATTAACTAGTATTTTCAAGGGCACTTAATTGAAAATCAAATAATGGGTTAGATAGGTGGACAATTCCTTAAAGGCCTTCATTATAGAGACAATGTTCTTTTTGTCCAATTCACTCTGAAGTTCAATGACTTGTTTCAAGAAGGGTATACTGGAAACTCATTCTAAACCAAATGGAAAAAAATCTGCATGCTCATTATTGGTTATGCATTGCTGAACCAAGTGACAGTAATGATAGGATCCTATGTAGTCACTAGTTAAAACACTTGAATCTCAAATAAATATGCACTTTAATATACTCGTTTTACAAAGGATCATTTTTTTCTTGTGTAGTGTGGAAATGGGAAATCTAAATCAAATGGACATGTTGCAAGTAGCATTACTTTAAGTATAGTTTACTATGTAGATTATTTAGAGCAATAATGAAAATCTAGTTCTGTAGCTTCCTAATCTTTAAATTAGAAGAATTTCCAAGTTTCAAAAATTGTGAGGGTTACATTAATTATATTTTTTCCTTTGACACGTAGAATGCTCTTCACTACTTTATAAAGTCACAAGCTTTAATGTCCCTTTTTTGGAATTTTTATAAATATGCAATTTTTTTTGTATTTTTTGACTTGCAATATTAATAGAATATTGTTTAACAAGAAGAGTGAAATAACCCTCCCTGTTATGTGTTTAGGAATATCTGAACTGGGTTTAGTTTTTCACACAGTTTCAAATGGTTTTCTGCCGTTTAGTTGAAACCTGCTTGCGTTTTGATGTGATTTCCATAACATAACAAACATGCATGTATATATCTTGCAAAAGACATGAAATGAAAGATACCTAGATGCATATATTGGTTCTAACAACAAATAACTTCTATTTAAGACAATACCCAGATGGAAATAAGATCATTATATTGAAAATGCCACATACCCAGATGGTTGTTAAGGAATATACAGTACTTGTGATGGCTGTTACAGCAGCTGGAAATAACAGTCGTCTTATGAAGCGAATACACAACTGAGATTTGTCACTAAAGATAGCAGCAACAGATAAGGAACTCAATGGCGCCTCCAAGAAGGATGATAAATGCTGGAAATGCTCAATGTACACCCCTTAGAAGTCCCACATCCTCTCAAACTGATGGTACGGCCAGCTGATAATCTGAACAGCAACTTGCAAATACCAAACTCCTCCTAAACTCCTCACAACCCCTCTGTTATTCACTGCAGCCTCCAAATGCCCTTAGAATGTGTATGAATAATGAAGAAAATTTGCAAACCCTCGAGGAATGTATGGCCAGGTACAACAAGTGGTACGACCAGTATGCAGTCACCAAAACACATTAAATCTGCCCCAAACTCCAAACCGAAACCTGCATTACATTCTCCATTCCCCTCTAATAATTACGATGCCAAAAGGATACAGATTACACCTTGTTGAAGTCTCCGTGACAAAGCTCAAAGTCACCAAACTGAATAAAATGAAGTGCAATCACAGCGACCGAGTATGGCTGTCCTCAAGCCACCTTAGATGATCTCTCACACCCACGGTAAGCTGTTAGTGATGGTGGTTTTCGTCACCAAGAGGCAAGAAAGGTTTCCTTCAAACCCTCAAACTTGCAGAGTAAAAATGCATTTGAAAATATATGTCGTGAATGAAGCAAATGCTTTTCATTTTACCTTTTATATTTTCCCTCATGAGGTTGACCATATGATAGAGGGAATTAAAATATTTAATTTTCACTTTATTACCTTCCCTTGAGCGCTCAAGTCCTTAGTGACTTACTTTTTGCATTTATTTCACTTTTCACTAAGTCACCATATTATAATATAAAGTTCATATTTTAAATATTAAAATAAACTTACGGACTTTAATATGAAAGCCCAAATGGTCTCGGAATCACATGAATTATGGACCGTTGGAAAGGTCTCGACGAGACGCTCTGCCTCCAATACTGAATTTCCCAAAACTAGAAGGAACCCTAACTTACTAAAAATAGTAAGTTCTCCAAAACCAACCATCCGAACTCCCAGAGTTCCCTAACCACCTTGGTTAGCCTACGGGAACCAAGTATAGGTTAACACCACTAGGAATGGGGCATTACAAAGAGTGCCAAAACAAACAACTGAAACATCAACTCTTCATTTGATATTACTGATTTTGCAGCTATTTGAATGCTGACAAATATTGATTACAATGACCAATAGGAGGCTCTTTTACCCATTTAATTATTCAGAAACCCAAATAAAATACTGCAGCAACAATAATAACAGCTAACCCAAAAGCTGATTATTTCTGAATATCATTAAAGAAAACTGATAAATCACTCACAAATTGACCGTACTGCTGTATGGAATAGGGACTGTAGGAAACCCAGTGATAATCTTTGTTGAGGCAGCGGTTGGGATCAAACCAAGGTACGGCTGTAATAATGAGTCAGCAACAACCATAAACAATGCCTAAAAAATAGTATGACAGTCATATAAAGTCTTCAAACTGCCGATAGCATGTGTAGATGGTATGGCTGGACTTGGAGTTGTACGGCCCGTAAAAATATTACCAAAAACACAACGATTCAAATATCAAAGGGGTACGGTTGGTACAAACTTGTATGGCCACCTTCGAATCTTGCACAACTGAAATACATCCAAATAATTGATTAAGATTTGTTGTATAACAGCAAAATAGATTATACTCATTGAGGATCTTCAACTATTGGAACTTAATCAGAAAATTTCAACACAAACTCAGAAAATTGGAATTTCTTCAATCCTTTCAGCACAACTATGATTTTTGGATGAAATCACCACAAAGGACAAGAGGGTTTTTCATCCTCAAATGCCAATTGGAAATCTAGAGGTTTTTGTCCTTCAAATCCCAAATACCAAGTGAGTTTCCATTCCTAGGCAAGAAGATGAACAAAGTTTGATCTTAGAGAAAGGGGTTTTGCTTTCATAAAATGGATGTTTTTCTTTGTGCCTAGCTCTTCCTTTTATAATCATCTTTTTAATTTGAAATTCCTTTTTCCCGCCTAATTTTCCCTCTAGAAGTGTCTAGAAACACTTTTTAATATAACATTACATTAGACCCACTTTTTAATAATAATACATAAGTTGCCCTTTCTACAATGTTGTGAAATAAAGTTACTAGGCAACTTAAAATATTATTATTAAATTATTTCCCTTGCTTTATCCCTTAGCCTACGGGAAATAAGGAATAGGCTATGGGTCTCCTGATTATTTTAATTCTGAAAATGGGACATGATAGAAATATTCACGTAGAGTACTTCAATTAGGAAAGTTGTTTTTTAATTGTTAAAATTAGGTCAAACCAAACATGCAATGATTAACGCTTAATCTTAAAATTCTCTATGTATCAACCATAAAATTTGTTTCTGTCACGTGACAAGACATTTATAGATCTATGTTAACGAATCGACAGATATATAGGCTAATTCTAGGAATGAAACGTCCCAGAATCGGATCCTAGTTTAAATTGCCTATGGATTCGATCGAGGTTCGATTTTTTTCCACTGGAAATGATTCCACCCTTTGCCAGTTGAACCCAACCAATTGCAGCACTAACATGGCGATTCTGGAGCGAATCTCGAGTGATTCTAGAGGTGGATGCAATTTTCGATTTTTTTTTTTTTACTTTTTGGATTGAAAAAAGCCCTAAATTACAGTATCTTTGTTATATCATGAGTTTGATCTACTGCGGAAGGGAAGAATGATTGCATATAGCGGACGAGATTTTAAAACTTTATTATCTCCTTCGAACATTGCCTAGCTGCTGCTCAAACATGATTTTGTGCATCGATTTAACTATGTATTGGGACGATGCTCTGTTAGACGTTATTTCAATCTTGAGCCATGCATCGTGTATTGGCTGATATTTTCAGAACTAACAAAATACAATATTTCCAAAACCAACAAAATACAGTCTTCATTCTGTCGCTCACCGTTTAGCCTTTAGGTTTAAAATTGACGACACAAAATGTTGTTTTAAAAATAGACTTTAGCATTCTATTAACTGACCTATACTATATTTATTTTATTATGGATACTACAGACAATGGACGGGATTTAAACACTTCATTATCTTCTTCGAACATTGCGCAGTTGCTGCTCGAACACGATTACATGCATTTATTTAACTATGTATTGGGATGACACGTTGTTAGACGTTATTTCAATCTCGAAACATGCACCGTGTATTGACCAATATTTTCAGAATTAACAAAATACAATATTTCAAAAACTAGCAAAATACATTCTTCATTCCGTCGCTCACCGTTTAGCCTTTAGGTTTAAAATTGACGACACTAAATGTTGTTTTAAAAATAGACTTTAGCATTCTATTAATTGACCTACACTTATTTATTTTATTATAGATATTAGTTACTAGCTTGCTACTATGGTTTGTATCTATATATAAATAGTAATACTATCGATATAGGTTCCATATTAATATAGTATAGATAAGTATGGTATTAATATATTGTTTTGAATGTAGTTAAAAAAAGAAATTTAATATAGTATTAGTTTTATATAAATATATTATCAATATACTCTAGTACACACACATATGATTTTTATTTTTATTTTGTATGGATGTACCCGAAACGTATCCAGCCTTCCACCAAAATTTTGCCATACGGGCATACCGTACCCACAAATCTGTACTTGTACCCTATTCCAATTTGGTAACTTAGATATAGATTTATGTTTGTATAGGTATTTTATGTGTGTGTGTGTGAACATACTACACACATATTTGTTTATATATATATATATATATATAGATATTCTGATTTTTCAGGGTTGACTGAACCAGTTTGGAGTGGACCACAATCATTTTTCAAATTTTTGTTTAGTTTTTGACTTTTTACTTACGATGTTCAAAAGAGGAGGAAAAAGCATACCCTCATGCCGTATATAAAATGAAGATTTGAAAAAAAAAATGAAATACAAAATCGCTTTCTATGTTTCACAAGCATATGCGCTCCCTTGTTGAACTTATCAAGGGTTTCTAACCTGGTAACTCTGAGTGTGGATACAGAAAACATATGTTCAGTAAAATTTTCTGCCTTGTTTCCCACATGGGTATCCTTGGCAACTGCCGTTTTCTATATGATTCTCTTGATCTTTCCAGATCACAGTACAATGCTTCTTTTGGAACAGCTTTCTATTATTTGTTGTCTACAGCTAAGAAGAAAATTCATTTGGTTACCATATTCATCTTGCATGGTTTCTTTTGTGGGTTGGTTGAACTCCATATTCAATTTTGCACTAATTCAAAAGTCTTGTTATATTAGTTTAATTTTCATTTTATGTCATCTTTCCTTGTCTGAACATATAGATCTGATTATTGTAACTTGTGATCTTTCTTGATTGCTTTGCAGGTGATTGATGAGCTGCTTGACACCAATAAGACATTTAGAAAACCACAGTATAAAATGGCATCCGACTTACCTCTTGTTCTTGAAACATGTGAATTTGGAGGACTCAATTTCAGGTGCTCATCTGGTAATAACAAGATATTAAATTGCTTTTTTTGTGACATGTTAAAATTGCTTTACGTTTCTCAGTAGTTTGAACATGCAATTATTGCTTCTCTTTGTAATAAAAGTAAGTAATCTTGGGGCCTTAAGAGTTTTAGTAGATTGAATAATATAATTAAAATTGATATGGCCACACTGTTCAACCATGGGAAATAGAGTAATTTGTGCAGATTAAATATGCGCACATTTAGAGATGAGAAAATAAATAAGATTTATTTTTCTAAAAGTTTTAGAATGACAATGAATTTCATATAGTAGGAGCTAGATAGAGAGCACAACTTGTTAGCGTTTTATTTCTCACCTTTCAGTGCAAAAGCAAAATGGACAGAGGTGCGGTAGAACTGCTCTTCGAATTTGAAGGCGAAACTCCTTGTAAAATAAAACTTTGACTAAAACTAAACAATATGAATAGACTTTTCAGGGGTTTTCATACTTATGTTGAATGAAACGGAAATTTGCAATCTTTCTAGGTTTGCAGCGTGCGAAAGGCAGAAACACACTTTCAATCATGAAGCAATGATTTTTGTGTTTTTGACTGAAATCGAGAACCTAGACTCCACTCTTGCACCATTCAGCTAAACTCAAAGGTTGAGCAACACAAGTACACAATTGGATTGAAAAGATTTACAAATGCTTGACTAAATCAACTATAAGATGATGCAAAGATACAACTTATTCCTTCAATTTCACCTGTGACACAAAGTTTGCAGATTTGTTGAATCAACTTAACCTTCAGCACAAATGACACATTTCAATGGATACTTGGAAGCAAAACAAGCATAATGAAATCTATTAAATGAACAAACAAGAACACGTTCAGGTGAATATACAAGAATAACAATTTAAGCAAATTGAGGCATGAGAATTATCATTGCTTTCTATTCACTGATTGAATACAACATTGGTATCTGAATGCTAAATACTGGAAAAGACTAACTCTAATGCTCTTCGAATTACTGAAAAAGCTAACTCCTAATGAATTCTGAATTCTAAAATCTCTATATACCCTATGTTTGTGCAAAAGCATGTCATAACCCCGAAAAAGAAATAATTAATTTTTCAAAATATATTTTTATTTGCAAATATTATAAAGTCTAACAATTGCGATCCCTATTAGATAAACACTATGATCGATCTAATCATAAATTATGGTTTATTAATTTAATCATCCTTAACACAATGATTTAGAAGGGACACGACTATGAGGAAAAGCCTTGTTCGATGCATATAAAGAGGCAAGGAAATCAATAGTTTAGAGCACAACGAGGGACGAACAAAGGAACTAGCAGTTCGAAGCAGGTGAGATCCCTCACTCTGTTCTAATACTTAGTTTCCTCAATTCAAACATAATGTTGTTGCATATACTTTGTCTTTATTCATTGAAATGCATAAATTATCCCTAACGTGTTTGAAGCCATTCCATTGTGATAGAATCAGATCTAGAAATAATGGAATTTGACATGGCGTTTGGACTTTTAGTGTGGCAATGACTGTAGATGATTATGGCTTATCTTTGAACTAATACTAATCTGCATGCATGTGTAATTGATGTCTGTTATACCCCCATTTGGAACTGTATATAAGTATGTGTTAAAACTAAAACATAGACTGCAGAAATCTGTAAGATACGATGACTGAACTGCAAACAGAAATTCTATGATATTTGTTTCTGCGTTGTTATATATTCTTGTTTGAATCTTTTATAGCATAATGAAAGCAAAATATAAATAGATAAAGAATGATTGCATGTTTGGAAATTGTTTACGACTAATTGCATTCTGACTGCGATCTTGTCAAAAGGGGTGGATCATAACTCAAGTAGATTGTCTGATAACCCCACCCAGGTTTCTACCCCACAGGCACAAGGCAAGGGTTGGGTCAAAGAGGGGTGAGGATTTCCACATAGGATTATGCCCCATAGGCCCAAGGCAAGGGTTTGGGCAATAGGACAGTGGCAGACCTTAGGCTACTTAAGATTTTATGATTCCCCTCCCCTGGCTTGCTGAGTAACTCTTCTTACTTATGTATTTTCATTTGTAAGTAAGATTATGTTGGATTGCTGGACAATAGATATTAAAACTGACATATAGCAATATGGACTTGTATATTTATGGTGTTACAGGTACTATCCCAAGAGAATATTCATAGAGAAGAAACCCTAAACCTCATCCGCAAGCAAATCCTAGGACAAACTAGGTAAGGAACATTACAAAGCACTTATTTATACCCTCACAAATTAAATGCATGAGAATAAAATAAAATAAATAATTGAACTACTACCCTAGTTGACTGATGTTTGCCCAACATGCAAACTTATTACAAATATCTGCTCCACTTGAACTTGAAATAAAAAACATGCAATCGTGAGTTCAACTGTTGATTAAAACCATGCAACCTCCAGTTAAACTGAAGATTAAATTTGATGTGAACTTGACTTTGCGCTCACATTACCTGCATGACGGTGGAACAAAAGTTGACTTCGGTCAACACTAAAAATAGAGTTTCTTGCAGCTTTGATGATGATACTGGTGAAAATCTTAGCATGCTTCGACAAAGTTTGCAAAAATCTTCATACAAAGCATTGAAAATCTTGGTAGTCTATAGATCTTGGTGTCTCAAATATTTGCTTAAAGGTGCCTTCATTCCTACACATGCATCTCTTTGACATGATGTGTTCTGTGATTTCTTTGTCTTGATTTTACTCATTTTTCTACCTGTAGTTGATTGGAGACGTGTATGAGGTTTTGGGAAGGCGTTTTGATCTTTATCTGCTTAACCTACTTGTTGACTGGCGATCTATGGATGAGCATTAGAATGCTTTGATTGTTGATTTTAATTGGTTGCTAGCTTTGAAAAGCTAGAGCAATTGGATGTTGCTTGAGTCTTTGTCAAGGCGTTGAATACATGAAGTGAGTGGTTCTCCTTTGATTGATGCGAAATCCTTTCTAAACTGGCACTTATTTTGATTCTAGCCGATTGTGAGCTTTTAATAGGTTTGTTTACCCTTCATATGAAGTGTCAGAAATGATTCAAAGGCGCTTTTGGATAGATGCACAGATAGATGGAATTGAAGACATGAACTTTAATTGTTTGCAGATGATGTGGTCGATCCAAACCTGGCCGCTCCTCCTTGGCTTGGCATTTTGCACTCTAAATGAATTCTGGCACTTAATTTTCTTGTGCTTGGATGCGTTGAATCCTCTGCAGAGGCATTTGAATGTTGCATAGGCATCTTATTCTCCATGGCACACTGAAAAGACTCGTGGGAAACAATCTCTGGAGGCTTATTTTGATTCTCACTTAGACGTGAAGACTTTAGCATGTGCGCGAACCTTTCAAACTGGGGCATCTTTTTGTATGAGAGCGCATCCCTTTATCGTAGGCCCGAAAAGTTTTCTTCTTGAGCATATTTTACTTCACACAAGTGCACTTTGTTTCAGCAAGCGCTTCCTTCCATGAGCGCATGATTTATGTTTGGAGCGCTTGGATTTGTGTGATTTTTGAACTAGCACGTGTCTTCAAGGGCTTTTTAATCTTGCTGAGGCGTGGGATCTTCTCTGCTTAAATGCCTTCATCATTCACTGAAGTTGCTATAGGCATTTGTCTTGGTGTGAGGAGGTGCTTCCTTTGATGGAGTTTGTGGATTTGAAGTGAGGCACAAGTTTCTTGATGTGAGTGTGCCTTTCCCTTGTGATATGGCGCCTTTGTCTCATTCAGATGGATCCATTCCTTGTTGGTGCGTTCTGAAGGATCTTCAATAATAGGCGCTTGTCTGAAGCTTTGATAGGGCGTGGATTTTTCCTAGAATGCTTGATATAGAGCCTTCTTGCTGACTTGGTGTTGAAAATGGCGTGTGAAGTGTTTCTCCCTTGACTAGGCGCGTTGATTTCCTCTTGACCATGCCTTCCTTGGTTGAAGCGCGTTCAAATTGATCTGGAAGTGCTAATTTTTGGTTAAAGGCGCTTGTTCTTTTATTTATTTATTTTTCTCTGCCTTTGAAGCGCTTAAGACTTCAGTCTTATTTGATTTTTAATCTTTTTGATTTTTCTAATATTAATGTGTCTTATGTAAAGCATGTGAAGGTCTTATAAGAAGCGCTTTTCCCCTTTGTAGAGACGTGTCCTTGTAGCATAGGACGCACTTCTCTTTTTTTAAAAAACTTTTGCCTTTAATTATTTTTTTAATTAAATTTTCTCATTTTTTATTAATAACTATTATTAAAATTTTAATAATACATATCAATCAAAAATAACATTGTTTTATAAAAAAATTTCTATATTTTTATAAATATAAGATTTTAAACACTTGACAAAGACAATTGTAATTTTAATATCATCAATAAATAACTAATAATACATTATTTAATTATTAATCAATCATGTTAAAGTTTATGGACAAATGACTTAACAAGATGATCAACACACGGAAATTGACCTTTGACATTTTGACACGACGACCACGACAATGGAAATATGACTACATGATTTTATACAATGAATACCCGAGTTCCATACTTCAAATTTGAACTTCAACGAATGACGCGAGGTTTAGACAACTTCGACGATGACATTATTTTATGATTTGGATTTACCAGACATAACTTGACATAAGACTTCTAAAAGAATGTGACATTATGAAACGACTTGACAAGACAATATATTAAATGGATGACTTGAACAACATGAACTACAATTTGACGAGAAAACGATGAAAAAAGAAATTGTGACGATACAAGTTTCGAATGGGTACAACACAACTCAAATACCTTTTTATCAAATAGTTACACATAAGTTGTTTTTTTTATTTATCCCCTAAGGACAACAACTATTTAATAATTTTAATTATCATCCAAAGTTGCGGAAATCATCAAAATGAACCAAATATGAATTTATGATCATACCAAAGATACCCCTAGGGTTTAGGATGATGAATTGTATGCAACTTGGTGCTTTCCAAAATAGATAGCTTCTTCAAGAAGTGTGAAGTGCTCTCAAAAAGACAAAATTGCATTATGCAAGTGCCATGGGGCTCACTAAGATCTCCTGAATTCATTGCCATGAATAAAAACATTGCTTGTTCATACTTGTGCTCTCCAAGAAAGTTGGAGTTCTCCCTTGCCCAACCAATTAGCCTACGGGAAAACTTGGAAAATAGGCTAATTGTTCTTAAACTGATTATGTGTGAAAAGGGGACATTACACAATACAAAATGCAAATTACATCTCTATTGCACCACATTCTTGGGGTGCTACCCGAGCTATGGAAACAGCTTCTCAACTAATAGTTTCATGGATGCAAAAACCATTTCGAATATCCCTTTTGGTTCGCGATTGTATCCGTAGTTGTTATTGGTCGGCGGGTTTGTCTGTCTCCAATAATGGATTCTCGCTCTATCCGGATCGTGGTATCAATAGCAATAAGACCCGTTTGGAGAGGTTCATACATAGGACATCTTGGACTAGGAGCAGGAGATTCAATCAATCAAAATCATTAAAAACTTTCACCTAGATATGTCGGATTTTGGATGGGGGTTCACCCAAGGTCCGCCCAGGGCACCCTCGATTCGCTATGGGTTCTTTCAAAAAGAATCCACAACGAATCCGAGGTACCCTGGGCGAACCCCCTGCCATCCAATCCCCACACTTGTACCTGAACTATATCGATACAGGAATAGCAAGGAAAACCAAAAAACCTGGTAACATAGTATAAAATAAAAAATATAATCTAAGTTAGACTTAGGTAATCTTTGCATAATAAGGTGTATACATGTTATACATCAATAAATTAAATATTATAATATAATTAACAATTAAAAAATACAATTATCACTAACAAAGGCACGAACTAATTGCCTCGTACCACTTTTAAAATTTGATTTTTGAGATACTAAAAGGAAACACAAAGAAAAAATGAAATATTTATAATAAAGGGGATGGTTTTTATACCAAATATAAGTAATTTGTCCAATAGATGGAAATAAATATATAAAACACTACCTTTTATAATATAAAACCAATTCAAATCACAAATAAAGAAACTAAGTTTTGAGATATAAGGGTTTTTGAATGAATAAAAAGGAAAAAGGAATACAAATAATTGAGTGTTTTAAATGACTTTCAAAAGAATTGTTTGAAATATTGGTCAACAAATATGAAATATATTTAATTTGTTTGAAATATTGGTCAACAAATATGAAATATATTTAATTTGTTAATAGTGATGAGCACACACTTATACTGAGAGCGGGGGGGGGGGGGGGGGGGGGGGGGGGTTGAATCAGTATAAGACAATCTTTTACTTATTTAAAAGGTAACAACTATAATAACAACAAACACATAAGATCCACACAATTAAGAACACAAGATTTACATGGAAACCCTTTTGGGGAAAAACCACGTAGAAGGGCTGCTTGGATCTACTGTCCAAATCTAGTCATAATAAAAATAAAATTCTCTTACAAATCTTTGTAGGCACCAACCCAGTGGAGACACCAATCCCCACTACTAAGCACCAACTTAGCAAGAGACACCAACTTAGCAAGAGACACCAATCACTTCTATTAGGAGGCACCAACCCTCAAACGAACAAAATTTCTGCCTTCTTGAATATACCTTCTTCAATGGATGATGATCATTAAATCTGCTTGTAGATGATGCAATACATACACTCTCCTCTAAAGTATGTTGATATTGTATTGTATTGCTTTGATACCACTTGTAATGTCTTTGGATTATTCCTGATTTCTATGCCTGCAACAAGACTAGTTACTCAAATTGAATGTAAGAGACATTAAAGATTACTAAATCATGATAATATTCAATACAATTCATCATATCACAATTAGTAATCAAATCAATAAATTCAACAATGTAGATTAATACATAATAACATAAAAGGGGTCAGCCCAACTAATGCAACTCTTGGCCTAACTTGATAAGAGCATGAGAAGGGTCAGTCCACCGCTCATCTCTCATGAACTTGGAAGGGCCATCCTTCCTACTTGCGAACATCTCCCTGAATTCAAAAGGGATTGCTTAGGAATTTGTTAGATGGTTGATACAACGTACCTCTTGATGGATTTCAAGTTCAGTTCAAGGATTGCAATATATGCTTTTTTGTTGCTAACACTTGTTGTATAGAAGATATATATATTACCGCTAATATATTTCCTTTGATGGATTCTTATATTTCTTTTCTCCAATGAAGATTGCTTGCCTCCTTATTTTATACCTCTTATTGAAAAGAGTCACAACCTTCATAGGTGGCTACCTTTATAGAAGGGTCACAACTCGTAATATACATCTGCTATAATATTTACTTGGAATATTTCATATTCTTTATTTATTTCTGCTTCCGTGGATGGATTGACAGGTCTATGATCCTGTCATGTCCTTATTTCCGGCTTGAACACCAAGTGATGAATGGATTAGCCTATTCCTCATTCCCAAAGGCTAATTCTGAATGATAAGGGAATGAATTGGGTTTTGACTAACTCTGGGTGTTATTTTGCAAGTACAATCAAGGAGTTTTGAGTCATAATCCACTAAGTCATGAGCAAGGCACCCATTTTGGCAGAACACACCCATTCTGGTGCCTAGCTTCTAGAGTCACTTTTGGCATTGAAGTTGAGGTTTCAACAGAAGGCGCTCCACCTGAATGGGTTCCTCCAACCAAGTGCCTAGATCAAAGATGAACATGAGTAAGGTATAATGAGGTTTTCATGCTTAGGCGCAAATGTCACTTTGACAAGTCCAGATGAGCGCTTAGCTTGGAACAAGGGTTTCAATGTCTCCGGAAAGGTGGCGCTACCTTTGGAGAAGGAGATATCAACTTCTAACACCATAATGCATTTGCAAGTGTCAAGGAAAATGGCTAAGTATAGCCTAGGCGCACATTCTACATCAGAATTGCCAAAAGTGTGCCTAGACTCTAAGCATCAAGTTTGCATTCCAAATAAACATAGGGCTCCTTCAAGTAGATCAAGTGAGTCTCATCTTCAATAAAAGATGAAATGATCATGTTTTGGTTGTTAGGCGCACATTGAGTCAAGAAACATCCTTTTGAGTGCCTATCATGGATGATGATAGATATTGAGTTGAAGGTTTCTAATTGGAGTACTCATCAAGGTATATTGCTTGATCAAGGAGATATGACCCTAGGTGCCAATATGATACTCTGCAACACTCCAAGTGCGCCCAAGAACATCAAGGCGCCAAAACAAGACTCCATGACCTTGAAGATGCGTCTAAGTGGGTAAATGATCTCCAAACTCCTCAGGAAGCCAAGGCGCTTGGTAAGACAAGTGTTTTGTTTGATCATAAAGACTCCAAGTGTGAGAGCCCTTAAGGAAGATTGGACAACTCAAGACTAGGCGCAGATTCCAAGTTGAAACTACCCAAATATGCGCCTAAGGTGGAAATAAGGTCTCAAGACAAGTTGGAATGCAAGGCGCTTCATCAGAGAACAAGATTATACTTCCTAGAAGTCAAGTTGCTTACAAATGACTTTGAAATGATGATGAATTGGATTCAAGGCACAAATTCCTAGACAAACTGACAAAAGTGTGCCTAGCTAGAGAGGAGACATCTTCAAGGGGTGCAATTGTTGGGCGCTCTCTACAAAGGAGTCAATCCAACACTTAGAAGTTTCATCTATTACATAAGTTTGTGGAAAAGTGTCAAATCCATCTCTAGGCGCCAAATCCACTGCAAATCCTCCAAATGTGCGCCTACCCTGTAAGGTGATAAGCTGAGCATCCCAAATCTTCGAATGATAGAGTATGGATCCAGAGGAGTTCACTTCATAAGGCAGTATCATCCAAGGATGAGGATTCATGACTTAGGCGCACTTCCTGGTGTGATCCTCCAAAGCTGGCGCCCCAGTCAGAAGAACCCTAAAACTGTGCCTAAGTGTTTCTAGAAGAGGATAAGGTAGTTACACTCCTTGAATTCTCATTGGTCAGAAGGATAGCATTGGGATCCGTGTTAGAGTCTTTGGGTAAGATTGCCAAGTCAGGATGAGTTGTCAAGAGGAATATTCTCCTAAATATGCTTCTTGGAAAACGTGCCTTCATTCCCTTTGGAAGGCCTATAAAAGGAGGAGCTCTCATTCATTTGATTATCTTATCATTTTGGCAAAATTTCTCTCTGCAAAGCTTGATGCTTGTAATCTTGAGGCCTGCGAGTTTCAAGTGTTGAGGTGATGCTCCCTCAACTGACAAGGTGATGCTCCCTTGTTGCATTGTGAGGTGTTGACATCCAGTTGACATCATTAGGTTCAATTGACGTGATCTACATCAACTAGTGAGATAGAGCTAGTTGTGAAGAAGTTGAAAGCATTGTATACATCTAGGCTTCAAGGCCTTTCCTTGTAATCCTTTGAACAAGATTGTATATTCATGCCATTGAGGGCGTCATCATTGTAATAAGACATTTGCATTGAGTTGAGTCAAGTAATAATACAAGTACCCAACTTCAAGGTTGATTCATGCAAGTTGCCTTTCTTATCTTTTCAAGTGTGATGTTAAGTAGATTAAGTAGTTGAAGAGTTAAGTACAAGAAAATTTGTCTAAGTAAGAAAAAATTTAGTTAGTACTAGTTGGGTATCTTACAGATCCATGGCTGCAATACATTCCTTTGTCAATGTCAATTATTTATTTTGCTATAATATATATTTATATCTCTTGCTGATGTCTATTGTTTGTATTGCTGTGATATATTTATTTATGTCTTGTTGCAGATATATTCCCCTTTCTTATTTCTTATTCCTTTTCTTATTTATTCTTCCTTTCATACTTTCCTTGGTAAAGAGTCACACCTTCTCCAAGGTTTGCTGCCCTTTGGAGGGAACACATCTCTTGGTAAATAACAACCGCTGCCTCTTTGAAGTTTAATTAATTAATTTGTCCTTTTCAAACATTTTTTGTCCTTTTCTATCTCGTCTTTTTCTGTTTTTTTTTGTCTAATTAATTCTTTTGTTTAATAACTATCTTTCATATAGGGGGCATGACATCTCTTTCATAATGTCCATTAATTTATATCTTTTCAATATAGGAGTTGTAATGTCTCCTTTAGAGCGGGACATTACAGTCCGCCTTGCCCAAGATTGCTTGCCCTCAAGCAATCACCGACCTGGATCAAATCAATCTTGTAGGTTTGTAATTCCTATATATTGATTGTCCTTGAAGAATTGTTGTTAGCATACTTGCCTCAATCCAATCATCGACATAGCCCGTTAATATCATAAGGTTGATAATATCCTCTAAAGTATGAGGATAATGTATTGTAATGTCCCCTTTTTGAAATGGGATTAAAATAAAAATAATAATAATAAATTAAAATATCAAAATATAAAATATAATTTATAATATAATTATAGAATAATTAAAGTTTAAGTTGTGATAAAGGTCAAAGGGCGTGTGAAAAATTATGTCTATTGAAGAAAAAAGGATTATAAGGAAGATCATTTCTTGGGTAAGAGATCATTTATTCCAAGCATAAATCATTCAAGCCTCATTCAAGCATAAACTTATCGTCCATCAATGGAAGCATAAATAAATAAAGAATATGAAATATTCCGAGTAAATATTACAGCAGATGTATATTAAGAGATGTGACCCTTCTATAAAGGCAGCCACCTATGAAAGGTTGTCACTCTTTCCAATAAGAGATATAAAATAAGGAGGCAAGCAATCTTCATTGGAGGAAATAAATATGAGAATCCATCAAAAAGGAAATATATCAATAATAATATATATATCTTCCATACAAACAATCATTAACAACAAAGAAGGATATATTGCAATCCTTGGACTGAACTTGAAATCAATCAAGAGGTATTAATAGTAGATCATCTAACGAATGCCAAAGCAATCAGTTTGAATTTAGAAAGATACTTTGCAAGTAGGAAGGATGGCCCTTCCAAGTTCACGAGAGATGAGTGGTGGACTAACCCTTCTCATGCTCTTATCAAGTTAGGCCAAGAGATGCATTAGGAGCTGTTAGGTGGGCTGACCCCTTTCATGCTCTCGACAATATCATGCTCTTGGGCCGACCAGAGTTGTTAAGTGGACTGACCCCTTTTTATACTCGTGGGGCTTGATCAAGGAGGATGACCAACCTCCAAGGTGGACTGAGAGCTGTTAGGTGGCTTGACCCCTTTCATGCTCTCGGCAATATTGTTAGGTGGACTGACCCCTTTCAATATTGCTACTTGCAAGTGTTCCTAAAAAAATCACTATGGGATTGACTTTGAGGGATTGTGTTATGATTGATTGAACCAAATATTGTTTTTGCTATGCTGTCTTGATCTCATTATTAATTATGTTACGAAATATTGATCTCATTATTAATTATGCTATGATAGATGAATTTAATATGAATGATGCTATGATTTGAATATTATCATGATTTAGTAATCTTTAATGTCTCTAACGTTCAATTTGAGTAACTTGTCTTGTTGTAGGCATAGAAATCAAGAATAATCCAAAAAGGGACATTACAACCAATCCCCACTACTAAGCACCAACTTAGCAAGAGACACCAATCTCTTCTATTAGGAGGCACCAACCTTCAAATGAACTAAATTTCTGCCTTCTTGAATATACCTTCTTCAATGGATGATGATCATTAAATTTGTTTGTAGATGATGCAATACATACACTCTCCTTCACAAATCTGCATATACTCTCTTTCACAAAACTGCCTATATTTTCTTTCTCAAATCTGCATATATTCTCTTTCACAAAACTGCATATTTTCTCTATGATGTATTCTACTTCACAAATTTGCTGCAACATTCTTCAACATGTATTCTCCTTAACAAATCTGCAACATTCTTCATATTTATTTCTGCTCTAAATCTGCTCAAATTCGAATGATATTACATTGTATAACTTGCTGCTTTTACTCCCCACTTCATCTTCTATTTATACCCAATCATGCCTCTTCACTCAATAGGGTCAGCCTTCTTAAGGGAGGTCAGCCACAAAAGAACAATAATAATTTTAAACATTGGGCGCCAAGACTAGATGAAGGTCGACCCATTTCAAACATAATTTGGGTGCCAATATAAGCAAATTAGGTCGGCCCATTAAGATCAAATGTTTTCTCCCCTTTTTAATTCTCCCTAGCATATAATTTTATCTTGGTTGGCCAGCCCATTTATTCTCCTTTGTCTTCAATAAGAATGTCGTGACGGTAGTCCTCCTTTGACATCAATGACAACAATATTTCCAAAAAATAGGAGGCCAAGTATAAATGTAGATAATCAAAACCCAAATACCATTTTAATGAATGTGAAGCTGAGATTTTTTGGCAAACAAAGATTGTTTTTTTCTTGCCCAAGCCAAATTTGAGACAAACAAGATATCAAGCATGAAGAAATTAACTTGTGATATTATGTACAGGGAGATATATAAGTTATTTGTGGTGTTTTTTTAATGGAAAACCTGGGACCTTTTTTCTCCCTGCCTTCAAAAATAATGACACGGCCTTTAAAAATAATGACACAGAAGCTGCCTCCGTTCCAATATCTTCTTTATCAAGAGATTTCCAGTGCCTGGAATGCTTTGTAAATTGAAAGTAACATCCAATTCACATTGATCCCAAATGGATGACAAACCATCCAACATTTGGATCAAATATTGCACATCAAATCCATGTCAAACTCAAATGAATGAAAAGCAATATTTGGATCAAACATTGCACTGACTATATTCGTTAGTTTCAACCAAATTATCACAATCTGCAACCTGTCAATCTTAGTAGGAGTTAATCATCTGGAACTTTGCCAATAAACTAAGAAGAATAAAAGAAAAGTTGTGACAATTATCAAAGTTATGCCATGTTGCCAAATTAGTGAGCCATTTCATAAGAAATAGTAGATTATATATCAACTATGACAACATGTGAACCACGGTTCTACAAAGTAGTTCAAATTTAGTGTTAATACACAAACTGACAATGATGTTGAAAGTCTTGTCAATAAAGTACTTGAAAGTATTATCATATCTAATAATGAGAGTGTGGTTTCCATTGAAAAAGCATGTGTTAATGACTAGTATGGTCAAGTCAAATTGGAAGATTGAACAAATGTAGATACATTTGGCTGAGATGTTAAGCACGCACTTGAAAGCAGGCTTCTATTTCCGTGTGCACAATCAAAGCATATAATGTTAACTTGTTCGGCCTAATACTTGAATGCTAACTATTGTAAGTTAGGATTAGTTGAACTTGAGGCCTTAAAGTAGTTTTTATCTGTTTATTTTTGGTACTTGTTTTCATCAGTTCTGTATCCACCATCTTGCTAAGTCCAGCTAATAAAATTATTTTTTATTGTCTAAATGATAATAGATGCAGCTAGGATCTTGCATCTGCACATGGAGCAGCAACTTGAGACATCCCTTCTACAGGCTGCAATCTTTCATGAAGCTTTATCCCAACTTCCTGATTATGGTCAGTTAACCTGCAGGAAGCTGCCTTATAATTCTTTTGTGAACAAAATTGTCATGATACTATCAACATCATATGATGCCAAAGTAATTTCTTGTGATGTGTAGCAACCACAAGTGACACATTGCTGTTAAAGCGGGGAAGAAAGAAGATGTCACATGTTCCTCTTAGTCTTCGTCCAACCGAGCGTAAGTACTTGATAAATGGTTGTATTTGAGTTCCTGTTTTGGTTAAAAAAAGACATATTTACTCATACTGAAGGAACATAAACTTGACCGGAAGTAATTTAAAAATTACAATATAGTAAACAAACGAGTGAACAGAAGTTAATTTATGAACTGTTTGAAGTGGAATGTAATATTTATTTTCCATAAAAAGAAATTTTCTCAATAAGACAAAAAATGTGGTAAAAAATATTTGATGCTTTTTTGAGTAATGATTGGTTCAAAAAGGCTGTAACATGCTACCCCAAAATTTTTTCAAAATGTAAACAAGGAGAATGCAATATTAGCACAATCTTCATGAACAACTAAATGACCTCCACACTTCTAATCACCAAGATCCCAATTGGGCAAGGTGAGAGCATAATGTGCTTTGGTTTACAATCTAAAGCATTGTGCAACAAGTAAATACATTCATCTGCTATGAGAAGGCATCCACTATTGCAGTGGGGATTCACCACTTTTCAGTGGGTGGGAATACAAGAATGAAATTATAAAGCCATTCACTTATCCAGTGGGTATTCACCACTTATTCAGTGGGTAGAGAGAACATGAAAGATAAAGATCCAATGTGCCCACATTGGCAGTTGAACCATTCAGGGGATTATTATGTGTAACATAAATAAATGATTACAAATAAGAGAGATATGATGCAACTCTTCGTAGAAAATTAACTAGAACATCATCACAGCACCCCTAATATGCTTGCAACATGTAAGACAACCTGCATAACCATTAGCACTCAATATTACATACTAGAATCTGCCCAGCTGAGTTTACAAGAATCCCTGCTGGAAGAAGAGTTGTCAATTCTGGACCTCAATCTTTCCTCTGCTGTATGTATGGCCCAGGGTTAAGGATCCACAACAAAGCATAAAATGTTATCAAACTTTCTTTAAAACACCAGCTCTCAATACACATTCTTGAGCACCAACAAGAAAGAGTAACCGGCCCCCAAATGCAGATCAAAGACTGTCATAATGACTGCCCTGTGATGGTACAGAGCACCTACAGAAAGTACGATATGCTCAGAAATGTTCAAAACAGCATTTAGCATAAAGTAATTGCTATAGTCATTAATGCCAACATAAGGTTATTCAGACCCTGAACAATATCTGCCATAAACTATTGACAAAATCCCCTCATCAAAATAGAACTCTTGTACAGTACAGCCATGGAGGGTACGGCCTTCTAACAATTCTTCAAAATCTGCAAGTTACCATATAGAAAATGATCTGAAATCATCATTCAATTGAGACAATACTATTTCCAATGTCATTTCTGCATTACCCATATTGTTTACCACAGGAAAGACCAAATACACAAGCCAAAGCACAGCCCAGGCATGGTGGTACGGACTGGTATTTGGCTTCAAACTCTACAGAAACTGTTCTTAAAGTAAAAGCATGAAAAAGGATGCCAAAGATCAAGAATAGACTCCAATTCAGTCAGTAAGGAATTCAAACAAAGAACAGTCCAAATATCAATCGCCCCTTGAGTGAGGGTACGGCCATAATGGTACGGCAAAGCTGGCAGTATAGACTTTAGAGGATAACACTCCTTTAAAAACTCTGCTCAGAAGATATAAATCAGTAGCTGCAAATCATTTTGAGTCATCAGAAAATAACATTCTCACACCAATATCTAACTCCTCATGCCCTTGTATGGCCTGGTACAGTATGACCAGCAATGGACATTTGCATTAATCACAAAACTCCAATACAAACTAACATATTTCTCCACCAAGTAAGCCAAAATCAATACAAAATCTCATCTAATCAGAAAACTGATCATATACCCAAACTCCATGAAAGCACAAATGTGATTTCTGTGTGAAATCACCATTAATCTCAAAAGGGTTTTCGTCCTCAAGAGAATATGAAAGAACTCACAGGTTCAATCCAACAGAGTAACAATACAAATCCAAGCATAACCCCTCCAAATGAACTCTCATCCCTTATTTATAACCTTTTGAGAAGAATATAATATTATTTCTTTTTAATCTCTTCATATTTCTCCTCTCAAAAAGGCCTTTTTTGTCATAATAAAAATATATCATTTGTGAGGTCCCTTTTTTAATTGTCTATCATTTAGAACACTTAAAAACCTTTCCAAAGAGCTATAACACTTAGGGACTTATTAATTATTTTCACCCCTAGGAGCCTAAGTGAAAATAATCATTAAAATAGCTCATTAAATACTACTTTTTGTGGAAAAACCCAAACAGCCGCCAAATGCAAAATAAAGTAAACCAATACGCTCTGTAGGGTTTGGGATGCAAAACGATGCCTTCCGGGTGACTTTCCAAAAATAGATGGCTCCTCCAAGAATCTTAGAGTGCAAATTGGGAGCCCGATCCAACTTCTGAAAACATCACTATCACCCTGAACATCCACTGAGCTCAATTCTATAGAGAAATAAACCATTCCTAGAAAGAAAACCACTTATCTGTTCTGCAGACTGAACCGCGACCACTCCAAGAACATTGGAGTTCTCCCAACATCCCAGATAACCTCTAAGAGACTAGGAACAAGCCAAAAATCTGCACAAAAATCTATGCGCCAAAAAAAGGGATATTACAAAGGCTAATTATACAAGTAAATATAATTAAATATAGAGGAAACATGGTAGTGTAATGTTTTGTCAAAGCCATAATGTGAATAAGGTTGTTTCTTTTTTCAATTTTGAGAACCTTTCTCATCTTTTTTACCCTGTTCCCAAGATGAACTCTTTAGAACTATGATGTATTAGATACAAGTTAGTTGGAACTCATAATCAAAAAGAGGGTTCATTCAGGATTCAAGGAGTTCTTGGGAGACAGAGAGTAGTTACTCTTGACACAGGGACCACTCATAACTTCATTGATGAAGGGCTAGTTGCAAAAACGGGACTCAAGACAGAAGAATTTGAAGGATTCAAGGTGAGAGTAGTGGATGGTTTTGTTATCACCTATAAGAGGAGGATTCCTAACTTGACTATTTAGTTGAGTGATTATGAGTTCCATGTTGATTATTATGTTGTGAGCATGGGCGAGATGGATGTGGTTCTTGGCATGAAATGGCCTCATGCTATTGGAGAATTTTACCTCAACTTGCATACCATGGAGATGAAGTTTAAGGTTAATGGGAGGAAGCATGTGCTTAGGGGAATGTCAGATGGTGCGTTATGAGTTGTGTCTCTCAAGAGGATGGAGAGACTTATTAGACATGATCAGGTAGAGTGGGCAACATAGTGCTTGATTATGCCCATAGTTACCACCCAGATATCCAGACTTTGTTGTCCAAGCACAATAAAGTTTTCAGCAACATTCCGCCTGGGAGGCCTTCTGAGAGAGGCATTGAGCATGTGATAGAATTGGAGGGAGCCGATCCGATCATTATTACCACCTACAGACATCCGAAGAGGTTGAAGGATGAGATCGAGAAGGCTATCAAAGAGCTTCTCGAGATGGGGCACATCAGGGCAAGTAAGAGCCCTTTTGCTTCTGTGGTAGTGTTGGTGAAGAAAAAAGATGGGACGTTGAGGATGTGTATTGACTACAAGGTCCTGAACAAGAAGACAAATAAAGAATAGATACCCCATCCCACGTATTGATGAAATGATAGATGAGCTACATGGTGCTTGCTACTTCTCAAAGATAGATTTGAGATCAAGGTACCACCAGATTTGAGTTAGGGAAGATGTGGAGAAGATGACATTTTGATGCCATTATGGACACTTCGAGTTTTTGGTTACGCCTTTTGGCTTAACCAATGCCCCAGCTACATTTCAATCCTGCATGAACGTGGTATTTCGGGATCAGTTGAGGAAATTTGTCCTTGTCTTCTTTGACGACATTGATTTTTAGCATGACTTGGGAGGAACACCTGCAACATATTGATGAGGTGTTGAGCATTTTGGAGAGGAAGTCACTATATGCCAAAGAGTAAGTTTGAGTTTGGCATGACCGAGCTCTTGTATCTTGGTCACATTATTAGCTTTGAGGGTGTTAGAGTGGATCCCAAGAAGATTAGAGCAATTATTGATTGGTCTCCATCCAAGAATCTCTCACATTTAAAGGGATTCTTTGGTCTTTGCAGGTTCTACAAGAGGTTCATCAAGGGGTTTTCACCTATGTTCCACGACATTTCGGGGACAGGGACGGGGGGACGGCATGGGACGCGTTTTAGGGATGGCAGTCCGAGGGCCAATTTTTGGGGACGGCGATATATATATATATATATAGTTGAAAAACTCGCCAAATTGAAAAACTCAATTGCTTAAATTCCATTAAAAATGCATTTTTTTGCAAAATTCAATAATAAGATGCATACAATAATAAATGAGTACATAAAAGAAACAAGCTGAGTCTAGTTGTATTTGATTGATTTCAAAGCAAATTGGGTACAAAATGGCTAAGTCTGAAACCCTGAAACCTTGAATTTGGCTAAGTCTGAAACCCTGAAACCCTGAAAAATTGGTTAAGTCTGAAATCTGATGGATCATGCAAAATCTAGAATCTGCATGTTAAATCCCATGGATCTGGAACCTATCTCAAACATCTTGACAATATATTTCAAAATATTTAAAGTATAAGAAATTCTTTCTTATACTTAAATATATTTTGAAATATACTGACCAAGTGTGTTTGGCAAATTATATACTCAAACTAAACTAAAATAAGAAGGGGGTGTTTCCGAAACGTTTTGGATTTTTTGAGTTTACAGGGGACGCCAAGGGGACGTCCCCAACCATCCCCCCGTCCTGGAAACGTCACAGGGGACGGGGACGGCGCTGGAGGAGGTGGGGACGCGTCCCCATGTACCCTTGGTTTTCATAGACAGCTGCCCCACTTACAGACTTGGAAAAGAAGGGGGCATTTGTTTGGTCTCATGATGCACAACAATGTTTTGATCGGTTCAAACAAGTAATGAGCACTTGCCTAGTTTTGGCTATTCCTGATTTCTCTAAGCCATTCGAGTTAGATTGTGATGCTTTTGGAGAGGGAATAGGTGTGGCGTTGATGCATGATAAGCATCCCATAGCATTTGAGAGCAGGAAGTTGCGGGGTGCCGAGAGAGGTTATAGCATTTATGATAAGGAGATGTTGGCTATTATGCATGCATTAGCCAAATTCAGGCAGTACTTGGTGGGAGGCAAGTTTGCTGTTAAGATAGATCACAACAACCTTAAGCATTTTCTAAATCAGAGGGATCTAAATGATGGGCAATAGAAATGGGTGAGTAAACTACACGCTTATGACTTTGACATAGTTTCAATGTTTCTTAGGTTTCCGGGACGAGGGGACGGGTTTCCGGGGACGGCAAAAGATTTCCAAAATTTTGGGGACGGCGAGGGGATGGCTATTATAATATATTTTAATAAAAATATATATAAGTTAAAGAGTTAAAATCTAAAAGGAGATACATGTTGAGGTAACTTAAACTTATAGTAAACACTAACAATAAACTTTAAACATTGAATAATTGAACAAATATTATATCAATGATCATTCAACAATCAAATTCATAGTCATACTCATAGTAGGCAGTTGCCAATAGCTGAAAATCGTGATCCATTTTAAACATCAAATTGAAATGTACTAATATTCAAGTAAGTTATAAACTTTAAAACTTATAAGAAGTTTGAACTTTGAAAGTTCAAAGTACAAAGTAGCTACTAGAGTCTCATAATCTTATTATACAAGTGAAAAACATCAAAACGACAAAATTAAATTGCCAAAAATGATATCTATAGACTATAATTGAACAATGAAAACTCAATAATCAGAATCATCATCATCAGCAGCAGCATATGTAGGAAACTCCTCAGAACTGGAACTGTCAGAAGGAAGTGCATCCTCTAATGCCACCTGCACATTGTGGTCATCATCAAGTTGTTCTGGGTCCTCGGGCTCTACATCCCACCTTTGCGCTGGGCTCTACCTATACTGAGGTGCCTTGCGACCAATCGGATGCAAGGCACTATGCACTGCAACAAGCTTTTCCGCTCTCGCAGAGGTAAGTCTATTTCTCTTTAGAGAGTGGATAAAGCTATATGTGGACCAGTTCCTCTAAGCAACTGAGGAACTAGAAACCTGTGAAAGAAGACGAATGGCAAGTGTGCGCAATGGTCCTAGAGGTCCATAGTGTGTCCACCAACTAACTGGCTTATCCTGTGCCAGGGTGAGCCTGTCAATCCTTGCCAAACTCTTGTAGCCATCTAGTTCTGTAAACTTAATCCACTCAACTCTGATCAATGAAGCTTCCTCAGGACTATACATTCTCTTGAAGGCTTTCATGATGCCATTCTTCACCTCATGATCATTAATAGGAAGAATTCTACCAACTCTTTCCACATACCACTTTGGATTCAAAGCATACGCAGCCATGTGTAGAGGGGTGTTCAACTTACTCCACCTTTTCTGGATGATGGGGTGAATATGCTCATTGTACAACTCTAGGGTGGGGTCTTTCTCACGAATGGCTGCCTTCATTTGGCCAAGCATGCTATCAATGCACTCATACATCTCCCCAAGGCTAGGACTATTAGAATCCCCAAATTTGATAACAGTGAAAACAGGTTGTACAAAAGATGTGATGTATCTCACATTCGACCAAAAAGTATCAGTAACCACGATCTCCTTCACCCTCTTCCCTTGCTCAGTCTTTGACTCCATCCACCTGTTCCAATCTTGTGTCATAACTATAAGTTGCAATGGCTCTTGCAACTCAAGCATCCTCTCTAGTAGAATAAAATAGGAAGCAAATCGAGTCTCAACTGGTTTGAGGAATTCTTTCTTTGCAAAGGTCCGAAACAATGCCAATGACATGTGGTGGTTGCAAATAAACATTTTCACCTCCCTTGCATCTGCCACCACCTATTTCACCCACTCTATCTTTCCAATGTCTTTGAGTGCATTGTTCATAGCATGCACACAACAGGGGGTCCAATAGATGTGCCTATATGTAGATTGAACCAACATACCTGCTTCCCTACAAACATTTGTTGCATCAGTAATCACTTGCACCACATTTTGAGGACCAACCTCCTCAATGGCATCTCTCAGGATCTGAAACTGAAACTCGGCATCTTTGTGTTTTCCTGAGCAATCAATTGCTTGCAAAAAGTAAGGTCCATCAATGCATGAAACTATACCATTGATGAGTGGACGGTGTCTAATATCCGTCCACCCATCCATGATTATGCTACAACCATATCTCACCCATTTGGCCTTCATCTCCTCCATCAACAAGTTAACCTTGGAATAACATTTATCCAAGAATGTGGTTCTCAATTTAGTCTCACCAGGACCCACATAACTAGGACCAGCTTGCCTTACCTTCTCAAGCATTTCCCTGTACAAATGAGATCGAGCAACATGGAAAGGAATGTCGTTGCCAAAATAGAAATTGGCAATGGCCTCATCTACAGCCTCCCTTGCTTGCACATTAAACATATTTGTGATTGGGTTTGGTGAGGATGATTATGTAGCTTTCCGTTTCCCCCTTTGACTCCACTGCACTCACCCCAAATGATGGACTAGGATATGAAGGTGGTAAACTTGAACCTCTTCATGACAGTGTAGTAGAAGCTGATGGTGAAGTGATTTCCCTTGAATATAATTTGATCATTTCAGCCTTCATTTGAAGATTGAGAGCCTTACAACCCCCAACTCCTTTATTAGGGATATGCAAAAAGTGTGCATTGGTCCTCGTTATGCTACCATACCACTTACCCTCTGGACAAATGTTGCATTTCTATAATCGACTTCCCCCTAAATAAGGTGTTTTATTTCTGTCCTGTATTGCTGCAAACTGCTGTAAGGGATTTTTCTTGCTAAAAGGCCCTTTGGCATATGGTGACAACAACTCTGAAGGGCAATCAGATTGTAATACACTTGCAGGTGTACCTGAACTGCCTGTGCTTGGAGTTTCTGTTAGGCTAACCGATTCTTCATCCTCATCAATTGGTATTTCTGTTTCATTCTCCATATCTAAATCAGCAATCACATTGAACGGATCCATCTTGATTAATGATTCGGATTCCTCACTGAACAAATATCAATATGAACTTTGAGGAGTACCTACATTCAGCCATATAGAGGTTTAGTTATACACATCTATTCAACAAGACATACATATCTGATATCTCCTCTCCAATACATACATACACATTGATAAAAAATAATAAAATATCTATTCATTTAACTTTTTTGTTAAAAATAAAAACTATATATCTGAGTTTTCCTGTTTTCAATGCATGAACACTGAATGTTTCTGCTTCTTCTCTGTTTTGGTTTTGGGAAACATTGTACATTATCCAGTTACTGTTTGGTATTGAATAGTATATACAATTACATTAACAATTTAACACAGATATTTTTTAAAACTATAAATATAATGCAATGATACATAAATATTAAATAGTATAATTCTTGTGTCAAAATTTGATCCTGTTGTTGAGTTATTATAATTCTTTCAAGGATTTGAGCTGGCTATCATGGCTGATCTGTACTATCAAGTTTCATATTTTTATGTCCATTATGATTATATAATATATTTTTGATTTTCCCAAGATTATGGATCCGAATCTCTAAGGTCAGACTTCCAAAAGCAATTAGATTGTGTAGAGCCTTCTCTTCATCAACTAGAACTACCATGAAATAAATTAATAATCTTCAAAACCTTGAGTAAGCTTTTGCATAAGCTCTCTTGTTAAGAAAAACTGTTTTGAACTGACTGTCTTCTCAAAGCTCTCACTGTCACTGAATCTACCATATTGTGCAGTGCCGAAAATGTATACTAAGTTATAAATTATAATACAATTATTAGTAATTATAATAACATATTCAATATTTATATTCTCACAGACTAATTCATATAAAATAATAAATTATAAAATATTCATATTTTTTATTAATATTATATAATATATTCATTAATATTAAAATTTAATAATTTATAAATTATAATACACTTCAATCATTCAATCACAAATATAATAATATTAATTGTTAAATAATTTAATAATATATTAATATTTTATAATTTTAAATTTATAATACAGTATAACTATATACTATATAGTATATACTATACAGTCATAAATTAATAAATTATAATCTTAAATAAAATTATAAATTATCATAATAATTTATAAATATTAAATATTAAATACTAAAACAAAATTAAAATACCTCTGGTGAATTCTCAATTCTTAGCGTCAATGAAAGGAAATCGGAAATCCTCTCCGTGAATCCAAATTGGATTAAGCGTCAATGAGAAATGTTGAAGCCTTGAAGGTAATGTTGCCAATGCTCAGGTTCGGTGTGAAGATGATCGCTGTGTGTTGGAGTTTGCCAATGAAAGACGTTGCCGATGAAAGACCTCTACAAATGAAAGACGTCGCCGCAAAAGAACTCAATGCTTTTTAGGTTTAACGCGTTCAACGAATTCAACACATTTTAGGGTTTCAAAAAATTCAACGCATTTTAGGTATTTATTAAATGCTTTTTAGGGGTCGATTTTTTTTTTTTTTTAAATGATGGTCTTCCATGCGACCCTGGAGCACTGCGGAGTCCCGAAATTGTGGGACGTTCCTAAAAACAATAAATTTTGGGGACGTCGGGGGGGGGGGGCGTTCTATGCCCGTCCCCGAGTCCCCGAAACGTCCAAGACGTTTGGAATGGCAGAAAACCCCCGGGGATGTGTCCTCGGGGTACTATGTCAAGGGAAAAAAGAATGTTGTTGATGCTTTGTCCAGAAGACTGCATTTGTGTTCCTTAGTGGAGATTACAGCGGATTGGAAAGAGTTGATTTCAGCTGAATATGCTAAGGATCAGTGGGCTACAAGTATCATTAAGGGTACTACTCATGATGACAGGTACATGGTTGTGAATGATCTCATCATTTACAAAAATAGAGTATTTTTGGTACTCGATTATGAGATTAAGAAGGTTTGAGGGCATTCCATGATGTTCCAATGGTTGTTCACCCGGGTTACTTCAAGACTTACAGGCAGATCCAGGAAAGATTTACATGGAAGGGGCTCAAAACAAAACTTCTTTAGTATGTTCGTGAGTGCCCTACCTTCCAATAAAGCAAGCATGAGCATTCTTACCTAGTTGGTGTTCTATAGCCCCTACCTATTCCAAATCAGAAGTGGGAATGCATTTCCATGGATTTTATCATAGGGCTGCCCAAGGCCTAAAGTAAGGACTATATTTATGTTGTGGTTGATAGATTGACGAAATTTGCTCATTTCTTCGCTATTTCAACCGCATACACAACAGCATATGTTGCTGATTTGTTTTTCAGAGAGGTATTTAGGCTTCATGGGTTACCTAGAAGCATAGTCAGTGACAGGGACAACAAGTTCCTAAGTCATTTTTGGCAGGAGTTCTTCAAGTTGAGTGGGATTGAATTCACTCCACCAATTATCACCCACAGATTGACGGGCAGATAGAGATTGTTAACAAAGTGGGTGCAAGGATACCTCTGAAACTACACTGCAAGGTAGCAGAAGGCATGGGTCAAGTGGCTTCACCTTGGTGAGTATCGCTACAATACCACTTACCATATGTCCATACAGATGTCACCCTTCATGGCATTATATGGCTATGAGGCACCGAACTTCCGAGACTTATTGTTTGGGGATAGCAGAGTACTCAAGGCAAAGGACTTGTTACAGGAGAGCCAGGATATTATGAAGTCCTTGAAGGAGAATTTACAAAAAGCACAAAACCAACAAAAGCAATATGCAGACGAGCATCGTGTTGAGTGCTCCTTTGAGGTTGGGGACATGGTTTACTTGATGTTGCGGCCTTATAGATAGTCCACTCTCAAGAAGAGTGGTGCAAAGAAGTTAAAGCTACGATATTATGGTCCGTTCAGAGTATCTGGACAGATTGGAGAGGTGGCTTATGGGTTAGAGTTGCCGACGGAGAGCAGGGTTCATAATGTTTTCCACGTATCACGCCTCAAGAAGGCACTTAGGCTCAAGGTGGTCCCTTCTACGGAGTTGCCGCCTCTAGATGAAGAGGGCAAGCTGATTCTTATTCCGGAGGCTATCACTAACACCAGAAAGCGTACTTTGCAGAAGAGGGTCATCAAAGAATATCTTGTGAAGTGGAAGAATTTGCCAGTGGACGATGTGACTTGGGAGAATGAGAAGATATTACAGCATCCAGAGTTGAGATTGCTTGTGGGCAAGCAATTTTGGGGAGGCCGGACTATAATGTCCCCTTCCTAAGCTTTTGACAGTTGGTGATGGTTAGCCTATTATTCGGGTTCTCGTAGGCTAACATGGTGGTCAGGGAACTCCTTCAAGGGGGATGATGACTTGACAGATCAACCAATTGGTTCTTGCAGATGTTGCATTGAGATCAGAAACGTCAGGGGATTCGCGGCAACCTTTTTTGGAGTGTTTTTCAGACACTTGGTCCGCAATTGCTATTTTTAGCAGGGGTCACCGTTCGACACCGACTTTGCCACATGGCACCGGTTATACTCCATCGGGATTGGTCTCTTCAATAAATGTCCGTTGGTGTTCATTTGAGGAGGAACGATGATATATTTTAATTATCATTAATGTATTAAGTTATTAAAGATTTAACTTAATGATAATTAAAAGTTATAATGTGACTTTTCTATCTTGAACTTGGGTGCCTAGTATGGAAAAGTGAGTTTTTAATTAAGTCAAGTAATAAAATATAAAGTGAGGCATCCAAAGTGAAGGGGACAAGGATTTAAATTAAAGTGAATTTTTATTCCTCCAAAAAGGGCGACTAGGGTTGGAGGAGTTTAAAAAGAGAAAAGAGCTCATTTTTGCATATGCTTTTAATATTACACACAGGTTTTCTTGTTGGTTGAACGGAGTTCACCATTTTGCTTTGTGAAGACGAAATCCCTCGTGAAGAACATCAACTGTAGGATTGGAAGACATCCCAAGATTGATTGCTGATAGTCTCATACAAGGGCTATGATGGAATGTGTTGTTGTAGATTTATAGAGTTTAAAACAATGGTTTATTTGTAGTTTTGGAGTCAAGTATTTAGGAGAGTAAGGCATTGTGTTTGAAGATAGATTTTAGGGCAGTTCAAGACAATTTTTTCAGTTTGCTGCAAGGTCGTACCATTCCCAATAGCAAGCCATACCATTTGGTGGCCCCTTTGGCTTTGTACTTGCAGATTCCTTCATCTTTCTTGGGTTTTGAGTTGGAGTTTTGACTCAAGAAGAGGAAGAGTTTATGGGTGAGCACATTGAGGGAGATTGATATCATATAATGTTGTCTCTAGTCACACACATGTCGTGCCAGACCTTGGGTAGGGCGTGAGACCTCAAGGCCAAAGCGCCTAGGGTTTGGGCCTCAAATCTCCTTCATTTGAGGCGTCTAGGGGTTCTCAATTGCTGTTCAACATTTCTAAGGAGGAGAAACTAGGGTTTGATGTATTTGGTGAGGATTGTATAACTCCAAGTTGTTGTGATCTTCATTTCAAACCTGCAAAATTATAAAACAGCAACTGGGTATATTTGTTTTTCATCGAAATGACCTTTTCCCATCTGGGTATCTCTAGTTTTGATAGGCAATTGTACTTTCAGTTTATTGCTAAATGTGGATGTTTTGGAAATATTATTTAGAAGAGTTATTTCAGTTTTGTATTTATTGCAACTATATCTATTGTGAAAAACAACTTCTGCATAATCGTCTTCTATAAAACATTTCAAAACTGAAACAAACAACAGAGGGAAAAACTAGGGTGGGACATTACATCAATGATGTTATCCTTAATATCTAACCTCTCTAGAACAATTTCTAGAGGAGAAGAATTGGGAGGGGGTCTTCTACCTAGTTGATGATCTCTGAGGAAAATTTTCACTCCAAAAGGTTCGAATTAGCCTTGATTGCAATTTGAAAAGTTGAAAAGCCTTTGAACACTGTAGTCCAATAAGAAAGGCGGCTACTGTGCCTCCTCTCCCACAATCTATTGCCATTTCTCCCCTCATTGAGCCTCCCACTGTAGCCTTTGGTTGATTAGAACTGATTCCTCCATTGTCGGTGTCCCCAATAGTGTTTCACGTATCATTCTTTTGCCCTCCTTTTCTTCTCTACCTGCCTTACTCTGCTAATTTTTGTGCTCCATCTTGATTATGTTATTATTCAAAATAGTTCCTCTTTTTACTATATATCCTAGGCATCTAAATAATGGGCTATTTATATATTAAAGATTCTATCTATCTATCTATCTATATATAAAATTACAAGTCTGCAAAGTGATAAAAAGAATAAAGAGAAGATATGAAGTAAATTTATAAGGTGCAAATTGATGGAAATGTGGGGACAAAAAAGTGAAATAAATGGTGGAATAATATGCCACAACATCTTCTCCTACCACTTGAAAGCATGGATGATTTTAAAGCCAACAACAAAGTGTAGAAAATGCAGCAGGGAATAACAACACCACAAAACACCATCTTTTTTTGCACATACTCATCAACTATCATTGGACAAAGAAGTAATGGTGTCATTAACAAAGAAACAACATGCCTACCACATTCTTTTATCTCTCATTCCCCTAAACTGTCTTGAGGAAGTCTTATGTTCAGAAAAATCATCTGCATCCAAGGTTCGAGAGATTAAATCCAACACCATCAAAATGTTCATCAAGCCTCTAAGGATTTGCTGCAACAAATATGGTCATTTCTCTGCCTTTTATTTGTTGGTGTGAACAGGGTTATTACCTACCCGGTTTACCCTTGTGTGAATAATTCATATTATTTAACTATCTATTAGTTAAATAATATTCTCACACATAATTCACATGTTAAGTTGACTTAGTGAGTCTACTAGATATTTCTAGTTGTTGCTAGTTGTTGATAGTTGTCTTATAGGTGTATTATCCTATAGTTGTCACATGTCATAAGATTAAGACACTTGTCACATGACTACAACTTCTTAGCTCTCATCCTTGCCTTTATAAGCAAGGCTTTTTATATACATTGTAACATTTTGACAACAATCTTTTGCATTCATTGATAGAATAGATTTATTCTTTCATTTGATCTCTTGTGTGCTTTCATGAAGTCTTAGATCTTGGGTGGCTACCATCATAGCCAACTCTAACATGGTATCAGAGCTCTAGGAAGAATCACTTTGTGTTAATCATTTTTTGAGAGATCTTGAATGCAAATTCATGGTGGATCTTGAGTTGAGTATGCTCTTCTCTTGCATCGAATGATGTCTTGGAGAATCAAAAAGACTTGATGGAAATACCAGATTTGTGAGGGTTTTCTCTTTGTGGCCTTATAATGCAGGTTCATTTTAGACAATGTTGCTACAAATCTGAGCACACCACTGTGTTCAAGAGGTTCGAGATAGTCAAGATCGCCTTTTGTTTCATTCAGATCGGACACTGAATGCCAAATCTGTCAAGGTTTGAAGTTGGGAGGTGCATGGAAGATCCAACAGGTACCTAATTTTTTGGAGCATTTTGGGTCAAATCTAACCCTGCCATTATGTCAAAACCTATAGATCGATAGTATTTTCGTCAAAATCTGGTTCAGGAGAAAAAAAGACAATTTTTTTGCCCAGGGACGCCGTACAGCTTTCCTGCGCAGTACTTTGAGGTACAATTTTAAAAAAATATATATATATTTATATATTTTTTCTCTGCTTTCAAACTCTTTTTCAAAATATATATTCAAAAAAGTTTTGTTACATAAAAAAAAACATTTTTTTTGCAGGACGTACCTATGCTTGTGTAGGGTACGACCCTACACCTGCAGGGTAGGCCCTTTAAGGAGTCTGCAGACCTATGTTCAAAAAGGTTTCGGCCTTCAAAACATTTAATTTTTTTTTTTCAATAAAAAATTCAAATCTAGAGAATAGTAAAACAAGGCCAGCGATAGGGATTTTGTTAGAATTTTTTTAATATTTTTTTCAAATCCGCCATTCTTGGTGGAATATTTGGCAGTTCGCCAAATTTGGCGAAGTTTCTAGCGGCGACTACAAAATTAGCAGGGTTCCAGATTTATCCAACAGACTCCAAATTTAGCAGTGACTTTTTTTATCTGGTGACCTATAGTTAGCAGACCTCCAGATTTGGCAGCAGTTCCACCAAATTTGGCGGAGTAAAAAAATTTTGCTTTTTCACCCCCTCCAATGGAGTTTTAAGTTTGACAGATGATCTTCAAAGGCTCATATCTAGCTCATTTTTGCTCCGTTTTTTGAGCAATTTTTTTTATTTGGGCCACAATTTCACAAGGTTCGCAGTGGTGCGATCAAATTTTTGTTTTGGTGCCTGGTTTTTTCCAAAAATTGCAGTTTTTCATTACTGTACCTCAACAGTTCCTGTTTTTGAGAACTTCAAAGGCTTCGTTCAGGCTCATACGGTAACATTTTCTGGTGATGTTTTTTTTTTTTGAAAGTGCATAATTTTTCGAGTATTTCTCAGATCTGCAATTGGTTTGATCCAGTTTTGCTCAAAAATTGTACTTTCAATTTAGCCCATTTTTGGCTTTTGCATTGTACCAAAATCAAAGACCACATTGTTGTTTTGGCTTGTGGCAATTGTAACTAGACTGAATATAAAGTCCCACAATCAGTTTTTTGTTGGGGGGTGATCTCATTGATTGAGTAAAAGGGGGTTGTACTTATGTTCTTTTTTGTACTCTTGTATCATGGATCAAAACAAACTTCCTCTACTCACACCGTATAACTATCATGAGTGGAAAACTAAAATGGAGATTCATTTAAGAAGTTTGAAAATTCATAGAGTAACAATGGGTACATAAATTGAACCAACAACAACTGCAGAAAAGAGAAAGTGGTACAATAGATGTGATCAAACCTATGGAACGCTATGCTTGTCTAGTTCTCTTGATCTCCTTTTTCATATTGAATCTTGTAATACACCTAATGAAGTGTGGACTACCTTAGAGAATCTCTTTGGTAAGCAAGATACTATGAGGTTTCAAATTGGAGAATGAACTAATTGGTTTGAATCCAATTGACTTTGCAAGCATCCAGAACTTCTTCACAAAGCTAAAATCACTTAGATTGCAGCTCAAACAATGTGGAATAGTGAAAGAGGACACTCAATTGATTATTTCAATCCTTGCCAAGCTTGGTCCTAACTATTCAGTTTTTGTTTCTACCTTTTATGCTACTATGGATGCTATTGGGAAAGCTTTCACAATGCCTTCACTTGATGAGTTTGCCACATCACTCACTCGGGAGCAAGCTAAGTTAGTACACATGGGCACATTGAAGTCACCTAAACCTCAAGCCCTTCTTGCTAATCAAGGTACAAAGGATCAAAAGGCTTCAACTAGAAAATGCAAGAATTAGAAAAATAAGGATTTCAAGAACAATGAGCAAACAAAAGAGTCAAATAATTCACTTAAGTCTTTATCCTCTCCCAAAGAGGAATCTTCTAAGGAGAGACTTCACGGAGGCACCCATCATGAGACTTCTTCCCTCATCTCTCTTCTTGGAGATGGAGTTTCTTCTACATCAGCCTTTGGATTGGTTTCTTTCTAAGAGGAGAAATGTTGTTTGCAGGTATAGGACACTTTCTGATGTTCGTCTTCAGGTATTCACCATTGGCACAGGAGCTACTTCTTTATGGAGGGGATCTATAGTCCCACTCTTGCTCTCCTATGAGGGGGTATTTGATTGTATATATGTGATAGAAGTTGTCCTTGGGGGGTCATGTTGAGTCCTCCTACTATCACTTATTTCATTTTCTTGCATTCTCACTTTTGGAGAGGAGTTTTGTCCCATGAGGTTTTCTTTTTTTCTCCACTTGAGAATTGTCTGTACATAGGTACTTAACATGGCCTAGTAGCTGGGACCCATCATCCATCATTGCATCTTTACTTTAGTCAACTACTCCCTAAGTTGCACTTGGGGAGAAGGGGGGTTTGGTGTGAACAGGGTTATTACCTATCCGGTTTACCCTTGTTGTATGAATAATTCATATTATTTAACTATTTATTAGTTAAATAATATTCTCACACATAATTCACATGTTAAGCTGACTTAGTGAGTCTACTAAATGTTTCTAGTTGTGTCTAGTTGTTGCTAGTTGTTGATAGTTGTCTTATCCTATAGTTGTCACATGTCATAGGATTAAGACACTTGCCATATGACTACAACATCTTAGTTTTCATCCTTGCCTTTATAAGCAAGGCTCTTCATGTATATTGTAACATTTTTACAACAATCTTTTGCATTCATTGATAGAATAGATTTATTCTCTCATTTGATCTCTCTTGTGTTTTCATGAAGTCCTAGATCTTGGGTGGCTACCATCATAGCCAACTCTAACATTATTTTCAGGATTTTAGACGAGTACTTACTGTTTGATGAACCTGCTCTAATACCATGTAAAAAACTTACACAGACTTTACACAAAGCTACCAAAAAAAAAATGAAAAGAAACAGAATATTGTGCAAGAAATCAAACTCAGAATAAAATTTATTTTGGAATGATCTTATTCACACTCAAAAAGTTTACATTATGAAATAGTGGCTCCTTCTAAAGAAAAACAAGTGTTGTACTGTTAAAAGAATCGGCTTAATTTGCTTCTACCTCTCCTATTTTAACTCACTTAACTACATCTAAACACACATTTTGCATTTGCTTTCTTATTGATAATAGAAATGCTAAATATTTTGGCCATTTTTCTACACACAACAAAGACTATCTGAGGCAGACGTTTAGCATACTTGCCATGTCAGACATTTACCAATCCACATGGCAAACAGAACTGTCAAGGTAACAAAGATTTGCAAATACAAGACTACCTGAGGAAGTAATACTCTTTCCTTGGACAGCATTGAATCACCCATGCTGTGCATGGAGCATAGGTTGTTTCTGATGGTTGGATAGCTGCTTCCGATTGAGTTGTTAGATTAGATTTTATGCAGACAAGTACTCACTGGATCTCTCCCCATATGATATTCTTGTGTCTGTAGAATAAATGTTTAGTCCTGAAGATTTCTAACCACAATTATTAAACAATATGCCCATGCTATAAGCATTTTATTTTCAAATATGTTTCTACGGTTAGTATTATCTGTAGAGTTAGAAAACTGAGAAAGATAAGAAAATCAACACAATTAAATGAAGATGAGTTGTAAAGCCACGGATGTCATTAAAGTGTTATGTTCTGTCATGTTTCCATTATGCTGCATTTGTTCTACAAAGATCATGAGCAACATCTTCAATGCATGTCCAAATGTCAAAAGGACTGTTTTCTAAGGTAAATCATATTAAAATAGATGGTAGTTCTTTAAGTTATGTATGCGTAGGAAAAAAAGGATATAGAAATACATGTTTTATAAAAAGGATATAGAAATACATGTTTTATATTAAATCAATTCTCTAATTAATTAAACTGCTGCTTTCAATCAACAATAATAAATTGAGACCCAATTCATCAAATTTATCAGCTCACATCGTTTCTTTGATTTGGTTATCATATTTTCACAAAATTGAAATAGTTATAAAAAGGGGATTGTGAAATGTTTATCAGGTAAATTGGGCACATTACAGTGTTCCACGGGGACCTGTCCCCCCCCTAAAACCAGCCGTCCCCAAGTACGGGACGTTTCGGAGACTTGGGGACGGCTGCGAGACGTCCCCCCACCGCCGCTGGGACGTCAGAGACTTGGAGGAAACAGCGGGGACTTCTGGACGTCTCTGAGATGTTTTGGGGACTCCTAGCCATCCCTCGAGCGTCTCAAAGACTCCCAGGCGTCCCCCATGTTGGGACGTCCAAAAAGGCATTTTTTAAAACAATTTCTTTGATTTTGGGGATGATTAGAGGCCTCCCTTCACTGCATTTTTGCATTTTGTACTTATTTTGATATCAATGTATCATGCTACTCATTCTAATCATCTTTATGATGTGATATTATGATGTGACATGTCATATTTTCCGATTTTCGATATAACAGAAACTAAGAAATCTCAAATTCGACAATTTCATTTGTCAAATTTTAATATTTTATTTACTTTTAGTTTTTTAATAATAGTATTCATGTATTTAAAATGTGTATTTGCAATTTTGCTATTTTACTAATTTGCCAAAGTTTAATTTGAAATGTTATTCTTAAACATCTTTTTATAACTAGTTATTCAAGTACCATATGTATATCAGCGCCGCCGCCGTCCCCCCGCCATCCCCAAACTTAGACCCTTTGTCCCCCCGCCCCCGACAAGGGATGCGTCCCCGTCAGGAAACTCCGTGGAACACTGGCACATTACATTTAAAATTTGGTTTATCAGAGCACACTGTTACTATTCCCTATTTTGGTGTACACCTGCTAGAAGAATCAGTGTTTCTTACTCCATTGGCTCATGAAATTAATATATGATAATATTGTTCTGTTTATATTTTCTTCTGCAAATGCTATATCTTTTTGTGATTGCAATTCTTATTTTTCAGTTTTAGTAAACTTTCTACCATCGATTAAATCTCTACTACTTTCTATGCAGCTACTTATGAGGAACGCCATATGAAATTGAGAGCAAAATCGGATAATAAATTTGCTGCCTCAGATCATCAGAAAGCCATTCCTTCACCCAAAATGGTTAGTGGAAGCTACAATGGAAAGGTGTGATGCTCCATTTACACACCACATCTGGACATCAAACAAGAGAATAATGAAGCTAAATTAGTAACCACCAAACTGTACTTGAATTTGATCTTTTCACAGCTTCAGTTTAGTTTTGGCTAATTTTTATTGATTTAGTATACATACAGGGAATTGTCTAGAGACAGATGAGCTACATAACACTACTAAGAACCAAACTTTTCGTACTATCTAGATAAACTTTTGTTGAAGCACATTGGCTTTACATAACAGTTACATGCTTAAAATTTACAAAAGGGAATTGCCAATAAAAGTTTGTACTTTTATTTTCCCAATCAAGGATCATAGGATCAAGAGTAAACTCTAGGGTTGAAGACTTCTATGAGAAAGTTCTATATCACAAAAAATAAAATATTAAAAACAGAATTTTTGCTACCTCTTGTTACTGATGCAGAAATTTTATATTCACATTTCCTGGGTAGCGCAAGATAGCATTGTGCTGCAATCCTCTTTCAAGAAAGGAATTGCAGCAAATCCTAAGATTGGTTCTTTGTTCATAGTTATATTATTAATTTGAAGCAAATTTTTCTAGGAATAGCATGTAAGCATGTTGCATGCGCATTGTTTTATTGAACCATAGATTAATCTAAAATTATTGGCATGTGTATGGATTGAAATGGAAGAATCTAGACTATCAAGTATATATGTATTGTTCATAATTTATTGGTTACCCAAAACACTTTTGGATGTATACAACAGAAAATATCAGTCTAACATAGACTGCTCTCTCAAAAGTTGTTTTGTAAGGAATATGAAGGTCGCATACAGAGTTAAAGTTTACTACTACCTAACTAATTTGCATTGTTTTACTGAACCATGGATTAGTGTAAAATTATGTTGCATGTGTATTGATTGAAATGGAAGAATCTAGACTATCAAGTATATATGTATTGTTCATAATTTATTGGTTGCCCAAAACACTTTTGGATGTATACAACAGAAGTTGTCAGTCTAACAGACTGCTCTCTCAAAAGTTGTTTTGCAAGGAATATGAAGATGGCGTACATAGCTAAAGTTCACTATTACCTATACTAATTTGCATTTTCTCCTCAATGTAAAACTGAAAAACATTCATATATTACTTATTGTTTACAAGGACTTGTATTGTGAGATCATGTTACAAGAGAAATAAAAAAGAAAAGGCATTACAGAACATTGAGATATGCTTTTGAGTCGTAATAAAAGTTTGTTGGGAAGAAATGTCATTCATCTATGTAGGCCTAGGCCATCTTTTATGGTTCGTATGCATATTGGTGTCTATATCCATCATGCGTGAGCTCATTCAACTTTCACTATTAATCATAGTTACCAGAAATAAGAAATGGGAAAAGCATCTGTAAATGGAACATAAAAGTAAAAAGGTAACACTTAAGAGAATTATTTCTTATTATTAAGACATTTAACTGGTTATGTAGTGTCAATTTATATTAATAGTTTATTTTAAAATTCAGTGTGATTCAGTCAATTTGTTGTGGCTTAACTATAATAGAAGATGTTTGGCTTGCATAGAGGTCAACACGGTTGCATTTCATTTCACTGAATGCAAAAGAAAAAAATAACTTAGTCAGGTTTCAATGGACCAAACAGTGTGCTTGTTCAATTGATTTCTGTACTCTACTAGTGCGTAATTTGCAAGAATTTTCCAAGAAAAATTCGTGTGTTATTCTTGACATATGAAATAGAGAATTCATTTTTATTGTAAAGCCTAACATTAAAGCTTGTAAATAGACATCACAAGCACGACTGCCGTTAAATAGGAATGATATTTGAAGCAATTGATGATATAACTAAAAGGACTTGGTAGTTGATCAAATATATGTTTAGGATTTAATAGGTATGTCATATGACTTCTAAATAATAAATGGAAAAGTATAACTAATAATAAGATTATTTTATGATTAATTGTCATTTATGTTTAACATATTTAATTGGAGAGAAAAATACATTTTGAGTTAATTTACTTTGACATTGTGATGGTAAAAAATGAATCTTTGTATTTTTCCCCATTCATTTAATTTTTGATGTGTTTGTGTTGAATACAATGACTAGCGTACAAGTTATATGTTTTTACATAAAAAATTTCAATTCACCTCAACCTATTCTATAATCCTACCCACGCACATCTTAGAGATTGGTACTAATTTGTATTTTATCCATTCATTATTGTAGGTCAAAACTATGGCGCCAAAATGACCCCCTAATTCTCAAATTCAAATTGAAATATGGGCCCAAGTTGATTCCCTTCCTAATAGTTGTTTCCAACTCGAATGCAAAAGCATTTAATTTGCATTCAAGTGTGTTATATTAAAGGACAAACTTTAATTTGTTTATCCATCAGAAGGACACATAATTGGATACATCTATCATACATTGAGCATCATAGTATCAGCATGATATCAGCATCCACATTGTCTAAGCATATTGTACGATTGGTGTGTCTTCGATCATTGTTCAAATCATTAAATCAGATCTAGGGACTTCACTAAGGAAAAGATCCTCACATAGCAAGCTTCCAAAGGTGTTCAACATCGCTAGGTTTAAAACACAAGTTTAGACATTGAGGTGAATAGATTCTACACATCAAAAGGTAAGTAGGTCATTTTTGTAAGTACATATTGAATCTATGGTTTGAGTTCATAACTTTAGGTATAAAGATCATTTATGTGGCACAAATCTAACTTATAGAAGAGAACAAAATAGTGAGTAGTCTATCAGACCATATCAATCTTAGATATGACCATAGAGCATTGATTTGGATCATTGAGCAGAATCTTTACCAAATTACTCCATCGCCACAATCAAAACTAACTCCTTATTTCTTCATTTGTCATTTCAAAAAGTGTGTCTAATGTTGTTACTATCTTAACTAATTTAATCTAAGGTATTTTCTAATTATTGTTTATTTGTCTTTATTTACTTGTTTATTTGAAAGGTTGTGTTTAGTTTCCTTTCAAATATAATTAAAATACATTGTTTGTCATTTTATTATTAACTCTATGTACTATTTTTAAACACAAATTATTATGCATAGAGTGCCCTTTCACTACTTGGACCATCATCTAAAAATCGTATGGAGATCTTGAATCACCATCTAAAAGTGATGCTTCCTTAGAGAACCTTGTACATGTGGATGATATTGAGACTATTATCAATCCTCCTCCTTTTGATGCTTCATCTATAGTTGTTCATACTCTTGCATTTAGTGTGAACACAACATTGGTGAATGAGCTATGTAGTTTGATGACATGCCTTAAAATTTCACCATCATTGCATGTTTCTTCTACAAAGTTTAGTCACTTCTTTGAGGGCTTCTAGTGATTCTTTGCAGTAAGATCATCATTATTTTCTAGAGGCAGTACATTGGGATTAATACTTAGTAGATCTTGAGTATCTATTTTGTGAGTCCTATCTTGTAGATCTGGTGGACACTATTAACAACTTGAGATTCCTATTTAATGGCAATATAATAATTGATGTTATCTCATCTTCTCTGGTTCATATTCTTTCTTCACTTATTCCTACTTCCATAGTGGCATACAATGCAATTCTCCAGTTTGTCGATGCAACTCAATCATCATTACCATTGACACCTTTGGCAAAAGCATCAAGTTCTCATTGGTTCAAATCTCTTACTTGGATTGAGTGCATATTTGTATCAAGCCCTTATATGGCCCTGATTTCTCTTATCAATATTTGTCACATGCCAGTGGGTTGGAGAGTCTTGAGCAGTTTCTCGAGAGATCATCTTCATCTTTGGCTCTTGTTTTATAACAATTTCCACATGGTTTTGGATTGTCACTTTCTTCAATTCGGCCTAGGACTTTTGATTGTTATTCCTTTCAACACTGACATGGCAATTGATGAACAACTTCCAAAGGCATATATTCTATGTTTTCTTCTCGTGTATTCATTTTCAAAATGGGGAGATTTGTTGCATATAATTGTCTTTTTTTCTTTCTAATGGGAGAAATGTTTTTGGGCTATCCTCGATCATTTTCAAGATTCAATGTCAAACATCTAACATCTACACATGAGACTACATATTGAGAGAGGGGCTACATAGTCCTCCTTGTCTTTATTTCTCTTCTGGGGGGAGTCTTTTTGTCACATGGGGTTTTATCCTTCTCAATCCTTTGAGAGATCAAACATGACCACGTGTTTCCTTTTTGGGATTGTTTTCTTGTGTAGTTGTTTCTTATTTGAGATTGTGTGGGCTCTTGTTTTTTATTTGCATAGCGTTGAGAAGTGATTTCATTTAAAGACAAATTGGATGTTTTCATTCTATTCATTTAAGCATCATTTGGAATCCTCTCATTCTAGAGCATTAAAAATGCATTGCGACACACCTCAATTTGGTGCACTTAAAAGAGTAAAGAATCTACATACTCCATTCTAGGGTGCTTGCCTATTGTCTTGGAACTTCTGCAGACTTTTTTGTGGATTGATCTAGGAGGACTCATCGTGCAACATGACAACAACTCTTCCAAGGTATTTCTAACTATTGTTTGCCCTCAAATATCAGGAAGAAGTAGAGCAAACAAAGACTATTCAAGTGAATGACATAGTAGAATTGTATATTGCATAAGGTTGAGTGTAGACTTAGAGGATGAATCGAAGACCACAAATTTGACCCATACATGCAAACTGTTAGAACTGAAGGTGCAAACCACACAATGGAAATCTAATTCAAACCTTATTTATGTGCTTTAAACAATGTAGAATCAATGGAGATTGCAACAAAAATTAAAACCCATTACACAGAAATAACGTGCATCAAGAACCGAACACATAACGCAGTATGTAACGTGGAGAAAACCCTTTCGGGTAAAAAACTCCACCAAGAAAAGAGGCTCCAAGTTGTATTATCTTCAAATATGAGATTACAATACATGCACTTTCTCTCCTCTCCAGTCTTCAATCCAGCGCCACCTGTTACTCTCAACTCTAATAAAAACGTAGTATAAATATTCTTATAAAAGGGGTTGCCTTCTAGGGCAATATAACCGACATAATATCAACCATCGGATCTGTGACCTAATGACGAACGATCCAAATTTACAATGATAAAATATAAAATAAAATAGGGTTGTGCGCGGCCCCTAGACCCCCCACTGGGAAGATGACCCCCCCGGACCCCTCGCAAGGGGGAAACCCCCCTGCAACCCCCGTCACGGGCGAGTTAGCGTCGAGGAACGGATATAAACATCTAGTTGAAAAAAGACCATTGCTGGTGAAACTTTTCATCCCTTATGGGTGATTTACAAACAATACTAGGAGTAATTAATTACATAGGATTTACAAGGTTGATGGCACCTTAATCCTAACACAAACTCAACCTGTAATAGAACACAAATTGGTTCTAAAGCATTTACTGGTAAAGAGGTCATCTTTCCCAAACATACTCTAGTTTGACTCTAAAATCTTCATTATTGATAAACATTCTTTAGTCATAGAGCTAAACATATTTCTCCTTTACATTTACTTCCCTAAATTAATTTGTTACAAATTATAAAATTTATGAATCCAACTATATTTAATTAATCTAGGTTTATTAGTACTTACCTTTAGAAAAATACTATTGCAATCAAAATTGGTTAATCAGTTATTATTAAGTGTACCTTTTAACAAATTAGATGTTATAATTTTTTTAGTTAAAATAAATACCTTTTGCTAAGTTAAGAAGTTGGTGTAATTTGTGTACACGTGATGGCATTACTAAGAATAATTATACATTGTTGATATGAAAGGTCATTCAATTCTATTTCGAAAGGACATAAGGAATAATGTAAAGTTGAAAGAATAGAATAGAACAACTTTTAATGTCCACGAGGCTATAAATAGCCTATGGGACAACTAACCCTATCATTTTTGCTTTATGCATTTCATTTATTCTTCTATTCAAAGTGATGATGAGCTTCCCCATTTTTTCAACTGCCCCCTCACTAAATAAACAGTATAATGAAACATTTGTCAAGATAATAACATATTTGGCCTTGATGTCCCTATAGGCATCACACTCCAAACTAAAGTATTTTTCTGATTCCATTGCCTTGGTTGCCCAAAAATTACACTCTTCCTTTCCATGCCTCTTTTGGTCTTTTCCACCTCAACATTTCACAGTAATGTCCCCTTTTTCCAAGTTATCACCCAACGGAGTTGTCTAGCATATTTTTTTCTCGTAGACTATGTGTAAGTGGCAAGAGAATAATCTAATTAATTAAATACTAAGTAATCCTAAGCCACTTTTGGATTATTTATATTTAATTAATTAAGTTGGGCCTATTTGTAATATGAAATGACTTTATTATTTAAGTGAGCCACTTGATAAATAAAATAAAATAAAATAAAGTAAATTGCCAAAAGGGAGGTTAGCCAAAAAGGAGGTTAAAATAAAGTAAATTGCCAAAAGGGAGGTCGGCCAAGGTGGAGGTTTATTTGGTGGCTATAAAAGAAAGTTAAAAGCAAGTCATGTGCATCATTTCATTCATATCATTTTTATTAGAGATTTTCTCTTGTGGCTGCAACTTTGGTTCAACATATTCCAAGGACGAAAACCCTTAGGAATATTGGTGGATTGGACGAAAACCCAATTCCATCTTGAGGTGGATTCATATAGAGTTCACATTTTCACTTCATTAGCAATTTAGAGGAGATGATTGAGCTTCAAAGACCTATTTATTTATGTAGATTTGGTGGCCAAAATTGTGAGATTTGTGGCCAAATACAATTTTGAAGATTGAAGATATATCCATATTTTTAGGTTAGCTTGGGAGCGCCACATTTTGGAGGGTTTTGAGCAAAGATTCTTGCTAGAGTTTTACCCTTGGGTGAGCACCAACATCACGGAGGATGATTTAATGCTTGTGGAAGCATTTGGAGACTAACCCTAGCTGTCACCCTTCTATTTGCAAGCCATTTTCCATCAGCAAGGAGTGCCACCTAGTTTGGAGGAGAAATCATGGTCTTTTGAGCTTCATGGGTATTGAATCAAGTGCCAAACTAGTTCGTCCATCTAGGGTTTGCAATAAGACATCATTCTCCACCATTTTTGGTATGTATGAGCCTTGTTTGTCAATGTAAAAGGTCATATTTGTAACAACAAAGTTTTGGGCTATGTTTGGACATGTTTGAGCCTTGAAACTTGTTGTAATTCCACTTCTAAATAGTCTGATTTGTAGCAACATACATTTATATTCAGAAATCAGAACTATGTCATTTGTTTTGCAATTGAATGGTCATATTATGTGGTAGAATTCATGATTGATATTATCTTCACAAGGGTACACAATTGACATGTTTATTTGAGCAATTGGCATACATATATTTGTTGTCCAAAACCATTTACAATTCAAAAACATAAAAATCATATTTCAGACCTAGGGTTTGAAAAGATAAAATCAAAAATTTAGGCAGATCTGATTAGGGACCTTACATTCACACTGGAGTTAATGAGAGTTAGTTCTTAACTAAGCAATAAGAATCTTTTCTCTCCAAGGAATATTAGTCAGGTGATCGCACAATAGTGGGTTACACTTTTTGGTCAAACTTGACATTGAAATGAACATTTTGAAATCAGATACCTATAGCTGCTAAACTGTGAGAAATTTGAAGATGATGCAAACTAGTGATTTGTGACATCTTGTCTATAGATTCTAAATATATGTTTTTAAAATATTTTGAAATCAAATTGCATTTCTTTTTCCATCTCCTTCGATAACTAGTTTTTAACAGTAAACACCATTTTTAAAGAGTGATGTGTACTATAAAGCACATAAATTTTTCTATGAAGGATAAAATTCTAATTTTTTCAAATTTAGATTTGTAACTACAATATCTAGAGGATGCATTTGGTTTCATAATGTTTTACTGAATATTTTTTTAAATTATGTTTTGAAGTCAAACCAATTACAATTTAGACATACGTGTACTATAAAACGCATAATTTTTTTTGTATGTATCGGAATTCAAATTTTTTTTGTTGGATCAAGGACATGAATACCAAGAGGATAGATATATTTCAATTTTTTTTTGGTAATATACTATTTTTCCACATGTGCAGAACAGAGAGCTTGATTTTCGATGAAAAGCCTATGTTTAATTAAACTAAAAAAATGTATAATAAAACCAAAATATATTAAAATTATACTTGATTGAGAGCTCGTTTCGAGGACTATAATCTTGCAGCTAGGTTTGTCAAGTTGATTCCATTTTGATCCTCAACCCGAGTCTCAAAACCCAAAAATCTACATAAAATTGTAGCTAGAGGGGGGCAAGGGCAAAATAAGGGGGTTTGAGTGAACCCCTAGATACCCATTCGAGTGAAAGGGGGTTTGAATGACCCCCCTTCATTAGAACCCTATAAAAATACCATTAAAAAATGAATAACATTAAGAGGGGTTCGCTCGAACCCATTATTTTATTAAAAAAAATTGTCCAACAAAAAGTGGATTCACTCGAACGAGGGGGTTCGAATGAACCCATTTTTGGATTCTAATGAACACCCATGTTCGAGCGAACCCCTCCAAAACTTTTTTTCCATGCACGGGCAATTTTTCTTCCTCAATGCAATTGTAACCCACTATTGTGGGATCACCTAGCCCCTATATAGCTTTTTTGTTGATGATTACATGTGGGGTTGAATTTCTCAAGATAATATTTCTTCTTTTTCCCTAGCACTTTACCCCACATAAGCTTGTGGAATTCATTTATGACAAATACCTTTATTTCTTTGCTATTTGTGGCACACACATTCAAGTAAATAGTCCATTTGCTCATCCATTTGTTGTTTTGCTTCATCGATGTCTTCATTCTCTCTCATGATGTCATTGAAAACAACCTTAGGCCATCTACCTACTTCTATCTATTCAATTCTTTGTAGATATCTTAGGAGACACACCATAGCAATTGTTTCAATAGGCCCACCCTTGTTTTACCTAGTAGAATCTCGTAAGGAATTGAACATTTTATTTTGAACTTGCTTGTGATCATGTGCTTTTGAATTCTCTCAATTTGCTTCCACTTTGAATCTGAGGTGCTGCTAGCCCACAACTCACACACATAAAGCACCACCAAAGTTACTAAAAGCCCAAAAAGAATTTAAGTAGTTTTCTAATCCCATAACTTTATCTCTCAGCATCTATTTTGAAGAGCATATAATGCTTTCCACCTCCCAAAGTTCTTTTCTTTTTGTAAGCCTCCTAACTAAGCTTCTTGTTGAAATCAATCCCAAGGTATTTGTACTCAATTACCTCTTCAAGAGTATTTCCTTCAAAGTATAACTTATGCTGAATGAGTTTTCTTTTGTTGGAGAAAATCATGATTTTGGTCTTGTCGATATTAACTTACATACCCACTACTTTGCAAAAGTGCTCAAGGGCATATAGGTGCTCTTGCAACCCACGAGTAGATTTAGCAATCAAAATAAGGTTGCCTATATATAAAAGAAGTCTTATCACATATTCTCCCAAACAAACACCATCCCCTCCTTGCAAATTCATCAATTCTTCAAGTTTGTCAATATATAAGCCAAAAAGAGTAGGTGATATAGGGCACCCTTGCTTGATTCCAATGTCACTCCTAAAACTTTTTAAAATGCCTACCAAAGTTCTGGTTTTGACTTGAACCCCTTCATATAGCCTATGGACAACTACTCTAAAATGTTTCGGAATACCAAGTTCCTCCATTATGTGCCATAACTTATCCCTAGGGACCGTGTCAAAAGCTTTCTTGAAGTCAACAAAATAGTAGTATGCTTCTTCCTTTTCATCCCAAACTTTTTCAATAATGTGCCTCAAAGTGATTCCATGATCTAATGTAGAATGCTTAGGTCTAAAACTCGCCTTCCCTTTTACTCTATCTTTTTTTTTTCTTCCACCCACTTGCTGATTTTGTTTTCAAACATGTTACCAAATAATTTTGCAAACAAGGGATTGATCATGATGGTTCTATAATTGGACAGATTATTAACATCACCACTCTTAAAACTAGGTATTGCTAGGCTGATGGTCTAGTCACTTGGGAACCCTTGTTGAATGATGATGTTGAATATTGTCATAATGTGAGGCGTGAGAATTCTCACCCCCATTAATTTAATGACAAATTACATGACGAAAGGTGAGAGTTGTGGAAAATGGAGTTACCTATGATGGAGAAATTCATGTGATGATAAGCCAAGACTAACTACCACTAAGAAAACTACAACTGAAACGTTAAAGGTCAATATTAGAAAACATTAGGATTGAAGAAGTGTATGCATGTTAGAGAATGTTTACATATTTTATGAAGTTTTGACATGGGTTGTGATCCACAAAAGTACAAAAATAATTTTAGTTAATGTACATTTTTAAGATGACCTTTGCAATAAAGTGGGAGGAGGATGTTTTTGGTAAGGCCCTTCATAAAGTGTTACAAAGATTACAATGCTAAAAGTGTTGTCCAAGGTTATAAAGTAGAATAGAAGAAAAAAAAAAAAAAAACAATGATAATACTAATGAAGACAAGCAAGTGTAAAAACATTTATTGAGTGACATTTATTTAGTGAGGCAATTACATGAATAGTTGGCCTTTTTTTTGTCTTGTCACGTCTAGCTTAGCATCTAAATATGGTAGTAAAATACAAAAGCAAAATAAAAAATCACCAATTGTAGCTTTAAATTTAGCAAAATCTACAGAGTTCCAAGTTGCAAAATAATTACTACAATCAGTAGTCTTTACTAATTACTATCAACTATACTTTAAACATTCATAAATCAATTAATCAATCTACAAATTGACTCTACTAACAAAACATTTCCTCATCAATTTGTTGTTTGTTGCAAGGGACAAATTCAACTTCAACTATACTAGTCATAGTTGTGCTCTACAAATTTACTCTACTACAAAACATTTCCTCATCAATTTGTTGTAAGGGACAAACTCAACTTCAACTATACTAGTCATAGTTGTGATTGCGTCATTGCGTCAATCCTTGGCTCAAAACGGAAGAGGTTCAGTCCTTGGCTCATAACGGAAGAGATTCAGCCTAAAAGTTGTGCTTCTATTTCAAATAGCAAAAATGATCTTGTGATAAAAAACTTGGAGTCAAGGTTAACTCTAACAACTGTTTTTTCATTGACTTAATAAAATCACAATACATAAGACTTACAAGAACTTGGTGATCACCAGTATCCAACCCTAAATTGCTATGCCATAACTCATTTATCAACTAACCAACAATACTTATTTGTAAATTGTTTTCCTTTACAATTATATAGGTATGCTCTGTTTCATAAACCCAGAGAGTTGTAATGTAATCGTCTATTTCTGTGGCTGGGAAACCCTAGGCCGCCTTCTGTCTGTTGCACCTGCTTCACTGGTTGAAACATGAGCAGCAAACTATTCTACTGCTTACTTGTGCGGCGCAACCTGTTTCTCAAACAGCCAAGCCATTTTTGCTTTAATTTCTCAATTCTTGTAGAGAGCAATGTTAGCAACAGCAAAACCCCTTCACAAAACCTTTTGACCACTAAGTGATGACAAAACCACTCCCACACACCATCCTGGCACAAATTGCTCAATACCAGTTAACTTTCTACTCTCAATACAAACTCACTTTCATACACAAAAGGATAATATGAAATACCCACAATATTTTATTGAAATCAAATATCAGATCACACAAATCTCTAACAAAACTCTTACATTTTTGCCTTCCATGGCTTCCCACATACATAACCATTCTGCACTTCAGCATTCCTCATGTCTGCAGCCTTCAAACAGCCACTCAGACTTCATTATTTCCTCTGCAAACCTGTTGTCCACACCTCCACACACTCAGTTTTGCTTTAAAAAGATTCTTCTTGCTGACAAATTCCACCCCTTACTTAGGCGTTGCTTTGCATTAAAGAGTTTTGATAGCAGCTGCTATTTCTGGCAGGTTTTCTGGATATTCTTTTAATGTATTTTGTTCATCCCATGCTGCATGTTCAAGAATAAAATCATTTTATTTAAATCTACACTCCTTCCAAATTTGGCGCCTCCATTCTCCTCTATTTTGTCCATTTTAAATTCAGATATTAATCCCTGCAATAAACATCCACTCTATGTCTTCCAAACTTGGCGTCCAGTTTCTTTGACATTTCAAATTTTAGTTTTTCAACTTGGACATTTTAGATTGTAATGAGGAGGCTCTTTTATTAGTACGCAGTACTATTGCATTTGCTAAACCAATCAAGACATGATTATTTTTCTTGTGGGCAAATTTGATATAAATTTGAATTTTTCTATGTTAAGATGATAAAATTTTAACAAAAAATCATTGAAAAATGATTGATCTCTATTGTGATTGGCTCAAAAAAATGACCCGAATTTTTCCTATGTCAAGATGATAAAATTTTAACAAAAAATCATTGAAAAATGATTTATGGATTGGCTAAAAAAAAATGACCCCTTCTCTACAGATTGTTTGAGAGTACAACAAACACCTATCAATATGGAGAGAAATTCAGTTTGATGGGAGGAAATGACCAGTAAACAAATTATATGACAATAATTATGAGAGTGTTTTTTAGAATTTAATTTTTTTCTTAATTACCTAAACTTCAAAATTATTATTCTTTTGTTAATAATATTATTAATATCCATTATTAACACTTCTTCATATATTATCTTAATTCATATAATAATAATATAATAATAAGAATAAACATAAATATAATATAATATAATATAACAACATAATAAAAAACAAAAATATAATATAATACTATTTTTAGAATGTAATAATATAAATATAATATTATCATATTTATAATATAATCATTGTTTATTATCAATAAATAATTAATTGTACTATTTCATTAATATTTAAACTAAAAAATATATAAAATATACTATAAATATTACAATTTTGTTATAATATTTATATTGGCTTTAAAAAAAATTATTTGTTTAATATTATTGGAATCCAATTTGTCTACAACAAATATTTATTCTAAGAAGAAAATTAAGTCAAATACTATATCAATTAATATTATACTATATTATAATACTTATAATAAATATTAATAATATAATTAATATTATCATTAATATTAAATAATAAGGATAAATAAAATTGAAAGGAATGGTTTTATTTTCTTATTTAAGAAATATTCCGTCTTTGAAAGATGGTGTTCTTTGATGTATTTGAACACCTTTAAGAAGTAGTAACCATTAAAAAGTGTAATTGTGGTAAAAAAAAGATTCACTGCCCCACACATTTGATATTTTTAAATGTATCAAGTATTGAAATAGAACAATTTACATTCTCTGAAAAATACTTCATGGGGCAAATTTGGAGAGAATTACTTCTTGAAAATTGTCTTTTTGCATATCTTTCATATGGGCGCGAAATTTTGCCAGGATGTGAATAATGTCAATACAATGTCTCACTCCAAAGTATTTTTCCTTAGCCTTTATAAAACTGAAAGAAATTAAATTTGAGAATTTTAAATTCTTTGACCATGAAAATTGTTGCATTAAATGAAAAATGCATTACTGAATCTTCTGCTGAAATTATTTTAGCCATCTTTTATAGATGTCCAGAAACAATTGTTTCCATGAAACTGCTTGCGGGGCCTCTAAAATGGTGGACTCGTAAAAACTTGAATTTTACAACTCTGATCACAGAATGTGTTTCCTATGCTGAGAGATGGCAAAAACACCAAAAACACCAAAAACAAACCAAAATTAACAAAATCAACTTCAAATTTTTGTTGTTGATGCAGATAGCCCATTCACCCTAATACTCCTACAACACTAAGCTGGAGGACCTCTACTCCATCATTAAGCTGAACTCAAGTCTGTATTCCTGACATAGGATCTTCTGATCAAAACAATTATGAATAACCCCTATATTCTTAAACACAGCTTGCAAAAGACCCTAGAACCCTCAGTTGCTTTTTGGGAGGATCATGGTTTTCGTGGAATAGAGCTCACCAAGTTTTTCCTATTAAATCCTTGCTTTTAGAGGCCAAGATAAACAATCTTCGGCTTTGCGGTCTCTCACCTTCAGAAGCCTGGGAATTAGTTAGGGTTTGGCCTCAACTCGTCATCAAGTGTAATAATCTACCCCTAATTTTTTTTTCAAAATGAACTACAATAATAAACAATACTAACATAAAGTGCATAAGCTAACAATGCCTCACACTTTCTGATCACCCAGATCCCAGAAAGGGCAAGGTGAGAGCATACGCTGATTGGATTGCAACTGATCAATCATGCAACAATGTAAATACAATTCATCCACTGCGGCGAGCATCCACATAAATGTGGGAATTCACCACTTTTCCAGTGGGTAGAGAACAAAGAGAAAATTACAAAACCATCCACTTATTCAGTGGGAATACTCCACTTTTTCAGTGGGTAAGGAAACAAAAGAAAGGTTCATTCTCCACAATAGCGGTAAACCATCCAGGGGTTCTTAATGTGAATTGCATACAATGAGAGTACAATAATTTCTAATATAATCATTTCAATGGCACATGATTTAATTTAATAGTTTACCCTTTGAATGATTAGGATGAGAGGCAATACACTTCACTTGTTGATTGGCAATGAAATCCCTTGTTAACTGTTCAAGGCTACAATATCTGAAAAGCTTATTTGAATTTTTATTTTTTTTCTGAATATTGGCCGACTATCATTTGCTACAGCCTGCCATGGCAAACATTTAACTCACACCAAATTGTAATTCAATCTATTCAACACCAAATTGTCCCAAAACTAACATAACATTCTCAACTAACAATTTGAGACACTTCAGAATTGAAACCACAGAGAAATTTGTTTAATAGCGTTGGTTAACAGATTTGTCCTTATTCTGAAAATAATTTATTCTGACTCTATACCCCTCTTTTGAAGAACAAATGAGTTAAGCAACAAATGGGTGAACCTTTTAAATTAGTTCCCCTCTGAATTTAGGTACAGCTCCCTTTAAGATTTTCAATGAATTTAACTTATTCAACTATCCACATGCATTTTTAACCAGAAAATGCTTAAGGCAGACTAACATTCATACATAACCATGCTATGAATGCGATAGATTTATACAGTATTAACTAGCAATAGAATGCACAGATCCTATTTTTGATACATTCAAATATATGAATACATTCACACGAACTTGCTGAACCTATAAATAATAAAACACATATGACGAGTTGTCCAAATAAAGAACAATTACCAGATGAAAGGAGATTTCACACAGAAAATCTAATTCCACACATTCAGACGCACAAATCCAAATAAGCAGTAAATGTTTCTTCTTCTCATTCACAGATGAAAATTACTCAGACAATCATCACATAATGTAAAACTATGAATAGTTTCGCCAAAAAAAAAAAAATCTCTTCTTTTCTTTCCTAAACTTCTCCCTATCTCCAGATTTTTAAAAACCTATAAATATGAAAGTCTTAATCATGTCCTTGAGTAAATTAAACCCAGAGTTAACATAACTCTGACCCGTACGGGATTTAGTTTTAAACAACTGATTTTAAAGAAACAAGTTTTGCTGAAAATAACATGACAGAGGAACTGAAATAAAGGAAACGAGCCAATGAGGTCATGACTGGGACGACAGGTTTGTATCTCCGGCTTTGTTATCGGTGGTTTGGGCAGCACGTTGGGTCTTCCATTACTGGAAAGCAGCAACGAACTCCTGAATCTTCGGGAAGTTAGGAATACCAATATGCTTCATTCTTGACTTCCAAACCTCCTTTTCCCTTCGCATTTTACCAAATTTTTCTGTGTTCCAGAAGTGCGTCGATGCAGAGGTAAAGTAGTGATTCAACTTTAGAAATTCTAGAGAAGTCCTCAATTAAAACGTTGTCATTTTCTCTGATGAAGCTGATTTTATTTTTGAAGGCTTGGACCACTGCATCGATGTCTTCCACTGGTTTTCCATCATCTTGAATGTATTTAATATCAATACATTGCAAGTCATTTTGCAATGATTGAGTGAATTTTGTTATTTCCTTAATTAATTTCGAGAGTTCAAAATGACCTTGCCGGGATATGGAGTTCCTCCATTCAATATTCTTTTGTTCACATATAACAAATCCTCGTTCAAACCAGTCAGGCTTTTCTCTGTCAAAAACTTCGCTAGCCCATATTTTTGAACTTCATCCATCTGGTTTATTACATTCGTCCACTTGCCCTCATCTTCCGCCCAAACAGCGACCTACGCTTTGAAATCTTCAACGGTGGCAGTAGTCAGGTCATATATACCCTTGAGCTCACGGATGTATTCAGTTCCTTTCTGCTCAATGTTATCCAACCAACTGTTAAATGTTTTTGTCACCATTTTGCTTCTATGAACCTGATCTAACATCTTTTGGTTGACAGGTGATTTCGGGTCAAAAGACAGGGGAAGCTGTGAGATCGGCTGCAGGTTAGGGTTGTTAATGGCCTCTATGTATTCTGCCATTAAACGCAGAGTTTGTTTCAGCTCCTTCTTGTCCTTTTCGTCTTTCCATGTTTGACTGACCATCCTTTTAGTAGAAGCTTCGAGGTGGTGGACATCTGCAGCTCTGGAGGCAGTACCGAGATCCACTTTCTCCACAGTGAAATCATGCACCGTTGGGTCCTGCACTTCTTCCTCTATCACAAGCCTAGCAATTTCAGCACTCCAGTTACCAGTGCTTGGATCAATATTTATCCTAGATGTCGTCTTGAGTTTCTTGGACTTGGGGGTTTTCCCTAAACATTTGCTTACCATGTCCTCCAAGGGGATAACAAAAGGAATCACTTTTTTCTTATCAAAAGTAGAACTTTCTAGCCATTTTGGTGTAGGGGCTGAGGTTGTCTTCTCGGGGTTCACTTCATCAGAGGATTTATTTGAAATCATTAATATTTCAGGGGTCTCCAGAACAGCCTTTGACTGTAACCCGGTGTCAACCTCCTCTGTTCTGTTTGGGCTTAGCTCCTTGTCACCCATAGGTCCTTCTGAATCTTCTTCTGAATTCAAATCAACAACTATTGTTTCAGAAGCCTGTTTCTTTCTTTTTCCTTTAGTCCTCAACCTGGTAACACGAGATGGCAGAATATCTGTGAGGACTCTTCTGGATCTCTTAGTGACAGGGCTTCTCTCAGTTGATGGCTTTGAAGCACCTGCACCACAGATAGCAAGAGGTTGATTAGAAGACTCTATGGGAAGTGGTGATCCAACCATTGAAGAGATTTGTTGGACATTTTTATCCTGAAGTTCTCCCTGTGTCTTTTCTCTCAACCATTTCTCAGTTCTTCTTATTACTGGAAGAGTTTTAACTTCAATTCTGTCTTCTTCCTTTTTGCTCCAGTCCACCTCTGGAATGGGTAAGTGTTTTACTTTTTCAAACTGTGGATCAACCACCTGTTCTCCATCATCAGAAATTCCAGAAATATCCATGTTTAAATTGGGTGTAATTATTTGCCTCAAAGACAACCTACACCACAGCCTTCTTCTGACCTCGAATTCATCTGGGCAGTCTTCCCAGTAATCCTCTAGTTTAGGAAGGTGTGAATGCCCTGTTCCAGAATCTAGGTTCTCTCTGACAAATCTTTTACTGTCAAATTGAGACCTGGCAGTGAAGGATTGAAAATTGAACCTTTTGAGGTTCACCTCCAAATTCAAGGCATCAGATTTTGAATGGCATGAATAATGCCCAAGTTCAACAGGAAAAGAAATACCACAACCCCTTTTTGATGGAAATTTCTTATCAACATGTGCCAGTTGCCTACATACCTCCATTAGCACAAAACGATCAAGCACATATCTAGGTAACTTCATGGGTTTACCATCAAATCCTCCAACTCTGATATAAGTGAACTCAGAAAATTGGATGAAGAAGCTACCATAGCTACTGATCAGTTGCATTACTTCACTGGACATTCTCTTACCTGGGTTCCCTGCCAATTCATAAGTCATTTTCCCAGTGAAGACATCATTAACCCTTTTGTAATTTTCATAGCAATTCTTTCTCTACAACTGTGAATAATATTCATAAATTTTACTATTTTCAGCTATGGGTGCATGGGGTAGGTCAAACCAATCTCTTGTAGATGCTAGACAATAGAACAGGTATGAAGACATATAGAAATCTATGTTGCCCAGACAATTGCTCAAACTCTGATGTAGACAGTCACCCACTATTTTGGCCCAATCCAAATATTGTTCCCCTTGAAGGATGACTTGTATGAAAAAGTACATCCAATCTTCCCAATAATAGGCATGCTGATTGCCTCTCAGTCTGTGTAACAATACTACAATATCCCTCACTTCTTTTATCAAATGATCTCTGGTAAGTGGCCTGGGCAACCTTGAACCGCCCTTCTAAAATTTTAGCAGCCAGTTTCTCGCTATTACACTTTTGTAAGTTGATCTCTTTTCTGAGAAATACCCATTGGAGGCAGTAATGTCAAGCCTGGAATATGCCTCCTTAGGTGGTATCTTCATCACAGACATGAGGGTTTGTCTGTTAACATAAAATAACACATCTCCGTTTGCATTTCTGACACACCTGTCCTGGGGATCGTACCTATTCATACATTCTTGAACCAACTCTGGGCACAGTATAGCCTGAGGAAAAGCTACAGCTTCAACTAGACCGCTGTCTACAATTTTCTTCATTGTAGGGGTTTGAACAGGGTTTCTAGCTCTTTCTTTAAATTCCTCTAAATCATATTGAACCAATGCAGTATCTTCAAATTCTGAGTGAGAATAAGTAAGGCCAGGGCCATGTTCATCCGCTAAACACGTAGATTTCAAAGACATATTTGGATGATTATAATGAAATACTTTGAATTTTGAAAACAACAGAAATTCCATAGATTCCTCTTTCCAGCATAAGAACTAGGAATAGCACAGGGGAAACAGAACTCACCTTCAGGATATCTGAATTCACTGCAAAAACTTGAACAAAAAGAGCCTTACACTTCCGGCGCTATCCTTCTCCACGTTGCACAGTATGTTTACTTGCTAAACTTGGCTTGTTCTTGGTTAATAATGGCACTTACTAGAATGAATAATTATTGCTCAGAACAAAACGTACCAAAAATATTTGAAAAGACGTGAACTCTGATTCCTTCATTAATAGCAAGTAGTATTCACGTGCCATCATGAAGTATAATGATTATCCATAGTCTCTGCTAAATTAGAGCTCTAGGTCTCATAATGAGTTTCTAATATAATTTCCTCCAACTTTGCCGCTAAGTTTGACTTAGAAAGCCGCGGGACCAAACTCATCAAATCTTTGAACTATTGAACCATTGAACCATTGAACCTTTGGGACGTGGTTCAATACAATGGTTCAATATGGTGGTTCAAACATGCCAATCGGACCATATAGATAAGCAAAGGATTGACTTACGGAAACAGGAACTTAACTCATGAACCGTTGAACTTGTAAAGATATGGTTCAATACGAAGGTTCAAAGACGCAAGGGTTATGAGACCGACAAAATGTTACGCGGCTTCAGTAAAAGGCTTTCAACAATGAAACAGTGAATGTTGAACCATTGAACTATTGAACCCCGCTATAGAGTATGAGCGGAAGGTTCAACGATACAATAATTACGCAAGGTAACTGTGTGACCCGACTTATAAGAAGACAGTGAATGTTGAACCTTAAGACCGTTGAACCACTGAATCATTGAACCCTGCTATAGACTATGAGCGGAAGGTTCAAGTTCAACCCGAAAGTTCAAAGGCGCATAAGACAAACAAAACGACAGCTTGCTTTATGAGACACTTAGACATATTGAACCATTGAACTTTGAACTTTGAGAATGGTTCAGGTTCAAAGGTTCAAGCCTTAAGTAACCTTGTCTACAAAGACAACAAATGGATACAAATTGAAGGACCAAGAGCCGATTTACGAAACAAAGGCATGACCAAAAAAAAAATATGGTAAACTGGCTCTTGGCTTGGGAAATATTACCAATGAATAAATAAATAAAGGGGTGACTCAAAAGGTAACATTGGCTCTGACTGGGGACTACGTTTTATGACAAAATGCAGAGGACTCAGAAGCTCTGGTTTCGCAGAAAAAGGAAAATAGAGAAGAAAGGAAACAGAACGGGACAAAACAAAAGCGGGAAAGGAAAACACAAAACTAAACAAGAGGGAAGACTATGTACAAAACAGGGGACCCTGTTTACAGACGATACAGCTTGAGATCCTGTCCATTATAGGACAGGGGTAAAATAGTTCCATCAGGATATTCCAATTTAAAAGAATTTGGACCCAATACCTAGTGGATCTTGAAAGGCCTGCTCCAGAGCGAGTCAAATTTGCTATGTGCACCCTTTGGTTCTCTTCTTCTGTCCCACAGTAATACTTCATCTCCTTCCATAAACCTTCTGGGTCTCATTTTTTTGTCAAAAATTTCTTTAACTCTGGCCTGATGCACAGTAATTCTGTCAACCAACTCATTTCTCTCTTCTTCAATCTTAGTCAGATACATAATCCTCTTCTCCAGGGAATCTTGGAAATACTGATCCTTAATTACACTTTGCAGCTTGGCTGTAGATAGCTCCAGAGGTAAAGATAATTGAGCACCTATCCCATAAACTAATTCAAAAGGTGCCATCCCAATTGCTCTTTTCAGAGTTATTCTGTCGGCCCAGAGTGCTTCATACAACCTCTTATGCCAATCCCTGGGGTTGTCATTCACTAATTTCTTCATGATAGTAATCAGATTCTTGTTACTAGACTCATCTTGTCCATTCCCTTGGGGATAGTAATCTGATGAATGGGAGAGAGATATACTATGTTCATAACAGAAAGAAGTCATTTCAACTGAAGAGAAACTGGTAGCATTGTCTGCTACAATCTTCTGGGGCACACCAAATCGTACCAAAATATATTCTTTGAGAAAATTACAAATCACCTCCGAAGTTGTTCTTTTAACAAGGGCTGCCTCAACCCATTTTGTGAAATAATTTGTCGCTGTTAAGATGTGAGTATGCCTTGCACTTGAAGAGGGTGAGATAGGCCCAATAAAATCCAACCCCCATTGTTTAAAGGGTTCTTCAATAACAACAGGCCTCAAAGGTAGAGCTGCAAGTTGTGGCCTCCCTGAGAACATTTTACATTTTTCACAATTGGCCACCCATCTATATGCATCCTTAAACATCCCTGGCTAGTAGTAACAATTTCTGAGAATCTTGAAAGCTGTAACTGAAGAAGAAAAATGTCCACCACATGCTTCATTATGGAAAACTTCTAAGAGCTTATTCTGCTGCTCTTTATCTACACACCTCAGGAAAGTTCCATCTAATCCTTTCTTATAAAGGACATCCTCCCAAATAACATATTTTGCAGCTTTTAGCTTTAGGTTTTTTTTCTCTCTAGGAGTCAGGTGATTAGGACAATCCCCATATGTAAGATAATGTGCCACATCCAGAAACCATGGGTCCTGCAGGCTTACCAATAAAACTGTGGGGAGTCCTTCTCCTTCTTGTTCTTTGTTCTCAGCAATCAACTTACATAAACCTTGACCCCTGATCAACTTAGTAGGCTTAACTTCCAGATCATATTCCTGAATTTTGGCAACCCACGTTGCTCTATTGTTTAATCCTACTTCTTGTTGAGTCAAAATACTTTTCACAGCTGAATTTGGAACAAAAACAACTGAATGGGAATGAAGTATATAATACCTAAATTGCTTAACATCTTTAACCACAGCGAAAGCTTGTTTTTCAACCAAAGAATATTTCAGCTCATGCTTTTTAAGAGGAATGCTCATAAAAGCTATGGGAACCTCTTCATCCAATTCATTTTTCTGTAACAAAATACCTAACATAGTGTGTTCTGAAGCATAACAGTAAATAATAAAATCCTTTTGAAAGTTAGGATTTACCAAAGTGGGAGTGTTTGCAATCGCTTCCTTAATGTCCTCAAATGCCTTCTTAGCAACTTCATTCCACTTGAAAGGTTGTTTCTCGCTCATCATCCCAGCAATGTGTTTTGTAATCTCAGCAAAGTCAGGAATGAACCTCCTGAGAAAATTGATTTGACCAAAGAAGGACTTGACTCCAGTCCTATTTGAAGGGAGACTAAGCTGTTGAATTGCCCTGACCCTCTCTGGATCAATTCTGATTCCGTCTTTTGAGACTAGGTGTCCCAACAATTTTCCTTCAGTCACATAGAAAACTGACTTCTTGGGATTGAGTGAGATGCCATAGCTTCAACACCTTTGCAATACAGACTCTAGATCTCTCAAGTGATCTTCTCTATTATTGGAAAAAATAGTTAGATCATCAAGGTAAATAACAATAATTCTGTTCTTCAGGTCTCTAAAAGATGAATCCATTGCCCGCTGAAAGGTTGCTCCCGCATTAATCAAGCCAAAGGGCATTCGACTATAGGCAAAAGTTCCTCGAGGTGTGGTGAAAGCAGTTTTATGTTGATCCTCTGCAGCCACAGCTATCTGATTGTAACCTGAGAAACCATCCAACATAGACATCATTTCAGATCCGGCAACTGTCTGCAAGATGTGGTCCATCACAGGTAAGGGATAGTTATCTTTCAGGCTGGCCTGGTTCAAGTTCCTGAAGTCAACGCAGATTCTTATTTCTCCATTCTTCTTTCATACTGGAACAATATTTGCCACCCAGGTGGAGTGATGGATTGGATAGATAATTCTAGCTTTCAACATCTTATCAATCTCCTTAAAGATGGCTTCAGCAACTTTGGGGTTATAATTTCTTAGCTTTTGTCTGAATGGAGCTGCATTTGCTTTCAAAGGAATATGATGTTGAAACTGCCCATGTCTAAATTTTTTGAGATCATCATAACACCAGGCAAAAACATCCTTATATTTGATTAGCAATTTGATCGATTTGTTTTTCTCCTCCGAAGAGCAGCACTTACCAATGGATACCGACTTAGGATTAGCTTCATCCCCAATATCTATCTTCTCACAATCCTCTGCTTTATCAGTAACATAGGGGGGTTTGCCTTTAACAAATTCATCCCTTCGAGAAAATAGATGTTCTAAAGAGACCAGCGCTTTAGGGATTTTGTTTCCCTTTAATTGAATCATGTCATCTCTTGGATTAATCCCAGGGTCAGGACTGAATTCTTTACACTCTGCTTCGGAACCTTCAAAATAGGTCCCTAGGAACATTTCAGCATTTTCTAAAAACTTTCTGATCTAATTATCACTTTCAAAAACTTGCCAGCTCTCGGCATTGTCGGGGACATTAGGACGATATATCATTTCTATTCTATAAGAATCTTTTTTGAAATCCGGATGCGGCAAAAGGAGAGAAGCTGATACTGCTAAAGAATTTGCTCGTGAATTTTGATCCCTGGGAATCATTTCAATAGAGAAGGCATCAAAGTATTCAATCTCATCCCATACCCTATTTCTGTAATGCCTTAGTCTCTCATTCTTAATAGAAAAGATCCCCCTTACCTGTTTCACAATTAGTTCAGCATCACCCTTCACCTTAAGTACCTTCACACCCTTTCCTTTAGCTTCAAATAATCCAAGCAGTAAAGCTTCATATTCTGCGGTATTATTGGTGTTTTTGAACTCTAACTTAAAAGAATAAGAAAAAATTTCACCTTCAGGTGAGATCAACACAACTCCAGCCCCTGAACCAGCAGTAGCACAACTGCCATCAAATTCCATGACCCATAAATCATCAGAATGTACAGACCTTTGCATTAATTCTTCTTTGGGATCTAACTCACAGCTCTGTTCAGAGGAGAGAAAATAGTTGCCAAATTCACATTCCTCAAACAAAATCTGGGCCTTGGGATCATTAGAGGGGTAGACAGTGAACTTGCACTTTGGTTCAGGTTCCAGCTTCACTTTCTATTTTCCCACTAGGATTGTGGCCTCTGACCAATCCAGTTTGATTTGTCCACCCAAATCCTTGCAAAATGTCCTGCTCAAAAGCATCCCATAACTGACAGGGATATCTGCTACCAAAATAGTCAATTTGACTCTTTTGTTAGGGTAAGCTGCAAGAGCAACTCGTGCATCTTTAATCTACCCAAGCAAGGAAACCTATTTTCTATCCATAGAATAACATCTACCAAATGTTTTTGTGAGTGATAACCCTAGGGCTTTAGCCACAGAGGAAGGCATAATGTTATTAGAGGCTCCTGAGTCTATAATGCAGTTACTAAGTTTATGACCATTGATAAACAAAGACACATAGAAAGGATTGGGTTTCAAATCAGTATAAGGAGCATTGGTCGATGAATTGGGAGTTGTTTTAGGGGTAGACAAGGATGACTCAGATGAGGAAGCAAATAATTTGGCAATGGGGGATTTAGTATCAACCTCTAATTGATTCTCAAATTCAGTTTGTGCAGGACTACCTTTAACATGTTTGACTAATTTGTCAAGTTTAATAGGTTTCAACTTGAGATATTCAATAGGAGAAATTTGAATTTTTGCAGACTTAAAGAAATCTACAATATCAAAAGAAGAATCTAGATCATTTCTATGTAGCAATCTATTTTCTTGAATCTTCATATTAGCTTCATGAGTTCTAGTTAAAGGCTCCTTACCTTTGCCAGGTACTTCTTGAGTATTAGAGGGTCTCATATTCCTCTGACTCCTACTGAGCACAGTGCATGAAGGATCTTCAAGGGTTACCAATATTTCACCTCCCCTTTCTGAATTAGACTCGTATTCTAGGAAGTGTATCTCAGAGCCGCCAGGTTCCTCAAAGTTCCTCTCTTCTTCTGTGGCTTCCCCTAGCATATCTTGAGTAGCAGTCATCTGAGTGTACCTGAGCATTTCAGGGCAAGAATTTCTATCATGGTCGGTAGTCAAGTGAAAAATACACATGTTTCCCCTCCCAGGAGGAGCTTCAATAGCCAGTCTTGGCTGTGCTGATGTCAGGGGTAAAGCTCTACCAGTATTTGCTTGTTGATTCAAATTCCTTCTGCTTATATCTTGATACGGTTGTTGAAAGGGGGCACCAGTTTTAGGTAGTTGCCTCTTTAAGGCAATCATATCATTCACCAACCTTTGCATTACAGGATCTATAGATGATGAGGGTTGGGCATTTGGCACCTGGACCTCTCTCTTCCATTTACCAGCCATAATGAGGTCATCTTCCAACCCGACTGCTAAGGCTTGTGCAGCTGGTAAGTCAGCAATTACACCTCTCCTGAGGTGGAACCTAATATCAGGAGGCATAGAATTAACAAAGAAACATTTTTGATTTTCACCAGACGGTCTTTTAGTAGCAGGGATTTTGTTTACAATTCTATTAAATTTAGCCATGAACTCCCTCATAGGTTCATGAATCTCTTTCTTAAGCTGAGTCAGCTGTGCAAGGAGGTAATGCTTGTCCTCTGCACTTTTGAACCTATTTTCAAAAGAAGTCTTCATTTCATTCCAATTTGAAATTGAGGAATCAGTTAGGTGATAGAACCATTGTGCCACAGTGTCAGTCAAAGTCTGCACAAAGAGCCTTATGGCAACATCTTGGTGTTGTACACCTAACACACTACATGCTGCTGCAAAAGCACACAAATGTTCTTCTGGTGATTGTTTACCGTCTCCATTGAACCTAGGCAAATGTTCTCTTGCATTTTTAGGTAAAGGTTTTAGGTTAGCCCCTAGGTTCAAAGGCCCTATGGCTGCTCCCCAAGGTTGAGCCATGGGTAGAAAGTTTATAGCTAAGGGGATAACGGTGCCTGAAAGGGTTAAAGCTTGACAGATAGGGGAAGTAGCAGGTTTGGGAGGGCTAGGGGGTCTACTTCTAGCTCTTCTTGCACGAGTAGGAATATAAGGAAAATTAAGATTTTGCAGTGCTTGAAAGGTAGGGTCTTCAACTCCCTCTCTTCTCGAAGACTTGGTATACGGTCTAGAATCCAGCTTAAAATATTGAGGCTGGATAGGCAGTTATTGATTTCTCTGCTGTTCTTGATTTCTTTGTGCTTCAAGGACTTGGTTTCTTGCTGTGTTTCATGCCTGCCTTCTTCTCTGCCTGAGTAACAACAATCTCAAGTTATCGGCCAATTCCTCTTCTTGTTCTAATATTCTGCTTGCTCTTTTGTAATCTTCACTATTCCGACAAGTACGCCAAGCAAGGGTATTCAACTGGCCAATAATGTCTTCCTGCTCGTCTTGAAATCCAAGATTTGGTTGCAAAACAGGAATTATGTTTTCGTGTAGAAGCACCATTGTTGCTTCATATTCAGGGGACCAATCTTTAATTAATGATTTTATCTATATATATCCCCAGTAGAGTTGCCAAAACTGTTGGTTAACAGATTTGTCCTTATTCTGACTCTATACCCCTCTTTTGAAGCACAAATGAGTTAAGCAACAAATGGGTGAACCTTTTAAATTAGTTCCCCTCTGAATTTAGGTACAGCTCCCTTTAAGATTTTCAATGAATTTAACTTATTCAACTATCCACATGCATTCTTAACTAGAAAACGCTTAAGGCAGACTAACATTCATACATAACCATGCTATGAATGCAATAGATTTATACAGTATTAACTAGAAATAGAATGCACAGATCCTATTTTTGATACATTCAAATATATGAATACATTCACACAAACTTGCTGAACCTATAAATAATAAAACACATATGACGAGTTGTCCAAATAAAGAACAATTACCAGATGAAAGGAGATTTCACACAGAAAATCTAATTCCACACATTCAGACGCACATATCCAAATAAGCAGTAAATGTTTCTTCTTCTCATTCACAGATGAAAATTACTTAGACAATCATCACATAATGTAAAACTATGAACAGTTTCGCCAAAAAAAAATAAAAAATTCCTCTTCTTTTCTTTCCTAAACTTCTCCCTATCTCCAGATTTTTAAAAACCTATAAATATGAAAGTCTTAATCATGTCCTTGAGTAAATTAAACCCAGAGTTAACATAACTCTGACCCGTACGGGATTTAGTTTTAAACAACTGATTTTAAAGAAACAAGTTTTGCTGAAAATAACATGACAAAGGAACTGAAATAAAGGAAACGAGCCAATGAGGTCACGACTGGGATGACAGGTTTGTATCTCCGGCTTTGTTATCGGTGGTTTGGGCAGCATGTTGGGTCTTCCATTCCTGGAAAGCAGCAATGAACTCCTGAATCTTCGGGAAGTTAGGAATACCGATATGCTTCATTCTTGACTTCCAAACCTCCTTTTCCCTTCACATTTTACCAAATTTTTCTTTGTGTTCCGGAAGTGTGTCGATGCAGAGGTAAAGTAGTGATTCAACTTTAGAAATTTTGGAGAAGTCCTCAATTAAAACGTTGTCATTTTCTCTGATGAAGCTGATTTTATCTTTGAAGGCTTGGACCACTGCATCGACGTCTTCCACTGGTTTTCCATCATCTTGAATGTATTTAATATCAATACATTGCAAGTCATTTTGCAATGATTGAGTGAATTCTGTTATTTCCTTAATTAATTTCGAGAGTTCAAAACGACCTTGCTGGGATATGGAGTTCCTCCATTCAATATTCTTTTTGTTCACATATAACAAATCCTCGTCCAAACCAGTCAAGCTTTTCTCTGTCAAAAACTTTGCCAACCCATATTTTTGAACTTCATCCATCTAGTTTATTACATTCGTCCGCTTGCCCTCATCTTTCGCCCAAACAGCGACCTGTGCTTTGAAATCTTCAACGGTGGCAGTAGTCAGGTCATATATACCCTTGAGCTCACGGATGTATTCAGTTCCTTTCTGCTCAATGTTATCCAACCAACTGTTAAATGTTTTTGTCACCATTTTGCTTCTATGAACCTGATCTAACATCTTTTGGTTGGCAGGTGATTTCGGGTCAAAAGACAGGGAAGCTGTGAGATCGGCTGCGGGTTAGGGTTGTTAATGGCCTCTATGTATTCTGCCATTAAACGCAGAGTTTGTTTCAGCTCCTTCTTGTCCTTTTCGTCTTTCCATGTTTGACTGACCATCCTTTTAGTAGAAGCTTCAAGGTGGTGGACATCTGCAGCTCTGGAGGTAGTACTGAGATCCACTTTCTCCACAGTGAAATCATGCACCATTGGGTCCTGCACTTCTTCCTCTGTCACAGGCCTAGCAATTTCAGCACTCCAGTTACCAGTGCTTGGATCAATATTTATCCTGGATGTCGTCTTGAGTTTCTTGGACTTTGGGGTTTTCCCTAAACATTTGCTTACCATGTCCTCCAAGGGGATAACAAAAGGAATTACTTTTTTCTTATCAGAAATAGAACTTTCTAGCCATTTTGGTGCAGGGGCTGAGGTTGTCTTCTCGGGGTTCACTTCATCAGAGGATTTATTTGAAATCATTAATATTTCAGGGGTCTCCAGAATGGCCTCTGACTGTAACCCGGTGTCAACCTCCTCTGTTCTATTTGGGCTTAGCTCCTTGTCACCCATAGGTCCTTCTGAATCTTCTTCTGAATTCAAATCAACAACTATTGTTTCAGAAGCCTGTTTCTTTCTTTTTCCTTTAGTCCTCAACCTGGTAACACGAGATGGCAGAATATCTGTGAGGACTCTTCTGGATCTCTTAGTGACAGGGCTTCTCTCAGTTGATGGCTTTGAAGCACCTGCACCACAGATAGCAAGAGGTTGATTAGAAGACTCTATGGGAAGTGGTGATCCAACCATTGAAGAGATTTGTTGGACATTTTTATCCTGAAGTTCTCCTTGTCTCTTTTCTCTCAGCCATTTCTCAGTTCTTCTTATTACTGGAAGAGTTTTAACTTCAATTCTGTCTTCTTCCTTTTTGCTCCAGTCCACCTCTGGAATGGGTAAGTGTTTTACTTTTTCAAACTATGGATCAACCACCTGTTCTCCATCATCAGAAATTCCAGAAATATCCATGTTTAAATTGAGTGTAATTATTTGCCCCAAAGACAACCTACACCACAGCCTTCTTCTGACCTCGAATTCATTTGGGCAGTCTTCCCAGTAATTCTCCAGTTTAGGAAGGTGTGAATGCCCTGTTCCAGAATCTAGGTTCTCTCTGACAAATCTTTTACTGTCAAATTGAGACCTGGCAGTGAAGGATTGAAAATTGAACCTTTTGAGGTTCACCTCCAAATTCAAGGCATCAGATTTTGAATGGCATGAATAATGCCCAAGTTCAACAGGACAAGAAATACCACAACCCCTTTTTGATGGAAATTTCTTATCAACATGTGCCAGTTGCCTACATACCTCCATCAGCACAAAATGATCAAACACATATCTAGGTAACTTCACGGGTTCACCATCAAATCCTCCAACTCTGATATAAGTGAACTCAGAAAATTGGATGAAGAAGCTACCATAGATACTGATCAGTTGCATTGCTTCACTGGACATTCTCTTACCTGGGTTCCCTGCCAATTCATAAGTCATTTTCTCAGTGAAGACATCATTAACCCTTTTGTAATTTTCATAGCAATTCTTTCTCTGCAACTATGAATAATATTCATAAATTTTACTATTTTCAGCTATGGGTGCATGGGGTAGGTCAAACCAATCTCTTGTAGATGCTAGACAATAGAACAGGTACGAAGACATATAGAAATCTCTGTTGCCCAGACAATTGCTTAAACTCTGATGTAGACAGTCACCCACTATTTCGGCCCAATCCAAATATTGTTCCCCTTGAAGGATGACTTGTATGAAAAAGTACATCCAATCTTCCCAATAATAGGCATGCTGATTGCCTCTTAGTCTTTGTAACAATACTACAATATCCCTTACTTCTTTTATCAAATGATCTCTGGTAAGTGGCCTGGGCAACCTTGAACCGCCCTTCTAAAATTTTAGCAGCCAGTTTCTCGCTATTACACTTTTGTAAGTTGATCTCTTTTCTGAGAAATACCCATTGGAGGCAGTAATGTCAAGGCCGGAATATGCCTCCTTAGGTGGTATCTTCATCATAGACATGAGGGTTTGTTTGTTAACATAAAATAACACATCTCCGCTTGCATTTCTGACACACCTATCCTGGGGATCGTACCTATTCATACATTCTTGAACAAACTCTGGGCACAGTATAGCCTGAGGAAAAGCTGCAGCTTCAACTAGACCGCTGTCTACAATTTTCTTCATTGTAGGGGTTTGAACAAGGTTTCCAGCTCTTTCTTTAAATTCCTCTAAATCATATTGAACCAATGCAGTATCTCCAAATTCTGAGTGAGAATAAGTAAGGCCAGGGCCATGTTCATCCCCCAAACACGTAGGTTTCAAAGACATATTTGGATGATTATAATGAAATACTTCAAATTTTGAAAACAACAGAAATTCCAGAGATTCCTCTTTCCAGCATAAGAACTAGGAATAGCACAGGGGAAACAGAACTCACCTTCAGGATATCTGAATTCACTGCGAAAACTTGAACAAAAAGAGCCTTACACTTCCGGCGCTATCCTTCTCCGCGTTGCACAGTATGTTTACTTGCTAAACTTGGCTTGTTCTTGGTTAATAATGGCACTTACCAGAACGAATAGTTATTGCTCGGAACAAAACGTGCCAAAAATATTTGAAAAGACGTGAACTCTGATTTCTTCATTAATAGCAAGTAGTATTTACGCTCCATCATGAAGTATAATGATTATCTATAGTCTCCGCTAAATTAGAGCTCTAGGTCTCATAATGAGTTTCTGATATAATTTCCTCCAACTTTGCCGCTAAGTTTGACTTAGAAAGCCGCGGGAACAAACTCATCAAATCTTTGAACTATTGAACCATTGAACCTTTGGGACATGGTTCAATACGATGGTTCAATATGGTGGTTCAAACATGCCAATCGGACCATATAGATAAGCAAAGGATTGACTTACGGAAATAGGAACTTAACTCATGAACCGTTGAACTTGTAAAGATATGGTTCAATACGAAGGTTCAAAGACACAAGGGTTATGTAGACCAACAAAATGTTATGCGGCTTCGGTATAAGGCTTTCAACAATGAAACAGTGAATGTTGAACCATTGAACCATTGAACCCCGCTATAGAGTACGAGCGGAAGGTTCAAGTTCAACCTGAAAGTTCAAAGGCGCATAAGACAAACAAAACGACAGCTTGCTTTATGAGACACTTAGATATATTGAACCATTGAACTTTGAACTTTGAGAATGGTTCAGGTTCAAAGGTTCAAGCCTTAAGTAACCTTGTCTACAAAGACAACAAACAGATACAAATTGAAGGACCAAGAGCCGATTTATGAAACAAAGGCATGACCAAAAAAAAATAACATGGTAAACTGGCTCTTGGCTCGGGAAATATTACCAATGAATAAATAAATAAAGGGGTGACTCAAAAGGTAACAAATAGGAATCAATTGCCTCCTATAGGACTATTCGGCCTGGCACAGGTACCGCTGCTCATAGGAAATTCAAAACTTCACCAAATATTGTCAAACCACTTGCAAAAGAGGTGTCTAGGGCAGACAATGAATATGCAAACAAACAAAATACCAAAACCTTCAACATTTATTTCTAACATGCATTTATTTCCTTCAGCAGAAGTAAACCTGGAAATGTGCGGCCAAGTACATAGTCATTCAAAACTTCATAAAAACACTCAAAACCCCCACCAAAATTCATCTAATTCAATATACAAAACTTCAACATTGATTTCACTACAAAAACTTCACAAAACTTCAAATCCATTAGGCTCCATTGGTTTCCTGAGGTAGAAACCACCATTTATTAGCTAGGGCAGATATCTCACTAAAGAAACTAATCATCCTCAAGTGGGTTTTCATCCACAAGAAGGTGCAATAATCTTCTAGTTCAATCCCGAAAACATAACAATATCATCATCCAAGCATAAACCCCAAATGAGCTCACCTCTTCTTTTTATAAGCACCTGGGAGTTACAAAACAATCTTTCTTGAAATTAGAGCTTTTTTGCACTTCCACTTATAAAATAACTCTAATATCAAGTTATGTGCACACTTAAGTGACTAGGGAAATAAAAATATAACATTTCTCTTTTTCCGTTCAAGACATAACATTAAGTCACTTTTAAAAAATCCACCTTAGACTTTAGTGCACAATAAATAATAAAAATAACTTGTTTAACTATCAAATAAAAATAAACCTTATAACTCCAATTTGATAATTAAACCAACCAAAAGATCAACCTCAAATGATCCCATACCATCCACTAGCCCATCAGGATCATGAGATAGGCTAATGGCCTCATCACTGACTAGGCTTGGAAAAGGGACATTACAGTCCTCCCTCCCAAAAATTGCTTTTCCCCAAGCAATTGCAATACAGGATGCTGCAAGATGTATTCTCCTTCCCATGTTGCATCCTCAAGAGGAAGATCTTTCCATTTGATTAAATACTCTTTAATACTCTTCTTCCTCAACACCCTCTCTCTTTGTTCAAGAATAACCTCAGGTATAAGTTCAAGTCTCCCTTCATCATCAATAGGTGGCAACACTGATGATGACACAATGTTCTGTCCAAGGGCCTTTTTAAGGCGAGAGACATTGAAAATGTTATGTATTTTGCTATGCTCAGGCAATTCCAGCTCATAAGCAACCTCTTCATGCCTACCAATGATCTTAAATGGCCCATAAAATTGAGGCTTCAACTTTTTAGCCCCACTCTTTTGATAGAAGACTGTTTGTAAGGTTGAATTTTGACATATACCATGTCCCCTACTGCAAAAACCCTCTCTATATGCTGCTGATCAGCATACAATTTCTACTGATTTTGAGTTGATCTGATATTTTCCTTCAAAGATTTCAACAAATCCTGATTGTCTTGCAAAAACTCTTTAACTCTAGGAACCCGACTGTCACCAAACAATATATCAGGATGATAGGATCTCTTTTTCTCCTTGGTAGGAGTAGGCATGATGACACATTGAGCAGCCCACTCAATCTGATCATTACGGAACAGCCTCTCCATTCTTTTTGCAGTCACCACCCTTGGCCCTCCAGTGGATATACCTCTTAACACAACCTTCTTTCCATTATGGTAAAAATGTATTTCCAATGTTTGCAAATTTAAACTCATATCTCCCAATGATTTCAGCCAATGAATACCAAGAACAACATCCGTATCAGTGATACTAATCACATAAAAGTCATCTACAACTTCATGATTGCCAATTTGCATGGAAAGCTAAGGTAATCTTCTATTACAAGATAGTGTAAATCCATCCGCTACAACAACTTGAAAACCTTCAAACTCCTCAGGTTTCAATCCCCTTCTAGCAACAACTCCCTCATCAATGAAGTTGTGTGACGCACTAGTGTCTATGAGGGCAATAATTCTTTGGCCACCAAATACCCCACGAACCTTGAAAGGATCATTCCTTTGGTTCCCAAATAATTGAGCAAATGTTACTTCATTCTCCTATTTTGCCCCTACCTCTTCTAGGTCATCAACATCTTCATTTTCACTTGATTCATCTCGCTGATTTGATTTTTCTGATTCAGATTCAGCAGTAACATAGGCCTCCATTTGTTGTGCTTTTCCTTTCTCAAAGCATTTATGCCCAGGAGCCCAAGGTTCCTTACATGTGAAGCATAATTTTTTCCTTCTAAGTTCATTTATGACTTCATCATCCAACTTAGGAAAAGAGAAGGTCTCTTATCCTTCCTTGATGGAAATGGCTTAGAATAAAACTTGCTTCTTGGTGTAGTGAACTCCATGTTCCTTGCTTTCTTGATGGCTTCATGCAATGAATTAGGCTCTAAAGCCTTAACTAAACCTCTTAATGGCTCCATCAATCCTTCAACAAAGAGATGTTAATCTTGCCTCTAAGATATCAGTTGCCATAACAACTATCTTCTAAAATTTAGCAATGTAAGCATCCACAGAATCTTTTTGTCTCACTTGAGCCAACTGTCTAAAGTGACTTTCAGGTTCATACTTGTCAACTCTATCAATTAATCTCTGAGTAAAATCAGCATAGGAAGTAATTAGGATATGACCTTGAGTGATCATGCCATGAGTCCACCAATCATGTGCATCTCCTTCAAGGTGGGTAGCTGCAAATTTGATAGAATCCAACTCCAACATAGGATTCAATCACAAATAATTGTCCATCTTTTGTACCCAAGACCTAGCTATGCACTTAGATGAACCATCAAAAGGCAGAATAGGCACTTTAACAAGATTCTTTTGCACATCCTGATTTTGACTCTTGGGTCTATTTCGATACTTGATTTGATAGAATTCATTGAAAGACATAAGATTTTGAAAATCATCACCATAAGACTCCCATTCATGTCTATAATCAACAAAGCTTTTTGTGGCAAACTGCTGTCCTCCAATAGGATTTTGTTGTTGACCCAAAAACACAGGCATCATAGGTCTAGAAGATGAGGTCCTAAATGCATGAGTGGCATTGTGTGGTTGATCAGCATTATGGGAATTGCTAGCCTCTCCACGATCTCCATCATTACCTCTATTGTTACAAGGTATCTCTCCCCCCAGATTCTGACTTACTAACTGAGCCAACAATCTGTTTATCTGTTGATTACTTCTAACAATATCTTGCTAACCTCTAGCAAGATCATTTAATATGTCTCTCATACTGGGCTCCTCTGGTTGCCTTTCACCCATATTTTGATCCTCCTCTAATTCTGAATCAAATCAAGGATATCTTCTCCTTCTGTAGGTGATGAACTCAGTGTCCTCTGGATTCATCAATTGTGTATGCCACTGAACTGAGATTCACTGTAGGCTGATTTGAAGAACACAGGCTGGCAGGAGTGACCAGCTCTGATACCACTGTAATAATCTACCCCTAATTTTTTTTTAAAATTAACTACAATGATAAACAATACTAACATAAAGTGCATAAGCTAACAATGCCTCACACTTTCTGATCACCCAGATCCCAGAAAGGGCAAGGTGAGAGCATACGGTGATTGGCTTGCAACTAATCAATCATGCAACAATGTAAATACAATTCATCCATTGCGGCGGGCATCCACATAAATGTGGGAATTCACCACTTTTCCAGTGGGTAGAGAACAAAGAGAAAATTACAAAACCATCCACTTATTCAGTGGGAATACTCCACTTTTTCAGTGGGTAAGGAAACAAAAGAAAGGTTCATTCTCCACACTTGCGATAAACCATCCAGGGGTTCTTAATGTGAATTGCATACAATGAGAGTACAATAATTTCCAATATAATCATTTCAATGGCATATGATTTAATTTAATAGTTTACTCTATGAATGATCAGGATGAGAGGCAATAACCTTCACTTGTTGATTGGCAATGAAATCCCTTGTTAACTATTCAAGACTGTAATATCTGAAAAGCTTATCTGAATTTCTAATTTTTTTCTAAATATTGGCTGACTGTCATCTGGTACGGCCTTCCATGACAACCATTTAACTCACACCAAATTGTAATTCAATCTATTCAACACCAAACTTCCCCAACACTGACATAACATTCTCAACTAACAATTTGAGACACTTCAGAACTAAAACCACAGAGAAATCTGTTTAATAGAAATCAATTGCCTCTTGTAGGACCGTACGGCTTGGCATAGGTATGACAACTCATAGGAAATTCAAAACTTCACCAAAAATTGTCAAACCACTTGCAAAAGAGGCATCTAGGGTAGACAATGAATATGCAAACAAACAAAATACCAAAACCTTCAACATTTATTTCTAACATGCATTTATTTCCTTCAGCAGAAGTACGGCCTGGAAATGTACGACCAAGTATATAGTCATTCAAAACTTCATAAAAACACTCAAAACCCCCACCAAAATTCATCTAATTCAATATACAAAACTTCAACATTGATTTCACTACAAAAACTTCACAAAACTTCAAATCCATTAGGCTCCATTGGTTTCCTGAGGGAGAAACCACCATTTATCAGTTAGGGCAGATATCTCACTACCGAAACTAATCATCCTCAAGTGGGTTTTCGTCCACAAGAAGGTGCAATAATCTTCTAGTTCAATCCCAGCAACATAACAATATCATCATCCAAGCATAAACCCCAAATGAGCTCACCTCTTCTTTTTATAAGCACCTAGGAGTTACAAAACCAATCTATCTTGAAATTAGAGCTTTTTTGCACTTCCACTTATAAAATAACTCTAATATAAAGTTATGTGCACACTTAAGGGACCAGGGAAATAAAAAATATAACATTTCCCTTTTTCCCTTCAAGACATAACATTAAGTCACTTTTAAAAAATCCACCTTAGACTTTAGTGCACAATAAATAATAAAAATAACCTGTTTAATTATCAAATAAAAATAAACCTCATAACTCCAATTTGATAATTAAACCAACCATAAGATCAACCTCAAATGATCCCATACCATCCACTAGCCCATCAGGATCATGAGATAGGCTAATGGCCCCATCACTGACTAGGCTTGGAAAGGGGACATTACATCAAGTAGGAGGAAAGCGTTAAGAACAAGCTGGACTTTATGCTCAATCACATGGAACTCTCTGTAGACTTTGTAGCAAAGCACTCACGTATGTTTCCAATGAGTTTGGAGAGGGTAAGGAGGCCCAAGTTTTCAGTTTTGCAAAATATGACAGCCATGAATGGAGAGGGGAAGGTTAAGCCAATGTAGGTTATTTTTGTTTTGACAATGACCAAGTCCAAGTTTGTTGCCCAGATCGTACAAGGGCACCCTAAATCAGCTGTTCTATGGACTGTTCATAAAAATGCTATTGCTAATGGTGCTGACCATGAGTATTTGAAATGGTGGCATCTTACCCCTCTTCTCCTGAGAGCACCAATTTCAGAGAATAGGTGGAATGCAACTTTCTTTCACATGTTGCTCTGATGTACAAACTACTACCCATGATTTGTGATTGTAATTTCTTTTCATTCAAGGTATGCTTCTAAATTGTTAGATTTCTGTAATGACCATCTAATAGCTTTCATTGAGTGTGATGATGTTTGTGAACTTTCAAACTTGAACACTAAGGACAAGTTTGGTACCAACCAAAATTCTTTTCTGATTATGTCACTTGGTGGATATTGTTTTTTTGTTCGAGTATCATATTGGATGTACATAGATGTTTTGTTTAGCTACTCCACTTTCATGGTATTTTTAAATTTCAAATTGTCAAATCATATTTTTTTGTTGGGAGTTGATTGGTACAAGTTTGTGTGACTATTCAATATGTCATGGTATTTGAAGACATTCATTTATGCATTTAAACATATTAGAGAATATACAAGAATTATCCTAGATCATTTACATTAAAAGGAACATTTATCATAGGAACACTATAATTGGAGCACTAAACGGAATTATAATCTACATCAAAATCGTACAAGGCATTGCACACTAGAGTTTTTGTCTTCAATAACTAGCCCGAGGTTGTAAGGGGAGTTGATTGAGGAGAATTTGACCATCGCATTCTAGTGACTTCCTTAAGGTATTTTTAAATGCTACAAGTCCTTACATCAACAAGTAGCAGAGGCAAAGTGAGTTTCAAAAGTGTACATCTTTCCAAATTGATCCCATGGGTTATGGGACAATTCCATGCACTAGAGCATTTTCATGGAGCTTAGGTTCAACTTGGAGAGGATTATGAGTTTGTTCTAGTTTTAGGTTAATTTATGCCTTGTTTGCTTGAATTCGTGGGTATATCAAGAGCAGTGGAAATGAGAGACTAAACAATCAAATTAGAATCTAGGTGGGACTCACCAATACGAGCCAAAAGGGTTGTAGGAGTGGGACTCTCCAAAGTCACGCCCACAAGAGAAACCCCAACATCTTGAGAAGTTTGTCTTCTTGAGAGGAACCATCAACCAGAGAGTCAGAAGCATAAATAGTCAAGTGATCTTCATGGGCATTCCTCCACCACATAGCTGCTCCCTAGCGTCGAGAGAGTGGACAAGTTGAAACCAGGTGTCCGATGGTGAAACATCATCTACATCTAAAGGGGAGACCCTCATAATCAAGCAATTGAGTCCAAAGCCTATCCCCCACCATCAAAACAATATCCTTGTGCAGAGCCTTGGAGATTTTTATTTCCAACAGAATACGGGCAACCTAAGAGTGACCCATATAGGAAGTAGCAATGCCAATCTTCAAGAAGCGACCAATAGCATTCCCAATGGCCTTATAGAAAGAATCTTCCCAAAATAAGAGAGGAAGATTCGGAAGCATAACCCAAAGTGGTTTGATATTGAGCGATTCAGAGTGTGGGTTGAAGGAGATAGACCAAGGCTTGACCGAGAGGGAGTGCTCTCTACACATCCACAACTTGCCATCAAGCACCAAATCCCTTTCCTTTGAAGAGGCAAATGTTGCAATGAAGAAGCCCCTAGCACAAGGAAATAGCTCGAGCTTGCATTCAATGATAGGCTTTCAAGATTCCAAAACCTAGTTATGTAAGTTGGAAAGAAGCATCCACAAATTGTTAAATCTGCAGACCAAACCCCAACGAAGATAAAAGTCTTCATTATTTAACTCTTCCTATCCACAAACCACAACCCATGAGGATTGCCAATAGGAAAGGGACCATATTTTATCACACAATGAAGAGCGGATAGGAACCCCCAAACCAACAATGGTCGTGAAAGATCACAGGCAACCTGACCTTGAAGCACCATTCTTCACACCACTAGCACTATTACCATTATTGATCCCAGAGACCAAAAGGCATGCAAAGGGTAGGAAAAATAGAGGCATTGCCAAGGAGCAACCAAAAAATGACATTAGGAAGAGAAGTTGTTGCAAAATCCTTGTTTACAAACACCACAACCAAGGGAGCACATCCCCCAAAACCACACAAGCACCATCAAACACATCAAGTGGGAAATAATCATTTGAATCAAGGGCTAGGGTTTGCATAGGAGATGAGAGTGATTGAGATTATTACACATCCTCTACCTATGGGTTTTGCGACACCTTACTTTGAGATGTATAATGGAAAAGGTGACCCAAATATACACTTAAGATCCTTCATTGTATCATGTGTCGATTTCTTATATGAGGCTAGATTGGCTAAGTTTTTTATAATATAAGCGGCAAAACAAGAGTGCCGATCCCATAATAGTCCAGCCAAAAAGCTGCACCAAAAAACTATAATAGTTTAAAAACCATCAGAGTTCAAACCATAGACCATAATATCAAAAAAACCTAAAACAACAAAAATAACAAAACTAGCAATTCGACAACAGACCAATAGAAAGACAAAAAACAAGCCAATAGTGGCTAATTAAACATTTTGTCCTAGTCATCAACTAGGAATTGGAACATGTCCTGGTAGTCCTTCAACTTCTTGCCTTTCTTGCCTTTGCCATCCAGCTCCGCCTCCTAAAGAACAACCAAGGTCGTGGTAGATTTGTGCATCACCTTAGCAGAGAATTTTGCCAAAGTACTAAATTTATGTTCTAGATTGCCAATCCTTGCAGTCAAGTCTTCTATCTCTTTGTTCTTACTAGTTTTGGCACCTTTTACCTGATAACCCTTACCTTTACCTTTCTTCCCCTTCTTAGAACTGACCGTGTTTGAACCTTGAACATTAAAATTTGGGAAGTTGTTAGGTCCCTCGTCTTCCACCACCATCTTATCATTTTTCACCTCTTTGTTAATAGAAATTTCACCACCCAAGAACTCAGTCTCCACCACCTCAGTGTCAACCTTTTTATCAAAACCAGTGCCATGCTGCTCACCCGACATCCTTTGATTCTTATCCTTTGACTCTTCCTCTCCCTGGTGCCCCTCTGAGTCTTCCTTATTCACTTTCTCAGTCTGCTCTTCCCCCTGTAGCTCCCCATACTCAAACTTCTGCTTGTCCTCAGCCATCTCTTCCTCACACGACTCCTCATTAGTGATTTCCTTCAAATACTGGGGCATGGGAACCAGCTTAGTAGCAAGCCTGGAGGATCTTCTAGCCGAAGGGACCCTAGGTTTGCTGTTAGTAATGGTGTAGTCTTCATCCACACTATCAGTATTCTCACTCTCTTCCTCTGAACTAACCTCTTCCACCATCGGGTGCTTAGAAACCCTAGTACCACTACCAGTACCCCTATCATCCCTCATGCCACCCTGAATTTTCTTAAGGGGGTAGCTTGAACAGGAGTAGCTTGCAAAGTTTTCCCCTTTGCAGGGGTAGCCGCTGGGGATTTAGGGGTAAGGTCATCAATGGAGGGTTCAGGGCTAGTAATCACAGGGGGTTTCTTTTTTCTAGATTTGGCATAGGAATCTGGGGTAATTTCAGTAATGACCACCGGATTGAAAATTTCCTTGGTAGCCTTGGGTGAAGGGGGCGGCTCAATTCTGGCAAGGGTGAGGGGTTTGGGAGGACAAAGAGCAAGGTGGAATTTATACAGCCTCATAATGAGACCCTGGTGAAGCGGGAGTTTAGGCTTAGAGGGGTCCAGAGTGTGTTGTTCCTTCATAATGTTAATGGATAGTTCCAGGGAGGAGAGAAGAAAAAATAGGAAACTAATAATCTTACTATGCCTGAAATGATTCAAAAGCATGAAATGATAGTGAAAAAACCTTATGAACCTTCCTTCCAGAGTAAAGTATTTCATAATCATGAAACATACCTCATCCCACGACAGAGGTAGCTTCTGCCTGTCGAAACCCCCTTGAAGGAAAGTATTCATGCCCTCATTATTAGAGACTTTGCTTTTTCTAGGGTGCTTGGTACCATCAGTGGGCATGCTAATGGCAATACCTATCACCTCCTCGGATATGTTGAAAGTCACATTTCCCACCTTAACCTTTTTGTTATTATACGAACGCAGAAACTAAGCTGAGAGATTCTCGTCGTAACCTTGAAGGCACTCTAGATAAGGAGCCACACCCCCTTCTTGAAAAATATGCCAGATAGTCTCATTCTATTTGAACTCTTCGCACAACTCTAGCTCCGTGCGTGTTCTATCCCCCCCCATCACACCGTAAACAATCTCAAGCCACAAAACAATGGAGGTAACAGACTTAGTAGAGCAGGAGGTGAGCAAAAATTTGACAAGAAAGCCTCTACAATTCTAATTCTTAGCAATGTCATAAAAATGGTAGTAATGATTTCCATAGCCTTGACGTCGACAGAGTTGGCATGCTTGCTAAAATTCACCTTAAGCAGGCTATCAAAACCTTTCTTCTTATAATGAAGGATCAATAAATGGTCCTCATTATTGTTCGTGTTGCGCAGCGCCGAGAAGTCTTGGTACCTCACGTGCCTAGATGGGTTAAACATCTCCTCAGGCCTCCAAATCAACATGACTTTAGTGCAATCCTCAATTTGTAGGCTAAGGCAAGTACAAAGAAGAAGACGCATCAGCTTCAAAATATTGGTAGAACTCTTATTAATATCCAACTAGCAGGGGATTCTAGCACTCCACTGAATACTCAAGTTAACCTTAGTGCAGTGGGGGTTTAAGTCCATGGGTAACTAGGGTTTGGACTAGAGTCTTTGTCAATAAGATTTTGAATTTGTTGTAGGAGGTTTTTCGCACTTCTCTAGCAATGCCAAGTATCCAATCTCTGACCCAAGTTGGCCAGCGCACCAGCCGTCTTGTTACCCTCCCTATACACATGTCCAACCTCCTTGTGACTGAACCTGGATAGAAGGCAGATGATATCTTCCATTATGCTTTTCATTCTCCATCCACTGGTAGACCTCCCCTGAGCCGCATCAATGATGATTTTGGAGTCTCCTTCAACCTACAGCTTATCCAGGCCCATAGCATGCGCTATTTGTAGCCCTTTTAATAGAGCTAATCCCTCAACAACATCATTAGATTGAATTCCTATCACCCCTGCATAGGTGGCCAAGAAGGCACCATCACTATCTCTGAAGATCCCTCCACCACTAGCCAGACCCATATTCTCTTTTTCTGCCCCATCGAAATTGAGCTTGGTCCACCCTCTGGGGGGGCTTCCAATGAGTTTGAAGTCTGGACAACTTTTTAGAATTGTCAGTCTTGTTCATACCATCTTTCAGCCACCATTTCTTGGCAATTTGAGTTTCCACCAAGGTAGGGGGATTCTCAGCCACCTGCAAGGTGCAGGAGGACGTGCTCTCAGCCACAGATCTACAAAAAGAGAAAAACACATCGTTAGCAGGTCGGGCTTTTTCCTAAAAATATGGTTGTTTCTTTCCTTCCACACTCCATCCAAGGTGGGGAGGAATTTGTCTCCAAAGTTCTCTTATCCTAGGGTGAGAAAAGGGAGACACCCAGCTAAGGGCAAAGTCCATAAATTTTTCTGGAAAAACCCAATCAAGCTCAAGTTTCTAGAGGGTTTTTTCCCAAATATTCTTGGAGAACTTGCAATGGAAGAGGAGATGTTGCACAGACTCTTGCTCTTTGATACACAAGACACATCTATTAACCATTTGGAATCCCCTTTTTTTGAGATTGTCAGTGGTCAGAACCTTATTGTGTGCCACCGCCCACCAATAAAAGTTGATTTTAGGAATGAGTTTACTATTCCAAACTTTCTTCCAGAACTAGTTATCCTGACCCATGTTGGTCAGCAAATGGTAAGCTAACTTAACCGAGAAGTTACCTTTCTGATTCTGGCCCCATATCATTTCGTCTTCTCTTTGAAAGACTGGGATTCTATGTATGTCAAGTTCCTTTTGGAGGCTCTGGCACTCAAGATTCTCAATCAGGTTAGAACCGCAATCAAAGATGGTCTTCCAAGTCCTCTAGTTATGGGGATAATTCGTTATGTAATTGCAGATTGAGTTACCAAAATGATTACCAACTCTTTCTTTGATGGTACTGTACCTTCTATCAGATAGGGGACCATCCCTTAATCAATTATCCTCCCAAAATCTAATTTTGTCTCCTTTTCCCAGCCTCCACTTGATACCTTGGGATAACATGCTCTTGGTTTTAGTCACTTTTTTCCAAATGATAGAGCCTTTGGGAAGGGCTTCTCTATCAAGGATACCAATATTGGGATCATTCTGGAGGTACTTGGCTTTCATGATTTGAATCCAATCTTTCTCCTCTTTAAGAAATGTCCAGCCAATTTTGGCCAGTAAGGCTTTGTTCATTTCTTGAATTCTTCTTATACCCAGACACCCCTGCAACTTGGGCAAACACACCCTGTCCTAACCAATTAGGGAGATTCTTTTCCTTTCCTCCACTCCAGTCCATAGAAAGGTTCTTTGAATTCTTTTTAACTTATCCGCCAAGTACTTAGGAATTTTAAACAAGGAGAGAAAGTAGGTGGGAATACCTTGAAGTGAGGCTTTAAGAAGCTGGCGTTTGCTAGCTTGACTAAGCAATTTTCCTTTCCAACCCTCCATCTTCTGCATATGTTTCAGAATCATATTCCAGAATGTCGAGGTGACATCCTTCACAGTGAGAGGCAGCCCAAGATATTTGGCCGGGAGAGCAGCTTGATTGCATTGAAGAATGTTTCTAATCTTGACTTGGAGGTCCTCCTTCGTATTGAAGAAAAGCACATACTTTTTTCATAATTTATGCTCTGACCAAACGTCTTCGCATGCCTATTGAGCAGGTTCTTCCACCTATTGATCTCTACCACTGAAGCCGCGCCAAAAAGCATAGTATCGTCAACAAATTGTTGGATTGCCGACGATCTCAGGGTGCATGCCGCTTTGACTCCTATGAGAGAATGCCTCTCCAGGTGTGAAAGGATGTTTCTTCCCAAGGCCTCTGCCATCATTATGAATAAGTAAGGAGAGAGGGGGTCACCCTGGCGAATACCTTTGTCAGCTTTGAAGAATCCCCTAGGGGTACCATTAACCAAGACCGAGTACTTAACCGTGGTGACACAAACCTTTATCAACTTAATCATCCTATCATTAAAGCCAAAATTTGAAAGGACTTGAAACAGGAAGTCCCAAGAGATTCTGTCATAGGCTTTAGAGATGTCCAGTTTGAGGGCCATGCTTGGGTTATTGCTTTTTTCCATAGAATGAAAAATCTCATGGGTCAATATAGCAGCATCCAGAATCTGTCTCCCAGGAATAAAACCTTTCTGACAATCCAAGATTAGGCTGTCCAATAGTGGTTGGAGTCTAAGGACCAGAGTTTTAGTTATAATTTTATATATGGTGTTGCATAGACTAATGGGGTGGAAATCTGACATTTATTTAGAGTTGATTTTCTCAGGGATCAGAGAAATAAAAGTTGTATTAATCTGCTTAAGGAACTTACCAGTCCTGAAGAAGTCTTTAACAACAGAGGTAACATAAAATCCCACAATATCCTAGAAATCTTGGAAGAAGGCCGGAGGAAACCCATCTGGCCTGGGAGCTTTAAAGGCCCCCATAGAGAACACAACTGCCCTGACTTCCTCTATCATTATAGGGTTAAGGAGCCCCTCATTATCTTCCTCCGACAGGATTGAAGGAATACAGTCCAGAAGACTGTTATCATTGTCATTATCTGCTCTTCTGTTATGTTCCGCTAGGAAGTTGTAGAAGTAATTAGTGGCAAGTTTTCCCAATTTCCTATCGTCGTCAACTTGATTGTTTTGATCATCTAGCAATCTGGTGATTTTGTTTCTTTTTTTGTGTTTCATAGCCGACTGGTGGAAGAAAGCCGAGTTTCTATCTCCCTCCTTCAGCCATTGGATCCTAGACTTCTATTTCCAGAAGATTTCTTCCCTTCTGATTATGTCCATATTTTTGACTAGATCTTCTTCAGTTTTATAGTTATCTTCAGAGTCGTCCCCCATTTGCCATCTTATCTTGGACTTCCATGAGGCTTTCTGAGATATGCTTTTTCTGTTTCATCACATTCCCAAAGCAGAATCTATTCCATCCCTTGACCTTATTTTTGACAAATATGAGATTTTGTGTGAGTCTGTACATAGGAGATCCATGAACTGTCACTCTCCACCATTCAGCAATGCTATTTTTGAAATCCAGGTGAGTGGCCCACATTATTTCATAGCTAAATGGGAAGGGACCCTTAGAACTACCCTTAGCCCAATCAAGGATGAGGGTGTTATGATCAGAGATGGTGCGAGGAAGGGCATATATGTTAGAGTTTTGAATCACATTCCAGTTGGAGGAGATCAAGAATCTATCAAGCTTAACCTGTATCAGCTGATCCCCTCGTCTTCTGTTAGACTAGGAAAATAGTTGGTTTTTGACTTCTAGGTCCATAAGCCTAGTCCGACTCAGAAGGTCCGCCAAGTCCACCATGCTATCAGAGTAATCCATAATTCCCCCTATTTTTTCTGAGGGGTAAAGAGGGGTGTTGAAATCCCCCACCATCCAAAATTTTTTTCTCTCATCATTGATTTTAATGTTAAGATCTTCCCAAAGCTCTTTTTTTCCAGTTTTGGTGTTGGGGGCATAGATGTTGATCAACTTCCAGGTTATTTTATTCATTGTGCACTTTACTTCCAAGCTATTCTTACTATGAGAATAGTAGCTCCCCACAGCATTGTATTTGTTCCACATGGTAACAAGTCCCTCGATGCTCCTGTAACAGGATTGATAACATAGTTCGCCATAGGCCAGATATTGCTAGCTATCTTCTTGAAATTTTCCTCAGACATTTTAACTTCCTAAAGCAGTATAAAATCCACCTTGTTGTCATAAATACAACTCCTTATCATGATTTGTTTCTGGGGGCTATTGAGACCCCTCACATTCCAAGTGACAATCTTCATTTACGTGTTTTTCTAGAGAGAGCCCCTAGGGTGCTTTACCTTCCATTGGCTATTTCTTTGGTTGCTTCCCTTGATTTGGTTTCCCTTTGGGAGGGCCGTCCTGCTCTTCCTTCAGTTCCCACATCAGCCAATTTCTCGTTGTTTCCTTTCCCTTTCCTCTTAGGCTAGTTTGACTTAGTTATTTCCTAGGACTTTTAAAGATTATGTTATTGAATGGTAATGAGATATACATACATTTGATAATTTGACCTTAGCATTGTTGAAGTAATTTAATGTCAATATGGGCCTTAGAGTTACTATCTTTGATTTATTTGAGTGTACCCAAGGATCAATTGAACACATGAATGATTGTCATAAGATTTTAGTCCTTGTGTTCTAAATTGTTTCCTCCGTTACATGATATTGTGTTGCAAAATATCTTTGTCAAGGGATTGGTTAAGCCAATTGTTGTTTAGTAATAATCATGATACTTTTTAGGAGAATCTATCAAACTAGATGAAGAAACTATTGGCCCTCTGGCATCTGGCATATGCGATTGACATGATTGGCATTGATGTCAAAATAATTTTGTGCTTGGTGTTAGCAGTTTGCTCAGTGAGATTCCTTAGTGTGCTCAGTTTTTCATTGGACAAAATTTGTTGTTAAATTGTAGTTGTTCATTGATGATGGTGTGAACAGTCAATATGTATGATTTGTTATCATGTAAATGGTATTTGGTGTTAAGTTCACACTTATATGTATGAAGGAGACTAAGTGGAGTGAGTGATAAGTCCTATTCAATCATGTTATCTTCATGCCAATGAGGTGGATGTTCTACATGACAATGTATTTGATTGCTCAGTCAGATGTATGGTGATTATGTCATTGTATGTTGTTGTTGATGTCAATGAAGATCTCTTTTCACAGTATCCCTCATTGCCCTTTGTGTTACCTCAGGAGTTCAATTCAAGGTCTTATCCTTTTGGGTACATTTTAGGGTTTGACATGCTTATTTTATCATGACCAAGTGTTAAAAGCCTTCTTTCATCTATCTGTATTGGTATGTTCTTCTCTGCTCAGAGTATATGAGGGTATGGAGTTAATGGTGTATGGCTTAAACTTTTAGGATTTTGTGTCTCTTTAAACAAAACCTAAGTCCTAATAGTTTAAGTGTTCTTGAAATCCCTATTGGTAAATGTTTGAAGCCCTAAATTGTCTAATCTTCTTGACTTACAAGATCTATCTCTTTCTTTGTCTTAAAATACTCTATGTAGTTTGACATACATGCAGTTAGGGCTTATTTAATACATAAAGATATATTTTCTTACAGTCCTAAGTCTTCAAAACCCTAAGTTACAAATGTCCTAAATCCTAAATTAGATGTCATAAAGACTTTATTGTGATGGGAAGTTCTTTTTGTTATGTTTTTACATTGATTGGCTATAGCGGGTTACTTGTCACTTAAGTGACAACGTGAAGGGCTCACATTCGTTGTATGACCGCCCCCCTTTCCTAGGGAGACTAGCCCTCACAGGTTATCTCCTCTTCGGTTGGTGCCAATGTAAGATCAAGGGTTATTGTTTAATCTTCCAAGCGCGCAAAAGTAGAAATCAATGAACACCATTTAAAGTAAATTTGAAACCTAAAGGATTCTTGATAAGAATGAAGTTTGATGGTTGGATGGTTGTATTGGTAGTTAGGTACAGTTTCTTAACAGTTTGTTAACTATTTTTGAACTTGATGATCACAAGGTTTTTATTATATTTCTCCATGGGTTTTCAAAGGTTATTTGAGAACACACATAGCTAACACTATTATACAAATTGTATAACTTAAATAATGCTCAAAAAGCCTAAATAAGGTCTGTGAATAGAAAGAAAACATGGGACTTTAATCTGTAGAGATATGATTCAAAGATGAATAGCAGGGTATAGTTATGAAGAGTTTTGTTGATCAAAGGTGTGTGGAGTTGATTTATTGACCATTTTTGTTGTAGAGGGTATTGTTTGTTTTTTATTGGTGCAAATAAGATTGTAGAGAATCATTTCTTGCACATGCATTTGTCAAATTTTTAGGAGTTTGGTGTCTCAATTTTTGTTGATTGGGATTGGTGCCTCATTGAGGTTGGTGCCTTAAGAAGAGTTTGTTACCGATTAGGTGTGCATTGTACCTTGGGGATGGTGTCCTGAAAATAATGTTTTAGGTGAGGTTGTACCTTGAAGTGGGTGCTATCAAAACAACTGTAAACATCTTTCTTTTGAGGTTGGATTTGAGTAGTAGACTCAAGCAACTCTCAGTGGTTTTTTCCTCATAGGGTTTCTACGTAAATTTTGGTGTTATGTGTGCATGTTCTAATTAGTATTCATTCTCATTATTTGCTTTGTAGAGTTTTTAAGATTGTTGTATAAAGTGTCTGATTGAAATACACTGATTCACCACCCCCTCTCATTATAACTACGCTCTTTTCAGAAACTTCCATATTATATCACAAATTGTGCTTCTTCTTGAGATATCCTAACACCAAGGTTGCCATCAATTCTTTTCACATTAAACATAAAAAATGCATCATTTACACATCTATAATCTTTATTCCCATTTTCTTCTTGCAATTGTGGAAAATATTCATACACTGGCACATCACTAGAAAGGGTGCCATGCATTCTCAAACCCAACCACACAACTTGAGTATCAACTATTACATAATATAGATAAGAACACATGTAGAAGGTTCCTTTCTTGTGGAAATTCATCAACTGATCATCAATATGTTAACTAATTAATCCAACCCAATCAATGTGTTGACATTCACTACAAATCACTAAAATAAACTATCACATCCATTTCTCAAATGAGCTAGATTCATCATTCTCCACTACTCTATGCAATAGAGTAATCATATCAGATATATCTTCCTTAAAATGTGCCCATTTTAAATTCTGGGGAACCTGAGACTTCCCTTTCTTTTCATTCTTCAGCTAACACTTGGAAATAGTTGTTAGACACCAATCATTTCTATCAAGAAAATAGTTCCATCTAGTCTCAATAGACATAATGGCAAACTCATCCCTCTCTAGTAATCTAAGAGCATGACTGATTGACTTAGCATTTAATTTAGCAATAACAATTCCATTGAAAGACCTAATTTCTCAAGACCCGCATGATAGCTCTTAACACAGGTGAGAACTAAGTCAGGGCATTGCAAATCTGGTAGAAATCCCCCACATGAGCAAGGCCACTAGAAAATGTATGCTCTACTAATGCTGACCTAGAGTCCTCATTCATTTTGTTCCAAAAATCTTGCAAATCTATGTGCCCCATCTTTGTGTCTCTAATACCTACCAAGTTATCTATGACAGAAGCTACATTAAAGCCTCAATACTTATACTTCATCCTAACCAATTTCACTACCCACCAGATATATGAATCAAGGACTTTGAACATAGTTTGATAGGCAATGGGAGGTTTCACATGAAAGGCATATATAGTACTCATGAAAACCCCAAGTGAATGAAACAGCCAACTTCCAAATTGAAAATGTATTAATAGAAATGAGAGTGTGAAGGAGTTCAGAATTCAACTATCCTAGTTAGTACATAGGCTGCACACTGGTTGAGATGATACCAATTCACCCAAACATGAGAAGGTTGGACACTCAAATAGCTTATGTAGATGCTGCTATGAGTGGAGAGTTCACAAATGCAATGAATCACATAATACTTTGATAAATTTCATTTTGTTGGAACTCATGGTGAGGCTAAATTTCATTAATAAGTTTTAGGAATTTTAAATACGATAAGACTAGCCATGTGTGTGAATTAACTCCCACTAATTATGAAGATGTACAGTGCCTCATTTTCCATCGCTATCAGTAAGAACAACTTTTATCAAACAAATAGATTCACTAACTAGAAAAATTAGCGATAGTAAGTGGGCTTTTCCTTATTGATCAGCCTTTTGTCACTAAATCATCAAATCAACAAACTTGGGAACTTGAAAACACATCATTAGTGAAAGAAATAAGTTCACAACTTGAGATTTTTGCTGTTACACTTTGTTATTTGAAGTCTTCCTCCATCGGCAAGAAAGCAAACTTTACCAGTAAATACATAGGGAAGCACTAAGTTCACAAAACACAAAACCCGCCGATAAGTAATCTTGACAAAAGACTTGAGTTGGCGATTAGTAAAGTTGGTCGACATGAAACAAAGTGAAACAAAAAGGGGAAAAATCACTTTATCGATAGGTTCTGAAAAAGAATAAACTATCATTAAGGTTCACGGATGAGCAAAGACACCAACAAAGGAAAGGAAACCTTGTGAACTTAGCCAAAATTTTAAAGGGGGAGAACGCAGTAGGCAAAGATAGACTAAAAATCATCAAAGTCAAAAAATTATGGGTAACAACAAGCTCTGATTGTGGACAAGGACTATAGGGACACAGAGAACTTAGAAACAAATTGGCCAAGAGGCCTTATTCAAGGGCATAGAGTCATCAAAGAAACAACAAGAAGACAACAACACCAAAATTAAAGAAATATGGTATAGGATGAGGTTTACTCATTTCACCAATTGTAGAGTTTCAGGTCTTGCCTATTGTAGGCAAGAGGTAGTGGAGTTCCATATGGATAGGACAATAAGAAAGCATTATCTCTAATCACATATTAAATATGAAAGGGGTCCTTCCACAATGAATTGAATTTTCCATGTGCTCCTTTAGGATTCCTTCTCTTATCTCATAGTAAAACATCTCCAACTATGAACTTTCTCTTTCTGGCTTTTTTTTTTATCAAAAATCCTTTTCACCCTTTTTTGATGTTTAGTTATTCTATCAGATACTTCTTCCCTCCTTTCCTCAATTTTAGAAAGATACATAATTCTCTTTTCCAAATCATCCTAAAATCGTGCATCTTCAATGGCCTTCTACAAATTCAAAGTTGAGAGTTCTAAAGGAATAGGAAAAGCACTACCAGTCCCATATACCAACCCAAAAGGAGACATACCAATGGCCCTTTTTGGTGTGATCCTACCTACCCACAGAGCATCATACAGTCTTTTAGACCAACCATTCTAACTATCATTCACTAATTTCTAGACAATAGAAATGAGGTTCTTGTTACTAGATTCTGCCTAGCCATTTCCATGTGGATGATAATCAAAAGAATGTGCTAGGTTGATTCCATATTCATAATAGAAAAGAGATAATTATTGAGAAGAGAAATTTGAAGCATTATCTATTATAATTTTCTTGGGAATCCCAAATCTAACCAAGATATTCTCTTTTAGGAATTTGCACACCACTTGAAAAGTAGTTTGTTTAATAGGAATGGCTTCTACCCATTTTGTAAAATAATATGTGACAGTCAAAATATGAGTATGCCTTGTGTTGGAGTGTGGGTTAATTGGCCCTATGAAATCCAAGCCCCACTATTAAAAAGGCTCATCAATAACAACTGATTTAAGAAGGCGAGCAACCAAATGAGGCATACTTGAAAACTCAATACACTTTTCATATTTAGCAACCCAATTGTATGCATCTCTAAATATACTTGGCCAATAGAAGCACTACCTCAAGATCTTATAGGATGTCATTGATACTAAAAAATAGCCTCTACAAGCTTCATCGTGGAAGAATTTGAGAAGCTTCTCCTGTTGCTTATTATTAATGTACCTCAGAAAAGTACCATCAATTCTTCTTTTATACAAAATTTCATCCCATATTACATACTTAGTGCCTTTCAGTTTCAGGTTTCTTTTCTCCTTGGTAGAGAGATGAGAAGGACATTCCCCGTATGTTAAGAAGAAAGCCACATTAGAAAACCACCCATCTATAGTACTCACAAATAAGGTAAGAGGGATTTCATCTACTTGCTTAGGATGATTTTCAGCTATTAACTTGCACAATAATTTACCTCTAACCAAAATAGTGGGTTTAATGTCAACATAATATTCCTGAACCTTAGCCACCCATGCTTCCCTTTTGTGACAACCTATATCTTGCTGTGTAAATAGATCTAACAATAAGATCATGAACAAAGATGATAGTATGAGAATGAAGAATATAAAATCTGAAATGTTTGACTGCTTTAACCACTACATAAGCATGTTTCTCCATTGCTGAATAATTTAACTCATGATTCTTCAAAGGTGTGCTCATGAAAGCGATTGGAGATTCTATTTTTTGTGCATTTTTTGAAGAAGAATAATTGACATGGTATGATCTGAGGCATAACAATAAATAATAAAATCCTTTTCAAAATCAAGATACACAAGGGTTGGTGTGTTTGCAATTGCTTCCTTTATACTATCAAAATTTATTTTCCCCTCTTCACTCTACCTAAAAATTGGCCTCTCTTTTGTCATTTCTACAATGTGCTTGGTCAATTTTGAGAAGTCTAGGAAAAACATCCAAAGGAAATTTAGTTGGCCAAAGAATGACTTAGTGTTGGTCTTACCGGAAGGGAGACTTAGTTGCTAAATGGATTTTACCCTATCAGGATCTATTTTGATACCGTTTTTGGAAACAATATGCCCCAAGAGTTTACCTTCAGTGACTAGGAAAGTAGACACTTTGGGGTTAAGTGAAATGCCATGGTCTCTACATCTTTATAATACAACATCTAAGTGATCAAAGTGATCAGACCTCTTCTTGGAGAAAACTATCAAGTCATCAAGGTAAACCACAATGATCTTATTCTTCAAATCTCCAAAATATGAGTCCATCACTCTCTAGAATGTAGCACCAACATTAATAAGGCCAAATGGAATTATATTGTATGTAAATACTCCTTGAGGTGTAGTGAAGGCTATTTTATGTTGGTCTTCTACTGTAACATTGATTTGGTTATATCCAAAAAAATTGTCCAACATAGACATTATTTCAGACCTTGAGATAGTTTTCAAGAGATGATCCATCACTGGTAGAGAATAATTATCCTTGAACAAATCTTGATTTAAATTCCTAAAGTCAACGCATATCCTTATCTCTCCATTCTTCTTTCTTACCAGTACAATATTTGCAACCCATGTGAAGTGATGAATAGAATAAATAATATATGCCTTCAACATCTTATAATATCATTAAAAATAGCTTTAGCTATTTTCATATTATAAGAATGTTGTTTATGTTTGAAAGGTGTGATACCAAGCTTAAAAGGAATGTGATGTTGTAATTCTCCATTTCTTAAATGCTTTAGGTCTGCATAACACCAAGCAAAGACATCCTTATACCTTGTTAATAGAAAGGTCAAATGTTCTTTTCTGAAGGATTGCAACAATTACCAATACATACTTGTTCAAGGGATCATCCTTTTGTTGAACACAAAAAAGTACTGAGAGGGGGGGGTGAATCAATACTTAATCGAATTCTTTCCTACTAAAAGCATTTAATCAAATGTAAGTATTTAAACCATGAGAAACAAAAAACACACAGGCACATAACACCAAATTTATGTGGAAACCCAAGATGGGAGAAACCACAGTGAGCAAGCTACTTGGATCTACTGTCTAAATCCATCCTCACAAATAAAAATAGATTTACAAAAAAAATTATGGGCTCCAACCCAAAGGAAGATACAACTCCCTGATACATTGTTTTATAGGCTCCAACCCAAAGGAAGCTACAACTCCCTAAAGTGCTACAACACTTACAAGAAGAGACTCCAACCTCTGTACCAAAATACTTGATTGATTCTACTGGTTCAATCACCTCTGCATCATCATCTCCTTTGACACTGACATATGACTTCAACACCAGTGCTCAAACAACTCTGCTATCTTCAAAACACCTTCGTAATACAACACAATACTACATGTATTATGAATCATGCATTACAACCTCTAGAGTTCCTTCTCAACTTCTAGATCATTTATCATTTTCGCACACACATACAGTCACATTCCCACATAATCTCTTACACTCATGCATTTGAAACAATCTTCCATCCTTCATATATCATCCACATGTCTTCAAAACTTTACCTTTGTCAGCCATGATGAAAAGTGTAACATGAAACATGTAATGACCAAACATGTCAGCTCCCAGATCACCTGTAATAATGTAGGAATCAAATCCCATCATGTGGTTCATACCAAGTAATCAAAAGACCTATTTAACTTAACACATATCTCAAAGTTGGCGCACTCTTCTAAACACACAACACAATCACTCAAACATATCAAGTCAGCATTGCAAACACTTCTCCTTTCACACACTAGCTCTAGACCTAAATCAGTACCAAAAGAGAAAGATATCACCATGCAGATCATGTCACAAACATTATATGACTTGTAAAGGGTTCTCATAAACTCCTTTTACCATTTCATGCTACTTCATGTTGGCACAAGCAATCAAACACTGATGTCAGTATCCCTTACATAGTCTAGTTACACAATCTTGATATAGAACATTGAGAAACATATTTGTGGTACTCCACAACACTTGAAATCTGAATTGAGCATACATACAAACCATTTAGAACTTATCTTTCAATTAGAAAAGCCAAACATTAAAATGTGGTAGAATGCAATGGATTTTACTTTCTCCCTCTGATAACCCTAAACAACAACATGATTTATTCTTACTCAGCCGACTCTAAAAATCTTTATGAAACTTTGTATCCTTTGGACTTGAGATTATCATTCTTCTTATCTATATCTAGCTATCCTCCAAGCCGCAAGATCATATCTTCAAGTGCAAAGAAATGTGAAGCATTATGTTGTACACTTGAAACTGCAACAACACTGTATCACCATTGTCTTCACTCTGCTAGCTCTAAAAATCTTTGTAGTAACTTTTATGCTCTAAAATTAGGATCATGCATACTTTATAACTATCTCTGTCTAACCTCCAAAATGCAAGGCCAAATATTCATCTGAAATAGAATGCAGTACAATCTTCTGAGCTCCTTCAATACAAATCCCTATGTCTTTGAGAATTGAAACCTTGTACACTTTCCTTCATATCTTATGCAATTCTTTTCATCAAGAGACAATGAATGCAACATTGACAACACCATAGACAATAATCACAACTATTTTCATCAAAAACAAGAACCCACAACTTCTTCATGTCAGCATATCCTTCAACTTGACAACTTTCACATGTCCATGAGCTTTAGAATATAAGGTACAACTGTGTACAGATGATACTAATCCAACAGAATGCTCATGACTTTCATTACCATATCCTTCACCTCATAATTCCTCTGATCATCACTCCTTTGTTTGTTCCTATGAACATCACTCCTTTGATAACATATACACATCACTAAGCTTTCAACCTCACAACACCTCTAATCACTTACTCTTTTGACATCACTGATCACCACTCTTTTGACATCTATGACAAATATGCAACAATCTCCCCCTTTGCCATTTATGGCAACACTAACTTGATATACAAATTTTCTCCCCCTTTGACATCAAGGGTAAAGGGCTAGTGGTCTTTTTCTGTATCGGTAAAAACATACAAGATCCCCTATTTGTATAATCTTTGTCATCCTTGTTAGTATTTTACCTACATGCTCCCCCTGAGAGGTAGCCACCATCAATCCAAGGATAATAAATATATCTTGAACTGCTCCCGCTAGATAGATGCATCATCTGTGCATCTAGTTAGAAGGAGGGGCAACAACCCCTAACTTCTGCATGAGATATTCAAATGTGTCCTTAGAAATTGCTTTTGTAAAAATATATGCAACCTAATCCTTTGTAGGTACATATTCCAATTTTACTTCTTGATTTGCAACCTTTTCTCTTAAAAAATGATACTTGATGGATATGTGCTTGGTTCTAGAGTGCATCACTGGATTCTTTAAAATATTGATTGCACTTGTATTGTCACATAGGATAGGAATGGGCTCATCATGCATTATCTTGATAGCCTTCAATATTTGCTTCATCCACAGTACTTGAGTGTAGCAGGATGTTGGAACTATATACTCTGCTTTTGTTGTTGATAAGGAAACTAAATCATATTTTTTGCTAAACCATGTGATCAAACTATCTCCCAAAAAGAAATATCCACCACTGATACTTTGCCTATCATCAACACTATCGGCCTAATTTGCATCAGTATATGCACTCAAAGAGAAATCATTACCTTTTTGATACCATAATCCAAAATCCAGAGTGCTCTTCAAATATCTAAAAATTCTTTTGACTACCTTCACATGTGTTTCTTTTGGATCAGCTTGAAGGATTGCAACCATATAGATTGCTTGCATAATGTCAGGCCTAGATGTTGTTAAGTATAGTAGGCCCCTAACAGGTTGTTGTAAGGTCCTAACACTTTAGATGAAAATTATCAGTTTATCAACTAGGGTAGTGTCTGAGGCTTTATACAATAGGGAGTTTGGATATTTCATTGAGAAACAATTTTCTAATTCTGTTAAAAAGTTGAAACAGTACATGAAATGAAATAGTAACTATATCCTTCTACAGAAAAAACATTCAAATTCTATACTAAGAAGCATGAAAACTCTAGACTAGAAAGCATATCAATTCTACACTTAGAAAGTAGATAAATTCTACACTAGAAAGTAGATAAGTTTTATGCTAATAATTCACAAATGTAATCTACTATGCTGAAAGCACTCTGAATTCTAACCATCAGAAAATAGTAATTCTAACTAAGGCATATGCACTGAAAAACTTCTAATGAACACAGAAAGTTTCAAACCACAGTACACAACAGTTTAACAACACACCTTGCAAGTTAATGACATAAACAAAACATAAACTATCTTCAACTAAATAAAAGCATCCACAGAAATGAAAATACTTATCTATCCTACAGTCCCGTGAGTGGCCAGCTTGTGGGAGAAACTTGTCTTAACTCAAGTCACATTCAATTACTTCCACAGTACATGATAACTCCATTCAAATCTTCATATTTCCATAGAAACTAGAAATTAGAAAACCATCTGTATTCATGAAAGATCGCAAATACATAGCTCTGATGATTTTTAAAACTAAGGGATTTCTTTTCATTCATCCATAGTATGTATTTATATCCATGTTTTGAGCAACAAATAAAATTGAACTACTTCAAAATTCCTACATTTCAGATGGCAGGAAAATGCCATTTGAAGAAGTCTTATAACTGAAAACAAAATCTTTACTACTGTTGTCTTTAAAAAACATAAATAGGACTCCGAGTGGAGTCATAATGTCTTTTGGGTAACCACAGAAATAACAGAATTAAAACAAAGTCTTCATTTAATGCAAGCCTAAAATTTCTAGCGCCCCCAACTTCTGGCCCACTCATCCACAGCTGCATAATGTCCACTTCTTTCATAGGCAATGCATTAACCTGCATAGTTACCTAACTTTTCATGCCATTAAATTAGCATTTAAAAGCTAGTTTCAATCAATTTAGGAAATAAGTATTTGTACAACATTTTATTAAAAATAGATAAATATTGCTTATAAAAATAAATAAAGTGGCAAGGCTAGGGAATTGGGTAATGAAAAAAGGCTATTTGTTCCATCAAAGAAATGAGGTTGTTTATACCTCATCATTCCTCCCCTTCCTAACCCTAAGAGGTCTCTTGCTCTATGATGCATCCTTTGTCTTTCTGCCTCTCTTTTCTTATTCAATTCATCATATTTTGAGCTCAAATCATATACTTGCTCTGCCTCTTCATCAATATGATCAAGGACCTTCAGAAAACCTTTGTGAAGTTTGATTCTCATCTGCTAGGTATGTAAGTCCCTTGGTTCATGTTTTGTAACTAAGACTGCAGGGGGTGGTTGTAAAACTAGAGGTAGTTTGTATCTCATTCCTATCCACTTAGTCTTTAGTTGCTGAAGAATCTCTGTCAATGCCTCTGCTCTTTTGTATGACCATTTGAGGTTCGTGGGGGAAATCATTTTTCTTTTTAAATACATAGGCAAGGGAGTATACCTTTCCTCACAGGCATTCCAAGCTTTGTCAACCAATTGTGGCCCATTAATCTTGAAATCTTCATAGTAGATTCTAATGCTCTCATATTATTTTTCTTTCATGTGTTCATAACTCTTAGTTCTCTTAAACTGAGTTTTGAAAGCAAAAGGTTTTTGGTTGGGGTACCTCATGTGTAGTCCCATAGTTCTCTCTGCATGAATATATTCTCTGGTTCTATCTTGCCATTGAATCTGATTTTGCATATTTGACAAGAATACCCTTGACTGAACTTCCCCCACAAACAGAATGATGAAGAAATCACTATGCTTCTCGAGAAATAAATTATGAATGAAGAACTCACATAATAAATTCTTTTGCACAGAAGATTCTTCCTTAAATGCTTCAAGGAACTGTTGGTCATCAGGATCATGTGGTAAATTGCAAGAGATTCTCAGGAGCTTCGATCTTAGCAACTGTTCATTAAGGAACATGGAATATAATTTTGATGGTTTTGTATAGGCTAGTAATAGCTCTCTGATCTGACATGCATCCATCTTGGCCTGATATAATCTATCATAAGATTGTTTCAATATTACTATTTCTCTCTTAAGTCTAGCATTCTTGGCTCCAAATTGTCTTAAGAAATAGCATTGCTCCATCCACTTGGTTAACATGGGAGGAATGTGGACCTGAAACCATTCCATTTTAGTGGGTTCGGTTTGAATCTCTTTTGATTCCATAGTCAGCTTAATATTAATTTCTTGTAAGTCATGTTCCAGTTCTACTTATGGCCTTATTTAATTCAATTTTCTGCTTCTCCCGCTTTTCTGTAAATACCTTTAGGCATTGTTCTAGGTTGGAGTTTAGGTTCTTGATTTGTCTATCTTTCTTAGACAGACTATCCAGACAGTGCTTATCTTTTTCTTTACTTTGCTACAATTGGGATTGCAGCTCTCTAATAGTTTGATCCTTTTGCTCCAAAAGCTCTTTCTATTCTTCTATCTCCTGTTGTTGCCTGCTCAACTGCTCTTCATCCAATTGTATTTTATTTCTCAACTGCATAATTTCTTCTTCTAGTTTCTCTATTTTCAAAGTTATAGACTCACCTTTTTTATCCTCTGCATCTATAGAGAGGGAGGTAATAAAAACTTCTACTTCATTACCAGATATATGTTCTTCATTAATTGCCCTAGATGGCCCTTGTTCTATATTTTCAACATTATTTAAGGGAGATAATTATTTTTCCTCAAGTATTGTACCAACTTCCTAAATATTTTCTGGCTATTGGAATGAAGTTTTCAATAGTCTCATATTCTTGACCCTCCTCTTCTTCAACTAAGACATAATTAGGTATTTGGTAACTAATTCCCTCATGTTCTTTTTTTCCTTTTTCTTCAGGGTCCTTAGATGGGCCAATTGATGGTCTAGATGTAGGGGGTTCATCATTTTCCAAAGTTTGAGTTACATTTGCACAAGTCTGAGATACATTGTCATTAAGTCGAGTTACTTTTTCATGGGGCTACCTTTCTTTTCTCTTTTTCTTGGGAACATGGGGTAATTCACAGGTCGTGGCACAACTAGGCTCATCAGCTAACTGTTTGCTCCTTCTCAGAGGAGTAGGTCTTTGCAGTTTCATTTTGGGCCTCTTTTCCTTTTTGCGTGGTCGAGTACGTTCCTCCTCTGAGTCTACTAATTCCACATTTTCTCATTTTTTTGGGGTTTCAGGTACATTTTGTGATTTAGGCCTTTCTTCATGATCTTGAGGGTTTGGTCAATTTTCTGGCACTTCGCCACCAGAAGCTTGTTTGTCATCTTGGGGTGCAGGAGAAAGTTCTCTTTCGTTTTGGGTTTCCCAACTAGACTACTCACCTACCTCAAATTATTTCGGAGGTTCAGGGTTTTCAAATTTTTGCAAATTTTTTTGCCATTTCTCATCTGGTTTTCTTTTTCTATGAAAATGATACTTGCAGATTAAATGTATAAGACCATGATGCTTCAAAGGCCCAGAGCCAATTTTGAAACGTTCTATCATGTAGACAAGGGAATCATGAAGGAATGCAAGAATGTTAACTCTCAATTTAGGATTTTCTAGGCCATGGCACAAATGAATGAGTAGTAAAAAAGGGGGACCAACTACTATGACACATTGTCCTTCATGGGTGAAATACTTAATAATCCATGCAACTGCTATTCACCATGACTCTGCAATGGACATTCTTTGAAATCCCTTATTTTACCCTCGGGTACTTACAACTAATAATGGGTGAGGTTCCCCTTCCCGTGCAAAAATCTCTATCATTTTCTGATAGGAAATATTTGTAGTTTCAAGCAAATTAATTCCTTCATTTCCAATACCAGATAATTTGGAGATGATTCAGGGACTTAACTTGAATTTCTTCCCACGCACAATTGATTGCCCATCTGCAAAGTTCTCGGCAAATTCCTTGACCAACTGTGCATGGTGTCCCTCAAATTTCTTTATAAAGTCCAGCCACCCTACTCTCTAAAACAGTTTTGAAATATTCCCCAATGCCAACAATTTATTTGGTGAAACTGGCTTAGACTTGCATTTGGCTCCTCCCATATTGCTCAAAGACTACTGAAATATCACGGCACCTAGAGTGGTAAAACTGCTTAGGAAACTGATAGGAAGATCAAAGGAAATGCATATTTTGAGGACACTTGGGCTTCGGTAATGTTAGTTCAGGATATTTGGCTTTTCAACAGTTAATTATTACTTTGTATGGGATAGAGTGAACGAGCCGCAACCTTCTCTAATGAAGGAACAATTGACTCATTTGCCAAGTTTGGAAAAGAAAGGGGTTTGTGCCAACTTATCTATCTTTATTTACAATAAATGATCTATTAAAAATAAAAGATGTACGTACCTTCCATCCCATTATTGATTTCAAAGTCGCTTGTCTTTGTTGATGTAATAACATCCTAGGTGGTGGTACTAACTAGTTTGAATGGAATGAATTTATTATGATGTGATGATGGGGTGGCTAAATTTATTATGGTATGATGACGGGGTGGCTAAAATTTGTTATGATGAAAGATTATCATACTAATGTTTATTTACTTATGGTCAGAGATGTCAAACTCATGATGGCTTTTGTAGTGGATTACAGAATGAATGGTGTGTTTTTAGATAATAGGAACATTTACATGGATGTCCATTACAAGTTTACAATGATGGAAGAAGATATCAACAGAATGGATATGGAGGATATGAACAAAATTCTGGGGCATCATCGTAAGATGCAGCCCGCAGAAGGAACCAAATTCTAGAGCATTGTTGAAAGATGAAGGTGGAATGCAGGAACAAAGTTCCAGAGCATCGTTGAAAGATGCAGCTAAAATGCAGGAACAAAGTTCTGAAGCATCGTTGAAAGATGCAGCCAGAATGTAGGAGCAAAGTTCCAGACCATCGCTGAAAGATGCAGCTAGAATGTAGGAACAAAGTTTTGGAGCATTGCTGAAAGATGCAACCAGAATGCAAGAACAAAGTTTTGGAGCATCACTAAAAGATGCAGCTGGAATGCAGGAAGAAAGTTCCTGAGCATCGTTGAAAGATGCAGCCAGAATGCAGGAACAAAGTTCCAGAGCATCGCTAAAAGATGCAGCCAGAAAGAAGGAACAAAGTTTCAGACCATCACTGAAAGATGCAACCGAAATGCAGGAACAAAATTCCAGAGCATCACTGAAAGATGTAGTTGGAATGCAGGAACAAAGTTTCAGAGCATCGCTAAAAGATGTAGTCGAAATGCAGGAACAAAGTTCTGGAGCATCTCTAAAAGATGCAGTCGGAATGCAAAAACAAAGTTCCAGAGCATCGCTGAAAGATGTAGCTAGAATGCAAGAACAAAGTTCCAAAGCATTGCTGAAAGATGCAACTAGAATGTAGGAACAAAGTTCCAGAGCATCATTGGGAGTTGCGCTGAAATTTGTAATACTTCTTAAAATATGAAACCTTGTGAAATAGAGATGAAATTCAGGCAAGTACTAAGAAGAAAATACTAAGAATTGTTCCTAAATACACATACACACATTCAATCTTTTTTTTTAATGTTTACAAGATCTTATGGTACTATTTCTGTCAAAGTAGAATCAACACATTGAGTTTCTCCATGCATTTCTACTAGTCAAGTAAACTCTTCTTTGTTGACAGGTTTATGGTAGATCCTGAGTCGATGTCCATTGACTAAGAGGGTTTGAGAATCACCATTAATGGGTTTGATTTGTATTGCTCTATTTGGGAATACCTCTGAAATCTCATATGGACCCAGCTAATGAGTTCTAAGTTTACCTTTTTTATCCTTGTATCAGGAATCAAATAGCAATGCCCAATCTCCTGCATGGAATTCTCTTTCTTTAATGTGTTTATCCTGCCAGGCCTTTCATTGTTGTTGAACTAGCTCAGTCTAATGAATGACTTCTAAGCAAAGTTCATCTAGTTCCCTAAGTTGCAAGACTCTCTCTACCTAAGCCCAATCAAGGTCGAAGTCCAACTCCATTGTTGTTTTGAGAGTTTGGAGTTCAAATTCAATGGGCAGAAAAGGTTTCTTCCCAAAGACCAGTTCATAAGGGGTAAGACCAGTGGTGGATTTCCAAGTTGTATTGTAATCCCAAACAACCTCAGGTAATTTCTTGGCCCAATCCTTTCTTCCTAATGAAACTATTTTTGTTAGGATGTTTTCGAGCTCCCTATTAGTGACTTCTACTTGTCCATTTGCTTGTGGGTAATAGGGTGATGACTTCTTATGGCTTACCTGGAAATGATTGGTGAAAGCTAGCAGAACTTTGGACATAAACTGAGGTCTTTGGTCTATGACAATTGACCTAGGGGCTTCAAACCTGAGAAAAATTTAGTTATATAGAAAGTCTGCAACCTGCTCTTCTCTAGCAACTTTAAGGGCTTGGACCTTTGCCCATTTGGTAAGATAGTCCGTGCAGACTAGAATATATTCTTTCCCTTGTGAAGGAGGATCTATAGGACCAATGAAATCCAACCCCCACTTTTCAAATGGTTCAAGAGCTACCTAAGGTTGCAGAGGCATTTCATTGGATGTCGTAGGTCTTCCTACTTGTTGGCATTCATCACAATGGTGAACATAGTTCTTCACATCCTTGTGCATAGAGGGTCAATAGTATCCTGCACCTAATATTTTATGGGAAGTTCTTTTGGCAAAGTAATGTCTGCTAGATGGGTTGTCATGGCAAGCTCTAAGAATGTTGTATGTTTCATTTGGTCTGACACAGCATCGTAGGACTAGATCAGGCCCATATCAGAATAACATGCCATTAATCCATTTAAAGTGAGCACTTTCCCGAATAAGGTGTTTCTTTTGTTTTGATGTGAAGTCTGGGGGAAGCTCAGAGGTAGCTAAGTAATTGGCAATGTCTGCAAACCAGGGCATTTTAGTGGAGATAGTAAATAAATTTTCATCAGGAAATTCATCTTGCACAAGAGTATAGTCTCCATCATCTTGCTTTATCCGGGATAGGAAATCTGCAACTATGTTGAATTTTCCAGGCTTATCCATTATGGTCACATTGAATTCTTGTAGAAGTAATAACCATCTGATTATTCATCCATTTACTGAGGGTTTGTTCATCAGGTACTTGATAGCTAAATGATTTGTGAATACAGTCACTTTGTATCCTATGATGTAATGCCAAAAAAAATTTATTGCATGAACTATTGCTAGAAATTCCTTCTCTGTGGTGGTGTAATTTCATTCCGTGGGACTCAAGTTCTTACTGATGAAATATATAGCATATTTACCTCCATTCTAATCTTCTTGTCCTAGCACTGCTCCAATAGCATCATTGGAAGTGTCAGCATATATATGGAAGGGAAGTTTCTAGTTAGGTCCCCATAGGACTGGGGCTAAGACAAGATTTTCTTTAATGATGTCAAAAGACTTTTGACATTCTTCTGTCCAGGTAAAATCCACATCTTTTTGTAGAAGAGAGAACATGGGATCTGTAATCTTACTGAAGTTTTCTATGAACCTCCGATAATAACCAGCATGTCCTAAGAAACTTCTAACATCGGTTTGATTCTTTGGGGTTTCTACCTGTTGTATCACTTCAATCTTCTTAGGGTCAACCTCTATCCCATCAGCTAAAATATGGTGCCCTAGTACTATACCTTGTTCTACCCTTATGAGACATTTCTCATGACTTAGAGATAGTTGATGATCTTCACATCGTTGCAACACTCTATCCAGATTTTTAAGACCATCAAAAGTGGAACCATAGACTGTGAAGTCGTCCATATAGACTTCTACACAATCATTTACAAGTTTAGCAAAGATAGCCAAAATAGCTCTTTGAAACGTGACAGGAGCATTACAAATCCCAAAGGGAAGAAACTGATATGCCAATGTTCCCCAAGGACAGGTGAAAGTAGTTTTGTCTTGGTCCTCTGCTACCACTTGTATTTTGTTATATCCACTAAACTTGTCTAGAAATGCAAAATACTTCCTTCCTGCTAGATTATCCAAAACTTGGTCTATGAAGGGCAGTGGGAAATAATCTATGTAGGTTGCTTTGTTGAGTTCTCGATAGTCAACGCACACTCTCCATTTCCCATTTTTCTTTGGCACTACCACCAAGGGTGAAACCCATTTTCTATCCGAAATAGGATAAATAAATCCCACTTGTAAAAGTTTCTCAATTTTAGTTTTGACAATATCTTTGAGAGAAGGATTGAGTTTTCGCTGAGGCTGATGGACTGGTCTAACATCTTTGGTATAGATGTGGTGGGTGCAAACACTTGGGTGGATTCCTCTCATATCTATATAGTCCCAAGCAAAAGCTTTGGATTTGTTCATCAAAACATTGAATAATTTGTGCTCATTAGATTATGTCAACCAACTATTGATATTTAAAGTTTTTCCTGGTAATAACATGATAGTCTTGGTTCCAGGGTAATTGGAGGTGACAGTGTGAACTTCTTCTATTAATGTGTTGAGAGGATAGCTATGTGGTATGATTCTATGGAGTCTGGCAATATCTGAGAAGAAATGATCTATTTTCAAGATGATATTTTCCAGGGGATAGGCTCAAGTTGTGAAGTTGGTATAATCATGTTCTTCATCGTTAATGTGGATTGGATCTCCTAAAATTTCTTCCACCTATAAAGCCTCTTCATCTTTTGAGCTTATGGAAGGATATTGGATGTTGTCTAATTCATCTTCCAATTCTTGGCTGTGTTGTTTAATAACCACCATGGCAAGTGAAGCTAGATTTTCTTGCTTATCGGATTCATCTGATTCATCCACCCTGACTTGGTTATATTTTGTAGGGTAAGCGGGGGTATAAACTTAAATGTTTTCTACTGAGACCATGTGAAATGACCATTCCTCCCACTCTACAGTCAATCTTGGCTGCGACTGTAGCTAACCATGGTCTACCCAGTATTACTGCATAACTGTCTTTGGGTGTGAGGGACTGGAGAACTTGGAAGTCTACTGGATATTCCCAATTGTCAACTTTGACAGGGACATTTTCTAAGACTCCTTTGGGAATAGCTATGGCCTAGTTTGCCATCTATAATATGGTAGTCATGGGGTGTAGATTAGTGAGTCCAAGTTTTTCCATAACATCCACTGTTATAACATTAATGGCTGCTCCCAAGTCCACCAATGCATTAGGTATTGCTACTCCATTAATTGTTATTGTTATAAGTGGGCTACTTAGGTTGCTGTATTTTGGAGTTAAGGTTTTCCCAGCTAAAAGTTCAGCCAGATATCCATTAATGTGTATTGTATTAATCTGTTTTGGTTTCCTTCCTCATTTTTTAATGCACAACTACTTAACTAGTTGATTTAGTTCAGGAATTTCTTTGATCGCTTGTAATAGAGGAATCTCGATATGGAGTCATTTAATTTCTTGTATCAGAGCAATTTCATTGGGCAATGATACTTCTGCCAGGTTCTTATGAACATTTGATCTGAGATGATCCGGAAAAGGTGCTTGGGTTTCTTTCTTAGTATGGGTTCTTTTCCTGAGGTCGTTGATGGCTTTTTGGCCACTTCTTCCTAGGATAGCTTTATGATAGGTTCAGGAGTTGCCCGTGACTGTGGTGGAGATGTTTCCTCCTAATTTTTCTTGGAGTCATGCTCTATAGGTACAAGAAGAGTTTCTGGTTCTACATTAAATTCTTCATCTGGGTCCTCTATAACTTCTACAATGGTTAGTAGATTAAGTGTTTTTCCTGATCTTAATTGAAGGTTTCAACAATAGATAGCGTTGACTCCTGCCATGTTATCCTGATCAGCAACATATACTAGGGCATTTTAACATGTGTTCTTGGGATTAGGAACAGGTTGTGCCAGTAATGGTGGTTGATTAACTTGTTCATTTTGTCGAGGGTTTTGAGGATATGCAAGAAGGTTCTGTTGCGGATTTGGCATTTGTCTTGGACCATTATAGAATTAATTTTGTGGTTGATTCCATTGTGGAGGTTGATTATGAGGATGCCATTGGTGATTTGGCCATTGGGGGTTTCCCCAAGCTTGGTTCATCCACTCAGATGGTCCCTAAGGTGGATAAGATCCCCATCTAGGTGGTATTGAGGGCCATGGAGCTGATCACTGTGTATTGTTCCAAGGGTTTGGAGGTTGTTGGTGTTGGTTTTTCTTCTGAATCAGCATTAGGGTTTGCCACTTCTAATGCACAGGCAGATTCAGCCAACTAATACAGGAGGTTGCGTGAGCTCGTCCCCTTCACTTCTGATTCTGCCGCACCAAGGGGGGTATCCCTATAACTCAAGATGTAACCTTGACTAGCTCAAAGATAGAAAGATCTAACTTGACAACAACAGGTAGAATACTCTCATGTATGGACCAAGATCTGTATGATAGATCACAAGGTGGGCAACGTTCTTGGACATATATGTCTGGTTAGGGATGAGAGCATGCAAGGGTTTCCTACTCCTAATCCTACAACTAACAGATGGAAGGGAGAGATGGTTTGAAATGGTGTTTGGATGCAAACCTGGACCTGGTGTATAACCTCAACACAGAGCTAGATTGGTGCCTATCTAGGGCTTGGAGTCGGTAGACATACACCTGTGAATGATCAGCATGAATAGCTAAAACTGGATTTCAGGGGGATACACATGATACCTGCCTTACAGATATCTCCCAATACAGAGTGTTAAGCTGTCGATACTTATGGCATCCCTATTGCAGGAAGAAAGATACATGCAAAACTGGAGACAGAATCAGCATAACACATGCAAACATAGCATTATTCATATAAGATTAACCATGAAATCAGTGGATTCATGCCAAAACATACAACAGGAGATACATAAACTCACAAGTTTTGCTGCACAGAGCAACCAAAACTAGTTGTATCTTATTACAGAGCCAAAATGTCTAGTTTTCAACAACCTAAACAATGGTAACACAGCCTGCCTATATTGGCCAGAAAGTGTACCTCTAGCATTAATTACATGGTTGACCAAAAATCCCGCTAGATACACAGTATCAGAAAAATGGTGCTCAATGCATTACCAGATTGGTGCCCAAACATGAATGCAGTAGGTAGGGGAGGAGACAGGAAGAAACATCGAGCCCTGCGCCACTGTCCGTTGATGTACACCTTCAATCGGGTACCAGATCCGTCCATACCTCTGCAACCTTCGCCATTAATGCTCATCTACCTCGCAACCATCGGGAAAACATCAAACAGTGCATCGCAACCGTTTCCCGCCAAAATACCTCATCGTGATATTTCAAAATATGCAGGATATCAATTATCCCACATGCACCCCGCGGTGACCATTTCAACACTTTATATACTAGGCCACGAGCATATATGATGTCGGTGCTTTTGCTCCCGATGACACTAGTATAGGACCTTCATCATCCTCATCCTCTAGCAGCATGATATCCTGTTGCTTGAAATATCACCCTGACGTCAGCATCATCATCGCAATATCACCTACATGATAATCGCCTTCATCGGCACAACCTGATGCATTGGAGGAAGATCCTCCTGCTTAGCCGATACCAAATGTCTAGCCGATGAACATCCTGATGACGTCACCGTCATATCCTGCTGACGTCATCAGCATATCTGCCTATCGCGCACCTCCTCATATCCGGATGACGTCATCGTCATGTTTGCAAATATCGGGGGATCTCCACAAGATGATCAGTGTTAGAAATATGACCCCCCCGGACCTTGATGACGTCACCATACATCGGTATTAGGATGATATTCGGAAGATAACCAGATATTTGGAAATATCATCCTGATGCACACATATCATGCTGCACTGTAGCTCCACTATAAGATCGGGGTGATATATGAATATGTGACTGATATTTGAAATGATCACCCCCATTGGACAATGCATGAAGCTGACAGGCGAATATCTCCCTTCAGAAATATCATGATGCAGACAGGTAGAAAAACGGATATCACCCTGACATAAGAATGACGTCAGCATCATCAGGGTGATAAAACAACGAACATGAAGTGATAAAACAACATCAGGATGATCTTGACTAAGATCACCCGATGTTCAAATATGATGACCCCGATGAAGATCGGATCATACTTAGGACTTTGCAGCAACATCATTAGGATGATCTTAAGTAAGATCACCCGATGTTAGAATATCACCCCAGTGAAAGATCATGTTGACAGAAAATATGATGACCCTCGTAAGCAACATCAGGGTGATGTCTGGAAACATGATGATGATGACCTCCTCCAAAGAAAATATGATGCTGATGTTAAAACATGCTGAGGCGGCCCAAAGACTTAGAACCTTTTTTGGATTTTTTGGGAAGATGCCTGCATGAAAATTGCTAAAATAACCGATAGTGAATTCAGGCACCAACAGTGGCTCTGATTGGGGATGTGCAGGTGCAAGACTGCAGCGAGAACCCCAGATCTCTGGGATGCAGACTAGTCCCTTATCCATTGGGCACAGAGTCAAATACTACACCGACCTGCATCACCAAACACACTTGATGGCCTAAGGCCACCAAGAAAGAAAAACATGTATCTCCCTTTGTCAAACACTTTGTTTTCATCTGCATACACTGGGTCAAGCTTTGAGATACTGCCATGATCTGACCCCAAACAAACCTGGTCATCTGCACATTCATCCCTCTGATTTAGCTTGTCACTGTCATCCCTGTGCAGATAACCCTTAGCATCCGGCAACAAGTGGATGTAGAATGTATCATGCAATGCATACTCATATGGCATATAGCACTTGTCATCTATATTAGCAATATGCATTGCAACATGATCTCCTAGCTGGACTGAAAACTGAAAACACTCAAAGTCCACCATACAGCTAGGAAGATCAGAGCTCATTGTATCATATGCTGGCACATCAAAAGAAAAGCTTTCAAAATCACAACTGTGCACATCATGTACACAACAATCAGCAGCACCAGGCTGGAAAAGATCATGCTCTGACACCTCTTTACAATCAGGCACATTTTTACAATCACTTACCTGATGTATGTTGTTTCCTCTTTCATCAGGATGAGAAATAGAATCCAAGTCGAAAACCATGTCAAGACCCTCACCATACTCAAATAGATCCTCATCACCATATGTGTCAAAAATGGGTGACCCAGGTGCATCAGTTTCATCATAGTATGCCATTTGTTCATGGGCAGCAGAGCATGCATCTTCATCACCAATGGATTCCTTTTGTGGAGGAGTATCAGCCTGTGTGTCATAAGCAAAACAGCCATCAATCAAAGAACAATCATGCTCTGCACTAGCACTTATTTCAATCTCTGACTACTCTTCATGATCCTCATGTGTTTGAAAGGAAGGCAATGGGTCACACATGGGACTGCTTCTCTATTTGCTTATATCTTCTCTGTCTTGAGTACAATACTCACAATTGTCTCCACAGGTCCATTCCAAAAATTGCTCATTGTTGTCCACAACCTCATTGTTGTTTTCATGGTCAGATGCCTCATCATTGCAATGGGAATCCTCATTAGTCCTTTCACTGGCATCCTCAACATTCATCTTTTCATCTTCACATGATGCCTTAATTATTTGGTCATTTGCAGCTTCACAACGATTTCTCACACCAAAGCCTATGGACAGGGGTTTCAGCAGGTGCACATTTCTGATTTTTTCTATCTTTTCTATGAACTTGTATGCCATCTGCATACTTGTCACCTTGAAATCCCTCAGTATTGCACTAAAGCCCTCCTCAAAAGCTTCAAAGAATATGCCAACACAGGCTGAAATATCAGGTCTGAAACTTTTAGGGACATGTGAAAGGGCTACTGCAAACCTATGACTGAAATCAACACATGGCTCTTCATCTTGTTTTCTGATGTTCATCAATTCTGCAATAAGATCAGCAGGTTCTCTTGCGAATTCTTCCTTGAAATAGTCAGCAAGCTCATCCCAACAGGCAAAGGATCCTTTTGAAAAGCTCAAATACCAGTCTTTTGCTTTTGCATCAAAGGACCTAACAAAAAACCTCATCCACATATCCTCATCTCTAAATGAATGTTTTCCCATGAACTCATGAAAATTTTGGATATGTGCATTCCCATCACATACACTGTGACCACTAAATCTGGGCATCTGATAGTATATCCTAGCAGGCATAGTTTCTACTTTATAATCAACCCATGACAAATCCAGTTGGTCATACAAAGGATCAAAAGGGCTGAGAAGAGGTTTAGCCTTCTGACTAGCAGACACAACAGGGTTACTGCTTTTTAACTGGGCCTGCTCAGCCTCTAAGAATATCAACCTATTTCTTATCTCTTCTATTCTTTTATCCAACATTTCACCGCTGAGTATGGGATAATTCATACTTGGATCCATAAAAATCTTACTCTTAGACATCCTTTCTCTGCCTAAGACCTAAGGCTTCCCCTGGCATCTAACTTATGCAGTAAAACAACAAATATAAAGGGGAAGGAACAAGGTACCTTTTCTCATACAGATGTGGAAAAATGAACAACACATTTTTGTCACAACACACACATCAACTTTTCATGTGCACTTGAATTTTTTGCAGAGTCGCCACCTCTCCAGAGAGGACAAAATTTTACAGCAGCTGAAAGCTCAACAAATATGTTTATGAGTTCATTCCACCAGCAGAGCAAAACTTCACCAGAGACTGCAGGATATCACTTTACATCAACATCCCCAGCAGAGTCGCCATTTTGTTGGTGACTCGGATGGGTCACAAATGTATTACTGGAGATGATTAGATATTACTTTTACTTCTCAATCCCCAGTGGAGTCGCCATTTTGTTGGTGACTCAGATGGGCCAAAGATATAACACTTTTTCATCAAATTTCTCCCCAGCGGAGTCGCCATTTTGTTGATTTTTCTTCTGAATCAGCATTAGGGTTTGCCACTTCTAATGCACGGGCAGATTCAGCCAACTAATACAGGAGGTTGCGTGAGCTCCTCCCCTTCACTTCTGGTTCTGCCGCACCAAGGGGGGTATCCCTATAACTCAAGATGTAACCTTGACTAGCTCAAAGATAGAAAGATCTAACTTGACAACAACAGGCAGAATACTCTCATGTATGGACCAAGATCTGTATGATAGATCACAAGGTGGGCAACGTTCTTGGACATATATGTCTGGTTAGGGATGAGAGCATGCAAGGGTTTCCTACTCCTAATCCTACAACTAACAGATGGAAGGGAGAGATGGTTTGAAATGGTGTTTGGATGCAAACCTGGACCTGGTGTATAACCTCAACACAGAGCTAGATTGGTGCCTATCCAGGGTTTGGAGTCGGTAGACATACACCTGGGAATGATCAGCATGAATAGCTAAAATTGGATTTTAGGGGGATACACATGATACCTGCCTTACAGATATCTCCCAATACAGAGTGTTAAGCTGTCGATACTTATGGCATCCCTATTGCAAGAAGAAAGATACATGCAAAACTGGAGACAGAATCAGCATAACACATGCAAACATAGCATTATTCATATAAGATTAACCATGAAATCAGTGGATTCATGCCAAAACGTACAACAGGAGATACATAAACTCACAAGTTTTGCTGCACAGAGCAACCAAAACTAGTTGTATCTTATTACAGAGCTAAAATGTCCAGTTTTCAACAACCTAAACAATGGTAACACAGTCTGCCTATATTGGCCAGAAAGTGTACCTCTAGCATTAATTACATGGTTGACCAAAAATCCCGCCAGATACACAGTATCAGAAAAATGGCGCTCAACGCATTACCAGATTGGCGCCCAAACATGAATGCAGTAGGTAGGGGAGGAGACAGGAAGAAACATCGAGCCCTGTGCCACTGTCTGTTGATGTACACCTTCAATCAGGTACCAGATCCGTCCATACCTCTGCAACCTTTGCCATTAATGCTCATCTACCTCGCAACCATCGGGAAAACATCAAACAGTGCATCGCAACCGTTTCCCGCCAAAATACCTCATCGTGATATTTCAAAATATGCAGGATATCAATTATCCCACATGCACCCCGCGGCGACCATTTCAACACTTTATATACTAGGCCATGAGCATATATGATGTCGGTGCTTTTGCTCACGACGACACTAGTATAAGACCTTCATCATCCTTATCCTCCAGCAGCATGATATCCTGTTGCTTGAAATATCACCCTGATGTCAGCATCATCATCGCAATATCACCTACATGATAATCGCCTTCATCGGCACAACCTGATGCATCGGAGGAAGATCCTCCTGCTTAGCCGATACCAAATGTCTGGCCGATGAACATCCTGATGACATCACCATCATATCATGCTGACGTCATCAGCATATCTGCCTATCACGCACCTCCTCATATCCGGATGACGTCATCGTCATGTTTGCAAATATCGGGGGATCTCCACAAGATGATCAATGTTAGAAATATGACCCCCCCGGACCTTGATGACGTCACCATACATCGGCATCAGGATGATATTCGGAAGATAACCAGATATTTGGAAATATCATCCTGATGCACACATATCATGTTGCACTGTAGCTCCACTATAAGATCGGGGTGATATATGAATATGTGACTGATATTTGAAATGATCACCCCCATTGGACAATGCATGAAGCCGACAGGCGAATATCTCCCTTCGGAAATATCATGATGCAGACAGGTAGAAAAACAGATATCACCCTGACATAAGAATGACGTCAGCATCATCAGGGTGATAAAACAACGAACATGAAGTGATAAAACAACATCAGGATGATCTTGACTAAGATCACCCGATGTTCAAATATGATGACCCCGATGAAGATCGGATCATACTTAGGACTTTGCAGCAACATCATTAGGATGATCTTAAGTAAGATCACCCGATGTTAGAATATCACCCCAGCGAAAGATCATGCTGACAGAAAATATGATGACCCTTGTAAGCAACATCAGGGTGATGTCTGGAAACATGATGATGATGACCTCCTCCAAAGAAAATATGATGCTGATGTTAAAACATGCTGAGGAGGCCCAAAGACTTAGAACCTTTTTTGGATTTTTTGGGAAGGTACCTGCATGAAAATTGCTAAAATAACCGACAGTGAATTCAGGCACCAACAGTTGGATGTAGGGTTGGAGCTTTGACCATAGGAGAAATTTCCTCTAGGTCTCTGGCCCATGAAATTGATTTCCTCCTTAGTGTGAGATGGTCATTTTTTAGAAGTCTTGATTGCATTAAGAATCTCACATTGATCAGTGGTATGATTCTTCTCACAAATTTGGCAACTGTCAGCCTTGTCCAAAGGACATTCTCTTAACAAATGCTTGTTTTGACACCTAGGACAATAGATGGATAAGGTCTCAGGGTTACACATTTTGGCTTGTATTCCATCCAAGGTGGTGTTCAATTGAACAAGAATTTTGGTTTTTAGATTTGCTATTTCCTCTCGCAGTTTACCTATTTCATTTGAGATCTTTAGGAGGCTAGATTTTTTGATTCCTCCTTGAGTACGAGAAATTTTTTGATAGAACTCAAAGATATCAGGAAGTTCGAGTTGGGACACATCTCCTTTTCCCATTAAATCTAAGCTTCTCCTAGCATCCTCATCAAGTCCTTTGAGGAATATAGTCTTTAAAATCTCTAGACTTATGGCTTCCTCACCACATCATTTGGTTAGAAAGATAAACCTATCAAGCTAATCTTCCAGACTCTCATCTTCTTTTTGTCTTAATTTGAACAGCTCTTCTTTCCTGTCACTAACTCTGCAATAACTTTGGTATTTTTCTAAGAACAAAGTTTCCATGTCATCCCATGTAGTTATTGATCCAGAAGCTAACCACATAAACCAATGCATTGCAACATTTCTCAAAGTGGAGGGAAAAAGTTTAAGCTTCTAATTGTTATTCTTGTAGTCATATGTTTGACACAAGACTTTGAACTCAAAGAGGAATTGGTCAGGATCTTCTAAATAAAGTAACTTGAAAGTCGGTAAGGTAGATGGTGAAATATTTTTCATTGGTGCATCATCATCTTTGTTGAGAGCAATAGGGTAAGTAAAGGTCTGTTCTGTCAGTCTTCTCGCCATATCATCATTGTGGAGGTTGTTAGCCATAATGCCAAAAGGAATATTCTCTCCCTCGAAGACTAAGTTGGTTGGATGAATAACTACCTCCTCAAAGATTGGGTCAACTGGCAAAACTTCTGGGGTATGATGGGAGGTCTCAGGTTGATCCTGCTTGATCAATTTGTAATTTAGTTCTTCATCTAAGACTTCTTCCTCCCTATTTGTGGTTGGAAATACTATTGGGGGGTTTTTTGGTATGAATCTTCCATGTGGGCCTCATTTCCTGACCATGCAAAAAGAAAGGTTTGGTGACTATTTTGGGTGTTTACTACAAGAAATTCCCAAGCATGCCCTAATAACACTTGGAAAAGATCACTTCCCCAGCAACGACACCAAAAATTCATAGGTTGTCGTAAGGTCCTAACACTTTGGATGAAAATTATTAGTTTATCGACGGGGGTAGTGTTTGAGGCTGTATGCAACAGGGAGTTTAGATATTTCATTGAGAAAGAGTTTTCTAATTTTGTTAAAAAGTTGAAACAGTTCATGAAATGAAACAGTAACTATATCCTTCTACAAAAAAGCATTCAAATTCTATACTAAGAAGCATGAAAACCCTAGACTAGAAAGCATATCAATTCTACACTTAGAAAGCAGATAAATTCTACACTAGAAAGTAGATAAATTTTATGCTAATAATTCACAAATGTAATATACTATGTTGAAAGCACTCTAAATTCTAACCATTAGAAAATAGTAATTCTAACTAAGGCAGATGCACTAGAAAACTTCTAATGAACACAGAAAGTTTCAAACCATAGTACACAATAGTTTAACAACACACCCTACAGGTTAACGACAGAAACAAAACATAAACTATCTTCAACTAAATAAAAGCATCCACAAAAATGAAAATACTTATCTATCCTACAGTCCCGCAAGTGGCCAGCTTATGGGAGAAACTTGTCTTAACTCAGGTCACATTCAATTACTTCCACAATACATGATAACTCCATTCAAATCTTCATATTTCCAAAGAAACTAGAAATAAAAAAACCATTTGTATTCATGAAAGATCACAAATACACAACTCTGGCAATTTTTAAAACTAAGGGATTTCTTTTCATTCATCCATAGTATGTATTTATATCCATGTTTAGAGCTACAACTAAAATTGAACTACTTCAAAATTCCTACATTTCATATGGCGGGAAAATGCCATTTGAAGAAGTCTTATAACTGAAAACATAATATTTACTACTACTATCTTTAAAAAACATAAACAGGACTCCGAGTGGAGTCATAATGTCTTTTAGGTAACCATAGAAATAACAGAATTAAAACAAAGTCTTCATTTAATGCAAGCCTAAATTTTTTGGCGCCCCCAACTTCTGATGCACTCATCCACAACTGCATAATGTCCACTTCTTTCATAGGCAATGCATTAACCTACACAGTTACCCAACTTTTCATGCCATTAAATCAACATTTAAAAGCTAGTTTCAATCAATTTAGGAAATAAGGATTTGTACAATATTTTATTAAAAATAGATAAATATTGCTTATAAAAATAAATAAATTGGCAAGGCTAGGGAATTGGGTAATGCAAAAAAGGCTATTTATTCCATCAAAGAAATGAGGTTATTTATACCTCATCAGCCCCTAATCATAGACCTATACAAAGCTTGATTAGCCTAAGGTGACTCATCATCTTTACTCAAATGACAACCTGCTACCATGGGACTGTTCACTGGTTTATAGTCTTCCATACCAAACTTTTTCAACATCTCCTTAACATACTTTACTTGTGAGATGAAGATACCTTCATCTGATTGAGTGATTAGAAGTTCAAGAAAGAATGATAGCCCACATATCATAGACATTTCAAATTCCTTCTGTGCATCTCTTCTATAAACTTCTTACACATTTCGTCATTGCCACCAAATATTATATCATCAACATATACTACTACTATTAATGTTTGCTCATTCTCAATTTTGATGTATAGATTACTATCTGTGGTACCTTTCTTGAAGCCCTGTTGGAGTAAATACTTGTCCAACCTTGCATACCAAGCCCTAGGAGCTTGTTTGAGACCATATAAAGCCTTCTTAAGTCTACATACCATATTCTGATCTTCTGATAGCTAAAATCCTTTAGGCTACTCTATGTAAACTTCTTCTAAGTCACCATTCAAAAAGGCAGATTTGAGATCTATTTGATATACCTTGAAGTCCTTGTGAACTGCAAATGCAAGAAACATCTTGATTGTTTCCATTCTTGCCACAAGAGTAAATGTCTCCTCAAAGTCAATTCATTCCACTTGTGAATAACCCTTGTAGACCAACCTTGCTTTATTTCTAACCACTTCTCAATCTTCATTCAATTTATTTTTGAACACCCACTTTGTACCTATCACATTTTTGTCCATAGGTCTTGGTATTGATTCCTAAGTCTGATTTTTCTCTATCTGATTTAGTTCTTCTTCCATTGCCTAGATCCATCCTTCATCCCTACTAGCATCAACAATAGTTTCAGGTTATATCTTAAATAGCAAAGAGAAGTTTACCTATTCATTTGCCCTTGCAAATCTTATTCTAGTTTGTATTCCTTCATTCTTGTCTCCAATTATCTGATCTTCAAGGTGGTTCTTATGAACATACTTGGCAGGAGTCTTGGTGGACTTCTCTTGTGTTTATTCTTTTTCTTCAACTTCTTCCTCTTCTTCTATGCAAGAAGATTCATCTGAACAATAGTCTTCTTGCTCATGTGTGAATGGTTGTAATTCTTCATCAACTCTAACATTTGCACTCTCAACTATCTTCCTCAGTCTTTTATTGTAGCATTTATAAGTTTTGCTTCTAGTTGAGTATCCAAGAAAAATTCCTTCATCAGATCTTGAGTCAAACTTTCCCAAACCTTCTTCATCTCTTCTGATATATCATTTGCTTCCAAAATTTTTGAAGTACTTGACAGAAGCAGGTCTTCCTTTCAATAGCTCATATGGTGTCTTAGTGTCGTTCACTCTTAGTTGCCCTCTGTTAAGAATATAGACAACAGTATGGACTTCTTCTTTCCAATATGCATCAGGCAGCTTGGCTTCATTCAACATTGTTCTAGCCATCTCCTGGGTTATTCTATTTGTTGCAAACAAGGCAGATAACTGAGAGGAGGTGAATCCATTATCTCAAAATTTCCTTAACTTTCTTCTCTTTTGTTATCTTAATATTCAGTGGTGCATCAAAACATGAAACCATATGTAATCATAAGAACAGAAATAAAATCAACACACATAACACAAGGATTTTTATGTGGAAACCCTGTTAAGGGAAAAACCACAGGGTGACTAACCCAAGATTGTATTCTTTGTTAAAAGAATAAAGGAGTACAAAATGGCACTTGCCAATTAGGGCTCACTGCCCGAGCACACTGCTCACAAGAGGCACACTGCCTACAATAGACTCACTGTCTATAGAACTTACAAAAGATAATCAAGTGTTTGAACTGATGAGAAGCATCTGCAAATGCAAGAGTTCAGTTCCGGTTAGGCACAATACATTGATCTGATGCACTTCATTCTTCCTCTGTTTAATGATGTTGCTATGTCACATACCAGACTTGAAATGCAGCTCTCACACTTACCTCTGCCTTTCTTCGCACTTTATTTCATCACTTTTTCACCATGCACACTTACATGCTGAAGTCTATCTGGTATATATATCTACATCAAGGATTTTTATCAACTTTCTAGTCGGCAACAAGAACACTGCAAGTAATTAATCTGTCAGCTGAATCCATGCTTGATTTGTGATGGGTATCAAAAACATAGGCATAGAAGTCATTAATCATGTTGGCCAACAATGTATAATCCCACAAATTGCTTGATCAACACCTTTTACTCATCTAGATTGAAGTTTGATACTTTGTCGGTCAGTTCTTCCTCTGTCTGCTCTGCCTGACTGGAACCCAACACTTAGATGCTCATATCTTTTTCTTTCTTTATCACTGGAGGCTAAATCTTTGGAATACAGTAGTCATGATACTCCTCTTGACTTGTCCAAGTCCATAACTTACTGAGTTACACCATCTGAGAGATCCAGACTTGATTGTCAGACTTTGTTACATACTCTGTTCTTGTTCATGTGATCAAAACATTCTTCAATCTGACTTCCAGTAAAGGCATATTATGTACTGCGGATGTGTGGGATAGACTTTGTTTCCATCAATGACAACACTTATGAAGCCATACAGTGTCTCTTGTCAACAATCTCCCCCTTTGGCATTGATGACAACACTTAGTGAAAAATGGCTAAGTGTTGCAGTAACTCCCCCTTGGTTGATGCTCTGTCTTTTGCACTGTTATACCAGAACTCCCCCTTAGTTGGATTCCACATTTTTCACTACTCTTCACTTCCCCTTTGACATCAATGGCAAAGGGCGGAATCCGCATACCAAAATTTGCAAAAATTATTCTATACATGGCCGCATAAGTATATATGAATCATATGTTATACTTACATATACTTAAGTATATCCGCAAAAGTAGTCTTCAGTTGTACAAACTCTATGGACCAGCTCTACTTCATCCTATCTAAAATGGAGATGTGGCCACTCAACAAAAATGCGTATGCTTCTTCCCTTCTTAAATTTGTTGGATCACTGGTCCGGGCTGTGGTCTTAGCATCTGTCAAGGCCTCATGCATTGCCTCTAGCTTAGGGATAATTATCCCTCTGAGTTCACCCATTCTATTCATTATGTTCTTCTTTTCTTTGTCCAGCCTCTTTATTTCATTTATGATAACAATAGCCTAGCATTCTTGATTCATTAGTGAGGAGGAAAGAGGGTCAAAATTCTGAGCTAGGCTTGACAGTTTTTCCTCTTGCTCTTTTACTTTCTCCTCAATATCTTTTGTCACTTTAGGCCAAGTCAAAAAAAATTTGAATAGGTCTCCACCATCTTTGAGAGCATTTTCAAGGCTCTTTATTCCAATATCTAGAGTCTGCCTATCATTAGCAATAAGTCCTTGCACCTTAGTGAATCTTTTTCCTAGAAACTCCTTTCGGACCTTTGCTTCTGCTGATTTCTCTAGAGATTCAAAATGAGTGTCAACAGAGTTTACTAAATTTTTCAAGTTACCGGATGGTGAGGCTGAAGGATCCTTTTGATAGGATGGCATGATCTTCTCCAGCATCCCGGATGCAATCTCCAACAGTTCACAGTCCTCCATGTGAGATTTCAAGAGTTTTTCTTTAGCCTTGGCTTGGGCAAAAGATGTTATCTTCATCACCTGTACTGGAGAGAGAGTATCCAGATTTAGGGGCCCTTGAAATAGCTCCGGTTCATCTAACTCCACCACCTCTTTGTCTAAGAAGTTCTTCATTATCTCTGCAGTGTCTCTTGCTAGTGATTGAGTCTTGTTTGAAATATCAGAAGAGTCATCATTAGTCTTTTCTGCTTGTTCTTCTTTTCCCTTAACCTCTTCTTCTTGAATCTTCTTCTCCTCTCCTCTACCTTCTCCTTGAGCTTCAGAGTCTGGAATGTCTATCACAGCTGTAGTGGGATCCGGAGGAGAGATGTCACCTATGTTTACTACTTCATGATCTTCCTCTTCTGGAACTAAAGAGTCTAAGTTCTCAGAGATCTCTTCATTTATTTTCTTTAATCCTTCGACATCCTTGTCAGAAGTTTCTTCATTGATAGCATTTAATCCTTCAACATCCATGGTAGAAGGTTCTTCATCTATTTCTTCTACAATGGGAAGATTGAATCTCTTCAAGGCATTCCGGAGGATATCTTTTGTTTCACTTGCTACTTGGTCTGTTTCTCCAAGCATGAGTTTATTCATTCTTGCCTTACTCCGGAACTCATCCTTACAATCTTTGAAAATCATGTTCAATTATTTTGGAGTGATGGAGGGATAAAGCTGAATTGCTATCTGCTCCTGAATCTCTAAGTCTTTTGCCTTTGTATTCTCTTTTCTCAACTCAAGTACTTTTTCTAGACTCTTAGGAATTAATGATATTATTTCAATGAAATCTTTATTGTAAATGTTCAAGTACCTGACAGTAGCTTCTTCCAAAATTCTCTTGTCAACATCACTGTATTCATCATAGAACTCTGTTACTGGTTGTAGGTTCCCATCCACAGTAACTACCTTGATGATGTCATCAATGGAAAGAGTGGGCTTTTCAACAAACTCCTCTACCTTTTCTTCCTCATTTTTGCTAGCAGAGAATTTCCCAGATGTTTTCTTCTTCATTTTCTTGATTTCCTCATCAGATTTTGTTTCTTCATCATCTTTAAGGCTTGTATATGAACTTGTGGCTTTGGTCTTCATCCTCTTTTCTCCTTTTCCAGATGTCTTAACTTCTAGTTTGGTAGCCTTTGAGCGCTTGGAAGATCTAGTCTGGGAGGAGGCTTGTACCGGAATGTCTCCTTTCTTTGCTTCTTGTTTCTCTTTCTCAACCTTCTCCATTTTCTCTCTATTTGCATCAAGAGCCTCCTTTGATATGCCAAATCTTTTGGCAAATTCCTCTACTTCCCTTCTTACTTTCCTCTTTATCTCCGACTGTCTTAACTCAACATGTATTTTTACACTTAGCTCTTGAAAGGTGCCAAACCTTTCTACTTCAGTGTCCTTAGGCTGGCTCAGCAGGTGTTGAATATGTAGCTCCAAGATTTTTTCATCGACCTCATATCCCATAGGCATTATCCACACAATTCTTGGCTCAACTGCCTCCATTAGGCATTGATCAGTGTCAACCATGAAGCACACTGTGTCCTTGTATTTTTCAACTATGGATTGAGGTATTCTCTCTCTGGCTTGCATCATGCTTTGGAAGTTCTTAAAGTAACCCCAGAGGGCTATGTTTTGGGCTTGATGATGGGGAGTGCACAATGGGAAACCATAGACTGATGCCCTAATTATTTTCACAGTCGATAAACTAACAGTTGAGCCACTGATTCAACTCCATCGGCCAAGTCTCTCATCCTTCCCGATGACATTTGCCCTTTGGGAGTCTCGTTCCATCAGTGAACACTTGTAACCTTTGGCCGATTTGTCAAAAACATCATCACATAGTTTACTTCCTTCCTGACCCTAGCACATGGAGATGAAAGGCCATCCTTACTACACGAAACCCTCCATCCAGAATATTTGCACTATCGAACAGGAAAACAAAACAAGAAATAGACATATATGGTACATTGAAGCCATTCCACTGATTTCGACAGAAATCTCACCAGTGGAATGCTTCACGAAGATATACGGCAACAATGGAAAATGCAAAATGAATGGAAATCTACATTTATGCAAATTTCGTATTTACAGAGAATGGAAACAAAAATAGACAACACAGAAAAGATTGATTTCTCCTTCACAATACTCAGTTACATACGCACAATTGCATTCAGTTACAATGAAAATGATATATCCATTTGGTTCAATCCTCTAGGTTTATAAACTCGCCTAGAGTAGTACCAAACTGACTCCAAGTGGCTGGGAGATCAATTCCAAGCGGCTGGGAGATCTAGCAACCTCCAACTACCTAACAACCTTCGTGATTACAGATCAACAAGCGTCCTTGGGACTTACAACATAAACCTAGATATAAACTAAAATGACATGCAATGGTCAAATAGACCTTATTACATGAATGGTCTTATAGGACCTCATTGGAAATAGCAAAATGTACATCAAATAGTTGAATGCCTCATGGAGGTCACTGTGGATTAGGTGCTCCTGCACCATACACCCCACCGAGAAAAGAACTCATGCCCCATGAGTTAAGTCTTTATTTTGCTCTACCTGTATTCTCTGCTATCTCATTGTGTCCCCATGATCTCTGAACTGTAGCCTACTTTCATGGAATCAAAGACTCATGCCTAGCATTGTAGGCTCTACTTACACCTTGCCATGAGTGACTGCTTGCCACCATACCTACCCTTTGCTTGCCATTCTTTCTTACTGGCATCTCTATCTGAACACTTGCATGCAAAACCTTGTTTGATGCTTCTTGTACTGTTGCTATGGTAGGATATATTTACCTTTCAACTCTTGTTGGTTCTAGAGGACAAACAATAGTCCCTACGAGGATAGCATCCTCTTCTTTCCAATCAATCTATGACTGCTTGCAGTCCTGCTCTTTGACCTTCATCTGATCCATCTCAGACATTACTATCTGATCTCCATCATTCAAAACTGAAATCACTTTCAAACTTTGATCTTTTGCAACCCCACTCTTTGAGGTATCTGCAATTGTCCTTGTTTCTTCTTCATTGATGTTTACAAACTCTTTCTTACCCATCAAAATAACCTTGGCTGCCTTCTGTGCTTCAGTATCCTCCTGCAATGGTGTCATCACAAAAGTCTTCCCATCCTTCTTGATGGTGTATGTGTTAGCATATCCATCATACAATGCTTGCCTATCAAATTGCCACGGTCTACCTAAAAGTAGGTGACAACACTCCATGGGCAAAATGTCACATAATATTCTCTCCTTATATTCTCCAATCTGAAAATCAGTATATGCTTGTTCACTTACCAAAAGTGATTGGCTATCACTTACCCAAGATGCTCTGTAAGGAGTTTGATGAGGAATCCTTTCTATGTTCAATTTATCCACCATTTCCCTAGACACCATATTATCTGTTGAACCAGAATCTATGACTACCTTGCATATTTTACCTTGGCTTTTGTAATTGATCCTGAAAAGTGCTCTCCTTTGTGATGGTTCATCATTCACTGGTTCTTTGAGCAACATCCTCTTGATCATCAGACTTTCTCCTGTTTCTGATTCTAGATTCACTTCAGGAGATGTCACACTCTCTGCATCTTCTTGAATTAAAATGGTTCGCTTCTCAACACCATGAGAAGTTGAGGCATTCTCTGGATACTTGTATGCCGGATGCCCTATCTAATTATAATTATAGCATCTCATGTTGGAGAACTTGGATCCTCTGTCTGATCCATTTGTCCCACCTCTTTCATTCGGCCTTCTTCCTCAGTAGCCTCCTCTGCTACTTGAGTCCCCAACTTGCTCTTCTTGGCTAGACTCACCACTAGGCCTCTGGTTAGGACTTCTTCCTCCAAAACTAACTCTAAAATTTCTGTCACCTTTTCCTCTACTATTCTTCTCATTCTTTCTCTTTATCTTCTCTTCAGCCCTTAAGGCCATTTGGAAACACTTGTTCACTGTTTCTGGTGCTAAAATGTTGATCTCATCTTGGATATTCATCCTTAGGCCATTCAAGTACCTGGCCACCTTCTCTAACTCTTCTTCTTGTCTCTTTGATCTGAGACTGAGTTTATGAAACTCTTGTGTGTATGCATTCACATCAAGGTCTCTCTGTCTGAGATTTTGCAATTTCTTATACATCTGCACATCATAGTCTAGGGGTAAGAACTATGCCTTGAGTTTGGTCTTCATCCTTTCTCAGGAGGTTATCATATTCTTCCCCTCCTTGACTCTCTCTCCTTGTTCATAATTCCACCATGCAAGAGCAAATCCCTACAATCTTGCCTTTGCCAACTTAACCCTCTTATCATTAGGAATTTCTTTATATTCGAAATGATTGTTCAATGCCTCAATCCAGTCAATCACCTCTTCAGCTTCCATACTTCCACTATACATAGGTAACCCATCTATGGTGTCCCTATTGACTGACTTCAATGCATTTAGAAATGCCCTCTGGTCTGTTGGTATCTCCTCTGTCTTTTTACTAGTTTCCCTAATTTCTGTATCGCCTTCATCACTGTCACTTTCATGTTCCCTCTCTTTGCCTTTGGACTGCTTGAACTCTCCCAACTTGGATGCAAGCATCTCCTTGATCAACTTCTTGATGGCGTCCTGCGACATACTTTTGGGAGGCATCCTCTCCGCCTCTGTCTCGCTTTCTTTGTATGACATAAACATTCATAGACAACACCCAAACACCAACACTCTTACAAATTCTCAACTCGACTTGCCGCCCAAATCTTTTGGGTCTCTGATACCAATATGATGGGGAGCGCACAGCAGGAAACCACAGACCGATGCCCTAATTATTTTCACAGTCGATAAACTAATAGTTGAGCTACCGATTCAACTCCATTGACCAAGTCTCTCGTCCTTCCCGATGGCATTTACCCTTTGGTGAGGCCCATTCTGTCAGTGAACGCTCGTAACCTTTGGCCGATTCGTCAAAAACGTCGTCGCACAGTTTACTTCCTTCTTGACCCTAGCACATGGAGATGCTAGGCCGTCCTTACTGTACAAAAGCCTCGATCCGGAATATCTAACTATCAAACAGGAAAACAAAATAGGAAACAGACATATATGGTACATTGAAGCCATTCCACTGATTTCGACAGAAATCTCACCAATGGAATGCTTCACGGCGACATACGGCAACAATGGAAAATGCAAAATGAATGGAAATCTACACTTATGCAAATTTCGTATTTATAGAGAATGGAAACAAAAATAGACAACACACAAAAGATTGATTTCTCCTTCACAATGCTCGGTTACATACGCACAATTGCATTCAGTTACAATGAAAATGATATATCCATTTGGTTCAATCCTCTGGGTTTATAAACTCGCCCAGAGTAGTACCAAACTGACTCCAAGCGGCTGGGAGATTGATTCCAAGTGGCTGGGAGATCTAACAACCTCCAACTGCCTAACAACCTTCATGATTACAGATTGACAAGTGTCCTTGGGACTTACAACATAAACCTAGATACAAACTAAAATGACATGCATTGGTCAAACATACCTTATTACATGAATGGTCTCATAGGACCTCATTGGAAACAACAAAATGTACATCAAACAGTTGAATGCCTCATGGAGGCCACTGTGGATTAGGTGCTCCTGCACCACTTGAGCATCACCAAGTCCATACATGTAATCTCTGATCTGGATTGCAACCAGTTTATCATTTTACCAAACCCAACCACTTGATCCAGGTAGCTCATTCATATAATAGAAGAATAGACACAATATTAGACAACCATATTTAAAGGAATTCTTCTTATCCTTTTTGATCTTCTGTAAGTTTTCTAACAGTTGATTTAGAAGTTCACACATGTCATAATCTACATTTTCCCTCAACATCTGATATCCTACATAGATTGCAGTGTCAAACACATAATTCTCCCTGCTCGAATGATAGATCTTGTACTTGATTATCATTGAGGCAAACTTGACATTCGGATCTATGATGTCATCTATGGTCATTTCTCTTTTGTCAAATTTAGATCCGGTGGCTTCAGTTACTCTTTGGTTCTACACGGATATAAGTGCAGGTAACCCACCAGATGCATGCAGTTAGGTCATTGCCCTGATGGTATCTTTAGTTATCTTGAAGGGCCTCATTAGCCACATGAAATTATCATGCATCCTACTTAGAACATACCAGACCCAATCATCTTCTGCAAAACATTGAAAATGTATGCAATGTCTGAAGTGTTTATCTCGGAGGGCCTTGAATTCAGGTTTGAGTTCAAAATTCTCATCTATTAGCTGTTTGTGATAGATGTCCATCAATTTTGAGTCTCCAAATTCCTCAATGTTGGCATGGATATAGACCCTAACATCTTCTACATGCAATACCCCATGTGGAATGCTAGAAAATGTGCCTAAAGGATCAACTTCTAGAGATTTATAAGGGTGTTTCTTGAATTTAGGACACGTCCTATTAGTGATCTTGACAACCATTAAAGTAGCCATTTTGCAAGAGATTCAAAGAGAGATTTTTAGAATGGAAGTACCTTTTCACACTTTAGGGTTTGAAATAGGAGCCAGAACAAATCGCTGGTTGAATTTGATTTTCTAGTTGATCTTGAGTGAATTGTAGAACCTTTGTTGCAGAGCTCTTCTTTTCTTCTTCATGAGTGCAAGTGTGCAAATAATGAGTGAAAGAACCCTTTTATCCTTGTGCAAACCCTAATTTCCTTTTGTAATAAATGCACAACTTAAGTTATCTGGTTGCCCTGTTTTGAGAAAGATCTTCAAACTTAGAATCATTGTCAATGAGGATTGACAATGTATCTTCTTTTCTTCAATCATGCCATGGGTCCGTAGATCAAAGCATTTCAATTTTGAATCATACCAAATCTGTTTGTGAAATTCTACTTAACCGGATAGCTGTCAGAACTGGATTAACTTGAGTGGTTAGAAATCTTGCAACACTTCATACGGATCTTTCACATTTTGACTGAAGGTTATCTGGATGTTTTTCTGAGAACCCTTTAATCCGCAGCGACAGATGTTTACTCACTGTGCTGAATTTAGGCACTAGTTGACTGGCTGGGGGAAATTGTTTTTCTCTATGACTCCCCCTGAGCCAAAGCTCACCTTTTTAGTTTCCGGAAGGAATATCAGCACCGGATTCTGGTGTAGATCCATCTCCAATATTTTCTGTACTCTTCTTTACCCAGATCTTGCTCATCTCCTTTTGAACTTGATCTACATTTACTTTACCTTTGCCCTTATCTTGTTTCTGATTATGTTCCACTGGACCTTTTCTATTCTGATTTCTACTTCTGCAGAATCTGGCAATATGACCAGATCTATTGCAATTGTAACATACAACATTTCTTTGCTTATTTGATTGATATGCTCTTGATCTGCATTGATTAGCCATATGTCCCATTCTATTGCATGCAAAGCATCTACAATTGAATGAATTGTTTATTTGCATATTTCTGCATTCATGAGATTTGTGACCATACCTTTTACAATTGAAACATTGTCTGGAGAAGGATGGATTATTCTGATTCATTCTCCTCCTGCACTGAGTTGCTCTATGACCGAAATTGTTGCAATTGAAGTAGTATCCATTGAAGGATGGATATCTTTGGGCATTTGATTGCCTTACTAGAGGTCTTCTAGGCTTGTTTCTTTGATTTCCTGATCCAAAGTTCTTCTGTCCAGATCTGGATCTTTCACCTTTCTTATATCCCAAGCCACACTTATCATCTACCCTCTTTTGGCTTTCAAGAAGAACTTCAAGTTGGGCTGAGCTTATCTTGAATTTCTCTTTGTATTCATTTGTTTCTTGAAGATCTTGTTTAAGAGTGTCTAACTGATTCTCAAGTTGTTCTTCATTGTCTCTAGCTTCTTTAAGATCAGATTCAAGATGCCTGATTATTCTGTCCATTTTGTGGTAGTCCTCTATTTTCTCCTTGAGGGAATGTTTTAGATTATCTTCAATCTTTTTTTTCTTCAATTTCTTGGGTGAATCTCATAACCCCTGATTCCATTTCATGCCTCACCATAATGACTTCTTTTGACAGCTTTTCACATAGCTTATTTTTCTCATCTAGATCTTCATTAGTATCATTGACTTCAGTCTGATTGGCTAATTTTTGAAGTAGTTCCTTTCTCTTTTTCACAGAAATGCTAAGTTTTTATTTTAGTTCATTTATGAATTCATTAGCTTGTTTGAGTCTTTCTCTCAAATTATTGACTTCAGAGTGGGATTGTTCAAGATCATCTAGGGCAGACTGAAGTTGTTCCTTCATACCATATGCATCCATTGAGATTCCCAGATCTTCCTCAAGCTGTTAGGCTTTGTTCAGAGGAACTTAGCTCTAATACCAATTGTTGGAAACAAGGCAGATAACTGAGAGGGGGGGTGAATCAGTTATCTCAAAATTTCCTTAACTTTCTTCTCTTTTGTTATCTTAATATTCAGTGTTGCATCAAAACATGAAAGCATATGCAATCATAAGAATAGAAATAAAATCAACACACATAACACAAGGATTTTTACGTCGAAACCTTGTTAAGGGAAAAACCACGGGGTGACTAACCCAAGATTGTATTCTCTGTTAAAAGAATAAAGGAGTACAAAATGGCACTTACCAATTAGGGCTCACTGACTGAGCACACTGCTCACAAGAGGCACACTGCCTACAAGAGACTCACTATCTATAGAACTTATAGAAGATAATCAAGTGTTTGAACTGATGAGAAGCATCTGCAAATGCAAGAGTTCAGTTCCGGTTAGGCACAATACATTGATCTGATGCACTTCATTCTTCCTTTGTTTAATGTTGTTGCTCTGTCACATACCAGACTTGAAATCCAGCTCTCACATTTATCTCTACCTTTCTTTGCAATTTATTTCATCACTTGTTTTCCACGCACACTTACATGCTGAAGTCTATCTGGTATATATATCTGCATCAAGGATTTTTATCAACTTTCTAGTCGGCAACAAGAACACTGCAAGTAATTAATCTGTCAGCTGAATCCATGCTTGATTTATGATGCATATTAAAAACATAGGCATAGAAGTCATTACTCATGTCAGCCAACAATGTATAATCCCACAAATTTCTTGATCAACACCTTTTACTCGTACGGATTGAAGTCTGATACTCTGTCGGTCAGTTCTTCCTCTGTTTGCTCTACCTGACTAGAACCCAACACTTAGATGCTCATATCTTTTTCTTGCTTTATCACCGGAGGCTAAATCTTTGGAATACAGTAGTCATGATACCCCTCTTGACTTGTCCAAGTCCGCAACTTACTGAGTTACACCATCTGAGAGATCCATACCTGATTGTTGGACCTTGTTACATACTCTGTTCTTGTTCACCAAATCAAAATATTCTTCAATTTGACTTTTGGTAAAGGCATATTATGTACTATGGATGTGTGGGATAGACTTTGTTGCCATCAATGAAAACACTTATGAAGCCACACAGTGTCTCTTGTTAACACTATTTTTCCTTTCCACAACTCCATTTTGCTGAGGAGTTCTTGCAGCAGATAAGTGCCTCTTTATTCCATGTTCTTCACAATATTCTTCAAACTCATTTGATGTGAACTCACCACCTCTATCAGACCTTAATCACTTGATACTAGAATTCATTTCATTTTCAACCATGGACTTGAAAATCTTAAATCTACTCAAGGATTCTAATTTTTATTTTAAGAATATAACCATATCATCCTAGAGTAGTCATCAATAAGCAACATAAAATATCTCTCACCTTGGAGACTCTTTGTCTTGGTAGGACCACATAGATCAGTATGAATCAGTTCCAATGGCCTTGTAGATGAGTACTCCTTGGTCTTGAATCTTTTCCTTGTTTGTTTCCCTATCTAAGATTCTTTGCATAAGGTGCTTGCAGGCTTGGTGATCTTTGGCATGTCTCTTACTGCTTGTATGGAGATAATTTTCACAAGAGTGTCAAAATTTATGTGTCCCATCGTTTTGTACCACAACCAACATTCATTTGTCATTCCTAGAAGACACTCTCTTCCATTAACACCCTTTAGGTTGTACAAGTTGTTTTCTATCCTAGAACCTTTTGCCACCAGTTTACCAGTATTTGCTCTTCTAATTTCACATCCTTGTTCATGAAAGATGAGATTGTATCCTTTGTTGCATATCTAAATTACACTGAGAAGATTGTACTTAATACCTTCTACATTTAGAAAATCTTTTGTTTTAGATTTTCCATGAATACTTATGGTGCCCTTTCCACAAATCTTTGTAGATGAATTTTCTCCAAATTTGATTGATTCATCATTCCACTTAACAAGATTGATGAATTTGCTCTTATCACCTATCTTGTGGCTTGAACATCCACTATCTATTACCTAGGGATTTGTTCACCATTAAGCATGAAATTTTGTTCAAACAATCATTGAATTTTCAACATCATTGTTTATTTCCTATCTTTTGGAATGTCACTCTCCTTGTCTTGCTCAACAACATCTGCCATCTGAGTTTCTGATTTTGCTAATCTGCTTCTGAAATATCTTGTTATATGTCTAAAGTTGTTATAGACATGGCATATCACATTGACATCTATTGTACCCAATCAAAATTTTTGCTTCATTAAGGCATTTTGAGCAAGTCTAGAAAATTTTTCGTCAAAAAGTCAAAAAAACAAAATTTCTAAAAATAGACATCAAATTAGGTTTTCTGGGTTTCTTGAGATACAGATACTGGTAAAACTTTCTAAAAATAGAATCTTTGACTCAGGTGTCAGCTTGATTCTCATTGGTCAATTTTGCTTCACGATCGGCATGGTCCAAACGGAATCGGCAAAAGATCAAGTTTTCTCTACTCGGTCATTTCTGCTTTTTCAAAAGGTGAAGCATGAGCTTTGAAGTTGTCAATGGAGGAAGTTCATCTGCTAGAGTTCGTCTTCATGTTTTCAACGCTGTTCCAACAACGCATAACTGACAAATAGTCATCGACTCTATGAAGCATGCAAAACAGAGCAAGATGGATCCGGAGTGAGGAGAAAAGTTACAAATCATGAAATTTAGTTAAGTTTGGAGAATCTAGGCACCCCTGGAGGCTAGGGAAACCCAGTCTCACCAGTGTTAGTTTTTTTTCATTTTTTTTGAGAAAATGTGAGAAATGTCTCCATGGATCTATTCCAGTGGGCATAAAAGTAGTCATTTTGGTCATCAGATCTTGAAAAGCTAGAAAACTCGTCAGATGTACCTAGGCTACCCAGTTCATTCATCATCTAGTGGCAGTTGACTGATGAAATCGTCAAAATTGACATCAGGAAGCAGCTGTCGGCACAGAAAATGAGAAATTGCATGAAAATTGAAAATTTCCAAAAATTTTCTAAGGCATTAAAAGTCAGGCACCCCTGGAGGCTAGGGGCACCCAAATCCACCAGACTTAGAATAATTTCTAAGTTTTTTCCAAAAAACATAAATCTTCCTCCGCCAGCTCGGTCCGGTTCACAAGAGATCCATTTGGCACACTTCCCGAGGCAGACAAAGAGTACAGTCAGCTCAATTTTCACCAAGCCTGCCTATCTACTAGATCATTAGACTCAGTTTTGTCCCAGCAAACAGAAATCAACAACCAAACAGGGGTCCACAGCCACCGGAACGCGCACACAAATTGAAAAGTTTTAAAAGTTGCAATATTCAGAAAAATGGTTAAGGCATGAGAATCCAGGTGCCCCTGGAGGCTAGGGGTGCCCAAGTTCACTAGAGATAGAATTTTTCTATGTTTGACAATGTTTCCTTCCAGTCATTTCTCGATCTTCGTCTGGCGATAGGTTCCAGAGGTCAAATTTGTAGTTAGACATTGTCAGATCGTCAGTCCGAGACTGGGGATGAAATTAGAATTGATAAAACTTCAAGATGCCATGATTAGTCAGCTTTTTTAGTCAATGGTGATAGTTTGCCATCTTGTTGAAGTCAAAGACAGGCCATTTTGCAGTCAAAACAAGTGCAGAAGTGTCGAAAATGGAGGAAAATTGGCTAACATTTTTACAATCTCGCGTGTTTGATGACATCATCAAAGAAGATATTTTCATCATCTCACACATGAAGCCATAGGTAGCTATAAAATAGGGATTATTCCTATTCGAAGATGTCCACTTGGATTTGTGCTTTAAAGGATGCTTTCTTCATGGATAAGATTGAAGCTTTATTCTTTCACAAAGAAAGATGCTTTTTTTTGCCCTAAAGTTCTATAAAGACAAGCTTTTGGCTTCTTTTATTCATTGCTTTTGCAGGTTGCATCCAGCGGAGGAAGATTTTTTATTTTCTTTCCACGAAGATTCGAAGACCCAAACAAAGAGCTTTTTCAGCATTCTTCATAGTTTCAGGATGAGGAAGCACGGAGGCACGCTTTTTCGAGGTCCTTTTTTCTAGGGGATCATTTTTCAGAAATAGGACCGAAGCTTTTTCAATTTTCATTGAGATGGGTCCATCTAGAATTTCATCCTCTTGAAGATTGGGAAATTTTATTTTTCTGAGAATCTACTTTTTTGTTGCCTTTTTGGGAAACCTTTTGCTTTTTCAAAATCCGACGATCTGGGTTGCTTCAAAACAAAATTGCCTACAAAACCCATGTGCCAGCTTTTTCACTCACTATCTGCTTTTTAGAAGAAATCAATATTTGTCCAAGATTTTTCCAACATAGGCGTGTTCAGAGTCATTTTTCAAATCTTTCAATATGCAGTACACTCTAGTTGAGATCAAGCCTAAAACGACGTTGGTTCACGATTACCTCAGAATTTTTGAGACGGACTTGCATAAAGTTCTTTTAGTGATCAATTTACATCATTTGGAAGATGCAAGAAAAAGTACTATCAGGAATCTAGGTCACTCTGGGTTGCTTACAGCAGCTTCATTCCCCATTTCAGTGCAAAGTATCAAATTCGTAATTGCTTGTATGAAGCATTACAATTTAGTCACAAGAGAAATCCAATCAACAGATGGAAATGTGCTCTGCAGCCTCAGGGCAAACGACATTGAGAAGTGTTTTTCAATACCAATATGGAGGGAGAATTTGGTTGTTTCAATTGAAGAATGCAAGAGGGTGTGGCACAATGATAAAGAAAAATATCAGAAAAGGTCGCTCAAAAGTGGTTGAAAGAAAAGCAGAATGTTTTGCCAAAGAACATTGGATGTGGATGTCTTCAAGGTTTTTAGAGCCAATCTTGGTAGAAGTACCCGACACACAGATGTGAATCTCTTGAAGTTGCAACAGATGATCTAAAGGAGAGAGTGTTGAAGGATGGAGAAGATAAAGCAATCCTCAAAGGCTAAAAATAGGCAGTTGCGGCAACATATCAATGGATGACATCATCAAAAAAGCAGTTGCGGCAATTTTCTTTTATCCAAAGCGCATCCTTTCTTTATTTAGAAAGAAATCACTTTGTATTAGTTGGAGTTTTCTTCACTTTAAAGCAAATTGCTTTAAAGTGTTTGTTGGTTGTAATCTTTGTCTTACAATAGAAATAAAGCTTGCGAGTTGGCAAGTTAGTTAGGGTAAATCAAGGAGATTTTAGGGTTCCCTACTCCTTTAATTGAGTATAAATAAGGGCAGCCTTGCCCATTGTAATGGATCAACTTTGGTGATAACAAATTTGTTGTGCCTATTATAGCCTGCAGATCTTGTTATTCCAAGTGTTTGTTCACTTTGTGTTTATTGTAAGGAATTGGTGTTGAAGATAACACATTTTGTTGTGCCTATTCTAGCCTACATAATTGTTATTGGAAGTGTTGATTCTCTCTATGTAACCTATTCTCCGGTGTTTGATCGCTTGTTGTATGCATGCCTTTTGCTACAGTATTGTTGTCCTTGAGTTGTATCAACTTTGTGATATTGAATAGAAGTCTCATGCCTACTTTGCTCTGATATTCTATCTTGATTCATCAAGTTTTCATTGTCAGATGTGTGGCTTTTATAGCTTTCATTTCAGCTTTCATCATTAAAGTACTATAAGTCTTGTCATGTAAATCTAAGAGAAAATTGCTTAAGTTTTTGTTAAAACAATCATTCCTTGTTCACTATTAATTTCCTTTGCTCTGAATTTACTTAGGAGATTAAAAGCGTCATTTGTCTATGCTTAGTTGTAGTAGAAGTTTTAAAAAAGGAAAAAACCTCTTCTGCAGTGTTTAGAGTTTTATAACCTTGTGCTCGCAGCTGAGAATCGAAAAGAAGATAGGCAAAATTTTGTTTTATTTATCTTTTCAGCGAACATCAGCAAAAAGGGAACTCCCCCTTCCAATAGGAGAGCAGTTTATCTGTGCATAGCTGTCTGTTTTCAACTCGCATTCTAGAGGTGCGAATTGAAATGCCAACAACATCCACTAGTGAAGCAAGAGGATTCCTACTTACACAATTTCTTCTATTCATTATATACTTGCACTCCATAGCCCTATGACCATATTTATTACAGATAAAACAATAACTAAAAAATGCATGATTGAACCTATTTATGAAGATCTATCTTGCATGGAAAGGTCTTCCAATTCTTCTTCCTTGAGACATGACTGGAATGAGATCTATTCCTTCAGGGTTCATATTTCTAGGCTGTTCTCCAAAGTCAATATTTTTGTCCAGTTGATCATATACTTTCTTCAATTCTTTTCTAAGTGAAAAGATTTCTTCCTCAAGTTTTGTGCATTCATTTGCCTTGGATTCAATTAGGGATTTTATTCTTTTTTCTCTTTCCTTGCACATTACAAGTCTTCAAGAGTAGATATAAATTCACCTTCAAAATCAACTTCACATTCTTCTCCTCTATAGTATTGTTAGAAATGTCATAGATTACCATAGCCATGAATAGTGACTCTCCTCTTTCATCATCTGATGAGTAGTTATATGCTTCCTTTGAAGAGCTGTAATCTTCTTTGGAGAGGAAGTTCCTTTTGAAGTTGCTCCTTTTGAAACCCTTGCTTCTATTTTTCATTTTCTCTAAAAGGACATTTAGATGCATAATGACCAATTTTTCCACATTTAAAACATTTGAAAGGTAACTTACCTTTATACTTGTCTGAACCCTTCTTTAGCTTTCTCACAAAGTTTGCTTCTTCTTACTTAGACTCACTGTGCACGGACTAGGAGTTCCTTCTTTATTTTTACCTTTAAAAGTAGATTCCCTTTTAGATGTACCTTGGTTTTCATTTCTCATCTCATAGGAAGTGAGGGACCCAAATATATCATCCATGGTAAGTGCATTCAGATCTTTGGCTTCTTTAATAGAAAAAACTTTTGAATCAAATATGTGAGGGAGAGATCTCAGGACTTTCTTCACAACCATTGAATCAGTCACTTCCTCACCTTGCCCTTTGATTCCATTAACAACTTCATCCACCTGGAGCAAATAGTTAGTAATGGTTTCCTCTTCCTTCATTCTTAGATTCTTAAACATTGCTCTGTAAGTTTGTAATTTTTCTTTCTTTACTCTGTCATTTCTTTCGTAGAGATTTTTGAGTTTATCCCATATAGCCTTGGCTATCTTGCACCGCATTACCTTGACAAACTTTGAATTGGTTAGACCACTTAAGATAGCATTCTTTTCTTTAGCATTGTTTTTATGGGCCTTCTTCGCATTTGGATTTGTAATAGGATGAGAAGGCTCAGTATAAGCATCCATTGCAACTCTCCAAACATCATACCTTAGAGAGGTAAGATAGGCTTCCATCCTTACACTCCAAAAGGCATAATTGGTTCCATTAAATAGAGGTGCTTTGTTAGAGGAAGAGGACCCTTCCTGAGCCATGTGTTCAAATCCAAGATATACCTTCAGCTATTAGGCTACACCAAGGAACTTGGCTTTGATACCAATTATTGAACACACAAAAGTACTAAGAGGGGGGTGAATTATTTCTTAATCAATTTATTTCCTGCTAAAAGCATTCAATCAAATGTAATCATTTAAACCATGAGAAACAAAACACACACAAGCACATAACACCAGATTTACATGGAAACCCAAGATGGGAAAAACCACGATGAACAAGTTGCTTGGATCTACTGTCCAAATCTAGCCTCACAAATAAAAATAGTTTTACAACAAATTTTATGGTCTCCAACACAAAGGAAGCTACAACTCCCTAAAGTGATACAACATTTACAACACTTACAAGAAGAGGCTCCAACCTCTGTACCAAAACACTTGACTGATTCTACTGGTCTAATCACCTCTGTAGCATCATCTCCTTTGACACTGACATATGACTTCAAGACCACTACTCAAACAACTCTGCTATATTAAAACACCTTCGCAACACAACACAATACTACCCCTGATATGAATCATGCATTACAAACACCAGAGTTCCTTCTCAACTTTTGGATTATTTATCCTTTTTACATACACATACACTCACTCTCACATTATCACATACTCTCTTACACTCATGCATTTGAAACAATCTTCCATCCTTCATATATATATCCTTTGCAAGTCTTCAAAACTTTACCTTTGTCAGCGATGATGAAACATGTAATGACCAAACATGTCAGCTCCCAGATCACCTACAGCAATGTAGGAATCAAATCCTATTATGAGGTTCATACCAAGTGATCAACAAGACCTATTTTACATTAGCACATATCTCAAAGCTAGCGCACTCTTTCAAACACATGATGCAATCACTCAAACATATCAAGTCGGCACAAAAAGCACTTATCCTTTCATGCATTAGCTTTAGACCTAAAGTAGTATTAGAAGAGAAAGATATCACCATGCGGATCATGTCACAAACATTATATGACCTATAAAGACTTCTCATAAACTCCTTTTACCATTTCATGCTACTTCATGCTGGCATAAGCAATCAAAAATTGATGCTGGTATCCCTTACATAGTCTGGTTACACAGTCTTGATATAGAACATTAAGAAACATATTTGCATTACTCCACAACACTTGAAATCTAAATTGGGCATACATACAAACCATCATAACTTATCTTTCAATCAAAAAAGCCAAACATTAAAATGTGATGGAATGCGATGGCTTTTACTTTCTCCCTCTAATAACCCTAAACAGCAACATGATTTGTTCTTACTCAGGTAACTTTGAAAATCTTTGTGAAACTTTGTATCTATTGGAACTTGAGTATATCATTCTTCTTATCTATATCTATCTATCCTCCAAGCCGCAAGATCATATCTTCAAGTGCAGAGAAATGTAGAGCATTATGTTGTACCCTTAAAACTATAACAACACTATATCACCATTATCTTCACTTTGCTATCTCTAAAAATCTCTGCGGTAACTTTTATACTCTAAAATTAGGATCATGTATACTTCATAGTTGTCTCTGTCTAACCTCCAAACTACAAGGCCAAATCTTCATATGTGGTAGAATGTGGTACAATCTTTTGAGCTCCTTTAGTGCAAATCCATGTGCCTTTGACAATTGAAACCTTGTACACTTTCCTTCATATATTATGCAATGCTTTTCATCAAGAGACAATGAATGCAACATTCACAACACCATAGACAGCAATCAAAACTATTTTTATCAAAAACAAGAAGCCATAACTTCTTCATGTCAGCTTATCCTTCAACTTGACAACTTTCACCTGTCCATGAACTTCAGAAGATAAGGTACAACTGTGTAGAGATGATAGTGATCCAATAAAATACTCATGAATTTCATTACCATATCCTTCACCTCACAATTCCTCTGATCATCACTCCTTTGACAACATATACACATCACTATGATTTCCACCTCACAGCACCTCTGATCACTTATTCTTTTGACATCATTGATCACCACTCTTTTGACATCAATGACAACATATGCAACACCTTTGTCCCTATATTCACTTGTTCATATTCAACATAATAATTAGTAGCTTTCTATATTTTTCTCTTGATATATCGATAATGTTTATCAAATAGGTCTTCTAAAGACACCAAGCCTTTAGGGATTTTATTTTCTTTAAGTTGTATGAGATCTTCATTACCATCAAGTGAACTTCTCTTACCCTCTAGAACTTTATTATTTTAAAAAAGTTTCCTTCAAATAACAGATTGGCAAAAATTTTATCTTTTTCCAAAAAAAAAAGATTTGCTTATCATTAAAAACTTACCAATTATTTAGATTATCTAGCACACTTGGTCTATAGAGGATTTCGACTATATACAAGTCATATTTAAAATCAATATGTGGCAAAAGTAAGGATGTTGAAACTACCAGGAAGTCATCCATAGTGTTCTATTCTCTTGGGACATACTCTATGGAGAATGCATCAAAATTCTCTAGACTATCCCAAACCCTATTCCTATAATACCTTAACTTCTTATTTTTAACAAAAAATGCATTTTGTACCTATTTCACAACAAGTTCCGCATCACCCAATGCCTTAAGCTACTTGATTCCCTTTTCCTTTGCCATCACCAAACCAAGAAGTAATGCATCTTACTCTATAATATTGTTTGTGTTATCAAATTCCAACTTAAAGGCAAAAGGGAACCTATAATTATTGAGAGAGATGAGAGCTACACCCACTCCTGATCCAAAAAATGAACAACTATCATCAAACTAATACATGGATGGTTGATTAAGATTTATTGTAGCCACAATCCAGCTACTCATAACCCTATACACACTATAGGATTTGTTGGAATTAGGACAGACAACTGAGAGGGGGGATGAATGAGTTGTTACCAAAAATCACAGTTCTTTATTTACTTTAAGCCTTCTTATATATCAACAGCATATCAGATATTAATCATGGAAGCATAATGCAATAATTCAGGAATAGAAACAAATTCAACACATATAACACCAAGTTTTGATGTGGAAAACCCGGTTAAGGGAAAAACCATGGGGTGACTAACCCAAGATTGTATTCTTTGTTAGAAGAATAAAGATGAATAAAATGGCACTTGCCAATTAGGGCTTATAGCCCAAGCACACTGGTCACAAGAGGCCCACTGCCTACAAGACACACACTGTCTAAACAAGAATAACTATTACATACTTGAATTGGAGATTAGCATCTTCACAATGCTTGAGTCAGTTCCATTTAAGCTCAATACCTTTGCTCTGCTTTTCGCTACTCTTCTCTACCACTTCCTCATCATGACCAAAGATACATTTGAATGACTTCACAACTCTTATTTATACATGACATTGACTTTGGAATGATCATCAAAGTCGGCCCAACATATACTTATTTTATTTACAGAGCAATTACAAAAGTACAACTTGACTTATCATGCGCATCACTACAATGTCGACCACACACAGCTAGGACTTCAATCATCTTTGAGGAACATGCCATGCTTCACAAAACATCTTCAAGATCATCCGCAACATGCACAAATCATCCGGTTGGCCAAAACTGGGAAGAACACCAATTGTCCAAAAGTAAGTCTTCATTCGCGAGCCCAATCATCAATGCAGACCACCAACATGAACTGGACACAAACTAGAGACCACCACAAGCTTGCTTGAATCACAAAGAACATCTGCACCACTTCTGCTTACTGTAATCAATCACATCTTCACCCAAAACCTCAAGAACATAGTCAATCATTACTGTCATAATAGAAGGTTTGCTTGCGGACCTCCAAACCATGAATCAATTGAAGTCGATGAACATTAGCTTCCCAAACATCCCATCAAATCTGTAGAACATGATATTGTATTTCTGGATCTCACTGGTCCTATTTGAGTCACTCTATCACCTTTGAACAGTTAATAGAACCGGTTTTATTCATATGACCATAACTTCTCCAAATATTCATGTGGACCTCTCAGATCTTGTCTGGAGGATCTTTAGACACATATCTAAAAACCCTTTGAAGCGCGTACTTTGATCTTCATTTGGATGGGATCTTCACTTCATAGAACTTCCATGTCTTCACTATTCTTCTCTGTTTCTGATGGGGCTAATTTTCTCAATATCCTCAACACACAACTCATCTAATCTTTGACATCAATGCAACATGAGTATGTTGACATCAATGACAACACCGGTTAGGCCCATACTTGCAACAATCTCCCCCTTTGTCATTGATGGCAACATACGATGTGAAAAACTGTTTTAACCATCAAGACATGAACTTCTCCTTACTGGCTAACATATCTCCCCCTATCAATAGTAGCTATTCACATGTATTCTCTTCCTTTTACTAATCCCCCTTTGATCAACAACCACTTTTGTTTTTCACATGTCTTTTCTCCCCCTTTGACATCAATGGAAAAGGGCACATACTTGCAACCACTTCTCATACTTCAGAATCATACTGACTACTCCCCCTGAGTAGCAGCCTCCTATCATCAATCTAGACCACAAGATATGACTATGAGATCCACCGGACTGATACACATCAGTGCACCTTAATTCAGAATCGGAGGGGTAATAACCCCTAACTTCTCCCTAAGATACTCAAAAGAGTCCTTAGGTAGAGATTTAGTAAAGATGTCTGCAATCTGATCCTTTGAGGGCACAAACTCCAATCTGACTTCATTCTTGTTCACCTGCTCTCTCAAAAAGTGAAACTTGATGGATATATGTTTTGTCTTTGAATGCAACACCAGATTTTTTTGATATATTTATTGCACTTGAATTGTCACAGAAGATTGTGATAGGTTTTTCATACTCCACTCTGATATCTCTTAGCATTTGCTTCATCCATAATACTTGAGTGCAACTGCCTGCTACTACAATATACTCTTCTTCTGCAGTGGACAGAGATATTGCCTCTTGTTTTTTGCTCAGCTAAGAAACCAATCTTTTCCCCAAAAAGAATGCACCACCACTGGTACTCTTCCAGTCATCCACATCTCCTTCCCAATCAGCATCTGTATATGCATGAAGAGAGAAATCATGATCCCTAGGATACCATAAACCATACTCAACTGTTCCCTTCAGATATTTGAGAATTCTCTTGATTGCCATGACATGAGACTCTCTAGGATCAACTTGAAATCTAGCAACAAGACCAACAACATTCATAATATCAGGTCTAGTTTGAGTGAGATAGAGCAGTCCTCCAATCATTGCCCTGTACTTTTTCTAATCAGCCTTAGGAGATTCATCATCTTTGCTCAGTTTACACCCAGTTGTCATGGGAGTATTCATTAGCTTTGAGTCTTCCATCCGAAATTTCTTTAACAATTCTTTCACATATTTGGTATGTGATATGAAGATTCCTTTCTTTGTTTGGGTGATTTGCAGACCCAAGAAGAAATTCATTTCCCCAAACATAGACATCTCAAATTCACTTTTCATTTGATTTGCAAAAGTCTTGCACATACTATATTTTCCTCCAAAAATGATATCATCAACAAATAATTCTACAATCAAGATATTTTCATGGTCAATTTTGAAGTACAAGTTACTGTCAGCAGTACCTTTGTTGAAACCATTCTTTAAAAGATGTTTATCCAATCTTTTATACTAGGCTCTTGGGGCTTGTTTGAGTCCATACAAAGCTTTCTTCAACTTGCAGACCAAAGCACCATGATCAGACAATTAGAATCCATCCGGTTGCTCAATGTATACTTCTTCTTCCAAATCACCATTTAGGAAGGCAGACTTGATATCCATCTGATATACTTTGAAATCCTTGAAGGCAGCAAAGACAAGAAATAATCTGATTGCCTCAATTCTTGCCACCGGAGAAAAGGTTTCTTCAAAGTCAACTCCTTCTACTTGAGAATAACCTTTATAGACCAATCTGGCTTTGTTTTTGATAACTTCACCATCTTCATTCAGTTTATTCTGGAAGACCTACTCAGTCCCAATCACATTTTTGTCCTTAGGTCTAGGAACAAGATCCCAAGTGTGATTCTTTTCAATCTGCATCAATTCTTCCTTCATTGCTTTAGCCCAACTTTCATCATTGCATGCTTCACTTACTATTTTTGGTGTTCAATCTTTGAAATCAAACAATACTTTACTAAATCTTGAGCAATTTTCCTTCTTGTTTGAACACCTTTGCTTCTATCTCCTATGATCTGATCTTCAGAATGATTCAGTCTTACATACCTAGGAGTCTTGGGATTCTCTTGTACTTCTGGTTCTTGGACAGATTCTTCCAAGCATGTCTCTTCCTCTTGTATATCTAGATTCTCTGGATTAGTCTGAATCTGAACTAGAGTGGGGACTGGCTCTCCTTGATTTGAGACATTATCCTGATTATCTACTTCATATTCATAATACCTTAAGGGATTTTCTATGCCTTCATCAACCTTCACATGTGTACTTTCTACAATCTTTATCAATCTCTTGTTGTAACATCGATATGCTTTGCTTTGAGTAGAATAACCCAAGAATATTCTATCATCACTTCTAGCATCAAATTTGCCAAGGTCTTCATCTCTTTTGATATAACATTTACTACTAAAGACTCTAAAATACTTCACAATAGGAGTGATGCCAAACCAAAGTTCATAAGGAGTCTTACCAGTATTGCTTCTGATTTGTACTCGATTAAGAGTATAGACAACAGAGCTTACAACTTCTCTCTAGTAGATCTGAGGGACATTTGCTTCCATCATCATGGTTCTAGATGCTTCTTGGATGGTCTAGTTCTTTCTCTCCACTACTCCATTCTGCTGTGGAGTCCTTGGAGCAGATAACTATCTCTTATCCCATGTTTCTCACAGAATTCTATGAAAACTCTGGATGTGAATTCACCACCTCTATCAGACCTGAGACATTTCATGTTTAGCCCAGTTTCATTTTCTACCATGTCCTTGAATATGTTGAACTTTTCAAGTCCTTCAGATTTCTCTTTCAGGAAAGTCACCCACATCATCTGGGAGTGATCATCAATTAGTAACATAAAATATCTATCACCTTACAGACTCTTGATTCTTGCCGGTCCACATAGATCAGTGTGTACCAAGTCCAACAATCCGGTAGAGGATTGTTCTTTAATTTTAAAGGTGACTTTGTTCTGCTTACCCAATTGGCATTCTTTGCACAAACTGTTAGTGGGTTTCACCAGTCTTGGAAGATCTCTTACAGCCTGAGTGTTGCTTATCTTGATGATATTATCAAAATTTACATGACACATTCTCCTATGCCACAACCAACTCTAATCAATTTGAACAAATAGACAACTTTTGTCAGTACCAACCAAGTGGAAGATGTTACCTTTTATCTGAGTACTGGATGCAATCTCAATTCCAGAGCTTTCAAAGATCTTGCATTTTCCATTTTTGAAACGGAGAACATAGTCTTTGTCCACCAATTGTCCAACATTGAGAAGATTATGCTTTAGACCTTCAACATACAGAACATCACTGGTTTTGTTCTTTCCATCAAAAGAAATAGTTCCTCTGCCTCTGATTCTGCCAACAAAATTATCACCAAATTTTACAACTCCTCCTTCATATCTTTCCAGATTTATGAACTTTTTCTTATCACCAGTCATATGATGGGAGCATCCACTGTCAATGAACCATTCATCCTTTTCTTCAACCTGAGCAGCCAGAGCCCTTTCTATCTTAAGATTGGCAGGTTCAATAGGCATTAGATCTTCTTCCTTGATGGCAATAAACACCCAGTCACTTCCGGATTTGGTTCCTATCACATATTCATCATCTATTACTCCATCATCATCTTATTGAACATAGTAACACTTCTTTTGAAATCTTGATCTATTAGGGTTAGGCCTTGAAAATCTTTCTAGACATCTTGAGGCAAAATGACCAATTTTGTTGCAATTGAAACATTTGAAAGGCCATTTTCCTTCATACTTACCGGATCCTCTTGGCAGTCTTTTTACAATAAGGGCTTCAAGTTGAGCAGCTTCTGCCTCATCTTCTTCTAGATCTTTTCTTGCTTTTTCATACCATGATAATTTCTTTGAGGAACTTTCTCCTAGATCATACCTTTGTTTACCTTTTGCAAAGGCACTAGCTTTGAATGTAGATTCAGTCTTGGGAGGAGCATCTCCAAACTCAGCCAATTCAAATGCAGCTAGCTTTCCAAACAATTAATCCTTTGTGATATTTGATAAAGATCTGAATTCCTCAATAGCAGCAACCTTGTGTTTGTAAGCAGGAGGTAAGGATCTGAGAACTTTGGGAACAATCTCATCTTCATCCAAAGTTCCACCAGCACATCTAATACCACAAACAAGCTCATTTACTTTTGGCATAAATGTAGTGATATTCTCATCTTCATTCATCTTCAGTTTTTCAAATTTTCCTTTCAGACTTTGTAGCTTGGCACATTTAACATATTTGTCTCCTTCATGCAGAATTTCCAATTTTGACCAAATTTCATATGCAGTTTTTAAATCCATAACATTTGTCATCTCTGTATCAGATAAGGCACTTAGCAAGGCTTCTTTAGCTCAAATATTATCTTCAACATTTCTGATTTCATCTAGAGTTGATAGACCATTCTTTGGAGGAATATACTCTTTTATAGTCATGTTCCAATACTGAAATCCCATACATTGCAAGTGACATTCCATGCGGCTTTTCCAAAGGGTGTAGTTTGTTCCATCAAACCTCAGACTATCCTTCTTGTAGGAAGACATCCTAGATCTCCTCAAGTGGTTAATCTCTTATAGAGGAACTTTGCTCTGATACCAATTTTTGGATTTAGGACAGACAATTGAGAGGGGGGAGTGAATCAATTGTTACCAAAAATCACAGTTCTTTATTTACTTTAAGCCTTCTTATATATCAACAACATATCAGATATTAATCATGGAAGCATAATGCAATAATTTAGGAACATAAACAAATTCAACACATATAACACCAAGTTTTGATGTGGAAAACCCGGTTATGGGAAAAACCACGGGGTGACTAACCCAAGATTGTATTCTCTATTAGGAGAATAAAGATGAATAAAATGGCACTTGCCAATTAGGGCTTATAGCCTGAGCACACTACTCACAAGAGGCCCACTACATATAGGAGACACACTATCTACAGAAGAATAACTATTACATGCTTGAACTGGAGATTAGCATCTTCACAATGCTTGAGTCAGTTTCATTTAAGCTCAATACCTCTGCTCTGCTTTTCTCTACTCTTCTCTACCACTTCCTCATCATGACCAAAGATACATTTGAATGACTTCACAACTCTTATTTATACATGACATCGACTTTGGAATGATCATTAAAGTCGGCACAACATATACTTATTTTATTTACAGAGCAATTACAAAAATACAACTTGACTTATCATGTGCATCACTACAATGTCGGCCACACACAGCTGAGACTTCAATCATCTTCGAGGAACATGCCATGCTTTGTAAAACATCTTCAAGATCATCTACAACATGCACAAATCATCTGGTTGGCCAAAACTGGGAAGAACACCAATTGTCCAAAAGTAAGTCTTCATTCGCAAGCCCAATCATCAATGCGGACCACCAACATGAACTAGACACAATCTAGAGACCACCAAAAGCTTGCTTGAATCACAAATAACATCCACACCACTTATGCTTATTGTAATCAACCACATCTTCACCCGAAACCTCAAGAACACAGTCAATCATTACTGTCATAATAGAAGGTTTGCTTGCAGACCTCCAAACCATGAACCAATTGAATTGTCGATGAACATAGCTTCCCAAACATGCCATCAAATCCGTAGAACATGATATTGTATTTTTGGATCTCACCAGACCTATTTGAGTCAATCTGTCACCTCTGAACAGTTGCCAGAACTAGTTTTACTCATATGGCCATAACTTCTCCAAATATTCATGCGGACCTCTTTTATCTTGTCTAGAGGATCTTTAGACATATATCTAAAAACTCTTTGAAGCGCGTACTTTGATCTTCATCTGGATGGGATCTTCACTTCATAGAACTTCCCTGTCTTCACTGTTCTTCTCTGTTTCTGATGGGGTTAATTTTATCAATATCCTCAGCACACAACTCATCCAATCTTTGACATCAATGCAACATGAGTATGTTGACATCAATGACAACACCAGTTAGGCCCATACTTGCAACAGGATTAAGGGCGTAGCACACTCTCCTGAACTAGCCTTCTCTCTTATTCTAGAGTAATGTTTTAAGTATTGAATTCAAAGGTTGAAAGTGCACTTGGATGATTCCACAATAGTGTATCCTATTGGTGTGAACATGGTTATTACCTAACTGGTTTACTTTTGTGTGAATAATTCATATTATCTAACTATTTACTGGTTAAATAATATTCACACATCACACATAATTCACATGTTAAGTTGACTTAGTGAGTCTACTAGATGTTTCTAGTTGTTGATAGTTTTTGATAGTTGGCATCTTATCCTATAGTTGTTACATGTCATAGGATTAAGACACTTGGCACATGATTAGAACATCCTACATCTCATCCTTTTCTTTATAAGAAAGGCATATCATGTACATTGTAACAATCTTTTGCATTCATTGATAGAATAGGATTATTCTCTCATTTGATCTCTCTTGTGCTTTCATAAAGTCTTAGATCCTAGGTGACTCCAATCATAGCCAATGCTAACATGGTATCAGAGCTCTAGGAAGAATCACTTTGTGTTAGTCAATTTTTTGAGATATCTTGAATGCAATTCATGGTGGATCTTGATAGTTGTGTCATGTCCCTATATTTACAACGAATCGATTATATAAAGATTAAACATAGTAAACTAATTGACAAATATAATTGATAATAATATATGATTGATGTTATAATCATTAATATAATAAATATAAATAGTAACATATATATATATATATATATATATTATATGATAACAAATATAAATTGAATATTAAAGTAAATATTACTATCATAAAGTAATAATAGTTATATTAAGGATCAATGTCCTCAAGAAATGGCCATCAGGTAAAACTATGACCAATCCCTATAGAGAACAACGAATGTCTTATGTTGATACAATATTTTAATAAGTCAAAGGCCAGCGATGAGTTACCAACTATTAAACAAAAGTAAGTCTTAATACTAATATCAATAGGTTGCGATATGAGAATGAGAATTATAATTATTGACAACGATACATATAAAGGGAACCACGATTAAGCTAGTGCTCCTCATAACTATTATTGGTATTATTAAAAGACATACAAATAATACCAAGTGGCAATGACTAATATAGATAGGTAGCAGTTAAACAAGTAATAATCCTAAAGCTGCGATATGATTTATGAAGAGATGTGACTCCTTAATAGACACAACTATTCATAATAGTTACCTCCTTTGGAAGATTTTATGGGAAGAGAAGATAATACATAGGAATTATAAATCAATGATCTCATCTCACTCATCTCATCATCGAGGAAGGATCATCCATCGAAGAACATTCCTTGTCTTGTATATCCAACAAACACCATTCAATATCCTTTAGTTCATAACAACAAATACAAAACCAATTAAGGGACAGCAATAGTATCTATCAGTATTGACAGCATTAAAGAATTATATCTGACATTATATTAGATCCGCCATCAAGATTATTGAAGCAAATACAGTCCAGAAGTTATATCAGCAAGTAAGCATCTATACATTATCATTCTTACTATATTCCTGATTAGACTCACATAGTCATATAGGTATGAATGCATATTTATATTGCTTTCTTGTTATTAATTCATACATGTATCATTATGATAGTATTGTGATTTATATGCATCCATTGCTAACAATATAAAGTATAGACAGTCATATGCAATTATTCATAATAATGTATTTTGTATGCAATCAGCCATAACAATATGTGACCCATTAACCTCATATGGGAGAGTGTGAGTAAAGTGCCTACCATTCATGGTATTTAGAGTCCTTTGTCACATGTGGTATAAGTTACCCATAGTACAAAGGATATTAATCACATAGAGGCCTTGTCACATGTGGTATAAGTTACCCATAGTGCAAAGGATATTAATCACATAAAGGCCTTGTCACATGTGGTATAAGGTACCCATAGTGCAAGGATTGTGAATTAATGGCCTTGGCTACCTTGATGTAAGGCATCATAAGAGTACCAAGGAGTCTCATAGAGGCCTTCACTCTAAAAGTATTAAGGATACTACTTGACTCTAAGGATAGGAGACATTAAAGCCCAATGGTGGATAGTGACAACTCTCATCTCATCTCTCTTAGGCTGTTAATGAGTGACATATGAAGAGATAGAAAGTATGCAATATATATTGATAAAGATCATGAGTTAATAATAGATCATGTGAAATGTCATGATAGAGAATATGCAAGTGATGCGGGAGCATCCAAGAGGCCACTTTGGAAAAGAGACCCAGGAAGGGCACGGAAAGATGATCATAGAAATGTAGGGGAAAAATGTCCTAAGGGGCCTAATAAGGACCCTAGGACCAAAATGAATGTAATAAACACCTAGGTAGTTTTGTTTTGTTTTGTATGTGTTTCCTAAGGTCCAAGCGACCAAGAATGTGATTAGCTAGCAAGAAACGGGATGTAAATGTGAGGTGAGCCGTTGCAGATGGTTGGCATTCCCACTACTACAACTGCCACCCATGGAGAGTATGTTTTAAGAGTCTTTTGTGATTAGACGGGTAGAGGTGTGTATGTAGAGTAACAATCAGATTTCAGATTGAAGAAATAAGAATTTCCTTTTTGACAGTGAGTTTTACCTCCAGTTCTATAATCTTGTGTATATCTTCTGACTGGCATCAAAGTAGACATTTTCCAATTTTGTTTCTGAGTGTAACCATGCCTGAACGGACCCATCCATGGATGTAAGAGTCTGGTTCTCATGGAGCAGCCCACAGTAACCTATACCGTATTGGACTAACCCTAACTATGCAATAGGAATGTGAGTTCGATGGTGATCACCATAAAAACATAGAGTCGAGACCTCAGGAAGGAGGATTCAAGGGTGAAGCAAGGGAGTCTACGTAGGAGAATGTGTATCGGCATAAGGATCGGCATCGACGGAGAAGAGTGAAGTCTTGCCGAAGACAACAGTCTGGCCGACGAAGACTATACATCAGGGAGAGATCCCACCTCGGGATAACAAGCTTGAAGGTTGCCGATGCTCAAGGTCTGGCCGATGATGGTAATATCGGCGTGTCGGTGAGTATTGCGGAAACATTGCCGATAGAGGCAAGTCCTAACGAAGGTGAAGTTGATATGCGACATGTCGGTGTGAGATGTATCGTCGGGAGTGAGGAGTAAAGTTGGGCCGATGGTCCAAGTCTCAACGAAAGGTAAGAGAATGCATCGATGTAATAAGAGTCATCGGTAATGGAATTGGAAGTCACAGCAAACGATAGGGTCTTGCCGATAGAGAGGATTTCAGCGTGAGGTGGTGATATCAGAGAACAAACCCAAAGTCTGAATGATGACATTGTCTGGGCGATGGAAAGTCTAAGAGATTCAAAGGCATCGATGTGAGGTTACATATCGGAAGGCGAGGAGAAACTTTCACCGACGGCCTAAGTCCCAGCGATAGGAAGCATCGGGGGGAGAAGTTGGAAAGTCAGGCCGACGGAAGAGAGTCAAAGATCATCGGGGAGAGATAAGTCGTCGGGGAGAAAGAATGTGGGAAGGCTGATAAGCAAGTCTGGCCGATAGGGGTTTTTTCGGGGGAACAACGAAAGAGTCTGGCCGATACAGGCCGAAATCACCATTTTGGGTGGACTGTGGGATTTCCTCTGCATCAGCAAGGCATATTGATAATGATCATGAGAGTAAAATGTGAAATATTAATGATATACAAGCCATATGGATAGTGATCATAAGAATAACATGTGAAAGATGAATGATAGATAATGTGCATTGAGAGCAATCATAAGATTAGTAATAGTGATATGCATTAAAAGTAATCATAGATTGATGATAGTAATGTATATTGAAAGTAACCAATGATGAACTAAAGTTATGAGTTGGCATTTGATCATAGAAATGATAAAAGCAATGTTCTTATGTAAATTATATATGTGGCTTTAAATCCAAGAATGTACTAATGTTCTCTTTTTGCAAGTTGAAATTTGTGAACAAGGTAAAAAGGTTTTGATTTGTGACAAGGGGACATTACAAGTTGAGTATGCTCTTCTCTTGCATTGAATGATGACTTGGAGAATTAGAAAGACTTGATGGAAATACTAGATTTGTGAGGGTTTCCTCTTTGTGGCCTTGTATTGTAGGTTTATTTTAGAGCATGTTGTTGTAAAATCTGAGCACACTATTGCATTGAGGAGGTCTGAGATAGTTAAGACCACCTTTTGTTTCGTCCAGATCAGACATTAGAGGCCAAATCTATGAGGGTTTAAAGTTGGGAGGTGTATGGATGATCCAGTAGGTACTTGATCTTTTAGAGCAGTTTGGGCAAAATCAGACCCTGCCATTGTGCTTAAGAGGCCCAAAAACCCCAAGATCAACTATCAATTTGTTGAAATCGAACAAAGTTGCAGTGAAAGGAAAAAAAATTTGCCCCTTGGTCGTACGGAATCTTGCAGATAATTTCTACATAATATTATGTAGGTGTCAAGGTAGAATCTTTGTACTGTGCAGTTGCTGGCATCATCAAAATTGATTGCTAGATATTATCCATTAGGTAATGTTCATAGGTTATTTTAATATTCTGAAGTTTTTTTTAATATCTGCAAAATATTTATTACAAGGGGTACGAAGTACCCTGTCAAAACTACGCAGACCTTGCGCAGGTTGTAGGGTAGAGGTGGGGGGCCATTTAGGGTGTGGTCCCCCAATCTCCTATATGATAGAAAGTACTAGTAGCTAATCACCAGTCGTCCCTCATTTCCTCAGCCATAAAACTCCTGGCAAATTTTGCTTAGGCTCTCGCGCCCGGTTTCGCTAGCAGTGATGGTTATTCAACCAACCCAATTCATTGGTGACATGTTATAATCATCGACGGTAATTTAAAACCACAGACAGTCTTGAACCGCCTAGCGGATCTGTACACCAATGGAGTCCATCAGGCTGGCAACAATTTTTTTAACCAGTGGTTAAAACCACTGAAAACCACCTCCGGCGGTGCTCATCAACTACCAATCAGCAACATTTCTGGGGAATACACCCCCGCGAAACCACCCTAGCAACCTATAAGCTGTTTACCACGTAGGTAAAAGGGGTTTTCAACCATGAACAATAGTTTTCATGCTTGAATGGTGGTTTATGACATCACATCAGTGGTTTTCAATTTAAACAGCAGTTTTTGACAATTCACACAGCAGTTTTGAGGAATATTTCGACACAGAAAGCATATACCGATGGGAAAAAATTGTGTCTGCTGACGTCAGCATGATGTCATTTTATAGCTAGTGATGCAACTTTTTTGGTGACTATACAAGTTTTTTGGTGATCATGCATTGCTTACATCAGCATTTTGGTAGTTGATGTCATCCTGCGCACTTCCTTTGCTTATGCCATCTGTCCGACAGGTGACATCAGCTTCTTAGTGAATCTAGAGGAATATACCAAGGAATCTTCAAAGGTTCCAACTGAAGATTCTGCTAACATCAGCATTGCATCAGTACACTTGGCTTAATTCCCTCCTCATGGAGCTTTTTGTTTTGACAATTAGACTTCCGAGGCTCATATCTAGCTCATTTTTGCTTTGTTTTTGGTGCAATTTTTTATTTGGGCTAGAATTTTGCAAAATTCATAGTGGTGGAATTAGATTTTGATTTTGGTGCCTAGTTTTTCTATAAATTGTAGTTTCTCTGACTTGTACCTTAGTAGTTCATGTTTTCAGAACTTGAAAGGCTTCGTTCAGGCTCATACAGTAACATTTTTGGTCAATTTTTTTGAAAGTGCATGATTTTTTGAGTATTTTCTAGATCTATAATCAATTTAATCCATTTTTTCTCATAAATTGTACTTTCAATTCTAGCCTAATCTTGGCTTATGCATTGTACCAAAATCAAAAACCACTTTGCTATTTTGGCTTGTGGCAATTGTAATTAGACTGATTATAAGGTCCCACAATCATTTTTTCTAGGGGGTGATCTCATTGATTGAGTGAAAGGGGGGTTGTACTTGTGTTCTTTCTTGTACTCTTGTATAATAGAAAACTAAAATGGAGATTCATTTAAGAAGTTTGAAAATTCATAGAGTAACAATGGGTATATAAATTAAACCAACAACAGCTGCAAAAAAGAGAAAATGGTACAATAGATGTGATCAAGCCTATGGAACACTATGCTTGTCTATTTCTCCTGATCTTCTTTTTCATATTGAATCTTGTAAAACACCTAATGAAGTGTGGACTACCTTAGAGAATCTTTTTGGTAAGCAAGATACTATGAGAGGTTTCAAATTGGAGAATAAACTAATTGGTTTGAATCCAACCAACTTTGCAAGCATCCAAGACTTCTTCACAAGGATAAAATCCCTTAGATTGCAACTTAGACAATGTGGAATTGAGAAAGGACACTCAATTGATTCTTTCAATCCTTGCCAAACTTGGTCCTGACTATTCAGTCTTTTTTTCTACCTTTTATGCTACTATGGATGTACTTGGGAAAACTTTCACAATGCCTTCACTTGATGAGTTTGTCACATCAATCACAAGGGAGCAAGCTAAGTTAGTACACATGGGCACATTGAAGTCTACTAGACCTCAAGCTCTCCTTTCTAATCAAGGTACAAAGGATCAAAAGGCTTCACCTAGTAAAGGCAAGAAATAGAAAAATAAGGATTTCAAGAATAATGAGCAAGCAAAGGAGTCAAATAATTCACCTAAGTCCTCATCCTCTTCCAAAGAGGAATCATCTAAGAAGGAGAGACCAAAGTGTGCATATTGCGAGAAACTAGGACATGATAAGCATAAGTGTCATGAGAAGAAAATTGATGAGTTGACTCACATTATTCAAAAGCACGAAATCAAATTACCATCATCCATGCCACCTAATACATCCTCTTCTTCAACACCATCATCATCTACACAGACAGGGATAGCAAGCATTGCTAATGCAAAAAACAAGGGAAAAGGACAAGCACTCTTTGCTTCTACAAGTCTTCAGTCATAGAGATGGCTTCTTGATTCTAGAGCTTCTCATCATATGGAAACTTCACAAGGGATGTTCTCTTCATTTGAGTCATGTACTTTTCCACCTATTTTGATGGGTAACAATAGATACATACATGCCATTGGTAAAGGGGCTATTGATATTGCTGAGGGTACTTTTGATAATGTGTTGTGTGTACCTTCCTTGTCAACTAATCTCCTTTCCATCTACCAAATTACTCATTGTGGTGAAGGGAAGACAATTGAGTTCACTCCTGATTATGTGATTATACGAGACTTGGAGAATAGAGATATCATTCCTATTGGGATAGCTGATCATGCATCTCACTTGTATGCATTCTCCCATTTTGCTTCTGATGATGATGTAGATCCATTGATTGATATTCACACTAATGCAACAAGTGTGAATCATGTTTCTGAGGAGAAATTTGCTCGTTTGAACCTTTGTGTTCTTTCATATATTTCGGTTCATGAGACTAGTGCTAAGCTTTCATATCCTCAGCCTCCTACTTCTTCAGAGATCAACATCGACCTAGTTTCTTCTACTTTAGTTGAGTAGGATTATTCTAGTCTTTCAGAGATAGCTTTGTGGGATACTTTATTGATAGGTATATTAGACTTGTTTTGTGAGTCTCATATTGTGGATTTGGAGGACACACTTGAGGGGATATCTCTCCTCTTTAATGACAGTTACAAGACAACTGTTATCCCATCTACTTCATCTTTGGAGATTGTTCTTCATGAGTCTACCCAGGATTTTTGATTGGTCACACCTCATTGCATAGTGCCATTCTTTGATTCTGACATGTGGACACTTGAGAAATTTTTAGTGACATCCATCATGAGACTTCTTCCCTCATATCTCTTCTTGGAGATGGATTTTCTTCTACAATTGGATCCACCTGAGATCTTGGATTAGAGCCACCTAGGATCTTGGATTGGAGCCACCCAAGATCTAGGATTGGTCGCACCTCATTGCATAGTGCCATTCTTTGATTCTAACATGTAGACACTTGAGCAATTTTTAGTGACATCCATCATGAGACTGCTTCCTTCATATCTCTTCTTAGAGATGTAATTTCTTCTACATCATCCTTTGGATTGGTTTCTTCCTAAGGGGAGAAATGTTGTTTGCAGGTACTAGATTCTCTTCAACATTCTTCTTCAAGAATTCACCTTCGACATAGGAGCTACTTCATTATGGAGGGACCAAGAGTCTCACTCTTTCTCTCCTATGGGGGGTATTTCATTGTATATGTGATAGAAGTTGTCCTTGGGGGGTCATGTTGACTCCTCCTACTATAACCTTTTCTTACACTTTCATTATTTTATGCATTCTCACTTTTGGAGAGGAGTTTTGTCCCATGAGGTTTTGTCCTCTTCTCCACTTGAGATTTGTTGTACATGGGTACCTAACATGCCCTAGTAGTCGAGACCCATCATCCATCATTGCATCTTTCTTTAGTCATCTACTGTTGGTGTGAACAGAGTTATTACCTAACTGGTTTACCCTTGTTTGAATAATTCATATTATTTTACTATTTACTAATTAAATAATATTCACACATCACACATAATTCACATGTTAAGTTGACTTAGCGAGTCTACTAGATGTTTCTAGTTTTTGATAGTTGGCATCTTATCTTATAGTTGTCACATGTCATAGGATTAAGACACTTGTCACATGACTACAACATCCTACATCTCATCCTTGTCTTTATAAGCAAGGCATATCATGTATATTGTAACAATCTTTGAACAATCTTTTGCATTCATTGATAGAGTAGAATTATTCTCTCATTTGATCTCTTTTGTGCTTACACAAAGTCCTAGATCCTGGGTGGCTCAAATCATAGCCAACTCTAACATATCCCACTCTTTGGCCTAAGTGAGATATTGAAGTCAACATTTCTAATCAAAATTTTACTTTTTGTCACTTATAGCAAGAAAACCATTAAGAATTTGAAGATGGTGTGAACTAGTAATTTTTTAGATTTTGTGTAAATTCTAAATATATTTTTAAATTAAAAATAATGATTTGTTCCCTTTTTTAATCATTTCTTAATAATTTATCTTTTATACTTTAAAGTATTTTTAATGAGTGAGATTTATTCGATAGTGCATAAATTCTATTAGAAATAAGATAAATTAATTATTTCATAGACATAGATAATTAGCATTGATGTATGGATATCTAGTGCATGCATATTTTTCATTGTTTTTTGTTGCATATTTTATTTATTATTTAATTGACATTAATTATAATCTAAAGTAATTTTATTCCATAATGCACTGATTTTTTTATATATATTCAATCTATTTAATTTTTTTGTTGAAACAAGGACATCGGTATGGAGTGTGCACATAATTTTTAAAATTTTGTTTCTACTTTTTTATTTATCCACATGCATCGAACAAAGACCCCTATGTTTGGTAAATAGCCTATGTTCACTAAACAATAGAAAAAATATCATAATTAAATAAAATATATTACAATTTATACTTTTTAGAAAGCTTACTCTGAGGCCTACAATCCAACAAAATTTTGTATCATAGTGACAATGTTTGATGGTCCAACCCTGGCATTGAAACACAAATTTCTTCTAAAAGTTATGTGAGAAGAAGGGGGATTTCATTGAAAGGTCCTTTCTATAAGGCATTTTGAATATGAAACATTTAAAAAAATAAAAAAAAAATGCCTTCGTTCGAAGATATGTATTCATTCAAAGATTTTTTGCAATTTTTGGCACATTGGACTCATTTTTTATGCCCCCTTCCACAACTAGGATGCACTATTGTGAGATCAACGAATTTTGAGTTGTATCTTTCTCTTCTCCCATTAATTTCATGTGTGTGCTCTTGGCCTCTCATTAGTTTTTTCTCTAACTCTCATCATTAGTGCAAATCTTTTGAATATTGTTGGTGCATCTAGAGTAGCTAGTACTACCCTTTCTTTATGGGGAGGGGAGGCAAATGTAGCCAAAAAAGTGTCATATAGAAGCACAAAGTCCCCTACCACTTCAATGTCCTCGTAACTACTAAGATGAGGTGCTCGGGCTTGAGCTCTTCATATGGTACTTGTGCTTGAGTGGATGATTCTAAAGTTGATGCTACCATTGGAGGTTCTTCTCTTGATACATATAAGTGAAATGGTGGCACAATTGATGAGGAATCCCATATAGTTCTTCTTCAATTTACATGGATGCTTGATCAACTAATACCTAAGGTGATGCTATCCTAAAAATAGGCCTCTCTTCCATGATTTGCACTAAGGCCTCGTATCCACAGTGATCTCCCTTTTTGGTACTAGTTCAACTATCTCCACATTATCTAGTAGTGTTTACAATATTAATTGGATCAATCACTTTTGGAAATGCTCCCTGATAACATGGATTATTTATCTTTCTTGTTCTTTCTAATAGACCAATTTTCAACTATCTATCTCTTCTTATTTTCTTATCCAAATCATCCAAATAGTTTCTAATTAAGTCCTCTAGTTCATTAAACTCATTTTGGAAACCCTATTTTCCCTACTCTTTCCTCATGTTGTCAAATAATCTCTTAGGATAATAGTCTCTAGTCACATCCTTGCTATTCCTAAGAAATAGACCCATTCAAACACATCCTCAAATCTCTCCTTCCCCATACTATGAAATCAACAATCTTAATTGGGTTGGGTGGAATCCTTTCTTTTGAGAGTCTTGAAATTCATATTTATCTGCAAAATGCATTTGTCTAATTGCCTCTAAGAAGGAAAATTGTAGGGGATGACCATGGTCTCATACATCTTCAACATTGTCTACTCTTCATGGAAGAACCACTCTCCCTAATTATTTTTATCTTTCCCTTTGGGTTGAAGGCTAGAACTTGATAAACTCCTTTACTTTCTATGACAATATGGGGCTATTACATCATAACTTCTTCAACAAGGGACTAATGTAAAGGTCGACTCAAAAATATTGTACTAAGAAAATTGATTATCTCTATCCATACAAATGGAACACATATACACAAGTTTAATTTGATCCTCAACTAGCTTTGGGGATGTATATTTGGCTCCTAGCTTATCATCCCATCCACCTACTATTACACATAGGGAAAAATAGTGCAACATTGAATACTTATTAAATTCTCTTATGTTCTTGACCTTTTGAGTATACAAAATCTTCATGAACCGTGTGTGCTAGGTACACCCCATAAGTAAACAATTTGTTCATGTGGGGTGTTGAATGTCAAATGTCAACACAATTGCTCCCTATGACATATTGGGTTGTACATCAATCCCAACAATTTGACACATTACTTGATGGGTATCCTAGAAATAAGACTCAAACTTGTCCATGTCTAAGAGCTCAACCTCCTTATAGATTGGCTTGAACTTGAAAAACCCAATTTTGATTTTGTGGTGTGGCAACCATGTGGCTCTATAATTAATTTTGTCCTTTCTACATTTAAAAGCTAATTGCCTTAGGCTCAAAAGAACATTATCCTCTAGATTCAAACCAAATACCATCTAAAACAAATGCTTATCCAAAGTGAAAATATATTTTATGTACATATCCTTCACAATTTTGGTCTTCTCATCATATCACTTGCAAGTCCATTCAACAATTTTGGGTGCAGAGAAGTAGTTGGGAACCACTAGTTTTGCTAAGTCCAAATTCCATGCATTGATCAACAATCTGGATTTGGACACTTTTTCATGCATGGTCTTAAATAGACTTTGTTGATTCCCAAATTTGCATGCATTGAATCCTAAAGGTTTGCCACTTCTTATGCTCAGATTTCAAGAAGAGACTTGGCCAATAGAGTGGGATATGTTTCACCTATCTCCCCTGCACTTTAGGTTCTACCACACCTAGGGGGTATTCCCTTATTTACAACCAAAAGATGTATCTTTGATTATTTTAGGTGGAATGTTCTCATGTTTGCACCAGGATTTGTGAGATTAATCCCAAAATGGCAACATTATTGGATTACCTTCACTGTTTTATTCTGAGAACATGCTAAAAATCCCATACTACTAACAAAATTGAAATGAACTTAGAGTGATTTATCATTAAAATCCCATTCTTTCTGGAACCTTGGGCAAGTAGATTTCTCGATCAGTGCCTTATTAAGGGTAACAGAGTCAAAATTCCACACTACAAATGTTACTTTTATGACAATAGAACTTTGAATTCAGAGGGTATATCTATATCAATGACTTGTAATGACACACCCAAGAAAAATTATTTACTACAACACTTCTTCAATAATCCCTAATGCAATAAATCACTTCCTATGTTTTGTTTAAAGCATATTTAATCCAATCCTTGACCAGAAGTAGTAACCAAAACATTCAATATAGAAAATGTGTATAAGTGAAATCCAAAACCCTTGATTTATTCATTCACAAAAGAAATGCATATATCCAAGGAGACAATTGCAAAAAAACACACACATGTAGTGTTATTCATATTTCTCAATCTGAACTTAAAATTGTCATACAAGAACTTATTCAATTGCAAGCAAATTTTTGTTCTCCAATCTTGACAATGCACCCAATATATTATAGAAACATACTCCCCAAGATGTGGATAACTTGTATCCAAAACCCAAAATAAAATTCCATGTTCTATTCTATATCCACCTGATCACTGTCTCCCTCTTTATACTACATATTTTGAAAATCTATAAATAGACAAACTATGTTGGTTTGCGATTTTCATTATACAATTCTCCAGTTACAATGCATTTAATATTTGTGCTTGGAGTTTTATCATTTCCTTTTTTGATTGGCTGGTCTTGAAACTGACTTCCTTTACCAACAAATTTGGGGCTTAAGAACACTCTGGAAGATTGTAGAACTCTCAGATAAAACACCCATTTCTTTGTTCCACATTCTAACTCATATGATAGGCTATTGGAAAGGCACCATGACTCCTCATCTTTCAATCCTCAATTATTAAATACTACATGTCCATAAGTCATCAAGAGAACCATGAGCAATTGGAGCAGAAGATGACCAAATGTCACCTTTGCCTTCACAAGGACTTCTTTGATTCTGTCAACAGAGTCTTACCTCTCCACCATCGATCATGCAAGTCAGACGTGATGTCCCTCCTCAGTAGATGTCCTTGATGAAGGTCATCAAATCAAGCTAGGGAGAGAGAAACAAATGATGTCTCTCTGCCTAAACACCCAAATTTCCAATCTAGCCAGGGTCATTGAGATTTTACCTAGTCGACTCACCCCCGAGAAGCAACTTCACACAATTGGAGCTTATGGCCTTTCCCCCTCCCCGTAAGAATAACATTATTTAGTTATGGTTATGGGAAAGCAACAAGGTTACTCAAGCTAGAAACTCACTTTCTTTCCAACTCCCCCATTCTTCGGCCAAAATCTACCCCTCTCCTTAATTCAGAAAAAGAAAATTTGTAACCAAGAAAATAAAGGTATGCCCCTTCGGGAAACATTCACAGGAACATAAAGGGAAAACCCTTGTAGAGTATCCATGTGGAAAATTGATGCAGATAACTGATGACAAGACCTCTATTTATAATGAGAATATATTAATGCTCATTATTCAAACAATCTCCACTCTCCATCAATCTGCATAATTCCATTTTAGGTATCCACAGGCCTTGCACACTTGAATTTATTACTGGAAATACTTGATGATCACAATACAACTACCAAAGAAAAGAATGATGGCCCGAGGTGTTAAAATTAAGTCCTGCATGAACAATGATTGTATGGCATAATCAACAAAATATATTTGAAGATCAGGATCAACTGAAGAAACATGCCAATTATCAAATCACAACTCAACCACATTGCTCTACATATGAAAATCTAAATTTTGAATTTGGTCCATTGATCAAGGACACGTCAGAATGAAATCAGTGGCTATCACACCACATGTCATCCCATTGCACCATCACAACCTCTTAAGGGGATGCACACTATTACCTCTGCGCTCATGCATTTGGCACCAACTTTACTCTCCTAGGACTGGGTCCCACCAACCACTAGGCATACCATCACATCAGCGTAGGGAATATTCCTCATCACCATTCCATGGCATGCTCCCGAGATGAAACAAGAAGCAAGCACATAATAATTGTTCCATCACATAACACTCTAGGCCTACCACTTCTAGATCAACCATCATTACAGTAACACATGTTCAATAGATCTAATAGTTATAGGACATGTGATGTTGTGATAGCTCTAAATTTATCCTTCAATCTTAGGAAATATTTGCTGCATAGAAAATTGGTCACTAATCTCATGGGATTGGTGGAGAATGGAGCTAAGGACATTATATCATCATTTAAACCTGTGGTGACAATCTGTCACAAGTAAACACAAAATCAGAACAAATATTCCACAAAAGGCTCAAGGGTTTAGGCTTTTATCTTGTAGTGTTCAAACTTAGTCATACACAAGGTCTCAAACAAGTAGACTGTAAGAGGCTCCACCAGTGGCTCTGGTTGGGGGCGCATGGCTAACTCAGTCATGGCAAGAATCAAAAAACTTTGGGATGCAGACCATGTGCCAACTCCATTAGGCTTTGCCTTGTAACTGCTTATTTAGGAAATGATGAAAGGTGACTCAAATCTCCTTTCAAGGAACTGAAGACTGAATGAAAGTTAACTCAAACTTCCATCATTTTACCAAGTCTTCAATTGTCATGAGGTGGCCCAGGGCCACCAAAAACAAGTAATCAATACTTACCTCTATCAAATACCCTATTTTTAACAGACAAACATGAACTCAATCTGGGAGCATCATATTCACCACCGTTATTAGGAGAGTACATCATCATGCCTCCAATAATTTTAGTATGCATTTTGTAGTAAGAAATCAACCATATAGTATCAATGAGTGACAAACATAAAAAACCTACATCAGGTTGAACAACCTCATGTTTACAAAATTTCTAGTTAATAAAATCACCTCTGTGTAATGTCAGACCCCTGTGATACTGATCTATGCAATTGATATCCTGAGTTTTACCTTCATTTCTCATGTCCAAATCAAAACTAAAATATCCATATGAAAACTTTGATGACCCATGTTGCAACCCACATTCATTACATATTGATTCTGAATCAAGTGATTTATATGCAGCCAGTAGACTTATGCTTAGATTTTGCTCATTCCTCATCAAGAGATCATGTTCAGTGTAAGACACTTCCACCTTTTTAGGTACACTTTAATACTTATACTCACATAAATCTTCCATTAGTATATCAATTTTATAGTCAAACTGGATTGAATACTGATCGCTCTCACAAATATCATGGGAATTACATTGGGAAGCTCTATCTTCTTAAATGTGCATATGCCTATTATCATACTCAACCAAATCTACAAATTCTTCTTGCTTACTTACCTCTTGAGACTCTTCTTTTGCCTATTCAATTTCTACGCATTCTTCCTTTGGAAGGAACAGATACCTAAGCTATGATCCCCTCTATTTTCTTGCATGATCTATCTAGTTGCAACGTTCCCTAACTTCCTATAGGTGTTATTTTGCTTGAGCAGCCAATAATTTTTCCTTCCTAGCCCTCTACAACCATCCATCGCATAGCTCTTGTGTCCTTCTAACATCTTCCATGGTGTGATACACAAAACTAGAGCTATTTTGACCTAAATTTTCAATATGAACATGAATATTAGGAGAGTCTTCTACCACCTCTATTGTATTTACATGCATATCTTGCTCATGTGACATGAAAACCTCCAACTCTCCTTCATCTTTGGTATTAGGGCAGGGAACTAATCTATCCTACCTATCATGTGAACCTTGAACATTATTGCAAAACACATTCTCATGTATGTACTTTATCTCATCATATATGCAAATAGTAGCTTCATCTCTTATGTATTAATTACATCCTTCATCTTCCTTATTACAACATGTGCATTCATTTTCCATCTCATTAGCGATATCATTCCCAATCATAACAAGGTTGTAGCTAGTCTCCTGAGATACAATACTATCCATATTCAAAGACAAAGCATTAAAGCCTCTTGATTTGGATTTCCCATTTGCATGAAATGTCCTACAATGAATAACACTTGTAGACACATGCCCTATCGGCATTGCATACTTTAAGATATTCTCAATATCCCTTGCAATCTCATAAGCATGTAAAAGTAATTTAGGTTCCTTACCCCTCAACAAATAGCTCATTTCTTCATCAAATGCTGCAAGATAGACTACTAGACACAATGCATAGTTTGGCCTCATATAATCTAGAATATAATTAAGCAATTTTTAGAATCTCAAATTAAAATCTAGCACAAGCTCATTCTGGTCCTTCTGGATATTCATGGATTAAGTTATTGGTCCTTTCACTAGACTGCTCTAGAAAAGCAACCTCAAAATCAAGCCAAGATGAGATATAACATTATGGTAGTGCTAAAAACCAATCCCTAGCATCATCTTTGAATGATTGAACAAAAAGCTTCATAAAAAAATCTTCATTTTCAACCTCATAATCGGCCATCAAATCATAGAATTCCTCCAAATGCTTATTCGCTGACTCAGACGCTCTTCCACTAAGTTTCGGCAAATGCTTTCTAACTTCACTAGGGATAGAATTTGGATATCCATGAATTCGAGAAAAAATTAGAGCTTTATATCTTTCAATAATTAGGCAATTCATTTTGACATCAAACAAAGTAGAATACTTGAAATATATTGCAGCTTCAAAACAAAGTCAGATTCGCCACCTCAAAAAGAGGACAAAAGATTAGTGATTTCTTCTGACTTACTTCTACCAACAGAGCCCCTTTCCTACTACATTACTTTCAAGTATTGTAATACATTCCATAAAACCTTCAATATCCAACCCTAATGACCAGGTCAGATTATCTAATGACTACTCAAACTTGACAACTCAATTTCATCCCCACTAGAGTTGCCATTTATGTTGGTTCTCAAATCTACATGCATTGAATCTTAAAGGTTTGCCACTTCTTATGCTCATATTTCAAGAAGAGAATTGGCCAACAGAGTGGGATATTTTTCACCTATCTCCCCTAAACTTTAGGTTTTGTTGCACCTAGGGGGTATTCCCTAATTTACAACCAAAAGATGTATCTTTGATTATTTCAAGCAGAATGTTCTCATGTATGCACCAAGATTTGTGAGATTAATCCCAAACTAGCAACATTATTGGATTACCTTCATTGTTTTATTCTTAGAACATGCTAAGAATCCCATACTACCAACAAAATTGAAATGAACTTATAGTGATTCATCATTAAAATCCCATTCTTTTTAGACTTTTGGGCAAGTAAATTTCTTGATTGGTGCCTTATTAAGGATAACACAGTCAAAATTCCACACTACAAATGTTACTTTTATGACAACATAACTCTGAATTCAGAGGGTATATCTATATCAATGACTTGCAATGGCACAGGCAAGAAAAAGTATTTACTGCAACTCTTCTTCAATAATCCCTAGTACAATACATCACTTCCTATGTTTTGTTTAAAGCATATTTAATCCAATCCTTGACCAGAAGTAGTAACCAAAACATTCAATACAACAAATGTGTATAAGTGAAATCTAGAACCCTTGATTTATTCATTCACAAAAGAAATGCATACATTCAAGGAGACAATTTTAGAAAACACACACATGTAGTGTTATTCATATTACTCAATCTGAATTAAAAATTTTCATACAAGAACTTATTCAATTGCAAGCAAATTTTTGTTTTGCAATCTTGACAATGCACCTAATCTATTACAGAAACATACTCTCCAAGATGTGGATAACTTGTATCCAAAACCTAGAATAGAATTCCATGTTCTATTATATATCTACATGATCACTGTCTCCCTCTCTATACTACGGATTTTGAAAATCTATAAATAGACAGACTATGTCGGTTTAAGATTTCCATTGTACAACTTTTTAGTTACAATGAGTTTAATATTTGTGCTTGGAGGTTTTTCATTTCCTTTTTTTATTGTCTAAGCTTGAAACTGACTTCCTTTACCAACAAATTTGGGGCTTAAGAACAATATGGAAGATTGTAGAACTCTTGGATAAAACACCCATTTCTTTGTTCCATATTTTGACTCATATGATAGGCTTTTGGAAAGGCACCATGGCTCCCCATATTTCAATCCCCAATTATTAAATATTGCATGTTCAGAAGCTGTCAAGAGAACCAAGAGTAATTGGAGTAGAAGACGACCAAACATCACCTTTGCCTTCACAAGGACTTATTTTATTCTATCAGTAGAGTCTTACCTCTCCACCATCGATCAGGCAAGCCAAGCGTGATGTTCCTCCTCAGTTGATGTCCTTGATGAAGGTCATCAAATGAAGGTAGGGAGAGAGGCACAAATGATGTCTCTCTACTTGAACACCCAAATTCCTAATCTAGTCGGGGTCATTGAGATTTTACCCAATCGGCTCACCCCCAGGAAGCAACTTCACACAATTGGAGCTTCTGGCCAACCTTTCCCCCTCCTTGGAAGAATAAAATTATTCAACTATGGTTCTAGGAAAGCAACAAGGTTGCTCAAGCCAAAAAATTTCATTCTTTCCAACTCCCCCCATTCTTCGGCCAAAATCTACCCCTCTCCTTAATTTGGAAAGAGCAAATCTATAACCAAGAAAATAGAGGTATGCCCCTTTGAGAAAAATTCAGAGAAACACAAAGGGAAAATCCTCATAGAGTATCCATGTTGAAAATTGATGCAGACAACTGATGACAAGGCCTTTATTTATAATAAGAATAGATTGAGGCTCATTATTCGAACAATCTCCACTCTCCATCAATCTACATAACTCCATTTCAAGTATCAACAGGCCTTGCACACTTGAATTTATTGCTAGAAATATTTGATGATCACAATACAGCTACCAAAGAAAAGAATGATGACCCGAGGTGTCAAAATTAAGTCCTGCACGGACAACAGTTGTCTGGTGTAATCAACAAAATGTGTTTTCAAAGATCAAGATCAGCTAAAGAAACATGCCAATTATCAAATCATAGCTCAACCACACTACTCTACATATGAAAATCTAAATTTTGAATTTGGACCATTGATAGAGGACACACTGGAATGAATTCAATGGCTATCATACCACATGCCATCCCATCACACCATCGCAACCTTTGAAGGGGACGCACATTATTACCTTCGTGCTCATGCACTGGGTGCCAACTTTACTCTCCTAGTGTTTAAGGTGAAAAAGATGAAAAGGATTTGTTTGTGAGGGGGTTTGTATGAATCCTCCTTTCACCTCAAAGATTCAAGAACTTCAACTAAGTAGGAAACCTACTATCAGGTTTTCAATCACTTGGAATATCAGGGAAAATTAGAATTGTGTGATTTAGTTGTTTGATTATGCCCAATTATGCTCAAAACCCTAATTATGCAAATTCAGAAGCAAATGGACAAATTACAGAAAATGCTTGCACACAAAGATACCAAATGATAATCAAATGCATACCAATTTCTGAAGTTCAGAAAATGGAAAAGTTGGGGACTAATGAGCGGGTGCCCTAGTCCAGTGCCATCATTTTCTTCGAGATTTGGGAATCTTGTCTACAACTTGTTTCTATTGTTCCAAAGATTATTTAGCTGCGGGATCCAGAGGACTAATGAGTAGGCGCCCAAGTCTAGGTCCCTATTTTCTCTTCAGATTTGCAATTTTGGTAGTCTTCAACACTCTCCTGCAACTCCACTTTTTCTTCTCCTGCAACTTGTAACCTATAATCACAAAAAAATGGGTTGGGGTTGTGGTGTTTAGTGGCTTGCTTCAGTCAAGCCTCGAAGAGACATTCAAGCCTTCTGAACACCGTTGTGAGATAAAGAGTGTGTAGCCCAGTGGGATAGAGGTGAAATCCAAATAATAAATGATTGAAAAAACAAATGATATCACCTTATTGTGAAGATCTCATGGAAGGAAGAAGCTCTTCATGCCATGAGGAGATGGATACCAAATCTGCAAACATAAACACAATAACAATGCTATGCTCTACAATACAATGAATATTTTGAATGCTCTAATCACAAGAATGCCTAAAGATCACAATTACCATCTAGCTTACAAATGATAACCTAATCATGCTTATATATATGCAACTACAAACATTTCCGCTAAGAATTTCGTAATTCAAACTTACCGTGTCGGCATAGGACCTAATTAATGGTCATAAATCAATACTTAAAATTTAGGCCTGACCCAAAATAGGGTAGGACTAGGGCGTGGGCTCCCAAGTCCCCCCCTATTTCAGGAAGGGATCATGTTAAGTGCATCCCCTAAGTCCTATTTGCCATGAAACATGAGGGTTTTCTCATCGGGAGTCATCAAAATCATGCAAGATGTCCCAAATGCATAAACAAGACCCGGGAGCTAAACCTTATTAGGGAAAAGCCCCCAAGGGGGACATTTTCAGACGTAACATTTAGTCCCCACTTTAATGTATGTATAAATGCAAGGCCAATACATGCATTAAAGTATGGTCAACAAACACAGCAAACACGCCAAGCATGGAGAAGACATGCCAATCACAGAGAAGACAGTAACAGGCATGCAAAACACAGAGAAGATAGTTACAGTCATGCAAAACATGGAGAATACAACATTGAAGACATGCAAAACATAGTGAATATAGTGAATGCAAAGAAGACAATGATGATTTCCTTTTCTTTTTACTTTTCATATATATGAAATGCAAATGCAAGTACAAGGAAAGTAAGCACACCACCCATAATGCAGGAGGGACTCATCGCCACCAACCTTTAAGACTGCATATGGGGCAACAAACACACCAAACAAATCAAGCATGCCATACAAATCCCAAAGCATGGGAGGGACTCATCGCCACCAGTCTTTAAGACTATGCTTGGGAACAAACACACAATACACACACACTTAGAAGACACGAAGAAAACATGACAAATAAGCGATGGAGTGTTCTTATCTCTAGGTTCATCACCATCTCAGGCACATTATAGGTACACATCGACGATTGGGATTCACCACAACAATCACCAAAGACACACTTAAGGGTTTAGTTAGTCACAGAACTAATCCCCGCCTCTTGATGAGGACTTTTAAAAATGATAGGATGTGCATTCTCCAAGAGAAATACACCATCCCCGCCTCCGTAGAGGGTTTAAATGATTGTAAAAGATTTCAAACAAATCTCATAGTGTAGGAGGGACTCATTGTCACCAATCTTTAAGACTGCACCTAAGAACAAGCACATTGCTAACATCTACAATAGACAGCTTACCTTATATATGCCCCCACCTTAAGGTGGTTGATATCAAGTATCGATATCAAGCACATTAATGTAGGAAAGAAAACACACAAGGAAACATGAGTTCTCACAAAGCCCATGCCCCCCAGAGGTGACATGTACTTTGCGATAGCCAAATGTTCCCACAAACACATTCCTGCAAGAAAAGTGTTACTGTCCATATAATCATGATAAAAAAACAATGCATAGAGAACTGAGGAATGTGAGATTCAAGATAGTCAAAGTGCACGAAGCAGCAGTATTGTTATGTTTTGTAAGTGTGATAAGACACCATCTAGAACACATGGAATGTTTCTACTAGCAAAGCATCAAATATTATATTACAACCCCATCGTCATATAGGAACTAAGTCCAATTTTTTTTTTCTCGCTAAAGGGATGCTAGGTCCGCATTAGTATAAATGTTTTTCATCATCCACCCACTAGATAGAAACACTAGAGGAAGGGAAACAATAAATCAAGAGAGGAGAAACAAGTGCCTTAGGGACAGTCATGTAGGAGGGTGCCCCCAAATCACCAACTGCAACACTATGTCCATAAGACACAACACGCAATAGTGAAAATAGAGGAGAAGCGATATAGAAGAATGATGATACACATAGAAGAAGGGTCACAACAGAGGCAGTCTCCTAGTATCCTGGACCTTACAAGAGAATCAAGGGTCATCCCAGGAGGCCTAGTCAACACATAACACATCACGAGAGATAAAGGGTCAGAAATACTTACCTAGTAGTACCATCATACTAAATTTTAGAACTTGAGAACCTCTTGGAGAGGTACTCGATCAAGTTTTGTGTGAAGGTTGAGTGGTTCTTATGAGAATCTTGCTTGTAATTAGAAAATACATGTAATTCTTTATTATATCGAGCTTCTGGGAACACTGTGTGTAGCTTATTTTGGATCAACGTTTTGGGTCACACTCTGTGATCCATCATCAGGAAGAAAAGAAGAGAAAACATTAAGTTGTAGTTGTAGAGATAGTGACTTAAAAAGAGAGAAGGGGGGAAAGGTGGGCACGGGTAACTGTAATCAAGTAAGGAAAATAATTAGAGAGGGAGGAAAAAGAAAAGAGAAGAAGCAAGAAGGGTTGACCAAAAACCCAAAAAGGATAAAAAGGAAATATAGTAAACTAAAAAAAGTCAAAAGACAAGAAGCTAAGAAAAAAAGAAAAAGGATTGAGAAAAAAAGGAAAGAGAAATTAATAAGGAGTGGAAACAAGGAAGAAAGTGGTTTAATCTGACAAAAATAAGAGAAAACAAGAGTAAATAAATAAACCTAGATATATTATTATATGAAGACAAAGTGAGTAAACAACCAAAGAATAGAAAACTTATATATTACTATATGAAAATATTAGATAAGGCCAAGAGGGGACAGAAGGAAACAAAGGGAGCAAAAGGTCCAAAAATTAAAGGGAATTTTTTTTTTTAGAAAGTATAAATAATTATAAAAATCATAACTGTAAGTGTATATATATAGAGAGAAAGAGAGACCAAAACTGAGGATGAGAGAGAGAGAGAATGAGAGAGAGAGAGAGAGATTGCAATTAAGTTGATGCAATAAATATCAATAAATAGAGCATAGTACTAAAACAAAAGGTAAGATATATATATATATATGCACTAACTTTTTAATTTGCTCTCATATATATATATGAGCAAATTAAAAAGTTAGTGCATTTATTTATAATATTATTATATATGATATAATATAAAATAAAAATACAGATAAGAATAACCATGGATAACTAAATATAAATAATGCCTCAATGTAAATAGAAATATCTAATAAGCATATGTATATAAGATAACATAATATATATACAAAAAAGAGCACTGAATCAAAACAAAAGACAAGAAAAAAAGAGAAATAAACCAACAAGTATATAGAAATAAAAATAAAAACTATATGTATATATATATATATATATATATATATATATATATATATATATATATATATATATATATATATATATATAGTTAAGCAAGTATGAATTAAAAAGAAGAAGAGTTTATAAAATGTTTTATTATAATATAAAAATAGAACAAATAATACATGTGGATAACTAAATATAGATAATATCTAAATGCATATAGATATAAGAACCTAAACATAGACAAGAAAGTAAGTAAACAAAAACAAAGAAGATAAGATGAAGCTGAAAATAGGAAAAGAGAAGGGAAAAAAGTGATTAAATATATAGAAATAGAAAAAATGAATGTATTATCAATACGATGATGTATTAATGTATAAAGGTGTAAATAAATGAAAGCATGTTTATAAATAAAATTAGAGAATATACAAATAATACCTATATTAAACTAGCAAAATTTGATAAACCCAAACAAAAAAGGAAACATAATGTGTATGAAATTAAGTACTAATGTGAGTATAAACAAGTGGGTGAATAAAAAAGAGCTAAAATTAAAAATAAAAATAGCATGACAAGTAGGCCAGAGGAGAAAGGAACCAGGAGAGAAAAAAAGCGGGGGGGGGGGGGGGGGGGGGGGGTAAGACTAAGAGGAGGGATAAAAAGAGAAAGGAATAAGATAGGGGAAAGGAGGAAGGGTAGGGGGTACTAGGGAGGGAGAGTGGCTTAGGACATGAGAGGGGTTCAGAGGAAGGATTGAGGAGAGGAGTGGATAAAGAATAGATGGTGGGGAAGGAGAGAGGGAGAGGGGGAATAGAGGGGAGAACGAAAGGGATGGGAGAAGAACTTGGCAAAGATCAAACTAAGAAGAGAGGAGGTAAAGAGAGACTAGGGGATTAGGTCTCAAGGGAGTCTAAAATGGGATTCTAGGTATGGTTTAAGTTCCACCCCTCATCCCTATTTAGGTTGGAGGGGTTATTTCTGATGAAGATAGCCTCTTTAATTTTTCTTTTGAAGAAGTTATCTTTTTTGGCTAGGACACGGGTATCCTCGAGGTGAATATCATGTTTGGTGTTAGATTAGTGTCCTTGAGGATACCCGTGTCCTAGCCAAGGAAGATAACTTCTTCAAAAGAAAACATAAAGAGGCTATCTTCATCAGAAATAACCCCTCCAACCTAAATAGGGATGAGGGGTGGAACTTAAACCATACATGGAATCCTGTTTTAGACTCCCTCGAGACCTAACCCCCTGGTCTCTCTTTGACTCCTCTCTTCTTATTTTGATCTCTGCCAAGTTCTTCTCCCATCCCTTTAGTTCTCACCTTCGTTCCCCCTCTCCCTCTCTCCTTCCCCCCAATCTGTTCTTTATCCACTCCTCTCCTCAATACTTCCTCTAAACCCCTCTCATGTCCTAAGCCACTGTCCCTCCCCAGTACCCCCTACCCTTCCTCCTTTCCCTTATCTTCTACCAACTCTTCTTCCTTTCTCTTTTTATCCCTCTCTCTCTTCCCAGTCTCCCTCCTCTTAGTCTTACCCCCCCCTTTTTTCTCTCCTGGTTCCTTTCTCCTCTAGCCTACTTGTCATGCTCTTTTTATTTTTTATTTTAGCTCTTTTTTGTTCACCCACTCGTTTATACTCACATTTGTACTTAATTTCATACACATTATGTTTCCTTTTTTGTTTAGGTTTATCAAATTTTGCTAGTTTAGTATAGGTATTATTTGTATATTATCTAATTTTATTATTATTAGTATATTCTCTAATTTTATTTATACACATACTTTCATTTATTTACACCTTTATACATTAATACATCATCGTATTGATAATACATTCATTTTTTATATTTCTATATATTTAATCACTTTTTTTCCCTTCTCTTTTCTTGTTTTCAGCTTCATCTTATCTTCTTTCTTTTTGTTTACTTACTTTCTTGTCTATGTTTAGGTTCTTATATCTATATGCATTTAGATATTATCTATATTTAGTTATCCACATGTATTATTTGATCTATTTTTATATTACAATAATACATTTTATAAACTCTTCTTCTTTTTAATTCATATATATACATACATACATACATACAGTTTTTATTTTTATTTCTATATACTTGTTTTATTTCTCTTTCTTTCTTGTCTTTTGTTTTGATTCAGTGCTCTTTTTTTTGTATATATATATATATATATATATATATATATATATATATATATATATATATATATATATATATATAATGTTATCTTATATACATATGCTTATTGGATATTTTTATTTACATTGAGGCATTATTTATATTTAGTCATCCATGGTTATTCTTATCTGTATTTTTATTTTATATTATATATAAATGTACTAACTTTTTAATTTGCTCTCCTATATATATATATATTTCTCTCTTACCTTTTGTTTTAATACTATGCTCTATTTATTGATATTTATTGCATCAACTTAATTGCTCTCTCTCTCTCTCTCTCTCTCTCTCTCTCTCTCTCTATATATATATATATATATATATATATATATATATATATATATATATATATATATGATTCTTATAGTTATTTATACTTTCTTAAAAAAAACATTCCCTTCAATTTTTTGACCTTTTGCTCCCTTTGTTTCCTTATATCCCCTCTTGACCTTATCTAATATTTTCATATAGTAATATATAAGTTTTCTATTCTTTGGTTGTTTACTCACTTTGTCTTCATATAATAATATATCTAGGTTTATTTATTTACTCTTATTTTCTCTTATTTCTGTTAGATTAAACCACTTTCTTCCTTGTTTCCACTCATTAATTTCTATTTTCTTTTTTTCTCAATCCTTTTTCTTTTTTGCTTAGCTTCTTGCCTTTTGACTCTTTCTAGTTTACTATGTTTCCTTTTTATCCTTTTTAAGTTTTTGGTCAACCCCCTCTTGCTTCTTCTCTTTTCTTTTTCCTCCCTCTCTAATTATTTTCCTTACTTGATTACGGTTACTCGTGCCCACCTCCCCCCCCCCCTTCTCTCTTTTTAAGTCACTATCTCTGCAACTACAACTCAATGTTTTCTCTTCTTTTCTTCCTGATGATGGATCATGGAGTGTGATCCGAAACGTGGATCCAAAATAAGCTACACACAGTGTTCCTAGAAGCTCGATACAATAATCTATGATGGACTATGGAAATATCATGTCTGCTATCATGTAATTCTTGTTTCTCAAATGCTTGTGTGAGATATTTTGTTGCTTGTGAGGAGGAGAACCACTATTGTTTCAAACTGATGATAATCATCTTACTCTTTTCTAATTTTTAGTGAGTTTTCTTTGTTGATTTCATCTACCATAGGTACAAGAATCATCCTGTACTATCTCACTCTTTTCTTTTGTTAGAGTCTCTTGTTTCAGTTGTTCTATTTATTTTTCTGATGCATTTTGTTTATCTCCTAATCCTTGTAAAGATAATGGAGGAGGAACCTCAACATAAACTATATTTCTGTGTGGATCTATTATACCCATGATGTTATCATATTCCAAATAATCATCATCATCTACTTCTACTATACCATGTTCCATCATATTATTGTCAGTATGCTTAGGGAAAGGATTAATAAAGATTTGCAAATTCTAATTTGGCGGAGCAACTGACTTATTTCCATTGTCATTCACACCCAATACCTGTATCACATTCGAGTTGATGAGGTCTTGTATTTCATGTTTAAGACACATACATTGTTCAGTATCATGTCTTTGTGTCTGATAATAATGACAAAAGGCATTAGCATCAAAGTAAGGTCCTTGTGCTCTACTAGGATCCAAAGGCTTAATTGGGGGAAGCTTCATAAGATTATTACTCACAGCTTGATTCATGATAGAATGGTAAGACTCAGATATTGGAGTAAACTTTTTTTGCTGATATGGTGCCTTCTTCAGATTAGTGATACCAGACATGTGAGAAAAATTATTCAAATTTGGTCCATTAATCTTGATGAAACTCCTATTATTGTTCCTCTTAAAGTTGTTTTGCGACGGTCCACCCATGGATTGACCAACTTGAGCCAATGAGTTTTAGTTTTCATACTGACTAGACGAAAGTTGATAATCATGAAGGGTGGTACATAAATGTTGAAAGGAGTTATACTTCATCAAGAGAATCTTATCACGGATGTTAGGTTGTAGATTTGTAATAAATAACTTTTGAATATCCTCATCTTTCATCTAGTAATGAATTTGCACATAGAGAGATTGGTATTGGCTAATAAACTCAGTTAACTTCTCTTTTGGACCTTGCTTGCAATGAACTAAATCAATCAAAGACACTTGAGGTCCAATGTTTGCTTGAAAATGTTGTAAAAATTGATCAACTAATTGTAAAAAAGAGTGTATTGAATTCGGAGGGAAAGAGAAAAACCATTCTAAGGCAATATCCTTGAGAGATCGTGGGAAAATTTTTAATAACAAGTCCTCTTCAAAGTAGAAATCACTACACATAGCTGTGAATGCTGCCACATGAGTATTAGGATCACCTTTTCTACCATATTTTTCAAAGCGAGGGGTCTCAAACCTTTCAGGCATAGGAGTTCTCAAAATTGCATAAGATAGGGGATTACGAGCATGATAAGTTGGTATATTAGGTTGTGAAGAATTTGTCAAATTTGTCACTTTTTGTTGTAAAGAAGTCATGCCTTGCAAGAGTTGGTTTAAGAGGGCATCATTGGAAGATGCAGTTTACTGTGAGGAATTGGAACCAAAGTGAGGAGGTAATTGAGCCTGAGTTGTGATAGGCAGAGGCTATGAATAGTTCAATGGTGGCTGGACATATTGATAGGTGGAAGGTGGTTGTGAATAGTTATATGTAATAGGTGGTTGAGAATAGGTGGGATGGATAAGTGGTTGTGAATAAGTATTCATAGAAGAGGTCCTCTTAGAAACCAAGTTCTGATAGTTAAATCCCACAATTCTGTAATTTTGTGAACTAGTTCCATTAGATACTCTAATACTAGTGGTAGCACTACTACAAGCATTCGCATTAGTTGTTAAAATTGTCGATGTAAATGTAGACACTCCAGTGGTCGGTATAGGTGCTGATACTTGCGTATGAGACGGTGACGATATGTTTTTGATACCATTTGCACATTCAGTCTCCATCATGACATTATTGTGTACAATATGTATTAAACCCCAAACAACATTAATCCCATCTTGTCCTTCTTTTATCAATTATCTTATGTGGTGAATCACAAGGACGGCTTCTTCCGCTATCCTTTCAGTTTCCATACATGCTTGAAAATCGCCTAACTCTTTATCAAGTTTGTTTATTTTCTCATCAGGTACATGTGCGACTGCCTCAACAGTGTTGTCAACATCATGAAATACTTGATCTTCCATAGTGGTTGTAGGACGTATGATATCTTGCAAAATTTGTGTCTCTCCTTTTGTAAAGAAGGTATTCAATGGATTTTCAGAGGTAGGGATGTTAACTTCTTCAAGAACACTAGATACCGTGTGTCTTATTCTTCTTCTTAAAGGGATATTTCTATTAGGGCAGAGAGTTATAATATTCATACAGAGGTATGCAATGCTCAATGTACAAACTAATAGAACCAACCCTAAGAGAAGGATATGTTTAAGATCCAAAAATGTTTGATTTGTTTAACTCTTTTCAATGCAAATAAGTGAAAGAAAAGGTGTTGTAAGGAAATTGATCAGGGAAAGAAAATAATATGTCTAATATCAGTCTAATACAGAAATAATATCCTTCACAACACACTTTTGATGTAAATCTAGGATGATAACTAGTCAATACCTAGTGAAAATACTCTAAAATATGTGATTTTTCACAATTTTTCAATGCAAAGACCCAAAAAAAGGGATGCTGTAAATAATTTTAGGAGGTGCAGCAGATTATAGAAGTAATATTAGTCACCTAAAACCATAAAATCCATCACAGCACACTTAGAGTGCAAATCTAGGTCAAACCCTAGGGAAAATATAGCTAAAATGTGCAAATTTTCACCAAATTTTCACTGTAAGAGCCCAATAAAAAGGTGTTGTAAATAATTTTAGGAGGGGAAGTAGATAATAACCCTAATAACATCTAAATAGTGCAGAAAAATTCTTTACAACATGCCTATGGTGCAAATCTAGAGAGACGATAAGGGCAAAATCTAGTGAAAAATTAGGGTTTCAAACCCTAGGCATGAAATTTTGAAAGCAAACCATTATGATGCAACACTACAGTTAGAAATCAGTCCTAATGAGTGTTTTTTAAAGGGTAGTAAAATCTGAAACAAGATTTTGACTACAAACCCTAAGTAATGCCAAACTAGGTTATATGGAAAAATGCACAATTTCAAGCAATTTTCAAGAATTTAATCATGAAAATGCAATCTAAATGAATATTGAATGAAATATTTCTGTATTTCAAATCAGATCTAATGATAATGATAAAAATTTAATGAAATTCAATGTAAATTAATATAAATTATTTGAAAATGCAAGCTAAAAATGCCATTTTTTTTTCAAAATTTTCATTTTTTTTGTTATTTTTCAAATGCAATAAGATGAACAATGATATGAATGACTGAAATGAATGTAAATATGAATCACAACACTTAGCAAGGTGCAAATTTCAAAAGAACACAGGTTCACCAAAATGTTTAAGGTGAAAAAGATGAAAAGGATTTGTTTGTGAGGGGGTTTGTATGAATCCTCCTTTCACCTCAAACATTCAAGGACTTCAACCGAATAAGAAACCTACTATCAGGTTTTTAGTCACTTGGAATAGCAAGGAAAATTAGAATTGTGTGATTTAGTTGTTTGATTATGCCCAATTATGCTCAAAAGCCTAATTATGCAAATTTAGAAGCAAACAAACAAATTATAGAAAATGCTTGCACATAAAGATACCAAATGATAATCAAATGCATACCAATTTTTGAAGTTCAAAAAATGGAAAAGTCAAGGACTAATGAGTGGGTGCCCTAGTTTAGTGCCATCATTTTCTTTAGGACCTGGGAACCTTATCTGCAACTTGTTTCTATTATTCTGGAGATTCTTCAGTTGTGGGATTCAGAGGACTAATGAGCGGGTGCCTGAGTCCAGGTCCCTATTTTCTCTTCAGACCTGCAATTTTGATAGTCTGCAACATCTCCTGCAACTCCACTTTTTCTTCTCCTACAACCTGTAACCTACAATCATGGAAAAATGGGTTGGGGGTTGTGGTGTTTAGAGGCTTGCCTCAGTCAAGCCCTGGAGAGACATTCAAGTCTTTCGAACACCATTGTCAGATAAAGAGTGCATATCCCAATAGGATAGAGGCAAAATCTAAATGATAAATGATTGAAAACACAAATGATATCACCTTGTTGTGAAGATCTCATGGAAGGAAGAAGTTCTTCATGCCATGAGGAGATGGATGCCAAATTTGCAAACACAAACACAATAACAATGCTCTGCTTTGCAACATAATGAATATTTTGAATGCTCTAACCACAAGAATGCCTAAAGATCACAATTACCATCTAGTTTACTAATGATAACCTAATCATGATTATATATGCAACTACAAACATTCCTGCTAAGAATTTCATAATTCAAACTTACTGTGTCGACATAGGACCTAATTAATGGTCATAAACTGACACTTAAAATTTAGGCCTGACCCAAAATAGGGTAGGACTAGGGCGTGGGCGCCCAAGTCCTCCCCCTATTTTAGGAAAGCATCATGTTAAGTGTATCCCTTAAGTCCTATTTTCCATGAAACATCATGGTTTTCTCATCAGGAGTCATCAAAATCATGCAAGATGTCCTAAATGCATAAATAAGACCCAGGAGCTAAACCTTAACAGGGAAAAGGCCCCAAGGAGACATTTTCCAATGTAACACCCATGACTGAGTCTCACCAACCACTAGGCATACCATCACATCAGCGCAGAGAATATTCCTCCGCACCATTCCATGGCACACTCCCGTGATGAAACAAGAAGCAAGCATGTAACAATTTCTCCATCACATAAGATTCTAGGCCTACCACTTCTAGATCAACCTATTGACCTATTTTTCCTCTGTCCAGAGCCAAATAGTTCACCTTGTATTTTCCTTGAAAATGTTTTAGAAAATGCATGTACAAGGTGTAAATTCTTTAATTACTCATGCTCTGTCTTGCCAAATTTCCTAAAAACTTGCCTAAAGATTCCTTGCAAAAAACCTAGAAAAACCTAGAAATCTTTTAGCTTCAAGTATTTTCTATCACTCGGATTTCTCAGTTTCATGCTTGTATTTCAATATGAAAATTTGAATGTACATTCAAATATACATTCATCATTGTATGTTTGGAATATACATTCGTAATATGCAAGGGCCTAAGTGCAATTGGCAAACATGCAAGGTTGATATACAAGTGTTGATATACATTGGCGGGCCAAAAAAGGAGTTAAGTCGGCCTTAAAAAAAGGTGAAAAGTGATTATATGCATCTTAGAATGTACATTGGGTTTGTATGTGCATTTGGGGAATCTGTCGTAGATTCCCAGAATATTCTACGCCTATATATCGGGATAGAATGTATATCGGGTTTGTATGTTTGCACATACAATGGGTATATACAAGGCGCATATACAAAGAGGCCAACATGCATTTGCTACAGTGAAAAGGAGATTGTATGTGTTCAACATACAATGAGAATGTACAAGGTAGAATGTATATCAGGTAGATGCATCAGCGGCGAATGTGCAAAGGGTCAAGTACAAAGGGCACATACAAAGCCTTTTGCATATCGGCAATATGCATTTGAATATACAAAGGCCGAATGTGCAAATGGTGGGGTCCACGATATACAAAGGCGTTTGTATATCTGCCACATACAAAGAAAAAATGCAAGTCAAATATACAAGGGCAATATACAAAGAGGAAGAGATACAAGGCGGATCTGATAGCAATTCCAATCCGCTCCATAAACATTTGAGGTCTGCGCTATGCATGTTGCATTTGTATGTTGCGATATACAAGCCTACATACAAAGGGATACATACAAGCTGGACCTGACCCAGAAGTTAATTCTGACAAATTCAAGTGTCGAGTCCACGGCTTGTATGTATAAGTGCTTTGTATATTTGAACATACAAAGAAATATACAAAGAAAGGTGATACAAGCCGGACCCGACAGAGCAATCAAATACAGCTAATGGTCGTTTTAGAGTCCACAGCTTGTATGTTTGCGATATACAAGTTCAGATGCATTTGAAAAGATACAAGGCGGACCCGACCCAGAGATCAAGTTTGGCATATTCAGCGTTTGAGTCCGCAGTTGCATGCATGTGTGTGATTGTATGTTGGCAATATGCAAGGCTCACATACAAGGACATTTCAGAGGCCAATTCAGATGTTGAATAAACGCACATACAAAGCAGTTTGTAGATGGCCGATAGTAGATTCAGTTTTTAGTGACGTTTCTCAAACCAACTCAGCGACCAATCAAGTGGTGCCACGTGGCAGGTGATACATGGGCTGATTCAAAAGGGTAAAGGCCCACATTTGTATGCAGTTTCAAATGCATATACACAGGGCGATTTCAAAGGGCCGTTTAGGCGCCAAAAGCAAAGGGATATACAAGAGATTTTTGGCATGACTTTATACATCGGTGGCTCGACTGAAGGTCATCCCGACAGCCCGATACAGCCCAATATACAAAGCGCTTGGCATATGTAAAAGAAGTTACAGAGAAGGTTTTAGATGCCGATTCAGGCGGCAATTTCAAGCGATATATACACAGATGCAAAGCTATATATACAGGTGGTTGACCAAACCTTTGACCGCCTGTATCTCCTTCATCCTAGCGAATTTTGACATGCTGCAAGAGGCAAAAATGCTCATTTTTGCCTTCTCTTTCATTTAGCGGGGTTTTTTTTGGGGGGGGTTTTGTCACTTTTCATTTTCGTATCTGGACTTGCATATTTTGAGCAACTAGACGTTTCAGTGACTTTTCTAAGGAAGAATGCAGATATTTGTTGCATTCATTGCTACAGGAGGATGTTCAGTAGCTCACATTGATGATAAAAAATATCTTCCATCGTTTCAAGGGGGCAGATTGATGATGCAGTAGCTTGCATTGAAGACCAAAAGGTATCTTCCATCTACCCGATTCCAGATCTTCTGCGCCATAACTTCTTGCAGGTGGACAGTCATTAAAAGGCATATATTTTCTGCAGCTCTTAGAGCGAATTTTGTAACCGACTTAGGTTAGTTTGGAATGCTATTTATATGCATTCGAGAGATGTAAAGAGGGTTGGGAATTTTTTGGCATTTGAGGCTTTTCTGTTTCCAAACAGAGCTTTCTGCTACTATAACTGTGCCTTCCCACTGAATATATGCAAGTTATTTTTACCTCTTTTACTCATTTTTTAGTCATAGTGTGAATTTTCATAGGATTGTCTATGAATATTTCATTCCTCTCAATCATTATGTTTCTCACCTCTGCTAGGATCAGTTGAATCTGTGTATGTCATACTTGCTGTATTTGGTTATGCTGTGCATTTTCTCAGTTCTATGAAAGTTTCTTTTTATCAGTCTGGTGCATCACCCTTAGTTTCAGTTTTCCTATTTTTGTCTTTCATTCAAAAGCATTCCTTCTCCCTTTTCCTCTGAAGATTTAGTAGTTTTAGGTGATATCCAGTCAAGGAAGCCGGCCTTCTCCAAAGTTCTGATCTCATTTAGCAAAGTCCCACACTTAGAAATCATTCCCATGTTACTCCAAATTGCTAAAGTTTCACAATTGCAGCAAAGGGTGCAAATCTGGGTGATAACAACTTTGGCACGCCCGGTGGGACAGAGAATTAGAAAATAATCAAAATACTATCTCTTATTGCTGGTTTTGATGTGCAGCCAATAATTTTCAGACCTGTGAGAGGTTAAAGCTTGCATATCTAGCGACTCATACTGAGGAAAGACACGCAGATCAGTTCTGCTATTACACTATATGAGAAAAATTTAAACTCAGAGTTCAAGCTCATTTGACTATTTGCAGTTGTCACCACCTAGAAGACAAGGGAGAGCTGTAGCAAGGACCCCAGTTTCCAAGAGAGTACAATCAACTCTCCAGGTTTCAGGTCAGTTGCACCTATAGTCCCTATATCAATTCAAGCAATCCTACCTCTAGTCATTCAAATGGCAAGGAATCAACCATTTGTGGCTTTTGATGGGGGCAGCCCATTGAATTTAACTGTACATGATGTTATACCTATGGCAGCTTTGAAGAGTCTACCTTATTTCACAGGGGAGAATCAAACTACCCCTATTGAACATATTAGAGACGTGGCTTCTCTATGCGGGGTTCATCATATAACTCAAGAGAATGTAGCCATCAAGTTGTTGGCTGCCTCTTTCAAGGGAAAAGCATTGCAATGGTTTAGGAGTTTACTAGTGCAAACTATAGGAACCTGGGATGATCTAGGTGATAAGTTAAACAAGCAATTTCAAGACAAATCAGACAACTTGTCATTGGTTGAACAGATGACTACCATAAAGAGAGCTCCCCAGGAGCAAATGATGGATTTCAACTTCAGATTTCAAAAGACATGGGACATAATTCCTGTCATGGTAAGGCCTCTAGCTAAATATGCTTTTCTATATTTTTTGAAAGCCCTAAATAGTGATATTTCAGTGATGATTCAATCATTAGGAGGGACTAGTTTAGCTGATGCATATGAAATAGTTATTAGAGCAGAGAATAGCCTGATTCAGGCCGGAAAAATTGCACCTAGACCACCAATGCGCATCTTCCCCGAGATTCAAGCTTCAATGCCCTTACCAATTCCATATTTTGCCCCTTTACCTACTACTACAGAATTACCAAGTGCTGCTAATTCTAAAAATGTTGCTTCTAGCTCATCACAAGAGTTGAAAGATATTAAAAATAGCCAACAAAAAATAGAGAACATCTTGCAAACTTTTGGGAATGAGTTGGTAAACATCAAAAAGTAGCAGTCCCAGAGCAGGCAGCCTTATCAGCCACAACCTCAAGGGCAAAATCAGCCTTATCAAGGGCAAAACCAACTATATCAGGCCAACAGGCCTCCATATCAAAGCAATTACCAGGGTACCAGGTAGAATGTGAACCAAAGGCCTTTTCAACCTTACAATCTGGTGCCCATTAATGCTATTAAGGATCTTGTTCCTGTTTAGAATAACCTTGCAACTGAATACAAATGGTGTTTTCCATGCAATAAACCACACAATCAGGTAGCCTGCTCGAATGGGATTATAAACCAGGCTCTGATGGTGCAAAATGTTACAGTCTCACAACCAAGCAACCCAAATGGTGGGACTGTGCAACAACAAGAGCAGCCTCAGAATGATTCTGCCTTCATAAATTGGCAAGAAGGTGAATTTTGTCGTCTAAACAATGATCATACTCCAGTGGCAGCAAACACAAGAGCCAAGAAGAGGGGTTATGAGGTAGAACAAACAACAAATAAAGGAAAAGGACTTGCTGACGCTTCTACATCCCATGTTCCCCATATTTTACAAAGAAACACTTCAGCAACAGCAAGGGAAATACCTCATTTGCAGGCTGATACTACTGCTACAAAGTCACAACAAAAGGTAGTTGTCACTTCACCTTTCAATATTATTGAAAATATGAAGAAGATGAATGTGACAACGTCTATGTGGGATTCCCTAGCCATCCCAGGCCAAAAAGACATATTGCAATCTGCCTTGTCTGATTTGAAAATGTCCAATGATACAATTGTTAACCTAACTAGCGTTGTCCTTACCAATTCATCCCATGACAACAGCAAACAGCCAAACAAAAGTGCCAAACCACTACCTTTTTATGTCTTTAATAATTGGAGACAAATTGGTACATAACTGCATGGTAGATAGTGGTGAAAGTAGTTATGTGATGCCGAAACAGATTGCAGACCAACTAGGGTTGAAATACCAGCCCCTAGAGAAAGGTGTTCTTCAATTAGATGGCATAGCTGTTAATACTGTAGGTGTGATCAAAGACTTAGGTCTCACTCTGCACACTTGCCCAAATGTTTCCATTTCCCAGGAGGTATTCATCATAGATTTGCCTCCCTATTTTGCCATGTGTTTATCAAGAGAATTCACAGCCAAAATAGGAGGATATTTATCCTCAGACTGGTCCCACATGTTTTTTAGGACCAGATATGGCACAAAGGTGACCCTAAAATCTAAATTTCTTTCAAATCATCACATAGAGCCTTATGTTCCAAGTGATGTTAATGCAAATTGCATTATCTTTGATAACCCTGAACTTGTTGTTGCCCAAGAACTACAAGCTGAAAGTATACCAGGGATGCTATTAAAGGAGTGGGCCTTGGAAAATGTTGTTGATGATCCTAGGGACACATCCAAGAAACTGGTATGGGGGTTTACATACTCCATTAACCTGAAACAACAATTCCAAATCTGGTAAAGGATGCAGAATAGCAGACATAATAGAAAAATGAGGTTTGGGAAATGTATTTTGATGGCTCAAGGAATAAGAATGGATCTGGTGGTGGTGCAATGCTTGTATCTCCACAAGGTGAAAGGTATTATTTTTCTTTCTATTTTGCCTTTGCATGTACAAATAACACTGCTGAGTATGAGGGCTTGATCTAAGGTTTGTAGTGGGCAAGAAAGAGGAAAATTGGTTGTTTACAGGTCTACGATGACAGTGAACTCATTGTAAATCAGGTGAGAGGGCTGCATGTTACAAAAAATGATGTTTTGAAATGCTACAAGCATAGGGTATGGGACATGATTGAAGAGTTTGATGCTTTCAATCTGATCTCTATTCCAAGAAATCAGAATTCCCATGCTGATAGTTTAGCTGCAATTGGGGCCTAGTTTGACATCCCCATTGATATTCAAAGAGAGAAGGTGCAACCCCATGTAAAAATAGTGGACAGGCCTTCTATCCCTGACAATAACATTTATTGGTAGGTTTTTGAGAGTGATGAACAAATCCTGCGTTTCATGTTAGAGGAGGATGAGTTTTCCATGATGAATCAGGATAAACTCAAACAACAATATGAGGATGGTCAAGTTATTCAGTTAAGGACAAACAAACTTCCCAAAGGATTGGTAACCTTGGAGTCTATTTTTGGGACTGATGACCAGCTAGAGAAGAGTAAAACTAGCATGCAGGTCAAAGAGGAACATTACGAGGAGCTGGAAATTTTCAAAGGGAAGCTTCTCAAAATAGGTAAAATTTGTTCCCCTGAAGATAGGAAAGCCTTCATTGCTCTGTGTCAAGAGTTTGAAGATGTGTTTGCTTGGGATTATTTAGACCTAAAGGGGTTTGACCCTCATATTGCCCAGCATACCATAGAGTTAGAACCAGGTACAAAGCCTATGAGGCAAAAGCAAAGACCCCTAAATCCAAAGCTAGAGCCCCTGATGATTAAAGAGTTAACCAAGCTGATCGAGGGAAGGATCATTTTTCTGATCAAGCATACTTCTTGGGTCTCCAACCTTGTCCCTGTGAGAAAAAAAAATGGAGAGATTAGGCTGTGTGTCAATTTTAGAGACCTCAATAGAGCCTCCCTAAAAGACCACTACCCGCTGCCCTCAATGGAGCAAATTTTGCAAGTAGTGGCTAGTTCTAAAAGATTCTCCTTGCTTGACAGATATTCTGGCTATAATCAAGTGTTAGTCAAGGAAGAGGATCAGTTCAAGACCGCTTTCACCACCAGATGGGGTACCATGGCCTACAAAAGGATGCCCTTTGGTCTGTCAAATGCTAGCTCAACTTTTTAGAGAGCTATGGACATGGCTTTTAAGGGTTTGCTGTATAAACTGGTGCTTGTGTATTTAGACGACATCACAGTTTTTTCTAAGAATGCATCTAAACATTTATCCCATTTGAGGCAAGTGTTCAAGAGATGCAAAGAGTACAGGATATCACTCAATCCCAAGAAATGCATTTTTGTTGTGCATGAGGGCAAGCTGCTAGGGCATGTTGTGTCGAAGGAGGGCATTACCATTGATCCTGAAAGAGTAAAGGCTATTTTGCAGTTGCCTTTACCCAGTCATAAGAAGGGGCCATAAAGTTTTATTGGCAAAATTAATTTTCTGTGAAGATTTATACCCAACATCGCAAATCTACTAAAGCCTTTGACGTCTATGTTGAAGAAGAGCACAGTTTTTAGTTGGACAACAGAGGCCAAACTCAACTTTGAGTCCATAAAAGAGGCATTATCAGCTGCACCAATGCTGGTAAATCTGGATTCTCCAAAGATTTCATACTGTATGCTTATGGCGGCCTGGATACAATTTCTGTGATTCTGGCACAACAGCAGAGTGACGGCTTTGAACAGCCAATCGCTTTCTTTAGTCAGGGGATGGAGGAGTATGAGAAAAGGTATAGCTTCATTGAAAAACATGTCCTTGCAGTGGTAAGAAGCCTAAAAAAGTTTAGGCATCTTGTTTCTAATAACAAGATACATTTGATGGTTGCTCACCCTAGCATGAAGGAGTTCTTGTTAAGTAAAGATGTTAATGAGAAAAGGGTTGGTTGGATCACCAAAGTCATGGAATATGACGTGGAGATCAAGATAACCAAGCTTGTCAGAGGTAGAGGACTCAGTGAGCAGCCCGCTACCAGTTCTGGAAAAGAAGTAGAAAAAGAGGATGAGGTGCTTCTAACCATTGAAGATGCACCTCAGGATGATACAGCAGCAGTGGGCACGAGTTGGGTTAATAACATGACTCAATTTTTGCAAACTGGTAAATGTCTAGCAGATTTGGATAGAACCAAGAGAAGGTACTTTAGACTGCAGTTTGTTCCATACATTTTAATAAATGGCATCCTTTTCAAAAAGGATTTTAATGGTGTATTGTTAAGATGCATTGACAATGATCAGACTGACAAGGTGCTGCATGAGTTTCATGATGGAATAGCAGGGGGTCATTTTGCCCCAAAGACTACTGCTTGGAAAATAATGAGAGCTGGATATTACTGGCCCAACTTATTCAAGGATGCCCATGCATGGGCTAGAAAATGTGTAAAATGTGGCATATTTGCAGGCAAAGAGAGGCTGCCAGCTTTACCTCTACAGCCAATTCAAATAGAGCAGCCCTTCATGAGATGGGGCATTGATTTTGTAGGTCCCATTAACCCACCATCAAGTGCAGGCCATAGGTGGATACTTACAGCTACAGACTATTTCACAAGGTGGACTGAAGCAGTGGCTCTGAAGGAATCAAATGAAAATACTGTTTTGAATTTTTACCAAGATTTGATATCTAGATTTGGGGTGCCTGAGTCAATTATCTCAAACAATGCTTTAGCCTTTGTTGGATTAAAGGTAACTAACTGGGCTGTTAAGAATGGGATCTATCTGAATACTTCATCAAATTATTACCCACAAGGTAATGGTTTGGCTGAATCTACAAATAAGAGCATCATAAGGATTGTTAAAAGATCAATGGAAGACAACCAGAGGACCTGGCACGCTAATCTGAAATATGCCTTATGGGCAGATAAAATAACTCCCAAGAGGTCTATTGGGAACTCCCCATATATGTTAGTTTATGGGAAAGAGGCAAGATTGCCTATATCTGTGGAGCTGCCAGCACTTGATATCATGAATCAGCTGGAGATATTTGAAGAAGAAGATCCCATGACTGTCAGATATGCTCAACTCATGGAGCTTGAAGAAATCAGAGATAAGGCCATGAAAACTATGGAGTATCATCAGCTTCAGACCAAAAGAAATTTTTATCAGAAGGCCACTCACAGAATCTTTAGGGAGGGTGATATGGTGCTCAAATGGGATGAGTTGAAAAGCAGACTAGGAAAGCACTCCAAGTTTGACATGTGGAGTGGCCCATTTCTCATTACTGAATGCAAGGAGCACAATGCATTTTAGTTATCAAGCATGGATGGACAAAATTTCCCTATCCCAGTCAATGGGATACACCTCAAGAGGTGTTTTGAGGTATGAGTGCCTTGAAAATCAGTAGATTAGATTTCTTGCTTTCAATAAGTGTTGCTGCACAATAGTTTAGATTCCCTTTTTGTTTTCCCTAAGTGTTGTCTAGCACAATTGGATGGATTGCCTTCTGCATTTTTTCTTGGTTTGATCTTCCAAGTTTTCTTCACTGCCAATATGCTAAGTTGCTAAGGTCAGGATTGTTTATCAAGATGTATTCCTAGTCTCTGTGTGACTCCATACCCAATGGATGCTTAAGGCCACTGATCTAATTGTTTAGCAGACAAACATCCCATAGAGGTCACCAAATTGTTGACCTATTTTTCCTCTGTCCAGAGCCAAATAGTTCACCTTGTATTTTCCTTGAAAATCTTTTAGAAAATGCATGTACAAGGCGTAAATTCTTTAATTACTCATGCTCTGTCTTGCCAAATTTCCTAAAAACTTGTCTAAATATTTCTTGCAAAAAACCCAAAAAAACCCAGAAATCTTTTAGCTTCTAGTATTTTCTATCGTTGAGATTTCTCATTTTCATGCTTATATTTCAATATGCAATTTTGAATGTACATTCAAATATATATTTGCCATTGTATGTTTGGAATATACATTCGCAATATGCAAGGGCCTAAGTGCAATCGGCAAACATGCAAGGTTGATATACAAGTGTTGATATACATTGGTGGGCCAAAAAAGGAGTTAAGTCGGCCTTCAAAAAAGGTGAAAAGTGATTGTATGCATCTTAGAATGTACATCGGGTTTGTATGTGCATTTGGGGAATCTGTCGCAGATTCTCAGAATATTTTGTGCTTGTATATTGGGATAGAATGTATATCGGGTTTGTATGTTTGCACATACAATGGGTATATACAAGGCGCATATACAAAGAGGCCAACATGCATTTGCTACAGTGAAAAGGAGATTGTATGTGTTCGACATACAATGAGAATGTACAAGGCAGAATGTATATCGGGTAGATGCATCGGCAGCGAATGTGCAAAGGGTCAAGTACAAAGGGCACATACAAAGCCTTTTGCATATCGGCAATATACATTTGAATATACAAAGGCCGAATGTGCAAATGGTGGGGTCCACGATATACAAAGGCGTTTGTATATCTGTGACATACAAAGGCGTTTGTATATCTGCGACATACAAAGAAAAGATGCAAGTCAAATATACAAGGGCAGTATACAAAGAGGAAGAGATACAAGGTGGATCTGATAGCAATTCCAATCTGCTCCATAAACATTTGAGGTTCGCGCTATGCATGTTGCATTTGTATGTTGCGATATACAAGCCTACATACAAAGGGATACATACAAGCCGGACCCGACCCAGAAGTTAACTCTGACAAATTCAAGTCTACAGCTTGTATGTATAAGTGCTTTGTATATTTGAACATACAAAAAAATATACAAAGAAAGGTGATACAAGCCGGACCCGACAAAGCAATCAAATACAGCTAATGGTCGTTTTGGAGTCTGTGGCTTGTATGTTTGCGATATACAAGTTTAGATACATCTGAAAAGATACCAGGCGGACCCGACCCAAAGATCAAGTTTGGCATATTCAGCGTTTGAGTCCGCAGTTGCATGCATGTTTGTGATTGTATGTTGGCAATATGCAAGGGTCACATACAAGGACATTTCAGAGGCTGATTCAGAGGCCAAATAAACGCACCTACAAAGCAGTTTGTAGATGGCCGATAGCAGATTTAGTTTTCAATGACATTTCTCAAACCAGCTCAGTGACGAATCAGGTGGTGCCACATGGCAAGTGATACAAGGGCCGATTCAAAAGGGTAAAGGCCCACGTTTGTATGCAGTTTCAAATACATATACATAGGGTGATTTCAAAGGGTCGTTTAGGTGCCAAAAGCAAAGGGATATACAAGAGATTTTCGGCATGACTTTATACATCGGCGGCTCGACTGAAGGTCATCCCGACAGCTTGATACATCCTGATATACAAAGCACTTGGCATATGAAAAAGGAGTTACAGAGAAGGTTTTAGATGCTAATTCAAGTAGCAATTTCAAGCAATATATACACAGATGCAAAGCGATATATACAGGTGGTTGACCAAAACTTTGACCACTTGTATCTCCTTCATCCTGGCGAATTTTGACATGCTGCAAAAGGCAAAAATGCTCATTTTTGCCCCCTCTTTCATTTGGCAGGGTTTTTGAGGGGTTTTTGTCACTTTTCATTTTCGTATCTGGACTTGCATATTTTGAGCGACTAGACGTTTCAATGAGTTTTCTAAGGTAGAATGCAGATATTTGTTGCATTCATTGCTACAAAAGGATGTTCAGCAGCTCACATTGATGATAAAAAATATCTTCCATCGTTTCAAGGGGGCAGATTGATGATGCAACAGCTTGCATTGAAGACTAAAAAGTATCTTCCATCTACCTGGTTTCAGATCTTCTGCGCCATAACTTCTTGCAGGTGGACAGTCATTAAAAGGCAAATATTTTCTGCAACTCTTAGAGCGAATTTTGTAACCGATTTAGGTTAGTTTGGATTGCTATTTATATGCATTCGAGAGATGTAAAGAGGGTTGGAAATTTTTTGGCATTTGAGGCTTTTCTGTTTCCAAAAAGAGCTTTCTGCTACTGTAACTGTGCCTTCCCACTGAATATATGCAAGTTATTTTTACCTATTTTACTGATTTTTTAGTCTTAGTGTGAATTTTCATAGGATTGTCTGTGAATATTTCATTCCTCTGAATCATTATGTTTCTCACCTCTGCTAGGATCATTTGAATCTATGTATGTCATACTTGTTGTATTTGGTTATGTTGTGCATTTTCTCAGTTCTATGAAAGTTTCTTTTTATCAGTCTGGTGCATCACCCTTAGTTTCAGTTTTCCTATTTTTGTCTTTCATTCAAAAGCATTCCTTCTCCCTTTTCCTTTGAAGATTTAGTAGTTTTAGGTGATATCCAATCAAGGAAGCCGGCCTTCTCTGGAGGTCTGATCTCATTTAGCAAAGTCCCACACTTAGAGATCATTCCCATGTTACTCCAGATTGCTGAAGTTTCACAATTGTAGCAGAGGGTGCAAATCTAGGTGATAACACAACCATCATCGTAGTAGCGCATGCTCAACAGATCTAACAGTTATAGGACATGTGATGATGTGATAGCTCTGAATCTATCCATCCAATCTTAGGAAATGGTTGCTTTATAGAAAACTGGTTACTAAGCTCATGGGGTTGGTGGTGAATGAAGCTAAGGACATTATATCATCATTTAAACATGTGGTGATTGTCTATCACAAGTTAACACAAAATCAGAACAAATATTGCACAAAAGGCTCAAGGGTTTAGGATTTTAGCTTGTAGTGTTCAAATTTAGTCATTCGCAAGTCCTCAAACAAGTAGATTGTAAGAGGCTCCACCAAACTTCAAACAAGAGTTAAAATTTTTGCATCTCAAATGCTAGCTTTAATTACTTGAAACTAATTTTTCAAGACTCCATTATTTGTGGGATATCTTAGACTTCTTCGTTGCCCAACAGATAATTTAATAAATATCCTAGGTGGGAGCTCTTTCTAGGACCATTTTGATAATTTAGGGTTGTTATAGATGGAGGGCTTTACTAGGGTTTAGCACTAGGGCATATAGTAACCTCCAAAAAATACAATTCTAGAGAAAAATAAAAATAAAATACCCTATAATTTTGATTTTACAAACCTCTTGCATAAACCCTATCCCTTACAATTTCAATATCCCCAATAATTCTTTAACTCCTCATATGGAAATAAGCAAGTTACATACCCATAGAAACCACAAGAGAGACTCTAAGAATTCACTCTTTAATGAGGGCATCTTGAAAGCTAGAGCATGTTCTCGCATAAAGAAACACCATAATTCTTTGAATTCACAAGTGTTTTCTCAAAGAATAGTGGCTCAAAAAATATATGGCTTCATTAATGGAACTTGAGCTAAATCACATTGAATATTTGAAGATGTCACTTCAACTAAACCTTTTGAACACTTGAGGGTAATCAACAGTTGATTTTGAAATTGCTTTTAGATTAAAAGTTGAGTGGGCTTCGATGAGATGTAACATATAGGTGAATAATCCTCCCTAGAAAACCCCCTCTAGCTTGCAACGAATGAGAAAATAACATGTTGAGCACAAATTACTAATACAAGAGTTGCATCTAGGTCCACAAGTAATCTTGCATCAACAAAAAAATATTCTCTAATCAAATAGAAAACATGGGTATCATAAAAGAGCTTAATGGGTATCACCAGTTCAAGTTTGGTGCAATTTGGATAAAAATTGGTGAAGTTATGCTAATTGGTTGGTTCATCAATCATTCATTCAGCTAGATGACTATTGAGACATTGGAGATAGACTTGGTGATTGGCATATAGCGATTAGTGCTTATTGATTGGTACTTGTCAGTTGGCACTTGTCAGTTGACACATTAGTGATTAAAACACTGGTGATTGATACACTGGCACTCCTTGGTGTTCATCCCTAACGTTTACTAGCTCTCACTAGCGCACACTGGTTGGAACTCTTTAGCACTCCCTGGCACTCACCAGCATTCACTGGTTGGTACTCACTAGCGCTTCTTGGCACTCCTTGGTGCTCATTGGCACTCACTGGTTGGCACTCAATGGTGCTCCCTAGTGCTGCCTGGAATTCACTAGCTCTCTTTGGTACACATTGGTTGGCACTCCCGAGTGCTCACTAGCACTCCCTAGCACTCACAAGAACTCACTAGTTGGCACTCACTGGCACTCCCTGGCACTCACTGGTGCTCACTGGTTGGCACTCACTGGCACTCACTAGTGCTCCCTAGTAGTCACTAGCACTCATTAGTACTCCTTAGCACTTAATAGTGCTCATTGGTGTTCACTAGTTGGAACTCACTGGCACTCCTTGGCACTCAACAACTAGTGCTTTGTGGTCAATGCCCAATGGTTGATGCTCAATGATGGCTCACACTCCTTGTTGGCAAGAGACACTGTGTGGCTTCATAAGTGTTGTCATTGATGACAACAAAGTCTATCCCACACATCCGCAGTACACAATATGCCTTTACCGAAAGTCAGATTGAAGAATGTTTTGGTCTGGTGAACAAGAACAGAGTATGTAACAAGGTCTGACAATCAGGTCCAAATCTCTCAAATGGTATAACTCAGTAAGTTGCGGACTTGGACAAGTCAAGAGGGGTATCATGACTACTGTATTCCAGAGATTTAGCCTCCGCTGATAAAGCATGAAAAATATATGAGCATCTGAGTGTTGGGTTCCAATCAAGCAGAGCAGATAGAGGAAGAACTGACCGGCAAAGTATCAGACCTCAATCCGGATGAATAAAAGGTGTTGATCAAGCAATTTGTGGGATTATACATGTTGGCCGACATGATTAATGACTTCTATGCCTATGTTTTTGATACGCATCACAAATCAAGCATGGATTCAGCTAATAGATTAATTACTTGCATTGTTCTTGTTGGCGACTAGAAAGTTGATAAAAATCCTTGATGCGGATATATATACCAGATAGATTTCAGCATATAAGTGTGTGTGTGTGTGTGTGTGAACAAGTGATGAAATAAAGTGCAAAGAAAGGCAAAGATAAGTGTAAGAGTTGCATTTCAAGTCTGGTATATGACAGAGCAACATCATTAAACAAAGGAACAATGAAGTGCATCAGATCAGTGTATTGTGCCTAACCAGAACTGAACTCTTGCATTTGTAGATGCTTCTCATCAGTTCAAACACTTGATTATCTTCTGTAAGTTCTATAGACAGTGAGTCTTTTGTAGGCAGTATGCCTCTTGTGAGCAGTGTGCTCGGGCAGTGAGCCCTAATTGGCAAGTACCATTTTGTACTCCTTTATTCTTTTAACAGAGAATACAATCTTGGGTTAGTCACCCTGTGGTTTTTCCCTTAACAGGGTTTCCACGTAAAAATCCTTGTGTTATGTGTGTTGATTTTATTTATGTTCTTATGATTACATATGCTTTCATGTTTTAATGCAACACTGAATATTAAGATAACAAAAGAGAAGAAAGTTAAGGAAATTTTGAGATAGCTGATTCACCCCCCCTCTCAATTATCTATCTTGTTTCCAACATTCCTTAGGCTGGTGATAGTCAGCTTGCAATAGTTGGGCTAGTGATAGTCGGGTTGGCGATAGTCAAATTGGTGATAGACAACTGGTGATAGTCAGTTGGTGATAGCCAAGATGGCAATAATCAAGCTGGTGATAAATGGTTGGTGATGGCTAGGCTAGCGATAGACAGGTTGGTGATAGATGATTGGCGATAGTCAGGCTAGTGATAGGTGAGATGGCACTAAAGATGGGCGATTACTCACTCAGCATAGTGTTATTCTCCAAAGGTTTAGAGGTGCCAATGAAATTTCACAAAACTTGTACATTATCGATGAATTATAGATGTGGATTTCCATTAAAATTAGTTATTGTGATTATTACACAAGCATTCTCATTAATCCATTCTTGTAATTTGAAAGATCAAGTGGTTGTTAAAACATCTAAACTTTCAGTTTTGTAATTGATGTTGGAGTAACTATTTACTTCCTTTTGAGAAGTATAAATAGGGTAATTATTCTTGTTTAGAGAGAGGGGGAAATCTAGAGAAAATCATATATTAAAGACTCTTGGTGTGAGGGTCTGGAGAGTTGTATTCTATTTGTAACTTTGTACTCCCGAAACACTGAATTGTTGCAAATAATAAAACATTCTTATTCTGTTAATTATTTTGTTTTATGTTTGGGTATTGGCTACTCATCCTAACTCTCTAATAAGACACTTGGTATTTGACCTGCATCAAGCGGTAGCAAAGCAAGGCTTTCTTTTTAGGAAGTGATACATTGCAGAGAATTTGAAGTTTTAAAATATTGTCTCAAAGGACTCGAGAGGGTATTTGCAGGTGTAAAGAGAAGTCCTGCAATTACAAAGGGTTGAAGGAGACATTAGAGTTGTGAGTAGAGGAAATTTTATTTTCCACAGTGTGTGTGGATAGCAAACAGTAGAGATTGTATTTTGAGAAGATGACCTCAAGAAGAAGAGTTCTCATAATGGAGGAGGTGTTCAAATAATTTTGTGTTGAAATGAGGGAGGAGTTGAGAAATTTAGTTGTTGGATTAAGAAGAAACCTAGATTGTATAGAAGATCATACTGATGATGAGGAAGAAAATGTAGAGGATGAATGGGAAAGAGAAAATGAACAACCAGTAGATGCTGCAGAAGAACGATTCCTAAGAGCACTTGCCATAATTGGAGGAGGTAACAAAATAGAAATTTCTTTTTTTTTTTGGAACATTGAATCTCAAAGAATTGATAGATTGGATAGGAGAACTATAAGAATATTTTGAATATGAAAACATTTTTGACCCTCAAAGGGTGAGACTAGCACAAACAAAACTCAAAGGACATGTTGCCCTATGGTGGAGGGAGTTACAAAGAGAAAGAGTAGCTAATGGCGACACAAGAATAACCCAATGGAATCAAATGGTTACCTGGTTTAAAGATAAATTTATTCATGGAGATTATGAGTTGGAAATGTTCAAAAAACTTTATAATTGAAGAAAAAAGATATGAGTGTAAAATACTATACTGAAGAGTTTTATAAAATGGTAATTAGATATGTGCATTATCAAATGGACAGGGAGAAAGTAGCCAGATATATCAATGGGTTAAGATTTAATATACAAGATGAGATGAGTATGTTGAAGATTTCTACGCTAGAAGAGGCATATCAATATGCTTTAAAAGTAGAGGAAAAGATAGAAAGAAGACAACAAAATAATACAAGAGGAAGAGGAAAATTCTCAACCAGGAGAGGACAAGGAAGCAATGGAAAAGGAAAACAAGTTCAAGAAGAACAAACAAATTCAAGATGGAATAATGAGTCAAGGCAGGGAACGAGAGGAAGAGAATACTCTATAGGAGGATATGGTAGTAGCAACAAATGGTTCCTTGGGAAATGTTCTCAATGTGGTGAGACTGTACATAGAGCTTTTGAATGTCCACAATTACATCAAGACAAAAACAAGAGAAGTGTGGCCAAAAATCACATGGTACAAGAAGATGAAGAGAGTGTGGCATCACCAAAAGTGGAAGAGCCTGATGAAGGAGAGTCTCTTATGTTTAAGAGAGTGTTGATAACACTAGATATGAAGAAGGATGGAGCATATCAGAGAAGAAGTCTTTTCAGAATTTATGCATGTCTAGAGGTAAATGTTGCAAAGTAATTATAGATAGTGGTAGTACTGATAACTTAGTCTTAGAGGAAATGGTAGAAAAGCTAGGTTTGAAAAAGAAGAAACATCATAGTCCTTATAAAGTTACTTGATTGCAAAAGGAACATGAATAAGTGGTGAATGAGTAATGCATAGTTAGTTTTCAAATTGGGTCATATAAGGACAAAGTCTTGTGCAATGTTATGTCAATGAGTATCTATCATGTGTTGTTGGGTAGGCCTTGGCAGTTTGATAGGGAAGTGATCTATGATGGTAGAAGGAATTTGTATACCATTGTGAAAGGTGGGCAGAAGTATGTATTGAGTTTAGTAAAAGAGAAGATACAGTAGGTGAAGGAGAGTAGTTCGATAGTTTGTTGCAGTTCTAACAAATAGTTGTTAAAGGTGACAAGAGAGATTAAGAGTAATTCAATGAAGGTTCCCATGAAGGGGAATGTAGTTGAAAATAAAGGCAATAAATCTAGTTTTGTGCAACAATAGCATAAATCGGTGGAAAAAAGTGTGAACAATGTGGGTATTGAACAAGGAAGTGGAGGTTTGGAGAGGAAACGACACAAGTCATAGTATGGACACTTGAAATTTTCTCATGAAAGGTGTGGCCCAGGAAATGTAAGTAGAGTTGAAGGATTTCAACAAATAATGACGAGAAGAGATCAAGTAGATAAAGAAGAGGTTTGGATAAAGAATAGGCATGGGATCAACATCCCAAGCACTTTCAAACGTTCATGAGTTTCCCAACTCATGGAACATTTCAGGAGTATCCGGGTCCATATGAAATATTGCATCAACCAAAAAAATTATTTTCTAATCAAATCAAAAACATGGATATTGTAATAGTCGAGTTGGCGATAGATGGTTGGTGATAGACGACTGGCAATAGTCAGGTTGGCAATAGTCGGGCTGGCGATAGTCGGGCTGGCGATAGTCGGGCTGGCGATAGTCAGGCTGGTGATAGTTGGATTGGTCATAGACAGGCTAGCAATAGATGACTAGCGATAGAAGAATGGTGATAGGCATGATGGCGATAAAGACAGGTGATCACTCACTCAGTCGAGTGTTATTCTCCAAAGTTTTAGAGGTGTCAATGAAAGTTCACAAAAATCATACATTGTCGATGAATTACAGATGTGGATTTCCATTAAAAGTAGTTATTGTGATTATTACACAAGCATTCTCATTAATCCATTCTTGTAATTCAAAAGATCAAATGATTGTTAAAACATCTTACCTTTCATTTCAGTAAATGAGGTTGGAGTAATTATTTACTTCCTTTTGAGAAGTATAAATAGGGTGATTATTCTTGTTTAGAGAGAGAGAAATCTAGAGAAAATTCATATATTGAACTCCTAGTGCGAGGGTCTGGAGAGTTGTATTCTATTTGTAACTTTGTACTCCTAGAACTTTGAATTGCTGCAAATAATGAAACATTGTTATTCTATGAGTATATTTGGGTATTGGCTGCTCATCCTAACCATCCGATAAGACACTTGGGATTTGACCTGCATCATGGTTTCCATGAGCTTATTGTTGGATACCACGAGGCTCCACATAATATACTTTTGACCAATGAACATTGGCCACATAAGTGCTCAACATACCTTCATAATAATGTTTTAGTCATTGCCACTTTACAACAATGTGAAAGTAACAAGAGAAGAAATCTTCCTAGAAAATGGCATCCTACCTGCAACCATTAAGAAGACACCACCTAGCCCTCTTTACTTAGATTCTTTGTAGAATATAAAATTTGAATAAGTCACTCCCATCCAATAGGGAAAGACCACATCATTCAATAAATCCTTTTAAAATATTTATGACTTAGCTTGTGGCCTACAAGAAGGGAGATGTTGACTAGTTGAGCTATCATATTTAAAGCTACACCATCCCTATAGTTCTGATGACCAATTTCCTTCTAGTGGAAAACTAACAACTTAAAGACATGGCTATCACCAATAGCAAGTCAACTTGATATTATAGCATAGTGCAAGGTAAAAGGTTTTTAAAGATTAAAGTACTTTACGGGTTGGAAGGAGGTGAAGGTAGACCGACTGTGCTATCTCCCCTAAAATCAAAGTTTTAGTTACCAATAAAAAGGCAATGTGTAGCATATGTCTTAAGTGAAAAGTGAAAAACTATTGCCTTCTAGTGGAAAAGTAACAACTTAAAGACTTTGGTATCACCAATAGCAAGTCAACTTGATATTATAACATAGTGCAAGACAAAAGGTTTGTAAAGATTAAAGCGCTTTGTGGGTTGTAAGGAGGTGAAGGTAGACTGACTGAGCTATCTCCCCTAAAACCAAAGTTTCAATTTCCAATAAAAAGGCAATGCATAGCATATGACTTAAGTGAAAAGTGACAAACTACATCAAGTTGACTTCAAATTAGATAAAGAACATAACTGAATATAAGAAAAGTTTTTAAGACTAAAGCACATAAATGGTTTAGTAGGGGGTTTCATGGCTTAGGGGATTAAAATATTTCACACTTACATAAAAAGAATGCAATTTTCTAGCACAATTTGGTGGAGGTACCAACATGGTCATCATATAATGTAGAATGAATGTCATCACAAGGCTCAACAATGTCATGTACCTTCATCACATAATGTATCATTCTTAACAATGAAAGGTATAGACATATCACAAGTATCCTCCATGATAAATGTATTGTGAATTAAATCATATGAAGGAAAGGTGCTTAAAGGTAGAACATGATTAAGACCAAGCACATGACTATCATTATCCACACAAGGGGTATGCAACATGTTGAATCATGGATGGGTGTAGTAAGAGTATCTAATAGAGAAGGAAAATCAATAATTAAATCTCTAAATGAAGAGAAGGTACATATGTGAGGATACAATGCTTCCATGGGGTGATCTCATTTGTATGATAAAATGCCATAAGTGAGTCAAAGACAAAAGGATCATGTCACAAATTGTATAAACATGTCAAAATCAATAGTGGAATCATGGGTGGAGGCCAAAGTGTAAGGCCCCAACCCTTTGTAACCCTAGTCACACTTCTTACGCCTAATGATCTCATTAGTTTTGGTTAATTATAGAATATGCATGTGAACTAACATTCTGCTAGCTCTCCCTAGTTAGCTAGAGGTAAACCTATGCATGGGCTGGTGATTAGGGAGGTCATGCCAAAGAATCCCGTAGAGTCTAAGATTGAGCCTAGGGTTTCTACGGCTAAGAAGAAGGCTAGCTTTAAGCAAAGCCCTGTTAAAATGCCTAAGCCTACCAAAGCCCTTCCTAGCCTTGAAGATGCTAACAACATGGTAGCACTCAACGATGGTACTAGTAAAACTAGTTCTGTGAAGATGGTCTCTAAGAGGAAATTGGAATCTACTGGTAGTCTGGGTGACAAAAAATAGAAAGGGAGTATGGAGTATAAGGAGGAAAAATGTAGGTTTGTTGATGTGGGTAAACTGCTCAATAAGGAGTGAGATAAAATGGGGAAAGGGCAAGAGATAGATAAATCTGTGGAGGATGATGAGGGTAGTGAAGACACTAAGGTTGAGGGTAATGCTACTCCTCAGGGAAAGTTGATTAGGAAGCCTGCTACTCGGAGGTCTAGCAGACTAGCTGGTAAACCCACCTCTTCTCTCAAGGAGATGGTTGTTTCTAGCGATTCTGATAAGAAAGATGAGGTTGAAGGTAGCCAAGATAATGTTTACAATATGAAGGAGACTAATATTTCTCAAGAAGATGTTCCTATGGGAGTTGATGGTCCTAGCCTATACCCTAAAATGAATCTTCTTGGTTCTGACTCGAATATACTAGACAGCCAGACTAAAGATCATGTTGTTGTCAACAAAGAAGGTGATATCAGTACCAAGGATGTGACAAACCTTGTAGGCATGGAAGCTAGGATGATAGATCTAGAGAAGAAATTTAAGGTCCTTGCTTGCGCTTCTACTAAGGTAATGCATCGATCGACCACTACTCTGGTTGTGCTTCAAGACTTAGAGATGAAGAAACATGGCATTAGGAAGGATAAAGTGAAATATTATGATGATATGTACACCTTCCTCATGGAAGGCTGAGAGCAGCTCTTTAATTAGTCTTCTGGGTCTATTTCTCTCTATTCTATTTTTTGCGGGTCAGTGTCTTGTGGGTCTACTACCAGTCTGTTGTCTATGGTCGGTTAATGTGTTGTTTCTATCATCTTGTGCCCTTTTTGTGTGCCCTTTGGGCTGACATGTACTAGGGATTGACACCCTTGTTTTGCTACTTATCTATACAAAAACATTCTTACCTATGGATTTGTAAATTACACATTGATTTCCATGCATTATTATACTTCAAAAAGTGTGATTTAATTAGTTAGGTAGAGTTTAAATTTGTGAACTATGAATTATTGAATTACTTTCAGGTAAACTTTTTTTCACGTGACTGGTGACGCTGGCACGACACGCCCTCCGGTACCACGGGGACAGGGGAGATTGGACCTCGTGACCATCTTTATCGCAACGGAATTACTTAGCCAATCGAGCCAGGGCCCCCGCCCATGATTACTTAGATATTTTATTATTCAATCTATTTATTAATTAAAATAGATATATGGTAATTAGATATTTTATTATTCAATCCATTTGTTAATTTTAGGAGATAAACTAAACTATAGAATTATCAATATATCAATAAATGAATATTTTAATTTAGTTAACCTAGTGTACAATTATGCATTAATTATATTTTATTGTATTAATATTAAAATTAAGCTCTTAGTTCTTAAAGATTAAAAATATAATGAAAAGTACAAAATGCACTTGATTAGATAAAATATAAATGTTTGTTGTGCCCTGTTTTTGGGCTTCCACTTTCGGCACTTCTTTAGGCAATTTATGAAAACAATACTGAAATATGGAGGTATTTTGTCACCAGGGATTTTTTTAGTGGTGAATCTTCGCCAATTGGTGAATATTTGAAATCAGAGCCACCAAAAATGGTGAATAGTTCAAGCTATGAAGCCGACTAAATCGCCCCATTTTAAAAAAAAAAAATTAGTCTTAGTTAATTCGCCTAAGATTTATTTTTTAAAACTAATAAGTTGAACTATTTTTCGCCAGTAATTTATAATATATTTTAAAATGTTGACCATATTCGCCATTAATAATATATTTCAGCCATTAATTATTTTGGACCATATTCGCCATTAATAATATATTTCAGCCATTAATTTTGGGCAATATCGCCATTATCATGTACTTTAGGCTTGTTTGTATTTTTAATACTTTATTTATTAATGTTGATTATAGTTTTGATCTAACAGCTACTCTTTAATTCTGGGAGACAAATAGCACATGCCTTTTAAAAGGCTTGCTAAGCCCCGGAAATGATTTTGGGCCACAAGATTGGATCCAATCTTGTGGCCCAAAATCATTTATGGGGCTTAGCAAGCTTGTCTCCCAGAATTAAACAGTACGGGTACTTAATTTTTAATGTGATATTTTTAAAATATTTAATTTCGGTGTCTTTGTATTTTCAAATCATTCCTAATAGTGTATTTGTGCTTAGCTTGACTGAATATTTTGAGATAAATATTTTCTAGAAGCATTCATTATTTTATTTCATGGAAGGAAAAATGAGTTACAAAAGAAAATAAGTAAAAGATTTATTCATTTTTCCCTTCTGAAAAATACAATCTCTGAAAAACCTTGTATGCAACCCAAAATAATAAAACCCTGTACAATCCTCTGCATGCAATCCAAAATAATAAACCCTGTACAATCTCTGAAAAAATCTCTGCATGCAACCCAAAATAATAAAACCTTGTAGCTGTAATACAATTGTCAAATAGATCTATAGAAGATTTCTTTTACCCCTGCAAGCAAAGAAAAAGGAAAAACATGGACAATAAAATGAGAAGAATAAAAAAATAGGAAGAAAGGGGAAACCGAAATGAGATCTGCAAAAAATAAGATCAATAGAAATTACCTTCCACTTGCATAACCTCATTCTCTCATGAAAATAAAACTTCACACCAAAACGATTATGAGAAAATGAAAGAGTTAGGTACCAACAAAAATATTTATGCAATATTTTATTATTTTAGCAAGTTTTTAATATAATAGAAATTACATAGTTTTAAAATAGTTGCACTCATATAGTATTTGTTTAAGAGTTAGAAATAAATTTTTATTTTTATATTTTATTATTCCATATATAATTGAATTTTAAATATTTATTGTATTTTAAACATGAAATAGAATTATATTTTATTAGCTTTATTAGCTTTATTCTTTTTCTCTTAGTGTAATGAATTTTTTTTAATTATTTTTTTATTTGACTTATTTGACTTACTTTATCATTTTAAATTGCCTTAGGAAAAAGGTTAAATTTTAGAATTTAATTATAAATTTATCTATTAGTTACAAATTTCATTTTAATTTAATTTATTTCTTAAATGTTTAGACTCTAGATGAGACATCCTTTTTGTAGGAAGAGTACCTATGGTTTAATTTTCTTGGTTGATATAAAAAAATTAGGATGCAAACCAAACTATCCTTAGGTGAGAAAACTATATTCGAGTGATAATTATTAGGTTTATAAAATTGTCTACTGCCCCCACTTCAAAATTAAAAATATATATATATGGGGTTGACCAAATATGTAAATTTTTAAAGTAAGGATTCGCCATTCTAATTAATTTCTTTAGTAATTATTCACTAAGATTCGCCATTGTTTTTATTTTTTTTAGTGAGTATTCACTAGGATTCGCCATGATTTTATAACTTTTTTAGTAATGTGCCAGGAAAATTAATATTTTTTTGAAAAAAAATGAAAGATTCGCCAGGAAAATTAAAGCACTTAGCTAGGATTCGCCAGGAATTATAACTTTTTTAGGGGTCTTTTTGTAAAGTTATCCCTATTTGTCACCTGTCTGGGAATTCACATTTTAATTGTATGTTGACTGAATGTTTTGATTTTAATATTTGTTAAAGGGCACCTGAATTTGGTTTATTGTAATCTTGTTCTAAGACTTTTATGTAACGATTAAGAGGAGAGAAAATTGAATTATCTTGCCTTAAGAAATTGTGTGGCAGTTACCAAGTCTACGTAGCAAACCATGCTTCACTCTACTTAAATATCATCCACTTCAATGGTCAAACAACCAATAACAATTTTACACCTCATTCACAATAAAAAGTGGTAAATATTTGTCCTATTTTTATTGGTCAAAATTTACCTTTGACTGTTGAAGTGGATGATATTTAAGAACAGTCATGCTTGACTCCCTCCTTTATTTCGGTAAATTGGTGTCTTTCGTGCATAAAGAAAAAATTATATTAGCAGATAAAGGAAATGATAAGACGTCTTTATATATAATGCATGTGTATTGATTTGTCAATGTTTGTTGTTCAATTTCTAAGTAGTTTTTAGTATGATACTTTGTGCCCACATTTTCATCAAATACTTAGACTTGGGTTATCTTTTGACTTATCATTTGATATTATGTGGGCAAATCTTTTGTACTTTTTCATGGATCATTGTTGGTTTTGATTAGGTAAGGTACGTTAAGCATGTAGCCTTATTAGCTAGGAGACAACATGTAGAAAGTAGTAGCATAGTGTCAATTTTAGAATCATAGCAAGACAACATTATTTCACACTTTAACATAAATTTATTAGAGCATGTTGTCATACATGAGTCCTGAGTTAACAAGAAGCTCAACATAATAACACATGAGACACCACAATTTTTAAGTGGAAAACCCTATAAGGAAAAAACCACAGTGGGTGTTAGCCCACATAAATAAATAAGTTATAGCAATGTCAAAAATCAGAGGCTCACTGCCTTAGGGCTCACTACCCAAAATGCTCACTACAAATGTTAGGGCTCACTGCCAAGATCGGCTCACTGCTAAGGATTGGTGAATTGATTTGATAGCATCTACTTCATGCCTGAGTTCAGTTCTATTGAAGCACAATATAACACCTCTACTCTGTTCTTCTTACACCTTCGCACTATCTTTTCATTTTTGCACGAGGACATCTTTTTTGCAACTACATTACATGCTTTTATACAATTCATCAACCTTGGAATGTACATCAAAGTCAGCATTACATTCATCAACCATTGGAACAATCTCCAAGGTTAGCATTACAAATATACATAGAAATAGGTTTGGACCTAAACAAAACTAGCTAAGGAAAAGATGTATGCGGATCATGCTATGCCTTAGCTAGAACTCAAATGCAATCTTCCACGCCATGACATGCTTTCACAATCTTCGATGCATCTCCACAAGTAGTGAAAACAACTAAGTCAGCCAAGACTGGTGTTAACACTAAGTCTTCTAAGAATAGTCTTCATCCACGATCCAAATTTCTCTTTACGGACCAATCCAAAGGTAGGAACATGATCAAGAGACATCCACAAGCACATTGTAATCACCATGAACAACCGCACAATCTCTAACCACTCTACCAAGAAGATTCTTCAAATCAGAGCACATAAACAACACTATCAGCTACTGTCATAGAGAAAAGATAGCTTGCAGATCACCAAACCATGAACCATTAGAATTGAAGGTACTTATCATCATTTCAGACTTAACTCTAGAACCGCAAACCATGATACTTCAATGCAGAGGAATGCACGGAGAAAAATACTTTCTCCCTTTCACTAGTGAATACTCAGAAAAAGTAGTGTTTACTCTGGTGAACATAACTCACTCAAATCTTCATACTGGAGGCTCAAACTTGGAACATAGAATCTTCAGACAAGCATCTAAATAACTTCCAATCCGTAGACAAGGATATTCATTCTACAAGAAATGCAAAGCAATCTACTGGACTGTTCTGTTGTATCAAGAATACTTATTACCTTCAATACTTAACTCATTACAAACAAGCATCAAAACAAGAGCACGGTTGACACCAATGACAACATAGATATGTTGACATCAATGACAACATCGGTTAGAGATTCAACATGGCAACTTGTAGACCATTGTGTGTTTCCGTTATGCAGGGGATAAAGTTATCTATTGAGGATTGTCCAAAGTCTCCTACTGAGATGGAGGACATGACTAGAGTTCCTTATGCTATTAATGTTAGAAGTTTGACATATACTATGATCTACAGAAGACCAAATATTGCCCAAGCAGTGGGAATCCTTAGTTGCTATGGCTAGTCCTAGATGAGTACATTGGGATGCAATGAAAAGAGTATTCAAATATTTGCAGGGTACTTTTGAATATTCCCTATGTTATCATGGTTATCCTATAGGACCTCAAAATTCAATTTATATCTGTGGATATGTGGATTACGATTGGGCTTGTGATATTAACAGCAAGAGATCCACCAATGGTTATGTTTTCACTATGTTTGGTGGTGCTATTAGTTGGATGACTAAGCGGAAACTTGTTGTCGCTTTGTCCACTACAAAAATAGAGTACATGGCAGTAGCTCATGCTTGTAAGGAAGCCATTTGGCTTAAGAGATTTGTTTGAATGTTGGACTTGATGCAGTGATGATTACTATTTTTTGTGACAATCAGAGTGCTGTATGTTTAGTGAAAAATCCTACTTTCCATGCGATTACAAAGCACATTGTTGTCTAGTACCATTTTGTTCGTGACATGCTAGAGGATGGGAAGGTGAAATTGGAAAAAGTTGACACTTTGATGAATGTTGTAGATTCGCTAACAAAGCCCATGAGCACTGATAAGGTTAGATGGTGTTTGGAGTCTATGGGCCTCTCAACCCCTAGCAGTTGGGTTCATGATGGTATGGTTTCCCCTAGCTCTTTCAAGGTATTCGACAAGTGGGAGAATTTCGAGAATTAAGGTGTCTTAGCCTTGACAATTCCTAAGTTTATTTCTTGTTTAATTTTCTCACACAGTATTTAATATTTGTGCTCCATCAAAATGGGCATTTGTTTTTAGTTGGTACTTTAGCCACATGTTAGTGCCTTGAAAATTCATATATTAGTTGTCAAAAGATGCCCACTTAGTGGTATATTAAGGAAAGCCTATTTTTAAGCATGTTATGACAAATTCTATGACCACTGTAAGGGTCAAAAATAAGGGAATTTACTTTGGACGTGAGAGCCTAATTTTGAACTAGAATCTTGCCTATCTTGGGCACCACACCTCATGGGAAGTTTAGCACATGGTTTTGGTAAACCACAAATGGTTTCCTGTTTGCCAAAAGTCTATAAATTAGAGGCTTGAGGAGTAGTTTGTATAGTTGAGTTTGCAAGTACCGTTATGCTTCCAAAATTGTTCTAAGAACTAAGTTTTGTTGTACTCCTGTAAGAAACTTGCTCTACAAGTGTATGTAATCTTGTTTTAGATTTGTAATACTTTGAGAAGGCTTTTGGAGTGTGGGGTTTTTCTCCCAAAAAGGGTTTTCCCCACATGTATTTGGTGTTATGGTATTATCTATTTATTGTTGATTTTATGTTTTATGTTGTGTATCTTCTTTTTTGTTATTGTAAGGATTAAAATTTTGCACAATACTCTCCTCATTAGATTGGTTTAGGAAGCATTTCCACATACCTTGCTTCCTTTCAGACAAGACTATGCAATAAAGGCCCAAAACCCTAAGAGAAGGCAAATGATATAGGAATAATTTACAATATGCTATAAATTAGAATATCAATAAAAGACCATATCTAAAATAAAGCCCTAAAAGGTAGCCAAGATTGGGAAGGGTGGACAATAGTGATATCACAAGATAAACCACAATCCCTAGGAGAAAGGCTATGGCAATGAAATAACAATAAATATGAATAAAACCCTAGCAAGATATGAAAATGTTGAATGCAATCAAATAGTATAGATTAAAACCCTAAAGAAGTGAAGGCATAAACCCTAAAGTAAAACCTTAGGGTGGTTTAAGATCATATGAATTCATCAAAAATATAAAGAAAAAAATACTTTCCCTAATGGTAATCTAAGCTAATTAAGTATTTAAAAATTAACCTTAATTAAATCAATTGATAGATAGGAATAGATAATTGAACAATTAATGTTATTTTAGAAATTAAACATGAGGGATTAGGGCACTTAACTCTAAGAACAATGACGAAGAATAATTTTGATTCAACTCAAATATGAGACATTGGGTATATAAAAATAGGTGCCCCTTATGTTAAAATGCCTAAGATTTTATACAAATAGGTAACTTGTTGTTAGTCAGATCTGTAACTTTGGACAACTTATGCATAGCACGTATCCACTCTGTGACCTACAAATCTGGTCTAGTTGGATGTCCACATCTACTAATTGATTCATCTTTAAGTTTACTATTTGTTGAATGTTAAGGACTAACAATATTTATTAAATACCTTAGGGAATGGACAAATAGCGAGGACCAAGTTCTCCTAAGTCAATGGTCCCATTGATTGGACTGGCTTTACGGTTGTGGAAATGATCAAAGCCAACAATCTCAAACAATACAAATGATCTAGATGGCTTGGATTAGATTCCTTTTTAGTGCTTCAAATTGAAAGATTCCTATAATGATTCTTCTGTGTAATGCATAGGATTTTTTCCCTTGATGATTGATAATAATTAATTCACATTGAGTCGATTTAAATACCAAGAAAATAGAAACAAATCAAGTAAAATGTGTACCAAGTTGGCTCTTGGTGGGAATGAAATAGGTGAGAGACATACAATTTTGAATTTGAATTTTTGAATTTCTAGGTCTAATTTTGTATAGGGCGAGATTATCTTGGGACAAATGAATGCTAATTTTAATTTGGGGAATGGATACTTGGACATGGCGGGAAATTATAGGCATAATAAATATCAAATACATGGAAATATGTGGTTGTGGATAGATATGGTCAAATGTAAGGGAAAAGCGTAAATGAAGCAAGATAGTGGATCGGAGAAGGACCCCAACTTTGCACAAGAGTGTCATTTGTCGATATGTAATTGTATTAACCCATTCCAACAAAATAGGTCTAAAACTAAATGGGACTTGGTATGGGTATGCAAATTTCACCATTGCAATTGTATAGATTTGTAAAGTTCCTTAACTATTCATGTTGGCTAGTCGGTCTAGTATTGATATTTGGCTCAAACTTGGCATGGGTATGCAAATTTCACCCTTGCAATTGTATAGATTTGTAAAGTTCCTTAACTATTCATGTTGGCTAGTCGGTCTAGTATTGATATTTGGCTCAAACTTGGCAAGGTACATTTTGAATTGGGACTTGGTCTTGCCAAACAAACTTAGGATGAGTCAAAAATTTATAAAAACCCTAAAAAATTTAATGTGTGTCACTTTATACAATAAATTCAACAATTAAACATATATTTCAAATACCTCCCACAAATTTCCTTTTCCCACCAAATCAATGTTGAACACCCAAAGTACTAAGAGGGGGGTGGGAGTGAATCAATACTTTATTAAACTTTTTACTTATTAAACTAGTAATCCATTTACCACATGTAATTACAAAGAAAATTATGCATAGAAGAAACAACCACAATCCATTACACATGAACACCAAGATTTTTACGTTGAAAACCCAAAACTGGAAAAAACCACGGTGAGTGTTAGCTCACAATATATTAAGTAGGAACAATACCGAATTACAATAGAGGCTCACTACCTTAGGGCTCACTAGCCAAAAGAAGTGCTCAGTGCAAGAAGGCTCACTACCTAGATAAAGAAAGAAAGAAAGAAGAAGGGTGGCTCACTGCAAATTTGAACTATTTGATTGCATCTACACATGCATGGTTACAATTCCAATGAAGCTCAGAAATACTGTCTCAAAACTCTTCATCTTTGACTGCCCTGTTTCACTATACTGCTTCTACATCAAGCAAGATCTCTCTTCTTCTGCTCTTGTCGCCCTTTATAATTCTTCACACATTGAATTCACAATCACATTCGCACAAAACTCACACCAAACACCAAATTTGATCACATATATATATCCACAATATTTGACATTTACATATTAGGTTGGCATACTAAGATGTAGCGTGTAATCATAGCTTGTCATCCAAAATCATTTACCAAAATATATAGCGGATCAAAACAACACTTGAATCATATTCACATATGTCATCTCCATCCATATAATCACTTAGAATAAGATTCCAAACAATAAAACTTACCACACACACATTATATTGTCATGTTGGCCTTAACCACAGACTATCACTGGTTCAGTTCAACTATCAAACTACATCTTCCACTGCGAACCACAAGACTTGCTCAAATCCATATCAGAGACTCTCCACATATCATAGATCATACCTCCAGAACCACAAGGCAAGATATTCTTTTGCGGTGGAATGCGGACTACAATAACACATGCTCTGTCATGGAGAAGTTCTGTCAAACCAAGTAGCGATACTTAGGCATTCATAACTGACTCTCTAGTGGAACTCAGAACTTGCAACTCTAGATATAGATACTTCATACATGTGTTTACAACACCTCAAAAACACATAACAAGATATGCAACAGCGGAGGAGGAATGTGGACCAATTCAGTTGAGTGTTCTGTTCTGATTTCCTCTATTCTCTGCACTGTCGGACTTAGACTTTTTGAAGATAGACTTATCTATATTAGGATCTATGACAAATTGCTAAGTGAATGCTTAACGGTTACAATGCTTTATTTGAAAATCTTAAAACGTAATAACGTTATTGAAATGCTTTTAAAAAGACATTAAAATGATTCAAATAACGGAATTAGGAAAACATAGAAGAGAAGACAAAGACACAAATTGATAATAGAGTTCACCAAATGGCTACGTCTCCGGGTCCCTCTCCAACGGAGTGACCAATTCTTGATTATGCTCCAAATGTTTTTTACAAGGCTCCACAATCTGTTACAAGTCTTCACAAAGTCTCCTCGGACGATAATGACAAGCTCAAAATTTCTCCTCCTTCAAGTACAAATCAACTCGGCTTACAACCTCTGCTAGCTAATTGTACAGAGTTGAAATAATTTCATTGTCAAGCTCCCAATTTCCTCACCAAAAATGTCCTCCTAAGCCAAAAATCCCCCCTTTTTATACAATTTCATATGCTTTTAAGGGGTAACAATAATATTTCCCTGTTATTCCCTTATCTCCTATTTTGAAATACAATTTTTTTTAACATATGGTTCATATCAAACTGGCCCTCTCAAAGCCCTTAAAACAAATATTTAAATCCCTTAAAAATCTCAACTAGTCGGTCAGTATTATTACCAAGCCCCATTAAAAGATCTAATTAAATCTTTGAATAATTTTAAGCTTTATTTTCCATGGCCTTCCTTACATGTGAAGTGCATTTTGTGGCGCAATGTTAGAGTGCCTGATTTGGAGGGAGCAGGTTGCGGGTTCTAAACGCCAGCTTGCCAGTTTTTGACTTCTTTATCTCTTTACAATTGTTTATGTAAAACTGCTGCCTACATTGGACTAAAGCAGCACATTTATATGATTCGGGAGGCTTGAGGTTTGACGTTCGATCCTCCCAATGGATATTTTGGATGAACAAACTTAACCGCAGCCGAAGATCTCACGGGCCATGTGCACCAATGAAATGGTGCCACTTTGCACAATTTAATTTGTCGAGTACATACACGTGTCAACTGTTTATTGGTCCAACTCATTGCTTGTTTGTGCCACATCATGCTGACTGACTTACCACGTGTCGAGACAAGATCGGTCCACATCATCTGCATCTACCATGTCAGTATGCATCTACCATGTCAGTACTCTGACATCATCATTGCACTACCAAGTCAGCATGGTCAACCCTCAACTTTGATTGGCCATATCTTCTACGTATGAGCTCTGTTTGACACGAAACGAGCAGCATCAGAATCGTCTCGTCGAGACCTTCGATTTGACATCATCCTTGTCCAATTTTGGAATGATCATTTTTTTGCCCTTGTGACCGGTCTCTAGTATGCTATTTCACCCAACTTTGACTGAGCATATCTTGAGCGTACGATCTCCTTTTGACTCCGTTCAAGTTACGTTGGGTTTGTTTTTTTGAGTACTTCACCATGGAGATGAATTCTGGAGCATATGTGACACTTCATTTTTTTGACAAAAGTATCCACCTGGATCATAGACTCTTGGTACTCATCAAGAACTAAAATCTTGGACAAATGATCATTTGAGAAATGTGAACAACATACTTGAACCGCATGATATGATCTTCTATTGTGGACCAATACCAGCTCAAACATTGTCTCCTTGTCATTGCTTCAGTATACTGCCAACACTTAGCCAAAATGGCTAAGTCTTCTTCTCCGAACCAAAAACACTATTCCAATCTTGTTCCTTTGCTTCTTGCCATCAATGGCAACATCTTCAAAAATCATGCACAAACACTCTTCATCATATTAGTAGTGTCTCTCTCTTTATGATGTTTGCCAAGTTGCTAACAATCTCCCTCTTTAGCATTGATGGCAACACTTGATGTGAAAATCTGTTACAACTCCCCCTTTCTCTTTATACACTGCTCCCCATGTTTTCATGCTTTATTATTTTTCAAAAGTTTTTCACATGCTTCAGTTCTTCTCCCCCTTTGACATCAATAGCACAGGTGTATGATACAAAGATATATACAAGTTGCCAAAATTTCAAAATTGTTTTTCTACTTTACCGCATATAGACAAGTGATATCAAAAATGTTTACTATTGTTTTAGGAGAACATCATTATAGATTATTTTCAGTTGCACCAATTGTTCATCCCAACTGGTCTATCATAGCCCAAAATTCGTATGTACCCATTAATCGAGGACACCAAATCTTCTGCTTTCTTCACTGTATCAGGGGCTTCAGTGATTTGCCTTGTCTTGTATATCGCTGCTATTAACTTGGTTAGGGATGCAATTTTGAAGCTTGCTACCTCCCAGAGCTGACTCATTCTATGCTTTATGATATCCCTCTAGGTCTACAACTTATGTATATTAGAATGAATGGTTTCAACTTGTGACCTTTGATTGCCAATATCATCTTTTGTTGGGTCATAGGTTCTAGATATCTTTATTATTTGAGCTTCCCATCTATCTATCTTATCTTTTATCTCCTTAGTCTTGTCCGTCCATGTAAGACAAAATTGATACAGTTCACTCACTTCTTTAAGGGTTAACTGTGCATATTCTACACTTTTATCTAACAAAATTTTATCTTGAGAAGCTTTATCTTTTAGCTCAACTAATCTTTTATTGTCTATTTTATCTCTTACCTTTTTATTAGCAGCTTGCTTAAAAGATTCAAAGTGGGAATTCATGGACTCCATATGCCTTTTCATTTGTGTTGCGGGAGAGAGTGTTCTATCTCTCTGAACTCTGGGCATGATCTTCTCAAAAATGTTTATTGCTTCACCAAGTAGCTCATTGTCTTCCATGTGAGACTTTATTATTTCTTCTTAGGCAGTTGCATGGAACATTGTACATGTTTAGGGTGAAAAATGATAGTTGTTTAAACTAGGTTAACTACTACCATTTCACCACTAAGCATTGGGAGGACAAGGATTGAGCTTGTGAACAAGCTTCTAATCACTTTGTCTGTCCCTTATGCTCACGTGGTTGTAGAACCTAAGGCCCTAATCAAGATTTTATCAAGTGCTTTCCTTTTAGCCAAGTAAAACCCTAATTATGCCTTAAATCAGCAATACACAGAAACTGATGAAGCAACTGGCAAAATTGATCACATAAGTGCAGAGAGAGGGTTTCAGAGACAGTGTACTCAGATTCTGAAGGCTGCATGGACTAGGGCACCTGCTCCAATGTCCTAAAAGTTCCTGAATAGGAAAATCTTTTGCACAGGGTGTCTGAGACTACCGAAAGGTTTCTAGATCAAGGAATAAACCCTTGGTTGGACTAGGATGCCTGCTCCAATGTCTTGCAAATCTCAGAATCTAAAAATCTGAAATTTTGTCGCGACTGTACCCACAATATCTTCCTTTCTGTAGCTTCTTTTCGCCAAAACTTGCAAAACACGATCTGCACCTACAAAAGAAGTAAATTGTTGCGGCTATATAGGAGCTTGCCTTAGTCAAGCTCCGTCTTCAGTATTTCTACCTCAACAATAGCCAAAGGAAAAGATTTACAAAGGTGTGTACAAGCCTAACAATGTGTATATGCATAAAAATCAAACCCTAGATGTCTCAATCAAGGGAAGATCAACAACTTGCTTTGCATCAATAAACACATACAACTTCATCTCAAGGAAATGAGATAAATGAAGACTTGCATGAACAAGAAGGCAAATCAGCAATGTTCGCGAAGGATCTCCAAGCTTGCTGTTGGAGGCTTCAACCCTTCTCCCGATCATGCACAAGGTGTACAAACCCTAGGAAGAGCAAAATAGACTCAAGATCTTGATTCCTAATCTTCATCCATTGTCTCCAAGATAGCAAATAAAGAATACTTCGAAGAGCTTCAACAAGTCACTGATCTTCAATGGTAATTGCAGTAGAGTTTTGGCATCAATCTTGCATAAGAATTGTGTGTGATAAAATGATTTGCAAATGTCTTTTTATATCTAACTTTAGGGAATTTAGATTTCAAAATAACGTCTTGATATCGTGTGAGAACCAAGAATTTGAAAATGGAATCCTGAGGCACTCAGCGGGAACTGACACCCTGCCAAAATTCAAAATCCTGTGAAACAGGGGAGGACTAGGGCGTGGGTGCCCAAGTCCTAGCCCCTAATTTCAGCTCAGACCTGCATTTTTGGGGGTCCTAGGAACCCAAGTCTCGAATCTCTTTTCGGGTTCTATCAATAGGTTACCTCAAAAAGTGAATAAACTGCTCTAAGACTAAGTCAATCAAGGTTTTGGGAAGGCCGAAAAAAAAAAGGTTGAGAGGTCACCAAGAGTGAGGAGCTAAACCAAGGGAAATTGTACCATTCCATATAGGAGGACAATTTCTGACGTTACATTTAGCCCCCACTTTAGTGGCCATATGACACTACGTGCTTATGCAACTAAAGGAAAGTAAATACATCAATCATGAAAAGGATACTGTAGAGGAATCCGAAGCGTTGTCGTCGAGAAGGGAGAAGCCCCCAAGTCTACAATCCTACAAGACCACAAAGTTAGGAACCACATCTTGCAAAGGAACACTTGTCAGAAAAAATCAAAACCAAATCGACCTACAACCATCACCAATGAGTCAGTACTAAATGCTAAGGGGGTTCAGTGATGAGACATGGTGAGGGAGGAAATCGAGGGAGATATATGCCCCCCCTTGTTTCTGCTTGCTTAGTCTGAGAGTAGAAACAAGGAGATATCCACACGCATCAATTTCAAGGGAAATGTGGTATGAGGGTCATTTGAAGAAACAATGCTCAAACATAACACATTGGGTAAGAATGAGAGCAGAACCAAGATTCCAATGCAACAAACAACACTGAAATCAGAGTTTGATAGCTCAAGAAAAGGGCTCCAGAGTGAAAGAGCACACTTTTGCACCTAGTTAGGGATAGGATTTCTCACTCACTTGCTTTATGTAAAAGGGAGTTGTCGCTTATCACTTAACTCATTCGTGTTTCCTATCATTGCAGAGAGAAGGAGAATAGGAGAACAACCATGCCGAGCCAATATCCATACCATCCACCACGACTGGAGATGCTTCAAGCCTGAGTGGCGGACAGACGCTTCGAGGTCGAGGTAGGGTCCTGATTCCATCTTTCTGTCATCTTTCATTGTACATTTGCTTTCACATTTATCGATGTCTATGCCAAGAGGGGAAGGTGGACAGGGTTCCTAGACAGGGGCACCCGGGTCCACCTAGGGTGCCAGAGTCTCTCTGGGGCGCCCTAGTCCCACAGGGGCGCCAGTGTCTCTCTGGGGTGCCCTAGTCTTCCTGGGGTACCCTAGTCCACAAAGGACACAGGCCCTAGGCACAGGCATTCTATTCAGTTTTTGATAGCTTACTTTGGTTTCGAGAAGGGATTCTGATACTCTTGCTTGTTTTCTGATTTGCAGGATGTCCCTGAGATGCGTGAGCACACAGATGGTCATCTGATGGAACTTCTACGAGAGTACGCTAGCGCTTTGACTGCCACAGAGAGAGCATTTACAGACAGTGGGCCTATGGTGGGTATTTGAGATGCCCATAATCAGATTCCACTGCGTGATGCTTATGGCACTGATGGAGAGATGGGATGCAGATACATCCAAATTCCATTTACTGACTGTACGAGATTACCATCACACTGGAGGATGTATTTATGATCCTTCGACTGTCAATCTGAGGAGAGACAATGAGGGTTGTTGGACATCGCTCAGAGGAGTATACTTGCGAGAGTCAGTTGTACTGCATGGGTTGCACTATTTCTCAGGCAGAGCAAGGACACATTCAGCTCCATTTGCTAGAGCAGGGATGCAGAGACATTCCCTTACTACGAAGGATCATGATTGTCATAGTCGCACTAGCCATCGCACTAGATGGACGAGGCACACACCTTCACAGGGGTCTCATTCATACTATCAAAGCGATGGAGGAGCATTAAACTGTCTACGCATGGGGGCGTAGTATGCTTGCACACCTATATCGTGACTTAGGGTGATATGTCCACTATGAGATATAGAGGCTGATGGTCTGCACATTATTATAGGTCTGGGCCTTTGAGCACATCAGGTGCACACGATCGATGGCTTATCCCATAGAGGTAGCATTCACCCATCTACATGTCTATGCCTATCCACTAGTCAGGTGTTGGAGGCACGACAACCTGTTATACTGGAGAGTAGTATTTGACAGATTACAGCCTAGTGACACCATTTGGAGACCATATCATGGCTACATCAAATGGCCTAGCGAGCAGAGGCAGTCAACTCGGATGCAGGGGGATTGGCTGATGGCCAATCACCTTGATCATGTTGTATCTTGGTTCTACTTTGACAAGGTGGCACAACAGTTCAAACAGGTATAAGATGTTCCTGCAGTTCGTCTGAGCTATGCACATGTAGCTCAGAGTGCAGTCAAAGCCAATACTGTCTGACAACCGACTATAGCACACGTACCACTTAGCGACAACAAGGGTCCTGAGGATGCAGAGCCAGTATTGGTGCAGAAGATGTCGGGTGTACCTGAGCATATCAGACATGGTGGCACACAGCACGGCCTGCACCTATCTATCCACCCAGGCACCCTACAGGGGATGCCCGAACTTGGGCCAATCATGCTAGTGACATAGGGGTGGAGGACAATGTCAGTGACTTCACGAGATACTACGATCTCGAGGAGGGAATGGAGGAGGATGAGGATGAGTTCGAGGAGGTCCCATCGCAATACGTCTTCAGAGTGAGATTGCTACAAAGCCAACAGGACACAGACACTGACGAGGAGACCGAGTCAAGACTACAGTCCAAGGCTCATGGTCCTACTCCAATAGATGATGTGAGGCCTAGTCAGACAGAGCGAGGGGAGAGTAGTAGGTCTATGCCCCTAGTTGCAGATCAGACAGCAGAGCTCATCATGTCGTCGGTGATCTGAGATCCATCGTGGCAAGATGGAGATCTAGGTAAGGTTGGATTTATTATTTTGATGTTTTGGTATAGTTTATTAGTTGTGATTTTTATATGGGAGTTTAACAACTATCTCATCCTCTATTTTGCAGTTGGGACAAACGCATGTTGAGACTTTGTGAGTCACGTCATAGGAGACATAGTACCGACAGATGCCTCAGAGCAGTAGGTGTGGGCGGGTTATTCGCCATGATCATCCGCTAGGTGGCATGCTGATTTATTTATGCCTATCGTCAGATATAGGACTGCTATGGAAGCCATGCTAGAGCAGTTTGCACGAGAGAGAGAGGAGTTTTGACAGAGAGCTAAGCACGCTGAGGCTGAGCCCACGGCACAGCGAGAGTAGACGGTAGTGGTTCCTACATCAAAGGGAGAGCCAACTGTCAATGAGTTCTTACTGTGGAAGGTCCAGCAGGCAAGAGTTGACAAATACAGGGTTCAAGCCAAGAGAGACTGGTACCAGAGGATGTACCAAGAGGCACATGAGCAGATGATAGAGATGAGAGACAAGATCAGGGGGTTATGATCGCGAAGCGTCTCTAGGAGTCATTCGCGATCTGTAGCCACGCATGGTCAAGTTTCTATCACTCGTACACCACGAGGGCATGAGGGTACCGTCGATTGAGGCTCATCTATGTGATATATAGACTTTAGGCACTATGACATCCCATTTTGTTTTGAGGGATAATCGACTCGGATGTATACATGAAACTGAGATATATATATGATGTTAAATTCTTTTATCTATGTGTAATGGCTTTTGATCTATCACATGTGGATTTTGTAAAAATGCAACTAGTGATGATGTCTAAATGCTATAATTAATACTATTGTGACATACTAACAATTCTAAAAAAGAACATGTAGTAATAAGCACAATGATTAATCATTTGACACATAACTTTAACTTCCATGCTATATTCAATTAATACAAAAGTGATCTAAGCAATTACTACTTAAACACTAAGCAACAATGATCAACTGAACAAAGATATAATACAAAATGAATTAAGACAAAACAAGACTATCTTGTCAAAATTGAAGCTAATCTATGTGCTAAATTAACTTAGGAACATTTAACATTAGATCTCAAGCATAAAATCTTTTGAGGTGTGCCGCATTAATAGGTTCCTTAAGTGGCGTACCTTGCTTATCGGCTAATTTATATGCTCCAGATCCAAAGGTTTCAGTAATTATATACGGTCCAAGCCAATTAGGGCTGAATTTACCTTGAGATCGAATTCTATTAACAACATAACCCATTTAGCAAGATGACCTGATAAATCTATTCTTGCAAAGAGATGTTTCAAAGGGTCAAATTTTACCATTACATGCACTTAAGCATTTAAGAGGTAATGTCTAAGATTTTGAGTGGCAAACACTAAAGCTAAGCAATTCTTCTCTATGACTGTGTATCGCACTTCATAATCGAGAAAAGTATGACTGATGTAATAGACCACATTCTTTGGCTTCATCATTATGTTGCGTTATAAAGCTGCTAGGGCATTGTTAGATGCTGAGATGTATAACAGAAATGGTTTATCAGAAACAACGGGTTGCAAAACAGGCAGATTAGCTAAGTAATCCTTTAAATCATCGAAAGCTTTTTAACATTCAGAATTCCATTGAAAGGGAGAATCTTTCTTCAGTAGTTGCGTAAAGGGGCGAGTCCTATTTGCAAGTTGTGAAACAAATTGGCAAATGGCCTGTATCTTTCCCTGTAAACTACGAAGTTGAGATATGTTCTTAGGTATTGGCATATTAACAATCGCATCTATCTTTTTTGTGTCAACTTCTATACCTTGATTTGAAACAATAAATCCAAGTAACTTTCCACTGTCCATGCCAAAAACACACTTTCGTGGATTCAATCGCATATTATATTTTTGTCTGCGCTCGAATATTGTTCAAAGATTTGTCACATGATCCTTACAATGGATAGACTTCACTAGGATGTCGTCAACATAATATTCTAGAATATTGTGCATATAGTCATGAAATATAAGAGTCATTACACATTGGTAAGTAGCTCCTGCATTCTTAAGTCCAAACGGCATGACTACCCAACAAAATGCACCCCAAGGTGTTATAAAGGCTATTTTATACTGACCCATAGGATTTATAAGGATTTGAATATATCCTGAAAATCCATCCATGAAAGATAGAAACTCATGTCCGACTATGGAATCAACAATCATATTGATATTAGGGAGCAGAAAATCATCTTTCAAAGATGCTAAATTTAAATCTCAAAAATCTGTGCACATTCTTATACGACCATCAGGTTTAGCGATGACAACAATATTTGAGGTCCATAGAAAATAATCAATAGGTCGAATAAAGCCAGCTTGTAAGAGTTTTTCTATTTTAGTTTTAACAAGCAAAGTAATCTTAGGATTCATCTTACGAATCTTTTGTTTGAATGGCTTAACATCTGGTTTCAACACAATATTATGCGTTACAATCTGAGGATCTATACCAGGCATGTCTGAATAATTCCAAGCAAACAATTCCAAGAATTCACTCAATAATTTAGTCATTTCCTCTTTTTCTTATGCATCTAAACAATCACCAATAGGGATAATTTTTTTAGTATTATCCTTATCCATAACGACATCGATAGTCTTTCCGTTAAGGAGAGTACTATGGTCTAGGGGATTGTAGGATTGTAATTGTTCTTCAAATTCTTCATTTTTCTCTACTGTAGAAGTTATTGTGCTAGTAGTCTTTCCAAAATATGCATCATTGTTTAAACAATAAGGTAGGCCACATTTATGGTGATAACGAGGAATACCATAATAAGCACCTAAGAAGTCCATTATCGCTTCATCTGTCGTAAACATATCTAATGGAAGTGATCCTGGAGGACAATTGATGTCAATCATCTCAGGGAATATCAAACTAAGTGTTGATATTGTATTCACATTTAGAGTAGGGTGTTTTCGGGCTTTGGATTCCTTAAAAGGATTATATCCAATGCCACTTGAATAATATTGCGAAGCGGATTCTATAGGGACTTTGATTCCTTGTTAATTTATGCCACAACCATTACCTACATAGTCACAATTTTTGTAAAGGATTCGGAATCCTCTACCATAGAGAGAGATCATTTCTTTGGAGGAAGGTGGAGCTTCATAAGTCTCATAATTAGTAGTATAACTTAGGGTATTGTCTTTATTTGTCACCAAAGAGGTCTTATGCTTATCATTCGAAGTATACGATGTGATCGATGCAATATTTGATGTTTCAAGGACGGGGTTTTTAAGTTTATACTCTCCAGTGGAGGAGGATGCAAAATCTAACAAACCCCAGTCGTCACCAACAAATGCATTAGATTGCTTGGGCTATTACATAACATTTTTAGAGGCAAGAGGAGCTGACAATTTAGCTTTCATATTTTTTAAAATCTTAGGACCAACAACATGTTTATGCACTTCCATTTACAAACAATTATCCAGTTCAAGATCCAAATTGATAGTATGCAATTTACCTTTAAATATAAACTTAATCGAATGGTGTAAAGTAGAAGGAACCACTCCTAATGCATGTATCCAAGGTCTACCCAAAATCATGTTATAAGATAGAGAACAAGGCATGACATGAATCAAGGTAGGCACCATCACAAGTCCAACTTTTATAGGTAGAGTTACAGTGCCCATGGATTGTCATCCAAAATTATCAAAGCCACAGATACTTAACCACTCTGGTTTGATAGCAGATACATCAATTTTAACCTTATGCAATAAATCAATACCACAAACATTAAGGGCTGACCCATTATCAATCATCACTCTCTTAACCAATGGTAACTCATGTTGTTGAAATAAAATGTTTGTTTTTGTTGCATGCATACAATCTAGTAAAGCGGAAACATCATTTGGTTTAACAGCAGGAGGAACAATCACCTTTTGTAAAGCTTCTTGTAGCATTCCATGGTAAGTAGGTGAAGTTTGTATAAGTTTCCAAAGAAATATCTTTGCAGAAGTAGCGCGAACCTGCTCTACAAGATCATAGTCTTTACCACCTTTATATGTTAAACGAGGTGCTTGCAGAAGCATAGGTTGAGAAGCTAGTAAAGATATCAGAACATTCATTTGTTGTGTACTTTGTTTATTATTCCGAGTGTTATATGCATGAGCAACCACATTATGATTAGTTTGTGAGTCTTGTTTCACTATTTTTTTGCATAATCATAAATGTGATCAGGAGATTGAGAAGAGGATGAAAGACCTTTAACAACAAGCACAGGTTTAGAGGGTGGTTGAACCACATTTGCACATAGAGTAACCACAATTTTTGGTTTTTCAATCTCTTCTTTAGATTTAGGCAAATAAATTGCATTTACAAATCTTTGAAATAGTGATGGCTTAGAGGCCGTAGTGGAATGTTCAATCGAGATAAAGTCCTCAACGGCTTCATCTAACATACCAAAGTCATCACGACTAAACGGCTCATCATAAGCATGAAAATCTTGCAAAAAATAATTTGACATTCTAACATGCTCTATTTAAACCAAGATTTAAATGCGCAATGATGGCCTTTGCAAATGAAATACAATTTTTGACAATAAATGATAATTTCCAACTCTTTTAGTGAAAATATAAAGAATGTAATCCACAATTTAACATATGCAAATTCACTAAAGAGGCTTTTCAATCCAATTATGCTCTAGAACAACAAATTATTTCAAATCTAAAGTGTAAAAGAATGCAAATTCTTTAAAGGTTGGGTTCACCAAAATGTTTAGGGTGAAAAATGATAGTTGTTTAAACTAGGTTAAATACTACCATTTCACCACTAAGCATTGGGAGGACAAGGATCAAGCTTGTGAACAAGCTTCTAATCACTTTGTCTGTCCCTTATGCTCGCATGGTTGTAGAACCTAAGGCCTTAATCAAGATTTTATCAAGTGCTTTCCTTTTAGCCAAGTAAAACCCTAATTATGCCTTAAATCAACAATACACAGAAACTGATGAAGCAACTGGTAAAACTAATCACAGAAGTGCATAGAGAGGGTTTCAGAGACAGTGTACCTAGATTTTGAAGGCTGCAGGACTAGGCACCTGCTCCAATGTCCTGAAAGTTCTCGAACAGGAAAATTTTCTGTACAGGGTGTTTGAGATTGCCAAAAGGTTTCTAGATCCTGGAATAAACCCTTGGTTGGACTAGGGCATCCACTCCAATGTCCCACAAGTCTTAAAATCTAAAAATCCAAAAGTCTGTCATGACTGTACCCACAATATCTTCCTTTCTATAGCTTCTTTTCGCCGAAACTTGCAAAACATGATCTGCACCTACAAAAGAAGGAAATTGTTGCGGCTATATAGGAGTTGCCTTAGTCAAGCCTTGCCTTCGGTATTTCTACCTCAACAATAGCCAGAGGAAAAGATTTGCAGAAGTGTGTATAAACCTAACAATGTGTATATGCATAAAAATCAAACCCTAGATGTCTCAATCAAGGGAAGATCAACAACTTGCTTTGCATCAATAAACACATACAACTTGATTTCAAGGAAATGAGATAAATTAAGACTTGCATGAACAAGAAGGTGAATCAGCAATTTCCATGGAGGATCTCCAAGCTTGTTGTTAGAGGCTTCAACCCTTCTCCCGATCATGCAAAGGGTGTACAAACCCTAGGAAGAGCAAGATAGATTCAAGATCTTGATTCCTAATCTTCATCCATTGTCTCCAAGATAGAAAATAAAGAATACTTCGAAGAGCTTCAACAAGTCACTGATCTTCAATGGTAATTGAAGCAGAGTTTTGGCATCAAGCTTGCATAAGAATTGTGTGTGATAAAATGATTTGCAAATGTCTTTTTATATCTAGCTTTAGGGAATTCAAATTTTGAAATAACGTCTTGATATTGCACAAAAACTGAGAAGTTGAAAACAGAATCTCGAGGCACTCGGCGAGAACCAACACCTCACCAAAATTTAAAATCCCGTGAAACAAGGGATGACTAGGGTGCAGGCGCCCAGGTCCTAGCCCCCAATTTTAGCTTAGATTTGCATTTTTGGGGGTCCTAGGGACCCAAGTCTCAAATCTCTTTCTGGGTTCTATCAACAGGTTACCTCAAAAAGTGAATAAACTACTCCTAGGCTAAGTCAAGTAGGGTTTCGGGAAGGCCAAAAAAGAAAAGGTTGGGAGGTCACCAAGAGTGAGGAGCTAAACCGAGGGAAATTGTACCATTCCATACAGGAGGACAATTTCTAACATTACAATACCCAACTTCAATTTCTGCAGGAGAGACATGGTTGCCAAGTTTATTTGACCTTGTAATAGTTCAGAAGTGTCTTCTATTTGTGCTTCCTTCTATTTAAAAAAAAAACCCTTTAATGAGTCAGTAGTGTCTCTTTTTTTTTCTTCTTGAGTCATTTCAGTATCTTGACTCTCCAGAGGGGGATCTTGAATGTTTTCTTGGCCATTTCCTTCAGGTTTCATAATAGGATTATCCATTACTTGTTCATTTGATTCCTCTCTTCTCTTCTTGTTTCTTAGGGATATTTTGTTCAGGGACTGTCTTTGCTTCTTCATAGCCTTTCTCTTTCTCAAAATATTTCATCTCTTCATCTTTTTCTAAACTCTCTGGAGGAGTGATTGTGCCTTGGTCCATGCTCTATTCAATATTCACTTCTAGAGCAACATTAGAAGTGTCAACATTGTTGACTTTCTCTTCCCCATCAGTGTCTGCAATAGTTGTGATTTGCAATTCATGCAACACACTCAGGGTTATCTCCTTTGTTTCTTTTACCAATTCTTCTATGTCACCAACCATAAGTGTATTAACTCTTCTCTTTGTTCTAAATTTATCATTGAGTATCTTTGTGACTTTGGCTCTTTCTTCATTTTTTATGTCTAGACAAAGACTCAACATGACATATTCTCTTATTTCAACATCTTTGGCCATAGCCACTTCCTTCCTTGTTGTCATGATGTTGGCTAGGCTATCTGGTAATTGATCTAAGATTTCAATTAAAGCCTTACTAAACATATCTAAATGTTTGACAACTGTTGTCTTAATAATTACCTTGTCTGCATCATATCTTTCATCATACATTTCAAGCGTTTCAAATTTCCATGCTGAGAAAATGCACTAACTAAGGTTTCCAAGGAAAGCGTTGCTTTACTTCTAGTCTTCTCATCTTCCTTCTTCTTGGTCTTTTCTGAGGGCTTCTCCTTTTTACTGGGAGTGGTTTCCTCTATTCTTGCCCATTTTGCTATAACCTCCTCATCTATCTCTATTTCCTCTTCTTCTTCTCCTTCACCCAGGCTCACATACACTCTTTGTGTTTCCTTTCTTTTCTTTCTTTTCTTCTTCTTTACAGTTTTCTTTATCGGTACTTGTTTTTTAGGCTTAGTCTTTTCTTTCTTAGCCAGGTGTCTCTTTCTTAGCACTTGTAGCTTTTGTTTTTGCAACAGAGGGTCTGAAACTCTTTGAAGCAACTACAAAGGTGGAGGCTCTTGTTCTTCTTGCAGAGCTAGATGCAGGCTTCTCCTTTTCAATTTTCTCCTCTTCCTTCTTCTCTAGAGATTTTGATGTTTGCCCTTTCGGAGCACTTGCAACCCTTGATGCCTCTGCCTTTGCTCTTGCTTTACTTATTTCCTCATCTGTGAACCCATGGCTCTTGGCAAATTCCTCTACATAGTTCTTGACCTTTCTTTGGGTCTTCGGTTGTGTTTGCTCCAGATGAACTTTGAGAGATAGTTCCTCAAAAGTACCAAACCTTTCCTCCTTGGGGTCTGTTGGTTTGCTCAATATAAGATCTACCAAACCAGTTAACACTTCCTCTAAAACTTCGTATCCCATTGTTGGGACCCATACAATTCTAGGTTCAACAGCCTCCATGAGGCATTTGTCCTTGTCCACCATGAACACAATATCCTTTTCATACTTCTTTACAACCTTTTCAGGGATCATAGCCTTGGCCTGCATTTTCTTTTGGAAGTTTTTGAAATAACCCCATAAAGATGCATTTTGTTTGTCAGCATTTCCTAAACTATGCAAATGATTTCTGATTTGAACAGCTATAGGTGCATGATCAAGCCAACCTATATTCTCCATACCAGGTAACTCTCTCAGAAAATAAAAGAATAGAAAACTAATCAAAGTTCCATACTTAAAGGGATATTTTGTTTCCTCTGTTCTTTTTAGGTTCTCCATTAGTTGTTCCCAGAGCAACTCACATTGGTCATAGTCTGTGTTATTCTTGACCATAGCATATGTTGAGTATATGGTTGTTGTAGACACTAAATTCTCCCTGTTGGAGAAATAGACCTTGTATCCAATAACCATCAATGCAAATCTAACTACCAGATCCTCAATGTCATTCACAGTTAGTGCCCTCTTATAAAATTTTGCACCGGTTAACTACATTACTACATTGTTCTTCATGGTTTTCAGGGTTGGAACCTTTCTAATAGAGCTCATGCCAGTTACTGCTTTGATAGCTTCCATTGTTATCATGTGGGACACATAAAGCCATAAGCATTCATCATGAATTCTGCTCAAAACATATCTAACCCATGTATCATCTGAGAATATCAAAAAATCTAACCAGGTATCTAGATTTTTCTCATGCAGAACATTGTATTCATCTTTCAACACAATATTGATAGTAGTAAGCTCATCCAAGTATAATTTCATTAATTTCATGTGATCATATTCCTCTAGGTTTGCATGTATGTATGCCCTAACATCTTTTGTATGCATAACACTGTGTGGAACCTCAAAAAATGTGCCATCTAGATCAGTCATTGATGATTTAAAGGGATGTTTCTTAAATTTAGGGTGGGGCCTCTCTGTTATCTCAATTACTTGATGGGTAGCTATCTCTACAACCTCAAAATAGGAAATTTTTTAAAAGAGAGTGGTAAATACCTTTTGCCTCTGTTAGGGTTTCTTCACCGATTACTTGAAATTGCTTTGGCTCACTTCACATATCACTTTGGTTTTTTGGAAGTTTGAGTGCAAAGTAATTTTTTTCTTTCAAATGGATCCCTTATATTCTCTTTTCATCAAGATTTAATTGCAATAAATGCTTCGTTCAAAAAGTTGTCAAACCCTTTCTCTGTTGTCCCCAATCGATCAAGATTGCTCCATAATTTACCACATTAGATTTTTTTATGTCAGGATCTTCTTCATAAGATTTGTCATTCAATCTTAAAACTTATATCTTTGTGCTAGATATCAGCACCACATTTCTGGCTAGGGGAGTAGGATTTTGCATTAAGCTTCCCCTGAGCCAAAGCTCTCAATTTACTTCCTAGAGGAAGTACCAACACCAGAGTTTGGTGCAAACTCGTCCTTGACTTCCTGCACTTCTTTCTTAACCCAAATTTGATTCATCTCCTTCTTGATCTCTGCTAGATGTGTCTTTTGTTGGCAAGTATGAGGTGAGCCAGTGTTGTCATTGATGTCAACATACTCATACTGCACTGACAAGAAGGATTTGATGAGCTTTGTGCTGAGGATATTGAGAAAATTAGCCTCAGTCAGGAACAGTGAAGAACAGTGATGAGAAGAAGGTAAATATACTGTATAGGATGAGAACCGGAGGATGCGGATTAAAGGGTTAGTAGATATGAATCTTGAGATGCTACAGTTAAGATTTCAGAGGTCCGCATGAAGATCTGAAGGAGTTATGGCTGCCGGTATAGAACCGGGTCCGGCAAGTATCCGGAGGTGACAGAGGATCACAAAAAGGTCCGGTGAGGTCCGGAATTGTATTATCATAATCTGCGGATTGGAAGGAGTGTCTGAGATGTCCTTGTGATGTTTCATCCTGATTTGTGTGTGATTTAGAGGTCCGGAAGTACCTCTTGCATTATGACAGTGGCGACAGACTGTGTTCTTGAAGTTCCGGATGAGGAAGACAAGAGATCCCAGTAAGCAGAGGAAGTGCGGATGTATCCGGACATTCAGACAGACTTGTGAAGGTTCTTGAATCATGTTTAGGTTGTGTTGTTGGTCCGCATTGATGGTAGAGCCCGGAATTGAAGTTATTCTTCCGGATGAAGTTATTGCTCTGTTTAGCCGACCGGATGAGTTGTTCTTCCTGCGAATGTTCTTGTGATAGCCGACCGGATGTGTTATTCATCTTGCGGATACTCCTATGGTTGTTTGCCGACTTAGATGCTTGTTCCTAAGTTGATGTCTTGTATAAATAATGATTTGTGAATTCATTTCAGTGTGTGGCATGTGGATGAGCATGATATAGCGAAGAAAGGTGCGAAAGGCAGAGCAGAGATTGTTGGGCTTAATTGGAACTGATCCGGACATGGTAGAGATGTCATTCTCCAGTTCAAGACTGTGATTTTTATCACTTTGTAGACAGTGTGTCTCCTTGTAGGCAGTGGGCCTCTTTGTGAGCAGTGTGCTCGGGCAGTGAGCCCTTATTGGCATGTGCCATTCATTTTTCCTTATTCTTCTAACAGAGAATAAATCTTGGGTTAATCACCCCGTGGTTTTTCCCTTAACCGGGTTTTCCACGTCAAAATCTTGGTGTTCAATGTGTTGATGCTTATCTGTTCTTGTGTTTATGTATTGTGCTTCCATGAATGATTATTTGATATGCTGCTAACTAACAACAGAGAATAAAGTGTTTGAAATAGAACAAGTTCTATACAACTGATTCACCCCCCCCTCTCAGTTGTATGTCCTAGATCCAACAATTGGTATCAGAGCTAAGTTCCTCTGATAGGAGCTTAACCGCTTGAGGTGATCCAGGATGTCGTCATACAAGAAGGATAGTCCGAAGTTCGATGGAACCAACTTCACTCTCTGGAAAGGTCGCATGAAGTGTCATTTGGAATGTATGGGAAAAGCATACTTGGCTATGATTTCAAAACCATATATACCCCCACAAGGTGGTCCGACAACTCCAGATGAAACCACAGAAGCTGAAAACAATCTGCGGACCAAGGAAGCTCTTCTAAGCGCATTGAATGACTCAGATCTCTCGAATGTCATTGACCTACCAACTGCATATGAGATCCTAACTAAACTGGAACTTCTGTATGAAGGAGATGAGTTTGTCAAAAGTGCAAGGTTGCAAAGTCTGAAAGGGAAATTTGAAAGATTGAAAATGAGAGATGATGAAAACATTACTACCTTTATGCCAAGAGTAAATGAGTTGGTATGTGGAATCAGAAATGCTGGTGGAACTCTAGATGAAAATGAGATTGTCTGCAAAATCCTAAGATCCCTTCCTGCTGCCTACAAAATCAAAGTTGCTGCCATTGATGAATTCAGAGCCCACACAACAGTCACAAGAGAACAACTGGCTGGCAAACTAGCTGCATTTGAAATGACCGAGTTTGGAGATGATCCTCCCAAGACTGAATCTGCTTTCAAAACCAGTGCCTATGTGAAAGGCAAACAGAGATTTGATCCGGGTGAAAACTCATCAAGGAAAATGTCATGGTATGATCAAGCAAGAAGAGACATGGAAGAAGAAGAAGCAGAAACAGCTCAACTTGAAGCCCTCATTGCAAAGAGACTGCCAAGAGGATCCGGTAAGTATGAAGGAAAACTACCCTTTAAGTGTTTTAACTGCAATAAGATTGGTCATTTTGCCTCAAGATGTCCGGAGAGATCTGCAAGATCTAATACTCACAGACAAAGGTTTCAAAAGAATTGCTATTATGTTCATGAAGAAGATGACAATGAAGGAGTAACAGATGATGAATCAGATCCAGGAAGCAAATCCGGAAATGAGTGGGTGTTTATAGCCATCAAGGAAGAAGATTCCTTGCTCTCTGAATCTGTCAATCACAAAGTTGTTGAAAAAGCCTTGGCTGCTCAAGTGGAAGAAAAGGATGATTGGGTTATTGACAGTGGATGCTCTCACCATATGACTGGTGACAAGAATAAGTTCTTAGACTTGGAAAGATATGAAGGAGGAATGGTAAAGTTTGGTGACAATTCTGCTGGCAGAATCAGAGGTAGGGGAACTATTTCCTTTGATGGTAAGAGCAAAACAGGTAATGTACTATATGTTGAAGGATTGAAGCACAATCTTCTCAGTGTTGGTCAGTTAGTGGACAAAGGCTATGATCTCCGGTTCAAGAATGGAAAATGCAGAATCTTTACAAGCTCCGGAACTGAAATTGCATCCGGTACTCAGACAAGAGGTAACATCTTTCATCTGGTTGGTTCAAATAAAAGTTGTTTGTTTGTTCAAATTGATCAGAGTTGGTTATGGCATAGAAGAATGTGTCATGTAAATTTTGATAACATCATCAAAATAAGCAATACTCAGGCTGTGAGAGATCTTCCAAAATTGATAAAACCTACAAACAGTGTGTGTAAAGAATGTCAGTTAGGCAAACAAAGCAGAGTCTCTTTTAAAAGCAAAGATCAGTCTTCTACCGGATTGTTGGAATTAGTACATACTGATCTATGTGGTCCGACAAGAATCAAGAGTCTGCAAGGTGATAGATATTTCATGTTGTTAATTGATGATCATTCCCGGATGATGTGGGTTACCTTTCTAAAAGAAAAATCAGAAGCTTTTGAGAAGTTCAAAATCTTCAAAGCTATGGTGGAGAATCAAACCGGATTGAAACTAAAGTGTCTAAGGTCTGATAGAGGTGGTGAATTTACATCTGGTGAATTCATTGACTTTTGTGAGAAACAGGGTATAAGGAGACAGTTGTCTGCTCCTAAGACTCCACAGCAGAATGGAGTAGTTGAGAGAAAGAACCGGACCATCCAGGAAGCTGCTAGGACAATGATGTTGGAAGCAAATGTTCCTCAAATGTTTTGGAAAGAAGCTATCAGCACTGCAGTCTACACTCTCAATCGAGTTCAAATCAGAAACAACACCGGTAAGACCCCCTATGAACTTTGGTTTGGCATCACTCCTACTGTGAAATATTTCAGGGTATTTGGTAGCAAGTGTTATATTAAAAGAGATGAAGATCTAGGAAAGTTTGATGCTAGAAGTGATGAAGGAATTTTCTTGGGCTACTCCACTCAAAGCAAAGCATACCGGTGTTACAATAAGAGATTGAGGAAGATGATAGAAAGTACCAATGTAAAGGTTGATGAAGGAATTGAGAAGCCTTCAAGATTTTATGAATTTGATGAAGATGACCAAGATAGTGTTCAAGGAACTCAATCCTCTCCGGTGAAACAGAGTCAGCCTGATCCGGTAAATCAGGAAGAAGAGTTAGGTTTGAATGAGCCTGATCAAGAAACAGCAGTACTGGATACTCCCAAAATTCCAAGGTATGTAAAACTGAATCACTCTGAAGATCAGATCATAGGTGACAGAAGCAAAGGTGTACAAACTAGAAGGAATATTGCTCAAGATCAGAATGAATGTTGTCTGATTTCAAGGATTGAACCTAAAACAATAAATGAAGCCTGCAATGATGAAAATTGGACCAAAGCAATGGAAGATGAACTGATGCAAATTGAGAAAAATCATACTTGGGATCTTGTTCCCAGACCTAGAGACAGGAATGTAATTGGAACCAAGTGGGTCTTCCGGAACAAACTAAATGAAGCTGGTGAAGTAATCAGAAACAAAGCTAGATTGGTCTGCAAAGGCTACTCTCAAATAGAAGGAATTGACTTTGAAGAGACTTTTGCTCCGGTAGCAAGAATTGAAGCAGTCAGATTACTTCTTGCATTTGCTGCCTTCAAAGATTTCAAGGTATATCAGATGGATGTCAAGTCTGCCTTCCTAAATGGTGATCTGGAAGAAGAAGTCTACATTGAACAACCGGATGGATTTCAATTGTCTGATAATAATGATATGGTCTGCAAGTTGAAGAAAGCTTTGTATGGATTGAAGCAAGCCCCAAGAGCATGGTATGAAAGGTTGGATAAGCATCTTGTGCAGATTGGATTCAACAAAGGTACTGCTGACAGCAACTTATATTTCAAAATTGATCATGAAAACATTCTGATTGTTGAAGTGTTTGTGGATGATATCATTTTTGGAGGAAGAGATAGTATGTGTAAAACTTTTGCAAATCAGATGAAAAGTGAGTTTGAAATGTCTATGCTTGGTGAAATGAATTTCTTCTTGGGTCTGCAAATTACTCAAACAAAAGAAGGGATCTTCATCTCTCAGACCAAATATGTGAAAGAATTGTTAAAAAAATTTGGTATGGAAGACTCAAAGCCTATGAACACTCCTATGGCAACCGGATGTAAGTTAAGCAAAGATGATGATTCTCCAAAGGCAGATCAGACAAAGTATAGATCAATGATTGGTGGATTGTTGTATCTCACTCAAACTAGACCAGATATAATGCAAGCTGTTGGTCTTGTGGCAAGATTCCAGGCTGATCCTAGAGAATCTCATGTTATGGCAATCAAAAGAATTTTTAGATACTTGAAAGGGACAGTTGAGTATGGTCTATGGTATCCTAGAGATCCGGATTTCTCTCTTCATGCTTACACAGATGCAGATTGGGCAGGAGATGTGGATGACCGGAAGAGCACTAGTGGTGGAGCATTCTTTTTGGGCAAGAGATTGGTTTCTTGGCTAAGCAAGAAACAAGATGCAATATCTCTGTCTACAACTGAAGCAGAATACATTGCAGCAGCAGGTAGTTGCACTCAAATCTTGTGGATGAAGCAGATGCTAAGAGACATCAAAGTTGAATATGAGGAGCCTATTACAATTTTCTGTGATAATTCAAGTGCAATTAATATTTCCAAGAATCCGGTATTGCATTCTAAGACTAAGCACATATCTATCAAATTTCACTTTTTGAGAGAACAAGTAAACAAGGAAGAAGTCAGATTGGAGTATGTTCCCTCCAAGGATCAGATTGCAGATATCTTTACAAAACCTCTTCCCAAGGACTCTTTTGAATATCTCCGGGAGAAGTTAGGGGTCATGGCCCCTCCGGTGATGAACTAAGATGCACTGATGTGCATCAGTCCGGTGGCAATCACAGTCATATCTTGTGATCCGGACTAATGGGGAGCTGCAACTAAGGGGGAGCAGCTGGTATTATTCTGATGCATGAGAGTTGCAAGTATGAGCCCTTTGCCATTGATGTCAAAGGGGGAGAGAAGACATGTGAAAAACAAGTGGTTGATGATCAAAGGGGGAGCAGCAAAGGAAGACATGTGAAGAGTTGTTGTTGATAGGGGGAGCTGTGACAGAAAAGAGAAGTTCTTGTCTTGATGGTTTTTCACATCATATGTTGCCATCAATGACAAAGGGGGAGATTGTTGGCAAGTATGAGGTGAGCCAGTGTTGTCATTGATGTCAACATACTCATACTGCACTGACAAGAAGGATTTGATGAGCTTTGTGCTGAGGATATTGAGAAAATTAGCCTCAGTCAGGAACAGTGAAGAACAGTGATGAGAAGAAGGTAAATATACTGTATAGGATGAGAACCGGAGGATGCGGATTAAAGGGTTAGTAGATATGAATCTTGAGATGCTACAGTTAAGATTTCAGAGGTCCGCATGAAGATCTGAAGGAGTTATGGCTGCTGGTATAGAACCGGGTCCGGCAAGTATCCGGAGGTGACAGAGGATCACAAAAAGGTCCGGTGAGGTCCGGAATTGTATTATCATAATCTACGGATTGGAAGGAGTGTCTGAGATGTCCTTGTGATGTTTCATCCTGATTTGTGTGTGATTTGGAGGTCCGGAAGTACCTCTTGCATTATGACAGTGGCGACAGACTGTGTTCTTGAAGTTCCGGATGAGGAAGACAAGAGATCCCAGTAAGCAGAGGAAGTGCGGATGTATCCGAACATTCAGACAGACTTGTGAAGGTTCTTGAATCATGTTTAGGTTGTGTTGTTGGTCCGCATTGATGGTAGAGCCCGGAATTGAAGTTATTCTTCCGGATGAAGTTATTGCTCTGTTTAGCCGACCGGATGAGTTGTTCTTCCTGCGAATGTTCTTGTGATAGCCGACCGGATGTGTTATTCATCTTGCGGATACTCCTATGGTTGTTTGCCGACTTAGATGCTTGTTCCTAAGTCGATGTCTTGTATAAATAATGATTTGTGAATTCATTTCAGTGTGTGGCATGTGGATGAGCATGATATAGCGAAGAAAGGTGCGAAAGGCAGAGCAGAGATTGTTGGGCTTAATTGGAACTGATCCGGACATGGTAGAGATGTCATTCTCCAGTTCAAGACTGTGATTTTTATCACTTTGTAGACAGTGTGTCTCCTTGTAGGCAGTGGGCCTCTTTGTGAGCAGTGTGCTCGGGCAGTGAGCCCTTATTGGCATGTGTCATTCATTTTTCCTTATTCTTCTAACAGAGAATAAATCTTGGGTTAATCACCCCGTGGTTTTTCCCTTAACCGGGTTTTCCACGTCAAAATCTTGGTGTTCAATGTGTTGATGCTTATCTGTTCTTGTGTTTATGTATTGTGCTTCCATGAATGATTATTTGATATGCTGCTAACTAACAACAGAGAATAAAGTGTTTGAAATAGAACAAGTTCTATACAACTGATTCACCCCCCCCTCTCAGTTGTATGTCCTAGATCCAACATCTTTTGTATCAATTTCTCCATTTCTTCCTAATTAGCCTTCTTCATATTTTTGCTCCTGCAGAATCTTGCAATATGTCCAGGCCTATTGCAATCAAAGCATACAACATTTCTCTGTCTATTGTTCCTTTCATTCATCCTTGATCTACATTGGTCAGCCGTGTGCCCAAATCTATTGCATGCAAAACAATTCCCATTGAAAGATTGAGCATTCCTTCCATTATTATAGTTGTTCCTTATCTAACTTCTGCATTTACTAGCTTTGTGACTGAACTTCTTACATATGAAGCAGTTACCTTTAAAGGTTTGAGCATTCCTTCTATTTTTATAACCATTCCTTATCTGACTTCTACAACCATTAGCCTTGTGACCTACTTTATTGCAAGTGAAACATTGACTAGAGAATGATGGAACATTTTGATTCACTCTGCTCCTACATTGAGTAGCCTTATGAGCAAACTTATTGCATGCATTACAATAACCATTGAAAGAAGGGTACCTTTGAGCATTTGGTTTCTTGACCGGTGGTCTTCTAGGTCTGTTCTTTTTATTTTGAATATGTTTGCCTTTGTCCTTCTTGATCTCAACATTCTTTTCTTGACCGGTTTTGGAACTTTCACCTTTCTCAAATCCCAAGCCTTCTTTATCATCAGGACTCTTCTGACTAGCAAGTATTCTATCAAGTTGGGCAACACTCACTCTAATTTTTTCTTCCTAAGTCCATGCATGTTTCAGATCAACTTTCAGATCCGTAACTTCTTGTTCAAGCTTTGTGTAGTCTTCAATTTTTCTTTTTACCAATAGATTTAAGTATTCTTCTACTTTTGCTCTTTTTACAACTTCCACTTTCAGATTGCTCAAGGTTTCATTTACAAATATCAATTGTTCACTAACCTCCTTATATTTTTCTTTGAACTTCTTGACTTGATCCCTTAATTTTTTTATGCACTCATTTACTTCCTTGACATTATCTTTCAGATCCCTATTTTCTATTACAACCTTTTCAAGATCGGCAAGTGCAAGCTTGAGTTCTTCATTGACAAGTGTGCATTCTTCTTTAATTTCAGATGCATCAATTCTTCAGGAGGAGTAGGATGTTTTTTACCTGCCATGTGTTCAGTTTCCAAGATCTTCCTCAAGCTATTAGACTTCTTCCAAGGAACCAGGCTCTAATACCAATTGTTGAACACCCAAAGTACTGAGAGGGGGGTGAATTAGTACTTCATTAAACTTTTTACTTATTAAACTAGTAATCCATTTACCACATGCAATTACAAAGCAAATTAAGCATAGAAGAAACAACCACAATCCATCACACATGAACACCAAGATTTTTATGTGGAAAACCCAAAACTAGGAAAAACCACGGTGAGTGTTAGCTCATAATATATTAAGTAGGAACAATATCGAATTACAATAGAGGCTTATTGCAAGAAGGCTCACTGCCTAGAGAAAGAAAGAAAGAAGAAGGGTAGCTCATTGCCAATTTGAACTACTCTGATTGCATCTACACATGCATGGTTACAGATTTAATGAAGCTCAGAAATACTGTCTCAAAACTCTTCATCTTTGACTTCCCTATTTCATTGTTCTACTTCTACATCAAGCAATATCTCTTTTCTTTTGATCTTGTTGCCCTTTATAATTATTCACACTGAATTCACAATCACATTCACACAACACTTACACCAAACACTGAATTTGATCACATATATATATATCCGAAACATTTGACATTTACATATTAGGTCGTCATACTAAGATGTAGCATGTAATCATAACTTGTCGGCCAAAATCATTTACCAAAATACACAGGGGATCAAAACAACACTTGAATCATGTTCAAATATGTCAAATCCATCCATATAATCACTTAGAATAAGATTTCAAACAACAAAACTTAACTCACACACATTATACTGTCATGTCGGCCTTAACCACAAACTGTCATTGGTTTAGTTCAACTGTCAGAGTGCATCTTCCACTACGGACCACAAGACTTGCTCAAATCCATATCAGAGACTCTCCACATATTATAGATCATACCTCCAGAACTACAAGGCAAGATATTCTTTTGCGGTGGAATGCAGACTACAATAACACATGTTCTATCCCAGACAAGTTCTGTCAGACCAAGGAGTGATACTCAGGCATTCATAACTAACTCTCTGGTGGAACTTAGAACTTTCAACTCTAGATATAGATACTTCATACATGTGTTTACAACACCTCAAAATTGCATAACAAGATATGCGACAATGGAGTAATGCGAACCAATTCAGTTGAGTGTTCTATTATGATTTCCTCTGTTCTCTGCACTACCGAACTTTGACTTTTTGAAGATAGACTTCTGGTACTCATCAAGAACCGAAATCTTGGACAAACGATCTTTTGAGAATTGTGAACAACATACCTGAACCGCATGATATGATCTACTATGGACCACTACTAGCTCAAACACTATCTCCTTGTCACTGCTTTAGTATACTGCCAACACTCAGCCAAAATGGCTTAGTCTTCTTCTCTGGACCAAAAACATTGTTCTAATCTTGTTCCTTTGCTTGGTACCATCAATGACAACATCTTCAAACATCATGCACAAACACTCTTCATCATATTAGCAATGTCTCTTTCTTTATGATGTTTTCCAAGTTGCCAACAATCAATAGAAATTTCAAATACATACCACAAACATCTTTTTTCCACCAAATTAAATAACCTAAAACAAAAACACACTTTAGAGACACATATTAATGTAATCTTCTTCATTTGATTACTCAATTTTATAGTTCTTTGAAATCCATTAACTCTAAGATTTCCTTTAAATTTTTAGAGATTTTAATTAACATGAATAAACTTTTAAAATTAACATAAATCCCAAAACAGACTGTGCTGCAAATGGAGCAGGAAATATCACATAAAACAAAACTAGCATGTGTGAAAAAAAAAATTCTTCTTATCCTGAATGGCACGTTGCCTTTGCTATCCAAAATTTGAAGTTTTATGGGAGTGTTTCTAAGGCAAGTCACACAAGCCCCCACAATGAAACTTGTTGCTCAAGGATGGCTTGCAACTCTATGGATCTTGCAAAACTCACAAAGTCTTAATAAACAATGAAAGACTTGCAATCTTAATGTAGTAATGATCGTAAAACTTACATCATTTATTTTATTATTGGATATTATTTAGTATGATACCTAGCATTCATCTGATACAAAAATGTACAATTAATGACTTGATGAATCAAATAATTTTAAGTCATGTAAACAAAGAAAGAAGTCCATTCTTCATATTTCTATTGCATATATTCAATCATTTCATATGGTATTAGACACTGTAATATTGAATTCAAGTTCAAAAATGTTAGATTCAAGTGAAGGTGCAAGATTCTCAAATGACATTTATTTTATCCTCAGGGATAGTATCATCAAGCACAAATTATTCTCACTATGTCATTATTAGTCTCATGTACATTATTACCATGGCATTCATAGACTATCCAATTCACATACTTAAAATAGGTAACAAGTGATTGTTGTAATATTACTGGTGAATGACCAGTGTTGGATTGTACACTTTTAGCTAGTTATTTTGGGATTTTTACTATGTTATTGTGGGACAATTTTCTCTTTTTCTTTTATTAGGCCATTGAACACATGTAATGTTACAGTCTCATTGACTTGTGTGGTCATTTGTGGACATGAACATACTTTCTTCTTTCTTTAAAAAAAAGGTTATGGCATAAAATATCACCAAAAAAAGCAACATGGGCAACTTTTTTACATCAACCTACACTCTGAACTTTTTTTATTTTGGTTTTTGTTGCCTTTGGTAATTGCTTATATTTCAATGCTTAATATGATCAACTCAACTAATTAACTTATAATATTGTGTAGAAATTACTGCTTCATGGCTCCTGCCTACTCCTCACTATCCAGGCTATCAATTGCTATATTTTTTCATACCAAATTTAGAACCCACTAATCAATGTAATAAATTATGGGAACTTATTTTCATGTGGACTTCTCTCTTGCCCATTGCATTTTGATTCAAAAAGATACACTAGTACTACATATTCATCTTAACCAAATCAACAAGTAACAAAATCATGGCATATCTAGATGCATATTATTCCAAGAGAAAAGGTATGTTGGCCATAATAAGACAAGGAATCATCAACACCGCTAAAGTAAACCAAAAACACATCCATCAACATAACAATTTTTATAGAGGTATGGTAGCACAATTCTTCACATTGTACATTGTGTATTTACCACTAAGAAAATGTAGAATGAGCTATCTCTCTCAACAAGATCCCTAAGATATCCATTGTGAGGGATTACATGATAGCTAGGTTGAAAGCACCCATTATGTATATTTATTGTAACCCTACATTCTTTTTTTCACAGATTGTTTTCCTTCTTATTTATCTATTGTACATCTAGAGTTCACTTGCATTATTTAATATATATTAATATATATTCAATTTCAATTGACAGTTTGTCAATAATATAACTTCAAATTCAATTTACTCATAATGGTTGATCATTTTAGCAATTAATGATGTGTTGTTTGATTATCATGATTTCAAAATTAAAGAATCGCCTATCCATCCAAATTAAAAATCATGATTTTATTGTTTGATTATTGTGCACATAAGAAGGTTTCAAGATACTCATGACAACATACTAAGTTAGGAATGCCCTTAGTGATTCTATGAATTTTAGATGAATCACTTTAGTAGGAAGACATTTTCCAAAGATTAGTTGATAATGTTCAACAAAATTCATGTTCAACACTTGCAATGAGATACTATAAATTTTGTTTTTGGGTTGTCATCAAAACAATTTTTCATGTTTATATTTTTTTCGCATTAATATGTCCATTTTCAAGTATACCAATATTTTTTGTGCATGTGTGTTGATAATTTAAACGTATCTATACTACTTGATGATGGTAAGACACCAACAATAAGTCACAAAATGTATCTGTGATTAGACCATGTTTGCCAAAATGTAAATAACTATTGGATAACAAAGAATTAAACTAAATTTTACCATTAGATGCATGTGAGACTGCATTACATACTTGTATATAGGCTAGAAGAGAATTGGTATAATCCCACCACAAGACATAAAAAAGTGGCAATAGATTGCATGATCAATATAGTAATATAGGCATTAGCTATGAAATTGTAGCATGCTTAAAAATGTCTATAATGAGGACACATACCTAGGGTTTGTGATGTTAGAAAAGGTGTATCAAGCTTGCACCTAATGTTAAGATTACAAATAGTGTGATTTTATGGTTAAAAAATAGAAAAAACTCAATTTATGGGCTATAGAGTTAGCTTTTGGCCAAAATAAAAATTCTAGATTGTTCAGCACTAGTTCCCTAGTGTTTGTCACGTGGACCTCTTCGAGATTTACAATTTTCTAATAAAGGGCTTAGTTGGCCTCATGATCAGAATTTATGGCCTCTAGAAGCTGGGCCCCCTGCATTGGAAATGTCAAAACATCTAGGACACACAAAAGAGTTGTAAGGAGTTACACTTGTTGACCAACTTATGGTGCATGTTACAACTCATCATAAGGCATCTTTAGTTGGGGATAATAGAGTCAAAACAGAACACCCAATTTGGTGAGTGGATTATAACGAGGTTATGATAGATGGAAGGACATACTATTTTTAGCTTGTGGACTCATCTTGGAATTTGGGTTTTGGGTTCTAAGGATTTATGTGTCACTATTTTGGGTGGTTTTAGCTCATGGTTTTCTAATCACCATTTTATGGTTTCATGTATTGTATTTCCTATTTATTGGATGCTTGAGATGGAGGTTTGATAGTGATTTTTGTAGGTATTGTTATGCTTCCAAAATTTCCCTAAATCTTTGGTTGGTGATTCTCGTGAAGGCTTGCTCTACAAGTGTATTGCAACTATATTGTTTATTGAATAATATATTAGGTTGTTTTGGAGTGTAGGATTTTTCTCCCGAAAGGGTTTTCCCCATGTACACCTATGTTATGGTATAGTATTTATTTTATGTTTATATGTGTTTTTACTTTTTGTAATTGTCAAAAGATTAAAATTTGCACAACACTCTCCTCATAAGTTTAGTGTAGGAAGTATTTCCACATACCTTACTTTCTTTCATTTTGTATTACAGATTGATCACCTCAGATTCTAGGTGTTGGGTAGAGGGTTTTTTGTATTAATCTTCCTTTGAGTGGGAGCTTGCACAAAGAGAGTTTTGATCTTATTGTAGGAAGAAATGGAAACCACATCAAGGATAGAGATGAAGTTCTCAAGCATAAATTTTGAGTTGTGGAAGCTCAATATGGAGGATGTGCTCATATACTAAGATCTATGGGTTGTAGTATTTGGATCCAAACTTAAAGCTACATCACAAGAAGACTAGGACAAGATGGATAGAAAAGCAAAGGGTCTCATTAGACTCAATTTGGATAATTAAGTGTTGCTAAATGTGCATGAAGAGACTACCACAACAAATCTTTGGAAGATTCTTGGAAAATTTTACCAAGCTAAATCCCTAGTGAATAAGTTTTTCCTGGGAAAGAAGTTATATACCCTTAGGATGGAGGATTATGGTGTATGGACAAACATCCAAATGCCTTTAATATCGTAGTTACCTAGTTGCACTCCATGAGATTGAAAATAGAGAAGGATTGTATGACTTTGTTGTGTTCTTTGTCAAATTCATAGAACCACCTAGTTATGGCCATTGGAAGCACTACCACCAAGTTCAAGATGGATGAAGTGGTTGCATCTTTGTTTTTTGAAGAAATGAGAAGAGAAAACTCTAAGTCCGCCAAGGAGGCCCTAGCAGTTAATGGAAGATCCAAAGAAAAAGGAAATAAGGTCAAAAGGCAAGATAAGTATAGATCCAAATCTCATGGGAGATCCAAATCTCCTGGTAAGTTCAAGGAAAAATGTTGGGACTGCAACAAATCTAAACATCTTAAAAGAGACTATAAAGAGGAGAAGACGAAGAAGAAAAAGGTTGACTCTAATGATGACTCTAAGAGATCCTCTTAGGATGATGATGATGGTTTCATCATTGCCTTGGCTACTCATGCATCAGAAGGTGTGTGGTTGATAGACTCTAGTGCATCTTTCCACATCTTACATCAATATTGGTTTACAAAATATGAAGAATATGATGGTGGGAAGGTGTACCTTGGAGATGATTATCATCTAAAGACTATTGGTCGTAGAAGACTCTTGATTTGATTCCTTGATGAATGAGTGAAGAGGATCAATGGTGTACTACATATCCTTATTTTGGAACGAAATGTACTTTCTGTAAGTAAACTTAATGATGTGGGTGTGCATGTTGTTTTCTCGAGTGGAGGGTGTAAGATGGTTAGAGGAGCTATGGTGCTTGCTAAGGATGTTTGGATTGACACTCTATTTTAGTTGGATGCATGCATAGTTTAGTGAAATAGTTCTTTTATTCATGCAGTGAAAAGAATCTTCACCTTCACCATTGGAACCAAAAACAAAGGGGTTTGTTGTGTCTACTTTATGGATACCTAAGGGTGCTCATTATTTAGAGACAAAACTTCTAGAAGAGAGAACAATGGTATAGCACCAACAGATGGGTCATATAAGTGAGATGAGTCTATGGACCTTGAATTTTAATAAAAAACTTGTTGAGAGGTTTAACTATTGTAACCTTGAGTTTGATTTTTGTGAACATTGTGTTTATGGAAAACAAAATTGTGTTCATTTTTATTCTAGTTCTCATAAATCTTCTGGGATAGTGGACTTGATATATTTTGATGTTTTTAGTCTAGTAAGTGTTCCTTCAATTTCAAAATCTGTATATTATGTATCTTTTATTGATGATAAAAGTGGGACATGGGTATATTTCTTAAGAGTAAATCTAAAGTCTTTAGTCAGTTTAAGGAGTTTAATGCTCTTGTAAAAAATCAAACTGGTAAAAAAATAAGGTTTTGAGGACTGACAATGGCAATAGTTTTGTTTGACATATTTTGACAAGTTCTATAAATATCATGGAATAGAAAGGCATAAGACACTCCCTACAACCCTCCGTAGAATGGAGTTGTAAAAAGAATGAACATGACATTGATGGAGAGGGTTAAGATTATGTTTAGTGGGGTTGGCCTAAAACAAAAGTTTTGGGTAAAAGTAGTTGTCACAGCTTGTTATCTAGTTAACAGGTCTCCTACATCAACTCTTGTTGATAAGACATCTATGGAGGTGTGGTCAAGCAAAAAGCCCTCATTGAGGTATCTATGAGTCTTTGGTTGCAAGGCATATGCACATGTGCCTAGGAAGAAGTGGTCAAAGTTAAAGAATAAGGTTGTAAAATGTATCTTCATCAGTTATGGTGTTGGTGTGAAAGAGTACAAGCTTTACGATCTTGTAGTTGAGAGAGTTTTGTATAGTAGAAATGTTATCTTTAAAGAAGTCAAGCCTTCTTCCACAATATTGCAACCAAAGAAGGATAGAAAGAAATATGTCATTCAACTAATCTCGAAGACCAAGAAGGTTGAACTAGAAGACCATGAAGGACCTGAACAGAAGGAGAGCTCAAATAGTTCAAAGCGATCTGAAGAAAAGATAAAACCTCCACCTCAATCATTAAGGAGATCCACTCGACAAAGACAACTAAATGGGTATACTCCTAATTGGAGATGTATGTTTGTTTTGAATACTAACACTGATGAGCCTAGGACTATGAAGGAGGCTATGCGTATGAATGATACAAAATCCTTGAAAGTGGCCATGGATGAAGAGATGGTTGCTTTGAAAAAAATGACACATGGGACCTAGTACCTCTACCTAATGGATAGAAACTCATTTGATGTACATGGGTGTTCAAAGGCAAAATGGATTTAGATAGTAGTGGTGAGAAGTATAAGGTGAGATTGGTCACAAAGGGCTATTCCCAGGTTGAGGGAATAGATTATGGTGAGATTTTATACCCAATAGAAAAGCTAATATCAATTCAGATTCTATTGTCTATTATTGCATCGTATGATCTTGAGGCTGAATAGATAGACGTGAAGACAAGATTCTTTTATGGTGATTTGGAGGAAGATATTTATATGACACAACTAGAGAACTGCCTTGAGAAAAGTAAAGAACATTTAGCTTGTAAGTTGAAGAAATCTTTGTATATGGTCTTAAGCAATCTCCTAAGATGTGGTACCCAAAGTTTGATTCTTTTGTGTTAAGTTTAGGATTTTTGAGATCTATATTAATCATTACATATACTATTAAATGGAAAATGATTGTATTCTCATTATTGCATTATATGTTGATGATATGTTATTTTTCAGTAATGGAAAGGGTTTGATTTGTAAATTGAAATCTTAGCTTTTAGCACAGTTTGAGATGAAAGACCTAGGGACAACTAGGTATATCTTGGGAATGGAGATCAAAAGAGATAGAGCAAACAAAAAATTTTGGTTGGGCCAAAGTAAGTATGTGAACTCAGTATTGGAGAGGTTTAGCATGTTAACTTGCAAGTCATTATGTGTTCTTGTTACAATGGGGACAAAGTTATCTATTGAGCAATGTTTGACTTCTCCTCATGAGATGGAGGTTATGAGTAGAGTATTTTATGCTAGTGCAGTTGGGAGTTTGATGTATGCTATGGTTTGTACAAAAAACATATTGTCCAAGCAATGGGACTCCTTTGCTGATTATGGCTAATCTTAGATGAGTACATTGGGATGCGGTGAAGAAGTCTTTAGGTATTTGTGAGGTACTTCCATGTATTCCTAATGCTATCATGGTTATCCTATAGGGGACCAGCATTTAGTTTGTATTCTTGAATTTGTGGATTCATATTGGGCTAGAGGTGTCAATAGCAAGAGATCCACCCATGGATATGTTTTCACTATGTATGGTGGTGTAATCAATTGGATGAACAAAAAACAAGCTATGGTCACTTTGTCCACAACAGAAGTAGAGTACATGGCAATTACTCATGCTTGTAAGGAAGCCATCTAGCTTAATAAACTGTGTTTAGATGTTGGGCTAGACGTAGGAACCATTATAGTTCATTATGATAGCTAGAATGCCATATGTATGGCAAAGAACATGACCTTTCATGCAACGACGAAATGCATAATTGATGTCCAGTACCATTTTGTTCGTGATATGGTAGAGGATGGAGGGGTGTGTTGGATTTAGGGCATACAACTGAGAGGGGGGGGTGAATCAGTTGTATACAAACTTGCTTTCTATTTCAAACACTTGATTCATCTTGTTAGTTAACAGCATATCAATTAATCATCCATGAAAGTAAAACGCACAAACACAAGAGCAGATAAACATCAACACAATGAACACCAAGATTTTGACGTGGAAAACCCGATTAAGGGAAAAACCACGGGGTGATTAACCCAAGGATTATTCTCTGATAAAAGAATAAGAAAAAGAATGGCACTTGCCAATTAGGGCTCACTGCCCGAGCACACTGCTCACAAAGAGGCCCACTGCCTACAAGGAGACACACTGTCTACAAAGTGATAAGAATCACGGTCTTGAACTGGAGAATAACATCTTTACCATGTCCAGATCAGTTCCATTTAAGCCCAAAAACCTCTGCTCTGCCTTCCACACTTCTCTTCGCTACACCACTCTCATCCACACAATCCCCACTACAAAATGAACTCACAAACCTTTATTTGTACAAGACATCGACTTAGGAACAATCATCTAAGTCGGCAATCAACCATAAGAATATTTGCAAGATGAACAACACATCCGGTCGGCCACCACAAGAACATTCGCAGGATGAACAACTCATCCGGTCGGCTAAACAGAGCAAAAACTTCATCCGGAAGATTATCTTCAATTCCAGGCTCTACCATCAATGCGGACCAACAACACAACCTAAACATGATCCACGGACATTTCCAAGCCTGCCTAATGACCAGGTACATCCGCACTTCCTCTACTTACTGGAATCTCTTCTCTTCCTTATCCGGAACTTCAAGAACACAGTCTGTCGCCACTGTCACAATGCAAAAGGTACTTCCGAACCTCCAAATCATACACAACTTGAGATGACACATCACAAAGACATCCCAAACACTCCTTCCAATCTACAAATTAGGATTATACAATTCCGGACCTCACCGGACCTTTCTATGATCCTCTGTCACCTCTGAACACTTGCTGGAACCGGTTCCACACCGACAGCCACAACTCCTTCAGATCTTCATGCGAACCTCTGAAATCTTAACTGAATCATCTCAAGACTCATATATACAAACCCTTTAATCCGCATCCTCCGGTTCGCATCCTATACAATACATTTGCCTTCTTCTCATCATTGTTCTTCACTGTTCCTGACTGAGGCTAATTTTCTCAATATCCTCAGCACACTACTCATCGAATCCCTCTTGTCAATGCAATATGAGTATGTTGACATCAATGACAACACTGGTTCACCTCATACTTGCAACAATCTCCCCCTTTGTCATTGATGGAAAAATATGATGTGAAAAACCATCAAGACAAGAACTTCTCCTTTCTGTCACAGCTCCCCCTATCAACAACATGTCTTCTCCTCATTTACTGCTCCCCCTTTGATCATCAGCTACTTGTTTTTCACATGTCTTCTCTCCCCCTTTGACATCAATAGCAAAGGGCTCATACTTGCAATTTTAACACATCAGAATCATACCAGCTACTCCCCCTTAGTAGCAGCTCCCCATCATCAATCCGGATCACAAGATATGACTGTGATATCCACCGAACTGATGCACATCAGTGCATCCTAGTTCATCACCAGAGGGGCCATGACCCCTAACTTCTCCCGGAGATATTCAAAAGAGTCCTTGGGAAGAGGTTTAGTAAAGATATCTGCAATCTGATCCTTGGAGGGAACATACTCCAACCTGACTTCTTCCTTGTTCACTTGTTCTCTCAAAAAGTGAAACTTGATAGATATGTGCTTAGTCGTAGAGTGCAATACCGGATTCTTGGAAATATTAATTGCACTTGAATTATCACAGAAAATTGTGATAGGCTCCTCATATTCAACTTTAATGTCTCTTAGCATCTGCTTCATCCATAAGATTTGAGTGCAACTACCTGCTGCTGCAATGTATTCTGCTTCAGTTGTAGACAGAGATATTGCATCTTGTTTCTTGCTTAGCCAAGAAACCAATCTCTTCCCCAAAAAGAATGCTCCACCACTAGTGCTTTTCTGGTCATCCACATCTCCTGCCCAATCTGCATCTGTGTAAGCATGAAGAGAGAAATCCGGATCTCTAAGGTACCATAGACCATACTCAGCTGTTCCTTTCAAGTATCTGAAAATTCTTTTGATTGCCATAACATGAGATTCTTTAGGATTAGCCTGGAATCTTGCTACAAGACCAATAGCCTGCATTATATCTGGTCTGGTTTGAGTGAGATACAACAATCCACCAATCATTGATCTATACTTTGTCTGATCTGCCTTTGGGGAGTCATCATCTTTGCTCAACTTACATCCGGTTGCCATGGGAGTGTTCATTGGCTTTGAATCTTCCATACCAAATTTCCTTAACAATTCTTTCACATATTTGGTCTGAGAAATGAAGATCCCTTTCTTTGTTTGAGTAATTTGCAGACCCAAGAAGAAATTCATTTCACCAAGCATAGACATTTCAAACTCACATTTCATCTGATTTGCAAAAGTTTTGCACATACTATCTCTTCCTCCAAAAATGATATCATCCACAAACACTTCAACAATCAAAATGTTTTCATGATCAATTTTGAAATATAAGTTACTATCAGCAGTACCTTTACTGAATCCAATCTGCACAAGATGCTTATCCAACCTTTCATACCATGCTCTTGGGGCTTGTTTTAATCCATACAATGCTTTCTTCAACTTGCAGACCATATCATCATTGTTAGACAATTGAAATCCATCCGGTTGTTCAATGTAAACTTCTTCTTCCAGATCACCATTTAGGAAGGCAGACTTGACATCCATCTGATATACCTTGAAGTCTTTAAAGGCAGCAAATGCAAGAAATAATCTGACTGCTTCAATTCTTGCCACCAGAGCAAAGGTCTCTTCAAAATCAATTCCTTCTATTTGAGAGTAGCCTTTGCAGACCAATCTAGCTTTGTTTCTGATTACTTCACCAGCTTCATTTAATTTGTTCCGGAAGACCCATTTGGTTCCAATCACATTCCTGTCTCTAGGTCTGGGAACAAGATCCCAAGTATGATTTTTCTCAATTTGCATTAATTCATCTTTCATTGCTTTGGTCCAGTTTTCATCATTGCAGGCTTCATTTACTGTTTTAGGTTCAATCTTTGAAATCAGACAACATTCATCCTGATTTTGAGCAACATTCCTTCTAGTTTGCACACCTTTGCTTCTGTCACCTATGATCTGATCTTCAGAGTGGTTCAGTGTTACATACCTTGGAATTTTGGGAGTATCCTGCACTGCTGCTTCTTGATCAGGCTCATTCAAACCTATCTCTTCTTCCTGATTTACCGGATCAGGCTGACTCTGACTTACCGGAGAGGATTGAGTTCCTTGAACCTGAACACCGTCTTGGTCATCTTCATCAAACTCATAAAATCTTGAGGGTTTCTCAATTCCTTCATCAACTTTCACATTAGTGCTTTCTATCATCTTCATCAGTCTCTTATTGTAACACCGGTATGCTTTGCTTTGAGTGGAGTAACCCAAGAAAATTCCTTCATCACTTCTAGCATCAAACTTTCCTAGATCTTCATCTCTTTTAATATAACACTTGCTACCAAATACTCTGAAATATTTCACAGTAGGAGTGATGCCAAACCAGAGTTCATAGGGGGTCTTACCGGTATTGTTTCTGATTTGAACTTGATTTAGAGTGTAGACTGCAGTGCTGATAGCTTCTTTCCAGAACATTTGAGGAACATTTGCTTCCAACATCATTGTCCTGGCAGCTTCCTGGATGGTCCGGTTCTTTCTTTCAACTACTCCATTCTGTTGTGGAGTCCTAGGAGCAGACAATTATCTCCTTATACCCTGCTTCTCACAAAAGTCAATGAACTCACCAGATGTAAATTCACCACCTCTATCAGACCTTAGACACTTCAGTTTCAATCCGGTTTGATTCTCTACCATAGCTTTGAAGATTTTGAACTTCTCAAATGCTTCTGATTTTTCTTTTAGGAAGGTAACCCACATCATCTGGGAATGGTCATCAATTAACAACATGAAATATCTATCACCTTGCAGACTCTTGATTCTTGTCGGACCACAGAGATCAGTATGTACTAATTCCAACAATCCGGTAGAGGACTGATCTTTGCTTTTGAAAGAGACTCTGCTCTATTTACCTAGCTGACATTCTTTGCACAAACTATTTGTAGGTTTCATCAATTTTGGAAGATCTCTTACAGCCTAAGTATTGCTTATCTTGATGATGTTATCAAAATTTACATGACACATTCTTCTATGCCATAACCAACTCTGATCAATTTGAACAAATAGACAACTTTTATTTGAACCAACCAGATGAAAGATATTACCTTTTGTCTAAGTACCGGATGTAATTTCAGTTCCGGAGCTTGTAAAGATTCTGCATTTTCCATTCTTAAACCGGAGATCATAGCCTTTGTCTACTAACTGACCAACACTGAGAAGATTGTGCTTCAATCCTTCAACATATAGTACATTACCTATTTTGCTCTTTCCATCAAAGGAAATAGTTCCCCTACCTCTGATTCTGCCAGCAGAATTGTCACCAAACTTTACCATTCCTCCTTCATACCTTTCCAAATTCAAGAACATATCCTTGTCACCAGTCATATGGTGAGAACATCCACTGTCAATAACCCAATCATCCTTTTCTTCCACTTGAGCAGCCAAAGCTTTTTCCACAACCTTGTGATTGACAGATTCAGAGAGTATTGAATCTTCTTCCTTGATGGCAATAAACACCCATTCATTTCTGGATTTGCTTCCTAGTTCTAATTCATCATCTGTTACTCCATTGTCATCTTCTTCATGAACATAATAGCAGTTCTTTTGAAACCTTTGTCTGTTAGTATTAGACCTTGCAGATCTTTTCGGACATCTTGAAGCAAAATGACCAATCTTATTGCAGTTGAAGTACTTAAAGGGTAGTTTTCCTTCATACTTACCAGATCCTCTTGGTAGTCTTTTTGCAATGAGGGCTTCAAGTTGAGCTGTTTCTGCTTCTTCTTCTTCCATGTCTCTTCTTGCTTGATCATACCATGACATCTTCCTTGAAGAGTTTTCTCCTGGCTCAAATCTCTATTTGCCTTTCACATAGGCACTGGCTTTGAAAGCAGATTCAGTTTTGGGAGGATCATCTCTAAACTCGATCATTTCAAATGCAGCTAGCTTGCCAGCCAATTGTTCTCTTGTGACAGTTGTGTGGGCTCTGAATTCATCAATTGCAGCAACCTTGATTTTGTAGGCAGTAGGAAGGGATCTGAGGATTTTGCAAACAATCTCATTTTCATCCAGAGTTCCACCAGCATTTCTAATTCCACACACTAGTTCATTCACTCTTGGCATAAAAGTAGTGATGTTTTCATCATCTCTCATCTTCAATCTTTCAAATTTTCCTTTCAGACTTTGCAACCTTGCACTCTTGACAAACTCATCTCCTTCATACAGAAGTTCCAGTTTAGTCAGGATCTCATATGCAATTGGTAGGTCAATAACATTTGAGAGATCTGAGTCATTCAATGCGCTTAGAAGAGCTTCCTTGGTACGCAGATTGTTTTCAGCATCTGTGATTTCATTCAGAGTTGTCAGACCACCTTGTGGAGGTACATATGGTTTTGAAACCATGGCCAAGTATGCTTTTCCCATACATTCCAAGTGACATTTCATGCGACCCTTCTAGAGAGTGAAATTGGTTCCATCGAACTTCGGACTATCCTTTTTGTATGACGACATCCTGGATCTCCTCAAGCGGTTAAGCTCCTTTCAGAGGAACTTGGCTCTGATACCAATTGTTGGATTTAGGGCATACAACTGAGAGGGGGGTGAATCAGTTGTATACAAACTTGCTTTCTATTTCAAACGCTTGATTCGTCTTGTTAGTTAACAGCATATCAATTAATCATCCATGAAAGTAAAACGCACAAACACAAGAGCAGATAAACATCAACACAATGAACACCAAGATTTTGATGTGGAAAACCCGGTTAAGGGAAAAACCACAGGGTGATTAACCCAAGGATTATTCTCTGATAAAAGAATAAGAAAAAGAATGGCACTTGCCAATTAGGGCTCACTGCCCGAGCACACTGCTCACAAAGAGGCCCACTGCCTACAAGGAGACACACTGTCTACAAAGTGATAAGAATCACGGTCTTGAACTGGAGAATAACATCTTTACCATGTCCAGATCAGTTCCATTTAAGCCCAAAAACCTCTGCTCTGCCTTCCGCACTTCTCTTCGCTACACCACTCTCATCCACACAATCCCCACTACAAAATGAACTCACAAACCTTTATTTGTACAAGACATCGACTTAGGAACAATCATCTAAGTCGGCAATCAACCATAAGAATATTTGCAAGATGAACAACACATCCGGTCGGCCACCACAAGAACATTCGCAGGATGAACAACTCATCCGGTCGGCTAAACAGAGCAAAAACTTCATCCGGAAGATTATCTTCAATTCCGGGCTCTACCATCAATGCGGACCAACAACACAACCTAAACATGATCCACGGACATTTCCAAGCCTACCTAAATGACCAGGTACATCCGCACTTCCTCTACTTACTGGAATCTCTTCTCTTCCTTATCTGGAACTTCAAGAACACAGTCTGTCGCCACTGTCACAATGCAAAAGGTACTTCCGGACCTCCAAATCATACACAACTTGAGATGACACATCACAAGGACATCCCAAACACTCCTTCCAATCTGCAGATTAGGATTATACAATTCCGGACCTCACCGGACCTTTCTGTGAACCTCTGTCACCTCTGAACACTTGCTGGAACCGGTTCCACACCGACAGCCACAACTCCTTCAGATCTTCATGCGGACCTCTGAAATCTTAACTGAAGCATCTCAAGACTCATATATACAAACCCTTTAATCCGCATCCTCCAGTTCGCATCCTATACAATACATTTGCCTTCTTCTCATCACTGTTCTTCATTGTTCCTGACTGAGGCTAATTTTCTCAATATCCTCAGCACACTGCTCATTGAATCCCTCTTGTCAATGCAATATGAGTATGTTGACATCAATGACAACACTGGTTCACCTCATACTTGCAACAGGGTGATGTTGGAAATTATTGATACTTTGATGAATGTTGCAAATTCATTCACAAGGCTCATGAGTACAGACAAGTTTAGATGGTGCAATGAATCTATGGGCCTCTTGGTCCCTAGCATTTAAATTTTAGTGTTGGTAAGTTTCCCCTTTACTCTTATAAGGTGTTCGACAAGTGGGAGAATGTTAGAAAAGGTGTCTCAACCTTGCACCTAATGTTAAGATTACAAATAATGTGATTTTCAAGTTAAAAAATTTAAAAACTCAATTTTTGGGCTGTAAAGTTGGTTTTGGGCCAAAATAAAAATTTTGGGTTGTTCAACATCAGTTCCCTAATGCCTATCACATGGACACCTTTGAACTTTACAATTTAAAAAATGGGCCTAATCAACCTCTTGAATAAAAAATTATGGTCTATGAAAGTTGGGCCTCCTGCAATGGAAATGTAAAAACATCTAGGACACATAAAAGAGTTGTAATGAGTTCCACTTGTTGACCAACTTATGATGTGTGTTGACACAACATAAGACATCTTTGGTTGGGGATAATGGAGCCAAAATGGAATGCCTTATTTGGTGAGTGGATTATAACAAGGTTATGACAAGTGAAAGGAATATGTTATTTTTAGCCAACGGACTCATCTTAGAATTTGGGTGTTGGGTTTCTAACCAATGATTTGGGTGCCACTATTTTGGGTGGTTTTAGCTCATCGTTTTCAAATTACCATTTGATGGTTTCATGTACTGTATCTCTTATTTATTGGATGCTTGAGATGGAGGTTTGATAGTGAGTTTTGTAGGTATTGTTATGCGGTTAGAATTCCTCCAAATATGTAGTTGGTGATACCCCTATGAAGGCTTTCTCTACAAGTGTATTGTAACTGTGTTGTTTACTAAATAATACATTAGCTTGCTTTGGAGTGTGCACTTTTCCTCCCAAAATGGTTTTCTATTTATTTTATGATTATATGTGTTTCTACTTTTTGTAATTGTCAAAAGATTGAAATTTGCACAACACTCTCCTCATAAGTTCAATGTACGAAGTGTTTCCATGTACCTTGCTTTCTTTCATGTGGGTCATTCCACAAAATGGTACATCTAGGGTGTGGTGATATGGAATGTCTTGGTTAATGGTACAATTCTATTCAAAATGTTGAAGATAGGGGTGAAAATATATTAAGATTCGCTATCTTTGATACAAAATGTCGTACAACAATACAACTTTGCATAGATTTCAGCTTCTTTTACTCATTCTTAAAATAAATGCAAATTGCAACTTCTTTTAGTCTTTTTTGTACTTAATTTTTCAAATATTAATTTTTATATTTTAGTTTAACCACCATCCACAAGTTTTGGAAAAAAAATTATCATCTTTGAAAGCCATACACTTGCCCCCAAAACTCAAAGAAGCACTATTGAAAACACAATTTTGAGAGATTGTGCTTCCATGGTAGACTTGTAAAGCCCTGAACTAAGCCAACAATAGAAAGTTTTACTTCCTTGACTCAATCAACTCACAAATTTTTATAGGAACCTGCAAAGCCTTCTACATTTATGTGTTTTTTGTGCAACTTGTTAGAGATTCAATCAATCTTGAACTCGCCTTGTTTCAAAATGTCAAAACATACAAAGAATCCTAAACAATAAAACTTAAAACACTCATCTACATTTTCAATAGTCATTTGTTTAGCAACAACTTCTTTAATCTTCCACCTAATGAAGAGTGTTCACCTAAACTTTTGAAATGGGCATGACCGTTACCTCTAAGTCCGCTGGCCTGGGCACTACATGTGTTGTGGGCTCCTTTGGTCCTTAAGGGGGTGTAAAGGTGTCTGTGGGTGTCCCTGGGGTCGGGGTCCCCACAGAAAATGTTTTATAGGTAACCACAAACGAAGTGCAGGTAGAGATCAGCGCTACATCAGGACGGGAAGGGGTTCCCACAGTAAATGCAAATGATAATGCTGACGGAGTGTTGGGTGGAACTGGGTTTGGCTCATCTGTTCCTAAGCAGTAGGCTCCTGGTGGTCTTCGTCACTCATTTGTGGTAGTGACAGGGTCAGGTGCTCACCATCTTCAGGGTGGGGTCCGACCAGTCCCATATGCCCACACCTCCCCAGTTGTGGTGTGCAACTCAGAAGTTGCTGAAAATGAAGAGTTTTACCATAATACAGGCGTAATTTGCAGGTTTAATGGCTTCTGGCCCTCCCTGCCAGATCTCCACAATTGTGTCATAGAGACTTGGAACCCGTTTGTTGTTGGTAAGATTGAGATTTTTCCCTTTTCATTAAACCGTGGACGCTTTCTTTCAATCTCCTTACTGAATCACTCAATATCAGACTAGTTTGGGTTCGTCTCCTGAACCTCCCTCTCTAGTTTTGGGAGGACTCCTGCAATGAGAGCATTCGCAACGCCATCGGTCATTTCTTGAAAGTTGACTCTACCACCTCCTTCATGGGGCACTCCACAGTTGCTCGTATCTTGGTTGACATTGACATCTCCAAACATCTGTTTGGAGATGTGTTAATGGTTGGGGACCAACCCTGAAAACAACTGATTAACTATGAGGGTATCCCCTTTAGATGCCGACATTGTTTCGTTGTTGGTCATGTGGCTTCCAACTGTCATCTTTCACGCTGCAAAGGTGCTGCAACATGGTAGAAGGATGCTCTCCTGGATCACTTGACTATTAGTGCTTCCCAGGAGGACAGTTCGTCTCTTGGGGATGATTCCTCTCAAGAGGATGAGGTCCCTCTTGAGGCTATTCATGTGGGGGTGGTGGAGACTGCTGCTAATCCCTTGACTCCGTTGGACTCTACTAATCATACTGTGGATCCCAAGTCGGCTCCTGCTCTGGGTCAGATCACTTCTGCTTCTGTTACTGGTCTCTCTTCGGTTGGCATGGCAGTTCTGCACATGGAGGCTTTGGGTCTGGCTGCTTCTTCCTCCTCTCTAGTCTCTCTTTCAGCTAGGCCTGTTTCTGGCTCTGCCTCTTTGTTGGTTCCTTCCTTAGCTACTACTGTTGGGGAAGCTCCCCCCTTTCGCCGCGCTCTGAAGACCTTGACTCTGAGGCCTCTTGGACTGTGGTTCAGCGGCGTAAGAAAATGCTACCCAAATCTGTTGCGAAGCTGTGCCCTAGAGCTAAGGGTGTAAGGTTTGCTTGTTCGGGTTCAGCTGTTGTTTGATCCCGGGTTTGGTTTTTCTGTTGTTAGTGCAAGTCCGGTACATTGTTTGGGTTGCCTTTTGGGTTGTTGGTGTTTACAGCTTTGCTATTGTTGTTCTGTTGTGTCCTATTTGTCTGCCCTTAGGGCCTTGTTCTTTTCTTTGCCCCTGTGGGCTGCTTTGTAATAGGGTTTGGCTCCCTTGTTTTGCCACTTACCATAATCAAAAACAACTTCTTTAAACCCTCAACAATTTGTTTAATCTATGAATGATCTCATATTCATTGAATCATGAGAACTTTCTCCAACTAGATATCTGCTAGGTGTAAAACAACAACTAGTCCTTTGAAATTTAAAAGTTTGCAACTTGTTCTACAATTTTGAGAGGCTTTGCAGTTATGATTCATATGTTATTGATGTTACTCTGAATTGAAAATTTTATCTTGAAATATATTTTCTTATGTTAGACCAAGATTCAAAGGAGAATATAGTGGTTTCAATTTATTTGTTAAAAAATAAAGATTTATATTCTTATTTTATGGACAATGAAGGAATAACTTAGTTGCCAAAATCAACTAAAAAAGGAAAACTACCAAAACTACAAATATTGACCCATAAAAATTAATATTTACATCCCCCCTTAATCTAAACTTCTCTTCCAAGAAATTTGGCAAGAACATCTACTAGTTCATTTGCAGTTGGATAATACTTGAGTTGTACACTGCCATCTTTCACGTGATGTCAAATCAAATGAAACTTAGTGTTGATGTGTTTTGTTTGATCATGAAAGCCTAGATTTTTGGTCATTTTGATTGTAGATTGATTATCAACTAGGAGAGGTGTGGATGAAATTTGGTGTTCCTACAAATCTTCAAGAATCAATTTGAGCTATAATATTTCTCTAGTTGCCTCAAAAGCAACCATATATTCTACTTCTATAGAGGACAGAGCTAGCACTAATTACTTCTTAGATTTCCACTAAATGACTATTGACCCTAGATATATTAGGAAACCTAAAGCAGACTTATCATCTTCCAAGTCACCTACATAATCAAAATCTGAATATCCAACTAATGTGAAATTTGTTGCCTTGGAGTATTTGAGCTCATAGTTCTACGTTCCCTTCAGATACCAAAGAATTCATTTTATTTTGGATTAGATAACTGGGAAGGGCTTGAACCCATACACAGAAGCCAAAAAGGCAAAAGAAGTGAGTTTCACAAGCAGTGAAATAGAGACAAAATTTTGAAAGAGCCCAAACCCTTTAACAACAAAAGGCAGCCACGCTACGAAAAACAAGGACAAAACTACAGGGACTAGACGACACCAAAACTCGATCTATCATAGCAAATGCATTTGACCCAAGGGTGTAAAGTAGAAATAGACTTAGGAAGACCTTTCTTCCTTCTCTAAGCAACGGTCCATGAACACACAAATTCTAAATCCACAAAACAAGGAGAGAGAGAGGGGAATCCTCTTCAGATTCCATAACTAAAGATGGAACACGAGAAGAGGGGAAAGCCCAAGCACAAGAAGATGGGGTGCCCAATGACTAAACAAGAGTAGGGAGCACCTCATCGCCCATAAGAGAAGGGGCAATCAACGGCTGATTAGAAGTCACAGGATGAAGCAGGGGACTTGTGGCAACCTCGACTGCCAAAGCTCCCACAAGACACAAAGTGGGCAAAACAACAACCAGAGAGGGTGCACCAGCCAACGAGGGAGCATCCTTCAAAGAGTCAGAAGCACTGATGGTCAAGTGAGCATCCGAAGCATTCTTCCACTAGGTGGCCACACCCTTGCAACGAGAGTGGGGACAAATGGAGGCCAGTGGCAAAGCATAGTCTACATCTAAATGAGAGGCCCTCATAATCAAGCAGTTGCGACCACGACTTATCCCCAACTTGTAGAACCACCTCCCCATGAAGGTGTTTGGAGATGTCAATGTCAACCAAAATGTGGGCTAACATGGAGTGTTCCATGTAAGAGGTTGAAGAATCCACCATCAGGAAGCAACCTATAGCATTTCCAATGTCCTCGTAACAGAAATCTTCCCAACATTGAAGAGGGAGATTCGGGAGCCTAACACAGGTTGGCCTGATGTTGAGAGGCTCAATAAGAGGGCTGAAGGAGCAAGACCACAGTTTAATGAAGAGGAAATACACTCCCTACATCCAAACCCGACCGTTCAGCACAGTATCCCACTCCTTTGGGGAATCAAAGGTCACCATAAAGAAACCCTTGGCATACAGAAATAGCTCTATCTTGCCCTCCACTGAGGGCTTCCATGACTCCAAGACCCACTTGTGCAGGTCTGGCAAGGATGGCCACAAGTTGTTGAATCTGCAAACAGCCCCATGACATAAATCCTCATTCTCAAGAACCTCATGCCGACACACCACAACCGGGGGAGGTAGTGCAGAGGGCATATGAGTAGCTCTTGAAGATGGGCAAGCAAGAAGCTTCCTAAAAGTTAAAGTATCATCTGATTTAGGAAAGAGGGCTCGAAAGGAGCCACACCCTCCAGAAGGCAAGCTAAAACTGAAGGGCGTTAAGGCAAAGCCCGTCACAGGAACAGAGACACCAACACACACCAAAAGGAATACGTAAGCCACAGGATGTTGGGGGAATCTCCGTTAGAACTGTTGGAAACATGGTTGTTGTTGCACCAAAAGGTCGACCTATTAATGCCTGATACAACCGCCAGAGTTAATGAATCCACGGGAGGCAGTTAATCCATGTCACGAATCCCGCGAGAGATAGTGGCTCACTGCTAACAATCCCCCCCAGCATCACTTGCGGGAACCCATGTCACTCACGGGAGCCCGCGTCACTCACGGGGGAGATTTGAACCTGGAACCTTTGGCTCTGATACCAATTGTTGGAAACACGGTTGTCGTTGCACCAAAAGGGTGACCTATTAATGCCCAATACAACCGCCAGAGTTAATGAATTCACGGGAGGCGGTTAAGCCATGTCACGAATCCTGCAAGAGATGCTGGCTCACTGCCAACAGAAACCTGCACAGCAACTCCAAACCCAAGACTTGCATCCAACACAAAACCTCTAGGCGTAGGATGAAAACCTAACTCAGGCGCAACTAAGGCACCATCAGAAGAACCAACCGTCAAAACCTGCCCAAACCCACAGCGCACGTCAAACCCAAGGACAACTTCTACAATGCGCTAGATCAAAGGCTTGACACCACCATGGGATGAGGCCAAGACTGAGGGGAAGGGGAGAGGATCGCCTTCTCCAATTTCAAACCTGCAAGCACGAGCGGGAGCCGGAGCACCATTGGTTTCTCAACTTAAAGGCTAACCAATTATTTTCTCTAGATTGTTGCATGAATTTAGAGAGGACTTCAATAACAAAAGAAAGGTCTACTCATGTTGCATAAATCAAGATTCCAACAAGCTATCACTATTTAGTTGCATCAACTAATGATGCAAAATCATCTAATGTTTGTTTCAGACTTTGCTCCATAGGAGTACTAAGTGGTTTATAGTTAAATATATGTCAAACTTGCTTCGAAGTTCACAAATGTGTTTTTGATGGGTAATCACAATATACTTCGGTTTTTGACTCACTTCAATAACCAAATAGTAATGAAGGTATCCCAAGTCAGTCATTTCAAAACCATTGCTTCAATTCTTATTTCGCAATTGTAATATACTTTTAATTGTTACCAATTAAAAACAAATCATCCACATAAACTAGATATACAATTGCGTTATCAACCTTTTTGACAAAGTGCATCATGAAATTAAAGTTTTAGAAATTTAACTTCAAGAGATGCTTAGTGAGTTTTCCATACCAAGCTCGTGGGGCTTACTTTAAGCCATACAACGACTTTATTAGCTTGCATACTTGGTGTTCTTGACCATTGACTCCATATCCTTCTGGCTGAGACATATACACTCTTTATTTGAGATCAACAATCAAGAATGTAGTTTTCACATCTATTTGCTTTCCATTCATTTTGTGCTAAGAGAGCCAACAAAGCATGAATAGTAATCCACTTCAACATAGGCACAAAGGTTTATTCATAATCTATGTCATCTTTTTGAGCATATCCTTTTGCAAGAAGCTATGCTTTATGTTTGTCAAGTGAACCATTTGCTTTGTACTTGTTTTGAAAGACCGACTTACAACCAATAGGTTCAATGCAAACTAGTCGAGGATCAACCAACTCCCAAGTGTCATTTTTTGAGAGAGCATCTTACTCCATTTGTAGAGCCTTCCTCCACACTATAAAAAATTTCAGCATCTTTAAAAGAAGTTGGTTCTAAGTCTATTGTTATATTGATTTCATCAATAGACTCCAAGTTACCTTCTTTATTGGACTGAGCCTATTGCCTTCCTTTGTATGAACTTGTTCTTGTCTTGCCAATTTCATCAAGTCTCAAATCTTTAAGAGTTTGTTGGACTTGTTTTGCTTGTTTTTGTGAAGAACCAAATTGAACTATTGTTGCTTTCATTTCTTGATCAGAAGGTCCATCATTCTCTAACTATTGCTATGTAGTTTCTCGAATCCTGTGTTCATCTAAAGTTTGAAATTCTTCATGAGAAAGCTGAATTTTTTCATGAAAAGTTTGAAATTCTTCATTGGAGGGGATTTCTTCTTGGACATCCCAAGTTAGAGATTCCTAATGTGGTTCCAAATGACTTATCCCTCACTCAAAGTGAGGAATCTCACAAGGATGTTCTTTCCAAGAGACAAACTTGGCAAATTTTTCAAGGTGTTGCAATTAGAATTCAACACTAACTATTTTTTGAGGCTTCACAAAATATAACATCACGAGCAATAAGAAATTTCTTATTAGCCTCACCATACAACCTGTATCCTTTTAAAGATTCAAAATAGTCTAGAAAAATGCATTTTTAACTTCCATGATCCAGCTTACTTATTTTCCCCTTAGGAATCAAAGCAAAAATCCGAAGATGTCAAACAGGTAGAGGATAACCAATTTAAATGTCATATGGAGTCACTTGGTAAAGTACAGATGAAGGAGAACTATTGCATAGATAAATTGTTGTTCTTGTTGCTTCTACCAAAAAATGTAATTGTATTCCTTCGATATATAACATTGTTCAAACCATATTCATTTTGGTTCTATTCATTCTTTCAATGACACCATTTTGTTGGGGATTAACTAGAATAGTGAGATGATGTTGAATCCCATAGATAATCCTTTAAAAAATTGATGTAAACTCTCCACCATTATCTATTCAAAGAGTACCAATTTCATATTGAGCTTCATTTTCAATCATAATGCAAACCTTCTTAAAAGTTTCAAAAGCTACATACTTCTTCTCCAAGAAATAAACCCCAAGTCATTCAACTAAGATCATCAATGAACAACATAAAATACTTACAACCTCTAGCAGTTCTAGTAAGGGCCCACACAAATCAAAATGAATGAGTTGTGAAGTTCATTGCATTTGCCAAAATAAAAGCTTCACTTTTTTCAAGTGTCTTGGGCAAAGTGGGCAAACCTACAACACCTTCGTTTTGCATGATTCAATGTTCTCATAATCAACATGCCCAAATCATGCATGCCATAAAATACTAGTAAAAAATTACCTTCATCAGTAAGATAAGCAAAACTCCCTTTGAGTTTTAATAACTTGACATCTTCACAACCAATAAATGCAATTTGATCATCTACTTCTTTCTAACTACCACATGTCCATCTTCTTATAAAATGGAGTGGGCTCATTGTTGAATCAACATTGGTGACAAGTTACATCACAATTGAAGAAGCTACAAAACATCATGAAGTACTAAATATGGAAGACCAGGCAACTTGAGATGAATGATTCCTTTTCCAATAGGCTTGAGACTTATTTTATCTACCAAATAGAAAGGACCACAAACGCCTTCATGAAACTCTTCAAAATAATCATGCTAAAATGCCATATTGTGTGGCTCCAATATCTAACACCCATGCACCATGCCATGAGTAGGCAGAATTTATTACAGAAAGCACGAATTCATCATGATTACTATTGCATGCAAATTGCACTACTCCTAATTTTGTTTGAAAAAAATTCTCTTATCTCATGAGATTTTTTGCATTCATAGGCTTCATGACTACCTTTTTTACCACACCATTTGCAGTACAAGTGTTGTCTATCATTTTGGTTGTCGCATTGAAGTGTCCTCTACCATTTGTAGCTCCTCTTCCTCTATTCTTCCACTACCTCTTCCTAGATCACTATGACCATCATTGGAAGAAAAATGCTTATTTAGAGGCTTGCCTTTTTGTTGAGCAAGACAAATATTTCACCAACCATTAATTTTTCTCCCAAAAGGTCATTTCACATTCTACCAATTTTTCAACCAATTGATCAAAAGTGATGGTCTTCAACTGATTATTTGCCTATAGAGGACTCCAAATAAGTTGAATGAGTTGGAAGAAGTGTCTCTATGAAGATTGTAAGATAAATATCAACTTTTCCGCCAACAACATCAACTCTTGTTTTATGGCTCAAATTTTAGAAGCCAAGCTCATGACATCACCATTCTTCAATTCAAGGTTGAATAACTTGAACTATAACTGAATGAACTCCAATTCTAAATAAGAATCATACAAATTTCGTAATTTTTGAAGGGCGGCATCCGAGGCCAATTTACACCCTTGTATGTGTTGAAATACATCTCCATTAATGGAAGCCCTAATTAAAGCCAAGGATTTAGAATTCTTATACTACCATACTTTTTCTTTAACAACAGTTGGTGTTGTAGGGTGGGCGTCTCCATCATAAATATTACACCACAAATCATTGAAAATAAGAGTGTTTTCAACTATTCTGTACTATTCTATCCATATGCCTTTTCTAGTTAGGGTTTCACCAACCATTGCACAATAGATCACATTGTAAATTTTGAAATTTACACAAAAATAAGAGTGTTTTCAACTATTCTGTACTATTCTATCCATATGCCTTTTCTAGTTAGGGTTTCACCAACCATTGCACAATAGATTACATTGTAAATTTTGAAATTTACACAAAAATAAGAGTGTTTTCAACTATTCTATACTATTCTATCCATATGCCTTTTCTAGTTAGGGTTTCACCAACCATTGCACAATAGGTTACACTGTAAATTTTGAAATTTACACAGCTCTTCTTATACAATTTTTTTCTTGCTTTAATTATGTTGAAAATCAAGAGAAGTAAAAAATACCTCTGCAACTGCTTTCTTTGAAGCAGGGAAAGAAATAAATAAAAAATAGCAGCAATATTTAATACTGGAATTCTTTATGCCTCTTCTGGCTTTTGTTTTCGCCCAGCAAATGCATGTGCAGCTTTCATGCTTTAGAAAACCTTTTATTTTAGGTTACTGTTGCACACTCATTCTTCTTGCTAGCACATATGCCTTTAGAGAATTTAAAAAAAACATTCTTGTAAACTGCTGAAGTGATTATTGCTGCCTAGTCACTTGCAGAAATGAAAGTATTTCTACACTATCCTATCTTGAAATCAAGACCATTTAGGGCTGCAAAATCCATGAAGCGCCTTTTTCTTTGCCTCTGTTTGCTTCAGGTGGATAACAATAAAATATAAAATATCGGTGGTAAGCAAAGGATTATGGCAGTGGCTGGGATTAACAGTAACAGAAATTGCTAATCACAAGTCTCTTTACATTGCCGGTAATGTCTCCTGTTACTTGACAGCGATTTATTTGTTTCTTTTGCAATATCTCAAATGCTGCTGTAATTTTTGAATGGCTGATCTCTTGGATTGCCTCTGATACCACTGTCAGCTAGGATCGAAAGTAGTTCAGAATGGTGTAGATTTAAAAAAAAAAAATTACATTGTTATTTTATAGGCAGTGAAGGAACAGTTTAACTGCCCAAAGCAACAAAAAGAAGAAAACTACCAAAACTACAAATATTAACCTGTAAAGATCAATATTTACATCTTAATTTGTCAAGCCAGAGCCTGCAATGGACCTGATCAGCATCAGTCCCAAAACTCTGCTTAAAACCATTTATTAACTAATTTCCAACTAATAATGTTTTGTGATGTTGTCCAATTGCTGATGAACTTCCACTGTAAATTGAAAACCCTACTGTTCTGGTTTCCTGATTTCATGTACTCTTTTAAGGACTTATATGACATCTTCACACAAACTGACTCCGGTGGTCTAAATGGTACTACATCAAACCCATAATTACAACCTCTGCAAAAATTTGGGGGCTGGAAAACTTGTTTACTGAACATTAATTATAATTGTTCACTCCTTGCTTCTAGAATAATTCCTATTTGGAACATAATGATACGATTTCTGAGATGACTCTCAGATGTAACAAAACTTCTATCTATTAAATATTCACCAATTACATTACACTTAATGGCTGCAGAGGTAGCAATTAGCTCACTTACAAAAATTAATAACTACAATGCATAACTTGCTTGAAGAGCAACTAGACACAGAACGCAGGGCAGGGAGAGTACCAACATAGCTCCGGGAACGTAAAATGCTCACAGCCAACACCTGGATGGAGTGTTTTTGCCTGCCTTCTGCCAAAGACTAGATCAATATATTTGTTGTGGTTTTTGAGACCTGACTCTCACTTTTTCTATCCAAAATTATGTTTTTGTTGAGCTCTTTGTGTGGTTGGACATTAGAGATGGCATTTTCATAAATTGTCCACAGTGTTTTAGATTCAGAATGCCCTTGTATAATCTTGCTAACAAACCTTGCCTCTGTCATCGTCAATACAGTCAAAAGAGGGAGGTCGAGGTCATTGATAGATTTGATTTTCTGCCAAACCAGAAACCTGGGCCTTATAGTCTTTTCCAAACTGATTCGCAACAAGGAAGGGTGCTTCACTACATAATTTGCAGGGAGCTCCATGTTATTAACTAGAAAGTTCATCTTTTCACTGGCATTTTCCTTGGAGTAACCAAAGACTTGAGGGTGAGCTCCTAGTAGTTGCCAGATTTCTTCAGCCGAGAGCCCGCAGAGTCTAAGATTCTCTATCTTGGCCTCTAACGTTTCCATGCGGCTAATAGCCACTATACTTACAATATATTTGAACATTTTGCTTTCTTTGTCAACCCCAATCTTGTGAATGAGATCGACCTGTGCAGGCGTTAGAGACGTGCATTGGAGAACGTTCGGATATATCTTTAAGAAGCTCAAGAGCCCCATCCCACGAAAACCCCATCCTTCCCAGAAAGCAAGCGAGGGCTTCAGGGTCTTTTCCAAGCTATCATTGAGAAGTCGTGCTCTTAAGAGGGCTTTAACGAGCACATCCTGGGACCCAAATACATTCTTCAGAAACTCCATCTTGGGAAGAAGTTCGTTCTCGAGGCTCTGGCCCAAGATGCTGGTACTTCTCGACAAAAGTTTGACCAGATTTCGATCCACAAAACCGAAGTCTTCCAGCAGTTTGATCTTAGGTTCCAATATTATTTCTGTACATCCGATACCTCTGATCTGACTCCTCATTATAGTGGCAATTTGGACTTCAGTGCAGCCGCGTTTGTTGAACAAATGTATAAACTGCTCTAGCCTGTGGAGAGTTCGAAGCTTCTGCAATTTGGGGGCCAACTTGAACATCCGAGTGATGTCGGGCTGAGACATGTTAAGTTTGGAGGAGGCAAACTGTGAAAAGAGGGTCTGCGAATGAGCTTCAGTTGAGAAAACATTGCGAAAATGAAATGGGTGTATAACAAAGAGTTTGCAGCAGAAAATGGAGTTCATGGGAGCTGCTGCAACAACAGATAGTTTGCGGCAAAGCATGGTGTTCATGGGAGCTGCGGTAACAACAAAAAGAGTAGGTTAGGGTGTTCGTGGGTTCTGCACAACATAGGGTTCATGGAAAATGAGTAGGTTAGGGTTTTCACCAAGAAAAGTGGTACGCTAAAATAAATAAATGAAGGTTTGTGTTTGCAGCTAATAATATGTGTTCAAATTTATTTATTTACTTACTAGCAATGGCACTTTGGTGTGCAATGGTATTGTGCATTTCCTTTCTAGATTCTTGTTCATGCATTGCACTTGGGTCAAATATAAGCATAGTCACCACCTAGATCATGTTTATGTGTCATGTAGCCTACCATCATGCATCCTCTCATGGTACATTAAATGATACCAAGATTCGTTTCTTTTAGAATTTCACATCTTTACATAATTTGGAGATCAAATGGATTAAAATTAAATTTTTAAGGGGAAAAACTTTTGATTTCTTTGAATTTGTAGATGATATGGGAATGATCTTGAGACCTAAAAAATAGTGTGCATTCTATGTCATGAGAGCATGTTGTGTGCAAAATTCATCTAAAGAACAACTGACAAATACCTATAGAAAAGGAAAAGAATGTATTTAAAAAAATATCAATGTCCCAAAATTTGTATCTTGTTAAATATAAAAAATGTATATAAGCATACTATATTTAAAGGAAGGGAGAGTGGTTCAACAATAAGCACCCATTTATCTCTCTATATATCTCCCTGTCTTTATCAGTCTTTGTCTATCTCTCCTTCTCTCTTTATCTTTGGATCGTTGGCATGAATCGACAGATTGATTTGTTTGTATTTGCTGATGCTCTTTCCCTTTATATATTTTATCTCTATCTCTCTCCCACTTCAAGATGATTTGGACCAACCCATACCAAGTCACTCTCTATTTTCTTTATGTCTCTTTCCATTTCATGAGGCTCTAGTGGAGCTAGATGATCTAGACCAACCCATATCAAGCTCAACTTTTTACATTGTAAAAGTACCATAGCTTGATCATTAATGTAGGGTTCCCCATTAGAATGTTTGACCATAGTCCTAAGTCTATCACACAACAGAACATTTTTTGCTATATAATTATTAAGTGACAATGTAATTGTAGACCAAGAGTCCAAACCACTTTCTCCCCCCTTTTTTATTTCTCTATATCTATTTATTTTTCCTCTCTCTCTCTCTCTTAATTTTTTTATGAATTGTAAAAAAATATATTATATCTATTCTATCTCTTTTTGTGTGTGTGTATATATATCTTTCTCTATCTTCCTCTTGCTCTCTTTAGTGTGCAATGGGTATGCTAGAGAGGGTCGTAAAGGTGAATTATCAAGTCCTTACGAAAATGATGTGTCACTTTGAGCATTGCTCCCTGTGGAGAAATGATTGCTTGAAACTCATTCTCTTTTATCTATCTTTCTCTCTCTCTACATCATTCACATTGATGATTGACAAATTGGTAATTAGAAACATGTCCAACTAAGATTACCTTGATCGTCTTGCATTGTTCTACAATAATGTCAACCATTGACGATGAAAGTGCTCGCTCTCTCTCTCTCTCTCTATTTTTTTATGAATTGTGTACGTCTTAGTCAAGTTCTAAAATTGGAGATAAGTGACATAGACAATGAATGTTTATGTGGGAATGGCAATGTATACCATTGAATCAATGATTGTGATGTGAGTTGATTGATGCTTTGTGTTAGAGTGCACTATCAACTTTTTCCTTGACAATGGATGATAATTGATAAAGATAACTTAATCTTTCACTAATGTATGATAGTGGTAGATTGATGTGCCTAACATTCTTGAAAAAAGGGAGAGGAGAGTATATGCTTTTGAATGTTATTGAATTATGCCATCATGTGTTGTTTTGCAAATGACTTAAGATGAACTTATATACACAAGCCTAGATGCATGGAATTTAAATCTTGGTGCCAAAGCAAACAAGTAATGGTCAAATATTGGGTTGTTAGTCTTGGAATGTGGTTTGGATTTGAAATAAGAGAAGTGTTGGTAGGTGGCGACTGATCAGGAAATTTTTTTTTGGGCCGACATAAAAAATCCTATTTTTTATGACCAACATAAGAAAACCCTAATCTTTGTAACCGAAAAAAGGGCTTGATAAAAGCGGCTAAGGGTTAGGGTTTTGATATATTGTATTGTAGCATTTGCAGCTATATTGAGTTGCAGGGATTGCTGATTGTAATCGGTTTGATTTACTGGATAATAATATTGGACTCTCTGTTTGGTGGATGTAGCCCAAGTTTGGGTGAACCACGTTAAAACTTGTCTCTCGCTGTTATTATTTCTGTGTATTTTTATTCCTCTGTTTAATCTTTATTTGCATTTAATTGATATCTTCTGCCGGCTAACCCTAACAAGTGGTATCAGAGCGGGTTGTGTTTGATTATCGTCTGCAGAAAGGTCTCATGGTTGAGTGGGAGCAATGGCGGATGAGGGTAAATTGAAGGTTGATAAATTCAATGGGCAGAACTATCAGTTATGGAAGATGCAGATGGAGGATTACCTCTATTAAAAGGATTTATGGATGCCGTTGGAAGGAGTAGCCAAGAAACCGGCAACAATGTTTGATGAGGATTGGAATCTTCTTGACAGAAAGGCACTGGGAACTATTCGGTTGTGCCTGGCACCATCGGTGGCATTCAATATAATGGAAGCAAAGACAATAGATGGTCTAATGAAAGCTTTGGCAAAATTATATGAAAAACCCTCAGCCTCAAATAAGGTATTTCTCATGAAGCGTTTGTTTAATTTGAAAATAGTTGAAGGTGGATCTGTGACAGGTCATTTAAATGAATTTAATACGATTGTCAGTCAATTGACTTCTTTAAATGTAAAATTTGATGAAGAAGTTAGAGCTCTCTTGATATTATGTTCATTGCCTGAAAGTTGTGATAGTTTGGTAATGGCGGTTAGTAACTCTGTTTCTGGTTCAAATACCTTAAAATTTGATGATGTTATTGGTGTTATTCTGAGTGAGAAAATTTGTAAGAAAAGCTCAGGTGGATCCACATCAGGCAGTGTTTTGAATGCAGAAAGCAGGGGCAGATCAAAGGAGAGAGGAAAAGGTTCTGGAGGTCATGGGAAGTCACGAGGAAAATCAAGGGACAAAAGATCCCAAACCAGAGGACAGAAGGATTGCTGGTACTGTAGGAAACCTGGTCATCTAAAGAAAGATTGCTGGTCTCAGAAAAATAAAGGAGACAAACAAGAAGGCAATAAGGAAGCAAATGTGGTAACTAATAAATCTAAAGATAATGCCTTGAGTCTTTCCCTAGATAATGTTGATGATTCATGGGTTTTAGATTCAGGGGCCTCATTTCATGCTACGCCCCATAGAAGTTATTTTCTTGATTATGTCCAAGGGGATTTTGGGCTGGTTTATTTGGGAGATAATGAACCCTGTCAAATTGTTGGAAAGGGAAGAATCAAGATTAAGTTGTAGAATGGGAATCATTGGCTACTACAAGAGGTAAGGCATGTTCCAAGGCTTAGTAGGAATTTAATTTCAGTAGGCAGCTAACTGAACAAGGTTGCACTGTTACATTTACTGATAAAAATTGGAAGGTTTCAAAAGGTGCCTTAGTAGTAGAAAAAGGTGTGAAAGTAGGCACCTTATATCTTTGTACAGATCATACTGTTCCTTCTACTTTAGATGTTACAGAGGAAAAACAAACAGGTTCAGGAACAGTTGTTGCAGGTTCGCAGGAAGAGACTGAAAAAGTTGCTACAGGTTTTGAGCAACACCGTGGCATAACAGACTTGGGCATATGAGTGAGAAAGGTATGAAGGTACTTCATTCTAAGAAAGATTTACCAGGTCTAAAATGTATTAATATAGAATTTTGTGAAAGTTGTGTGTATGGAAAACAAAAGAGAGTTAGTTTTCTCAGAGATGGGAAGCAAAAGAAAAATAAAAAATTGGAGCTTGTGCATACAGATGTATGGGGACCAGCTTAGGTATCTTCTCTCGGTGGCTCTTGGTATTATGTTACATTCATAGATGATGCAACCAGGAAGGTCTGGATTTATTTCCTTAGATAGAAATCTGATGTATTTAAAACATTTAAGAAATGGAGAAGCTTGGTTGAGAATGAGACAGGTAAAAGATTAAAATGTCTCAGATCTGATAACAGTGGTGAGTATTGCAACAAAGAATTTGAGGATTATTGTTCCTTTAATGGAATTCGTAAGCAAAAAATGGTTCCAGGGACTCCACAAGAAAATGGAGTGGCTGAACGCATGAATAGGACAATAATGGAGCGTGCAAGGACCATGAGATTGCATGCTGGGCTGCCTTTAAATATGTGGGCAGAGGCTATCAACACTGCTGTATATTTAATTAACAGAGGTCCTTCAGTTCCTTTGGGCTGTGGTATTCCAGAGGAAGCATGGACAGGTAAGAAGGTGAGTTATTCTTTTCTGAAAACCTTTGGTTGTGAAGCATTTGCACATATAGATTCTGAAAATAGAACCAAGCTGGATGCAAAATCAAAAAAGTGTACATTTGTTGGATATGGCATTGATGAATTTGGTTATAGGCTTTGGGATTTTGAAAATCAAAAAATTGTGAGAAGCAGGGATGTTATATTCAATGAGAAGGTGTTGTACAAAGATCAGTTGCAGCAGCATGAGAAGAAAGCAAAAGATTATGTGGTGCTGGATGATACTCCAAATAGTGATGTTCCAGTGGTTTCTCATGCTCCACAACAGCAACTAAAAATACCACAAAATCCAGTGAATGTTAGACGGTCAACAAGGCTAAGTAGACCTCCTGAAAGGTTTTCTCCCTCTTTATATTTTATTTTGTTAACAGATGCTGGTGAACCAGAAGGGTATGATGAAGCTATGCAGGTGAATACACATGTTCAGTGGGAGCTTGCCATGAAAGAAGAAATGGACTCCTTGCTGAAAAATCAGACTTGGGAATTATGTAAGTTACCTTTAGGTAAAAAGGCTTTACCAAACAAATGGGTTTACAGGTTGAAAGAGGAAGATGGAGGTAAGAAAAGATTTAAGGCCAGGTTAGTTGTCAAAGGATTTGCACAGAAACAGGGCATTGATTTTGATGAGATATTTTCTCTGGTTGTCAAGATGACTTCTATTCGTACTGTTTTAAGTATTGTGGCTGCTGAAGATTTGCATTTGGAACAGCTAGATGTGAAAACTGCCTTTCTCCATGGTGATTTGGAGGAGGAGATATACATGGCACAACCATAGGGATTTGAGGTCAAAGGTCAGGAGAAACAAGTGTGCAGATTGAAGAAGAGTTTGTATGGCCTGAAACAAGCACCTCGGCAAAAGTATTTGAAATTTGATAGTTTTATGGCTGAGCAAGGCTATAGCAGGTGTAATTCTGACCATTGTGTTTATTTTAAGAGGTTGGATAATGACAACTACATTATTTTATGTTTATATGTTGATGACATGCTTGTAGCTGGGTCTAACATGGATCACATCAGAGAGTTAAAACATCAGTTATCACAGTCATTTGATATGAAGGATTTGGGGGCAGCAAAACAAATCCTTGGTATGAAAATTTGTAGAGATAGGAAGAACAGAAAATTGACTCTATCCCAGGCTACTTATGTTGAAAAGGTGTTGCAGAGATTCCATATGGAGAATGCAAAAGCTGTCAGCACACCTTTGCCTAGTCATTTGAAATTGACTAAGGAGATGTGTCCAAAGACACAAGAGGAGGAAGAAAAAATGTCCAAGGTACCATATGCTTCAGCTGTAGGAAGTTTAATGTATGCCATGGTATGCACGAGACCGGATATTGCACATGCTGTCGGAGTCGTTAGCAGGTATATGAGTCATCCCGGATTTGAGCATTGGAATGTGGTAAAATAGATTCTCAGATATTTGAGAGGTACATCTAATAAACACTTATGTTTTGGGGGCTCTAATACTGATTTAGCAGGTTATGTAGACTCAGATTTGGCAGGGGATATTGATACCAGGTGGAGTACTACAGGTTATGTCTTTACTGTAGGTGGAACATCGGTGAGTTGGATTTCCAGGTTGCAAAATGTGGTTGCTTTATCCACCACAGAGGTAGAATATGTAGCTGCAACAGAGGCAAGCAAGGAGATGATATGGCTGCAATCTTTCATGGAAGAATTGGGTAAACAACAGGCTAACAGTTCTTTGTATACAGACAGTCAGAGTGCCATACATCTTGCAAAGAATTCTGCCTTGCATTCAAAGACCAAACACATACAGTTGAGGTATCACTTTATTCAGTCGGTGTTGGATAATGGACAGTTAAGGTTGAAAAAGATACATACAGATGACAATCCAGCAAATATGTTTACAAAGGCAGTGACAAGGGAGAAGCTGAGCTCCTCTTTAGCTTCGATTGGTCTTCTAGACTGAAAACAATAAAAATAGAACAGTAGAGTCCAGGGTGCTTATTTCCAGTGGGAGCTGCATGCGTAGCGGTGTCGTCTAGGCTCAGTCTCCAAGTGGGAGATTGTTTGGTGTGGAGCCTGATCAGTCTCCAAGTGGGAGATTGTTGGTAGGTGGTGACTGATCAGGCAAGTACTGTACACTAGCCATGTATCCTGGCCGGGGTTCGGGGCCGACATAAAAAATCCTATTTTTTATGACCGACATAAGAAAACCCTAATTTTTGTAACCAAAAAAAGGGCTTGATAAAAGTGGCTAAGGGTTAGGGTTTTGATATATTGTATTGTAGCATTTGCAGCGGTATTGAGTTGCATGGATTGTTGATTGTAATCAGTTTGATTTACTGGATAATAATATTGGACTCTGTTTGGTGGATGTAGCCCGAGTTTGGGTGAACCACATTAAAACTTGTCTCTCGCTGTTATTATTTTTGTGTATTTTCATTCATCTGTTTAATCTTTATTTGCATTTAATTGATATCTTCTGCCGGCTAACCCTAACAAGAAGTTCATAGATATGTGATTTCATCTAGAGTGGATAAGTTTTTAGGAATAGAGTCAACGAGGTTGTAAACAAGGCAATGAGGTAAATTTGAATGACTAATTAGGGCTTGGGTTAATAAGTGTTCTAAAATCATGCATCTAGGGCATTGATCCAATGTGGCATAAAACTATAGGAGAAAAGTGTTATAGTATGCACTTTTGTACTAAACATTTCATCCCTACTTTGGTATGTGTGAACAACTACATGAGCATACATACCAAATTAAGAATGCATAGAAAAAGTAAGTTGAGATTATATATATATATATACCAATTTCCTATATTTCTAACATAGATTTTAACTATGTAAGAAAATGTTTTATAAAAGAAATCAATGGAAGTTACAAATTTCATAATAATAGTAAATAATGGAAATGATAAACAGGGGTCAATTTATTGAAAATCCTTTGTACAAAATTTTCATTAATTTCAGGGGTTAAATATATATATTTGAATGCTCTTTGAAAATTGGCTCTGCACTCCCTTGGTGAATAATCACAGAGGCCCTTAACCTAACTATCACACGAAGGAAAATATCGCATATAACTTTCTTTGCCCTGGATAGTAACCATCCAAGGTATACAATATTATTAATATACAATACAATATTAATCCTATTCCATCTTAATTATTTTTGGTTTAATAATGACCATTTATTCATTTAAAAAAATATTATTTATGATTGTAATTTTTTAAATATATATTCATATTTTAATTTTAAAAATAAATAGTTTGATTATATATATAAAAAAAAGTTTTATTTATATTTTTTTAAGTTATTAATATTTGATTTTATATAATATGATATTTAAGTTCTATTTATTTAATTAAAATATTTAATATAATTATCTAATATATTTGTTTCTTATGGGTATTTATATTAAATATAAGTAACAAGCCCTAATCCCCCTTCTTTAAATGTTAATACGTTTGATTTGAGTGTTAACTTTCTTCACTCCATTTACCGGACTCAACACTTAATTTATCTAAAATTTTGTTTAAAGTAAATTTAATTACCTTAATAATTTGAGAGGTCACATTTTCTAAAAAAATTCCCTAAAGTAGAGTAAATTTACTTGTACGGGACAGTGTACACACTCTCCAAGCTCTATGAAATGTTGTCCAAGCTCTCTAGAATAAATCTACGCTTTAAACGTTTCAATACAAAAATGCGTGTGAAACAATAAAACGTCATATCTCAGCGATCGAAGGCATATTTAAATGCTAATCGCAATCGATGATATATAGCAGTGAATATATATTTTAACAGAAGAGGAAGGGCGATAATGTCATCACATTTTATGATATGAAGTATTATTGTCCTCTAAGGATCCAAACAGAAAATATCAATGCGCCTATAGCTAGCTTACCTAATGCACTAGGGGGAGAGATGATGAAAATGATAAGAATCTCGAGCATGCTAAGCCAATAATTCAAATAGAAAGAAACTCGACATGAAATGAAATGATTTGATTTTAATTGCATCTGGTAAATTAAATGATTTTTACGCATATGTCAAAGAGTTTTAATCTGGTTCAAATGCCTTATAAATTGTGGCAATGCGGGTTTCAAGGAATCAATTAAGTGATGGGATGTGCCCGAATTATGAGTCTGACTTGTCAGCGAACTCATAAGCGAGGCCTATATAATAATATAAATCAACGAGAAATAATATTGCAATTTGCGAAAGGAATACACATGAAATGAGGTATATAATATTGCATGAACTATTAGATCAGAGTCAAATCTCCCTACGATATTTTTATTTTGTCTATATCTATGAGTGATGGATTTGGAAAACCAGCGAAAAAACTGCAAACCAATGATGGAAAACTAACGATAGGCGAAACCCAATGGTGGAAGGCTCTTCAATTGTCTTGCACGCCTCTGTACCAATGGAGACCATTGATCTGCAAAGTCAGCCCACTCTACTCACAAAGGGAATGCCTTCAGCATAATTAGTCATGCATAATCAATCAAAGCAATGAAAAATGAAAAGGGTACAAAAAAGATAAGTAGTAAAGCAATATTTGATGGTGGTGTGATCATATTTAAAGATTTTTGTTGTAAAACACAATCAAAATTTTGGGAAGGTTAAATTTGATGGTTGTGTGACTATGTTTAAAGATTTTTGTCATAAAATACAATCAAAATTTTGGGAAGGCTATATCATGTGAAAGGAAGATTCTAAACAAATCTTAAAAAATAGAATTATAATTAAATATAAATCTAATTTGGATAGACAGAGAGTGCGCTGTGGGAGTATGGGATCGAACCCTCTTTCAGGAGATGTTCCAGACTATTACAGAGATTTAGTTGATTACACAGAGGATTCTTTGTGATGTAGAGGCATTAGGATAGGTAGAAGGATTTGATAAGATGACAAGGTTTTCTTATGCTCTAAAGCCCAAATTCAAGGATCAATTTACAAAAGTGGGAACGACAATTAGTGGCCCTGAAATCTTCATGGAAAACTTGATTTGGCATGCCATGGGATCCATCCAAACCATTGGCAAAGGTAGAACAAACATGGTTTTAGTACTTCCTTCTTTAGGCCTCCAAAATCCCTTGTAGCCCTCCAAACATGAACAGTCAGCAATATCTTCTTATACAGACCTGCAAACTCAGAACTTGGACAATTAGGAGATACCCATTTGGACCCCCTATGACATATTTCAAAACGGGTATGGGTTGTTTTGGACAGTATGGTCCAACCTATAACCCCTCCTAGTGACCTAGAGCCCTAATTAGGCCAAATTTGTGAAGCAACTACCCTTCTAGAGACTCACAAAACTCAACCAATCAATTGGACACCTCAATCCCATTCCCAAACCAAGACTTTTCTAGGTATTGCACTCCTACAATCAACTGTTCCCTCAAATGCCTCTATGGTTCCTCAAATTGGCTTAATACATGGACATATTAAACCTTCTCCATCAAATCTTACAACTACCAACTCCCTCTCCTTTGAAAACACCCAAATCAATTGAAATGCAATTAGACACATCCATCCCACTGGTCTTATGGCCTTGAAAGACAGTGGGATGGTCAATTTTCCATCGTTTGGGCAAACCCTAGATTAGGTTTTGTTAGGACTGTTTTTGGAAAAAACCTTATATCTCCCTACAATGAAAATGTCAAAACACCAAACTACCTTCAAATGAAAGACAAATCCATATTAGACTAACTAATCAAATAATGAGGAAGTGAAAACAACTTTGTACCTTTGCACAGTACGGACTGTAACAACGTAGAAATTCAAGAAAACAGGGTTTCAAAGAGCAATCCGAGGGAAATAGGTATAACTTGCTTCCTATTCAGTGTCAAAGCCTCAAACCAACCTTGAATGAAAGTTACTTCATCACTCCATACCTTCCACAAAGTTAGAAGTCATGACAGTTTTGTACAGGAAGATGGTATGGTCCGTTCTTCCAGAAAATGCAGAAAAAAGACAATAATAGCAAAGAATTGGTTTCTTATTGCATTGAATCTTCTTGGACACCTTACAATAATCTTTATCAAGGTTATTTAAACTTGTATACACCTTGACAGACTCCTTGGAGGCATTTTGGTCAATGGGAAGATCCATAACTACTCCTTCCACCATCGAACTTCCTTGTTCAGTTTGAAAACTGCAACTAATTACCAATTTTATCATATGCATCGGTGATTATGAGGCTTGACAATGCCTTCAAACGCCTTTACAATGTTATTAAGCCTTTAACAAGGTCTATCACTCTTTGGTACATGCCAAAAGGTTTATGACAATGTATGACTGCCTCTTACATGCCTTAGAAGGCTTACAAACATGACTACCTATTACATGACAGCAATAGGAGCAAATTTGGACATAGTCCTTATTACAATCAAGTGAATGGTCTTCTAGGACCTTATTGAAGCAAGACAACATGAACCAAAAACATGAAGACAAGACATATATGATCTCCTTGGTGCTCCTGCACCACTTTGACTGAAAGTCAAATTTTTGTTAGGTACTTCTAGTCCACCATTCAAGATTTACAAAGGAGAGTCTTACTAAAGGAGGTTTCTAGAGGGCCCGTGCTAAATTTAGCTACACCAGATTTCTCTAGATCCTTAGACTCTAGATTTTTCCATGACAATTTGGTGGAAGGTAGGATTGGCTCTAGGGTTGCGAGCCTTGGTCTGGTGATTTCTCTGGTAAAGTTAGAGATTTGGTGGGTGAGTTAGACCATTGGCATGTTTTGTCTATAAGCTTTCGGGGGGAGGACCATAATAAGGGCACTTCCTCTGGTCTTGTCACTTTGATTGAAGATTTGGTGGATGTTGGAGTTCATAAATCTATTGATTCAACAATAATGAGGGATGGGGGATTAGGGTTTGTTGGTGTAGATTTGGATATGGACTAGTTGCAAGGGTATTTTTTGGAACACCCACGAATCCTCACCCATAAGAAGAGGAGGAAAATTCTTAAGCACAGAAGGGAGGAGATAGATTTGGTTGTGGGGAAGGACATTGACTTGAATGGCATTATGGACCTGGATGGAGAAACGTTGGTCAGGAAATTTATAGGTCACAAGGTTGCACACGTTAGCCTAGGGGCTTGGATTTTGGAGTAGTGGTATCCATTGTTGGGCTACTCTCCAATTTTCCACATCCTTAGCAAAGGCTAGCTAGGGTTTCTCTTATGTGATAAGGTAGATGCAAAGAAAATTTACAAGTCATAATGGTTATGGGATTCATCATTTTTGGTTATGTGATATTAGACGCCACTTTTTGATCCAAACGATGTTGGGTTAGATGTCAACCCAGTTTGGATCAAGTTACCTGGCTTGCCATTCGAATGGCAGTCATCGGAAAGCTTAAGGGCGTTAGGGAATCGGCTAGGTGGCACCCTAGCAATTGATGATAGTTATAAATCTAATAGCAGGCATATAGTGGCTAGGGTTCTAGTTAATCTAAAAATAAAAGATGGCCTTTTTGACTCTATAGACTTGGTGTGTAGTAGTTGCAAGTTTTCCCAAACCCTGGATTATACGAATGTCCCTTTTTGCTGTGTTTGGTGTCATAAGGCAGGCCACCTTTTTACAAAATGCCCTTTAAAAGCTTTTCAATAAAATGGGTTCTGAAAGGTTCTACAGTTGATGTGATTTAGAGTGATGGTGTTGGGGAAAAGTTAACAAATCAGATGATGCAGATAAAAGATTTGTGTTTAGAAAAATAAACGGTCACAGAGGTTTTGGAAAGCCCAAAGCCCCCTTACGATTTGGTATTGAAGATTTTTTGCTAAAGTATATGGAAGAATGGAGTGCACTGCGCGAGGAATTGACACTCAATAAAGGAATTAAAGGATTCTCTTTGGCTGATAATCTTGACCATGAGGTGCCCAAGTATACAAAATGGGAGAAGCATGTTTCCTCTCCGGGTATGATAACTATTGACCCTCTATTATCTTCCATAAATGGTGATATTTTGAGGGATAAATCTTTTGTTGAATTTGGGGGTGTCCCTATTGTGGATGGTTGTTCAATTCACCCTGTAATCCCTAGCCCATTGAGTATCATGAAGGTCTTGGATTGTACTGACAAAAGTGTCCCTCAGGGAATAGGTGGAGATATTGTTTTTGAGGATATCCCAGTAACTATTGGGAATAACCCCATGATGTCGATGGGGAATATACCCTCTATTGAAAAAATAATTTCACTTTCTTCCTCGAGCATGAGTGAGAGGGGGAGGAGGTCCATATGACCTTAGATTGAGAAAAGAAAAAGTTGTCATGGACTTTGCTCCGTTGGGAGGTATAGGCTTTGACTTGGATACATGTCACCCGCCATTATCTGTTGGTAGACCATCAACTCTCAAAAGGGCATAGGTAAAAGCAATCCAAGAGTTGAAACAAGGAAAACAATCTTTACTTTCTAGGGTACTTAGAGCCAAGCATACCCCTTCAAATGTGTCTTGATGAAAACCCTTTCATTGAATATCAGAGGTTTGGGTGGCGAGAAAAAAATAAGCCCTCAAACGACTACTGACAATTCACAATCCTGACATGGTTTTGATACAAGAAACTATGATTAGCGGTGTTGCTTTATGTGATAGTCTATGTAAATTGCTATGTGGGTGGACATTTTTGGGTCTAGACTTGCAAGGTGCTTCAGGGGGAGTTATTATGGGCTGGAAGGAGGATCTAATCCTATTGAACTCTTTTGCAGTAACATTTGGATTAATGGTGAAATTTTTATTTAGGAATCTGGACAAGGTCTTCAAAGTACTTAACATTTATGGTCCATATGAAGGTAAAAAAGTATTCTGGGAGAAATTTTTTAACTCTAAGATTCTAACGGACAATAATCTTATGCTTAGCGGTGAATTAAATTTTACTTTAAACAGAGGAGAAATTTGGGGTGTTTCAGTCCAACCTGAACCCTTGGCATATTTTTCTATTCAATCTTTGGAATGTGCAGGGTGTTGGCACTAGAAAAAAAAACCCAGTTCCCAACTTGTATTATTTTGTCCTAAACCTATTAAAAATCCCCATTTTGTGCCTTTGTTGTGTTGGCAAGAGACACTATATGGATTCATGGTTGTTGTCATTGATGGCAACAAAGGTCATCCCACATAAACACAAGTCATGGTGTGTCTCTACCGGAAGTCAGAATGAAGATTGTTGTGGTCTGGTGAACAAGAACAGAGCATGTGGCAAGGTCCGACAGATTGGTCCGGATCTCTCAGAGGAAGTGTCTTGGTGCAGTGCGGATTTGGGGAAGTCAAGAAGACTACCTTGAGTGGTATATTCCAAGGATTTAGCCTCCGATGATGGAGAAGGAAAAAGATATGAATAGTTGAGTACCGGATTCCTGAGTGACAGTGAGAACAGAGGAAGAACTGACTGACAGAACATCAGATTGTTTTCTGGATGTGTTACTGTTGATGGTAAAGGTTGTGAAGGCATGAATCATGTTTGGCCGACATGATTAATGATATCTACAAGTATATGCTTGATCCGCATTACTTGATGTGCAAGGATTCAGCCGACATAACAGAGTTTGTGAGAAAATAGACTGTTCCGGATGCCGACTAGAAAGGTGATGAAATTACTTGTGCGGATATATATGCACAATGGATTTAGCTATAAGAAGTGTAGTTGTTGTGATGGTGTATGCGAATAAGTACAGAGCAGAGCAGAAGTAGTAAGAAAGATCCGGTATGTGAAAAGAAAACAGAACAAAGAGAAGATGAAAGATGAAGTGCAGCAAATCAGTGTATTGAGCCTAACTGAAACTGAACTCCAGCATATGTGGATGCTTCCAATCAGTTCAAGTATTGTATAACATTCTTTTGTAGACAGTGTGTCTCCTTGTAGGCAGTGTGCCTCTTTGTGAGCAGTGTGCTCGGGCAGCGAGCCCTAATTGGCAAGTGCCATTTTGTAATTCCTTATTCTTCTAACAGAGAATAATCTTTGGGTTAATCACCCCATGGTTTTCTCCCTTAACAGGGTTTCCACGTCAAAAATACTGTGTCATGTGTTTTTCATTTCATGGTAATGTTTGTTTGTTTGATTCAATGTTGCATTGATTAATAAGAAAGTTCAGAAAGAAGAAATAATTAGGATAACTGATTCACCCCCCCTCTCAGTTATCAACAATTGGTATCAGAGCTAAGTTCCTCCTAATAGAGCCTAACAGCTTGAGGAAGATTTGGGAGTTCAAATGGATGCATATGGTTTACTCAAGACTACCCTTGAGGATCTTGAACAGTCAAACACTGAAGTCAATGAATTAAAGGAAAGACTCAAATAGGCTGATGAATTCATGAGAGAACTAAAGGACAAATTAAGTCTCTCTATGAAAAAGAGAAAGGAGCTGCTCCAACAATTAGCAAGACAAAGTGAAGAAAGCAATACAAATGAAGAATTGACTGAGAAAACCAAGTTATGTGAAAAGTTATCAAAAGAAGTCATTATGGTAAGACATGAAATGGAATCAGGAGTTATAAAGTTTACTCAAGAGATTGAAGAGAAAAGAAAAGCTGAAGACAATCTAAGACAATCTCTTAAAGAGACATTAGAAGAATGCCACTAGATGGACAGGATTATCAGACATCTTGAATCTGATCTTGAAGATGCCAAAGATAATGAAGAAAAACTTGAGGATCAAATTGTCTCTCTCAAAAGAGATCTTCAAACAGCAAATGAATATAAAGAAAAATTCAAGATAAGTTCTGCTCAACTTGAAGTTCTTCTTGGAAGTCAAAAGAGGATAGATGACAAGTATGGTTTGGGATATGAGAAAGGAGAAAGCTCCGGATCCGGTCAAAAGAATTTTGGATCAGAAAATCTAAGGAATAGGCCTAGAAGACCTCCGGTAAGACAGCCCAATGCTCAAAAATATCCATCCTTCAATGGATACTGCCACAGCTGCAATCACTTTGGTCACAAAGCTAATCAGTGTAGAAAGAGAATGAATCAGACTAATTCATCCTTCTCCAGACAGTGCTTTAACTGCAAAAGGTATGGACACAAGTCTCATGAATGCAGAAATATGCAAATAAACAAATCATTCAATGGTAGATGCTTTGCATGCAATAGAGTAGGTCATATGGCTAATCAATGCAGATTAAGAGGTTATCAGTCAAATATGCAAGGAAATGTTATTTGCCAAATCTGTAATAGGTCCGGTCATAATGCAAAAGTCTGCAGAAGCAAGAATCAGGACAAAAGAGGTTCGGTGTATAATCAAAATCAAGACAAGGGTAAACAAAAGATGAATACGGATGAAGTTAGGAATCAGATGAACAAGATTTGGGTGAAGAAAAGTTCAGAGAATATAGAAGTTGGATCCGCACTAGACTCTGGTGCTGATATTCCTTCTGGAAATTAAAAAGTGAGCTCTGGCTCAGGGGGAGACTCAAAGAAAATCCTATTCCCCCAGCCAATCAAGTGGTGCCGGATGTGGCACAAGATGCAGAGTAAAGGGTTTGGAGATATAAGTCTTGAGATGATCCAGATAAGATTTCAGAGGTCCGCATGAAGATGTGAAGAAGTTGTGATCGATCAAGTAAGACCTGTTCTGGGAGATGCTCCGGAATGATAGAGATTACAAAAAGGTCTGGAGAGATCCGGAAGTACATTGTCTTATTCTGCAGATTGGACAGAATGTTTGGGATGTCCTTGTGATGTGTCATCTTGATTTGTTCATGGTTGGAAGATCCGCATGATGTTCATAGATCAGGACTGATCCAGTACTCCAAGTTATCCAAATAAGGCAAACCGGAATAATGTAGCTCGAGCATTTATTGCCATCAGATATTAGGGTTTGCAGAGCAATATAAGGGATTTCTCATAAATCACTTGCTCATTCTGCACTCAAGAAGAAGCAAAAAGTGGAGCTCTGCAACAAGATTCATCAAGTTCACCAAAGATCTCTTGTCGAAGTCATTACATATAGAAATCAATCCAACCACTCCGTGTAACTGAAGGCGCATAAGGTATTTTCCGTTTTCGATATCTTACTACAAATCTTTTGAGAAATGGCTACTCTGAATATAGTAAAGATCTCAGATAGGCCCCGACCTGAATTTAAGAAACACCCATACAAGTCATTGGAGGTAGATCCCTTAGGAGCATTCTCTAGTGTTCCTCATGGCATTTTACACACAGAAGACATTAGGGTTTACATACATGCAAGTATTGAGGAATTTGGGGAATTCAAATTGCGAGATTTCTATCACAAACAACTGATAGACAATGCTTTTGAGCTTAAACCAGAGTATAAGGGTATCCAGAAGAAATAGTTTGATCAATTCATTCATTTCCCCTGCTTTGAAGAAGATGAATGGGTCCGGTATGTATTGAGTAGGATGCATGACAACTTCCTATGGCTGGATAGACCCTGCAAGATCACAAAAGAGGCAATTAGGGCAGTGATTGGTCTATACTCTTCCGGAAGGATACCTATCCTCAAATCCGTCAAAAATAATATTGTAACTGAGGCCACCGGATCAAAATTTGATAAGAGAGCAATGACCATTGAAGATATCTCTGACCCGGATATCAAGTTTGCATCCATGATAATAGGATACAAGATTTATCACTCCAGTAGGGAGAATTCTGTATCCGAAACTGCAGTAAATACTGCCTATGAAATGCTAACGAACAATGCAGACTATGATCTCTGTGAACTTCTCTTAAGTCAATTAATGGAAAATATACAGAAGATCAAAAAGGACAAAAAGAATTCTTTTAAGTATGGTACTCTTATATTATGTCTATTTTTCTACTTCATGAATGAGCTGCCCGGATCAAGTGGATGGGTATGGCAGAATGACAAACCTATTGCAGTCTAGATAAGAGATTATTTACATGGGCTTGGGGATGCCAAAGCAAGAAATACAGCCCTGTGGGGATACTTCAAAAACTTCCAGAGCATGATGCAAGCAAGAGAAAGAATTCCCCAGTCCGTTGTTGAAAAATACAAAGACTCAGTTTGCTTTATGGTGGATACTGATCAGTGCCTAATGGAGGCAGTGGAGCCAAGAACAGTCTGGATCATGCCCATGGGGTATGAGGTTGATGAACAGATTGTGGAACTGCATGTTCAACACATGCTTAGTCAGCCCAAAGATCCAAAAGCAGAAAGGTTTGGAACCTTTGAGGAGCTGAGTGTGAAGATCCATGTGGAACTCAGAGAACCTGAGATAAAGAGGAAGGTGAGAAAAGAAGTAGAGCATATTGCTCAAGGCCTAGGCATCCCAAAGGAGGCACTTGATGCCAACCGGGAAAAGAGGAGTAAGGCTGAGGAAGAAAAGAAAGAGGTAGAAAAGAAAAGCAAGAAAAGTGCTCTGGTGGAAACCTCAACTCGGACCAGATCATCAAAAGGATCTACACCTGTCAGAACCAAAAGCTCAAAAATATCTAAACCGGAAGGTCAGACATCCGGTAAAGGAGAGAAAAGGTCTAAAATAAAGGCCACAAGGGCTTATACAAGTCAGAAAGATGAAGAGGAAATGGAATCAGATGAGGGGGTAAAAGAAATAAAGAAGCAGAAGAAGAAAGGATCCGATAAACCCTCCACAGGCCAAGACAAGGAAGAAATGGCAGAGAAATTTGTTGAAAAGCCCACCCTGTCTCTAGACAGTGTAATCAAATCAATCACTGTGGATGGAAACCTTCAACCAATGGCTGAATTCTATGATGACTACAATGAGGTTGATTAAAAGATCCTGCAGGAAGCTACAATCAGGTATCTGAACATCTATAACAAAGCCTTCATTGAAATTATCTCCCTTATTCCTAAGAGTCTAGAGAAGGAATTGGAAATGAGAAAGGCAAATGCCATGGCAAAAGACCTTGAGATTAGGGAACAGATAGCTATTCAGCTATATCCTTCAATTGATCACAAAACAATGAACATGGTATTCAAAGACTGCAAGGATGAATTCAGAAGCAAAGCAAGGATGAATCAGCTTATGCTTGGTGAGACCAACAAGGTAGCCAAGGACACTGAAGAGATCCTCTGGAATACATTCAAAAGGTTCAACATTCCTATTATAGAGGACTTGGGTGCAGAAACAGCTGTGAACTTGGAATCCTCTGCTTCGGGAGAAGTGGCCCTTGAACAGACTAGCATCTCTCCTCTGGTTTCCCCTACAGTCTCTGAATCCCAAGAAGAAGAGAAATTACAGGAGAAAGAAGCAGCGGTAAAAGAAAAGGAGGTTGACAGCACCAAGGGTGCAGAGGAAGAGAAGACTCCAACAGAGAAAACCACGACTGATAGTGGTAAGAATGTGGAAACTCCAAAGGACAGTTCCAAGACTGCAGAAGAGAAGAAACATCTGTCTCCGGCAAGAGACACTGCACAAACTGTTCAAAAATTTCTGAGCCAAGAAACAATAGAGATTGATGAACCAGAACTTCTAAAAGGTCCATTCAACTTTGATTCCCTCTCTCCAGTACAGACAATGAAGATAGCTTCATTTGCAAATGCTAAGGCAAATGAAAAACTCCTAAAGTCTCATATGGAAGACTGTGAGTTGATAGAGGCTGTTTCCAAAGTGCTTGAAAAGATTATGCCATCAGTCAAGATAGATCCGACAGCCTCCTCTTCTGGTAATCTCAAAACCTTAGTCAGCAGTGTTGGTACACATTTTGATTCTCTAGAAAAATCAGCTGAAGAAAAGGTCCGGAAGGAGTTTTTGGAAAAGAGATTTTCTGAAGTACTAGGCTTAATATCTAATGATAGGAGAAATATGAGTATTGGAATTAAGAGCTTAGAAAATGCTCTTAAGGATGGTGGTGACATTTACAAATTTTGTATCTCCTGGTCAAAGGCAACAATAGAAATTGATAAGAAAATAAAAGAGGAACAGGACAAACTATAAAGTTTGTCTCAAAGTTTTGATCCTCTCTCTTCCTCCATAGTAAATCAAGAATGTCAAACTATTGCAATCACAAATTCAATAAAGAACTTTGAGAAGGAAAGGAAGAATATAACTAACCGGATGGGAGAACTTAGAAGGATTATAATCCCTAAGTTAGAAACTATGCATGAGGCCATAAGTGATGCTCAGACTACCGCCCAAACCAATGATCCGACAGATCTCAAGAGGGTAGAAGCTTTTGCATTTTTGTTGAGTGGTCACATTTCAATTTTGGACAGAATGAAGCAAATTTGGGCTTCAAAACTGGTCCAATTGAAGACATCCTTTGCAGACATTCTTCAGTTTATGTGAGTATGTAATATGCGGCTAAGTATAGTAAATTTTTGAAAATTTTGGTGTGCGGACCCTACCCTTTGCCATTGATGTCAAAGGGGGAGTGAGGAGCAGTGAAAAATGAGGAATCCAACTAAAGGGGGAGTTCCTGAAATTCTATATAAAGATAGAGCATCAGCCAAGGGGGAGCATAGTGTAAACACTTAGTCATTTTTCACTAAGTGTTGCCATCAATGCCAAAGGGGGAGATTGTTGGCAAGAGACACTATATGGATTCATGGTTGTTGTCATTGATGGCAACAAAGGTCATCCCACATATCCGTAAGTCATGGTGTGTCTCTACCGGAAGTCAGAATGAAGATTGTTGTGGTCCGGTGAACAAGAACAAAGCATGTGGCAAGGTCCGATAGATTGGTCCGGATCTCTCAGAGGAAGTGTCTTGGTGCAGTGCGGATTTGCGGAAGTCAAGAGGACTACCTTGAGTGGTATATTCCAAGGATTTAGCCTCCGGTGATGGACAAGGAAAAAGATATGAATAGTTGAGTACCGGATTCCTAAGTGACAGTGAGAACAGAGGAAGAACTGACTGACAGAACATCAGACTGTTTTCCGGATGTGTTACTGTTGATGGTAAAGGTTGTGAAGGCATGAATCATGTTTGGCCGACATGATTAATGATATCTACAAGTATATGCTTGATCCGCATTACTTGATGTGCAAGGATTCAGCTGACAGAACAGAGTTTGTGAGAAAATAGACTGTTCCGGATGCCGACTAGAAAGGTGATGAAATTACTTGCGCGGATATATATGCACGATGGATTTAGCTATAAGAAGTGTAATTGTTGTGATGGTGTATGTGAATAAGTATAGAGCAGAGCAGAAGTAGTAAGAAAGATCCGGTATGTGAAAAGAAAACAGAACAAAGAGAAGAGGAAAGATGAAGTGCAGCAGATCAGTGTATTGAGCCTAACTGGAACTAAACTCCAGCATATGTGGATGCTTCCAATTAGTTCAAGTATTGTATAACATTCTTTTGTAGACAGTATGTCTCCTTGTAGGCAGTGTGCCTCTTTGTGAGCAGTGTGCTCGGGCAGTGAGCCCTAATTGGCAAGTGCCATTTTGTAATTCCTTACTCTTCTAACAGAGAATAATCTTTGGGTTAATCACCCCATGGTTTTCTCCCTTAACAGGGTTTCCACGTCAAAAATATTGTGTCATGTGTTTTTAATTTCATGGTAATGTTTGTTTGTTTGATTCAATGCTGCATTGATTAAAAAGAAAGTTCAGAAAGAAGAAATAATTAGGATAACTGATTCACCCCCCCTCTCAGTTATCAACATGTTGAAACCATCGTTTATACCCGATTTGAGACAATTTCCACAGGTTCCCTTCGTAAAATTGTCTAAGTATAAAATCCTTCATGCTCCATGTGTTTTTTCCTTGTTATTTGTCTAAGTGTTTTGTCCTTCAAAATTTTATGTGTTACCTTGTCAATAGGTTCGCAAGTTTACAAACCTGTTGATTTGCTACCTATGGTTCAATAGTCCATCTTTTTGCCGATTTGTCGATCAACCGATCAAGGAAAGGAAGGAAAAATTGAAGTCTTTTGTCAATGAAGTTGATGGTCCGTGAACCTTCAAGTTTGTAGCTGGCCTGGATCAATGGCAAGGAAGTAGAAGATTTTATAAGACAAAAAGGTGAGAAAACCAAGTCTTTTGTTGGCAAAAAATTAGTTTGCCGACAGAGAGAAGCTCCGATAAAAGATAGAGTAAGGAAGACAATGAGATAAAATAAATTGAATGTGGGTCGTCAATCTCATCTTATGTGCCAAAAAGTGGGACACATGGTGTGATTCCGCAGCTTCCCAAGATGATGTCTTTCTTCACTGGTGATGTCCCAAAATGGGACATGTGGCATGATTCCATGATTTCCCAGACCAAAAAGGCTCTGGATCCACCAAGCACTTCCAAAATCAACCTGACACTGTTGATTTTAATCAATATGAATGTAAAGCATGAAGTATAAATGATATAGTTTGAAATATTTAAACTTTAGTTTTAAAGTATTTTAAAGTGTTGTAAAAGATTTACATATACTTTTGGCAGGTTTTGTATTCTACATGCCCAGCTGGTCCCTGGATGCCATGAATGCAAAACTAATGAAGATGTACAGGTGGGTGGCGAGTAGATGAAATTGGTTGTAGGAGTAATGAGAGTTGGTGAGAATTAATGATGGTGGGTAGGGTTGTTTTCTCCTGCCCAGAATGTAGGAGAAAAAAAAGCTATAAATGGGTGATCGTAGGATGTTCTGGGTGTTGGTTCGTTGTTGGTGGTTGGAGGCTGTGCAAATCTAGTAATGCTTTTAGGGCTCCAAATCACGCCATGTTCAATCATAGAGAAGTAATGGGTGGTGAAACAGATGAAAGGTAGTGTGTTGTAGGGGTTGTACAAATAATGTCTCCATGTTTGTATGTATTTAGGATTTTCCCCTTATCACATTTGCTGATGAGTTTGTATTGGGCATTTGAAAATGTGACATCATTTTAAACATATTACAAGCTTTGTAATTGTCATTTGTCCTTTCCATTTGAATACATGGAGTTCATTCTGGGTAACTAAGTATGTTTGAAGCACAAAACCTACAATCTGATACAGCATATGCTTAGATTAATTTTATTTGCTTCCTTTCCATTGTTTCCTTTTTTGTCACATGTAACTCTGTAGCCTAATTGGATTGGCACTAGTCTTGTCTCCATCAAACCAATCTCTTATCATTTAAAACAAACAAGCATCTACCAGTGGTTTAGGGGATGAACCATCATTCTTGTGCATTTGCATTTGCATAGTTTATATAATTTATATAGGGGTTTTGTGACAACCAGTTGTTTCTTGGTTTAGTGATAGTTTTGGGGGCAAGGTAACAAGTTGGGTTTGGTTGTTCATTGGTTTTAGTTATTCATCTAGTTTGAACACAATACCTATTAAGGTATATCCCTCCAAAGTTTAGCTAAGCTCGAAGTGTAGAGGAGCCTACTCACTCCTGTAAGTTGGCCAAAATCACCCTTAACCTGTTGACAAAGCTATTTCAATCACCTTGATGACACCCTTGGCTTAGGTGATAGTGAAATGTTTTAGGATTTTGGGTTGCAGTCATTTTGGGAACCAACAATTTTGGTGTCGTTATCAGGGAATGAATTAAAATGTTGAAAATTTTTGAGGCCTTGGTAATAGTAAGTCCGCAGTTTGCATTTAAGTGTGTTTGGGTAAGTTTGGCCTCCTGTTAACTTATGCCAACATTTTTGGTGCCATTGCTGGGGAGGTTACTATTGGGCTAGAATCAACCGGAGACTTTGTTGGTGTGCCAAACTCAAAATTAGTTTTTTTCCTTGAAGAACAATCACACTTCAAGGAATTCCTCTTTGGAAGAGGTGGTGATTCTATTGTTAAAGAACATAAGTGTGTGGCATGAAAAATTAGGTTAACAAGATCAAGCATTACAACCAAAGCCCAATCCTACCACCTTCAAGAAATCTATCTAAATGACACAAAATGAAAGCAAATCAAAGAACAATGTCACCTAGATTGTATGGATTCCTTGGTTGAAATGTGGATTGCTTCTCAAAAGTGAACAACCATAGTTGTCAAAGCTGCCATGATGATAGATGATATGCTCAAAGTGCTTAATGGATGCGATATGCATAGGATGATAATCTGGACGCTAAAGAGATTGTGTGTGTTGGAATGAAATGAGAGGGTGTATATATAGCTATCGACTAAGATTGATCAACGGTAGAGAAAAAGTGGCTATATGAATGGTTGAGATAATTTAAGAGGCATGGATGAATGTGTACAAGACAAGTGTCCATAGGGAAAGCTTTTATTAAATGATTTAGTTGGCTTTGTTGGTGGAGATAAGATTGATTTTCTTAAAATATGATGCTTTTCTATTTTAAGAGTTGGATGACAAGGATAATTGATTTTTAAACCAATTAAATCATTTTTTGTATTTAAGTTTTGAAAAACTACGGACAAGGCCAACATGTACACATAGATGAAAGTGATAAAAGAGAAAAATGATAAGATATGAAGGGGGAAAAAGCTAAATTTAGAAAATTGGAAGAATAAATATAAATTAAATAAATAAATTTATTTAATTTATATGCATGATGAGAAGATAAATAAAATATTGATTTTATTTATTTAAAATGGTCAAATTAAATAAATTTAGAAAATTTATTTATTTTAGAAGAATAATGGGATAAGTAAATAATTAAAGATTATTTAATTATAGATAGGAAATAGAAGAATAACGATAATGAAAATAGATGAATTAGCTAAATAAATATAATTTATTTAATTAATGATAGAAGTAGATGATTTAGAAGAAAATAGATAATTGATACAAGTGTGCTAAACAAAATTGACATATGCCATGGTAAATAATGCGACAAATTGATAAATGGTATGAAGGGTCAATTTTGGGTGTCTACATTTTGCCCCTCTTTGAGATAATGTACTTTAGGACGTTGTTTAAAAGAAGATATGACTGATACGTGAGGAAAACAAGTTATGCCCTAATGAAACTGGCGGGTGATGCCCCCTCGAGAGGAAAACTAGGCTATCAGGAAAAGACTTAGTTGACTCGCGATTAGATGACAAAACAAGGATAGACTAGATTGGCACGAAGAATGTGGGGAATGGGTGGGATAAACTAGGGATGGAAGAGAAGAATTAGGTTTTAGCTTAGAAGAAATTAGGGTTTGGCTCTATAAATATAGGTCAAGGGTCCATTTCTATTTATTTGCATCATTTGTGATTAAAATTCTAGAGCTCTTGTTATTTTAGAGTGCTTCAGAGCATTAGGATGGTGATTCCACAAGTAGATCATCGAGAGGAGCAGATGAGGACATATGAGTGACCAGCAGGAGCTCTCCCACCGATATGTAGCTAAAACTTGCTCTATAGGCATCATTAATAGGTCCATAGGTGTCATAAATGCAAGCATGTGACCAAAGGCATAGCATATTAGGTGATGTACATATGGTCAACAGATAGTTGCCTTTGGTGATTTAAGTCGCATATGAGCACAGGTTAGTCGCTTTTGGCATTAAGCATCGCATATGGTAATTTTCCTAGGTGCTTAGGGTTGCTAAATGTATATGGCTTAGAATATCGCAAATGGTGGACAAAAATGTGCATTTGGTGTTTTGAGTCGCATATGAGTGACAGGTAGTCACCTATGGTTTATGGAATCGCATATGGCTGGCAGATAGTCGCCTATGGTAAATAAGGTTGCATTTGGCTAAACATAGGCAAAACTTGGGGTTTTAGCAAAGTAGGCTCTAGTTAATAAGTAACGCTCAATTCAATTGATGATTGTAGGTTGTATTACCAGCATTGTTATCAAGGGAGATACACCTAGAGGATTTCGCATTATCAGCAGATTTAGATGTGGAGGCGAACCTCTTCTTAGAGGTTGTTGGTCTATGGTATGCAGCACAGATTACACTTGTATGAGCACATACTGCATTGATGACAGCGTTGGTATAGTGAGCATAGTTCATTCTTGCTACCGACTAGAGAGGCCACCGTCACACTAGAGGATGTGTGGCGTATACTGAGGATACTGATTCATGGTGATCGAGTTGAATATGATCCAGAGTGGGGCCCTAATGCATTTAGTAGATTATTCATGACTCCTGATATAGGGGTGGAGGATCACGAGATCGGGATGTAGAGGATGAGGAGGTTGTGTACCCGATTACAGAGGCTAGTGGTGGAAGTGATTCGATTCTTGGTGCCAGATAGACAAGCTCGTGGATTCCCTATAGGATGGGGTACAATCATGGAGGGCATGTTCACATATGGCATCAGATATGCATGAGGTCCTTGTGTACTGGGACAACTCTAGCATTATCTACATGATTGTGCATACATGTTCTGCTCAAGTATGTCTGCTTGGGTTACACTTCTGCATGTGTGGGATTATGAGCATATTATAGTGACTAGGCCAGTGGCGACATGACAAAGGGAGGTAGGAGATCCATTTATGCATATGTATGGCAGACATGTGACCTATAGGTAGCTCAATGTGCCTGTGTATTGGAGGAGGGCATTAGATGAGCTGGATGTTTTCATTTGGAGACCCTGGCATGATTGTGAGAGCTGGGAGGATGACGCAAAGCAACTGGTGTATGCTTGCCAGCCTAGATATCTATTCGGTAGAGGGATCTACATTATAGAGCGCTATCTTCCTGAGAGAGTGCTCTGACAGTTTGGTTTGCCCCAACCTGAGCCAGTAGGAGATGCTATCTTTGGGAGGACACAATGAGAGATCCCTGCTTGGGGTCCAGAGATTGTGGTTGAGATAGCATTGGCAGAGGTACAAGGATTATAACCAATGGCATGGGATTGGATCCTTGGGCCAACATATGCAGGTACTACCCCAGAGTATTATGCATACTAGATATTGCATCGACTGACTAGGTTGACAATACTAGGAGAGGTGGGGGAGGTAGCCGTATATAGACCACATCCTGCTAGGGTGAGGGGGCAGAGGCAACCTCCTCGAGTTCATGTTGTAGGACAGTAGGGACAAGCTCAGGTTCAGAGACAGGGGCAGGTTCCCCAGGAGCAACAACTTGTGATTAGAGGTGGACAGGGAGGGGGACAGTAGGCAGAGACAGAGGAGACTCATCTACGATGGTAGTTGCAGAACAAGATGGGTAGGAGGATCTGTCCAGAGGTGAGGTTTAGATAGATGTGACAGTACAGGGATAGAGCATTAGTCATGACGAGATGGGCTCGAGCCTAGGTTCAAGAATTATAGGCATTTCCAGCACAGGCACAGGCCGTACCAGATGATGGAGTAGTGGCTCAGCTGACTACTTAGAGAGATGCAATAGTATAGAGGTTGCAAAGTTTTACAACTGAGTGAAATACAACTAGAGCAGCCTTGGGTACATACTAGATAGGGGTCTTTTTGGCGAGAGATCCCACTCGTGTATAGGGTTAGTTGGGGACATCATAAGTAGAGGCTGAGTATTATAGGGGTCTATACTATGGTGCAATTCCTGTGGACCAGCAATAGCGGAGCTTTAGGAGTAGATCTGGGGCATCAACCTTAAGGAGGACTAGGAGGTCAGCGAGATCTGGCCCATCAGTTATGGGACCACCCCTACAGTTAAGTGGAGGAGTATCTCAGAGGTCAGGGGGAGATCAGGGAGAGGCTTCATCTGGGAGTGCTACCCACCCGAGACACCAATGACAACCTAATTGTCGTAGATTGTATTATTTTTGTATCATGTATATCTTTTTAAGGCCTACGAGTCGATGTATGTATTTTGATGGCTCTTTGATAGCCGCTTTATATATTGATTCATTTTGTACATGATGAGACACTTATGTATTGACCTAGATGCATATATATATGATGGATTTTGATGGCGATATATGATATCATGATTATGGATGCACATGTATGATGTTGATATTTATGATATTTATGTTTTTATGTTTATGACATGTATATGCTAGATACGTAAATGATAAATGGATATAATTGTGTTTTGATGGTGCAATACTTATGATGAATGCATGCTTATGAAAAGATATATGCTTATGTTAATCGTAGATGATAGCTTAATGCAAATGAAGTGCACAATGATCTATGTTATGCAAATATATTGATATTAATGATATAGGGTGATGAATGTCTAACACACCTATTTTTGCAGGATGAAGATAATGAAGAAAAAGGTGATGATGAATAGAAGAAAGTAAGTGAATTTAGATTGATCAATCCTTGTGAGAGCTATGAATTTTATTGCATGATAAATAGATGGATGATGGATAATAGATGTAACTTCTTGGCAATGGTTGCACACGAATTTAGAGATTACAATCCTTATGTTTGATATAGCATATGGATATTATATACCAAGGTATAAAGACTAGGGTGACAATGTATCCAATGCATTCAGCATAATACAACCTTGTCTATCATATGAGGTCAAGATGTTGATCCAACATACACAAGATATGAATATTAAGCTATTTCTGAGATGGACTTTGACTCTGCAAGCAAACGGTTTGAACCTATTTCCACTAAACATAATGAAACCTTGTTGGTTATGTATGGGAAATAGTCTTAGCATAGAATAGTCTTAGTACATAAAAGGCTTTATAGGTTCTCAGATGCAAAAGATATTGATATGCAAGATGCTAATCCCAACACGTACAAGATATCATTAGTCATAGTAGAAGAATAAGATCATCTCGTAAACATAACATACGAAAGTAAATGACTATGCCCCAGTCCATACTTCATCACAACATACCAAGATATAAGAAATCAAGGAAGCCTTAACTAGGTATTAGAAAGAGACAAAAAGATAAATCAAAAGAAAACAATGACACAACCATCATGTTCTCTTGTCAAAAGAGGGTGCTCATGGATAGAATGGATAATGCCTGGTTTTGAGGAAATATATATCATGTTGAAGGTTGAGGTGTTGGATTGATATAGAAAATGTTGGCTAAAGGCATGCGAACAAATGTCTTTGTTTGCCTCTGATTTGATAAGTGCTTGAGCTATCGAGACATGCGTAGTTTGTTTTCTGCTGGAGTTAGTCAAATTAAGATGGAAGATGGAAGAATAAATCATTTGTGCTTGTGTACTGGATACTTCCTTCATATTCCAGACTGCCTACATACCCTGTATCCATGGAATCAAAGCACAATATGATGATGACAAAAGTGATGATATGTAGTTCTAGGTGTTTATTAATGATGTGAGAGATAGATGATTGAACAATATGAGATGGATGAAGATGATGATTGGTGAAGGTTAGATGAAGGATGAAGGATGAAAGATGAAAGAGGTGTATTGCCTGTGCTTGAGTCTGGATACTTCCTTCGTATTCTAGACTACCTACATACCCTGTATCTATGGGATCAAGGCACTTAACGATAGAGATGATATATAGTTCTTATGATCTTTTGATGGTAATGATGAAGGTAGATAGATTGATCAGATTATGGATTGATGGGATTGGTTGAAAGTTTGATGATATGAGATGTTGATGGGATGTTCGATGATGATGCTTTAAATATCCACTCCAAAAACTAAGCACAAGCAAGTGCCCCCAGTATGGGAAGGACTTATTATGGAAGGTGATGGATTGGGTGACCCAGCTCTATAAAGATGATGGAAAGGAATGACACTTCAACTCCAACAATTTCCAAACCATGATAGGAGTAAAGTATGAGGATGAAAAAGGGACTGGTCTTATTATGGATAAATAGGTTTATTATGATATGGGTGAAGTTTATTAGGGGACGGATGGAGTTTATTATGAGATGGATGGAGTTTATTATGGGATGGATGGTATGGTAAACAAAAACTGAATAGATGGTAGGAGTTGGTTCTACACATAACACCTGTTTGCTAGGTTTTCACTGTTGAGAATGTGTCTCAAACTCACTGTAAAACCCTAGCTCCATTTCCTTTAACCTAAGTGTTGCATTTGGCCTTTTACCGTAGTACCGCAAGGTGCAACCAAGAGAGGTGTGGACTGGCGGTGTTTACCGCCATCCCACGGGAGTCTAGAAGTTGACATGTGGTAGTGCGGTGCTATTGTCATCCCATTACAGTGACTGGAGAGGCTGGCGGGTGTGTGGTGTTACTGCCACCCCGTGACAGTCTGTAAGATTGCTTGCGACAATGCGGTATAAATATCGCAGTCCCATGATGGTCTGAGTATAAGCTTGTGGTAATACAGTGTTACCGCCACCCTGCGATGATCTAACATGTTGCTACAATGTTGCGGTATACATCCCGCGGTCCCGCAAAGAATAGTGGAAAGGCTATGCAGTATAGTGGCGGATAGTGAAGTAAACTGCATTCCCGCGACTAGTCAACAAGGGTCTTGCGGTATGGCGGTAAAGACTAGAAATGGTGGGTAAAGACAATTAAACTATTTGTGATGGTTTGTCTGGTGTGGAAGTTGAAGCGATAGGCTTCCTAAAATGTTTGTGAAGTCTGTATTAATGTGACAGTGCCTTGTAGCCTAAAGATGAGGTGTGACTGGATGTAAGGAAATGTTGTCAGATTTTCTCTAGAGATGGAACAAGATGTAAATCTCCAATAAAGGCTATGAGCCTGATATTGTATTGTAACTTGTACGCTTGTTGATGAATAATACAATGGCTCTATGTTTTGGAGTGTGGGGTTTTTTACCTGAAAGGGTTTTCCCCACATAATTCTTTGTGTTCTTTTCTTCTGCTCTATCTTTCATGTTTAGGGATTCTGTTTATTGAGTTTGTTTAATGTATGTTGCTGAAGGGTTAATGTGGGAAATTAACTATGTCTAATTCCACTTTATGGCATAGTAGTGTGTTTTGAGGCAATTAGAGAGAATGATTGTTTCTACAGAGACTTACTGATCTCATATGTCATTCTGGGATGAACTGTATTTTCCTTTCAATTAGTATCAGAGCATGGTTTCTAGTTCTGCGTATTCCTTTTGTGAGGATTTCTTAGTCTGGAAAGCTTGAGGAAATCTCAAAGAATTGACTAAAGATTGATCCTTTGTTGAGTGAAAGTTGTTTTCTCTTTTTGTGTTGGTTTCAAGAGACAACATGTAGCTTGAAGGATGTTGAAGATGGAGAAAATGGAGTTGATCACTTTGAAATGATGTTGATCTAGAGCTCCTGATAGGTAGTGGAATAATTTTGATGCACGGGGTGGGATTTTTTGCTTTGTGGTTGTGTTCCAGCAAAGCTTTCATATTGGGTGTCTGTGTGAGAGGCTCCCTCATGATATGGAGAAGTTTGTGTTGTTTTTCATCTATGGAGTAATGTGCTTATGTTGGATGTTTATTCTTGGATTGGAAGGCACTATTTTTGTTACCCCAATTGCATATAGGCTATGGAGTTGATCATTGGATGATCTGGAAGCTTCTGTAATACCCTATCTCCCTTGGATGTATGTGCATGTTGGTGGTTGTGGAGTTGGCCTAAAATGGGCCTAGAGTTCCTAAACTATTTTTTTTCCTTTCAAGGATGCTTTGTACTTTCATGGCTCAGATTCACGTTTCTTGGATATGAGGCTTTTATAGATTTTCATAAAAAATCTATGGTTAATGCTCATCTATGATAATCCATTATTCTGGCTTAATTGTTAAATGGTGTTTTTTGTTTTAGACTTTTGTGTCTTCCAGATGTGAAGTGGATGTGGATCTGCATGGGTGTTTTTTAAGACACGGTGGTTTTGCAAGTTTTACACAGTCGAGAAAAAAAAAAACTTGTAGATTTGTGGAGCTGCAATTAAGCTATTTTCTAGACCCTGGCTTTTGGGGTGTTACTAGATGAGATAGTTGCAGTTTTGCATGCATGCTCCATGTATGGTGTGAGGAGGTGAGATGCTTTATCTCCATGGGAGTGTTGGTACGTGATCTATCACTCAGCATTTCTGTGGTGATGCTTGGTGGATTCCTAGACTATGGTGCTTGGGTTGTGGACCTGATTGGCAAATCAAATTTGAGCATGATCTGGTGCTTGAGTCTTGTTGTCTACATGGTAATTCTCTTTTGAATCTCAGTTTGCTAATTATTAGCACAATGATGGGTTTGCATGTTTCAGTATATTGGATCTATGAGTTACACAGTTCTGTAGGTGTGTACAACCTATTGATTGTAGTGGGATAACTCAGAAGTGGACTATCTATATCCACAAGATTGATTCAATGTTTATGCAGACTTGTTATCTTACCTTGTTTGTGGTCACTTGTGCATTGGTGTGGTTGCTTTGGGATGAGAGAATGGATGTAGAGTACCTAGTTAGTCGGTTAAGGGGACCTGTAGCATGTGTATCACAATGTCATGAATATCTTGGATACATAATTTTGTGTAAGCTTTTGACAGTGATGGTGTATTTCCTTGGTTTTGGAGATCTCAGTGCCACTTGGTATTACTGTCATATGGACATGTTCATGTGTAGACCTAGAGGATTTTCACATTAGGAGATGTTTGGTCATGATGCTTGGAGAGCTCAGTTGTCATGGTTTAGAGGGAGATTTAGCAATGACTGTGAATTTATCACTTGGTGATGGATGATCTTCTTTAGTGTTGCAGATGTTACTAGGAGGAGCTCTTAGATCCTATTGCTACAAAAGGGTTCTTTCGCATTTCCATGGACACTATTTGGAGATGGGTCATCTTCATGATATTGAAGATGTGTAACATCTTGGAGCCATGGAGGACTCATGGAATCTTTGGTTGAGGTGTCAGCGGTGCTTGACAGGTTATGTCGGTTTAGAGTATGTTTGTTTTATGTCATGGTATACTCCAATTTATGCATTAGAGTTTCAGGATGATGCATTACTCTTGAGACCATGCTATGTTCACTTGGAGCATGGAATCTCCTAAGGGGGATGGTAAGATCATGATGTCAAGACAAGTCCCAGATTTAGATGATTGGAGCTTAGTCAGTGGTCTAGTGATTCTCTGTGTTTTGGGTGCATTGGTCATATGCTTGAGAACTTCATGATGGTGCAGCCATGCATTTGAAGTTTAGCATGAGATGATTGTTTCCAGGTGCTCATAGATACATGGAGAATGAGGTGAGGCTATATTTCTCTTAAGATGAGAGAAGTGTTGTTGAGATGGTTACTCTTGATGAGATTTCAATAGAAAGTCTGAAGAGCCTACACCTTGGTTGGACGCGACTTCAATAGAGACCTATGAGGAGATTGTTTTTGGAAGAGTCATGGTGGCTTGCATATCTTGGAGGAGCATTCTAATTCCCCACTTTTGGTCTGTTCAGTAGTTTATTATTTGAGAGGTATTTGCCCATTATATCTTTTAGATGTGTTATGTTTCATGCTTTGGTTCTCATGGGATTGAGTTGATTCATGGTGATTGATTATGGAGACTCATTTGAGGATGGTTTAGCATGAGTCTATACACTTTATCTTTCATAGATATGGATCTTGACCTATGTAGTTAGTTCAAGAGGATTCATTTGAGGGATTTTTGGAATGGATATCTCCTTGTGCATTTGAGTTTGAGATATCATTCATTGATGAGGATTGTTAGGAGATGGTTTATGCGTTGATTTCCCGAGATGGGAAATGGAGTAGTTTGATTCTTCTTTAAGAAGCTTACATCCATGTAGTTACATGATACATATGTTGTGTTTGATCTCTTGAGATTGAACAATTTTGGGTGTTGTTGTGTTGTCCTCTTTGGGGTTTTATGGAGGAGATCATACTTGACATAGTTGGCACTTAGAGGTGTATGTAGGAGGATTTTCTATAGGTATATGATGTACAGAGTTTCTCTCTTTGTCTCAGTTATCTTCAGGATAGTTGGTTTCACATTACAGTGGTTTGAGGTTTGGTTGGAGTTATTGTGATCACTAGCTTGGGGTCATGTGTTTTCACTTATGTTCTTAGGTGATGACATGGAGGTTCCTTTATCTTGTTCCTTTGTTGAGTGTGGAGAACTTAGGAGAGCTATAGAGACTTGTGGTGAGAGTTGTTATTATAGGTTATTGATTTACAGGTTTTGCATATCATTGTGGATGGTTCCTTGGTACTACATGTTTACACTTTCTATATGACGCTATTGGTAGACTTGGTATGCCTTGATCTTTTTCAGATTTGCACTACCCATGCAGTAGGAGCTCTTGGATGTGTATGTTATTCTTTGACAGGTTTGCACATGGAGTTTATGATTGCAGTTTATGGGTGTATATATATTTATGGCATGAGTTCACTATGTTTTGTATACCTTGGAGGTATGGGTGATTGGATGGATTAGCACTTGCTATGTGTGCTATTTTTAGTCGCATGGGTTAATCAGTAGGATGAGAGCAGTCAGCTTCCTGGTTGTTGTTCTAGCTGATGTTCTATCTTATTTTTTAGAGGATGTCTTTGCGGTTGTGTTCAGGTTGAAGCTTTGAAGTTGATGTTGTTGATGCTTTTGTATAGCTTGTGAGCACAGTAGAGTGGTGGCAGTATTCTGTAGCCTTTTCTATCAGGTGGATCTAATGCTTGTGTTCTTTAGACTGGTGCATATATGTCTTGGCTCATTCCTTTTCCTTTGGTGGATGGGTGGAACTATTACCTGAGATGGTGGACATCTTGGATGTTGTTGCAGCTGTCTTGGTTGGAGCATGGAAGTATTGTTTAAGATTCTTGAGATTGCATGTATGGTTGTGATGATGTGATTCGGTGACTTCAAGCATTGAAAGGGGTTTAGTGAGTTCTTCGTTAAGTGGGAGAATGTTGAGAATGTGTGTCTCATTTGAACTCAGTATAAAACCCTAGCTTCGTTGCCATTAACCTAAGTGTTGCATTTGACCTTTTAAATTAGTATCGCAAGGTGCAGCCAAGAGAGGTGTGGGCTGGCGATGTTTACCGCCATCTCGCGGGAGTCTAGAAGTTGACCTGCAGTAGTGTAGTGCTATCGCCATCCCACTACGGTGACCGAAGAGGCTGGCGAGTGTGTGGTGTTATCGCCACCCCATGACAGTCTGTAAGATTACCTGCGGCAATACGGTATACATACTACGGTTCTGCGATGGTCTGAGTATAAGCTTGCGGTAATGCGGTGTTACTGCCACCCTACGATGATCTAATATGTTACCTGTAGTGTTGTGGTATACGTACCACAATCCCGTGAAGAATAGTGGAAAGGCTGTGCAGTATAGCAGTGGTTAGTGAATTAAACCGTAGTCACACAGCTAGTCAACAAGGGTCTTGCGGTATGGCGATAAAGACTGAAAATGATGGGTAAAGATGGTTAAATTGTTTGTGATGGTTTGTCTAGTGTGGAAGTTGAATTGATAGGCTTCCTGAAACGTTTGTGAAGTCTATATTAATGCGACAGTGCATTGTAACCTAAAGATGAGGTGTGACTGGATGTAAGGAAACATTGCTAGATTTTCTCTAGAGATGGAACAAGATGTAAATCTCCAGTAAAGGCTATGAGCCTGATATTGTATTGTAACTTGTACGCTTGTTGCTGAATAATACAATGGCTCTATTTTTTTTGTGTGGGGTTTTTTACCCGAAAGGGTTTTCCCCACGTAAGTCTTTGTGTTCTTGTCTTCTGCTCTATCTTTCATGTTTATTAATTCTATTTATTGAATCTGTTTAATGTATGTTGTTGAAATTGGTTTAAATTGCAATCACTTTCCTCTAAGGGTTAATGTAGGAAATGAACTATGTCTGATTCCTCTTTATGACATAGTAGTATGTGTTTTGAGGCAATCAGAGAGAATAATTGTTACTACAGACACTTAGTGATCTCAGATACTCATTCTAGGATGAACTATATTTTCCCTTCATTCACTATGGTACATATCCAAGGCGCCTGTTTACCAGGTTTTCACCAGAGGATGAATTATTTATTTATTTATTGCATCTTGTTGGGAATGTTCCAAGGATCAAGCATAAAATTTCTTAAGATGAACACTATTGATAGGTTCATGCAAAGGAATTCTTGCAAGTGTTGAGAGAGTATAAGATCCTGATCCATAGACTGTTGTGATCACAAAAGGTCCTAGCCAATTTGGTTCAAATTTACCCTTCTTTTCACGATCCTGTTGATTTCTTTGATTCTCTTTGAGGACAAGGTCTCCTACCTGGAACCTTCTTTCCTTGATCTTTTTGTTATAACTACAATGAAGATGGTTTTTATAGACTTGAAGGTGATTGAGTGCAGTGAGGCATCTTTCATCCAATAGCTCTAGATCATTCAATCTGGATATTTTGTACTCTTCATCAGAAATGATATGCTGTAAGGAAACTCTCAGTGATGGGATCTCGACCTCAATAGGTAAGACAACTTTAGTACCATACACAAGTGCATAGGGTGTAGTGCCAGTAGGATTTCTAACACTTGTTCAATAGGCCCACAAAGTTGGATTAAGTTGTAGATGCCAATCACAACCAACTTCATTGACTATCTTCTTAAGAATTTTGATGATGGTTTTGTTAGATGCCTCAGCTCGGTCATTACTTTGGGGATAATAAGGTGTGGAAAACCTATGTTGGATATGGAATTTATTGCATAAAACATAGACTTCTTGATATTTGAAAGGGCATCCATTATCGGTAACGATGGCTTGTGGAACTGCATATCGACAAATGATGTAATGGAAGATAAATTTGGATATTTGCTTTCTGGTGATATAGGACATTGGTATAGCTTCAACCCACTTTGTAAAGTACTCAGTGGCAGTAATGATGAATTTGTGGCCATTAGATGAGGGTTGATGAATCTTTCCTATGAGGTCGAGTCCCCACTACGAAAAAAGGCCAAGGCGTAGTGATAGGTTGTAGCTCATGTGCTAGAGCATGTATCAAATCCCCATGTTGCTGACATTGTAGACATCTCTTAGCAAATTGTTGTGCATCTTGCTTCATGGTTGGCCAGCAATATCCAGCTCTCAAGAGCTTCTTAGTAAGGCTAGGACCGGTGGAATGTGAACCACAGACACCTTCGTGTACCTCGCGTAAGGAAACTTTAGCTTCTTCCAAGTCAAGATACCTAAGAAGGATACCATCAAGACTCTTATGATATAGGGTTTCTCCAATGATGGTGTAACGAGAGGCTCAATGGATAAAGGTTTTACGTTGTGTGTTGGATAATTGAAATGGAAGGGTACCATTGTGGAGATACTCGCATATATCCTCATACCAAGGAGAATTGGGACCAACAATTTCACATATAAGCTTGGATTGTGGGACTTCAAAAGATGGATTCAAAAGTTGTTCGACCAAATACTCACATCTCTATGTCTTAGTGGGGATATCTAGAAGAGAACCGATTGTAGCCATAGCATCAGTTGCTTTGTTATATATCCTAGGGATTTTCTCAAATGTGATTTTGGAAAAGTATTTCTTGAAGTCATCTACCATCAACTTGTATGGAAGGAGTTTTTCATATATTGTTTGATATTCATCCAAAACTTGTTTGATGACCAGCTAAGAATCTCCAAAAACTTGTAGATGTTTGATATCCCATTGTACAACCATGCATAATCCAATGATTAAGGCTTCATATTCAGAAATGTTATTAGTACAAGGGAAGGCAAACTTGTATGATTTAGGTAAACAATCACCTTGAGGGGTGATGAACAATATTCCAGCTCGAGATCCATGTTGTGTATATGAACCATCAAAGTATAGCTGCCAAACTATTGAAGGATATAGATTGAATAACTCTTCATCAGGGAACTCAAGATGGATAGGATGAATATCTGCCATTGGTGCTTCTTCTAGTTGATCAATGATCATCTATCCCTTTATGGATTTTCGATCTACATATTCTATGTCAAATTCACTGAGAATCATTATCCATTTTGCTAATCTACCTATGAGTATTGTTTTGGACAAAAGATACTTGAGTGGATCAAATTTAGATATGAACTTTGGTCTTTGGTTCAACATATAGTGCCACAACTTTTGGGAAGTGAACACTACAGCTAAACATGTTTTTTACATGGATGAATAATTAAGCTCACAACCGACAAAAGTTTTGTTGATATAATAGATATCCCATTCTTTCCCTAAGTCATCATGTTGAGCTAAAAGGGCACCTAGAGCTGCTATTGTTGAAGAAATGTATAGTAGCAACGGTCAATCAGGCACAGGAGGTACCATTATAGGAGGTGTAGCTAGATATTTCTTTATTTGATCAAAAGCTTGTTGGCACTTATCATCCCATTTAAAAGGTTCTCCCTTCCGAAGCAGGTGATGAAAAGGATGACATTTATCTGATAGTTGTGAAATGAACCTATGGATAGATTGTAATTTGCCTTGAAGACTGTGAAGTTGTTTCAAATTTGATAGTGGAGGCATGTTAACTATAGCTTTTACCTTGTCTGGATCAACTTCTATGCCTCTTCGAGATACAATGTAACCCAATATCTTTCCAAAAGTCACCCCGAATACACATTTCTTAGGATTTAATCTCACTTGATACTTTTCCAGTATGTCAAAGATCTATTCTAGTACATTTAGATGACCTTCTCTAGTTTTTTATTTGCCCAAAATATCATCAACATAATTTTCCATTATGGTGTGAAAAAGATCATGGAAGATAACAGTCATGGCTTGTTGATATGTAGTTCATGCAATCTTAAGACCAAAAGGCATTACTTGCCAGTAGTAAGCACCCCATGGGCATATGAAAGTTGTTTTATGTTGATCTTTGAGAGCGATTAGAATTTGATTGTAGCCAAAAAATCCATCCATTAGTGATAACATCTCATGTCTTGTTGTAAGATCAATGATGTTTTAGGGTTAGCCGATAGAAGATATCAATTAAATGCAAATAAAGATTAAACAAAGGAATGGAAATACACATAAATAATAACAGTGAGAGACAAGTTTTAACATGGTTCACCCAAACTCGAGCTACATCCACCAACAGAGAGTCCAATATTATTATCCAATAAATCAAACTGATTACAACTAGCAATCCCTGCAAATCAATACTGTTGCAAAATGCTACAATATAATATCAACAAAAACCCTAACCCTTAGCCACTTTTATCAAGATTTTTGTCAGTTACAAAAATAGGGTATTTTTATGTCGGCTAATAGAAAAAATAATTCTTGACACCTTAATAAAATAATAGGCAATTTTTGCTTCGAGGGCGCTACCCCTGAGCCCTCGGCTGGGGGCGCTGCCCCCAGTAGCTCCTGCTAGGGGCGTTGCCCCCAGACCCCCACCGTGGGCTCCGCCCCCAGGCTCCCGCCAGGGGGATAAGCCCTCCGGGCCCCATAGGAGGGGCTCTACCCCCTGCACTCCCTCGTTAAATAATTTGGGGGGAAACCGTGTCGATAAAAGTGGGGAAAATTTAACCTCCGAGTCTGATTAGGCTCCATATAACAACACAATGATATCTATGCTTGGAAGTGGAAAATCATCTTTAAGGTAGGCTTTGTTGAGATCTCTAAAATCGGTGAAGTAACGAATGCCCCCATTTGGTTTAGAAACTGGTACTAGATTTGAAACCCATTCAGGATAATCAATAGGCCGTATGAACTTAGCATCCAATAGTTTTTGAATTTCTACTTTGACCAAGAGTGCTATTTGAGGATGCATTTTCTGTAGCTTTTGTTTGACAGGTTTTACATTTGGGAATACTGCTAGATGATGTACCACAAGTGAGGGATCCAACCCCGGCATATCTGCATAAGTCCATGCAAAGTTGATTGATCTTTTCATGAAGAAAGAGGTGAAATATGTTCTTTCTTGATCCGATAGTGATGCCGCTAAAAATGTGATCTTGGGATTTTGTGTTGTACCTAGATTGATCTCTTAAGATTTCTCCACCAATAAGGGTGATCGTTCTTGATATTCGGTGATCAAGGGAAGGTCAAATCCTCCATCCTCGGGCACCTCGGAGAGATTTTCACCCTTAGATACGTCCTTTATTTTTACTTTTTCACGATCAAGAGGTGCCTTTCAGTTTTCACCTAGTGACCTTTCTTTTTTTATTTTATTTATTTCACTTTTGCGACTGAAGGATTTGATACCTCCACCAAAGTATGCTAACTGAGGTAGGTCCATCATGAAGCCCACTTTGTGATCTCCCAATGGTATGCCTTTTCTTAAGCCTATGAACTCTGCTATAGCTTCATCATTCTGAAATGTGTCTAGAACAGGTGTCCCTGTTGGTCCCAATTGACGAGGTCAGGATATACGATTTGAAGGTTAGGTGATTTAGGTTGAGATGTAAAGGAAGTGGATAATAACATAAAAATGGATAACTCTTGGAATAGTTCAGTTATGTGGAAAGTAGAATCATCGAAGGCATCCTGATTAGGGGTCTCTCCTACTGGAAAAGCTTTAGCTACCTCATCAAGAATATACTCAATGTCTGAGGAAGGCGGAACCTCCTTATTGTACCCTAAACCTTGCTTATTAAACTTCTTGGTGATAATAATAGGTTTAATAGGTCCTTGTCCATGCAGTCCTAAACCTCCTTGTCCTTTGTAACCCATGTTATTGATGATCCGAAATCCATTGTTATAGAGTTCCACTTCTAAAGTGACTTGATCATTTTCATAAAAAAAGATCCAAGAGGAGATGTCATCAATAGCTTCATCTTCTAGCATTCTTGATTTGATGAACACGATTGGCAAAATAGTGATAGTTAGCTTTGGATGGGCTAGGTTTGGATACTGACGGTTGACCATAGGATTTAGATGATAAGGGCAAGGCTCCTACACAACAAGATTCTTGTAGACTATATTCACCAAGTCCTTTCTCTTTGTATTGAACATCAATATTGGGGATGAGTTTACTAGATGAAGACTTATTCAAATCGAATGGATCAACATAGGATGTAGATGGATGGGCTTCGATGTTGATAGGTATGCGATTAGGATTTTGATATTTGGCTTGGAAGGCTCGACAAAACTCAAATGGATTAGGATTGACAGGGATCGTGATTTCAACACCGTTGTAAGGAAATTTCAGACATTGATGATATGTGGATGGAACTACTTTCATGGTATGTATCCAAGGACGACCAATGATAATGTTGTAAGGCAATTCAATATCTAGGACTTGACAACGGGTATCAGCAGTAACAGGATCAATCCTGATAGGTAGATAAATAATTCCTTTAGATTCTCTCTCTGCATCATCATATGCTTTGATAGTTATGCTCTTGGTAGTGTCAATGTGATCCTCAGAATATCCCAATTGTTTTATAAGCTTTAGAGAACATATATTTATCCCAACTCCACCATCTATTAGTATGTGTTTGACTCAGTGTTGGTTTATGAAAACTTTGATATGGAGAGCATTGTCAGGGGATGGATCAGATGATGAAAGGTCTTTATCAGAGAAGGTCAAATGATAAGGTGATGCAATACTCGCTACCATGGCTTGGAATTGTGTAGTGTCAATATCATTGGGTATCGACGACTCTTGTAAAGCTTTATCTAAGATAGCTTTATGGGCAGGTGATATATGCAGTAATTCCAAAATGGAAATATGGGTAGGAGTCTCACTTAGATGGTCAAGGATATTGTATCTGGAGTTTGGGCATACGGTAAGTGGTGCTCCTTGAATAGTAACATGGCCTCAACAATTGGTAATGGCACAATCAAGTGCTTTTCCCCTTATGGTAATGGTAGATATGCGATTTTGTTTGATAAAGCCAATGATAGATGACTCATAGGTATAGTGGACATTCTTTCCTGTATTAGAGGCCCTTGCTTTATCATGTGGTGGAAGTGGATTCTCGTTTGCTTTGGTGGATCAATATTGATTTCTCCTTGATCAATAAGATTCTGAATCAAATGTTTCAATTTCATCAACCAACTGTGTTATGTCCTTTCACTCTATGATAGTCACAGTATTCGTTGTCTTTATACCAGTTAGGCTTGAACTATGGTTCTTCATATGGTCGAGCTTCATGTAGCATGATTGTGCTTGATTGTACTAGCTTTATGAGGACAACTTCAATAGGCTCTCCCAAAGGAGTGAATTGATGTTTCGGTGATGGATTTGCTTTAGCTTAGTTTCTTGGAACAAAGGGTGTGCTCTTAGATGATGCTTGGATATGGAGGGGAGCCTTCATGGTTTGAACATTATTTGCATCAACAATGCCATCATTGACAACATTTTTATTCTTGTTCCAAAAGCAGGATTTATCACTTGAAGATTGTCCATTGTCTTTTGTTTCCTTGAAGATCTTGATTAGGCCTTTGGCAATTAAAGCTTTTTCAATGTTTGTTCCCTTGGATATGAGTTCATCAAAAGTAGTGGCACTTTGGAGCTGCAATTGAAATGATAGTTCAGGATGGAGATTTTGGACAAAGATATTGACTTGTTGTTTCTCAGGCATCTGCCATGGGAGCTTACTAGCCATATTTCGCCATCGTTGGATGAAAGATGAGAAGGTTTCCCCATTTCATTGTTTGTTGTTGACAAGATCGTTCATGGATATCTCATTTTCAATATTGAAAGCAAAGTGTGATGCAAATTTTTCTGCCAACTCTTCGAAAGACTCGATGCCTGGGGGTAGGTGAGAAAACCATTCCATAGCTTGTCCCCTCTAGACTACAAGGAAATAGACATAGAAGATATGTGTCATTATATGCAACATCAAGACAAGCTACATAAAATGCTCTAAGATAGTCATTTGGATCACCTTTTCCTTTGTATTTCACAAATTGTGGTATCTCAAAATGTAGAGGAAAAGGTATCATTTGAAGTGACTTATCAAAAGGATATGGGCATACTTCCTCAAAGGAAAATGTCTTCTTTGTTTGGCTCATACTCATATCTGTGACTTGTTGCAACTAATTGAATCTGTTGGTGTTTTTCCCAGACTGGATGCTTATTCCTAGTAATCCCTACAAAATAGCCATTAGTGATCAACAGGATTCTCGGGCCAGGGGCCAACAGTATAGGAGATAGACTCTATAAATATCTCCTCTTCTTCTTTAGGCTCTGCAGAACCAAGGGGGGTATTCCCTACTCAACATCTGTGAAATGCGTCCATGAATTAGCTGGGATGTTGATACAAAGCAGATAAATCCTCTCTTATATAGACCAAAACTGTGAGATAAGAGCAAAGGGGCTAGCTTTGGGCTTATATTCAGTTGTAGACAGAGGATTTTGGTCCTAAAACTACTTCTAAAGTCCTAAAGGTTTGTATATGAAGTTTGAGTTTGTTTTGTATTTGGATGCAAAACTAGGACTTTGGTTGCGACCTCAATACAAGACTAGATCGGTGCCTATCTAGGGCTCGAAGTCAATAGACATACACATGTGAATGTACACATAAACCCATATTAATGACTGAGTTTCAAAGGGGTTGTTTAATATCTGCCTTACAGATACTTCCCAGAATTGAGTATTCAGTTACCTCTGCTTAGAAGATCCTCACTGCAATATATTCTTCTTAACACTTTAACCTAAAACATTTAATCTACTCCTTGAGTAGAAGTAAAAGACCAAGCATTCAACATAGCAAATCTATATTCAAGAATCTTAGACACCCCTTAGCTGTTTAGATTCAAAAGAAGAATACATTCAATTTGGAGACAAGTAACAGAACACATGCAATGAAGCATTACTCATTTAAATCAACATGAAACCAGTAAATTTATGCATTAAACAGACAACATGAGATTCATAAACTCACAAAAACATCTAAAATAGGGCCACCAATGAAGTTGTATCTTATCACAACACCAAAAATTCGTCCAGTTTTCAACAACGACAACAAGTAACACAGTTTGGCTTTTATACCAAGACTGTGTACCCGACAAAAATTAATTACAAGGCAAATAAAAAATCTGCCAGATTCAATGCATGAGGAATGGTGCTCAGAAATATTCAACGCTGTGGGGAGACAGAGAGGAATGAGTAGATGGAATCAGGATCCGCACCGCCGTTCAAGGACATTCATCTTTAATTGGGTTGTTAACCCGTCCATCACTAACCCATACTGCTGCAATTCTACCATTAATGCTTCAGCTACCCACAACCTCTCTGAAATGTAGCAACGTCGTACCTCTAAAAATTTCCTGCTCAAAAATAGTCGCACACACTCAGGAAAAATCCTTTGTTGTAGGTTCAAAACAAGACTGTCGATCATCCCTCCGTCGCTGTGATCAACGGCACCTAAAAATGTTGAAAAGTCGTTGGCCAGTGAAATCGTGCCACGTAAGCACCTCGTGTTTCTATCACTGGCCCTTTCTCCTTTTATTTCACCTTTATCGCTCTTGCATATGCAAACCCAAATGCACATACAACATACAAGGCAGACGTCAAAAGTTATAGAACAAACTGGAATTTAGTTCAGGTCCGGCTTGTATCTCCATCCTGCATCCATCGCTTTGTATATTACACACATGCAAGTGTAAAACTTATACAAGGCAGACTTCATTGCATCTAACCATCAGATTTGAAAAAATCTTCAAGTTCGAGCCATGTATCCTCATGAATTTGCATATCAGCACATACACAAATGCAATGTACAAACCGCAGACACCACATATTTCTTATACTGGACTGGAACACTTCTTGGAATCCGGCTTGTATCTTATCATTGTACATCGGGTTGTATATTGACATATACAAACATTTATACAAGTCACGGACCCGAAATAATTATATAGCAGCCTAAAACTTTCATTGGGTCTGGAATGTATCTCCCCAATGTATATTTTGCTTGTATGCAGAATATACAAACACAAACATACAAGCAGGGAATCTTTTTAGAATATTCGATGAATGCATATTTCCCTTGTATGCCGAACATGTATAAACCTGTTTGTATATCCGCGACACTGTTCACTTTGCATGTCATGGGCCTTTGTACTGTAGTACATGCGTATTTGGCTTCCTTGTATATATTTCATTGCATAAGACCCAATGTACATTTGACATACATCCATTCCTGCACATACAAACATGGAATCTCCTCCAGAATATTCCTGCAATGTATCTTTTCCTTGTATCTAACCATTGTATGTCTGAACATACAAACCAAATATACATGCAACCCAATATGCAAGCAGCGAATATTCCTGGAATCTTCAATGTATATTTCACCCTTGTACATCCTCCTTTTGAACCCGATATGCATTAAGAAATACATATAACTCAAAATTTTCACCATTTTTGGAAGCCGATAGAGATTTCACAAGCTCGCCAACATACATGATCAATTGCACATACAATCTTAACATTTCTCATGAGTGCAACAGGAAAAGGTGGTAAAACATTACATGGGGGGCTGGTCAACCTATGAACACTGAAGCACGAAGATAAAACCAAACAACCAGGAACCCACCACAGAGAACCATCACCAGAACAGGCAGAACAATGCAAGACCCCACGAATTAGAAAATTCAAGATTTGAACGATAAAATCAGCAAATGTTCAACCTCAAAACCCTAAACATAAATGAGTACTAATAGAATCATTGCTCAAAATTAGATGTAGATGGTTGTTGTTGTTGTGGGGGATTTTGATGACTTGGATGAGGTATTTGGCACACCAAACATTGATTTGAAGGATATTGTTTTGATATATTATATGGCGGGGTATATATGTTTTGTCTGTGGTTATTAAATGATAGAAATGGATATAAGTTTGGTGATGGATTAACGTTTTGGGTTTGTATCGCATGTGAACCAAAGGATGGGTTAATGCAGGACATATGTTGGTTGGAGATCAGTGTAACTTGGGACATGGAAGGTGGATTGGCATAGGATATGTGAGGGTTGGATGGTTGTGGTCCAAGTGAAAGGAGTTGATCAACATATGATATGTTGGAATGTGCTCGTGATCTGAAAGGTTGGTCAATAAATGATGTGTTGGGATTAGATAGCACATTCGATGTTTGAAGTAGATTCATAGATGATGCATTGAGATGGGAAGATACATTAGATGTTTGGGATGGTTCAACATGCGACACACTTAGATTAGAAACTTGAGGTTCTTGTGTCAATTGTGGAGAAGTTATATTCATGGAAGAAGATGGAATGAGATGTGACGCATGAGATAAGTCAACATGTGACACACTTTGATTAGAGACTTGGGGTGCTTGTGACACATGTGAAGGAGTTATATTGATGGAAGAAGATGGAGTGGGATGTGATGCATGAGATGAATCAACATGTGGCATACTTTGATTAGAGACTTGAGGTGCTTGTGACACATGTGGATTGATTATATAAGATGGTTTTAACAAAGGCTCTATTGATGTGGGAACATTTGGTTTGCTCATTTTCATAGATGTAGAGGATGCATGGAGTGGATGGGTGGATTGATTAGTCAAAGGTGGTGTTTGGATGTTGTGTGTAGATGTTGTGGGTTTGGTGGACATGGTAGTAATAGCTTTATGGGTTTCCCTAGCAACAACAACATCATTGATTGGATCTTGTTTTCTAATTTTTGATATGTCAAAGTCACTTGGCAATTTGGCTCCTCCTTGGACTAATTGTAAGAGAAATCTATCGGGATCAGACTTTAAGAGCCTATTGACGTTTTGTAAAGCTTCAAAGTCTTCTATCTCCTCTAGATCATCTTGAGATTATTCATAGGTAGGTTGAGCACAATGATAATGTGGCACTTGAGTTGATGATGAAGATCCGACAGTATAGCCTTCGGGTACAAAGATATTAGTATCCATTCCAATCATGAATTTTGAGGCATCCTTGAGAGGCGTAGATTGAAATTCTTTTAAGTTAGCCACCATGTTTGCCTTATATTGACTCCTAGTTTGAGGCGTTGGTTTATGATGGATGAAAATTTTCAAACTTGTGTGACAAAGTTGAGACTCTCAAATTGATTGATTGGTTTGATTAATTGATAGTTGGCTTGATCAATTGATTGGATTGATTGATTGATTGATTGGATTGCTGATTAGTTTGGATAGGATGGATTGATTGATAATTGATTACTTAGTTGGTTGGATTGATTTGGATTGGCTTGATTGGATAAGGTTATCTCCCAAGAGATAGACTCATGAACTCAAGGGTAGACAAAATTGATTGATGATGGTGATATAACCCAAACTCAAAAGGAACCACTCTCTTAAGTTGAAAAAGATTGTTGTGATATGATCTAAGCCAAAGGATGATCAAGGCTAATGTTGATTTGATTGATTGATTGATGTTGATGGTTGTTTTAGAGTCTCAAGAGGATGTAAGGGCTCAAAAAGTCCAAAATATGATGTGATTAGACTGAATAAGATGAGTGCTAGTTGTGGATGATCAGTGTACTATCTGAAAAACTGATGATAGGGCTAAGGACTGATTGGAATGAGGTTTTTGGATTGGATAACTGGAAAGAATCTGTAGATTGCTAAAGGTGAGACTGTACCAACCATAGGCAAATCAGGATAGCTCAAAGGTGACTCAGGATAACCCAAAGGCATAATTCTGTTGATCAGAGGCAATTTTTTGTAGCTCAAAGGCGATTGGATATGATGCAAAGGTGACACATTATAACTCAAAGGTGACTGTATGATGATCAGGGGTAATTTAGGATGACTCATAGGTGAGTTTCTATTGTTCAAAGGCGATTGGATATGATGCAAAGGTGTGGCTGGACTGTGCAAAGGTGAGTTTCCATGATAGTGACTTGTTTTTGATAGGTAATTGGCAAGAGAACAAGCACCAAAAACACAATTAGAAGGTTTTGGATGACTTTGATATAAAATCAGAGTAAAAGTCTGAATGAGGGCCTAGATTAGCCCAAAAATTTTCACTTGTCTCGACAAATTTGAAAATACTCATAAACATGTACAACCTAGGCTGGAAAGAGGATACTACTTGTTGAGTCCCTACTTGAATTACTGCATATACTGAGACAAAGTGGACAATAGAGATATTGGTGACACTGGCTCCCCCACCACGACACAAGCACACCAAATCTCTTACCCTAAAAATTCGTAGATCTTATGAACCAAGAGATTTTTTGTCTCCACAATGAATAGTACGTATAGGACAGCTTCAGAGGTTTGACCTCCTGTACCAGCAAGCAAAAAGGTTTTTGGCTTCTACAACAAGTGGTTTCTAGTAATGATTCAGGGGACTAGAATGTTACAAGCATCCATCAAGCTACTTAAAGCTTTAACCAGTCTTACTAGGAGTCTCATATACACAAGGTACACCTCCTTTCAAACTAGCACTGTACGGTAAGCACTAATACCTGTTAGACTTGGCTTTCGCCTTATCCTTTTTTTATAGCAGACCAAACGAAAGTACCACTTAAGGTTGTTCCCTTAGGGTGAGTACCTCTTTTCCCACTAAGACAGGCCTCTCTAAAGATAATAACAAGTTCTCTTGCACCCAAGATCCATTTGATAGGCAAGGGGAGAGGATACTTTGTTATTAGCTTAGGGATCTACTAATGCAAGATATGTAAATGTAACAAACACAACAAGCAAGCAAGCAAATAAGCAAAGCAAACAAGCAAAGCAAACAAGTTCTTTTTAAGCACCAAATGAAATGTTCCTAGATTAGTAAAAATAAGGTAAATCTTTGATTGATCGACCCACAACAGATTTTTAGTAGTTTCAGATCCACCTTTCTTTGACAACCAATAAAATGTTGCACCAAAAGATGTTATCTTCAGAGAAACCAAGATTGTAATAGTTCAAACCAAAGGCAATGAAACAGAATGCAAAAGCAATTAATGACGAATCAAAAGTGACTGCATTTTACCAAAGGTGATTTTCTGTTGCTCATAAGCGATGTTGGCTTGTTCAAAGGTGATCAGACACTGCACAGAGGTGATTTTCTATCATCTAGAGGCGTTCAATTGTGTATAACCTGTAAAGCTTAAATAACAGAGCCAAACAAATGATTATGAAATGGATATATAAAGCCCTGATAACCCAGAAAGATAGATTTATTAAATCAAATCTATACCCTACAACCAAAACACAAGAGATCCAATGATGTGATATGATAATTCAAAAGATAAACCAAACCCCAAATAAACCAACTTGAGGATGAAAAAGACAATTAGGGTTAGCAAATAAACCAGCTTGCAACCAAAATTAGACACACTAAGATCGGACAAACCCTGTAAAGAGAGATATCAATAAAACCCTAATATAACCAGAGGTGACTCCCGACCAACCAAAGGTGACTCCTGACCAACCAAAGGTGATCAGATGCATACCATAGGTGACATAGAGCTGTTCAAAGGCATTTTTGCATAGATCAAATGTGATTTTCTGCCAATCAATTGCACTATTCCATACCTAGACTTCAAAAAATATGACTTTTCAATGAAAAATCACTCAAGGATGTGAGTCCCACTAGGCATGCTAGAATGTGTGAGCAAGAAAAATTAGGTTAACAAGATCAAGCATTGCAATCAAAACCCAATCCTACCACCTTCAAGAAATAAATCTAAATGACACAAACTGAAAGCAAATCAAAGAACAATGTCACCTAGATTGTATGGATTCCTTGGTTGAAATGTGGATTGCTTCTCAAAGGTGAACAACCATAGTTGTCAAAGCTGCCATGATGATAGATGATATGCTCAAAGTGCTTAATGGATGCGATATGCATAAGATGATAATCTGGACGCTACAGAGATTGTGTGTTGGAATGAAATGAGAGGGTGTATATATAGCTCTCAACTAAGATTGATCAATGATGGAGAAAAAGTGGCTATATGAACAGTTGAGATAATTCAAGAGGCACAGATGAATGTGTAGAAGACAAGTGTCCATTGGGAAAGCTCTTATTAAATGATGTAGTTAGCTTTATTGGTGGAGATAAGATTGATTTTCTTAAAATAGGATGTTTTTCTATTTTAAGAGTTGGATGACAAGGATAATTGATTTTTAAACCAATTACATCATTTTTTGTATTTAATTTTTGACAAACTATGGGCAATGCCAACTTGTACACATAGAAGAAAGTGATAAAAGATGAAAATGATAAGATATATATTGAGGAAAAAGCTAAATTTAGAAAATTGGAAGAATAAATATAAAATAAATAAATAAATTTATTTAATTTATATGCATGATGAGAAGATAAATAAAATATTGATTTTATTTATTTAAAAAGGTTAAATTAAATAAATTTAGAAAATTTATTTATTTTAAAATAGAAGAAGAATAAAGATAGAAAATAGAAAATAGAAGAATAAAGATAATGAAAATAGATGAAATTCATTAATTAAATATAATTTATTTAATTAATGACAGAAGTAGATGATTTAGAAGAAAATAGATAATTGATACAAGTGTGTGAAACAAAATGCCATGGTAAATAATGCGACAAATTGATAAATGGTATGAAGGGTCAATTTTGGGTGTACAATAAGTTTGTTACTGCTGCCCCTGGTTGTTGTTGGTGATTTGAAGACCCCATTTCTCAGTGTGCAGCAAATGGTGAAATAAAGGTACACATGGTTTTCTTCCCACCTTTTGAAGTTTGTTGTTCCTTTCATGTTGAAGGAACAAATTTGTATGCCTCTATTTTCTGCCCTGCATTGTAGGATGTTTTAGTCATGGCCAATTGGTATGAACATGGATACCTTAGGGATGTTCCTTCATATGCATCTTCTTATATTGCAAACCCTACAAACTATCTGGTTTTGACCATTTTGACAATACATATTCTAGTCATGGCTCTACATGTTATAAAACCCAAACCTGTATGCACCCATGCAATATCAAAATGACCCAGCAATGCAGCAATGTGAAATTGATAAAACCAAATAGCTATTAGAGTCATTGTTGCAACAAGAAGAAGAAATGGAAAATCATAGTAGGCTGCTAGAGTCTATGGTGCAATCCAACGCATTCCATATTGCCTCAAAAAATTAGTTTGTTTAGTCCCTTACTCTTCCCTTAGATCCAATATACAATCAACTAGACCTCTCATGGGTTGATTACAAAACGATGAGCATGCAAACCAAGGTATACAACCAGTTGCCCAAGTTTGATGGGTATAATATTTGGGAAGGGGACAGATGTTATTTCATTTTCAGAATTTATGGAAGAACATCAGTTTGAGGATGGAGACATGTGGATGAGGTTCTTTGTTAGGTCATTACATAAGGCAAAAGAATGGATCCAAAATGTTCTAGGGCAATCCTTTGCCTCATGGAATGAACTTGTGGCAACATTTGAGAGTGAATTTGCTAAAGGTCGTGACCCTGTAGATCTTGTCATAGAGCTGGAAAAAATTGAAAGACAAGAGGGAGAGTCAAGCAAGGATTTTGGTCATAGGTATGTTGTTTCCCTTCCTCACATTCAAAATGATTTCAGACCTAACACTCCTACTTGCATTGATATATTTTTTGAAACATATGAAAGTGGATTGAGTTATGTGTGGGAAGATTTCAAAATAACGAGTATGCAGTAGGCATATTTTCCCTAGACTTCATGGAGAAAATGAGAGATGACTACATAATAGGTTTGTTATCCAAAAGTGCATGTGTTGTTGGTAATGAACATGTTGATCCGAACAATAGCAATGTGGATATAGGCAATCAGATGAATACAACATCAAATGATGATGATTGTGTATTTAGGAGGGTAGAAAGTGAAGGTGGTGCATTATATAATAGTGATGCAAATGATAAAATCAATGTATGCACCAGTCTTTAGTTGGATAGCTCATCAAGTGAAAGTGAAAATGATGAAATCAATGGTGACTTCCAACCTAATGTTGAGGTATGTGGCTCAATGAACAATGAGGATGTTGTGTACAGGGATGGATAGTAAGGAAAGTTGTCTTCACATCGATCTATTCAACTTCCTAATCGTATGCAGCAACACGTGATAACAAGAACCTGATAGATGTCAGCTTTGCAATGAGAGAGAAAATCTCACCATAATCTATTCCCTCCACCTGTGAATACCCCTTCACAACCAACCTTGCCTTATACTTATCGATACTGCCATTAAGACCAAATTTCCTCTTGAACACCCATTTGCAACCAATAGGTTTACGTCCTTCAGGCAAAGACACCAGATCCCATGTTTTGTTTTTCTCTAATGCAAACATTTCTTCATTCATGGCTTCTTTCCAGGAATTTGCATCTGACATACCCATAGCCTCTTTTACAGTCCTAGGCTCATCAGTGTTAGTAATCAATACAAAAATGCAACTAGAATGATGTAATGAGTAACCAAACCTTTCAGGTTTTTGCCTTATGCGCATGGACCTCCTCAATAATTGAGGTTGGGGTTCTTCATCTTCTTCTGAACTGTCAGAGCTACTAGAGATCTCCTCATCATTAGGTCCAACGGATGTTTTTGGTTCAACTTTCTCAGGGGTGGAAGGAAGTTGAACCACATCCTCTTTCTTCTCTTCTTTTTTTGGTTGTAGTTCAATAGAAGAAAGATTGAGCTCTCTGAAGATCACACTTCTGCTATACAGAACTCTCTTGACCATTAGATCCCAAAGCTTGTACCCTTTCACACTGATGCATACCCAATAAAGATATTCTTCACATCCGTGTTCTCCAACTTAGACCTCTTCTCCTTAGGCACATGTGCATATATGCCTCACAACCAAATACTAGAATATGTCTCAATGAAGGCTTTTTACTAGACCACACATCCATATGTGTCTTATCAACAAGTGTTGATGTAGGAGACCTATTAACCAGGTAACAAGCATTAGCAACAACTTCAACCCAAAATTTTTGTTCAAGGCTAGCTCCACTTAACATACTTCTATTCCTCTCCATCAATGTTTTGTTCATCCTCTCTGTAACTCCATTCTGCTGAGGGGTATACAAAGTTGTCTTGTGCCTCTCAATGCCTTGTTCTTTATAGAACTTGTCAAAATCCGCTGAACAAAACTCACCACCATTGACAATCCTCAAACACTTAATATTTCTATTCTTTTGATTCTCTACAAGAGCTTTGAACTCTTTGAATCTTGCAAAGACTTCAGATTTACTTCTAAGGAAATACACCCATGTCCTTCTACTGTGGTCATCAATGAATGAAACAAAGTACATGGATTTTGAAATCAAAGGAACATTAACCAGACCAAATACATTAGAATGAATCAAGTCTAACAGCTTAGAAGATTTGTGAGAATAGGATTAAAACTGAACACGGTTTTGCTTTCCATAAATGTAATGTTTGCAAAAATTGAACTCAAGGTTATAGTCATTCATACCCTTTTCACCAATGTGACCAATCCTTTGGTGCCATAACATTGTCTTCTCAGCTAGAAGTTTCATCTCCATAGAATGAGCACTCTTAGGTACCCATAAAGCATGACCATCATAAGTAGATGCAACACACTTCTTCACTGCTGGTTCCAATGGTGAGGATGAAGACTATGAAGTTCTCTTCTTTGAAACAGATGCATTACTGGACTAAACCATGCATGTATCAAGCTGAAACAGAGTGCCAATCCGAACACCCTTAGCTAGCACCATAGCTCCTCTAGTCATCTTGCATCCTCCATTTGAGAAAACAACCTCCATACCCACATCATTCAACTTACAAATAATAGGTTTCGTGCCAAACCAAGGATATGCAGAACATTGTTGATCCCCTTCACTCGTCCATCAAGGAATTGAATCAAGACTCTTTCGGCCAACTTCCCAAATGAAGGTCGATTCCCAAAGTGGAAGATTGATATTATATTTTTTAAACTCTATGATGGTCAACCTCCCATAAGTGGTGCACTAAGGATGATATTAATATGAGCAAGAGGTACGATTAAGACATAATAATGTGATGCAGTTTGTTTGAAGAAAATCAACAATTTTAGGAAGGGTTGTGATTTATTTTATGAGAAGAAGATGTGCTTTATGAAAAGCTACGATCAAGTGAAGGATGCACCCTAAGGAAAGTCATATACATTCATAAAGACGCCTCCTTTGAGAGAGTATATATGGTGAAAGAACATGTGATTTGAAGGCAAGCAGTCAATGAATTATTTCTGAGTATAGAGTAGATTTAAAGAAGAGAGGGGAAAAATTATGAAGAGCAAATCTGATTTGTTTTGAGAGGAAGTGTGTAAATGATAGTATGATGATATGAGAAAAAATTTATATGAAGATGTTGACTTGATTCTGATCAATTTTGTGAAAAGAATTGGTGCATAAGTTGGATTAGATTGGTGGAAGAAAAGTGTATATTGTTTTGTGAAGGAAGAACAATGTGTGTGAGTAAATCTGATCAAATTTGTAAGAAGTGTATCGACATTTAGAAGACATATCATCCATTGAAGAATTTGTTGGTTGGTGCCTAGCTGGGTTGGTGCTCATTGTGGGGATTGGTGTTTCCAGTGGGTTGGTGCCTACAAAAGAAGACTTGTAAAGAGAAGTAGGTTGGTACCTACAAAAAGATCGATATATATATATATATATTAGCAATATTTTTATGTGCTTTTCTCCTACAAGGGTTTCCACGTAAATCGTGTGTTCTTCATGTGTTCTTAATGTTAGATTAAAAACAGACAACTGAGAGGGGGGGTGAATCAATTGTCCAAAACTTTCTTCCAATCAAGCACTTAACTCTACTTTGTAATTCAGTAGCATAATAGTAAATCAATCATGGAGACAAAGCATTAAATCGGTAGCATAAACACATCAATACTTAAGACACCAAGATTTTGACGTGGAAAACCCGGCTAAGGGAAAAACCACGGGGTGATTAACCCAAGATTGTATTCTCTGTTAGAAGAATAGAAAGAACAAAAATGGCACATGCCAATTAGGGCTCACTGCCCGAGCACACTTCTCACAAGAGGCCCACTGCCTACAAGAGACACACTGTCTACAAAATGATAAGTATCACATACTTGAACTGGAGAATAGCATATTTACCATGCTTGAGTCAGTTCCATTTAAGCCCAATATTTATGCTCTACTTTTCACTCTCCTCTTCGCTACCACACTCTCATCACCTTAAGACCCACTTTGAAATGATTTTACAACTTCTTATTTATACAAGACATCAACTTAGGAACAATCATCTAAGTTTGCAAACATCTACAAGAACATCCGCAGGATGTGTAATTCATCCGGTTGGCCAAACTTAAGAAGAACACCATCATTCAAAAGTTATTCTTCAATTGCGAGCTCAAGCTCCAATGCGGACCACCAACACTAACTGGAAATGATCCAAAGACCTCCACAAGCTTGCCTAAATCATCAAGAACATCCATACTACATCTGCTTACTGAAATCCTTATCTCCTTCATCCGAAACCTCAAGAACACAGTCTGTCATCACTGTCATAATGGAATAGATGCTTGCAAACCTCCATACCACTAACCAATTGAGTTATTACTTCACATGGACTTCCTAAACACTCCACCAAATCCACAGAATAGGATATTGCATTTCCGGATCCCACTGGACCTATCTGTGTCACTCTGTCACCTCTGAACACCTGTCAGAACTGGTTTTACTTGAGCAGCCACAACTTCTTTAGATCTTCATGCAGACCTCTGAAATCTTTGCTGGATCATCTTAAGATTCATATCTACAAACCCTTTGAACCGCATCCTCTGATAGTCATCTTATCTTGGATCTTTACCTTACTGTCTTCACTGTTCTTCTCTGTTCCTGATATGACTAATTTTCTCAATATCCTCAGCACATAGCTCATCCAATCCTTATCATCAATGCAACAGGAGTATGTTTACATCAATGACAACACCGATTAGGCCCATACTTGCAACACTTAATTGCTAGATCTTGTATGTGTGTTATTATTGCGGTTGTTAAGTTAGAAAAAGTAAAAGATTGTATTAGATTGATTCAACCCCCCCTCTTAGTATAACCATGTGCTCATTATCTTTCACGTGATGTCAAATCAAATGAAACTTAGTGTTGATGCATTTTGTTTGATCATGAAAGTCTAGATTTTTCGTCATTTTGATTGTAGATTGATTGTCAACTAGGAGAGGTGTGGATGAAACTTGGTGTTCCTACAAATCTTCAAGAATCCATTTGAGCTATAATATTTCTCTAGTTGCCTCAAAATGAACTATATATTCTACTTCTACAAAGGATAGAGCTAGCACTAATTGCTTCTTAGATTTCCACTAAATGACTATTGACCCTAGATACATTAGAGAACCTAAAGCAGACTTATCATCTTCCAAGTCACCTACATAATCAAAATCTAAATATCCAACTAATGTAAAATTCGTTGCCTTGGAGTATTTAAGCCCATAGTTCTAAGTTTCCTTCAAATACCAAAGAACTCGTTTTATTGCTAACCTATTATTTTCTCTAGATTGGTGCATGAATTTAGAGAGGACTTCAATAACAAAAGAAAGGTCTAGTCATTGTTGCATAAATCAAGCTTCCTGTTAGGTCTAAAAATTTAGGTTGCAAATCCTAGGAGGATGTCAGACTCTATGATCAGATTGGCAACGTTTTGAACTAACTTGACGGAGTTAACTTATAAGGTTGATGACTCCTTGCACTTTAGGCACTATTATACCTAGGCAGGTGGACCTTGGAAGTTGAAGCAGATTTGATGAGTGTAAGTGTTTTGACTAAGTTAATGGATCTACCCACAATGGCAAATGGTGTGGAATAGATGAAAGCTTGCTAATTAGTTCTATTTCTAATATCTGAGAAATGATTGGTATAAATTGTATAAGCAATATCAAGGTAATTTTTATGACTATGCTCAACTAATGGATGGGTTTTGGATAAAACTAAATGATGAATCGAGATAAGACCAATGCCTTGTTGGGTAAACAAAGTCAAATGAAAACCTAAGACCAGTGGCCTATATTGGGTAATAACTCTAACTGTTTGGCACACTACTTTAGTTTATAATTGGTATAAATGTGCAGGGAAATGATTGACAGACTCTTCTTAATATCCAACTAACACCATCAAGTTTCTTGTTATTCACCAGAAGGATTTTAATCCTTTCTTTAAGGAACCAATTGAATGAATTATACAAGAACAACAGATAATATCAACTTGGAGACAGAATGACAATCCTAATCATATGGTTCTTCTTAGTGATCCAAATCAACACTTCCAAATTACTGTGACTGATCAGAAGGATTTTAATTCCCTTTAAGGAAACCAATTAATCAAATCACACAAATACAACAAATGTGCATTGACAAATTAAATATTTACTTGATATATCAATTTGAATAATAAGGAAATATTGAATTGGAGACAACAAATAACTAAATAATTTCAACAAACAATTTATGCCAATATAAAACCACAGAATCAAAGATCTTCTATTAACTTCTTTAATTTAATACTTGCAACATGGTCCTTTTAAAATATTATAAACTTCTTCTATTATCTCCCTACTGCTGATGACAATTGATCATCATATGTCCAGCTTATATAGAAATATTTATGAAGAGACATAACTCTTCAAAATGCCTTTTTGAAAATTAAAAAGGATTAACATAACAACAACAAAGATAACAACCCTAAGCCCTGCTAAGCCATAGGTATATCTAAGCAACATGATCCAGGTACTCTTGGCTTCGATGTATATCAGCAAATTCAATAGCATTTCTAGTAATCACATCCATTGTCACCGTCTTTTCTAGATGCTTGCAGGCCTCCCTAGATGCTGAGTCTTTATCCTTGAGAGCCTCTAAAGCTTCATGTAATATCACCTGGCATTCTTTACTCCATTCATCTTTTCTCTTCAGCTCCTTGTCATTTCTGAACAACATGGGTATACCTACCTTTGAAGCCTCAACGCATTCCCTGGCATCATTTTTAAGTTGGTCATGATATTTTTGATGTTGCTCAATCAAGTCTTTTGCACTGGAGGTACTTGTAGTGTCAGGAGCATCCCTACTCTATATCTCATGGAGTTTTTCTTGAAGCCTGTTGTTTAACCTTTCATGTTCTTGGATTACCTTATGGTTCTCAGAATAGACATCCCAAAATTTATTCATCCAATGCATCATATTGATATACCTATTCTGTAGTACTGCTACAAGTGTGTCAATTTGAACCTAGGCTATTTAATCAACAGATGGTGACTAGGCACTTTGTGAACTCTCTCCTTGGGTTAACCTTTTAATTGATCCTCTGAAGGCATTCTTGACAGTATCTTTTAGGAAATCATTTTCTTTTGTCAATCTTTCACAACTCAGCTTATATGCATCTCGTTCCTTGATCAGCATTTGAGCTTGTGCTTTATTTAATTTTGCAACATTTATACCAATGTCTGTAGTAATCAAAGGATCAGTTTCCCGTACTTTCAAAGTCATAACATGCTCAAAAGTTTTTTCAGTATCTATAATGGTTGTCTTCTTATGAGGAGGGTATAAGGCCCATATCATGAGTGAGTTTTCATCATTGTTATACTTGGTACCCATGTATACCTTTGTTACACCCTCAGGAGTGAGCTTGTACTTGTCATCAGTATTGTGCAAGAAACTATCAAACACCAAAGTAGAATTTATGTCAAGTCTAGGAAATATCATGACACCTGCTTCTCTGAGCAACTGTCTACCTTTGTTAGGAGTCATAGCTTTCAACTCATTATCTACTGTTGTTTTTAACATATCAATCAATTGTTTTTCATTATCAGCCGTGACATCTTCAACTGATTCCCTGAGTTCTTTTCCCTTGCATTTATACAAAAATGATTTAAATTCTTGAGAATGAATAAATTGATCATCTGCAATGAAAGAATCATATGCTAACTGTCTAGGATCCTCATCACCAGGCCCCTCTTCATCCTATTCTCTATTAGGAGATTGATAACATTCCATTTTTCTTCTAGATATTCTAGTTGCCTGTTCATGTAGCTCTTCTTCTCCTGCAGATTCCGCATCACCAGAAGACAACAACTCTATCTCTGCAAGCTGTTTTCTCTTCTCATCTAGTTCTCTATTATACTTCTCAATTACCAGTTCAACTTCAGCTTCTTCCATGTTCCTAATAATATCATCATGTGGATATGGAATATGTGTATATCCACTAAGATTTTGTTTTCTCCTAGCAAAATCAATGAAACCCTCAGGATCAAATCCTTTTCTCGCCTCTACACACCTCATGTTGTAATGCATCAATTTGTCCTTGATGAGACCATAACCTTCTTTAGACACCACAGTAAAATCACCAAAGCATAGAGTATTGGGCATGAAGGATTGTTTGTCATAGGTGCTCAAGTTCATCACATTAGAGCAGTTCATTTGCCTAACTATCTCTAAATAGACAATCCTATCAGGAACTGTCTTGGGCAATATGAATGGGGTATCTTCAAAACCATAAAATCTGACCATGGTTGAATCCTCAAAGCAATACCAATCTCCCCAGTTGTGGGTGACAGTTGGGGGACCACCAAAATCTTTTGGTCTGAGAAAATTTTTTATTTCATTTGATAAGGAATATTCACAAGGATGGTTAAAGTATCTATACAACACTTTTACAAAGTACTCTTCAAAATGAATGTAACTGGAGTGGGCAAACCTATTGTCCCATATCCTTGTCCACATTTGTACAGGTGACTTTTATCCCCTCTTGTCTACTTGAGCAATTCTGAGTTCACTTGACCATATCCCCATTTCCTAGCCATAGTATAATACCATGTGCATGAGGAGCGAATAGTGCTCAAAGGAGACTGTTGGGGCGTTGTTCTTAATTGCAATTACACTGGAATCAATCTTTTTGAAAACATAAGCAGCATAGTCAAACTACCTAGCATTATGACACTAGATATTTGTGGCTATCACCATTAATGGAATTGTCATAAAATCAAGAACCTTTGACCCTAGGACTTGGCCAATGGAATAATATGTGTATTGCATATACGGTTCAAACAAGGAAACATGGAATGGAGGTCCATCATTATCATCAAAAGGCATTGTTTTTGCCTCTACCCTAGGCCTATGGAGAAGCAATCTCCATCCATTGTACGTGGTGTCCATCCTCTAGTATTCTTTGTCCAAATCTTCATATACAATGGGAAGAGTACACAAATCATCCAAATCAAATACTTCACAAATGGAATTTTTGGACAAGTGTATAACAGGCTCTCCTTGTGGATTGCATATGCCTTTGAGGCTGGGATTGTAATGTTTAGCCAAGAGTTTAAGGAGTTCCACATTCACAAACACATCAGGGATGACCAATTTGCCCAAATTCAAATGCCATGGATTAGACACTGGGACATTCCAAAATCTTCTATCATAATGGAATTTGAACAACTCATAGCCTCTGATTGGTGTCCATACATTTCCAAGGTATTTGCATTTGTCTTCTAATTTCTCTACCTCTACCTTGAGTTGTGCAGACCTTCAGGCTTTAGGGGTAGACCCAGATAATTGGTCTATCAAATCCTGATTTAGTTTTCTCTTTTTCATTTTTTCATCAAGGCTTTTGTCAATTTTCTGTTTCTTAGGCTTACTAGTTTCACCTTGTTGTTTTCTACCCTTGCCCTTTACTGGAGTCTCCATTATAATTATGGATAGCAAATTCAAACTGTAATCCACCACATAGAGGTTTTTATGTATGCACCTGTTTGTCTGGGACGATGATTGAACTCCTTTGTTCTCTCCCCCAAGTTCTCGCTTATGTGCTCTTCTCAGACAATTCTTTTGAACCTAATTGCAATGATTTCGAATGACTCTTCAGGGGATTTCTTCTTGGTCTGTAATTAATAGTTCCAGTACATTAATTTTCATAATCGTTGTGAGATGTCACATCATCATAACCTCCTTCATCGGTGGGACTTTTGTAATGTTAGGGCGATCTAATAGCTTCTTATGGCATGAACATTTGCAGATGGCTCAATCGTTGTGACCCTTCGTTTTGTCTCCTCGATGTCACCTTTTATGATAACATATATATGTTTGTATCGGTAAGACATTTCAAGGTTTATCCGATATAGAAATGATCACAGGAGCTGTTGTCGGCCTAACTTACATTATCATTGTGAGAACAACATTGTATTTCGATGTTTCAAATATCTCCGATATAAATATCAGTATGAGTCTTGTCAAAATGTTTATCGACTTTTCTTTACAAGGCAGGTTAGTCAAATCGGTAAGACTTAAGAAATTCTTATCGATATTGCTTGTCTTTATAACCTGTCGGAAAGAGTCTTATCAATGAGTGTGGTCACTATCTTCATCAGAACAACATATGATATCGAGATGACTTCATTCAAATTATCCGATCCTGGTTGTTTCCCCGATGTCTTTCTTTCTATCCTTCATCGGAATGATCATCATCACATGTCACCAAAATCCTTCATCATTGTGACTATAGATTGGGCAGGACTTGTAAACTCTACTCTAATCTATTCCCTTTTGCCGATGAGTCATATCCTCCATATACATCGGTGTGACTTGGGCCAAAAATGCCTTATAGTCGCTGAGACATCATAAGGTCAGAGACACTTTAATCTCTTGCCCCGATGTACATTTCTTCTCGATGAGTCACTAGTTCCACCTGTTCCATGGGTTGTTCGGTAGGAGTCTTACTGAATTCTCTCATCGGTATGATCTATACTATCGGGGGAGTGTTCAGAGTATTCTCCGATAATGTTTTCTCATCCGGATGGTCTTCATGTTTGATTAATTTGGCATGACTGGGGACTCTCTCTCTCCGATGAAGGGTCATCGGTGTTAATTCTTTCATCAGAGATTTCTAAAACTTTCACTTCGACCATAATCTTCATGCCGATACACATCTAGCTCACTCAAATGGAACATGGATCAGTGTAAAAAAACTGAGGTCTTGCCAAAATCAAAGAACTGAGGCCCCTTTTTATACTACGGTTTGAGAGGTGAGACCAATATTTGTAGTAAAAATCATGTTATGTTTATGGAATTTATTAGCTACTATTATGATTTTGGGCATATGATTTTTTGATTTGGTTGGACATGGGGTGGATAGGAGTATAGGAAAATCTCAAAATTTTCCTGTCCCAACACTTCCAACAAGCTATCACTATTTAGTTGCATCAACCAATGATTGTAAAATCATCTAATGTTAGTTTTAGAATTTGTTCCATAGGAGTACTAAGTGGTATGTAGTCAAACATATGTCAAACTTGCTTAGAAGTTAACAAAAGTATTTTTGATGGGTGGTCATGATATACTTGGGTTTTTGACTCTCTTCAATAACCAAATAGTAATGAAGGTATCCCAAGTCAATCATTTCAAAACCCTTGCTTCAATTCTTCTTTCACAATTGTAATATACTTTTCATTGTTACCAATTAAAAACAAATTGTCCCTATAAACAACTAGATATACAACTGCACTATGAACCTTTTTGACAAAGTGCATCATGATATTAAAGTGTTAGAAGTTTAACTTCAAGAGGTGCTCAGTGAGTTTTCCATACCAAGCTCGTGGGGCTTTCTTTAAACCATACGAGGACTTTATTAGCTTTGCATACTTAGTGTTCTTGACCATTGACTGCATATCCTTCTGGTTGAGACATATATATTGTTTCTTTGAGATCAACATTCAAGAATGTAGTTTTTGCATCTATTTGATGAACTTTCCATTCAATTTGTGCTAAGAGAGCCAACAAAGCATGAATAATAATCCACGTCAACATAGGTACAAAGGTTTATTCATAATCTGTCGTCTTTTTGAGCATATCCTTTTGCAATAAGCTATGCTTTATGTTTGCTAAGTGAGCCATTTTCTTTGTACTTGTTTTGAAGACCCACTTACAACCAATAGGTTTGCAAACTAGTGGAGGATCAACCAACTCCCAAGTGCCAATTTTTGAGAGAGAATCTTACTCCATTTGCATAGCCTTCCTCCACACTACAAAAAATTTCAACATCTTTAAAAGATGTTGGTTCTGTGATTTCATCAATAGACTCCAAGTTACCTTCTTTACTAGATTGAGCATATTTCCTTCCATTGTATGAACTTGTTCTTGTCTTGCCAATTTCATCAGTCTCAAATCATTAAGAGTTTGTTGGACTTGTTTTGCCTATTTTTGTGAAGATCCAAGTTGAACTATTGTTGCTTTCATTTCTTGATCAAAAGCTCCATCATTCTCTAACTATTGCTATGTAGTTTCTTGAATCCTGTGTTCATCTAAAGTTTGAAATTCTTCATGAGAAAGCTAAAAATATTCATGAAAAGTTTGAAATTCTTCATTGGAGGGGATCTCTTCTTGGACATCTTGAGTTAGAGATTCCTAATGTGGTTTTAAATGACTTATCCCTCATTCAAAGTGAGGAATCTCACAAGGATGTTCTTTCTAAGAGACAAACTTGGCAAATTTTTCAAGGTGTTGCAATTAGCGTTCAACACTAACTATTTTTTGAGGCTTCACAAAATATAACATTGCAAGCAATAAGAAATTTCTTATTATCCTCATCATACAACATGTATCCTTTTGAAGATTCAAAATAGCCTAGAAAAATGCATTTTTAACTTCCATGATCCAACTTACTTATTTTCCCCTTAGGAATCAAAGCAAAAATCTGAAGATGTCAAACAAACAGAGGATAACCAATTTAAATGTCATATGGAATCACTTGGTGAAGCATGTATGAAGGAGAACTATTGCATAGATAAACTATTCTTGTTGCTTCTACCAAAAAATACAATTGTATCCCTTTCAAATATAGCATCGTTCAAACCATATTCATTTCAATTCTATTCATTCTTTCAATGGCACCATTTTGTTGGGGATTAACTAGAATAATGAGATTTGATTTGTATTTTTTGAAAAAGGTGGTGGAAATCGAAAACTTATGCTTAAGAGGTTTGAAATAGCTAGTATGGTATAATCTCTAAGTAACAAAATTGTATTAAAAAAAACTCAATTCTAAGTTATCAACTAGCACAACAGAGGCATCTCTTTGATATATAGTTAGCTTAGAGTAATAAAAGTAGAGATTTAAGGCAAGGTGGTGTACAATTTATTCTTCATTCAAATACAAGCAAATTCACTTCAACTGATTTGGGCAAATTGTGCTTATTTTTGCAAGGATGGAAAAAGAAAATTATTTTTTGATCATGGAATCACACAAGGGTCTCCTGTAACATAAAGTATTCTTATCAAAATAGTTCACACCATATTTAATATATGCTTCTTATCTATATTAATGATTTTAAGATGAAATAAAGAATATTAAGATTCAAAGCACATAAAGTTATGATTTTTCAATCAAAGGATTTGTGTAAAAAAATCAAAGAGAAATCAATGGAGTTGTTCATGGAGAAGTTTACAAAGTAGAGGGTTTCAGATTCTTGTCATCAAGATTGATAAATTGTCAACAGTTTTAGAGTTTCACCAAAGGGTTTTCTAGACTTTTTAGAATAGAGGAAAGCATCATTTAAATCAAATCATCTAGAGCTACATTTCCAAAAAAAAAAAAAAAATTAGCATGAGGAGCATTTTGAGGAGTCAAATATTGTTAGATCATCTAGCTCACCATGTGAAAGATGTGAGTATTATGGGAAAACTTATAGAGAGGGAAAGCAAAAGTGTAGTAGATTGTGATTACTATAAATTCTATGATCAAGATTCTTAGCATGCTTGTTTTAAATTTATATTGACAAGTGTTAGATCATCTAGCTCATCATGTCAGAGATGTGAGCATTACAGATAAGGTTGTAGAGAACAAATTTGAAGGAAATGGAAGTTTTTTAATCCCTTGTGTTATTTCGCCTTCTATCTGGTTCTTTCCATGTTGAGACACAACCTGAACTACTAGTGAAATTGAGACAATCAACATGCATATACCAACAATGAAGCCTCCTCCTAATCTTCTTTCCCATCGAAGGAGTTGGATTCTGGCTATGTGCTTGCCTCTAAGTTTCTCACTCATGGCTTACACCACTTACAGGGTGAATGACAACTTTTTTATTGAATCACCATATGTTGCAAGGCATCGGTACTAACAATATAAAAAAGTTCTAATTGTCTAGATAACAAAAATGAATGTGCTTGCCTTGACTTCATTTTTGGATGACCTGTTTAGAATTTCTATTAATTGTTGGATGGCATCTCTAAAATATCATCCTACTAAATCATTTTATTTAAAATATTTATAGGAAGTGAACAAACAAGCAATCTTTAACCATTTAATATTGTGTATAAATTGTCATCAAAATTACATGCAAAATCTCATATGAGCTTGCAAAGCCTCTTCCATACCAATGATTGCATTAGCCCTACATAATTCATCCTTCATGGCTTCAATGCATAGCTTGTGGACCCACCGTCCATAGACCCACTGTGCACATGAGCAATGTAAGCAAATGTGCATTCCTCCTTTAGCTCACAACACTCACACACCACAAACTCAATCCTTGATACAACCATTGCCATGTGACCCACTGCTGAAAATCATTCTCAAACCCACTTCCTTGGTTAATATTACCGAATTAATAGAAAATTATATAGTTGGCCATTCGTATTCACAAGCTACCTCCATCATAGGGTTTCATCAAATAACCAATGGACTGTTCTCTCGAGATCGCTCCCTAGGCATATCCATTTAATGATCAACAAATACCATGGCAAACCAACCAATAGATATTCATTCCCACACTTCCTCTTGGGCAAGGTATAGAAAGTTGGGTTAAAACTATAGCGCTAGAGCCTCCATATCAAAACATACCTTCACCATAACAATGCCCTATTTTAGGGTGAAACCCACATCAATATCTATATTTAGAATATTGTTTGAATAGCTCTTCTCAAATGTCATGGCTAAAAATTGCAATGGTATGTGGAGATATTTTACAATGCCACACAATTTCATGTATGATTTTCTAGTCAATGCAATAATGATGGTTAGCATTTCATGAGATTTTACAAGTATCGACTAAAGTTGTGGCAAGAATGGTGGATATTTTTAAGGGTTACTTAGATTTTATTCTTATTCTTAAATTGATGTTTGTAAAGGTTAACTGATCCACTAGAGAAATGAGTAACTTGACAATATATAAATGATTTTTTAGAATTAGTCAATTTTTCTTTTCTTTTCTTTTTGCATCAAAGGATATTTTGATTTTTAATTTTCTAGGACTTGAAGTTTATGTGTTTTAGATTATCTTAAAAATTATTATCAAGTTTATACTTATAAGATATAATAATAAAGAATTAGTAACAATATTTAAATGTGCTATCAAATGGTTTATAGGTATATATATTATTTCTTTTAGAATTATTTTGTTTAGTATTTGGTTAATAGGATTAGGATGTTAATTCTATACCATGTAATAATAAGATTAGGATGTCTATTCCATGTCATGTAATAAAAGATCAGTTTAATTAGTCGATAGGCTATATTTGTGTGAGGTTTCACCCAAAAAGTTGCACAACACCAAGAAATTATCTCACACCATATTCCTTTTACTAGGAAACTATTTGTGTGTCATGTATTTACACCAAATGAAATAACAGTGCTGGTAAAATAAAGGCAACTAAAATAATCTTTTGTAGATCGTTTCACACTACTAAATCAAATAGCATTACTGAGGAAATAAAGGCAAGAAAATTAATTTGTTGCATATTGAAATTTATTAATCTGTCATATAGAACTTTATGGAGTAACAAGTTAAAATATGAGCATGAGAAATGAGAATCACAAAGTTGACTCTGATTTGACTTTCCTAGACATCGTAGATTGACAAGTACAAGATTATTTAATTTCATAGTTGAGTAGCTTATCATATGAAATTTTTGCTTCATACAATTTTCTATTGTAAGTCATCAACTTTGCCACTATCCAATCTGTTATTAAATATTATTAAAATTGAATCCTTTTGCAACATAATTTTTGTAGGGCATTCTTGAACTTCACGATGCCAATTTCTGTTCCATTTTTTCACCATTTTTCTAGGTATTAGAACATTTTGTTGATTGATTCATTAATCTTGCACCAAAGTTGAGTAGTGAGAACCCCGGGTTGTGCATTGATGTTGAACACTCAATATTTTGCATTGGGGTCCGCATATCCGAGAGTTTTCCTCATGTTAAGAACCTTTTCATTTCTCATTCTCAAGGTAGCATTTTTATTAATGTCACTGGAAAATAAATTATTTGTCTAAATTTTTGGTGTTTTTATTGGTTAAATTTCACAAATATTTTGGGAGATTTAAATTGGAGATATTCATTTGTTAGAGAGTAGGATTGAGATCATTATGGTGGAAATTGAGTTAATTGTGCAAAGTAGACTTGACTACATGAATTATTGTTTCATATGCTGATACATAGTTTGTATGAGTGAAGGGATGTTAGACAAAGTTTATAGATTTATTGTGCCTTATTTGCTCATTTTTAGTCACATTTCACAAATGTTCTTGAAACAATATTGGGCAAGTGAACTTCTTTCTTTAGAGACCAAAATTTGAGATCGTTATGGTAGAAATTGAGTTAACTTCCAAAATAGACTTGTAATAAAGGAATTTATGTTCTATATATTGAAATATATCTTTGAGTGAAGGTAAACCAGACAAAGCTTACAGATTTATTTGCACCTTTGCATTTGAATTTCAGCCAATAAAAATTAGTGGGTAGTTTGTGTTTCTCATCATTATTTATATAATCTACAAAATAAAATTAAACCTAAAAAAATAATATTCTACACACAAAAAAATGGAAATTCTAATGTACCATTTATAAAATATTATTTCATATACAAAATTTGGTAAATAAAAATAACATATCTTCTAACGCACTAATCAAATTGTACTCTCTAACATATTAGCTTACATAAAGTTTTCTATCAACATAACCATTCCACCTCCTTTTGGTGCAAGTGCTAGCAATAATTATAAATAAGTCATTATGTCAATTTTTTATGCCTATCACTTCTTTGATCTTACACATGGAGGTATTGATAGAAACACTATGAACTAAGGACATGCTATTACAAACTTTTTAATCTTTTTTTTCCTTTTATGCTTCTATAAGTATTAATATTTAAAATTGTGATCCTTTCTTGTATCAAGGAAATATAAACGAAATGGAGTTAACAACTCACTAAAATTTTAATGCAAATACATTGCTTTGTAGATAAATTATATATCAGAAGAGAAAATATGCAATATTATCATCCATGAGTTAATATGAATTAATCTCTATTTTCAAGTAATAATGTCCAAACCATTTGATCAAAATACCGCTCCTATGTTTATTACTAGGTATTAGTAGAGTCTTTTAATTGCTCAACTTAAGGCATGAGAAATTCACACATGATCAACCAGTATGTGAATGACCAATGAATTTTTTTCTAGAGATTTATTTGACGTGTCAATAATAAGACCCATGTATATATATTCTTAAAAGGAAGTTGTTCTCCTTTTTGTCACTTGTATTGGAAGGAAGCATTTGAGAGGAGCATTAATAACTACTAAACCCCAAATACAAAGTAATTGCTTTTGAATTGGGAGTTATGGTTATGAATATTTTAATGGATTATTACGAGTACATGAAAAGTAATGTAGGAGCATCCAATGGTGTAAGGACAATCTTGCATCACCTAAAAAATGATGCTTTTATTTTTTGTTCTTTTCAATTTTTGTATTTTAGGATATCCATTTGCTTGAATAATGATTCAGAACCTTCAAAGTTTCCAAAAAGGCTAAGAATACCAAGACTTCCTACTTTTAGTAACCCTATATCGGAGAAGTGGTTGGGCCCAAAATTTTCCCCAAAGCTTCAGAATAGTAACATAAACATTCTTGGTAAATTTCAGCCCAAGATCATGTCTGGATTTCAAGATATTAAAGTTTTAGTTTTTGAGGTTCATGAAAAAAGTTTCAGAATCAATTTTGAGGCAATTAGAGATTTCATAACATCCTAGAAATTGAATGAAAATCAAAATATCCCTTTATGGGATATCTTGTAGACCTTCAATTTTTTGCAAGCTTTCCAATGCATCAAGTGGTTTGTCAATTGGACACCTGGTTCAAAAGTTATGGCTTCCATAAGTTGCGCTACCTAGTTTCTCAATTTTAAAATTTGAAAATTATTTCTTGGGAAAAAGGGATAGTTGGGTTCATTTTGGTGCCCAAATAGGAGTTACACATTTCAAAGCAAGCCGACATTAGGGAAATTACACTAGGGAAATTTGCACTAGGACCTGAGGTTGTGGGTTTGTTGTATAGATCAAAATGTGGTGGGAGAAATGCTTTGACAGAAGAGGGTTTTAGATCCCTACAAAGGCAAATCGATGCATTGCAAGAGGAGCTATGAAGAGGGTTTGATCCAAGAATAAGAGAAGAAAGCAAAGATGAAGCTGAAGAAGAAGAGTTATTTGAGGAAGAACAAGATGATGTAGGGGATCCTGCACAACTTAGGTTTTTGAGGGCCATTTTGAAGATTGGAAACAGACCTAGGATTGAGGTTTCTACCTATTATGGGGATCTAAATCTAGAAGAGCTCATTAATTGGATAAACGATATTGTTACATCCCCAACTTATGATTTAGCATTAATCTTATTTTGTGTGGTAATTATGAGGATTAACCATAGTCTAATGATTAGATATTGTGGAATATCTGAATTAAGCATTGTTTATGATTACCGACTAATAATAGTTAGTTATGAAATTACTTGTTCATTTGAATATTTGATTTTTATGAACCGTGGATTGGATGATGATGCACTGATCATTATTTTATGATGTGGACTGTGAATAGGAAATGAATCATCCTTCGAAGATGGAAGGAGAGTACCATCTGGGAGGAAGAGATAGATGTCAGGAAATGGGGTCAGTTGCCATCTAAGTGTCGGACTTTAATGTCCTTATGAACCTGTGTAAGTTGGCATAAGTTACGCCTTTTCTTTTCTAGTTGACTTTCTATTTGTGTCGTCTTGTCAATTGAGTCATTTTGACAATGTTGCATCAACTCGACCTAACGACATTCTTAGAATGTCAATGCGAGTTGAGAGATAGCCTTACCATGTGGTAGAGTATCTTATTATTTACTCTATTTATCCCCAAACTGGGATTATGTGTCTATTATTCTTGGTCTGTTATGCATTGGGTTTTAGCGAAGAAGGGGGAGTAGTGCTCAACCCCCAAATCACATGTTGACCCTGCCACCATGAAGGTGGTGATGTAAAGTACCCACCACATCATGGGTGCAGGTGGTAGTTCCCAACATACGCGACATGCCAAGAAACAAAGTGATAGCAAGTTTATTGTTATCATTTGCTATCCATATTAAATATCATTATCCATTTGCGTGCTCTCTGCGCTCAGGAGGAGGAATAGAGCAACGAAAACACAATCAGCCGAACTGGGAGATAATATCGAATGACTTCATTTAGGTAGAATGGAAGTCTAAGAGAACATAGCTTTTCATTGTTTTCTTTTAATGATGCTTTCTGGAATTTTAAGGGTCGACTGTGTTGACTACTTCATAGTATGCTTGTTGTGTTATTAGCTTTATGCTTTCGTTATTTAATAGTGGCTCGAGGCCGATAAGGCCGAGCTTTAAACCATTGAAGCTTTCCTTATAATAGTAGCTCGAGGCCGTTAAGACCGAGCTCTAATCCATTGAAGCCTTCACTGTAACTGTAGCTTGAGGCCATTAAGGCCGAGCTCGAAACCTCTGTAGTTTTCAATACAACAGCAGCTCGAGGTCATTAAGGCTGAGCACATAACCACTTTAGCAATTGCATGTTGATTATTGACGTGGCTCTTGATAATGATTTAAAGATAGTGCCAAGACTCGTATAATGAGTCGAGCCGATAGTGCTCATGACACAAGATGTGTTGAACTATTGTATTATGTATATACTCAAAGGCTTAGCCTGTATGTGGCCAAGGTGGCAACCATGAACTGTGGTGATGGTCTCGTGAGACTTTAACTTTAAACTATGCTTATAGCACTTAACCACAATCTTGAATCATCATACATGGAACCCGACTGTTGTTAAAAGGGTTATTAGGATAACCAAGGTAGTACTTTCCAACCCCTTGATAAAGGAGGAGGTATGCTATACAAAAGATCATTGGTTTATTCTATGGCAGTTTTGCATGCTAGCTGAATCATTAGAGAGGATTCTCTTCTTGCTATTGATAACATTGAGAGATGGGAAGCATAAATAGCTCAAGCCTTATATGTATATTCTAATTTGAATCAAACCCTTTTCCTTACTTGTGGTTGAACTCTGTGAGGAGAGTGTTTATCGATAAAAACTCATATGGGTATTTGAGTTATTGCTTATTAATGAAAGCCATTTTCTTTCTAGTGGCCAAACTCCATGAAGGGAGTATATAATGCTATGAACTCACATAGAGTCCTTGAGATAGAATCTTTTTAATAGAATTGACCTTTTGGACCTTTAAAAATACCCTTCTAGATGACTTGAATTGAAAGTAAACCTCGAGATAACGTTACAATGTGTTCATTGATCGGGTTAGGTCATGAGTCGAAAACATGATTAAACTTTTATCATTATGAAAGGATGGGAATAAGGTGATATGGAGTCACAGATTCCCTATAACATTTCTTGTCTGTTAATAATAGTTATTATGATAATTATGATGCATCTTATGTATTTAAAAGATATGTTGACTCCTTGTTGAAGAAGGAGAAACTAGATAAGAGGTAAGTTGTATTGCCTTGTAGGTGGCATTAAGTGCCTACTGGGTTTGTTGGAGGAACTATTTCTCCTAGATAATTATATACTTATAGAATGAATACTATGATTAGTATGAAACTCTTGTATTTCAACGTAAATGGAAGACATCTCTTTTCGAATGACCATACTTCACAAATGAGGTATAAGATATTAAAACTCATGAGAATACTTGAGATAAAGTCTTTTTCATAAGACCATCTTATTAGACTATTATGATATAAGTCTTAAATGTCATGAATTTGAATGTAAACCTAGGAAGGTCATAAGTTGGAAAACTTGATTTAGCTATTGTCATTTTGAAAAGATGGAACAGAGTGACGAGGGGTCACAGGTTCCTTGTTGCGAAAATAACGTAACATAATTGAATATACTCCTAGGATAGGAGTTGATTTTCCTAGAATTGGACTAAGAATGAACTGAACTCACTTTTACTAGACCTAGAGAGGTCGAACTAAGCATACTGTAGGATGAGATAGCTTCTAAGTCGAGTAAGGGTGGTGGACATACAACTACATTCATTGCGAAACGTATATGTATGTAAATTTTTAGCCAAAGTAATGCATCCATCTCTGCATACATTGTCGGTCCACAGTGCTCCAGATGACATATTGTCTCCAGTAGTGTCATGCATAGTTAGATTGTCTAGACCTATAGTTGCGTGACCAAGAGGCATTATGAAGAACACAACACCAGATACTTAGATGGCAAACCTAATGGTTCCTTACATCTATACCTTTCATGAAGGGTAGGGTCGCTTCCAAGTAGCATTAGGGCAAATTTACATACAAAATGGGCCTCCTAAGAAGATCTAAAAAAAATAAAATTATCTTATATAATACAAATTATTTAAATATAAATTACTTAACTACATGAGTTAAGTGAGGACACATGTTTCTATTATAATTCCTTAGAAAACTCAAGTTCATTGTTTTTTTAAAGTGGTAACATATATTTCTATTATAATTTATTAAAAATTCCAGTTCACTTTTCATTTTAGATTTTTTTTTTCTTGATTATTTATTTTTTATTTAAAAAGTCTTAAACTCAAGTTCATTGTTTTTCTAAAGTGGTAACATATATTTATATTATAATTTATTAAAAAAAATCAAGTTCACTTTTCATTTTAGATTATTTCTTTTCTTGATTATTTATTTTTTATTTAAAAAGTCTTTTATCTAAAAGTTATATTTAAAAAGCCACACTTCCTAATTTTAAAGCGAACTCTTATAGTAGTTTATTTTTAATTTTTTTGAACGTGTATATATATGAAAGAATATTTTACAATAGCTTTTTTGTTTTCTTTCTCCAAAATATAAATAAAAATTGTTAGCTTTTCTTTTATCCAATAAATTTTTATCATGAATATTTTTTACTTTTTTATTTTTGTATTTTTATTTTTCTCTCTTCAATTATATTTTTATTGTGAATATTTGTTAGCTTTTTATTTTTCTTTTTCCATTAAATTTTTTACTTTTCATTCTGCATTGAGTTATTTTGAAGAGAATTTTTTTTAAATTTGTGAGAGAACAATTTTTATTTCTAAAGATTTTTTTTAGTATATAAAATTTAAATTAGCTTTAAAAAGTACATAAAATTTAAATTAGCTTTAAAAAGTACTAAATAAAAAATTTGAATGTAGCTTTAAAACATTCATCTGTTATTTTTTAATGTATGTTTATTTAAATAAACACGTTTATATTATTTATAAATAGTAGCAAAGTACAAGTAGCTTAGATATTTTATTTTTATAAATTTTATATATTAGATCAAGTTTCATATTATCATTTTATATATAGATTAATGATTATATATATATATATATGATTTCATAGATTTAGAATTAATATATTAAATATGTTTATGGTAGGTTTTATGATTTTTAATGCTATTAAGGAATAAAAGAAATTTTTTAAGAAAAGATTTGTTGAAATATTTTTGAAATGCTTTTTAGATTTGCTTTTTCCTAAAGAATAAAAGTAATTTTTAGAAAACATAATAATTTTTATAATAGAACTTAAGAATATAAATTTTTAAAAAAAATCTTTATTATTTAGAAAAATGATTGAGATAGAATAGGATATGTAAAGTTAACTTAACCATCACAAGTTAATTCATATGATTTTAGAAAGATTTATTTTATAAAATAAATAATTTTATTTTTATTTTGGATGATGTCACCATAACAGTTGACGTCATCTTTTAGTTGATTTTTGATAACTCAAAAAGCTGATGATGTCATCCCTAGGTGGCCCATTTTTTATGTAATGCATCCATCTCTGCATGCATTGTCAGTCCACAGTGCTCTAGATGGCATAATGTCTCCAGTAGTTTCATGCATAGTTAGATTGTCCAGACCTATAGTTGTGTGACTAAAAGGCATTATGAAGGACACAACACCACATACTCAGATGGCATACCTAATGGTTCCTTACATCTATACCTTTCGTGAAGGGTAGGGCCACTTCCAGGTAGGAAGTTGTGTAGGGGACCGCTAGTCTGTGGTTGGAGGAAAAGCATTTGGATGATGCTCTCCTTCCCAAGCATGAGACAAGCTGAGGCTTATGAAGACAAATGTCAAGAGTTCCAGATGTAGTGTTTTTTTATTATATGACTTGTTAGTCAGTTGTTATGTATAATTTGATATTTGATGCCTTGAGCATAATTTTGTACATGCATAGTGAAGGATTATTCACTACTGAGATGTATTTGGATATTGTAATTATAAAATTTGTTATATTCTGGTTTAGAATAACATGCTTAATTAATGAAATGTTAATGATTCATTCTTGTTTAACCCTAATTGGGTAGCCATGATGTATTCTAATTCTTGGTTATGATGAATACTTATTTTAATGATTGAGCATTAGAGAATGTGATGTTACATATGGTATTAGAGCTATCGGGTTCAATACATGGACCTATGAGCTCACTACTTGATGATTTGTATCCAACATTTATAGATGCTATGTTTGGATGTTCAATGTCAGAATGGTAAGAATTAGAACAACACCAAGAAAGAAGGTAACAGAAAATGGACGTTACTTGCGTTACCAAAAGGTCTTGAGGGAGCGAGCCTCAAGAATATAAAGACTTGAATAGATTGGTTGCTTGGTAGGAGCATGGTTAATTGATGAGGAGACCTTCATTGATGCCATTAAATGTATCAAGCAGGAGTTGAGAAAAGCAATTAGGATTGTTGCTCCTAACTCTAATGATGCATCAGCAGAACCCTCTGCACCTAAAGCACCAGCTGTGGAAAACAATCCTAAGGGTTATAAGGTAACCAGGAAGGTTGTGGACGACTCCTAAAATTGAATTGATAAATCTCAAAGTTGAGAAATTAACATGGGAAGCTATCCCAACTTGAAAATGACTTGCAGTAGCAAGGTGTATACAAAATTTTGTAATTTTGATGGATTATACATAATCCAATGAAAATTATAATACATTTGAAAAATTCTAACAAATCTTTCCTTTCTTGTTAAAGATTACATGAATGAGAATAGATTTATATTATGAATGGATTTAATGTTATGGAAAACTAATCCATGATTAAACTGCAAACTTCAGGAAGAAGTAGATTGTAGCAAAGGTTCATATAAGAAATAGAATGGAAGATAGCCAGGATGAAGGGCAACCTTCAAGGCACTCCAAAACTAAACTTGATAGGATTATTTCCTTGCTTCAAGACACAAGAATTAGAGTAGGAACTCTCAATCAGGAAGTTAGGGGTTGGCAAAGACCCAGGTGGGATGCCTATGATGGGGGTGATGATGAGGTACATCATAATGACACCACCCAAAGTAAGCACGAAGAGAATAAATTTGAGGCTAAACAAGAAGAGGATAGAAGGATCCATATGGCTTTGGAACTATCACAGGACATAAAAAAGTTATGCCCCTCAAGTTCAATGGTTCTGTAAGTGGAGATGCCACAGAGGCATGGCTTATGGAAGTGGGAAAATATTTGAAAGAAGAAACTATAATGAGACCACCAAAGCGGTATGGGGAGGAGACCAGTTGGCAGGTGAAACATCCACATTGTGGATGAATAAGAAAATGGAGTTAGGCTTGAGATCTACATGTCTAGCTTGGGACATGTTATGATATAGGTGCAGTTTAGTCAGTTGTCATCGTACTGTGGAGGTGACAGATACTAGGTGCTATCCATTGTATCTTAGAGTTAGCCAGCTTTCACCAGTACTATATAGGTGATAGATGCCAGGAGCTACCCCATACCAGGTTGGATCAACTTTTGCCAATGGCATGGAGGTGATAGAGTCAGGATCCACCGACTCGAGGGTTTAGCGGGATGTGGAAATCTTCTTAATAGTCACAAGTGATGTATATTGTTATACCTATTACTTAACTAGTGATGGAAACAAGTAGTATGGGATGCTTGCTTTTCATCACAGTTGGTTGTGAATGCATACATTGTTACCCTAGTCCTTAGCTAGTGTTGACAACATGTAGTATGGGATGCTTGCTTGTCATCATAGTTGGCTATAAATCAGGAAAAAGGATGGAACCCATGGTGTACCGTTAGGTATACCAAAATTTCTTTTTTGAGTTAGGAAGAGGGACTACATAGATTAGGAGAGATCAGATATGGACAGGTATCCTTTTCTTAGATATTTTGAGGATGTATTTTTGGATGAGCTACCGGGATTACCTCCTAAAAGAGATTTTGATTTTTCTATAGATATGATTCCAAGGTCAGAACCTATATCTAAATCTCCCTATAGAATGATCACCACAGAGTTAATGGAGCTAAAGGCTCAATTACAAGAATTGTTCATAAAGGGTTGATTAGATCCAATGTGTCACCCTAGGGAATATCAGTCATTTATTGTGAACAAATTTTCAAACATTGCATACCCTATAACTTCCTTGCAAAGAAAAGGCAAGAGATTTGAGTGGTCAGAAAAGTCCCAGGAGGCCTTGACCCATTGAAGGAAAAAAATTGACTTTAGCACCAATTTTGAAAATACCTGACCCAAAAGGTCAATTTGTAGTCATTATCGATGCCTCAGGGGAAGGATTAGGTGGTGTACTAGTTTAGGATGGACAAGTCATTGTGTATGAATCTTCTAAACTAAAAAATTATGAACAAAACTATGCCCCACATGATTAGGAACTGGCAATAGTCATTCATGCATTGCAAATGTGGAGACACTACTTGCTCAGAAAACCTTTTGAACTGAAAACAAATCACTAGGGACTCAAATATATGTTCTCTCAACCACATCTTAATGCTCAGCAAAGAAGATGGTTGGAATTTATCTTGGGTTATGATTTTGAGATCAAATATATTCAAGGAAAACAAAACCGGGTGGTAGATGCTTTGAGTAGGAGAAGACACATCTCCTCAACGATCACCATACATTCTAATTTTAGAAATTAGGTATTACAAAAAAACTAAGGTAGATGAGTTTTACGAGCAGGTAAAACAGGCCCTTGAGGAAAACCCCTAGAATCTGAGATATGAGGGATTCGACCTTGAACCGGATGGGTTATCAAGGTTTAAAGAAAGGATGTATGTACCTAACTCTGTAGAATTAAGGAATATGGTATGGAAGGAGGTGCATTCTGCACCATATCCTAGACATCCTAGAGTAACAAAGTTACTTGATGATGTGAAATCCCTATATTTCTGGAAAGGAATGAAGAGGGATGCTACAATTTTGTAGCTACATGTATGGAATGCCAGAGGATGAAGGTAGAACACTATCACCTAGCAGGATTATTATACCCTCATGAAATTCCTGAGTGGAAATGGTAGATTATAAGCATGGACTTTGTGCAAGGGATTCCTATGTCAAGGAACAAGCATAATGCTATCTTGGTTGTGGTGGATAGACTCACCAAAGCCACTAATTTTATACCTTGGAACTTGACGGATGGGGCAATCGTCATAGCTCAAAAATTTGTTCAAGAGAGTTTTAGATTGCATGGCATACTTGAGAAGATTATCTCAGACAAGGATGCACAAATGACATTGAGGTTTTGGCAAACCTTGTTCTCCTCACTTGGAACCCAGTTGAATATAATCTTTGCTTATCATCCTGAAATGGATGGCCCAACTGAGAGGGTAAACCAAGTGTTGGAGGATTTATTGAGAATGTATTGCATGGATCAACAATACAAATGGGAAGATTATCTTTCTCTTGTAGAATTTGCCTATAATAATTCCTATCATTTTGCTATTAAGATGGCTCCATTTGAAGCATTATATGGAAGAAAGTTTCAAACCCCTATAAGCTAGGACAAGCTAGAAGATAGGGTTAGCCTTGGTCCAAAAATGCTATCAGAGATGGAAGAGCAAGTCCATTTGATTAAGAGAAGGCTAGCGGAAGCCAATAATAGGCAAAAGAGTTATGCGGATGCTAAGCACATTTGAAAGGCATTTATCAGTGGGAGAGAAAGTCCTTTTAAGGGTAAAACCTCAGAAGAGTTCCATTAAAATTTGGGAGGACATCCAAACTAGACTCTGAAGATATTTAATCATCAGGGACGATGATTCTTATGGGGGGAGATATGTTACATCCCCAAATTATGATTTAACATTAATCTTATTTTGTGTGGTAATCAAGAGGATTAACCATAGTCTAATGATTAGATATTATGGAAATATCATAATTAAGCATTGATTATGATTACCGACTAATGATAGTTAGGTATGAAATTACTTGTTCATTTGAATATTTGATTTTTATGAACCGTGGATTGGATGATGATGCACTGATCATGGTTTTATGATGCAGAGTGTGAACAGGAAATGAATCATCCTTCGAAGACAGAAGAAAAGTATCATCTGAGAGGAAGAGATAGATGTTGAGAAATGGGGTCAATTGCCATCTAAGTGTCAGACTTTATGTCCTTATGAACCCATGTAAGTTGGCGTAAGTTATGCCTTTTCTTTGCTAGTTGATTTTCTATTTGTGTCGTCTTATCGATTGAGCATTTCGACAATGTTGCATCAAATCAACCTAACGACGTTCTTAGAATGTCAATGTGAGTCAAGAGATATCCTTACCATGTGGTAGAGTATCTTCTTATTTACTCTATTTATCCCTGAACCGTGATTATGAGTCTATTATTCTTGGTCTGTTATGCTTTGGGTTTTAGCATAGAAGGGGGAGTCGTGCTCAACCCCTAAATCACATGTTGACCCTACCACCATGATGGTGGTGATGTCGAAAGATGACATCTTGATTGATATAAGTATTTACATACATCAAGAACATGCATGAAATAATATTATGTTATGATTATATAAATCTAATATCAAATTTCTTGCAATACTAATATGGTTATTTATTTGCTTATGGGTTGACATCACCCATGATAGTGGAGTGATAAAATGATTATTTGAACCAATGGGGAGCTTCGTGCTCACCAAAGACTTCCAAATAGAAAGTATTGGGACAACGAGCTTCTAAAAAACCGTAAGTTGGCTGAGTGGGAAAACTACCCACCACATCATGGGCATGGGTGGTAGTTCCCAACATGCACGACATGCCAAGAAATGGAGTGATAGCAAGTTTATTGTTATCGTTTGCTATCCATATTGACTATCATTATCCATTGTCGTGCTCTCTATGCTCGGGAGGAGGAACAGAGAAAGGAAAACATAGTTGGTTGAACTGGGAGATAATATCAAACGACTTCATTCAGGTAGAATGGAAGTCTGAGAGAATATAGCTTTTCATTGTTTGCTTTCAATAATGCTTTCTAGAATTTTAAGGGTCGACTGTGTCGACTACTTCATAGTATTCTTGTATTATTATCTTTATGCTTTCATTATTTAACAGGTACTCGAGGCCACTAAGACCAAGCTCTAATCCATTGAAGCCTTCATTGTAACTATAGCTCTAGGCCGTTAAGGCCAAGCTTGAAACCTCTGTAGTTTTCTAGTGGCCAAACTCCATGAAGGGAGTATATAATGCTATGAACTCACATAGAGTTCTTGAGATAAACTCTTTTTAATAGAATCGACCTTTTGGACCTTTGAAAATACCCTTCTAGATGACTTGAACTGAAAGTAAACCTTGAGATAAGGCTACAATGTGTTCATCGACCAGGTTAGGTCACGAGTCAAAAACATGATTAAACTTTTATCATTATGAAAGTATGGGAATAAGGTGACGTGGAGTCACAAATTCCCTATAACAATGCTTGACTGTTAATAATAGTTATTATGATAATTATGATGCATCTTAGGTATTTAAAGGATATGTTGACTCCTTGTTGAAGGAGAAACTAGATAAGAGGTAAGTTGTATTGCCTTGTAGGCGACATTAAGTGCTTACGGGGTTTAAGAGGAACTATTTCTCCTAGATAATTATATACTTATGAGAATGAATACTATGATTAGTATGAAATTCTTATATTTCAACATAAATGGAAGCCATCTCTTTTTGAATGGCCATACTTCACGAATGAGGTATAAGATATTAAAACTCATGAGAATACTTGAGATAGAGTCTTTTTAGTAAGACCATCTTATTAGACTATTGTTAAATAAGTTTTGAATGCCATGAATTTGAATGTAAACCTTGTGATAGGTCAACATGAAATTGTGAACCTAGGAAGGTCATAAGTTGGAAAACTTGATTTAGCTATTGTCATTTTGAAAAGATGGAACAAAGTGATGAGGAGTCACAAGTTCCCTATTGCGAAAGTAACGTAACATAATTGAATGTACTCCTAGGATAGGAGTTGATTTTCCTAGAATTGGACTAAGAATGAACTGAACTCACTTTTACTAGACCTAGAGATGTAGAACAAAGCAAATTGTAGGATGAGACAACTTCTAAGTTGAGTAAGGGTGGTAGACATACGATTACATTCATTGCAAAATGTATATGTATGTAAATCTGTGGCCAAAGTAATGCATCTGTCTCTGCATGGATTTTCAGTCCACATTGCTCTAGATGGCATAATGTCTCCAATAGTGTCATGCATAGTTAGAGTGGACCTATAGTTCCATGACCGAGAGGCATTATGAAGGACACAACACCAGATACTTAGATGGAAAACCTAATGGTTCCTTACATCTATACCTTCCATGAAGGGTATGGCCGCTTCTAGGTAGGAAGTTGTGTGGGGGACTGCCAATTTGTGGTTGGAGGAAAAGCACTCAAATGATGCTCTCCTTCCCAAGCATAAGACAAGCCAAGGCTTATGAAGACAAATGTCAAGAGTGCCAAATTTAGTTTTTTTTATTATATGACTTGTTAGTCGGTTATTATGTATAATTTGATATTTGATGCCTTGAACATAATTGTGTACATGCATAGTGAAGGATTATTCACTACTGAGATGAATTTGAATATTTTAATTGTAAAATTTATTATATTCTGGTTTAGAATAACATGCTTAATTAATGAAATGATAATGATAATGATTCATTCTAGTTTAACCCTAATTGGGTAACCATGATGTATTCTAATTCTTGGTTATGATGAATACTTATGTTAATGATTGAACATTATGGAATGTGATGTTATAGAAATGGAGGAATATTTTAAGTATTAAGATGTAGAGGATCCAAAACGAGTCAAGTTTGCAAAAACAAAGTTGAAGGGCCATGATAGTTGTTATCAGAAAATGTGGAACAATATCAATATATCAATAATATCCCAATAACTCATTGAAATGGAAATAATCAAATATCCCAGTAACTCAATGAAATGGAAATAATCAAGATTTAAAACACAAAGAACAATACCTTACAAACCTTGTTACTTCGTAGCTTCCATTGGTCGCCTATCTCAAATTGATCTTTCATATGTGAATGAAGCCCTCAGAAGATGCACTTCCTTGCTTTTTTTCTTCAAGATGACAATAGAGAATGGCTATGATAGTTCTTGCAATGAAGAGGATCTTCAATACAATGATAATGGTGATCTCAAGCTATGGATATGGTTTGGTGCCAAAGGTGTGCTATGATTCTTGCAGAGTAAGTTTACTGAAAACTTGGATGATTCGAATGGAGGAATACGAGTTGTATTTATAGACTTGCGAGAGAGAAGATCAATGGTATAGAATGAACAAGAGGATCAACGGTTGAAGAAATTTGAGAGGATGTGTGCGAATAGGAAGAGGACAAGTGTCTTGTTCCCTCATGCAACAAGAGGAGTTAATAGATCAGGATGAAGAGTTAACCGAATTGATTAATTAGTTAACAGAATATAATAACTAGTTAACTGATTTGATTTATGAGTTAACTAATTGGACTGGAGGATAAAAAGGACATGTGGGTGAGAAAACAATTAATTAAATATTAAAATATTCAATTAAGTGTGAACATGGATTTGCATGAATTATTTTTGGTGTTAGTTCACTTTTGGAGGAAAATAGAACAATTTAAATAAATATTTGGATTTATTTAAATATAGAGGATGACTTAAATTTAGAAGAATTTAATTAAATAATTTGGTATTATTTAATTTAGATTGATTTGGAGGATCTAATTATATAATTTGGTATTATTTAATTTAGAATGACTTTTAGAAGAATTTGGGAAGACTTTAATTAAATAAATGATTTTATTTAATTTTGTGGAGGAATGTTTTTTTTTTTATTCATGGGTAAACGCTTTTGACCGGAGCTATGAACCGGTTACAATTATCAGGTGGGCAGGGGGGAGACTGGACCTCGTGACCATCTTTACCGCAACGGAATTACTTAGCCAATCGAGCCAGGGCCCCTGCCCATTTTGTGGAGGAATGTGAATCAAATAAATAAATTGATTTATTTATTTATTGATAGAGGAATTAAATGGAATAAATATTAAGAATATTTATTTAGACAGAGTCATGTCATTTTTAGGTGTATACATTTTGTCCTCTTTGATGCAATGCAGTTTACAACATTGTTTCAAAGAAAGTTAAATTTCTGATAATGATACATGCCCCAATTTGCCCCTGGTACATGTTTACGACGGTAGGATGCCCCCTCGGGAGATTGGACGGGAAGAAAAGGCAGAAGGACGTGAGACGGACAATCTCACGATGAGATAGGTTGGTTGATAGGTTAGGGTGAAGAAATTGGTTGATGCGAAAGAAAAATAGGATGAAGAAAGAGCTAAATGATACGTGATGCAAGATAAAATGATATCACACAAGCAAGTAAGCAAGTATGCACAAATGATACAAGAACAAACAAGGTATTTCCCCTGTCCATCTCTAAACCAATGATTAATCAATAATGATTGATGATAGTGTTGTCATTGTGGGGAACAATATATCCCTAGATCAACACGATAGGCGTGGGAAAGATATATCCCATTGATAATTATGATTGATTGAGTTGCTTTATGACAAGATTAGGATCAAGACCATTGATTGCGATTGGATAATTTGCCAAGATTGACTTTACTTGATTGGTATGGATTAGGTATGGATTTGCATTTGGATCACTGTGCGGATTGATAGTTAGAACTGTTGATGAGAGATACAATGATAGATAGAAATTTGATTGATAGAAGAAATAGGAATGAAGGAATGACAACCTTTTATTTGCAAACATTGGCACTTTGAACAAAAGCATTATTTTATGGATGGTATATGAAATGTAATTGGATGCGTTTGGATGCGGATATTTGTCACCTTGATATTGCAAGTATTTTGAAGTGCTTGATTCATCATTGGGCATTTTTTTGTTTTTTTGTGTTTTAAAATGTTGTAAGCTAATACAAGCATCTAGGTATAATTAAACCATGATGACCTGAGTATCCCTTACATGGATTTTGATATAGCAAGCTAATACAAGCATCTAGTCAAAATTGAATTTAGATGACCTGAGTATTTCTTGCGTGTCAACATACAAGGATTACACTCATTTCATGTTTAGACCTCTAATGTCCTCGATGATCATTATGTTGATCACGTCTTTAGACAAGGCTTCACATTACTAAAGATAAACCCACAAGCAATAGACAAATAAAACTAATCATGCCCCCATCATAGCATCTCTGGTTTTGACATCCTTGAGTAGCATAGAAAGACATGATAACAAAAATCAAGACTCTGTAACTTAACCTACTCACAAACACAAACCATTCTTGCATTAGATGTGTCTTCTTGCCAGAATTTAGATAAAATCATTTTGAGTGTTTAGGTACTTGTTTTTTTTTCTTTGGATAGGCTGATGTCTTGTGTCAAAATTTATGTTTGGAAGCATGCTTTGTTTTGCTTGTGTGTCTAGTGAAAGGTATCACAATCCTTATTGGTGTCCTCTTAGAACATGTGGCATTGTAGGATCCAACTCCGTAACCAGGTCAAGGACTTGCCCCCAATTAGGTGAAGGATTGACTTATTGTGGATGAACCAACAATGGATACAAAGAAATGAGCCCTAAGGGACTGACCTAGTGTCTCGCGGGCGCATTGCTAAATGGCCTTGCCTACGTGACGACGCAACTTTGGCAACGTAGTTCAGGGTGAACTATGTGGACCTAATACCTAGGTGATGGATAGGGATGGGATGTGGATGGACTGAAGGATGGGTGATAGGGTACGAAATGGATGGAAAGGAGCCTTGGGGGCACATCGATACAATATGGCCTTGCCTACGTGAAGATGCAGAGGCGACGTAGTTCGAGTTGACCAGATACTGACAATGGACGCCATGATAGGTTGATACTATGGATAGGATACTAGATAGACCTTAGGTTGTAAGGTGACAATGGTGACAAAGTATCAAGCCATGATAGGTTATCAGTAGGTTTTTATTGCGAAATGGATATGATCAGATAATGGGTAATGGTAATGAAATGTTTACTTCTACTGAACGTTATGAGACACAACAATAAACTTTATTGCTTTGAGACTTTTTCTAATTTTGGCATGAATGCAATGTGGAACAAACAACCTGAGTGCTCTTAAATATGATTTTTGATTCAGGGGACTGCAGGGTGTCCTGATATAGGAGACCTATTCAAGGCTATGAGATAGGATTTTTACGAAAACTCAAGTGAGGAGTGAAATGAATCATGGAGTGGCTTATAATTTCTAGGCTTTGCTAAAGGCTAAATATTGATCCTTATCTAAGTAAGATAATTTGATAAGCTTTCAACTTAGACAAGTATCAAGTTTTGTAGGTGTTCGCTAGACTTAGATCATAGATGGCAAGCAAAGTAGACCTGGGGTAAAGGATAAATGGGAAAGAACAAGGGTCCCTCGACAAAAGATGATCCTAGAGACTACTAGACTCTTTGGTTTTGCTCAGCTAGTGTGTGTGTGCTTTGTACCTTTCTTTCTCTGTTAGAATGTCACTCTTGAGGCTTCGAGCTTAGACTGATCTCCACCCAAGAGTACGGACATTCAACAATCTTCTCTCTCTCAATCTTTTTTTGTATCTCTCTTTTTTGTTTTTTTTGTATTTTGCTTACTTGTCTTTTCTCATTTTTAAAATTTTTTTTATTCTATTTTTTTATTTTTTATTTTATTTTTCAAGAAATGAATGCTTTTGGAACTATTACTATGCACTTATTTGATATCTCAATTCTCACTTTTCTACACTCTTATTTTGTTCACTCATTTTCTTTTATTCACTCATATCTTAGATTGCTTCCTTCAGAGTTTTGATCCTCTTGGCATTTTTGGCCAAGAAAGATAAAGGGTTGAGCACCACCTAAAGTTTTCGTAATCTGGTTGGACTTCTCCTCTACTAGGGAAGAATTGGGAAGGTCTACTTGCAAGCTTCCTTTGAACACTGTAGGTTTGAATACTGACTTTGCTTAGACCTAACATCTCGACTTATTAAGACCGAGATTAGTGTAAAGCTAAGAGCTAGGCCTTGATTTAGAATCACTGGGAGTGAAGGGGGATAATGGCAAATTGTGAAAAATGAGGAATCTCTAGGTCTTGAAAGGATAACATATATCTAGGCAACATTAGACTCCTTACTGAAAGGAAAATAGTATAAGAGCAAGTCGTGAATAGTAATGCAAAATGAACAGAATAAAACTTAAATGTAAGAAACAAATTGTTTTTGACATTTTTGAGTTATATAATTTTTTTTGTATTTTTATGTTTTCTATTTTTTTTAGACATAGTATTTCTTGAGGTGAAAGGCATTGATTGTTTCACCAAATTCCCTTCCCTCCATTGTGCACAAGAGATAGGCACCATTTCTGACATCTTCTTTGACCATGTATGGACCTTTCCAGTCTTCTGAAAAAGCTCTTTTTTGTCTTCTTTGTTTATTTTTTGTGCTACCTCTTCTCAAGACCAATTCTCCTATTTTGTATGATTTATCACTTGAATCTATTGGTGCCAACTCAGTGGTTTCCCTTGGCAATGTGAGATGGAGTAAGTCTCGAAAGGCTTGTTGATGAGAAGGGGTCCAATACAAGACTCCATCACAATTCAATAGTTCTGCTAATAGGTTGAATTGCTCTTGCATGTATAGCATCACATCTGGTCTCTGTTGGATTCTTTGCAAAAGTTGGAACAACTCAAGGGGAGTTTGTGGTTCCCTTTGTTCATTTGGAGGGAGAAATCTTATGCTCATCCTCCCATTGGGTTCTGGGCTTAAGTCCATGGCATATCTGATGTAACTTTGTGGGAGTTCAAAGATGATAGGGTCATCAACACCGACTGTCACTCGTATCTTCCATTCTTTGTGAAAGATGCCTTCACTTTCTTCATCCTCGTCGGGAAGTCTCTCAACCATTTCGATTCGTACCTGAGGTGCTTCCCATTCACTGAGTTCATTTGATTGAATAGAGGTAGAGGTGGTTTATTTTACGTGTGGTTTGGATACCATGAACATCCTAGGTAGCATTCCTATAGCATTGGTTGACTCATTATCAATAGAATGTGCCTCTTCCATGGGCATTATTGGTTCATACAATTTTGTTTCTTCTGGTGTTTCAAGGACACGTGACTCACGTAATGGTGATAATGGTGTGTAACCTTCCATTACGTCCTCCTCAGTATTTGAGAAAGCGTGTGGGTCTGCATTTCTCATATCTAACGTGGTGGTTTCAAACATTGGGCCTTCAGTTCTATGTGGTTCCTCTCCTATGCAAGGGAAGAGTTTGTAAGCTTCTTGGATGTTGATCATGAGTACCTCTAAGGGGGATCAGAGTGGTCCATCCTGTTCAATCAATTCCATGATCTCAATAGTCTTATCCTTGGGGATCATTTCCCTTTGTTTTGGTAATGGCTCCTCTTCAAGAGTTTTGATTTCTGCGGCATTTGTGGTCTTTTCTGGGACTTCCACTTGTGTGATGCTTATTGAGTGAGGTGTAGGATTAGGAATGGTTAATTTGTTGGTAGGGAGTTTGTAGTCAAGGGGGATATCTATACGCTTGTTTGACATTTTTGACTTTAGCATACTGAAAGGTTCTGGATCTCCCTTGGCGACATATATTTTCCCTAAATGTAGGAATCGAGCCTCTTGAAATAATGTGGAAGGCACAACTTTCATCCCGTGTATCCACGGCCTTCCAAGGATCAAATTATATCTTGTGTCTTTGTTTATGACGTAGAATGTGGTAGGAATGGTCTTAGGTCCCAAGGTTACTGGAAGGGTAATCTTACCTATGGTGGCAGCCTTCATATTATCATACCCGCTCAGAGTATCTTGTGAAGCGGTGATATTAGTGTGCCCATAGACCATCCTCTTGAAGAGGGAGAAAGGAACTATGTTAACTGCTGCCCCATCATCGATTAAGGTCCATTTGATACATGTATCATAGATCCACACTTGCAGGTATAACGTAGGGTTTCCTTGTTTTGTTAATTCTACCTCAGAAGGCATCTATCGTAATTCAAAGAAGAACCCTGGATCATTGAGTTTTGAGTATGGTGGGCTAATGGCATAGTCCACATGCTTTAGATTATACTCTTGACATAGATCTTGATTTCCTTGAATGGAAGTGGAAGTGGGAGACTCTTGGATAAGCTCGATATCTTCTAGATGGTCAATAACATGAGGGTAGAGTGGAATTTGACTTGGACTCATTGGGGAAGAATATTCAATAGGTTTGATTGGTAATGGATTACATGACAGGGTTGAAGCATTGGACATGTTTGGAGGCTCTTTAATAGGCTCTTGGATAGGTGTTTTATGATACAGACATGGTTGATTCCTTGCTTATAGCCATTGGATCACATCCTTCATGAGTGTATGGGTAGATGGACAATACAACGGATGGAGAATAATGGTAGATGACGAGGATGATGACCTTGGAGGGAGTATGTGCAAGGTGACTTTCCCACTGTAGGTGGTGATGTTGCAATCGGATTTGGCATTGGGATCTGATTATTTGTTAAATGTGAGCACATTGATTTGCGGGATATGCTATGATATGTAATTAATGATGTACTCAAATGGTACAATGTTTGTGTAATTAGCATCATTGTTTCCATTATTGCAATTCTATCAGTTGTTGTTGTGACTATTCTGTCTGTCGTGGTTAAGGAGTAGATCCTTGTACACCACATGTGATTCATTAGATGGATGGTCTTTTGTGCCAACATGATTTTGGTCTAACAAGTCTTGAATGACATTTTTCAGATGAATACAGTCATTGGTTTTATTTCATTTTCCCCTATGATACTCACAAAAATTAGTGTCTTTCCACCAAGGAGGTTTGATTGCTGGTTCATAGTCTTTTGAGATGGGAAGGGTGATCTCATTGTTTGCTAACAACTTCCTCAAAGCAGACTCATATGACTCTCCTAGTTGTGTAAATTTTTGTCTAGGAGGAAAGTTGTATGTGTACGGTTGCCTTGGTTCACTTGATGAAGGTTTACTTTGCATAGCCGTGTTTGACACTCCTTTGAGGTTTAAGATTGGTTGTTTAGGAGTTGCTATTTTTGCATCAACCACACCATAATTGACTATGTTCTTGTTTTTAGTCCAAAATTTTGACTTATCTGGGGTGTAGTTAGAGTTAGGAGTGTCCTTGAACAATCTTATTTGTCCCTTTGTGATCATGAATTTCTCGATGAATAACCCCATCTCAATTACTTTCGTGAATGAGCTAGGGCATTGGATTTGTATTTGGTAGCTTAGATCAAGATTAAGATTGTGGACAAACATCTCTATCATTTGTTTCTCAGGGACATGATATGAGCATTTGCTTGCGAGTTGTCTCCACCTTTGTAAGAAAGTGGTGAAGGATTCACCACTCTTTTGCTTTGAGTTGCAAAGGTCTAGTATGGAAACTTCATGTTTAATGTTGTACGAGAAATGTGTGACAAATTTGTTTACTAACTCATCAAAAGTACAGATACCTGGGGGTAGTCGAGAGAACCACTCCATGGCTTGTCCTCCTAGAGATCTAGGGAAGAGCCTCATGAGGAAGGTTTCATTATGGACAACTTCTAGACACGTGGCACTAAATTCTCGGATATGATCTCTAGGGTCACTCTTTCCTCTATATTTGTCAAATTTTGGCACTTCAAATCTAAAGGGAAAGGGGACCATGTTCAAGCTCTTATTGAAGGGATATGGTGATATATCCTCCAACGAATAGTGTTTAGTGGACATCCATGTTTGGAGGTCCACTATTTGTTGTTGTAAGTTTTGAATTTGTTTAGTCAACGTGTCTAGAGGCATGGTAGAGTCAATGTATTTCTTGCTTTTGTCTATGGTTCTTTCCTCATGTGCGTTATCCTCATGGATTCTTTCTTCTTCTATTTCCTTCAATGCCGTGATGTCAAAGTCTTTGGGGAGCTTAACTCCTTGGTTTACTAGGTGGAGAAAGAATTTGCTAGGGTCTTGGTTGAGCACTTTGTTTATAACACGTTGGAACTTTTGGTCTTGTAGAGCTCCTTGAATGTCCTCATGATAAATCTCCTCATCACTGTCATGAGGAGAGGGGATAATTTTGTCAAATGTGCCCGCCATTTCAAGTTGTCTTTATTTTTGGGATCTAGTTAGGACCATGCAATGCGATTCGGGATGGGGTGTTGTGAGATTGGAAGCTTTGACAAGGTGCGTTTGGAGGTTGTGGTGAAGGGGATACTTGTGGTGATAAGATTTTGACAAGGGTTTTCTTTGATCTATGGTATCAAATGAATCGGTCGATACAAAATGATAGCCACAAATAAGGATGTTAGGAATCTGATTACTTATTAGGGACTAGTTTTGGCACCAACACAACTAGTGAAAGTTCGGAGAGAGAAGGATGATATATCCTGTTAGTGGAGACTTTACTAGTGATTGTTTGAGGTTGATATGTTCTAAAATTGCCTTGTTGTAACTTGGTTTTGATACTTTGACTTGGTTTTGGGAAGTTTTGTGAAGTTTTTGGATGAGGTGAGTGTTGGAAAAGTGGGTATGTCACGGAAATGAATGAGATAAGTGACTTGCACGATTAATCTAATCGGGGAAACTGAAACAATGCTGAAATGGGTGCTCAAAAAGATAATTGTTTTTCTTAGCAAATGTACATAATAGCTCACTATGACAAATGCGCAGAAACAAATGCGTAGGAACAGAGGGTAAATGCGCAGTAGCAGAGAGTAAATGCGCATATCTGGTGAAATATAAAAGTGCAGGAACAAACAATAAATGTGCAAGTCTGGTAAAGGATAAATGCACAGTAGAATAGAACAAAAGCACAGCATAATTGAATGGATGCACAACAATAGTCAAATGCGTGGTAGGATTGAACAAAAGCGCAACAGGAATGAATAAGTGTGCAACTCTATGTTTTTGGTTTTCTTTAGCTGAAAGTTGGTCTTTTTGATTTGATTTTTCAACTATGGAAAGAAAGACACATCACACACAGAATATTTTCATGATTTTTAATTTTTTTTTTAGATTTGACTTTTTTGACAAAAACAAGTACAAATCCTAGGATGGCAAGGGCAATATGAACTGAATTCTCACTTGGATTTCTCCAGCTATGCTATTCAAAGTGGATAACTTAGGAACTTGGGACATGGGCTCCCCCTTACAAGTGCACAAACTTCTCTGGTACACTAAGTTTTAGGTTCCCAAGGCTCGCAAACCTTAGGATTTCCCTGTTATCTCTACTATTAAATCGTAAGAATGTTAGTCGTCTTAGGAAGATGATAATCGCTCTTTTCGACACCGGTTTATAGGGGATTTTGGCTTCTAAAACAATGGATAAGTAGTAAGGGCAACCATTTGAGTGGTTATATGTGTGACAACGCTACTCTCTGTTATGGAGTCTCCCAACCTTCAAGGGTTGTGCCTTGGAGGGTTTTGGGGAGGTTGGTTGTCAGAATAACTAATCAACACTCGTTGCTTGAAGCTTTCGCCTCAAACACAATTTATTTATAGTGGATCAGAAGAGCTTGGCGTTAGCTCATTACCACTTAAGGTCATTCCCACTTGGATGGAAGGATATCCAAGGGCAAGCCTCTCTAAAGGAAAAACATGTGAAATGATAATTCTGGTATTTTGGTCACCCAGTTAAGGGGAGAGCATAGTCCTATTATCATTCCAAAATCATGATATACAATGGTTCTTTTCCCCTAGTAAAAAAAAGACTAAATGAGTTACTCTACTTGGGCACACACAAGATTTGTTAACTTTGAAAGAAGCAAATAGAAAGCAATGGTTCAATTTTAGATCCTCCTAGTTGAGACTATGTTTGAGTTGTTGGTGCAACAAGTTCAAATTACAATCTTCGTATTTAGATCTAGACAAGATTTGCATGAACAATCCAATTACTTTCCTTGCTAATTAGATCTATGATGTGAGTTAACAATGCAACTAAATGTCTAACCAACCCCTAACCTGCAAATCAGATCTGAGAATATTCTTGCGAGAGATGTTAGTGTTAGAAAAATCACAAGAAATATCTCAAGAACCCTGTCAGAACAAATGCGCAGTTACAGAGGATATATGTGCAGATATAGAGCACAGATGCGTAGTTACAGAGAATAAAAGTGCCAAAATAGGAAATAAAAGCACAGGTCATATATATGCGTTGATTCAGAGAACATATGTGCTAATTCAGTGAGTAAATGCATTGATTGAACAAATGCGTCGCTACAAAGAATAGATGCATGTTACTAGTGAACAGATGTGCAGAAACTTTTTGTGTACAGAACCTAACGCACAAAAACTCAATTTTGAGGTTAAATTGGGGGCAAGGCCCCACAGTGGGTGCCGAAAATGTTATCACAAAATGTGGAGCAATATCAATATATCAATAATATCCCAATAACTCAATGAAATGGAAATAATCAAGATTTAAAACACAAAGAACAATACCTTACAAACCTTTTTACTTCACAGCTTCCATTGGTCACCTATCTCAAATTGATCTTTCATATGTGAATGAAGCCCTCAGAAGATGCACTTCCTTACTTTTTTTCTTCAAGATGACAATAGAGAACGACTATGATAGTTCTTGCAATGAAGAGGATCTTCAATACAATGATAATGGTGATCTCAAGCTATGAATATGGTTTGGTACCAAAGGTGTGCCATGATTCCTATAGAGTAAGTTTATTGAAAACTTGGATGATTCAAATGGAGGAATAAGGGTTGTATTTATAGACTCGTAAGAGAGAAGATCAACGGTATAGAATGAACAAGAGGATCAACGGTTGAAGAAATTTGAGAGGATGTGCACGAATAGGAAGAGGACAAGTGTCTTGTTCCCTCATGCAACAAGAGGAGTTAACAGAATAGGATGAAGAGTTAACTGAATTAATTAATTAGTTAACAGAATAGATTAACTAGTTAATTGATTTGATTTATGAGTTAACTAATTAGACTGGAGGATAAAAAGGACATGTGGGTGAGAGAATAATTAATTAAATATTAAAATATTCAATTAAGTGTGCACATGGATTTGCATGAATTATTTTTTGTGTTAATTCACTTTTGGAGGAAAATAGAACAATTTAAATAAATATTTGGATTTATTTAAATATAGAGGATGACTTAAATTTAGAAGAATTTTAAATAATTTGGTATTATTTAATTTAGACTGATTTGGAGGATCTAATTAAATAATTTGGTATTATTTAATTTAGAATGACTTTTAGAAGAATTTGAGAAGACTTTAATTAAATAAATGATTTTATTTAATTTTGTGGAGGAATGTGAATCAAATAAATAAATTGATTTATTTATTTATTGACAGAGGAATTAAATGGAATAAATATTAAGAATATTTATTTAGATAGAGTCGTGTCATTTTTAGGTGTATACAATAGTATTTGGTGGAAGGAGGCCTAGTTAGAGAGAAATAGAAGAGGAAAAGTAAAGATTACCAGATGTGATTACATGGTGGACAAACTAAAGAAGTAGTTCATTCTTGTGGACTATGAGTTAGAGTTGTTGAAGAAACTACAAGGATTGAAGCAAGGTAACAAGTTTGTTAAGGAGTATACAGAGGAGTTTTCTAAGATTATAATCAGAACATGCCATGCAAAGGCCAACAAGATAAAGATAGCCCATTATGTTAATGGGTTGAGGCTAAGTATTCAAGAGGAGATGAGACTAGTAAAAATGACCACCATAGAAGATGCGTACCAGTTTTCCTTGAAGGTGGAAGAGAAGTTGAATAAAAGATTCAAAAGCAAGTAAAGAGGAAGAGGTCATGGCGAAAGAACTGGTGGAAGATCCTATGGAGGCCGAAATGAAGATCAAAAGAAAAGTAAAGAAGTAGGAACTAGTTGAAATCAGAAAGGAGATAATGCCTACCGCCCTTGTGACCAAAATAATGGTGAACAAAGAGGAAGAGGAAGAGGAAGACCTGGACAAGGACCTAGAAGAGGAAGTCTCAGAGGAACTTGTTTCCAATACGGAGAAGGACATCAAGCCTATGATGTCCCCAACATCAAGGAACGACAAATAGAAGACCTGAAGGTAATGCAAGAGTTGTACATGTAGATAAAGATGCACAATATTAGAATTCTAAGGATGTTGAAAGGGGAGAAACCCTAGTTGTCAGAAGAACCTTGTTAAATGAGGAGAAAGAACCAGATCAGAGGAAGAGTTTATTTTGCACAAGGCGTAAGTGTGAAGGTAAGTGTTGTGATATTATTATTGATAGTAGAAGCACTGATAATCTTGTCTTAGAGGAGATGGTTAACAAATTGAAGTTGATAAGGAGAAGGCATCCACATCCATATCAAATTGCATGGTTACATAAGGACCATAGAGCTTTGGTCAATAAGCAGCGTTTAGTCAAGTTTAAGATTAGAGACTACCATGATGAGGTGATGTGTGACATCATATCGATGGATGCATGTCATATGCTATTATGAAGGTCATGATAGTATGATATGTGTGTTGTCCATGATGGCCATGCAAAACACCTATTCCCTAACAAATGATAGAGTTTGTCATAAGTTGAGGCCCTTGAAGGAGGAAGAAAAGGTATGTAGAATTGTCATAATTTTCTTGGTAAATGGTAGGAAATTTTTGGATGGTATGAAGCATGAGCATCATTGCTTTGTGTTGATTCTTAAGATCAGCAAGGAGAAATCTGAAGATGTACCAGCAAAAGTCTTAGATCTGTTGGAAGAATTTTAGGACATGGTCTATGATAATGCACCAAAAGGTTTACCACCAGTGAGGAAGATAAGTCACCAAATGGATTTGATAGTAGGAGCTAGTTTGCCAAATAAGGCAACCCATAGAATGACTCCTACAAAGAATGAAGAGATAAACACACAAATTCATGAGATATTAAGGAAAGGACTGATAAGGGAGGGCCTAAGTCCATGTGTGGTACTTGCAATACTAGCACTAAAGAAAAATGGAGAGTGGAGAATGTACATATTCCCTAGCCATCAACAAAATTACAATCAAGTACAGATTCCCATTGCCAAGGACGGATGATATTATGGATAGCTTGAGTGGAGCCAGGTACTTTAAGAAGATTGATCTAAAGAGTGGATATCACCAGATCTGAATCAGAGAAGGAGTTGAATGGAAGACAACCTTCAAGACTAAGGAGGGCCTGTACGAATGGTTAGTCATGCCATTTGGGCTAACCAATGCACCGAGCACATTTATGTGACTCATGAACAAGGTACTAAAAGAGTTTTTGGGTAAATTTATCATTGCTATTCAGATGATATTTTGATTTTTAGTAAAACCTTAGAGGAGCACTTGATGCATGTTTGAAAAGTTTTTGAGAAGTTGAGGGAAGAAAAATTGTTGATTAATTTGAAGAAATGTAGTTTCGTGAAGGAGTTGTTGTACTTAGGATTTTTTATCTTGGTTGAGGGTCTTAAAATGGATCCAGAGAAGGTGAGGGCTATCATTGAATAGCCTACCCCAAGGATTTCTACAGAGGTACAATATTTTCATGGTTTGGTAAGTTATATAGAAAATTTATCAAGAATTTTAGTAGCATTTGTGTACCCCTAACTGAGATAATGAGAGGGAATACAAGAGAGTTTAAATGGACTATAGGAGAAGCCAAGAGTTTTGATACATTGAATCAAAAAGTCAAAGATAAACATATTTTGGTACTTCCTAATTTTAATAAGGTATTTCAGGTAGATTGTGATGCTAGTGGCGGTGTTATAGGAGTTGTTTTGAGTCAAGAAGGTAAGCCCATTGTCTATTTTAGTGAGAAGCTTAATGATGCTAAGAAAAAGTATTATGTTTATGATCAAGAGTTTTATGCTATAGTTCAGGCTTTGAATAAATGGAGACATTATTTATTGTCGAAAGAGTTTTTTTATATACTAATCATCAGGCTTTGTAGTATCTTAATAGTCAAGGAAAGTTAAATTAGAGGCACTTAAAATGGGTTGAGTTTTTGTAGAGTTATACTTTTGTTTTGAAGCATAGGAGTGGGAAGTCTAATAGAGTTGCAAATGCCTTAAGTAGAAGATAAATTTTGTTGACAGAGATGAAGATAGAGGTTGTTGGGTTCAATGAACTCAAGAATTTATACCCTAAAGATTTAGACTTTACAGAGGCCCAGAAGGCTTGTTTGGAGCCTGTTACCTTGGATAGGACGAGATGGTTGGATTATATAATCCAAGATGGTATGTTGTTCAGAGGAAGCCAATTGTGTATTACAAGGAGTTCCATGAGAGAGAACCTGATTAAGGAGAAGCATAGTGGATGGTTGACAGGACACTTTGGTCGAGATAAGACCATTACTCTTGTTAGTGAGAATTATTACTAGCCATAGTTGCATCAAGATCTAAAGAAATTTGTACAAATTTGTAGAGTATGCCAGATGGCCAAAGGAGTGAGTCAGAATATTGGGCTATATCAGCCATTACCTATACCAGAGGGACCACAAAAGGATATCAACATGGACTTTGTTCTTGGTCTACCGAGGACATGGAGAGGGCATGATTCAATATTTGTGGTGGTTGACAAATTTTTAAAGATGGCACATTTCATTCCATGTCATAAAACCAGTGATTATGTTCATATTACAGAGTTGTTTTTCAGAGAGGTGGTTAGACTACATGGTCTACCAAGGAGTATAGTTGCAGATAGAGATACCAAGTTTGTTGGGTATTTCTAGAGGACCTTATGGAAGAAGTTGAAGATTGAGTTGAAGTTCAATTCTCCACATCATCTGTAGACTAATGGATAGAAAGAGGTAGTGAATCTAAGTTTGGGAAATAGGTGCTAAGATGATTAGTAGGAGATAAGCCGAAGGGATGGGATTTGATATTACCACAGGTAGAGTTTGCTTATAAAAATTCTATCAAAAGGAATATTGGTAAATCCCCATTCCAAATTGTATATAGGATTAGTCTAAGAGATGCTTCTAAGTTAAGAATGATGAACAGAGGAGAGAAGACTAGTGGTGAGGCCGAAGACTTTGCAAAGCACCTGAAGAGCTTGCATGAAGAGGTACAACAACATATTAATAAAATGAATTCTTAGTACAAGGCTAAGTCAAATCAGAAGAGAAATTTTAAGGAATTCAAGGTTGGTGAAGTCATGGTTCACCTAAGGAAAGAAAGGTTCCTAATAGGGACATATAATAAGTTAAAAATGAAGAAATTTGGATCAGGCAAGATATTGAAGAAGCATGATTCAAGAAATGTATATGAGGTAGAGCTACTGAGTGGAATCAACATTTCCCTTGTGTTCAACATTGTTGATTTAACAGAGTATCATGAAGGTGGCATAGAGGATGGACCAACATAAGAACAATGGAGTATCTCGACATCTACTTCAAAGGAGGAGATAGAAGAAATATTAGATAGTCATGTGGAAAGAAGTACTTAGAACAAGAAATATGAAGAATATCTGGTAAAGTGGAAAGCAAGGCCTGTTGAAGATTCTTCCTTGTTGTCTAAGGCAGAGGTTGACCATTTGGGTTTTCCTCAAACACTTGAGATGTGACAAGGTCACTTCTCAAATTACCCTGGGTGTTTGATGCAGGAGCATCCAATGGTGTAAGGGCAATCTTGCATCACCCAAAAAAATGATGATTTTATTTTTTTTCCTTTTCAATTTTTGTATTTCCAGATACCCATTTGCTTGAATAATGATCCAGAACCTTTAAAGATTCCAAAAAGGCTAAGAATACTAGGACAAGTACTATTTTTAGTAACCCTATATCGGAGAAGCGGTTGGGCCCAAAATTTTCCCCAAAGATTCAAAATAGCAACATAAACATTCTTGGTAAATTTGAGCCCAAGATCATGTTTGGATTTCAAAATATTAAAGTTTAAGTTTTTGAGGTTCATGAAAAAAGTCAGGGAATCAATTTTGAGGCACTTAGAGGTTTCGTAACGTCCTGAAAATTGACCAAAAATAAAAATATCTCTATATGAGATATTTGTGGACCTTCATTTTTCCACGAGCTTTCCAACGCATCAAGCGATTTTTCAATTGGGCACCGGTTCAAAAGTTATGGCTCTTGGAAGTTGCGCTACCTAATTTCTCAATTTTAAAATTCTTTCTTTGGAAAAAGGGATAGTTGGGTTCATTTTGGCGCCTAAATGGGAGTTACACATTTCAGAGCAAGCTGAAATTAGGGAAATTACACTAAGTGGTGTAGATGCCTTTTTATAGCCCATTTTTTTATAGTTTCGGAGGCCGTGGGAGGAAGGGGAGTTATTGGCAAATCTTGTTCATGCAAATAAGGAGGTTAGTAGATATTAGAAGATATCTCCAGAAGGCTTTGTAAGTCAGATATTTCTATTGTAAGACAACCCATATTGTTGTGATAAGAGGGAATATGACCCTGGAAATTGTATTTTAAATTTGTAGCCTTTTACAAGTAAGCTTAATGAAGAGATTATGAAATAGTTTTCAGTTTGCTTAACTAATATTTCTTGAGATCTTGTTCGTGTCTATTTGAAATCTATAAATTGTTATATGTGTTTTGGGTGGAATCCACCCTCATCAAATAAATAAATCAAGAAATAAATTTATGACAAACTATCACATTCTTTTAAGAAGCCAATGAAACGTAAATTATTATTCAAAATTTTGTCCATCAAGTAAGTGCTTTTAATTCATATTGCATATGACACAAGCAAGGTTTTATTTAGTACATCAATTATATTTGTTAAGTAAAATAGAGAGAAAAAACTATAGGACACTTTCTTAAGTTTCTTTGCTCTAGGATTGGGAAGTAATGTGTTTTTTTGGGTGGTGCATATACAAGTTAACTATGTGGCCATTTTCTATTTCCTATTGCAATTACATGTCATTAAAATAAGGATTTTTATAGATTAAATAATCTTTTTGAGGTTTTTTGGTGGGTTTTCTTTCCTCCTTTAATAAAGCATAGTACTTGTGTATAACTTACGTCAACAATAGTGGGAAGATCAAGTAGATTATTAAGTAAAAGAGGTGGAGGAAACTCATTTCACATTTTTTGTGTTTGCTTTAGAACCCTACTTGAATTTACATAGGAAGATTCAATTAAAATATAATGCAAGTATAAAAAAAGAGAGATTGGCTTGAATTCTATACATAAACCCACTTAAATTTGTACCAAATGCTCAAAAAATACCACACTTAGAACTTTAATTCTTCTTTTTGTTATTTCTAATATGTTTGTCAGATCTCATTTGAACAAAATCCCCAAGCTCGAGACTCTTCAACACAATCTTGTCCACCAAAGGCACTACCCAAATTAAGGTCAAGAAAGTTCATAATATTTATGGACAATCTCCATGACAATGTCTATACACGTTTTCACACTCTAAAAGTTGTCAAAATCGGAAGCACAGTCACCAATTGGAATTTCTAAGGATAAACAACTCCTTAGCTACTCCCACCATCTCCTCATAAAGCTATCGACTTCCAATTGCCAGTTTATGCTTCTGTATATGCATCTTAAGAAGTAGTCTCATGGAGTCGTTATTGTAGGCACTAAAACGTGCATGGGCCTACATGGTAATCTCATGATGAGATATAGTCCTAAACATGTACATGTAAGCATTTAAATATGACCTCTCAACAACATTCTTCTTGGAGACACGTGGATCAAAGTTCTTCACCTTGTTCATGTCTTCCCAGTCCCCTAGCTAACCCTCCTAGGTCTTGTTTCTTCATCATTCACCCTTTGTTGAAAATTCATTTTTGTTGCTTTCCAATACTGTTGTCTTGACCTATTGACATTGAAAGATGGGAAATTCACTTTCCCTATTCTCCTTTCATCCATTTCAACCTTTTAAAGGCCTCCAATTGACCTCCCAGACTATTCCCCATCATCAGTTTCATCCCTTTGTTCTTCTTTTCTGGGTCACCACATTTTATTTCCAAATCCCCCCTAGGTGACCTTGAATCTCCCTTCGGTGAACCTAGATCCCCTTGGGTGACCTACCCTATTAATCTGGGTGACCTATTGTGTTTTAACATGCATGTTTCTCTTCAGTTTAGGCCCAAATTAGATTTGTTTTTTCTCTAGTTTGCATGCCTGTTCGACCCTAACTGAGCCTAGTCTATTTCTAACTCCTATACTCCCAATCACTCTATTCCTAGCTCCAAAAAATTATTTCTCCATTCCTCTTTGAGTGGTAAGCTATCAAGCCCAATTCGCTCCCTAATCAGGCCTATTCACTTCCTACTCAACCCTATTAACTCATCAATCAATGGAGTTAACTCTTCAATAAACTCCACCATTTGTGAGCTCTCTCAACCTATAAATACCCCCCTCCTATATGAATTATGGGAGGCAAATTCATTGTTGCACACCCATTCACAACTTTGCTTTTTGCTCTCCATAGCATGCTTATGATCTTAACAGGACTTGTGAGCCTTTTTCTTTCTTAATATAGTTGCCAAGGTTTCAAAAGCTTCAATAGTGTTGTTACTCTCATCAAATTGCTTTCAAAAAAGCAAATCCATAGTGCTTAAATAGCTTAAATATCATAACTCATTCATCATAGGTTTCATTGCTCATTTTCAAATTAATTACTACTTCATCCATGGATGTTGCTAAGAGGAGTTCCACACTACTATAGAGGAAAGGAGGTTGCCACAAAAGGACTTCTAAGGATACGCCAGACTCATGTGCCAAAGAAAATATAAGTTTTTATGCTTTCAATTAGTTAATTAGATCACACTATTGCTCTTGGAGAAGTAATCTTTGCATTGCTCTTTCCTAGATAGGATTTATTTTAATTTAATTAGATTGATTCATTGTAGTTCAAAGATTACATTTCAATTTCTAGATTATATTCAAAATTCATCGCACAAAATACCAAGAACACAGGATTAACTGCATTTGAAAAACTCATATTAATTGCATTCATATTTCCCTTCATAATTAATTAGATCACTTTTATTATTCAATTTGGAAAAATGAACCAAAAGTTATTTTGTATTCATATTAGTTGCATTTCATAGAAAACACAAAAATATTAGGAAACTTAGAAAACTAAACCCTCGATCCCATCATGAGGTACATGTCAAGTCAAACAAGGTCAAACCCTTGATTCCATCACAAGGTACATTTCACACTCAATAGTCAAACGAAAGAAAGACAACCCTTTGACTTAAATAAAACTCAACACAAGTCAATGTAAGTCAAACTAGATCAATGCTTAGTCAAACAAACTCTCTCCCAAGAATTCAATGTGCCCAAGGATTAGAGGAAATTGGATTAAGGCTATTCTTGAAGGCATAGACAAAATCCACCAAAGACCACAACATGCACAACAAACCATAGAAGAGTAAGAACACGCTCGTAGGATCTTCCAACAAAGAGATATCATACGACAATGCATTCAAATAAGCAAGGATAGGTTACAACACTCCAGACTCATCAATGAGAAAAATAGTCTACCCTTGAGGTGTTGGAATCTAAGAAATCCCAATAGGAGACATCTAATTAGTGACCCTCCAGGTCATTAATTTGTTGGCAAGAGACACTGCTCTGATGAAGAATTGCATGTTGTCATTGATGACAAAAAGGGATTTCACTGGCATGACAAAGAGACATTACTCTGGAAGGCCAACTTGGTTTGGCAACAAGGCATTAAAGTATTCTGTTCGGAAGGCTAAAATGACTAAGTATGGATAGTATACAGAGTAAGTGACAGAGATTGGGTCAGTATATCTCCACAGTAGAAGATCATTATATGCGGTTCAGGTATGTTGTTCATAGCTATTTGATGATGTTATGTTCCAATGATCAAGACCTGACTTCCTTCAGAAGTCATACTATGAAATATCTAAGTCTGGGTGAACAAAACTAAGACAGGAACAGTGCACAATGCCTAATAAAAAGGGTCCGCATTTCTCCACAGTTGCATATTTTGTCTTGCAGTTCTGGAGGTATGCTAAGAGGTCAAGAATGAATGTTGGTTATGAACCCTTGAGTCCCCTGTGGTCCGCAGTGAGAGTTTTGATGTGACAGATGAATTGGGTCAAGCATGTTCTTAAGAGACAAGCCTACAGGCTGCTAGATCTCTATGCAGAGAAGATATATTGTTTGAATAATAAATCTAAGTGGTTGTATAATTGGTGCCGACCTATAGGAAGATTATTATATGTTTGGTTTGGTCCGCATTACTGTTTGTACACATGATCAAGCCGACAAGGTAAAATACATTATATACACGCTTCATGTCTGGCTTGCCGACCTGATTATTAGATGAATCTTGTTGTGGATATAAATACTTGATGGATTAAGGTATTGAGGTAATGGTGACATGTGTGGTGTGTGCAAATTCAAAGTGTGAAGGATTATGAGAAGAGTGCATAGCCAAAAAACAAACTAGGGCAGAAAATAGAGTATATGTAGAAAAGTTAAGAAGTAGGGCAGAATAAATGAAGACCTTTGAATCCGTGTATTGAACCTTCAATGGAACTGTGATCCAACATATGGTAGATGCATTTATAGTAGTTCATCTTCTTCCAGTGAGCCAATCTTTCTTCTTTCTTCTTTCTTCTATATTTCTTTCTCTATGGACAGTGAGTCCACCTGCAGTGAACATTTCTCTGGGTAGTGAGCCTTTTGTAATCTAGTATTGTTATTATAATATATTGTGAGCTAACACTCACCATGGTTTTCCCTTTTGGGGTTTTCCATGTAAAAATCTTGGTGCCATGTGTTATGTCTTTATGGTTTCTATTCTTATGTTTATTATGCTTTCATGTTATTAATTTTGGGAATTGGATTAATGAACATGTTAAGAAGTGGTTTTGAGGAATACTAATTCACCCCCCCTCTTAGTATTCCTTACTTTCAACAATTGGTATCAAAGCAAGGTTCCTTGGAAGAAGCCTAACTGCTTGAGGAAGATCTGGGAGAGTTCACTCATGGCTGCCAGAAGATATGGAAGCTTTTCATATGAAAATAATGTTGAACTGGAAGCAACTCTTATTGATCTTGAAAAGTCTGAACCAGAAATCAGGGATCTGAAGGATAACATACAATAAGTTGGTGAATGCATTCTAAAACTGAAAGAACAAGTCAAGAAATTCAAAAAAAAAACCAGAGATGTTAGTGAACAATTGATATAAGCAAATGAAACCCTGGATGATTTGAAAGTGGGAGTTATAGCAAGAGCTAAAACAAAAGAAGATCTAAATATGATGATAAAAAGCAACTTAGAAGAATGTGCTAAACTTGAAAAAAAATTTGTGAACCTGAAATCAGACTTGGAAAAAGCTAAGAGCTATGAAGAAAAGTTCAAGATAAGTTCTTCAAAACTTGATGAGATGATTGCTAGTCAAAAGAGTTCTGGTAACAAGAAAGGTTTGGGATTTGAGAAAAGAGAAAGTTCAAACTCATGTCAAACAAACATTGTGTTAAAGTAAAACAAAGGGAACCAGTTTAAAAATCAAAGAAGAAGACCTAGAAGACCTCCGGTAAGACAACCAAATACTCAAAGGTACCCATCTTTCAATGGCCATTGTTTTAATTGCAATAAGTTTGGTCATAAAGCTACCCAGTGTAGGGGTAGAATAAATCAGAATGTTCAATCATTCTCTGGTCAATGTTTCAATTACAAGAAAATTGGTCATAGGTCAAATGAATGCAGAAGTCTGGTAAGAAATGGTTCTTACAATGCAAGGAATACTCAATCATTCAATGGAAAATGTTTTGCATGCAATAGATTTGGACATATGGCTAATCAATGCAGATCAAATCCAATCAATAGAAGGAATCAAGGACAAAGGAATGTGGTATGCTACAATTGCAATAAGTTTGGACATATTGCAAGATTCTGCAGAAGCAGAATTGTAAAAGGAGACTATCCTACAAAGAAGAGGAAAATAGAATCGAGAGAAGATAAAGGCAAGAACAAGATTGATCCAGTGGAAACCAAGAAGGAAATGAGCAAGGTATGGATTAAGAAAGATGTTGATAATATCAGGGATGGATCCACACCAATTTCTGGTGCAGATACTTCCGAGCAAGGAAGTAGATTGTGAGCTCTGGCTCAGGGGGAACTGCAATGAAAATCTTAATCCCCCAGCCAGATAGTTAGTGTTGAGATCCAGCACAAATATTTGTTGAAAGGATTCATATGACAGATCTTTTGAAAGAAATTCTGGAAGAAAAGGATCAAATGTGGAACATTGCGAAGCAATCCTAATAGACTACATTCTGTAAAAATGTGTTTGACAACTTTTTAATAGTGGCATTTATGACGACTTGGTCATCCTTGTAAAAGATAAAAAATAGCTCATTTGACAGATAATTCACTTTGTATTCCACCTTTAAAGTGTCTAGGAAAACTAAAAGCAAGAATCCAAGTGCTTGCAGAGTTTTCCAAAGCAATCCAAATCAAGTCGATTTCAAGCGAAGAAAAACCCTAATTTGGCGAAAAAGGTATTTACAACTTAAAAACCCTTCTGTGTAGTTTAAATTATTTTGGAAGATGTTTACTCCCCAATTAATCGAGATAACGAAAAAGCCCCACCCCAAGTTCAAGAAACATTTCTTCAAACCACCGGAAAATGATTCTGTAGGGGCATTCTCAATTACTCCTCATGGAATTATGCACATGGAAGATGTTAGGACATATATTCATACCAACTTAGAGGAATATGATCACATGAATCTTGGCAAATTATACTTTGATGAACTGACTACTATTGATGTTGAGTTGAAAGATGAATATAAAGTTCTAGGAGAAAAGAAATTGGACACCTGGTTGGATTTTCCTGTGATCCCAAATGATACATGGGTTAAGTTCATTCTAAGTAGAATTCATGATGAGTTTTTGTGGTTCGATGAACCATATATGATTACTAAAGAAGCTATCAAAGTTGTCACTGGCATGAGTTCCTCTGGGAGGATTCTGGGTGAAAAGAAAATTAAGAACAATTTAGTAATGCAATTAACAAGGGCCAAATTTGATAAGAAAGCTCTCACAGTAAATGATATTAAGGATCCGACTGTCAGTTTTGCATCAATGATTATTGGATACAAAGTATACTTTTCCTACTCAAAAAATGATATGTCTGCACCAGCTATATACACAGCTTATGACATGGTAAAAAATAATACAGATTATAACCTATGTGAATTGCTCCAGAGTGAATTAATGGAGAACTTGAAAAGAACAAAAGAGACAAATTATCCCTTCAAATATGGAACTTTGATTACTTGTCTACTCTTCTACTTCCTGAGAGAGCTACCTAGCTTGGGAAGCATTGTCTGGTTTGATCACACACTAGCAGTAACTCAAATAAGAAATCACCTGCAATGTTTGGGAAATGCAGACAAACAGAATGAAATTTTATGGGGATACTTCATGAACTTTCAAAAGAGAATGTTATGCAGGGTCTGGATACCTAAAAAGATAGTGATAAAATATGAAAATGACATTGTATTCATGGTGAACAAAGACAAATGATTCATGGAAGATGTGGAACCAAGAACTGCATGGGTCCCTCCATTAGGGTATGAAGTTGCAGAAGATATCCTAACTGAATTAGCTGATGAACTACTGAAGAAACCAAAAGATCTCAAAGAAGACAGGTTTGGAACATTCAAAGAATTATTTATGGAATATGAGCATTCAGCAAAAATTTATGATGAACAAACAAGCGAGGTAAAAACCAAATCAGAAAATTCAAGACCCTTAAAAGCTCCAGTGGAATGGAAGTCAAACACTCCTGATAGAAAAGATGAGAAAGATGAAAAGAAAAAACATGTATCTAGTCCCAAGAAAAGGACAAGGATCTCATCCAATATAAAAGCCACTATCAAAGTAGAGAAAGAAAATCCAATAGAAGAAAAGAAAAGAAGGAAAGTTACACTTAGTGATTAATATGCATCAAGAGACACTGTTGCAGACCAAATTTCAACTGACTATGCTAGAAAGTTTTTTGAAAAACAACAAAGTCTACAGATTCCAGATTCACCCAAGACTCTATAAGGACCAATAAATATGGCTTCTATGTCTCCTGTGGAGAAATTCAAACTAGTATTAATCATGCAAGCTAAGGCTCAGGAAGAAATGCTGAGAACATATATATAGGACAATGAACTCATTGATGAGACATCAAGTATTCTGGAGAAGCTAATGCCCTCATACCAAAAAGATACATCAGTATCATCAACTGCTCATCTCAAAGGACTAATAAATTCTGTAAGTACTCATTTTGAATCCTTTGAAAAATCTGTTGATATTAAGGTTAAAAAGGAATATGAAGACAAAAGAATAGCAGTATCAAAAACAAAGTTAGACAGTGACAAAATTTTGTTAGAAAGCAGCATCAAGAATATGTTAAATGTAATCAAGGAAGCTTGTGATATATATAAATTTTGTTTGTCTTGGCATGAAACCACTAAGGAAATAGATGAGAAAGTCAAAAGCATGGAGCTTCAACTCACAAATATTTCTAAGACCTTTGATCCAGCAGCTGACTCAATCAGTTACATAGAAACACAAGTTGAAATTATTCAGAACAACATAAGTAGTCTTCTCAACAGACAAGAAGAAATTAAAAACAAAATGTGTTTTCTAAGAAGGATATTAAGCTTAAAATTTGAGATCATGGCAAATCTTGCAGCAGAAGCGCAGGTGGCTTCACAAATTGACACACCCTCTAATGTGCAAAAGGTAGAAAAATCAGTCTTTTTGATAAATGGTCACATTCAAATTTTAGAAAGAGCCAAGAAAAGGTGGGATGAAGAGATTACACAATTAAAGATTGTGTATAAGGATATCCTCTCACCTACAACTAATTGAGTTCAAGATTGTATGTGTACACATGCGGCAGAGTATGACAGATTCACAGTTTTGACACAATTTTGACTTTTTGAACATACACCTTTTGTTAGGAATTTATAGGTCTAATTAAACCAATTCCACATAACCCAATAGGAGAAACAAGATGTAGAAACAACCATAATGCAAAGATCAAATGAACAATCCACAAGATAACACAAGATATACCTTGGGAAAACCCTCAAGAGGGAAAAACCCAGCCTCCAAAAGCATCCACGCTCAAATGTATTATGCAGCAATAAATCATTACAATACAATCCATGAGCCTGCATGAATACCTCTGAATCCATCAAGCACCTCCAATGTATCCTCGATGTGTACAAGCATGAATCCACACATCACCTACCATACTTCAAAATCTACACTTACAAGAGAGAGCTCAATACAATGACAGTCTCTCACAAAACCTCCCATTCAGCTATAATGAAATATCCAGCCAACGTCAAATAATAATATTGTGCTTGCTTTTATAATATAAGCTCACACATTACATTGAGAAAACCATGTGCCCCAAAACTATGGGTAACACAAAACCACTGACCCCACATTTGACTATTGGTACTAATTTTCCCAATGAATCAAATAATACAAATAATATCCTAATGTTACAATACAACATAAAGTGGTCCCCGAATAATTACCTAGTGTGATTAACCACACCACCTAGGTGCATCACAACTAAATAATTATTTAATTACAACATTACAAAATATATCAAATTATGCAATGGTGTACAAAACCATATCCCAACATTCTCCCACTTGTTGTATACATTACATAAGGGCCAATCAATGAAATACATCATCATAGGCAAACATGAAATCACATGAATCTCTAGAATGCTCTCGTACTCCATCAAGATATCTGCAATAAAATCAAAGTGACCACCATCTCAAGAAATAACTCCTGTCATCCTCCAATGTGCCACCTATGGAAGAAAAGGAACATGCCAAGGTGAAGATGCACCAATCCAAAGAACACAAGCATCAAATCCAAGTGATAACATAAGGCTCCAAGTTGTTGTCAAAGGTAAAAAACCCACATGACTAGAAATAGCACCCACAACATATGCTAATACATCCAACCATCCATACCTCATAGGTATCAACAACATCAATAAATGCATGCCAATAACATATCCAACCCATATACCACAATCACAAGCTCCATGTATAAAACCTGTCAATGAAGAACACATACGTCCAGGAACTCCCACTGCATGGGTAATGTCAAATCTAAAAATAGATCCATGGCATACCAAGTCTATCAATTAATACTCCAACCAAGGTGCGGCTAAGCAACAAGCCAATGTAGTATCAAGAACAATCACAATGATCCACACATGCATGATAAATCGCTACATACTCTCTCACAACATGTCACCATGACTATCCCAAGTCCAACCATATCAACATGATCCTCCAGGAAGTAGCCATAAGACAAAGAGAGAAAACCTTTAAATCATAATGTCCTTCTACAAACACCTTAAAGTGCTAAACTGTGTCACGTATGATCTCCTCGACAACCCCAAATGAAAAGCCTCAACAACACCCAACCATTCAATCTCATAGGACCAAATGAACATATGTGACATATAACCAACATGGATGTAATCCTCTCTAATCAAGGTAGATCAAACTCATAACCATTCCATAAACATGAATAAGCCCAATCACATCTCCTAAACTCCTCATAATGAACATCATAAATCAAACCATATGAACAAGGAGATAGCCATGCTAATATCCCTCAAATGAACCCTCCAGAACCAATAACTGTAGCTCAAGATCCATATCTATGAGAAGATGAAATATAAAGTAAAATTATAAAAGGATGGGCAATACCTCATAGATGATAAATTGTTGAGTAGACCAAGAGGGGGAATGAGAATGCTCCTCCAGGATACACCAAGCCAAAATGACTCTCTCCAAGAACAGTCTCCTCTAAGTCTATAATGCACTCACATCCATATCCAAGTGTAAGGCTCCTCGGTCTATCTATTGAAACATCCAAAGAGTAACTATCTCAACAAGTGTCTCTAATCACAAGAGAACTCCAGCCTCACCTAAGTCTCCAAGTATCCATGAACACTTGTAACTAACCAATACATGCCAAACTCCAAATGCAACATAGCACCATCATGAAGTAATCAAGTAAATAATCAAAATACTCAATATCAAGAGAACAAACAAGACCACTGTCAATGCTACTACTGTACATCTGCATAATCAAGAAGCCCATCATGAAATCATGATCTAACCATCTCCTCGTAAGAAGATCACATGCAACAATGCATACATCTTATCTCAAGAGAACCTGTATCATGCCAAAACTCTAATCTAGAATCAAGAGCTCATCAAGACACAATATCAACATCTCAAAATCAAGGATAAACATGCCATCACTGACAAATCATAAACCCGACACCTCAACCAAAGACTCAAAGGAGTCCTCCATGTTAAACCAAGATGTCAACATCTCCAATCATATGAAGATAACCATCTACTAACAACTGAATTGAAAATGTCAAAGAACTCTCACAAACAAGAGCTCCTCCATGACACCAACATCCACTGTAGAAGATCATCCATCACGTATGATGAATCCAACATGCTGTCAAAGCTCCCACTGAACCGTGATACTAAGCTATCCATGACAACAAAGTAACCATCTCCTAAATGAAGGTTATCCATGGCCCCAAACCAATCAAGGAATCCCACTATATCATCAATGGCTCCCAAAAGGTCTAGTGAACCAAAAAATTCCAAACAAGAAGATAAAACTAGCACTGTCAAAAGATAACATAGAATCATGTATCCAAGCTCTCCATGACATCATGATAAACATGTTGCAAGTCCCATCAACTGACTATACAGACACTCTAATCATCCATCCTCTCATCCCAAAGCAACATACTAATGTACAAATGACCACATACAAGGCTAACTAACAAAATCTACATGAACACTAAATCAATCTGGTGGATATAGACAGTCCACATTTGAGTCATCCCACTGTAACTAAATAGATGATCAGCCTACAAAACTACATAACTCGTAGATACAAAACAAATGTAACATGCAAACTCATCATCACACTAGTAATATGCAAACTGAGATATCAAACAAGACAACTCATAGACTCCAAGACTCAAACACCAAATCAATGCTATATTCAATTTGCCAACAAGTCCACAAATGAGTAACCATAGTCAAGGAACTAATCAAGCATCCAAGAGATAAGAACAATCCCCTAAAACAACACCACAACACCACCTATAATCATGAATTGAACATCATAGCCCACACCTGTCAATCGCATACATGATCATGTCATGCCAATGCAAAAGTGTAGCTGCATATCCATGATGCCATAATCATTGTCATCATTGTACCTATACTCAACTCCCACTGAAATGAGACTCCAAGTCTCATACGAGTATCAACCATGTCCTCAAACCAGAAGACAACTTGTACCTGTCTCCATCAAAGTCTAAACTCTGAAAACACCTGTAAACCTGTATCAGGAAGCACCAACTCCAAAAACCTGTTACACCATGTTGATGGTCTCATAGCAACATGCACTCCCTCAAGTCTGTGCCAAAAAATCCATCTGAATGCACTCATAAACGCACTCTGAATCTCAGGCTCCTACAAGTGATCAAACAATTATCAAACTCTCTCTACACACCAAACTAAAAATCTACATGATCCAAACTGTAGTACACTACAAGAGCTCTCCAATGCCTATCTGAAATTAAAAATCTGACTTCGTATGCAAAAGTTATGAGCATAAAATTGTACCAAAGCAAAGCGGGCTTCAGGCACCAAATTCTGACACAAACAACAAAATCTGGTCATGAAACTATACCACTATGTATTACTTGGAGAGAGCTTTCCGACGCCTATAAGAAGTCAAAAAACTGATACCGTATGTGAAAGTTATGCCCCTCGGAAGAAAAGACACTCCTAGGGCTAAAAGTGGACCCCTGGTGGGCCCCTAGTACACTGTTGACATCATCACTAACGCAAGCATGAATGTGCACTGGCTGGACATAGGTGGGTCCCACTATGCTGACTGGGTTGGCATCATTTGTCTTCGATGGGCAGATTTGAAAAAGTTTTCAATTTTGTCTTGATTTTCCATTGGACTCCAATTTGCATTACCAAAGAGGTTTAAATGTTTTTTAATAAAGTTTGAAATTGAAATATTTAATTCACTGCCATTACACTTTATCCCATCCCCAGCCTTAAACTTCACCGCCCACTTTTAATAAAACAAAGTTTAATAATATTTTTTTTTTAAAGTTTTGGAAAGCCTAGCTGCCTTGGGCACCACGGCCCAAAGGTCGACGAAGGGAATGGGGGCACCGGTGGGGCCGACTGACGTACACCGGCGATACCCGCTAGTACTCCTCTTTGCAAGGGCAGGGTACGGGGTTCTACAGACCCCCCCCTCCCCCCCTCAAATATATATATATATATATGTGTGTGTGTGTGTGTGTGTGTGTGTGTGTGTGTGTGTACACACACACACACACACACACACACATATATATATATATTTTTCCCTTTTCAAATGCATCTTGAAATTGATTTTTCATTCTATAGTTTTTTTTTTAAATTTTTTTTTATCGAAATTTCTTTTCAAACTATAGAAAGGTGCAGGATTTTTTTTTTAAATTGCCTCTGCAACAAAAAAATTGTACGACGTTCCTGGGAGGGGCATTTTTTGCTTTTTCTCACTGTAACCAAACCATGGCAAATTTTATATGAATCTTTGTCTCTTGGGCCTCCTGGACTCAATGGTGAGGTTCATTTTGTCCCAGGATGTCATCTGTGAAATTTCCTCCTCAAAACCCTCATGAAGCCAAACCAAAAAAACCCTCTTTAGCCATGATTTTTCAATCACTCGATCTACAACATGCACAACAAATCTCTAATACCCAAAACCCCTAATCTGCAATACAACTTGTACAAAACCTTGTAATGTCCCAAATCCTTACATGCATTGCCATGGCTTCCATTTTTCACCTGATCTACACACACAAGGGTTATACACATCCAGTGAGCTCACACCTCCCTCAACCATAAACATGGCTCTGATACCAATTGTTAGGAATTTGCAGGTCTAATTAAACCAATTCCACATAACCTAATAGGATAAACAAGATGCAGAAACAACCGTAATGCAAAGATCAAATGAACAAGCCACAAGATAACACAAGATATACCTGGGAAAACCCTCAAGAGGGAAAAACCTAGCCTCCATATAATAATAGAAATAATATCCCAATGTTACAATAGAACATAAAGTGGTCCCCAAATAATTATCTAGTGTGATTAACCACACCACCTAAGTGCATCACAACTAAATAAATACTTAATTACAACATTACAAAATATATCAAATTATGCAATGGTGTACAACACCATATCCCAACACCTTTACCATTGATATCAAAGGGGAAGAAGAAGACCAGTGAAAAATGGGCAAACATCTAAAGGAGAGAAGAAATACAGAGTAAGGGGTCACTAAGTGTTGCCATCAATGCCAAAGGGGGAGATTGTTCGCAAGAGACACTGCTCTGATGAAGAATTGCATGTTGTCATTGATGGAAACAAGGCAAAGGGATTTCACTGACATGACAAAGAGACATTACTCCAGAAGACCAACTTAGTTTGGCAATAAGGCACTAAAGTATTCTGGTCCGGAAGGCTAAAATGACTAAGTATGGACAGTATACAGAGTAAGTGACAGAGATTGGGTCAGTATGCCTCCACAGTAGAAGATCATTATATGTAGTTTAGGTATGTTGTTCATAGCTATTTGATGATGTTATGTTCCAATGATCAAGACCTAACTTCCTCTGAAATTCCTACTATGAAATGTCTAAGTCCGGATGAACATAACTAAGATAGGAATAGTGCATATTACCTGAGAAAAAGGGTCCACATTTATTCGTAGTTGCATATTTTGTCTTGCGGTTCTGGATGTGTGCTAAGAGGCAAAGAATGAATGTTGGTTATGAATCCTTGAGTCCCCTGTGGTCTGTAGTGAGAGTTTTGATGTGATAGATGAATTGGGTCAAGCATGTTCTTAAGAGACGAGCCGATAGGCTATTAGATCTCTATACGGAGAAGATACATTATTTGAATAATAAATTTAAGTGGTTGTATGATTGGTGCTGACCTATAGGAAGATCATTATATGTTTGGTTTGGTCCACATTACTGTTTGTACACATGATCAAGCCGACAAGGTAAAATACATTGTATACACACTTCATGTTTGGCTTGCCGACCTGATTATTAGATGAATCTTGTTGCAGATATAAATACTTGATGGATTAAGGTATTGAGGTAACAGTGACATGTGTGGTGTGTGTGAATTCAAAGTGTGAATGATTATGAGTAGAGTGCAGAGTCAAACAAAAAACAAGGGCAGAAAATAGAGTATATGCAGAAAAGCTAAGAAGTAGGGCAGAATAAATGACCTTTGAATATGTGTATTGAACCTTCAATGGAACTGTGATCCAACATATGGTGGATGCATTTACAACAGTTCATCTTCTGCTAGTGAGCCAATCTTTCTTCTTTCTTTTATCTTTCTTTCTCTGTGGACAATGAGTCCACCTGCAGTGAGCATTTCTTTGGGCAGTGAGCCTTTTGTAATCCAGTATTGTTATTATAATATATTGTGAGCTAACACTCACCGTGGTTTTTCCCTTTTTGGGTTTTCCATGTAAAAACCCTGGTGTCCATGTGTTGTGTCTTTATGGTTGCTATTCTTATGTTTATTCTGCTTTCATGTTATTAATTTTGGGAATTGGATTAATGAACATGTTAAGAAGTGGTTTTGAGGAATATTGATTCACCCCCCCTCTTAGTATTCCTTACTTTCAACAATAATTATCTCCACCACAACAGTCCTTAAACAATCTCATCAAATATCAATCCATACTAGGCCCATAGATTGGCCAACCACCCTTCGTGGAGTTCTATCTCCATGTGAACGGAACCACCCCCGAGTCTCACCTCCACTCAACTGGCTTTTGCCACAAGAGCGAGAGTGACTTGGAGGTTGCCTGTAGAAAGGAGAGGGGTTCATGTGTGATATCAAGGTTGTCTCATTCACGTTGTGCTTGAGTCATGTTTCAGAGCATACATATTTTGGTGAACCTGACATGAAGAGTAAAACCTCTTGGTAGATCTTTTCATGTTCCCATTGATCCAATTTGCTTTCATCGCCATCACTTTCATTTTTATTATCACTCCCACCATCTTCATTCATTACATTTATTTTGTGGTGTCTAAGGCACCCTCGAATATGATGGAATCTGAAGCTAACTAAAGGGAAATTTCCTCCAAAGAACTTGAGATACCCTCTTTTGACATGTGCCACCTAATCCAATAGAACCAATTACCAATTTTTTTGACTACGAAGACCCCAATTATGAAAATGATAGAAAAGAACCATGTTGATCTCTCATATTCAACAATCCCACATGGGAACAAGGAACTGTGATTCAACCTATTCAGTCTGGAGCACCCAAGGTGCTCATGAGGTCAAAAATCCATGAAGTGGATCAACCTTCAACAAGTTACACAACTACACATTTAGACGACGAAGTAAGACACCTAGAAAGAAATTTACAAGAGGCTAGAGAGGCTCAATAAGCCTTGTGTGTTTCTTGATGAGAAGAATAACAATAGAATGCTCTAAGAGAGAAACTAAGTGGAGTCTACCATGAAAATCCACAAAATGGAAAAATACAAAAAATAGGAGGTTACTCTTATAGACCTCATAGCTACACTAGTTCAACGAATCATGACATTAGAGGCAACGTGGATTGAGAAACCTCTTTAGGAGAAACAAACACAGACACATGACAATACTCACAACAATAGAATGGAACAAGATCAGGGGGTATCTCAAAACCCCCCATACTTAAAATTTAACTAGTGAAATAGAAGTAATGAAACCTTACCAAATAGAAATCATATGATGCAAAACTTTCAAAACATTCAAAATTATTGACCAAATCACCTCTCTACGTTTGGATATCAAAATCCACCAATGGGGTTGATGCTCTCAACCCCACAATCAAAAAGTGCATTCTTAGGAACATATCTTGAATACCTAAAATAACCTCTTAACCATGCCATACAAAATGTATTGCCACCATGACCCCTCTCTGACTTACCAAAGTTCAAGGGCACAAGAGATCCTAACTCTCACACTAAAGACTACACAACTACAACAAGAGAACTCCTTCCTTGGGATGGAGTTGTTGCAAGAATTTTTCTAAATTCACTTGAAGGGATTTGCCTTAGATTGGTACTATTGATTACCTAAGGCTTCAATCCACTCCTTTTTCTAATTTATAGGAGAGTTTTCCATGTCATTTGAAATGAATAAACTCATCAAAATAGGGATTCGTGAATTTCTAAATATGAAACAAGATGAAAACAAATCAGTGGCACATTTTGTTACACGATGGAGGCAAGTGCTCTACTCATCAACAAGTACCCCAAACATGGAACATAGAGGATTATGTGTCCTTTTATTTCACACCCTTAATAGGGATACTCGAGAGGAAGTGTAGAAATTACCTTACAAATCCTATGAGGAAGCTCTAGAGAGTGCCTTACGAATTGACCAAGTTTCCATTGATGGTGGGCAGAGAAATTATGGCACAAACAAACGAATAGTGATGTAAACTAACAACAATGGTGGAAACAACACCTACATGATCAAGATTTTGAAGAACAACAGAAATGCAACTACGTATTGGGTGACAGATCAAACCCCACTAAGAAACAAGGTGAGAGATGACTATAACAGAAGGGAATATTTTCATCCAAATGTTAAGCAATAGATCGAAATCGTAATAATGGCTATTACGAAAGAGATAATTAATATCCATGGATTTGAAATTGGAACGATAATAGATACAAACGTCCCCCTTATGAATACAACCAATTTTGTTCTTTCCATAGGACAAGGGGGCATAACGCTGAAGTATGTAGAGAATATAATAGGTTCATCACAAGATTACTTGAAGATCAACAATGATTATATATTTAAATGTTCCTAAACCCATAAGAGGTTACAACAAACAATAATAACAACAAAAACCCAACACAATCACCTATCGTGCCATAGAATGTAGATATGAAAATCTTCCAAGACTCCTTTCCAACACATAGGAATAATGTAACGAATGATCACAATGCAATGAATTTAGGATCAACTAATCTTCCAAAAGCCTCAGATATAAATATACCTATGCAATTGGGACCAAAAGGAGAGGCAAGAATGTTAGTATTAGTGGAGATATTACATCAGGAAGACACTAACCCAATGACAAACAGAGAATAAAACTTCATGAAGAGATAGTTTCGGTCATAAAACCAATGCCTACCCCATTTGGACCATACAAATTAATCAAATATCTAAAGAATACCTATGCCCACATCTCTTTTATATATCTCCTTAAAAATTTTCCATCACATTGATCAACTCTTTTACAAGAAATAGGATTGAAGTACCTATATTAAATCACCCCTCCTCCTAGAGAGCAAATTAATCAAGTCAACCTTGATATAAACCTGCCAAATGTTGAGTCAAAAGACCCAGGGTTCTTCTTTGACTTGAAGCAAATGCCTTATGAGGTTGAGTTGACAAATAAAGGGGATCTAGCCTTGTATCTGCAAATATGGATTTATGACATGTGTATAAAGAGAACACTGATTGATGACAAAGTCGTTGTAAACATAGTTCCATTTTATCTCTTGGAAACCTGGATGGGATATGGATACATGAACATCATAGCATTCCAAGATACACTTAGAGGCAATGACAATTTAAAAGCAACAACAATTGGAAAAATCATGCTTCCAGTCTCCTTGGAACCTAAAATGGTCTCTATAATATTCTGTCATTGACAAAGACATTAGTTATAACTTGTTATTGGGAAGACCATGGATACATATATTGAAGGTGGTACCCTCCACATTATTCAAAAAGGTACTATTCCTTGACAAAGATGAGGTTATTGAAGGATAATTTCATAAGGAGCACAAATTACAAATAACAATAGGAGTAGAGGATCTCATTATCCTGGAGTTACCTAAGAAATATGTGGAATATTCCATGGACTTACAACTAGAACCGAAGGGGAAGATAAGCATAAGCTTTGTTCTACCACATGAGATGAGGGAGCCACAAACTCCTTTCAAATTATTTTAATTTCTACAAAGTGTCCAAGAGCATAAAGAAGTCAAGATCTATATGTAGCAATAATTTGATTTACTTGCTGAACTTTTGAATTGTGACAGAGTTTTGTATTGGACTCCCTCTCATCAAAAGCCTTTGAATCCTTGGCTCATATCACATTACCTCAAGAAGTCATGAAGCCAATTCCACAAGAAGAGAACAATCCTTCAAGACCTTACAAAATAGGAGAAATTGTCCTTAGGAAAGGAAGTACAAAGAATAAGAAACACAAGAAGAAAGTAAAATCTCAAGAAGATTGGAAAGGTCCCTACATAATCAAAGAAGCCACTGAAAACAATGCGTATATTTTGTACACTATGGAAGATGAGGAATTTAGTGAGACGTGTTAATGCCTTCCACCTCAAGAAATATTATGTCTGAAAAACCAAAAAAATAAAATAAAAATCAAATAATCTCAAAATCCAAAAAAATTATAAAATCATTAAAACTCAAAAGTTTGCATTCTTCATCATGTTCCACCATGCATTTTGTGAGTGACATGCTCTTGTTTGATTTTTGTCTTAGTAAGGAGTCTAAGATTCCTTAGGTATAAGTTGACCCTTTAAGCCTTTGAGATTCCTTATAATCATACTTACCACTTATCATTTCTCCCATTACATTTCCCAATGGTTCTAATTAAAGCCTAGCTCTTCGCTTCACATTGATCCTAGTCTTAACGGACCATGATGCTAAGTCTAAGTGAAGTCAATATTCAAACCTATAGTACTTAATAGAAGCTTGCAAGTAGACCTTCCCTCATTAGTAGAAGGAAAGTCTGACTGGATGGTGAAAACCCTTGGTGGCACTTAGCCCCTTATCTTTCCTGACCAAAAATGGCAGGGGGATCATAACTCTATAGAAAGAAATACAAAAATATGAGTGAATAAAAAAAGAGATTAAAAAACAGTGTGATAAAGAAAGAAAAAGAGAAAGATAAATCACAAGAGAGAGAAAACCAGGGCAACAAAATATTAAAGTATCAAAATATCCAAAATAAGAAATCAATGTGAGATATTGCAAAATACAAAAAAAGATAAAAAATGAAATAAATAGAGAAGATTGTTGATGTTTGTACTCTCGGGTGGAGATAAGTCTAAGATCAAAGCTATGACGGTGACATCTATTAGAGAAAATTAAAAAAAAAAGGTACAAAGCACACACACACACACTAGTTGAGCAAAACCAATAGTCTAGCTGTCTTTAGGGCCATCTTCTACTCTGGAGCCTTTTCCCTTACCCCAAGTCTATCTTGTTCACCATCTTTGAACTAATTCTAAAAGGTACTAATAAATGTTTTTACTTGTCTAAGTTGAAAGATTGTCAAAGTGTTTTGTCTAGACAAGGATCAATGTCTAGCCTTTTGCAAAGACCAAAATCAAGAACATTCCATATCCTCCCCACTCATACTTGAGTCCCTAATCCTATCCCAAAGATCAGTAGGTATCCCTATACCAAGTCAACTCGTAATATCCCAAGTCAGAATTCTTATTTAAGAGCAGTCACATTGTTTGTTCCATTTGCATACACCATATCGGAAGTAGAAATTCAAAAGAAATAATTCATGTCATAGATCGTGAAATTACATAGAAATATAAAATGTGTTACTTTCATACTTTCATGTTTCCTTGTATCCATGCATTTCATACATCATATATTCCAAAAAATATCAAAAAACTATTGTCGATGAGGATTGCACCCTTATGCAAAGTTGTGACACTCTGCAATCCTTCAAAACAAGGGGACAAACTCAAGCTATGGGTGACCTATAGTGAGTTTGAACCTCCAGATTGTGGGCTGGTTCCCTTAAAATATTCTATTTGAAACTATGATTTTCTATTTTGGAAAAGGGTAAGAAGGAAACTATAAGGAAATAAAACTGTAAAATTTGGTGATGCACCTAATAAAGATGGAAAATTTGCAATCTGGTTTACAATAGAATTCAGAAATCTAACCCACACAATCCAATCTTGGCATAAATATCACAAAAAGTATTTCTAAGGAAGGCTAGAAAATAAACTCTTTATGAAGGAAAATGACTTTTCACAACATAAAAGAACTATTTTCTGTAACACAACCTAAGACCTGTAATATCACTTATGCTTAACACTGCAAGTAAGAGTGAGACAATAATTTTAAAGGTTTTGATAATTAAACACAGTAAAACTTCATCATATCACTGCATACAATTAGCATCAAATGGAAAGGCAACTACTTGATTCCAAAAAATAAAGGAAATATTGCATGAAAGACAAAAATGGAACCTGTAACTTGCTGTAATCTCTATAAAACTATCAAATAATGAGCTACAAAACCTCCTTCTCTTTGAAAGTGTAAAAGAGCAAAAAGGTAAGAACTAGCAAAAACTAAGTTTTGCTTTACAATATATAGCTTGCTCTCACTAAGAGGCATGCAACAAATGAACTGCAACTAACTGCCTCTAAAAATAAGTCCTTCAAAGTGATCCACGAGTAAACCAAGAAATCCCTAAAAATAAGGGCTCAAATTGCCACAAATCGAGCAAAAATAGCTCCAATTTGGTCCTCTCCATATGCTTGACCAAGAAATTGACCAAGATTCCCCAAAATGCTCCTTAAATCATGCAAAAAGGCCCCAAATAGCCTCAGTTAACTCAACTCATCAATTTGCATGATTTTGCTTTTGCAAAATTGATGTGAGTAAATAATAAAGTAATTAGAGGATAATTACTCTATTAGTTACAATTTGCATTTTTTTTTATTTTACAACTTGTGAAAAATAATAAAGTAATTTGAAAAATATTACTTTACTATTTATTTACATTTGATTTGTTTGTAAAATCATGCATGAAAAGAATAAATCTCCTTATCTCTCCAATTTACACATGCCTAATTTGCATGATTTGAGCAAAAATAGGACTTAGAAGAGAATAAAATCTCCTTATAGCCCCTTGTGAGAAAATATATCTATTTACATGCCAATATGTCTCAAGGAAAAAATATACACTTATCACTCCAAAATACATCATCAAAATGCATGGAAATACCTAGGCATAACATCACAAACCCTTATGACTCCAATTTGCATCAAAAGAAAACACATATCCAACTCTGCCTTATAACTCCATTTACAATGCAAAATGGCCTTACTGCCATATATCTCCACTATGCAAGACAAAAAAAAATACCCCTGCCACCTTGCCACATGAACCATCATGCAAGACATATCCTCCAAGAATCATTATCATGCAATGGTAAGAAACAAAATGCCAAAACTCTGCCACCTTGCAATCTCCTTTGTCTTCATGCATCCTCTTGACTTTGACCTTGAATTATGACTCTACAAGGCATAAAGAATACTCATTTTGACCATATTCAGTCACTTCACATTACACAAATATTACAAGTGGTGTTTTGACCATGCAAAGTATTATGAGGGAAATAGCATCCTTCGACTATATTGTAGTCGACCACAAGGTAAAAAGTATTGTTTGAATGTTTATAAGGTATAATACTTACCATATGACTATTGACCACCATTTGACTTCAAAGAATATGCAAGAGATACATTCTGTCGGCCCTTCCTAACCATGATTACTAGGAGATACATCACTTAAGGTTTTGACCCCCATCGGCATTTTAGATAAGGCAATGATTTAAGTTTTTACAAAGTCAAAAAATACAATGAAGAAAAGAAACTTCGAACAAAAGTGAGAAGAAAACCTAAAATACTAAGTCATTTTCATTTCCTCTTCTCACCCAACCGCCGCTCTACAACTCTCCATAACATTAGGGTTTGATACTCCCTCGGCTTCTCCTTGTGTTCTCTGAGGTTTCTGTGCTTGAAACTCCATGATTTTCTTGCATTTTCTGGAATGGAAAAGGTGACAGATGACGGTGAGTGTAGTATCTTTGTTTTTTACTAGTGTTTCTTTCATTTTTGTGGTTTCTTATGGCAATGGCCACGGCCATACTTACACTTTCCCTGCTATATTCTCTTCTTGACATTATTTTTGCTCTCTATGTTGAAAACTTTTGCAAATGTGAGAAAAACTGGTAAAAAAAAGGAAAACCTCCTAAAGGAGGCCGCAACCATGTATTTCTTCTTCTCTGCATTATGAAAATAACTCTCTTGCTTCTTTTTGTGTAGATGTTTGACTATCTTTTATACGCAAAAAAGAAGATAAGGGTTTCAATCTTTTCCATCTGGGTATCTTAATATCCCTCTCCTTTGATATGGCTGTGGCTATTGTCATTTTATGTAGCATTTCTTTTAATTTTTCTCTGATATCAAGCTCAAAGGGTTTGATTTTAAATGAGGGTTTGCTCAAAATTGCATATAAATGCAATCTACATACATGGCCATACTAGAAAACACATGTATTTCTCCTCCTTCGACTGTCTTCGCAAAAATAAAGAAAGGGTTTCTTGACTGCAACAAGGGTTTTCTCAAAAATGGATATATTTGCCATTTTATGGCACGGCTTTGACAAAACCCTTATTGTAGCATCATTGTTTTCCTATAATGTTAAAAAATGTATTAGGGTTTCATGGAAAACTTACATGGGTATCTCAAAAAACTCTCTTTCAGGCACAACCATGCTATAAAAACACTTCTATGACCCTCCTTTCATTGTATGCATAAAATGGAGACAAGGGTTTTGATAGAAAATGAGGGCTTTCATTTTATCATCTGGGTATCTTCTTTCAAGCATAAATCTTGCTCCTCTCTTCACGGCTATGCAGAAATAATATACTATGTCTAATTCTTTTTTATTATGGCATATGCTTGATATAATCGATCTTCTTCTTGTATCAGTTAACAACCATTATGTATGATCAATGAATACTTAACTATCACCAGTCAGAGGTATTACTATCTTGTTGTCTTGATCTTTCTTGTTCACTACCTGTAGATACCTTTATCATCTGTTATGGATAATGATACCTGCACTTGATGTAGTATTCAGTTGAAACTATAGCAATCATTTGATCTTTTATATGATGTATCTCCTTTCAATTATGTATGTTAGATGCTCTTCATGATGCATTTGTTTGGTTCTGTCCTTCTAGAGGCATGACTTGTATCATTTGTTTCAACTGCACTTGATCACCTTGAACACCTGTATCATGTCATTTACCTACTATCCTTTTATCATAATCAGATAATGCTTTTCATGTTATATCATGTAACTTATGTAAATAATACACAAGCTCTGTCTCCTGTAAGCATTATTATGTAACTTTATGTGACTGATAAAGTCAATGACATACCTAAGTGTGATTTGTCTTCAACTGTAACATCATATGCTAAAAAATGTTAAAACTCATGTAGCATATTTTCTCATTGTAGCCGCATTTATCAATTGTTCATGATATTTAATCACCTGAGATGAAATAAATACATGTTGTACTTAAGATGGCTCCTGCAACCTGTTCTTTCTATTTGATATACACATGAGACATGATTGGCATATGTGTCTTTATCTGATGTGATAAACTGATCATACCTGTACTTGATATATGTACTTGGTGTATCTAATTTTATCCTTTCAATCCCTGAACATTTAGTACATGATTTGTTCACACTAATCTGCACATGTTCATTATGTATATAACTCTCAATCTTTAATGGCTCTTGAATCAACAATTCATTTGACAGTTATGTTCCATTATGAACATCTACAGATAGGGATTAGCTTGATAATGTCTTTGTAAACTGATACCTTATCTGATCACAAGTCTGCTCTTCATCTTATTTTCATATTTCTGTTATTTCTTAAGTCTGATTTTGTGAACTGTGACATGAAATATGACAGCAATAAAGCGTCCTGATAATGATTTTAATAAGAAATATACCTTTTCATGGCTGCATTTCTATTTTTTGCACTTTGTCAATTTGACTCAGGCATTCTGAACTTATCTGATTTGTTTCAATCAACTGCAATTAATGTCATGATGACACACTTTCTCTATAAGTTGATTAAATGATGCATAATGTACTTTGAATGATGCATCCTGTCTTTTTTTTTATATTCCTTTCCAAATGAATAAAAAGAAAACATGATGGGCTCAACCCTTGTGGGAGCCACATTTTCTCCACATGTTTTAAATGTCTTCAAATCAGCAACATTACTTTTCCTATACCTGCACAGTGAACAAACAAGTTAGCATAAAAACATACTTGATGGTATTGATTGGTCCTCTTCATGATATTCTGGTTTAGAGCACATGTCTGATTTGATCTTTCATATGAAATGCATGATGTGACAAGTTGATATGTCTGTTGATAAAAGCATATGATAAGATTAAATATCTGGAGCTCTTATGGGACTTTCCCCAATTTTTTGTAGGTTTAACTGATACAACTGGAGCTGAAGATGAGGACTAAAGATCAACTATCCAACTACTCAACAACCTCCTTGCTTAGGCAATGATGGATATTTAGTTTTATCATGTGTTCTTCCTTATTTCTTTTATCATCAGATGTATAGCTTGCATATGTCTGCATTGCTAAGTTTAGTTATTCCCATGGCTTGTGTGGGACACATTTGAACACTTCTTTTAAACATGATCAGTTAATTTATCTTATGCACTTGATGTATGTATATTTATTTTTCAATCAATGCATAGGATAGAGTAACAGATATTGAATTGTATGTTCAAAATATGACATGAAATATCAGTTCGAATAAATACCTTTCTTTCTTTCTTTCAAATATGACCAACTGAATAATCAATCTGTCTTATAACTCCTGAAAGATAACACTATGTTAGATCAACTATATTTCTTGAATGATTGATTCCTTGACTTCATGATTCACTTGTTATGATGATTCATCAGTCCTGATTGGACTAATGGGTTATCCTGACAACTGAATATCTATCTCTGCTTTGTCAAGATATCAACCGTTCATTAAATGCAATAACTACAAAGTTTTTTTAATTTATTCTAAACAATTGCACTTAGGTCTAACTAAATTTAGTGTGAACAAAATTTAGTAACAAAAACATTACATTATCATCATGTTGCCAATAATCAAAAACTTCAACAATCCAAGTGCACAAAATATAGAAGGGGGCATGTGATATCAAACTTAAGTAGAATCGAAGTACATGGTAAAAATTCTATGTTCATAAGAAAAAGTGCACTCAAGCATGCAATTTTCCTCATGCAAGGGGGCAACATAGAATACTAAGACTCTCTAGAACATCAAGGATGATTTTGACCAATAGAGCCTTCAAGGATCCTACTCCTAGGTCTCCTACGACTATCCATCGCATTAGAACCCCTATGATTCCTATGAGAATAAGAAGGAACCCTACTAGGAGAACACAAGTTAGAAGGACCAGCTATATCAGTCCATGAATCCTACCTATGGACTCCAAGGTTAGCCATCTCTCGAAGTACGATGTTCTCACCCTCAAAAGTAGAGATCATAGCTCATTGGGAAGCAAGCTCTAGACCTACATGATAAGTAGGAGCCAACAAATTTGTGTGACGAACTACTAGAGAAGGAAAGTGAACATCAACAAGAAGTGCCTCCCTCAAGCAACTGGTGGCAGGGGTAAGTATATCTAATGAAGCATTGCAAAAGAGTTCTCTCAATCCTTAAGCGGTACCTAAAAGGAAGAATAAGAATAAGTGTTAGTCAAAGACTAAGTCCACAAAACCCAAGGAGTAAACAAAGAAAGGAATAGAAGAAAAGTTTCTCACAAGGATTGCCAGCTCACCACATAGGATCATTGACCAAAGGACCATGTCTAGGAGGTGTAGCCATTGGCGCTAACTCCTCATCTAAGGGAATCTCTATGTCTCCTTCTATGCTGACCCTGTCATGCTCCTCTCCCTCAGGATCATAATCCTCATCTATGTAGTCCTTAAATTCCTCCTCAACAACCATTAATCTTTGAGAGAGGTGTGGCCTCACACGTCTTTGTCTCACTTCATGAACAAGCCTTGTAATTAGAACAACAGGAGTCAAAGGGGTCTAGAAGGATGTATTGTGATGAGAATCCACCATCTCCTATATGCAAATCTATAGAAAATACTAACCGGGGGCAAGTCCTTTGGATAGTCCTCACCAAATTGTTGAAGTACTCGATCAATGGGATGGGACTCAACGAAGTCAATCTTATCCCTCAGGTGAAATGTGTCTCTACAGTAGTCTTGAATCTGACTATCACCTAGCCATCGATCATGTTAATATAAGGATCACAAATAAATTTTGGGTTAGTAAGAGTAGCCACGACATGTGTAGTAGCATCAAAATAGCCAATCAACCCCATCGTGTAGATCTCAACAATCTCAAATCTGGGAGCGAAACACCTCTCTAAAAGAGGATAATCTACTCAAATATCCATGACATGATAAGAGAGGGATGGCCAAAATCAAGTGCCCCTCACCTCACAATACAATATAAATCTTGATAGACAATGACAAGGATGTCAACCCCCCATACAAAAATAGTGCCTTGCTCAAGTCTCTGAATAATCGATGTCCAACACCATCTGAGCTTCGATGATCCTTAAATCCTTAACAATATAGAAGCAATCAATATGATAGAACCTTCTGTAAAGGAGAGATAGCAAGAGCAAAAATAGAAATAATATAACACTAAGATGATCCTCAGGATGAGTGACCCCATAATAGCGGCCCAAGACAATCGTTCCCTCTCAAATTTTCTCTTAGGGAGTTGAAGGTGCTCTACTCTCACTATAACACCTAGTATACAATACACATCATACAAGGTAATGGTCCACTCTTTTGATACCTAGGGGAACTTGAAAGTGTTCATGTCCATGTCATAGTATGTCAAAATGTCATAGCAAATCTATGAAGAAGGATGAACAATTGGAACTTGAGCCACTAGGTCCAAACCCACCTTCTTTAGAATAGCATGATCTTTAGATGACAAGGCCTCATAAGCGTCAATAAACAAAGCCTGATCATGTGTCACATTCCATCAGATGCATGTATCATGTTGCACACAATGAACGTTGAGTTAGATCTCCAACATTAGAAAATTACACAAAAAACATAAAACATGACAAATTTTCACAAAAAAGCATATATCGTTAGAAAATTGCAATATACTAAAGAGGTTAATGTTAAGAAACAAACAAAATTGAGTGTCAGGTGCATCAAATTCTTGAAAATTCCATCTGGAAGCATTCTAGGTGGGTTTCCCAATTTAGCAGGCAAATCTCCTCTAAGTGACCTTGAAAACCAAACAAATCTCCCTTGGGTAACCTACCCTAACAATATGGGTGACCTCGCCCCACACCTTGGGATGATTAAAATACCCTCAAAAACCACATAAATGATATAAATCTGACAAATGAAAGGTAAGAAATTGACTGAAATAGTAAAATTAAGACAATGCAACACCAAAACTTGAAAACAACAGATTCTTTTGAGCAAAATCAACAAAATAAAAACTAGGGTTGCAAGAGGGGGTTTCCTCATTTTTTTTACTTGATTGTTAGTGGGAGGAAGGTTAGCTGCCATCTTCTCAATCCCCTCATTGATAGCTTTCCGTCGACTGCTTCCATGCCTCTGATTTCTCCTCTTCCCTCTTCTCTTAGCTTAGTTCATTTGAATGCATTTAGAGTAGTTTTTAGCATTTGTAGTTCTCTTGCACCGTCGTTTTGTGTGCTTTCATTCTTGCAGGTCCCCATGGTGAAGCAAGGCGACTTAGGTATACTTAGGACTCACATATTGAGGGTACATTTCCTCATTTCTATTTTGTAATTATTATTGAATATCATTAAATTGAACCGATACTCGTTATTTTAGGTACAACTGTGAGATAATGACAATAGGTAAGGCCTAGTTCGGGAATGTTACCTGCCTTTCACGTAGACTACCATCCCCAAGGGGGAAAATATGTAAGCACTAAAAAAGTGCATGGGCCTACATGGTAATTTGATGATGAGTTGTAGTCCTAAACACATACATGTAAGCGTGTAAATATGACCTCTCAACAACATTGTTCTTAGCGACATGTGGATCAAAGTTCTTCACTTGTTTGTGTCTTCTGAGTCCCCTAGCTAACCCTCCTAGGTCCTGTGTCTTCTTCATTCACCCTTTGTAGACAATTCATTTTTGTCACTCTCTAATCCTATTGACTTGACCTATCAACATCGCAAGATTGAAAATTCACTTTCCATAAGCTCCTTTCATCCATTTCAACCTTTAAAAGGCCTCCAATTGACGTCCTAGACCATTCCTCATCATCATTTTCTTCCCTAGATATTATTCCTTTCTGGGTCGCCCCCTTTTATTTCAAGATCCTTCCTGGGTGACCCTGAATCTCCCCTAGGTAACCTTGGACCCCCTAGCCGACCTACCCTGTCAAATTGGGTGTCCCACCCTCTTGAGGTCTTTTAATCTATTTTTGAGACCTAAAGTCATCTTTAGCCCCCTCTGATAATTCTTAGCCCCTGAAACCACCTATAGAACCCATTCATTCTTGATCACCCATATTGTTTTCTAGATCCCCCTTGGGCAACTTGCCGTATTAAATTGAGTGACCCAATCGTGTTTTAACATGCGTGTTTCTCTTTAGTTCATGTCCAAATTATCTTTGTTTTTGCTCTAGTTTGCATTCCTATTCAACCCTAACTGAGCCTAGTCTATTTCTAACTCCTACACTCCCAATGACTCTATTCTTACCTCCAACAAAGCTATTCTTATCTCTCCATCAATCTCATGCAAACTCCATTCCTCTTTGAGTGATAAGCTATCAAGCACAATTCACTCCCTAATCAGACATGTTCACTCCCTAATCAACCCTATTAACTCATCAATCAATGGAGTTAACTCTTCAATTAGCTCCATCATTTGTGAGCTCTCCCAACCTATAAATACCCACCCCCTATATGCATTATGGGATGTATATTCATTGTTGCACACACATTCCTAGATTTACTTTTTGGTCTCCATAGCATTCTTATGCTCTTTGCGGGGCTTGTGAGCCTTTTTCTTTCTTAGTATAGTTTCCAAGCTTTCAAAATATTTAATAGCATTGTTACACTTGCCAAATTGTTTTCAAAAAAGCCAAGCCATAGTGTTTCAATAGATTCAGTAGCTCAATTCATCCATCACAACTTTCATCACTCGTTTCCAAGTCAATTGCTACTTCATCCTTGCAAAGAGGAGTTCCCCACTGCTATAGAGGAAAGGAGGTTGCCATGAAAGGATTACGAGGATATGCAATGCTCATGTGCCAAAGAGAATCCATATTTTTTATGCTTTCAAGTAGTTAATTAGATCACACTCTTTCTCTTGGAGAAGTAATCTTTGCATTAATAGACATCAAATTTCCACAGTCCATAATATTGTAGTTGGATGCTTCTGGATTAAACTATGTGATATTATTTTCTCTCAACTTTTCGGATCACACTACATGATCCATCATCAGGAGCCAAGAAAGCAGGAGAGGAGAAATAGAATTATATTTCTTGGCTCCTGATGATGGATCATGTAGTGTGATCTGAAACATTGAGTGAAAATAATATCACATAGTTTAATCCAGAAGCATCCAACTACAATCTTTGCATTGCTCTTTCCTTGATATGATTTATTTTAATTCAATTAGATTAGATTCATTGCAATTCATAGATTACATTTCAATTCAAGTATTTTCAATTTCCAGATTAGATTAAAAAATTGTCTCACAAAATACCAAAAACATAGGATTAATTGCATTTGAAAAACTCATATGAATTGCATTCATATTTCCCTTCAGTTAATTAGATCATTTTTATTATTCAATTTGGAAAGACAAACCAAAAGTTGTTTTGCATCATATTAGTTGCATTTCATAGAAAAACACAAAAATATTAGGAAACTTAGAAAACTAAACCCTCAATCCCATCACGAGGTACATATCAAGTCAATCAAGGTCAAACCCTTGATTCCATCACAAGGTACATTTCACATTCAACATTCTAATGAAAGCAAGACAAACCTTTGACTTCAAGTCAAAGTCACCATAAGTCAAGCTAGGTCAACACTTAGTCAAACAAACTCTCTCCCAAGCATTCGACATGCCTAGGGATTAGAGGAAATTAGATTAAGGCTATTCTCTAAGAGATAAACAAAATATGTTATGATATTTCTTGGAAGTAAATGTAAAATTTAGAAAAATAGCAGACCACTTCAAGGGGGTGACCTCCAATAATCAGAAAATAATATGTGAATTCAATATTAGATGATATGATGGTTTGGGAGAGTCTATCTCTCCTTATTTATATGCATAACTATGTAGGGACACACCCCTTCATCATAACTCTTTTATCTTAAGTAATAACTAAGACTAATAAATGAATCTAGTAAGGTTAAGCATGCCACAAGTGCTTAACTTATTATAATTGGGAATATATCATATTAGGATCATAACATTCCCATCCCCTTTAGAAAAGAGTTGTCCTCAATGCTTAGAAACTCTAGAATCTTTTCTATGAATTGTTCATCATTCCATGTTTTACTATAGATGAAGACATCATCAAAAAATACCAACAAGTTTTGAAGAAATGGGTGGAACATTGAATATATGAGGATTTGAAAAGTTGATTTAGTATCAGTGACACTAAATGACATAAAAAATAATTCATAATGAGTCCCATGTGTTCTAAATGTATTATTTATACCCTCTTCCTTTAGTTGAATTTGATGATAGTCTAAATGTAAATCTAACTTAGTAAAAAGAACTACATTATTAGATTCATCTACCAATTCGTCAATATTAATAATATGAAGTTTATCTTTAAGAGTGAGCTTGTTAACCATAATTTTTGGGGATGAACAATAATTCTTGGCACTAATTCAATGGAACAATCACAGTCTTTGACTATTGGTAGACCCTTGGGTTTTTGAAATGCATGATGATATTGTTGTTCAACGATTTCTCAAATCTTTGATTGATCTTGAGTTTTCACATCTTGTGCTTCTAAAAAATGTAGTTGTGCCCCTCTGTTATAAGAACCTTTCTTAAGTAATTTCTCCATCCTATAGGAGCTAATAGTTTGTCTGGTGGTGATTGTATCCCTATAAGTTTATATTTTTGTCCTTTTACACTTTAAAGGTCATGAATAATTCCTGAAAATTAAAGGTCATTGTTCCCAATTGTTTAAGCCATTGCACTCCTAAAACTACATCTGTTCCTCCAATTGGGATAGCAAACATTCTTGAATCAAGTTGATAATCTCCCATTGAGAATTTTATATGATGGCATTTACCACCACAAGAGTGTTGTTTCCCATCTGCTATCATAACTTGAAAATTAGAGATTGGAAACATAAAAAATTGAGTTCATTAGCCAATCTTCTATCAATAAAGTTGTGTGTACTACCTGCATCAACTGACACTGTCACCTAAGTTCTCTTTTTTATATAACCAAATACCTTGAGTGTTTGTGGTGTGCTTGTGCCATTCAATGCATGTAGCGAGATAGTAGCACTTTCTTCCTCCTCTAAATTTGTATGTTTGAGTTCCCTATTTGGTTTCTCTATAGCTACTTCTCCTTCTTCTTCAACCTTATTCCCAATAATCATTAATCTCTTCTCATTGTTACCACACTTGTGACCCCTAGACCATTTACTATCACATTGCCAACATAGACCTTTTTCGCTTTTCTTTGCCTCTTGTTCAGGTGAGAGCTTAGTAACTTGTATTGGGTTAAGGAAGTTGTCCCCATTTTTGTTAATAGTATTAGTCACATTTATAGTTTGATCCTTTATGGATTTTTGGATGGTGAGATTTCGTTGCTCAATGTGCAATGCTTGTTGCATAGCTTTTCTAACTGTAAGAGGTTCCAACAACGAACATCATGTTTAATTTGGTCATTAAGTCCATTGATGTATAGTTGTAGCCTCTGATAAGGTGTCACATCTTGAGTTCGAATTGCTAATCTCATATGCTCAACATTATTTTTAGCTATAGACACTATTTTAAACTTGTTAGTTGGGTAAGATAGCTTCCCTTCCATGGTTGCTCATAATGGGCTACTAAGTCATTTGTAAATTCTTTCCAATTAAGTGTTTTCCCTTGCTTTTCACTCATCATCTATTGGCACCATTGGTAAGGTTCATATTCTAAATGTAATGAGGCTATGTCAACCATCGCATTGTCTTTTATATTATGGAGTTTAAAATATTGTTCCATGAGACTTATCCACAAAGTTGCATTTGTACCATCAAACTTACGGATGTCTATTTTGGGTAGGTTTAATTTTGGACTTTGAAAAGGTTGTCCTATCCCTTGATTTTGTCTATTAGGGTTGTACCCACCTTGATAGTTTTGTTGAGGCTTTAATTCTAACAATATGTCTTCTTTAAACTTCTGAAAACCCTAATTTAAGGATGTTACAAGTGGGTCAAATAAATTATCCTTAATATAATTTACTATGGTTTCACATCCTGGTGGAATTGTTTCCATGATTTTAGGTGGTGGACAATATTCTTTAGATTCAAAAAAATTCTCCGATCCTAAAGATGACATGGTTTCTTATGTGTTTGTATCTTGAACTCTAGATTTTTCTTTATTAAGTAATGGTGTATCTAGTGTGAGTTGTAAACATAAAATTTTAGAACATGGGCTATGACTAAATTTGATGTTTGTCTTTTTACCAAAAATTTTAACCACTAAATTATGGATTTTTTTAAATAATTTATAAATAAATAAAATTTCCTAATTAAAGAAATCCAAAAATTTCAAAAATTGTGGCCTATAAAGAAGAATAATACAATATTTTGACCTAAATTTGACCACTAAATTACTAACTAAAATTTATCTTTAATAATAAAATGTAAATAACTGACCCAACTTAATTTTTCATAGGCTTTCCAAAAATGTAAAGTTTTTTTAAAAAATATGAAATTTGTGGCCTATAGAGCAAAATAATGAAAAAAAAAATTAAATAACTTGCCTAAAATGTATGATAGAACTCTGAATTTTTACTTGGAATCTTACCGACCACATACCTCAAAACCCATAAAAAATTAGGTCCAAATTCGCAATGGTGTGAAAGTTATGGCGAAGACAAAAATCTTGGCCCAAATTGTAGCTCTGATACCACTTGTTATGATATTTCTTGGAAGTAAATGTAAAATTCAAAAAAATAGCAGACCACTTCAAGGGGGTGACCTCCAATAGTCAAAAAATAATATGTGAATTCAATATTAGATGATATGATGGTTTGGGAGAGTCTATCTCTCCTTATTTATATGCATAACTATGTAAGGACACACTTCTTTAGCATAACTAAGTTATCTTAAGTAATAACTAAGACTAATAAATGAATCTAGTAAGGTTAAGCATGCCACAAGTGCTTAACTTATTATAATTGGGAATATATCATATTAGGATCATAACAAAATCCACCCAGGACCACAACACACACAACAAAGCATAGAAGAGCAAGACCACGCTCTTAGAATATTCCAACAAAGAGATATCATACGACAACACATTCAAACAAATGAGGATAGGTTACAATGCCCTAGAATCATCAATGAGCAAAAAGTCTACCCACAAGGCATTGAAACCTAAGAAATCGCAATAGGAGATATATGATTAGTGACCATTCGGGTCATATAATTATCTCCACCACAACAATACTTGAACGAGCTCATAAAATATCAATCCATACTAGGCCCGTAGACCAGCCAACCGCTCTCCGTGAAGTTCTACTTCCATGCGAACAAAACCACCCTGGGTCTCGCCTCCACTTGACTGGCTTCTGCCACGAGAGCGAGAGTGATTTGGAGGCCGCTTGTAGCAAGGAGAGGGGTTCATGTGTGATATCGAGGCTGACTCATTCATGTTGTGTTAGAAGAAAAAACTTATGCTAGAAGACTAATTAGAATCTTGTACAAGAAACTTTTTAAATTTAGATTTTAAGGGTTATCTTTGGGGTGGGGCTAAAAGTTTTCTCCACTAGATTTTTATAATTTTGATGTCTTTTATAGGGGAGAGGACCCAGTAGTGGCGCACCATAACTTCACACTCTCAAAATCATACGTGACAATTTCGAATCACTCCAAAAATTTTACAGTAGCTTACTTGGCAACACCCCTGTTTATAACTAATGTTTCAGGGCCACATTATCAAATATGATGACACATCAGCATGCTTTTTGTTGAGGTGTGAAATAGTTTCCCCAAAAAAAGGGTGGACCAATATGTGTGCATTAAGTCATGTTTTGTTGGTGGGCTGATGTGGCATCATATGATTGGTTGTTTTTTAAATTTAGAGGACACATTTCGTTCAATTATTAGTACTTATAATAATACTAACAACCTTAAAGTCACAACTACTAGTACTAAACTTCAAAAAATATTAGACCTTAAATGCACATATACTATCTCAATCATTGAAACTATCTCACCTATCAAGACTTTTCCCCTAACTATGAAAGGGAATATGAATACAATTCATGAGTTTTTCAAATGCAATTAATCCTATGTTTTAAACTTTTCCCCTAACTATGAAGGGGAATATGAATGCAATTCATATGAGTTTTTCAAATGCAATTAATCCTATGTTTTTGTGAGACGATTTTCGAATCTAATCTAGAAATTGAAAAACCTACCATTGCCTCTTGTTGCTCGCTTGTTTTTTATTTAGATCTGGATTATTTGATCGCATGATATCTCTGGCAGGGAAACCCAGATATTATTTGTGAACTTTCAATAAATAGAAGTTTGGTACCAACTGAAATTGATGCAATAGAAGCAACCATACTCACACACAGCTCAAAACCATACATTCATAAAATATATAAATGGGAACACAACTCTCATATCGAATTCATTCAACTTATCAAATTACAAAAATCTGCAACACATTGCAAGCAATGGCCTTCATGGCCTCCTCTCACTTACAGAAACATCTATCTTTTCCTCACTACCCTCTCTGCAGCTCCTCCTCCAAATTGCCATAATCTCTAATTCATCTCTTGCTGTTCTGGAACCTTCCACTGTTGCATTCTTCATTTCATCTGCATACAAACATTTTTTACTCCATCCTTCTCTTGCTAACCTCCACGCCTTGTATTTGCTATTCATGGGCAGCCTTTATTTTTTTTGGGCACTTTACTATCTATTCAATGCATTTCATTTCTGCTGTAGCGTACCTCTTCATGGCTGCCTATGTGGCGTTTGGAACAGCCATAAAAGTCCAAGTTTTAACGTCCTCCACGCTTCCTTTATTTCTTAACCATTTCTCCCCCCATAAAACATTACATTAATACCTCTCCCAAATGAGGCGTTCCCCCTCCTTCAATCTGACGTTGCCAATCTATCCTCTAACCTCCAGAATGAAGCGCTGCCAATACAAGAAAATTCATCATTGTTTTCTATTTCTTTTCCTCCCATAAAGGCGTTATGAATTCATTCTTTAACTTCTGTTTTAGCCACCTCAAATTGAGGCGTTACCATACAGACTTGGCGCCTCTTTTCCTAAGTTTGGCGCTGCCTTTAATGCAGCCATTTATAAAGGCTTTCCTGCCCACGAAGATTATGAAAATAAAACATTATTAAAGCCTCTAAAGAGGCGTTATACTCCCAGCCCTTAGGAAGTGGTCCCATGGGAGGGGGCTTCCTAAATTATCTCAGTGGCGCTGTTGAGATTTTTTAGGAGCATTTTACAGCGGGTGGTCTCATGAATTTTATAGTTGGGGGTATGCTTAAAATTTTAAGCTCTAGAAGTTGGTGGTCTCATGAAGTTTCAGCCCCACCCCATCTACACCTACTCAAAAATAACCTCCTAAACATTAGCTGCTCCTATTTTGGAAGAAAAGATTCTGATTTAAGCATTAACAAACTTTTTTAACTTCCATGAGACCCTTTGCTCCACAAAAATAGATCCTTTAGCAGCTCCATGAGACCGCTTTATCTTATTTTTACAATTTTAAAAGCCTCAAAAGGAAGCATTTCTCATCAGCTGAGTGCCTTTTCTATTTGCTGTGCTCTTTGCCTTTTTAAGAGCCTTAAAAATCAAACACATTATCTTCAGAAATCAGGCGCTCATCTTTTTTATTAGCTGATTTTTTATTTATTTTAGGAATTAAAACCTCAAAAAGAGGCGTTTAAATCAGCAAGCTTCCTCCTTGATTTGTGGTGGTCCCTACCACATATGATTTAAGTGCAATTTACTATTTTATGACCTGCAAATGGGCATTAGATTTTTGCTTATTTCCTGGTCTGTAGAATGGTCTTGAAAGAGCTAAGGAAATTAATGTATAATCATGCCGGATGCTCCTGCATCAGAAATTCTTTCTGAAATTGTACCATTATGTTTGGACTGGGAAAACAAGGAGTTGACAACTATACAGGGTCCAGACTACTCAGCCAACTCTAGAAACTTTGGGCAAGATGTGGTTTTGGATTGGAGTTTGCGCTACATATGATTCAGTAACATCTTTGGTGGTAATTCAATCTTGCGTCACTAAAATTAGTACCCATTAGTTAAGAATCCCTATAGTTGAATAAACTTGGAAGAACTAGCATTTAAAAATTTATTTTTTAATTATTTTAGGATCGAATGCTTGATTGAAGGGTGTAAGGCCAGCTCTTGTAATCATTGTTGATATTTAAGAGTGCTTCTGGCTATAACTGTGTGAGTTCTTTTGCATCAACGTTGCAGATCATGCTTCATGATCCATCATTAGGAAACATTGTCTTTTATCATTTGTTAAAGTCAACTGAGACTTTACTACCACCATGATACTCCACTAGATGTTATTAATGAATTATGACAGCTCCCCATCACGAGAGTCAGTTAAACCACATGAGGAAGTTCAGTTACAATGATATAGCTGAATTTGTGCCATTTTGTCTGCAAAGGGAGAAAAAAAGAAGAGTTAAAAGTGTGATTTGAGTAAAGAAGGAGAGTCCAAGAAGAAATTGAGAGAATCAATTCAATTTCTATCTGTTTGCAGCTGATTTCATTCTTAAATGGCTTCTTGGGGGCCAAAAAGTTAAGAAAGTTTTTTGGGGAAAATGTTTAGAGCAGTTTTAGCATAAAGTAAAGCTATATTCCAGTAGAGTTAAGGATCCGCAGTTCAGGAAGATTCTAAAGGAAACTGAGGATAGATTTGATCTGGACTTTTCATTTTGTTTTTAAGAATCCATCTTTGAACTTAGAAGACCAAATTAATAAATTATTTGTGGTAAGATTTTAATTGTTCAAATTTAGGCTAACTGTTTGACCAAATGTCTCTGAAATTTTTACATTGCCTATTCTGTTTGAGGAGTTGGGTTGAGTCGATTTATGACTATTTTGAAGAAAAAGTGTGGAGAATATCACAGTATCATCTTCGATCTTGATCTCAGTAAATGTATTTTGCTTCATCTTAAGTTAGTTTATAAAATTATATGTTGATGAGAAATGGAAGACCAAGGAGAGATTCAAATGAAGACTTCTTGATGAGAATGGAAGACCAAGGAGAGATTCAAATGAAGACTTGTTGATGAGAATAGAGGCCTTGGAGGCTAGACTATGCTAGGAAGAATCAAAGGATGAAGAAAAGTCACAAAAGGGCTCTATTTAGGACTCCAAATCTTATGGAAAAATTAATTCAAGCTATAACTAGACAAGGGACCAAGGACAAACCTGATGTATCAAGCCTTAAAGGAGAGTCAAACCCAAATCTTTGTGTAGATTGGGTGAAGGAGCTTGAGAAATATTTTGACATTGGAAAAGGAAGATGATCCTAAAAGAGCTAAGTTTGTTGTCGTCAAAATAAAGTCACATGCTGACTTGTGATGGAACAGTCTTTGATAAACTCGGAGAAGACAATGCAAAGAGAAAATAAGGTTATGGTCTAAAATTCTCAAGCATTTCAAGGCAAAGTTCTTGTCCTCAAACCATCAACAAAAGTTGTTCATGCAATTTCAAAACTTGAGACAAAAGGAGTTGTTTGTGCAAGAGTACAGAAAAAGGTTTTTATGCTTGCAAATTAAAACAAATATTCAAGGAGAGAAACAAGCAACTGCTGGATATCTCAATGGACTAAAATTTCAGCCCCAAGATGAACAAACTCTAGTCAAAGTGAGTATTGTGGAGACTTATCAATATGCCTTAAGGGCAAGGATTTGTCCAGAAAGTAGTAAAGCACAATCAAAGGTAGAGGTAGATTCATTAGAGGAAGGGCTTAGCCAAATATTGGAAGAGGTCAAAATGAGCACGAAGGAGAAGCTGGAACTTTTGGAGACCATAATCAAGTGTCAAGAGGTGGCTCATATCCTTCAAGAGGAAGAGGATCTTATGGTAGAGGAAGGGGAAGAAAACTTTTGTTGGAACGTGTTCTAGATGTTGTGGTACTAGACATAGGGCCTATAAGTGCCGAGAGGCATAGAATGATGAAAGATCACATGAATCTAACATATTTAAGGAGAGAAACAAGCAGCTGCTGGGTGTCTCAATGGACTAAAATTTCAGCTTCAAGATGAACAAACTCTAGTCAAAGTGAGTATTGTAGAGACTTATCAATATGCCTTAAGGGCACAGATTTGTCCAAAAAGTAGCAAAGCACAACCAAAGGTAGAGGTAGATTCATTAGAGGAAGGACTTAGCCAAATATCGGAAGAGCTCAAAATGAGCATGAAGGAGAAGCTAGAACTTCTAGGGACCATAATCAAGTGTTAAGAGGTGGCTCATATCCTTCAAGAGGAAGATGATCTTATGGTAGAGGAAGGGGAAGAAAACTTTTGTTGGAACATGTTTTAGATGTGGTTCCACTAGACATAGGGCCTATAAGTGCCGAGAGGCATAGAATGATGAAATATCACATGAATCCAACATTCATATTGTACAAGTTGATGCAGAATCAATTGCACAATCTGAGTACATTGAAGAACCTGAATATGAAGAGACCCTCATAATGAAGAGAGTATTGTTGAAACTAGAAAAGATGGACAAAATAACCATTGTAATGAAGGAGTCTCATCAAACCATATGCAAACCAAGAGGTAAGTGTTGTAAGACTATCATTGATAGTGGAAGCACTGACAATTTCGTTTCGACTGAAATGATAGAGAAACTAGGATTGAGATAAGTAGAGCATCCTAGTCCATATAGGGTGTCTTGGCTTCAAAAAGGCCATCAACTGACAATGATTGAGCAGTTAATTTTCAAATTGGAGCTTACAAGGATGACATATGGCGTGATGTGTAACAACCATCCCAAATAGCTAAAATAAAATAATATTATTCTTATAAAATAGTACAAATAACACGTCATGAAACAAATTTTATTAGTATATATTCAAATAAGATTCCATGCATCAGTGAATCAATAAGTGCAATGAAATAGGACCATGCCTTTACAATATTCATCCATGTAGGCTTATACAATAATATCACATCAACAATAAACATGAAAACACTCTGTATCTGCTCCCTTGAACTCGACAGAGAGAGAGAGAGAGAAGTACAATTTATAGGATAACTAATAATCACCTTCATATTGTTTAGTTACCTACACCATTCATATAATACTTGTCTTCATAATTGCACAAATCTTTCGACATGAATCTGCACAACTAAATATCATAGTTTCGAGACTCAGACTTGGCACAGACTCAGTGAGGGTGACTCGGCTCGGGACTCGGGACTCGGCTCCTAGACTCGGCGCAGACTCGGCAAAAACTCGGCAAAGTGAAAAACCCAAGAAATTTAGATATTTTTGAGGATTTAAAACTTGTTTCATGCACCCTTTATAAAATAAACCTTAAAGACATAATAACATCATCAAATAGAAGCTAATTTGATCACATACTCAAGTATACATCGATCAGATAAGTATAAACGCAAATTGTAGCTAAGCTGCTGAAGGAAATAGCACACTTAGATATATAAATATAGTCAAATGTATACAAAACTCATGGAATATGAAATCCATGACATCAAATGTTCCAAACAAATATGAAATATCAAAACAATAACTAGAAGTCTATGGCTCAGAGGAGCCTGCATCCTTTGCCTTCGTACGAAGGCGTAAATGGTAGGTCTTCAATCATGCCAAAATTGACGAGTCAACAAAAACTCAGCAAATCAATAGGATCTATCTCATCCAAGTCAATAGGATCCAGTGATTTGTCCTCTACTCTTTTTGTGCAAAACTGAAACCCTGAATTTGACTAAGTCTGAAACCCTGAAAATTTGGTTAAGTTTGAAATCTGATGGATCCTCCAAAATCTAGAATCTACATGTTAAATCCCATAGATCTGGAACCTATCTCAAACATCCTGACAGTATATTTCAAAATATTTAAAGTATAATAAATTCAATATACAAACTTATACTTAAATATATTTTGAAATATACTGTCACTGTGTTCCTGAATTTTTCACTTTTTTTCTGGCCGAGTTTCATGCTCCAGACTCGTGAGTTTCCGGCGAGTTTGGCTAGTTTTCGAAAATCGGCAAGTTTGGGCGAGTTTTCAGATGGGTCCGAGTTCGAGTCTCCAGGACTCGCCATGCCTTGCTCCGACTCGCCGAGTTCTGGCGAGTCTCGGAACTATGCTAAATATAAACATTAGTCCTGCAAAATCAATGAACAACATATTAGATATCAATGCACAAAATGACAAACCTACAGGCCCTAAGGGGCCGACCTAATGTCTCGGGGGCTCATCTATGATGGCCTTGCCTACGTATATGCGTCGCAGAGACTTCATAGTTCAGAGTAACTAGTCTTGCAACCATAAGGTTGACTTAGATACTTTAACTCACAAGGGATCCAGTTCATCACATAATATTTTCTAGAGTCAATAAATCAATTAATATACACATCCATATTGTTCCATATGTTGATTAAATTATTCAAATTCTAAAAAGTGCATGCAACAATTAAATTTATAAATATTCCTTACAGGTAAAATAGGGAAGTTATAACAACAAAAATATTCCAACCATTCTTGAATATTGATATGAAACACACTTTCTTTTATAATTCTCTCATCCTCATTTATACTATAATTTAAAGTTTTAGCCTCATTCCTAAATTCTAATCTACATTTATATTGTCCAAACACAAGTAAAATATAGCTTAAGGTAATTCATGAAAAGCCTACTAAATTTTCCATTCAATAAGAAAACCTCCAATTCCAAAGAACAATGCACAAGTATCTCAAGAGTTCTATTCTCTCATACATGGCTTAGTTACACATTAAAGATTCTAAGAAAATAATTTACTCTACTTACTTAAATGAGATTCTTATTTTAAATTATTAACCTATATAAATCAATTTCAATTGTTGACAAAACATTCTAGATGATTGAAAAAATGAATTAATTGAATAGAACTAGCCTTAACATAAAAAACCAGCCAGTGGTAAATCTATCATAACTTTCTTATTTCTTAATGAAATTCTAAAATTCAAGATGTTTTGGAAAGGTAAAAGTAAGGGGAATAAAACCCAAAAAACAATTAGAAAATTTATGTAAGATGAGGAGGTAGTACATGTATTGCAATCATTCCTTTGCCTCAAATCTTGATTTACCCCAAACTTGATTATAAATCGAAAATGAATTGATTACTCAAAAGTATTCCTTATATTATAATAATTGATAGAAATACTAAAAGATTAAAGATCTTTTATTTGTTTTAATTTTGATATTTCAAATAAAGTGCAATATATATATATATATGATTAAACAATTGTTTTTATAAACTAATCAGCGTAAGAATTTAATTTGACCTTCTTGCACTACAAGAATATTCTTGATTCAATCTAATTTTTGGATACAACTAAATATATGAAAGATTATCTATTCATACCCCTTCTAAGAAAGAAAATATGAGAATTCATCTAACACACTTATGTAATGAGAATAATTCATTTCCAACAAAGTAAACTACCAACAAAACCCTCGATTTTCAATCTTTTCTACAACAATGGTAAAAATGTGATAACTTTCAAAATACTTAACAAAATTGAAAAAAGTAAAATATTTTGGAAAGTTGAAAACATGATTCTCAAAACCCAGAAACCTTTTTATAAACAAATTCATATGATAAGATTAATTTCATGAGACAAGAAGTTTTCTTAAAAGATTTTTCAGAATAACTTTAACATAAATAATGGTGAGTTTTCAAGGAAATACCTCAAGGATTTAATTAATGAAGAATACCTCCAAATACATTTGAAGAAAAATCCAAAATTCCTCAATGTGAGAGCTTCCATATTATTTAGTTGAGCGCTTCCTTTCTTCTACCTAGGATTCTTTTGCCCCCCTCATGAAATGTAATGCCCCTCATTTTGGCTTTTGACAGTTGTTAGTATTTCAGTTACACTTAGACATTTTGAGACATGTGGATGATAGACTTTTTGTTTATGCTTAGTGATGCTCATTATGGATTATGGTTTACTGATGTGGTTGTTGATACTTGTTATGATCATTAGAGTGACATTGTTGATATTATAGTAAATGATGTGTTTGACATGATCAAATAATGGTTAGATGATTATGCGGAGTAGAGTTATCATGTTTTATGTATACTTGATTGATAGTTAGAGATGTTTATGTTTATTGTCATGCTTTCAGAGCAAGGACAGTGTAGAACTACTCATTACGAGCACCCTACTACGCTGCGACTCCTTGACTCTGTGTGGTTGTTATATTTGTATATGCTCGTTGCAACATCTTGGTTGATGCAGGTTGCAGGTACTGAGCATCGACTCCACCTGACTTAGTAGGTCTGAGCGTGCCCTTGCACCAATGAATAATGTTGATGGGAGATAACATGGGGTTCCCTATGTCAGTCCTTGTTTGCAGTTGTGATCGTGGGTCTAGATGTTACTCTATGGTGATTGCCTCGGGTTTTGTTCGTCATGTGGTATGTAGTTGTTATTGTTTGAGTTTTTGGTTAATAGTCTGTGTATTGTTGGAAATGTAAATTAATTGTTATAATAATAATAATTTTAGGTATAATAGTATTTATTTAATTTGTTAATAAACAATGTTAACTTGGGGAATATTGAATAAGTGATTTTAATAAAGATTAAATTAATAACTTTAATAATTAATAATAATGATAATAGTCTTTAGTGATTAATATTTTAATTATTGTTTGAATTGTATATTGTTAGCTAGAAAGATATTATTAGTTAATAATTTATTGTTGTTGAGTTGTCGTGGATAGATTCCTTTGATTAGAGAATCTCCCGGAAAGAAGAAAATTTATTGCTTTTAAATCTTGAAAGATAGTGGATTCGGGAGTGGGAAATTTATTGAATTTGTCTATTTTTGTATTTTGGGGGAGTTATTTGTGAGGGGAGGATTTTGTGAGGGAGGAGGTAGAAATTTTGGAAGAATTGAGGAGAAAGGAGAAGAATTTAATGAGAGAGGATTCTGAAGCTTGAGGAAAGGTTCCGGGTATGTTATGTCTTCCAAATTAAAATTTTCTCCTTGCTATGTTTTGTTACTTGGATTCCAATCTCTGCATGTTCAAACCGTTCTGAAATTTGTTTTTTTGCATGTTCGAATCCTTTGTCTGTATTCCTAATTTGAGTCTTTTCATTCCCCGTAATCATTAAATTGGTGTTATTCTTCCATCCATTGTTTATCTCACCATTTCTTTTGTATAAAATTGCATAACAATGTGTCAGAGAACTCTATTGTAAGGTTTAACCTATTCTTTATAATCCCAAACCAATAAGTTATTTCCCTACTAAATATGCATTGTAGCGGATGACGGGTAGGTGAATTGTCAAACGATTCATTTGTTGATGTTCACTCTTCCCTTTAGCTCTCCTTAAGTCTTGCTAACTGAGATACTCGCCTGGATTGTTGCTTTAAACTGTCTGGATAGTTTTTGGCATTTTTTTCGCCTGTGTTGTTGCTCCAAACTGTCTGGCTTGCATTTGTTATTCTCGCCGAGTCATTTATTTTAAACGGTTTTGCTCTTGCAAATTGATAGGCTCGCCTAAGTAATTTCTTCTATCGTTGCGGAAGTCATCTGGCAGGGGGCATTCGAATGGCAAGAGACCAGTAGGTTTCATTCGTTCTCTGAAATCCGCTTAGGATATAGTATGAAGGATATGATTGATCGGCCTTGACTAGAGTCCATTGACGTCGGCTCCATGTAGTTATAATTGAAGCTACATCACCTCCGTAGTACTTGTCTTGGTCTAAAGGTTGGTTTAGCGTTGATCCTGTAAAGGCGACTTCTTTTCAACCCTTGTGTGCTATCTCTGCAAAATAAAAGATCATCGATCAGCTTTTCAACTGTATGACATGCTAATTCAGCGCATTGATTAGCAATCTTTACCTTGGCTAAGTCGTATTTATGCCAATAGAAGTGAACATAATTCTAATCTGTAGATATCGCTCTAATGACCATCCTCTGAGGAGCCTTAGTACGGCCGTAGGGACTCTTGTTGGTGATTACCCTTCTTCAAATTTTCAATTTTAAATCAATCGATTCCCTCTGATTTCAGTGCAGATGCTCACCTTGCAGAAGGGCCGTGTCTTGACTGAATCTTCTCATTCTTCTTTTTGCTGGCTTTCACTTTTGGCTTGTTCAAATGGTGGTGTCCTTGGCTAGGCAGTGGCGTCCCTGAGTTTTGCTATCATCCCCCACCTCTATCTTATCTTTGTTACCAAAATCTTATCCCTCCAAATGTAGGCTGAAGGCCTTCTTTGAGCTGAACCAAACTATCTATGATTTGTTTTAGCTTCAATCAATTAAGAGGATTTTGTTCCTTGCTTATAATTTCTTGCATAACTTCTATTTTCTTACGTTGCCTGAAGGAAGAGACATGTATTAGTGTATAAGGAAATGTGCAGTTTTAGGATTCGAGAGGAAGCTAGTAGTAGCAACATTCTTATTTTAACTCTAGTTATATGAAATAAAGTATAAAAGCACCAATGTTTATGTCTTGGTTTAATTTTTGCTTATTATAGTTTATTAGACTAAAAATATTATATAGGATGGGATCCAAAGCCACTCATTGAAACTTTCTAACATAGGTTAACATTTATTAGACAATAGATATTGTATAGTTTATTAGGCAATTGGTCATTATAGTTTAGTAGACTATTAGACTATTCATGTTAATTAATGTTTTTCAAGCTTTAAGATAATATTTAATTGTTGCTCTTTTAAGCTCAAAGCTAGGTAGTATGTACTTCCAAAATACACTTTTTGCTTAAGCTATATCGGTAACCCTAGAATAGACATCACCTTTAGAATCAATAGTTTAATGTGTTTAGTTTCTATGTCAAATCATGTTATTTAGAAGTAAGTATAATTAGAATAATGGACATTTCGTAGTTGTTTTAGTTAGAATTTATATAGTAGCTTTCAGTAAATGTAAATAGGTAAATATATTATATAATTTGTTTATATTTCCTTGTATTTAGTTAATCACAAAATTAGAAATTCCTCCTTAAATTTGCCGCATATTCTACCTTAATTATATCATGAGCATTGCAGGAAAGTAGTGTAAATTTTTACAGTATGTTTCTTCTTTTATGTCACAGTGTTATTGTTGTTTCTTGTCACTGACTTATGTGTGTGAAGTTAGCATGTATTGTTGAAGCTCTTTTATTATTTTACTGCACTTTGGAACTATGAAGTCCCTAAGTTGTGTCAATCTCCAGAGGCATAGAATGTTACAGTTATGCATTATGTTGTGACACTTGTCAGTTGTTACGAAGTTTTTGATGTCATGGATGAATGTATTCAAGTATTGTTTATTGAAGGAATTTCTTGCATTATTGGGGTGTGATCAAGTTCTTTATACTGTTTGGTTGGTAGGGCTTCCTAGGTGTAGATAAGGGGAGTGGCCTTCAATGCGGGGCTGGCGCCCAAAGTGGCAATCAGGGTAACCCGTCAAAGGTAATTAACAAGTGATAATATTATAATAAATGACCTAGGGGGAAAAGGGTAGACTTCACATTAATCAAGATAAGTATTTTTTCCTCCCCCACACTTGTAGTGCTAGTTTAGGTTAAGGGTGGGATGAGAGGGTTTGACTTCCGCATGTGTGACCTATGGGGCTGGCACCTAGAGAGGCTGTCAGGGTAACCATAGATGGGGGCCGGCATCTAGAGAGAGACAGTCAGGGTAACCCATGTAAAACCATGCAATGACACTCCTTCCTACTGTACTCTAGCTTGCCCTGTTTTCTTGCCTCTGGATGTTGTTTGTTGAGTTCAGGTATGTCCACATGTGAAACCTGAGGTATTTCTGTCTTCTGTTAATCCTTCTATCTTTGCTTGTGTCAAGGGACCTCATTGTTATCTCCTAGTTCGGGGGGTGGACCTCAGGGTTCCACATGGTCAGGTGGAAGAGCTTAATCTATTGGTTTTCTGTGGCACCTTGGTTCGTGTTTGTGGCAGAGGTGTTTTCCAATTCTAGACCTGTTATTGCACCCTCAGATTTGCTTTATGCTTCCAGAATTGTGTAATCATGATTCATATTGTAAATTGATGTAATCAGTCAAGAAGCCTTGTTATTATGTAATCCTGCATTTGATCTCATTTGTACTTGTACTTATTTTTTAAATTAAAGGTGTAATCTTCTTTTGATGTATCAAATTGCATATAGACATGTGTGATGTATTATGTTGTTAATGATCTTTCATTATAATTTTTTGATGCAGTTATGTTCCCTCGAGAAGTTAGTTTATCATATGGTTTTATTGATGTAATTAGTTGTTATCCTATCTAGCGAATGATGCATTTACTTGTTTTTTTTTTAATTTTCCCCGTATTTTATTGTTCTTTTAGCCTTACTCTCTAGGGTTGCATGACAGGGCACCACATGAAATTTAGAAAATTTTCATCTAACAAGTCACCGTGGATGTATGTTTTCTTTGCCTCATCAAAATGGTTGTAATTTTCTTCAAGAATTCTTCAACATCAGCTATGAACATCCTCTCGATGACCTACAAAAATTAGAAATAAACCTGGACTCTTCTCTTGATTTCCCCAATTCTTGAAGCCAAACTTCCATCTCCTTATAATATCTCTTTTTTCCAAGTTTCATATTCTTCTTTTGGGCTCCAATGACTCCTTGTATTCCTCTTCTTGCTTGTGACATTCGTTTCTTCTTTAAGAAATGTGATTCTTGGATTTCCTCTTATTTCTTTTCTTAATGACTTGAATTCTCTAAGACTCTTCGAGAGAAGAAGACTCTACCACTTCCAATTTCGTCACCCATTTTCTTGTGCACTAAAAATGCATTAAAACAACTTTAAAACATAATTTTTATGAATAAACAAGTACCCTACCCATAGGTGATTGACCTATGGTCTTAATTTTTCTAAAATAATTATAAAATAGCTCTTATTCCCCACAACACAAGAATAATTAATTTAAATCAATTAACTAAACCATATCAAGACCTTACTACTAAATTCTATTCTCTTTATAACTTATATCATAATTTCATAAACAAATATAAAATTAGCTCCACTAACTTGAAACTATAAATAAATATTAATTATTCTCAATAAAATATCATAAGTAATAAGTAAAATTTATTATTGAAATTAGGGGTTGTGACATGATGTGATGCATATGGATGTGTGTCATTGTCTTTTGGGAAGGTCTAGAAGGGTTGTCCATGATGGAGTCAACACAATTACTTTGGAGAAGGGTGGTAAGAAGTACACTTTGAACCCATTAAAGGACAAGAAGGAAAAACTGGGCAGCAGTAGCAATGCTTTGATGATTATAGGAAAGGAACTCTTGAGGACAACGAAGGAAACGAAGGAATACTTGGCCGTAGTTCCCAAATTTATGCATGTTGGGACAACAAAGAAAGACATTGAAATTCCCTAAGAAATTGAAGGTCTACTTGAATTCATGGAGACTATCTTAGATGATCTTCCTGAAGGTCTACCACCAATGAGGATCATAAGTTATCATATGGATTTCATTCCCAGGTTCACCCTCCCAAACAAGGCAGCTTACCAATTGACACTATCAAAGAATGAGGAGATAAATCAGCAAGTGAAGGAGCTTTTGGATAAGGATATGATCAAATAAACCCTAAGTCCATGTGCTGTACCAGTGTTGTTATTGTCCAAGAAGAGTGAAGAATGGAGGATGTGTATAGATTCTACAGCCATCAACAAGATCACTATCAAGTATTGCTTTCCCTTACCTTCAACAATAGATCTTATGGACTATTTGAGTGGTCTCGAGAACTTTTCAATGATAGATTTGAAGAGTGGGTATCACAAAATTAGAATAAAAGGAGACAAGTGGAAGGCTAATTTCAAGACCAAAGATGGGTAGTGTGAGTGGCTTTTCATGCCATTTGGCTTAACCAATGCCTCTAGCACTTTCATGCAGTTGATGAACAAAGTACTAAAAGTTGAAACCATTCTTGGGTGAGTTCATGATTGTGTATCTTGACAATATTTTGATTTTTAGTAGAAGTAGAGTGGAGCACATGAGGCATTTGTGGCTAGTATTGCAAGGACTTGAAGAGGAAAGGCTATTTGTCAACATGAATAAGTGTAGTTTCATGTAGATTGAACTTGTCTACTCGGGATTTGTGGTGTCTTAAGAAGGCTTACACATAGATTCCAAGAAGGTAAAGGCAATTTTGGAGTGGCCAACTCCAAGAAATACCTTTGAGGCATGCAATTTCCTTGGACTCACTAGCTTCTACTGCAAATTCATAAGAAATTTCAGTAGTATTTGCAATTGAATCACCACAACTGTAACGGGAGACAAGAAGAAATTTGTGTGGACAACAGAAGTTTAGAAGAGTTTTGAACTCTTGAAGATGAAAATTACTGAACAACCTTTGTTTGCCTTGCCGGACTTTAACAAGGTGTACCAAGTTGATTGTGATGCAAGTGGGACAGCCATAGAAGCAGTCCTAAGTCAAGAGGGCAGACCAATTGCATACTTGAGTGAGAAGCTAAATGATGCCAAGTGGAAGTATTTGGTGTATGACCAAGAGTTTTATGCCATAGTACAAGCATTAGAGAAGTGGAGGCATTCTCTTTTGCCTGGGGATTTCATTCTCTACACTGATCATCAAGCTTTGTAGTTCATAAATAGTCAAGGTAAACTAAATCAATGTCATATGAAGTGAATTCAAGTTTTTCAAAGCTATTCTTTTTCTCTTGAGCATAGGAGTGGCAATTCAAATAGAGTAGTTGATGCCTTGAGTAGGAGGAGTTTGTTGTTAACTCACATGTAGGTGGAAGTAGTAGGTTTTGATGCCATGGAGGAGTTGTCTATGGAAGTTGGGAATTTTGTGAGGCATAGGTACCATGCCAAAGTCTTTCTATCATGGATAGAACACCATGGTTAGATTATATTTTGCAAGAAGGATTGCTTTTCAAGTGGCAATAGTTTTGTGTGCCACAAGGCTCAATGAGGAAGAATCCTATTTAAGAGATAAATAGTGGAAGTAGAGCTGGTCATTTTGGCATGGACAAGGCTCTATCCCAACTATCTAGTCTATGCTAGTGACCAAGGATGGGTAGTGGTGTAAGGAAGTTTGTGTTGGGCTGCCAGATATGTCAACCTACAAAAGGAAGAGCAAAAATATTGGTTTTTACAAGCCACTGCCTATACGAGAGGGACCATGGGAAGACATTAGCATAAATTTCGTGTTTGGTTTGCTAAGGACGTGAAATGGTAATGCTTTTGTTTTTGTCATTGTTGATCATTTCTCCAAAATGACACATTTCTTTGCTGGTAAGAAGACTAGTGATGCAACAAATCTTGCTATTTTGTTTTTCAAAGAGATAGCCAAGTTACATGGATTGCCCAAATGTATTGTTTCAGATTGGGATACTAAGTTTTTAAGCTATTTTTGGAGGACTTTGTGGAAGAAGTTGGTTACTAGGCTCAACCTTAGTTAAGCATACCATCCTCAAATGAATTGATGTAACACTTCAGCTCAACTTGGAGAGATTCAAAATTCATCACAAAATATACAGCTTACAGATAAGCAGAATAATCGTATAACAGATCCACAGAATATAGTTTGCATCCAAAACTACTAAAATATCTTATATTTATAGACAGAAGGTTTTACATCAGTTTCTACATGACCAATGAAACTGTCTCCAGCAAATCCATCCCCTCTCTCATTTATCCTAATTCCTTACGTCTCTTCTACTATCTTATCTAAGTTTCCTATTTGATCTCAGAAACTACAGCCCACGTACTAGACCCCTAGCTTCAATGTAACTCTCCAAAAATAGCATGATTATAACATCTTTTCCCCAAAAGGCTAAACCATTCCAAATCCTTCTAAAATTAGCAATACAGTTAGCCATGCCTCAAGAATCGGTTTACATTGTGGATGGTCAAACTGAAGTTGTGTATTAGAGCCTTAGTAACACACTGAGATGCTTGATTGGTGATAAACCAAAACAGTGTGATTTAGTACTTGTATGAGCTGAGTTTGCCTACAATAACTAAGTAAACTGATGTACTGTGAAAATTTCCTTCCAATTAGTATATAGATGCAATCCAAGAGGGGTCACTCAGTTTCAGAGTGTAGCTGCTTTGGGTAATAGGAGTGCTGAAGTAAAAGATTATGCAGAATACATGCAAGAAATTCATCACCATATAAAGGAGAATTAGAAAAGAGTACAAAAAGCTACAAGCAGCATGCTGATCACAAAAAGAGGGAACAAGGGTTTCACCTGGGTGATTTAGTTTTGGCTCATTTGAGGAAAGAGAGATTTCCAAAGGCCTCCTACAACAAGCTAAAATGGAATAAAATAGGACTCTGCAAAGTCCTATGCAAGTTTTCAACTAATACATATGAGATTGAGTTCCCTAATGGGATTAACATCTCCCAACCTTTAACATTTTAGACCTATATCCATTTCATGATGGATTGCCATATGAAGAGAGTATTGATCTAGTTTCACCCATATTGGATTGGAAACTACAGTTGCTAGAAAAAGAACGAGGAAATTGTGGTCGTGTGTCATGTCCCTTTTTCCGGAATGGTCACCATCTTGTACATCATTGCACTTTCCAATGGATTCGAGGTATTGAGAGAGGTCGGGTTTCACCATTGGGGCTATCATTTCACTTCACAGGATGTATGGGAGTTATCACTTCATTCTCGGATGCCTTCTCATGGTACTTGGCTTGGGATGGTCTACCTTCTCCGGAGCTTTCATATTGGAGTTTGGACTTCATCACATGGATGCTTTGCCTTTGATGCCTTGGAGACTTATCATTACTATGGAGATCATCATGGAGGTCACTATTCACCTTGTACACATCATGAAGGTCATTATCTTGGGCAAATTTTGATAGAAGACCAATTATTCACTAGCACCTCTCCTTGGCACGCAATCCTTATGCATTTATGTTGGCACATTCACAAAGGAGTCTTGGAGAAAAGAAACGAAAGAAAATCCAAATCTTTAACTTGGATTTGGGTGCCTAGAATCCCTCTGGCTGGGTCGGCCCTCTTAGTGAGAAAAAACAATAAATAAAAAAAAATACTTAAATGCCTAGGTCGGCCTAGAGAAAAGAGGGGCAGAAACATGTATAAATATAGGTCTTTGGAAGGCAATTCAAGCATCAAGCAAGCACCGATTTATTTCTGATTTCTTCATTTGGCATAAGGTTTCTTAGCCATGTTTGGAGGAGATGACCCCTCTATTAGGATGGTGATGACCCCATCCAATTAGCCAAGCTCATTATTGCAGATCTACTTATGAAGAAGCCAGTTCAGACATGAAATCAGAGTATTAGCAGCAAATAAGGAGTATAATACACCATCAAATATTATTGGAATAGCAGAAACTTAGCCTACAAGGGCAGCGACCTCATTTGGGACCCTTATAGAGGGCAGCGAACCCCAAGGAAAGGACAGCGAGCATTTTGAAGGGCATCCAACACCCTAGAAGGAGCAGCACACAGCTAGGCAAACCCTCTTGAGGCATTCGCCCAACCAGGGTTAATCCATTGCCTTCTATTTTGCATAAAATTGGTATGTATAAGCATATTTTAATAATTTGATCATAGTGTAGAAATCTGGGCATTAGTCTATCATATTCGTGCCCTAAATTTCATTGTGAACATCAGATCAGAACTATCAGTTTGTAGCAGCAGAGTTTTATTCAGAAAATCAGACTTGGTTGTTGCTATCAATTGCCCTACGTTGTGTATTTCATGGTGGAATTCATGCTTGTGATGTTTATCAACTTGTAGTATCATTTGCCATCATTATTTGTCATGTTTAGGCATGTTTATAATTTGTTTAAGAGCAGAAAAGAAAATCAGAATTTTAGGGTTTTAAGCAGAATACTAAAGTGCAGAGATACAATCAGAAAGCAGGGTTTTGAGCAGACAACTAAAGTGCAGAAAATTAGGGGCAGAATTTCAAAATTTAATGGCAGACTTTTAGGGCATATTCCCATTGAGGACATGATAGTGGTATCAGAGCCATGATCTTGCCAGCCTATGGGTTTTTGAAGAAAAAAAGCTGAAGCCATGAATGGTACAAGTCAAGGTAACTCTCCTATGGATAACATGGCATCATTGAACAAGGAAGCGTTGAGTGAAAGGCTTCTCAAAGTAGGCAATGAACTTGAACATTCATTTCAGTCAAGCAAGGTACTTCTCAGCATCTTAAAGAAAGCGGAAGATTGTTTACACATGGTGGATTAGTCACATTCTAGGGTATTGCAAGCAGCTGTGAATCTGTTGGCATTTCAATTTGCACCTCTAGAATGCGAGTTGGAAACGGACAGCTATGCATAGATAAACTGCTCTCCTATTGGAAGGGGGAGTTCCCTTTTCGCTGATGTTCACTGAAAATATAAATAAATTAAACTTTGCCTATCTTCTTTTTGATTCTCAACTGCGAGCACAAGGTTATAAAACTCTAAATGCTGCAGAAGAGGTTTTTTCCTTTTTAAAACTTCTACTACAGCTAGGCTTAAACTAATGATGCTTTTAATCTCCTAAGTAAATTCAGAGAAAAGGGATTAAAAGTGGACAAGGAATGATTGCTTTAACATGAAAACTTAAGTAAATTTCTCCCAGATTTACATCACAAGACTCATTGTAGTTTAATGATGAAAGCTGAAATAAAAGTTACACAAGCCACACATCTGATGACAAAACTTGGTGATCTGAGATAGAATATCAGAGCAAAGGCAAGCATGAGATTTCTATTCCAATATCAAAAGGTCGATACAACTCCAAGACAAAAATACTGTAGCAAAAGGCAGGCATACAACAAGCGATCAAACACTGGAAATAGATTACACATAGTGAACAAGCACTTTGAAAAATAATTTTGCAGGCCAGAATAGGCACAACAAAATATGTTATCTCCAACACCGTTCCCTTACAATGAACATAGAGTGAACAAACGCTTGGAATAATAAGATTTGCAGGCTAGAATAGGCACAACAAATTTGCTATCCCAAAAGTAGCTCCATTACAATGGGCAAGGTTGCCCTTATTTATACTAAAATCAAAGGAGTAGGGAACCCTAAAATCTCCTTGATTAACCCTAACTTGCCAACTCACAAGATTTATTTCTATTCTAAGACAAAGATTACAACTAACAAACGCTTTAAAGCAAAGTGCTTTAAAGCAAAGAAAATTCCAACTATTAAAAGTGATTTCTTTCTAAAAATAGAATGGATGAGCTTAGGATGAAAGCGAATGCTTTAAAACAAAAAGCATCTAATTTAAAGCTGCTTTCTTTTGAATCACATCCTCATCAACATTCTTGCTTTTTGGTGATGTCATCCATTGATATTCTAGGAAATAATATCTTCTAAAAAGCATGTGACCACATCTTTGCCAAGAACATTGATACTCTCTAGAATGATATTTTGATTCTCTAACATTTCTTCACTATTGGCAACCATCTGAAGAAATTCATGAACTTTGCCCATAGCCTTGTCAAACTTCACTGTCATTGTGGCAAAACGACCCATCTTGTGGCATTGATATCATCATTAAAATTGCTGCGGATGAGAGTCTAGAACTCTGCTTGCGCTTCCCTGAGATCATACAGGGTACCATCTTCTTTTTCATACGAACACGGGATCTGAGAAACAAAAGATCTGACGAACTTGAGAACATTCACCACCTTTTCTTTCCATTCTGCTAAATCTGAGATTATACTATCATACGTTTTTACTGTGAAAAGATATTGCGCTTTCCAAGTAGAAATTGTCTTCTTATCTTCAGCTGAATCAACAGAATCACGTGCTATCTTCAAGTTGGAGATAATGATCTCAATCACCGGTCTACTTTTTGCCATAGTCTGCTGTAACCCCTGGATACCCTGATGTAGATCATGAGCATTATACTTTAATTGATAAAACTCTAAAAGTACAACTCTCCCTTTAGTCACAAATTCTTCCAACCAATTATTCATGTGCCTCCCATAGAGGACCAACTGACTGAACTACCGCTGATCGGCCAGTGATTCAAGATTCGGAGGAAGCAGTAAATCAGCTTGTGATGTGCCATGGTAAAGGTTGGAAATATACTGGCGCAACTGCCTAACTTCAGCCTTGAGGGCTGCTTTATCTTCTCCATCTTTCAACACCCTCTCCTTCAAATTATCTTCTGCAACCTTAATGAAATTGACATCTGTATGCTGAGTGCTCCTTCCAAGATTAGCTTTGGCAACTTTGAAGTCATCAACATCAATATCATCAAAATTTTTATTTTTCGGTAGTGTTGTAGTTTCAAGGATCATTTCTCTATTTGCATTCTTTTCAATACAAACCTGCTTCTTCAGCTTCTTGTCTGGAGTGTCTTCATAGATGGTTTTAAGCTCTATTAAATCCAACTGATATGAAGGCTTTCTCCTCTTCCTTCCTAGAACGTTTTCAAGCCAGGATGAGCCATCTTCTCTTGGAATCTCGGTTCTAACTTCATCAACTCCTGATGAACCAATATGTGTATCAGAGTTATGAACCGGCGAATCTGGCTCTGAATCTATGAAAGGGAGTAGAGCTTGGTAAAGACGGTGGAGAAACATGATCTAAAGGCAATGTTTCAACATGTGGTGTTGGTTCAACAGGAACTTTTGATGCAACTGTTGGTTGTTCTTGCTGAAAATGAACTGGAGACTCAACCTTTTTCTTATTCAACTTGGCCATCTTTGATCCTTCTGGAAGGACACTCATAGCTTTAACCCTTCATTTTGGTTTGGAAGTGGAAGGTTCTGATGGTTGAACAGCTGGCGGCTCTGCTATTGGAATGTCCTCCTTCCGCTTATTCTTCAAGAATATCAAATTATTTTTAACAACTCGACTCGTTCTTTCTTGAATGGAAGTGTTTTATTTTATTGACCAATTAACCAGCGGCAATGGTTGTTGCTCAAATTGATCTCTGAAATACGTGGGAAGTACAACTTCACCATCTTTTGTCAAACCCTTGAAATCTTCTGACAGGATATCAGACATCTACTAAAGAGCAAACTTGTTGTAACTGCGTTCTCGTACTTAAAGCCCATCAGTACAATTAGCCCAGAAGTCTTCAACTGCATGCATATGTACACAATTTTGACCAAGATGTGATGCAAAAACACCACGAGGATCATATGAAGTCCTCCTATCGAAAAACTTGAGACCATACTTGGATGATTCATTACCAATTACCTTGCATCTACTCCAGATCTACATTTGTAAATACCCATCCCAATTGGAAAATTGAAAGCCGCCTTGCATCAGCTATGTAGAAATGTATGAACTTCATAGGCTTGCCTCAAAATTCCATAAATGTTATTTCATCTGTAGGATATCTCGGCAACATGGCTGGCTCTCCTTAGAAGCCATATACTCTGATGTAGGAAAAAGTGGGAAACTAGATAAACCAATCAGCCCATTCTGCCATTGTCATTCTAGCATCTGTTGAAAACCGTATATGCAACTCATTATCCATATCTCGCACTACATGCATAAGGAATGCATCATTTACCTGCTTGTAATGTCGCTCAGCTTGGGAAAATTTTAGCTGTAGGAGATGGTGGTAAACATGCTGAATACCCAGAGTTCCAACAACATTCAAACCTCTGAATTGACCCTGAAAAGCCATCAAATACACAAGGTATGACATCATGTGGAATTCATGAGCCCTTTGAAAATCAAGTATTTGTTGGTGGAGAGTATCACTGATGAGTGTCGACCAATCATAGAATTCGGTTCCATCAACAATCTAGGACATGATGTAAAACATCCAAGGCTGGAACTTGTTAGCATCTGCTTGACCTGTGATACGGCTTAGTAGAGTAATCATTATTGCATGTTCCTCCTTAAACTCTCCATGTCCAACATTCTTTGGCATAACATTATGCTTTTCCTTCAACCACCTCTGAGCAATCTTTTTCCAGTACTTTTCTTTATCATTATTCCACACCCTTTTGCATTCTTCAATTGAAACAGCTAAGTTCTCCCTCTAGACTGGTATTGAAAAACACTTCTCAACTTCATTTGGGTTGAGACGGCAAAGCAACCGTCCATCTGCTGATTGAATCTCTCTTGTGACTGGGTTGTAATGCTTCACACAAGCAATCACGAACTCGATACTTTGTACTGAAATGGGGAATGAAGCTACTGCAAGCAAACTGGAGTGTCCCAGATTCCTAATAGCATTATTTCCTGCATCCTCCAAAGAATGTAAATCAATCACTGGAAGTACTTTATGCAAGTCTCTCTCGAAAGTTCTCAGGTAATCATGAACCAACGCCATTTTGGGCTTGATTTGTGTTGGAGAGTACTGCATACTGAAAGATTTAAAAATTGATTGTGAACACGCCTATGTCAGAAAAATCTTGGACAAAAGGTTGAAAACTACTTGCTGATTTTTTTAGAAAAAGCAAAATACAAGCAAAAACGCTGGCACATGGGTTTTGTAGACAATTTTGTTTTGAAGCAACCCAGATCATCAGATTTTGAAAAAGCTGAGACTTTCCTAAAAAAGTAGCAAAAAAGCAGATTCTTGAAAAAAGCAAAATTCCCAATCTTCAAGAGGATGAAATTCTGGATGGACCCATCTCGATGAAAACTGAAAAATCTTTGGTCCAATTTTTAAAAAACGATCCCCTAGAAAAAAGGACCCTAAAAAAGCATGTCTCCTTGCTTCCTCATCCCAAAACTATGAAGAATGCTGAAAAAATACTTCGTTTGAGCCTTCAAATCTTCGTAGAAGAAAAATAAAAATCTTCCCTCTGGATGCAACCTGCAAAAGATAATGAAATAAAGAAGCCAAAAGCTTGTCTTTATAGAACTTTAGGGCAAAAAAATAGCTTTCTTTGTGAGGAAATAAAGCTTCAATCTTATCCATGAAGAAAGCTTCTTTTAAAGCACAAATCCCAGTGGATGTCTTTGAATAGGAGGAATCCCTATTTTATAGCTGCCTATGGCTTCATGTGTGAGATGATGAAAAATATCTTCTTTGATGATGTCATCGAACACGTGAGTTCGCAAAAGTGTTAGCCAATTTTACTTCATTTTTTGAAACTTCTGCACTCGTTTTGGCTCAAGTATGGCCTGTCTCTGACTTCAACAAGATGGTAAAATGTCACCGTTGACTGCAAAAGCTGACTGATCCTGACATTTTGGAGACCTATCAACTGTGATTCCATTCCTAGCCTCAAACAGACGATCTAACCTCATTCAACTGCGAATTTGACTTCTGGAAACTGTCACCAGGTGAAGTCTTGGATGCGGCTACTGGATGTCATCAATAGATAATGAAATTTTCTATCTCTGGTGAACTTGGGCACCCCTAGCCTCCAGGGGCACCTGATTTTCAATGCCTTGGTCATTTTTTTGAAAATTTCAACTTTTTCAACTTCTTGATTTCCGCGCGCGTTCCGGTGACTGATGACCCATGTTTGGCTGTCGATTTCTATCTGCTGGGACAAAACTGAGTCTGATGATTTAGCAAATAGGTAGGCCTGATGAAAACTGAGCTGACTATACTCTCTGTCTGCCTCGGGAAATGCGTCAAACTGACCTGCTGTGACCCTGACTGGGCTGACGGAGGAAGATTTTTGTTTTTCAAAAAAACTCAAAAATAAACTAAGTCTGGTGGATTTGGGCGCCCCTAGCCTCCAGGGGCGCCTAAGATTCAATGCCTTAGAAAAAATTTGGGATTTTTCAATTTTCATTGCATTTCTTGATTTTTGTGCCAACAAGTCATGTTTGATCTTAATTTTTGGTCATTTGGATGACTGCTGAGGCAGGACGGGGGATGATCTGAGTAGCCCGAACATATCTGTGATGAAATCCCAACTTTTACCGACGTTTGACTGAGTTTGACCAAGTTTGACCACTTGGAAATGAGCCGATGGAGGCTTTTTTGACATTTCTCAAAAAATGCGTAAAAAATCTAAGGCATGAGAAGTTGGGCCTAGGATTCTATGCCTTAGCCAATTTCATGATTTTCAACCTTCGTTTGCAGCTTGCTCCGTTTCACGTGCCGACAACTGCTTCCTGATGTCGAATTCGATGATTTTGTTAGTCAACTGCCACTGGATAGTAAATGAACTGGATAGCCTGGGTACATCTGACATGATTGCCAACTTTTCGAGGCTTGTTGACCAAAATGACTGCTTTTATTCACCCCGAAACTGACCGACGGAGACATTTCTTGCATTTTCTTGAAAATGCAAAAAAAATCTAACACTGGTGCAATTGGGCACCCCTAGCCTCCTGGGGCACCCGGATTTCCTAGACATAGTCAAATTTTCATGATTTTCAACTTTTCTCCTCACTTCGGATTGACCCTGCTCCATTTTACGTTCTTCGTCAAATTGACGACTATTCGTCAGTTCTGCGTTGTCGGAACAACATTGAAAACTTAAAAATGAGCTCTCGCAGATGAAATTGCTCCATTGATGTCTTTAGAGCTTGAGATTCACCTTCTGAAAAAGAAGAATTGACCCAGTAGAGAAAGCATGACCTTTTACAGATTCTGTCTAGACCACGCTAATCATGAAGCAAAATCAGCCAATGAGAATCAGGCACGACACCTGAATCGGAGATTCTATTTTTAGATAATTTTGCCAGCATCCGTATCTCAAGAAACCCAGAAAACTTAATTTGACATCTATTTTTAGAAACTTTCTAAAAATAGAAATTTCTATTTTTAGAAACTTTCTAAAAATAGAAATTTCTATTTTTAGAAATTTTGACTTTTTGACTTTTTTGACAAAAATTTTTCTAGACTTGCTCAAAATGCCTTAGTGAAGCAAATTTTTTTGATTGGGTACAACAGAATCCTATAGCATCTTCCTTGGGTAAGCCAAAGTTGTTGAGACACAAAGATAATGAGGTAAGGTTGGTTGTCAACTTGTCACTTCTTGTTTAAGTGAAATTCTGAGAATTACAGCTTGTAAGATACCCAACTAATTCAACTAAAATTTTTCCTTACTTAAACAATTTTACTTGCGATCAACTCATCAACTACTCAACCACTTAAAGATATACATCAAAGATAACTACTTGAATGAATCAACCTTGAGATGGGTACTTGTCTTGTTACTTGATTCAATCAACTTGCAAATGTCTTATCACATAGATAATGCTTCAATAGCATGAAGTTACAACTTATTCAATGGAAATACAAAAGAAGGCCTTGAAGCCTTGATGATTACAATGTCCTTCACACTTGATCAACTTAATCAAACTCAATGATGTCGACTGAATGTCAACACCTCACAATACAACAAGGGAGCATCACCTTGTTAGTTGAGGGAGCATCACCCCAACACTTGAAACTCGTAGGCCTCAAGATCACAAGCTAAATAGCTTTGCAGAGAGAAATTTTGTCAAAATGAATAGATGCCAAATGAATTAGAGAGCTCCTCCTTTTATAGGCCTTTCAAAGGTAATGAAGGCACATTTTTCAATGCACAAAGAGGAACCAAGGCATGTTTCCCAAGAAGCATATCCAAGGGAATATTCCATCTGATGACTCATTCTGAGTTGGCAGGCTTATCCAGAGACCTTGATATGGATCCCGAAGACATCCTGTGGACCAATGAGAACTCAGATAGTTACAACTTCCTTATCTCCTGACTAGGCGCCACATTGCAAAGTCCTCCATGCTAGGCGCCAACTGAAAGAGGTAGAAATCAGGATAGGCGCCTTCCCGAGTTAGGCACTTCCTAGAGATAGCCAAGACTCAAAAAGTGCGCCTCATCAATGATACTTGTTTTTTGGTACTTAACCACTTATCCTGTGATGTTTTCTTGTAGGTGAATGAAGAATTAAGGTGGGGCACATATCCAAGGTGGTACAGGAGGCAAAGTGCGCCCTAGGCAATTGTATGCTCTTCCTTGTTATTTGATCTACTTTCGACAAGTGAACCCTTAGACAACATTCTATCTCCTTAGCAAGATGAATGGATCTTCAACATCCAAGTCTAGTTTTAGGCGCATTTTCAAGGCTCTGGATTTATGAGATGGCACCTATCATCCTGGAGAACTCAATCCAAGTCTACAAAGTGTTCTCAACCTAAGGCGCCAAACAGGGTCATAGAACTATGCCTTATGAGGTGTCTTGATCCCAGGTGCCATTTTGACGTGGCAAGAGCTTGGATTCGCGCCTAGTAAAGTTTGATACTTCCAAACTCTTAACTACACTCATCCAAGCTTAGGCGCTCAAATGGAGAGTCCCTGGAATCATACATGGACGCCTTGTTGCTTTGGGCGCTCATTATAGAATGCTACAACTTGACACTAGCGCCTAGAGGGAATCCACTCAGAAAACTTCATTCTGGATGCTTATCAACTTTCCATCTTGAAGCGCCAATCCATAGGAACTTATTCTAGCACCTTAGGCACTCATTCTGGTTTGCACCAAGAGGAATTTGTGCCTAGAGCATTCTCCACACATTCTGCACTTAGAAAATCAAATCAAGTGGGTGCCTTGTTTGAGGGAAGTGGTTGAAGGCCATTTCACATGTTAGGCACATACTAAGGTTCTTTTAAACTCCTAACATCATTCAGTGAAACAAAATTGGCATCCTGGAATCCAAGCATCAACTGGAGGCAAGTGAGAGAAAGTTTTGCGCCTAACTTGCTTAGGCACCTCTAGGAAGTGATGGAGATCCATAAGTGCGCTCTCCTTGCCAAGGTGCCAACTCAAGGTTATAGAAGAAAGTCATTTCAATCTTTTCTTGAAGTTTATACAACCACTTCTTGCATCTTGAATCCTCCTTGACACTTCTTTTAGACAACTTCATTTGTCCCTTAGCAAGGCGCCATGATTGACATGACTGATATACTTAAGGTGCCTTCCTCTAGTTGACCCTCTTTTGAAACCTTACAACTTCTTAGATGCCTATTCATGTTCTCTGGCAGATTCATTATACCTCTATTATCTTCTTAAATCAAACTCTCCTTCAAAATGCATTTGGGCGCCATTTGGATGTTCTTTATCCTAGACGCATTTGGTAGTAGCTCTGGCAAGTTTGAGTGGAGAAGTGTGCCTAGAGTTTACTTAGTCAAGTTCTTTGAAGAACTGCAATGTATGAGTCCCTTTGATGATCTAAACATTCTTTTCTACCCAGGTGCCCTGGTGGATATGATAGAAGTACTCTGTAGCTTGATGATGCTAGGTTAGGCGCTCTTTTGGGAATTTTGATAGAGGATGTGCGCCTAGACTCCAAGAGTCCATTTCCTGCATTTCTTGTTTTTCAGACTTAGCCAAACTTTGGGTTTTCTAACTTTAGAACCTGCAAAATAATCAAACGGAGTTAGTCAAAACCCAGTTCATTCCCTTGTTATTTTGAATTAGCCTCCGGGAATGATCAATAGGCTAATCCATTCTTTACTTGATGATCAAGCCGGAAACGGGGACATGACAGTCTCCCCTTCCCGGGATTGCTTGTCCTCAAGCAATTGAAGGTTAGGATGTTCTAGGATCTTCTCTCCTTCCCAAGTAGCATCCTACATTGGTAACCCTTTCCACTTCACAAGATATTCTCTTATGCTTCGGTTGCGAAGCTTCTTCTCCCTTATATCCACCACATTTTCAGGTCCACCACATTTTCAGGTTCAAGTGCAAGCATTCCTTCTTCATCAAGTGGTGGTAGTTCAACAGTTGAAACCACATGTTGACCCAGTGCCTTTTTGAGACATGACACATGAAACACATTGTGGATGCGGCTTCCTGCTGGCAAGTCAAGTTCATATGCCACTTCCCCTATGCTTCTCAACACCTTGTAGGGTCTGTAAAACCTAGTTTTCAATTTCTCTGCATCTGACTTCTTCAAAGTACTCTGTCTATATGGCTGAAGGCACAGAAACACCCTATCACCTACTTCAAAATTCCATTCAACCCGGTGTTTGTCGGCATACAATTTCTGTTGATTTTGAGCTCTTTGCAAATTGTCCTTAAGGACTCTCAAAATATCCTGAGTATCCTTCATCAATTCACTTGCTCTGGGAGCTCTACTGTCATCCAATGCCAGATCAACAAATGAAACAGCTTCATATCCATACAAAGCTCAGAAGGGAGTGATGCCAATTGACATATGAAAAGTAGTGTTGTAGCAGTATTCACCTAGATGAAGCCACTTAATCCAAGCACGCTGATGATCAGACACATAGTTTCTCAAGTATCCCTCAAGCCATTTGTTTACAATTTCAGTCTGTCCATCGGTTTGAGGATGATAACTAGTGCTTGGTGTCAGGTCAGTTCTAGCTAGTCAGAATAGCTCTCTCCAAAACACACTGATGAACCGGCTATCTTGATCACTGACTATGGTTTTAGGCAGGCCATGTAGTCAGAAGACTTCTCGAAAGAATAACTCAGCTACTTGCAAAGCTGATGACTCAACTGGGATTGCAAAGATGTGAGCAAACTTGGTTAATTTGTCCACAACTACATAGATACAGTCTCTTCCGTTCACCTTCGGAAGACCTGTGATGAAGTCCATAGAAATACTCTCCCACTTATGTTCTGGAATTGGCAGTGGTTGGAGTAATCCTGCTGGAAATGTATGTTCTATTTTATTTTGCTGACAAGTCAGACATTCCCTGACATACTGAAGAACTTCTTGCTTCAGACCTTTCCAAGTGAATCTTTCCCTGATCTGTTTGTATGTCTTGAAGTAGCCAGGGTGTCTTGCAAGTGGAGTATCATGGTAAGTCTGCAAAATCTGTTGCTTCAGCTCCGATTCAGGAGTCAGATAGATTCTATCTTTATAATAGATGATATCATCAATCACCTTGTACCTATCATCCTGAATGATTCCTTCCATGATCTCACAAGCAAATTTTGATTTGGAATACTCAACTAGAAGCTGAGCCTTCCAATCCACTAAAACCTTGCTCAGGGCACAAACAACAGGTTTTCTAGACAGGGCATCTGCAACCACATTCTTCTTGCCTTTCACATATTCAATGTCGAAATCATATGCCTGTATCTTCACAACCCACTTTTGCTGTCTTTCATTTAAATCCTTCTGCCCTAAGAAGTATTTCAAACTGTTGTGATTAGTCCTGACCACAAACTTAGATCCAACTAGATACTGGCGAAACTTAGCCAAGGCATGCATGATTGCCAGCATCTCTTTATCATACGTTGAGTACAATCTTTCTGTATCTTTCAACTTCCTGCTCTCGAATGCGATGGGATGTCGATCTTACATCAAAACAGCTCCAATGCCTTCTCCTAAAGCATCACATTCTAGCACAAAGGACTTACTAAAATCTGGCAAAGCCAGCACTGGTGTTGTACTCATTACTTCCTTCAACCTATCAAATGCAGCTTGAGCTTCAATTGACCAAATGAAAGCTCCTTTCTTTGTTAAATTTGTCAAGGGTGCAGCAAGCTGTGAGAATCCCCTACAAATCTTCTGTAATAGCTGCAAAGGCCAAGGAAACCTCTTAGTTCAGATACATTCCTGGGAACTGGCCAATTACGAATGGCTTCAATCTTTTCTTCTTGAACTTTAACTCCATTATCTCCTATTACATGACCCAAGTACAGAATCTCCTTCAAGCCAAAATCACACTTAGACATCTTTGCATACAAAGATTGATTCTCCATAACATTCAATACTTCATCGAAGTGTTGGAGATGTTCTTCCCATGTCCTGCTGTAGATCAAGATGTCGTCAAAGAAAACCAACAGGTACTTCCTCAACTGCTTGTTGAACACATGATTCATACAGGACTGGAAAGTGGTGGGAGCATTTGTCAGCCCAAATGGCATCACCATAAATTCATAATATCCATAATGGCATCGGAATGCTGTTTTTGGAATGTCCTCTTCTCTGACACAAATTTGATGGTAGCTAGATCAAAGATCTATCTTTGAGAAATAGACTGCTCCATGCAGTTCATCAAGGAGTTCATCAATCCTAGGTATTGGATACCTATTCTTGATGGTCTTCTTATTCAATGCGCGATAGTCAACACGCATCCGCATTGTTCCATCCTTCTTCTTCACTAGCACCACAGATGATGCGAATGGACTTGATGATGGCCTTATGTGCCCCATATCGATCAATTCTTTGATCGTCTTCTCAATTTCAATCTTAAAATGCCTAGGATGTCGATAGGGTGCAATATTAACAGGTTTAGCCCCATCCTCCAATTCAATTACATGTTCAAAACCTCTATCAGGAGGTATTCCTGGAGGTATGTCCCTAAACACCTTACCATGCTTATCCAACATTGCCTGAATATCTGCAGGATAAATTTCTTCAGCAGAGAGGATTTGGTTATCCTTGATGCAAACCTGTGCTGCCCATTCGATGTCATTATGCCTGAATAATGCTTCCATTCACTTTGCAAAGACAACTTTGGGATTTCCATCAGACACTGACTTCAGTTTGATCTTCTTTCCTTCATGCATGAATTCTAACTCCATCTTCTAAAAATCCTGGACAATTCTTCCGAGTGAATGCAACCATTGCACTCCAAGTACTACATCAATATGCCCAAGTCCAACCACATAGAAATCATCTTGTAAGGAATAATCTCCCATTTGAATTTGTAGTTGGGACACTTTTCTGGTACAACTCATTAGGAATCCATCAGCAACAGTTATTTGAAATCCTTCGAAGTCTTCAACTGTTAGACCCTGCCTCGCTACCAAACCTTCATCTATGAAGTTGTGAGTAGCACCACTGTCGATGAGACAGGTGACTCTCTGACCTTTCACAACTCCTCTAATGTGGAAGGCATGATACTTAGGTACTCCTGAGATAGTTGCTAAGGTTATTTTGTCAGATGTTTCTTCTGAAACAACATTAAGAGTTGGTTGTACCTCCTCTTCACCTTGGATTGATTCTTCTTCACTCAGTGACTCTTCTTCACTTCCATCATCAGATACAACTTCAATCAGATGTGCTTTACCTTTACCAAGGCATCTGTGTCCTGGTTCCCAAGGTTGCTTGCAAGAAAAGCAAAGTATCTTCCTTCTTAGCTCATCTCGTTCGGCTGCAGATGAACCTTGAGTTATCTTTTGAGGAAAAGAGGGTCTCCTTTGAGTAGAGCTAACTCCTTTATAGAACTTTTTCTTAGGCTGATAAACAGGAGTAAGATCAAGATCTAGAGCAAAGTCAATTGCTTCTTCTAGGTTTGCTGGCCTTTGTACCTTTACCAAAGGCTTGATCTGATTGTTCAATCCCTCAATGAACAGCATAGTGATTCTTCGGTCAGTCATATCAGGTACAATTACTGCGATCTTCTGGAAGTCATTAACATACTGCACAACCCTTCCTTCTTGCTTGAGTTGAGCTAGTTCACGATAGTACACTTCAGTGTCTTTTCTGTCAAACCTCTGAATCAACTTGATTACAAACTCATCATAGGAATTGATCCTATCATGATGTTGAGAGACTAGGCCATGATGCCACCATTCATAAGCCAAACCTTTGAGGTGCATTGTAGCAAATTGAATTGCCTTCTTCTCTGTCAAAGGCTTAAGTGAAAGGTATGTATCCAGCTTGTTTACCCAAGCTCTAGCACTAAGCTTACCACTTCCATCAAAGGTAGGAATGGGAACTCGATTCAATGCTTCTTTATACTCCTTTGTATCATCATCCCATCTAGGACGAAAGCCTCTAGTTCTACCTCGCCTATCCCTATCTTCCCTCTTCTGTCGGCAATATTCATTGAAAGTCATCATATCCCGAACACGTTCTGGAAGTCTGGCATAGAGATCTGCAAAGAGTGCTATCTCATCTTCGAAGTTATTCTGATCTTCTTCATCAAACTCTTCATCAACTTCATTGTCCTATTCAGGTGGTGGTGTAAGGAAAGTTGGTCTTAAAGGTCTATCAACTGTAGGAGTACGTGTGCGAACTCTTCTACCTACTGCACTAGCAGCATCATCATCAACTTGTCTTTCTTGTCTCTCTGGTCTAGCTGCATCTCTACGCCCTTGTCTAGCTGCTTCACCCTGATTCATGTTTTGAAGGGTTTGTAAGACTTGTTGCAGAATTTGAGCTGTCTGTTGATGTCCAATAGCCATGTTCCTAAACATCTCTCTAGCTTCACGTTCACCATCAGCAGGTGGACTCCTACTTCTTTCCTCAGCCATGTTAGCTGGAACTTTGGTGTGATGTTGTTGCTGTTGTTCTTGTTGTTGTCTAGCTCTTCTTGTATAATACATGTGTGGACCTACTTCAGGTGGCTACATAACCCAGAGGCTGGAAGGATCCTAGCTTTGATACCACTGTAAGATACCCAACTAATTCAACTAAAATTTTTCCTTACTTAAACAATTTTACTTGCGATCAACTCATCAACTACTCAACCACTTAAAGATATACATCAAAGATAACTACTTGAATGAATCAACCTTGAGATGGGTACTTGTCTTGTTACTTGATTCAATCAACTTACAAATGTCTTATCACATAGATAATGCTTCAATAGCATGAAGTTACAACTTATTCAATGGAAATACAAAAGAAGGCCTTGAAGCCTTGATGATTACAATGTCCTTCACACTTGATCAACTTAATCAAACTCAATGATGTCGACTGAATGTCAACACCTCACAATACAACAAGGGAGCATCACCTTGTCAGTTGAGGGAGCATCACCCCAACACTTGAAACTCGCAGGCCTCAAGATCACAAGCTAAATAGCTTTGCAGAGAGAAATTTTGTCAAAATGAATAGATGCCAAATGAATGAGAGAGCTCCTCCTTTTATAGGCCTTTCAAAGGTAATGAAGGCACATTTTTCAATGCACAAAGAGGAACCAAGGCATGTTTCCCAAGAAGCATATCCAAGGGAATATTCCATCTGATGACTCATTCTGAGTTGGCAGGCTTATCTAGAGACCTTGATACGGATCCCGAAGACATCCTGTGGACCAATGAGAACTCAGATAGTTACAACTTCCTTATCTCCTGACTAGGCACCATATTGCAAAGTCCTCCATGCTAGGCGCCAACTGAAAGAGGTAGAAATCAGGATAGGTGCCTTCCCAAGTTAGGTGCTTCCTAGAGATAGCCAAGACTCAAAAAGTGCGCCTCATCAATGATACTTGTTTTTTGGTACTTAACCACTTATCCTGTGATGTTTTCTTGTAGGTGAATGAAGAATTGAGGTGGGGCACATATCCAAGGTGGTACAGGAGGCAAAGTGCACCCTAGGCAATTGTATGCTCTTCCTTGTCATTTGATCTACTTTCAACAAGTGAACCCTTAGACAACATTCTATCTCCTTAGCAAGATGAATGGATCTTCAACATCCAAGTCTAGTTTTAGGCGCATTTTCAAGGCTCTGGATTTATGAGATGGCGCCTATCATCCTGGAGAACTCAATCCAAGTCTACAAAGTGTTCTCAACCTAAGGCGCCAAACAGGGTCATAGAACTATGCCTTATGAGGTGTCTTGATCCTAGGCGCCATTTTGACGTGGCAAGAGCTTGGATTCGTGCCTAGTGAAGTTTGATACTTCCAAACTCTTAACTACACTCATCCAAGCTTAGGTGCTCAAATGGAGAGTCCCTGGAATCATACATGGGCGCCTTGTTGCTCTGGGCGCTCATTATAGAATGCTACAACTTGACACTAGCGCCTAGAGGGAATCCACTCAGAAAACTTCATTCTGGATGCTTATCAATTTTCCATCCTAAAGCGCCAATCCATAGGAACTTATTCTAGCACCTTAGGCACTCATTCTGGTTTGCACCAAGAGGAATTTGTGCCTAGAGCATTCTCCACACATTCTGCACTTAGAAAATCAAATCAAGTGGGCGCCTTGTTTGAGGGAAGTGGTTGAAGGCCATTTCACATGTTAGGCGCATACTAAGGTTCTTTTAAACTCCTAACATCATTTAGTGAAACAAAATTGGCATCCTGGAGTCCAAGCATCAACTGGAGGCAAGTGAGAGAAAGTTTTGCACCTAACTTGCTTAGGCACCTCTAGGAAGTGATGGAGATCCATAAGTGCGCTCTCCTTGCCAAGTGCCAACTCAAGGTTATAGAAGAAAGTCATTTCAATCTTTTCTTGAAGTTTATACAACCACTTCTTGCATCTTGAATCCTCCTTGACACTTCTTTTAGACAACTTCATTTGTCCCTTAGCAAGGCGCCATGATTGACATGACTGATGTACTTAAGGCGCCTTCCTCTAGTTGACACTCTTTTGAAACCTTACAACTTCTTAGATGCCTATTCATGCTCTCTGGTAGATTCATTATACCTCTATTATCTTCTTAAATCAAACTCTCCTTCAAAATGCATTTGGGCACCATTTGGATGTTCTTTATCCTAGGTGCATTTGGTAGTAGCTCTGGCAAGTTTGAGTGGAGAAGTGCGCCTAGAGTTTACTTAGTCAAGTTCTTTGAAGAACTGCAATGTATGAGTCCCTTTGATGATCTAAACATTCTTTTCTACCCAGGCACCCTGGTGGATATGATAGAAGTACTCTGTAGCTTGATGATGCTAGGTTAGGCGCTCTTTTGGGAATTTTGATAGAGGATGTGCGCCTAGACTCCAAGAGTCCATTTCCTACATTTCTTGTTTTTCAGACTTAGCCAAACTTTGGGTTTTCTGACTTTAGAACCTGCAAAACAATCAAATGGAGTTAGTCAAAACCCAGTTCATTCCCAGTTCATTATGAATTAGCCTTCGGGAATGATCAATAGGCTAATCCATTCTTTACTTGATGATCAAGCCAGAAACGGGGACATGACACAGCTCCTAACACTCCATATCAAGATGACAAAATGGAAGAAATACTTTGGTTATTGGTGGAAAGTTTTGAAGATTTGAATGATGTCACAAATTCTCATTTTCCTAGAAGAGTCACCATACTTGAATCATTTGCAAAATTGAGATTGAATAACATCATGTTGGATTTAGCTTTGGATGACTTAATTATTAAAATGTTCCATTGTTTCTTTGCCAAAATCAGAACATATCATGCAACAAATGTTAAATAGGCAATGCACACCATTTTGTCTCTAATGCTAGATGAGAAAGATGATATTTCTAAGCAATTGTTATCTAACTTGTTGGTTGTTTGGAGGAAACAGGATGTTTTATCAGCAGCATGAGTTGTCAAACAAATTGGTGGAGCAGAAAATTGAGGAAATTAAAGATTAATTAACAGAAGATGAGTTGATTTCACTTGACTTGCAGCCTATTCATGGTGATTCCAGGATTGAAGAAGAACACATGGAGGCAAGTGATAATACATTTGAGAGTGAACCCGAGATTGCAATTGGTCATGAAGGGCATATTATTGGTGTTCAGTCATATATGCAAGGAGAAGACATAGTGTTTGTTACAAAGATCATCCATGAGGAAGGTGATTCTCATGAAGAGCTCATGACACCTCATAATGATAAGGAGGACATGATCAACCATGAAACAATTTGTTGCATTTTTCCCAGACTGGATGCTTACTCCCAGATTTCCCTACAAGGTAGCCATCAATGATCAACAGGATCTCTGGGCCAGGGGCCAACAGTGTAGGAGATAGACTCTATATTTTATCTCCTCTTCTTCTTCAGGCTCTACAAAACCTAGGGGGGTTTTCCCTACTCAACATCCATTAGGATATGCATACTAAGGCTGGGATGCTGACAGAAAGCAGATAAGTCCTCCTGTAAGTAGACCAAAACTGAAAGATAAGAGCAAAGGGGCTAACTTTGGGCCTATTTGCAATTGGAGACAGAGGACTTGGATCCTAAACTAATTCTACTGTCCTAATGGTTGTTTTAGAATTTGATTTTGATTTTATGTTTGGATGCAAAGCTGGATATGGTATATAACACAAACACAAAGCTAGATCGGTGCCTGTCCAGGGCCTGGAGTCAGTAGACATACACCTGTGAATGATATGCATGAACAACTAAAACTAGATTTCAGGGGGACACATATGATACCTGCCTTACAGATATCTCCCAATACAAAGTGTTAAGCTATCTATACTTATGGCATCCCTACTGCAGTATACCCTTCTCAATGTTCAATCTGAAAACAGATTAATCTACCACTTGAGCAGAAGTTAAAAGATCAGACATTCAACACAGGAATTCTATGTTCTAGAGTCTCAAACATTCCTTAAATATCCAGATTCAGAAGAAAGATACATGCAATACTGGAGATAGAATTAACAAAACACATGCCAAAATAGCATTTCTCATATAAAATTAACCATGAAATCAGTGGATTCATGCAAAAAAAACATACAACAAGAGATACATAGACTCACAAGTTTTGCTGCACAGAGCTACCAAATCAGCTGTATTGCATTACAGAGCCAAATGTTCAACTTTCAACAACCAAAAAATGGTAACACAATCTGCTTATAATAGCCAGATAGTGTACCATAAGCAATTAATTACATGGCAAAAATATCAAAATTCGCCAGATATAGATCCCACAAAGGAATGGCGCTCAAAAGATATTAATGCAGCAGACAAAGAGGGGCCTCAAGCCATACGCCATTATCTGGGGTCTTCACTCAAAAATAGGGCAACCTGATCATGTGTACCAATGTCCACATCTCTGCATTGTCGCCATTAAAGGTCTCAACCACCCGCGTTTCACTCAGAAACTGTCGCTACGTTTCAAATAGAAGTTCCCACCAAAAATGCACTTTACTGAAGCTTCAAATGTGCAAGAAGAATAGTCCCACATGCAAGGTGCAGAGACCCCTTCAGTAATTTATAAACATGGTCGCACACACAAAGGGTGTCGAGCGTTTTGCCACGCTTGACACACAACCCTTCGCCCGAGAGCCCATCACCATGACACAAACCATCGGCCAAGCTCAAATCCCCTCGCCGATCTCATCGGTCACACCGACGCCTACCATCAACTCCATCATCGGCCAAACCAGAACTATCAGGCTAGTCCTCCAGACTTCCACCGATAGCATGAGTCTTGTCGATCGCCAAATCCTACTCCTCTGTCGGTGTGACCAACACTATCGGCCAAACATCTCAAACCTACGCCGACACCTGCCATCATGCCGATGAACTATGGCCTCATCCCTCCATCGGCCAAACACACGCTGATGATTCTTCATCAGCCAAGCACTACCCCATCGGCGGACCCTCCAACTGCTAGTCCGATCTCAATAGTCTCGCCGATGTGTCGAACGTCAACTCCACCGTCGGCCAGATTGAACACAAAGTCATCCCGATGGCATTCCTCATCGGGGTGACTTCCTTCTATCGGCGAACCACAAAACACACTGGCTGATAATATAAGTCTAGCCGATGAACACTTGAGATACCCCCATCGGCATGACCAACACCGTCAGCGGAACCACAATCTCCTTCGCCGATAGGCAAAAGTCTAGGTGATGGAAGAAGATATGACTGCTACCATCATGATCGCTAAGACAAAAACAAATTCATGTCGATGAAGAGGGAAACCTAGGGTTTGAGTGAAGAAACCCTCCACATGCTAGCTCAACCTCCAGGCCAAAATGAGCACCAACACTGGCTCCGAATGGGGACGTGCAGGTGAAAACCTGCAGCGAGAACCAGATCTCCGGGTAGACCAGGCAAAAAGCCAAAAAGCACGAACTGTACAAGGCACCTACAATATATACATAGTTTTACATATGTGCATAGAGATAGGTCATCATGCAAAGTAGAACTTGAGGAATTGGCCATGCATAGGCAATTCCAGAAATTCACCATCTAGGGCCTGGAGGAAATAGGAGTCCTCCCCATGGGTACTGCAAATCTAATATGGGCCCATCCATAAGGGTTTGAATTTACCATGTTTACCCTTGTCCTAATCTTTTGCATTCCATATAAGCACCAGATCATTAATTTGAAACTTCCTCTTAGTAGTTCTCCTGTCAAACAGACATTTCACATCTTGTTGTCTCTTGAGGTTGATCTGGTGTGCTTTCCCTCTGTTTTCATCCAATGCAACCAACTGGTTCACTCTTTCTGTCATGGGATCTCCAATTTCCTCATCATTATCTTGGATGAATCTGTAAACTAGTAGGAAATTGTTTATAGGCAATCTGGCTGATGCACCATATACTAGCTCAAAGGGTGACATGCCAATAGCCTTTTTTACTGTCACCCTGTCAGCCCAGATTGCTAACCTTAGTTTTGAATCCCAAGCTCTCTTGTTTTTATCTAGTATCCTCTTGATAATTTTCATGATGCTTTTATTGCTCGATTCTGCTTGACCATTTCCCTGTGGGTGGTATGGTGATGCAAATGATAGATTGATCCCATACCTGTTGCAAAAATCAACAAATTCACCTGATCTGAAGCACATAGCATTATCAGTGACTATCTTGAGTGGTACTCCAAACCTAATGATAACATTTTCCAGTATAAAATTTGTCACCACCTTACTTGTAGCTCTCTTAGTTGGAATGGCCTCAATCCATTTGGTAAAATAATCAGTTGCCACCAAAATCCAACTGTGTCCCCCACTTGACTTGTCTGCAATTTCCCCTATGAAATCAATTCCCCATTGCTGAAATGGAGCATCCACAGCTACAGTTCTGAGGGGTAAAGCACCATCATACCTCAGCTTTCCTTAGAATCTTTGGCAAGGGTCACACTTCCTCACTAACCTTTGTGCATCTGAAAAGAGAGTGGGCCACCAATATCCTGCCCTGAGAATCTTATGGGCTGTTGTTTGGGCAGTATAATGTCCACCACACAATCCTTTATGCATGTCATTCAAAACAGTGTTAGCTACATCCTCATCCACACACCTCAGCAGCACACCATCAGGGCTTTTCCAGTATAGCTCACCTTGAACAATAGCATACTTGATTGCATGTAGCTTCAGAGTCCTCTTTTGACTGTCACTGAAATGGGAAGGACAACTCAGATTTTCCAAGTAGTATACAACATCCTTGTACCATTCAGATCTTGATACATCTACATTTTCATTTTGGACTGCATTGACTTGGCATGCTTCCAAGTTTGACTGTGCCATCATCTTGGCTAATCCTTGTCCTCTTACCAACTTGGTAATTTGTATGTCTATGTCGAACTCTTGCAGTTTGTTTATCCATCTGCACCTTCTTCCAGTCAGTTCCTGTTGAGTAAATATATCCTTGACTGCTGCATGGGGTACATATGCAATTACATGTGATCCTACCAGGTATGGTCTGAAACTTTTGATGGCTCTGACTAATGCATATGCCTGTTTTTCCATGATATCATATTTCAACTCGGCAGCCTACAAGGACATACTGAAAAAAGCTATGGGTTGTGTTGGTTTTTCTTCTGAATCAGCATTAGGGTTTGCCACTTCTAATGCACAGGCAGATTCAGCCAACTGAATACAGGAGGTTGCGTGAGCTCCTCCCCTTCACTTCTGGTTCTGCCACACCGAGGGGGGTGTCCCTATTTGATAAAAGTATAACCTTGACTAGCTCAATGACAGAAGGATTTAACTTGACAGCAACATGCAGAATACTCTCATGTATGGACCAAGATTTGTGTAACAAATCACAAGGTTGGCAACATTCTTGGACATGATGTTTGGTTGGGTATGAGATCATGCCGGGATCCTAATCCTACTCCTACAACTAACAGGTGGAAGGATGAAATGGTTTGATTTGATTTTTGGATGCAAAGCTGGACATGGTATATAACCTCAACACAGAGCTAGATTGGTGCCTATCCAGGGCTTGGAGTCGGTAGACATACACCTGTGAATGATCAGCATGAACAACTAAAATTGGATTTCAGGGGGATATACATGATATCTGCCTTACAGATATCTCCCAATACAGAGTGTTAAGCTGTCTATACTTATGGCATCCCTATTGTAGTATACCCTTCCCAATATTCAATCTGAAAATAGTTTAATCTACCCCTTGAGCAGAAGTTAAAAGATTAAACATTCAACACAGGAATTCTATGTTCTAGAATCTCAGACATTCCTTGAATGCCTAGACTTAGAAGAAAGATACATGCAAAACTGGAGACAGAATCAGCATAACACATGCAAACATAGCATTATTCATATAAAATTGACCATGAAATCAGTGGATTCATGCACAAACGTACAACAGGAGATACATAAACTCGCAAGTTTTGCTGCACAGAGCAACTAAAACCAGTTGTATCTTATAATAGAGCCAAAATGTCCAGTTTTCAACAACATCAAAAATGGTAACACAGTCTGCCTATATTGGCCAGAAAGTGTACCCGCAGCAATTAATTACATGGTCAAAAATCAAAAATCCACCAGATACATCCATCAAAGGGAATGGCGCTCAGAAGCCATCAATGCAGCAGACAAGGGAGGCCTCGAGCCTTGCACTGCCATCAGGAAGTCTTCACTCAAAAATAGGGCAACCTGATCATGTGTACCATCGCCCATACCCCCGCTACAGTCACCATTGATGGCTCAACCACCCACGGCCTACCTGGAAACTGTTGCTGCGTTCAAATGGAAGTTTCCTGCCAAAACGCGTTTACCATAGGTTCAAAAAAAATGTAGGAAGAATAGTCCCACATGCATGTTGCCGAGACCACTTCATTAGTTTAAAAATGGGGCCGCATACATACCAAGTGTCGAGCGCTTTTGCCGTGCTCGACACACATGCCCTCGGAAAAAGCCCATAGCCAAGACTAACACCATCGGACTGCCCCAAAAATCTCTCACTGAGCTCAATAGTCTGGCCGATATAACTTGCTTCGCATTCCCCTTCATCGGCCAGAGATAGACCATCGGGCCAACCTTCTAAACCTTTGCCGATCTACCAAGTTACGTCGACAACACCCTCGCTTCCTATCTCCGTCAGTGAAACCAACTCTATCGGCACAACAAGAATTGCCCTCGCCGACACAGCCAATCACCCCGATACACAATCCTTCGGCGAGACACACGCCGATGACACCCCATCAGCCACACCTCCCATTGTCGGTACAACCCAAAACACTTCGGCCGACAATACAACTCTCGCTGATGACCACTCCAAATCCTCATCGGCCTGACACTACCCCATCGGCGGACCCTCCAACTGCTAGCTCGATATGCAATCTTACTCCGATGGCATTCCCCATTGGGCAAACTCCTTACATCGGCGGCCCAAAAATTTGCTTCGCTGATAGCCAAACACACGCCGATGGACATCCATCAGCCAGACCAAAACAATCGGAGCACTCAAGAAATCTTTTGCCGATGAAGCCAATCACTCCGATAAGACCAAAAACATAAAGCCTTGAACTGTTGAACCCCAAACCAAAAGGGTTCAACGCGATGGTTCAAACATCAAAAATAATACTCCATAGGCAACAAAGCTTCGAACCATTGAACCTTGAACCAAAACAAAAAGGTTCAAGCGGGAGGTTCAACGATGCAATATTTGCGCAAGGCAAATGCATAATGCGACCCATTAGAAGAAAATTGAACCCTAAACCGATGAACCACTGAACTTAGAGAAAAAAGGGTTCAAGTTCAAACCGAAATGTCGAAGACACAAAAATGAACCCATGCCAATGGAGAAAAGACGAAGACCCCTCCTCAAGAAATGAGATGCAGATGCTGAAAAACACTGAAAGGGTGCCAAAACTTAGAACCTTTTGGATATTTTGGGATGGTGCCTGCATGAAAATTGCTAAATTAACTGACAGTGAATTCAGGCACCAACATGAGCATCCAAAAAGCTTCCTACCGATCTCAAAGGTCACGCCGACGACATCTTCGCCAGCCACACACTGCTCCTCCATCGGCCAAACTCCTTACATCGATGGGCCACAAATTTGCTTTGCCGACAGCCAAACACACGCTGATGGACATCCATCGGCCAGACCAAAACAATCGGAGCACTCAAGAAATCTTTCGCCGATGAGGCCGATCACTCCGATAAGACCAAAAACGTAAAGCGCTGAACTGTTGAACCGTTGAACCATGAACTGGTTCAACCCGATGGTTCAACCGAGAAGTTCAATGCCGAACGAAGCACTTCAAAAAGAACATTCACCGAACACAAACACAAAGCCTTGAACCATTGAACCCCGAACCAAAAGGGTTCAACACTAGGGTTCAACGCAATGGTTCAAACATCAAAAATAATACTCCATAGGCAAAAAAGCTTCGAACCATTGAATCTTGAACCAAAACAAAAAGGTTCAAGCGGGAGGTTCAACGATGCAATATTTGTGCAAGGCAAATGCATAATGCGACCCGTTAGAAGAAAATTGAACCCTGAACTGCTGAACCACTGAACTTAGAGAAAAAAGGGGTCAAGTTCAAACCGAAATGTCAAAGACACAAAAATGAACCCATGCCGATGGAGAAAAGACGAAGACCCCTCCTCAAGAAATGGGATACAGATGCTGAAAAACACTGAAGGGGTGCCAAAACTTAGAACCTTTTGGATTTTTTGGGAAGGTGCCTGCATGAAAAATTGCTCAGAAACTGACAGTCAATTCAGGCACCAACAGTGGCTCTGATTGGGGACGTGCAGGTGCAAGACTGCAGTGAGAACCCCAGATCTCTGGGATGCAGACCAGTCCCCTATCCATTGGGCACAGAGTCAAACTTGCACCAATCTGCATCACCAAACACATTACTTTAAAATAAACATGGTGGCCCAGGGCCACCAAAAAGGAAAAATTAGACTTTTCCTTTGTCAAACACCTGATTTTCTTTTGATTTCTTCAAATGAAGCCTAAAAGCATTTAATTGTCTGCAGCAAGCCCCTTGGCAATTATTTGTGCTGCTGCTCATTTCTTTTTCTTCAACAAATCTACAGCTAGCTTCATCAACATATATAATTATCAGTTGTAGAATGTCATCATCATATGAGTCACTGATGTTGCTTGGAAAAATAACAGACTCACATGAAACAAATGAATCCACATCAGAATTTTGCCCTTCCTCAAAAAATAAGAGCTCCTCTATATCAAACATGCAATATTCAGGCACAAGCAACATCTCATAATCAAATTTATCTTGATGAACATACAGATATCCATCATCATCATCATGCACGGCAGTTTTGTCATTAATGTCCACCTAAAATGTCTCAAGAGAAGGCAGAAATAACTCAGAATGTAGCCCTACACTGAAAGCTTCATAGTCACCCCTGCAATCAACACTATCCCCAACTGTATGAGGACACACATCTACAATTTTACCATCCACCTCTGAATAGTGACCTTGTTTTTTATCTTCACCAGTGCCCTGATAATCAAAAGCAAAGTTTTCAACCTCTACACTATGAAGGTGGCCAAAATCTTCAAGGAAACATTCATAATCAGCATCCAAATATATTTCATTATCTGAAAGGCTCACATATGCATCTGAATGCTGGCAATCACTAGCATATTCACTGCCATCCCTTGAATCAATGTTTTCTATATTCAGAGTGAAGCTCTGCATATCCACTTCATATAAATAATCAGGCATAACTGGGATATGCACACTGCTGCAAGACACAACTTCATGTATGTCTCTCATTTGATCAACTGGAGGGCACCTTGTGTCTACAGGCTTGTCTTCTAAAGGCTGATAACAATCTTTGTTTTCATTATTACAAGATGTGCTTACATTTTCTACAACATTTTCTTCATGCATCACATCATGGCTGCACACATTATTCTGAAATATATTTCCCTCTATACAATCATTTCTCAATGCACATACTAGGAGAGTTGAAATATATTCACTTTGATAACTGCTTTGACAACTTGCAGCCATGAAACCTACTAGCATTCCATATTTCTCATTGTTTTCTATGTCCATAGCAAATTGGAAAGCTTGGTGAAGTGTGATTGGTTCTTTATCTCTCAACAGATAACTCATTTCTTCATCAAATGCAGCCAAATAAATTGTCAAGCACAATGCATTATTAGGTCTCATATATTCAGGGATCTGCCTGAGCAATTTAATAAACCTAAGATTAAAGGCTGGAACCAGCTCCTCATCATCCCTTTGGATATTCATAAAATGTATGATTAATGAGGCCACATCAAACCTTTCACCAAATTGCCCTAGGAATGCAACTTCTAAATCTATCCATGAAGAAACTGAACAAACAGGCAGGTCTGAAAACCATATCCTAGCATCATCTTCCAATGACTGAACAAAGAGTCTCATTACTACATCTTCATCCTCTACCTCATAATCTTCTATTAAATTACAAAATCTTTGCAGATGTTTGTTTGTCGATTCAGAATCTGATCCACTATATTTTGGCAAACATATTCTAATTTTATTGGGAATAATATTTGGGTAACCATATATCCCTATGAAATTTAGGGCTTTATATCTTTCAATAAAGAATGGTCTTCTCTGAGAGCACGACCAGGCTTGCTGTTCTAAACTCAACATTTTGAATCAAAGATGAATACCTGGATATATGTTGCAGCATTGATAGGTTCTTTCAACAGAGTCGCCACCTCTCAAAGAGAGGACAGAATGTCAGCAAGGCACTTTTTTTTTATGGATTCATCACCCCAGCAGAGCACCACATGGTTCCTTTTTGTTGCAACAACTTCACTGGAAACTAGATTTTCCAGCCCTCAGGTTACTTGACTCTCTCTCTCCCCAGCAGAGTCACCATTTTTGTTGGTTTTTCTTCTGAATCAGCATTAGGGTTTGCCACTTCTAATGCACAGGCAGATTCAGCCAACTGAATATAGGAGGTTGCGTGAGCTCCTCCCCTTCACTTCTGGTTCTGCCACACCGAGGGGGGTGTCCCTATTTGATAAAAGTATAACCTTGACTAGCTCAATGACAGAAGGATTTAACTTGACAGCAACAGGCAGAATACTCTCATGTATGGACCAAGATTTGTGTAACAAATCACAAGGTTGGCAACATTCTTGGACATGTTGTCTGGTTGGGTATGAGAGCATGCAGGGATCCTAATCCTACTCCTACAACTAACAGGTGGAAGGATGAAATGGTTTAATTTGATTTTTGGATGCAAAGCTGAACATGGTATATAACCTCAACACAGAGCTAGATTGGTGCCTATCCAGGGCTTGGAGTCGGTAGACATACACCTCTGAATGATCAGCATGAACAACTAAAACTAGATTTCAGGGGGATATACATGATATCTGCCTTACAGATATCTCCCAATACAGAGTGTTAAGCTATCTATACTTATGGCATCCCTATTGCAGTATACCCTTCCCAATATTCAATCTAAAAACAGTTTAATCTACCCCCTGAGCAGAAGTTAAAAGATTAAACATTCAACACAGGAATTCTATGTTCTAGAATATCAGACATTCCTTGAATGCCTGGACTCAGAAGAAAGATACATGCAAAACTGGAGACAGAATTAGCATAACACATGCAAACATAGCATTATTCATATAAAATTGACCATGAAATCAGTGGATTCATGCACAAACGTACAACAGGAGATACATAAACTCACAAGTTTTGCTGCACAGAGCAACCAAAACCAGTTGTATCTTATAATAGAGCCAAAATGTCCAGTTTTCAACAACGTCAAAAATGGTAACACAGTCTGCCTATATTGGCCAGAAAGTGTACCCGCAGCAATTAATTACATGGTCAAAAATCAAAAATCTGCCAAATACAGACTCCACAAAGGAATGGTGTTTAGAAGTTATTGCAGCAACAGACAAGAGAAGCCTCGAGCCCTGCACCGCCATCTGGGAGTTTTCACTCAAAAATCAGGTGACATGATCATGTGTACCATTGCCCATACCTCTGCACCGTCGCCATTAAAGGCCTCAACCACCCGCTGCCTACTTGGAAACCGTCGCTGCGTTCAAACAGAAGTTCTCGCCAAAATGCACTTTACTGAAGTTTCAAATGTGCAGGAAGAATAGTCCCACATTGGTGCCATGGAGACTCCTTCAATACCTTAAAAACATGGTCGCGAGCATAATAGGTGTCGAGCGCCTTTTGCTGCGCTCGACGCATAAGCCTTCTCCAAAAGCCCATCGCCAAAACCCAAGCCATCGGCACACCCCAGAATTCTCCTTCCGATCTCAACGGTCTCGCTGACCGCTACCTTCACTTCCCCATCAGCCAGAGATGCATCATCGGGTCAACCATCCAAACCTTCGTCGATCTCATCAGTTACACCGATGAAGCCACCGCAATCCCCTGTCAGCTAGACCAATACCATCGGCCAAGCAAAAGATCCCTCTGCCGATAGACCACACTCTCACCGATGCACCAACGAATTATACTCTGCTCCTTCATCGGCGAGACCTCCCACTGTCGGCCCACCACAATCCATCCTCACTAACAACACAAGTCACGCCGAAGACCATACACAACACTTCCTTTCATCGGCCAAAGATTAGTCTATCGGCCAACCATTTCACCGTTCACCCGACAATACAACCCATGCCGATAGACCCTGGCTCTTCCCCTTTCGTCGGTGTAACACACACCATCGGAGCATCCAAAAAGCTTCCTGCCGATCTCAAAGGTCACGCCAATGACATCTTCGCCAGCCACACACTGCTCCTCCATCGGCCAAACTCCTTACATCGGTGGGCCACAAATTTGCTTTGCCGACAGCCAAACACACACCAATGGACATCCATCGGCCAGACCAAAACAATCGGAGCACTTAAGAAATCTTTCGCCGATGAGGCCGATCACTCTGATAAGACCAAAAACGTAAAGCGCTGAACTGTTGAACCGTTGAACCATGAACTGGTTCAACCCGATGGTTCAATCGAGAAGTTCAATGCCGAATGGAGCACTTCAAAAAGAACATTCGCCGAACACAAACACAAAGCCTCGAACCGTTGAACCCCGAACCAAAAGGGTTCAACACTAGGGTTCAACGCAATGGTTCAAACATCAAAAATAATACTCCATAGGCAAAAAAGCTTCGAACCATTGAACCTTGAACCAAAACAAAAAGGTTCAAGCGGGAGGATCAACGATGCAATATTTACGCAAGGCAAATGCATAATGCGACCCGTTAGAAGAAAATTGAACCCTGAACCGCTAAACAACTGAACTTAGAGAAAAAAGGGGTCAAGTTCAAACCGAAATGTCGAAGACACAAAAACAAACCTGTTGGTTTTTTCCCAGACTGGATGCTTATTCCCAGATTTCCCTACAAGGTAGCCATCAGTGATCAACAGGATCTCTGGACCAGGGGCCAACAGTGTAGGAGATAGACTCTATATTTTATCTCCTCTTCTTCTTCAGGCTCTGCAGACCTAGGGGGGTATTCCCTACTCAACATCCATGAGATACGCATACAAGGATTGGGATGCTGTCAGAAAGCAGATAAGTCCTCCTGTAAGTAGACCAAAACTGAAAGATAAGAGCAAAGGGGCTAGCTTTGGGCCTATTTGCAGTTGTAGACAGAGGACTGAGGATCCTAAAACTAATTCTAATGTCCTAATGGTTGTTTTAGAGTTTGATTATGATTTTAAGTTTGGATGCAAAGCTGGACATGGTTGTAACGCAAACACAAAGCAAGATTGGTGCCTATCCAGGGCCTGGAGTCAGTAGACATACACCTGTGAATGATCAGCATGAACAGCTAAAACTAGATTTCAGGGGGATATATATGATACCTGCCTTACAGATATCTCCCAATACAGAGTGTTAAGTTATCTCTACTTATGGCATCCCTACTGCAGTATACCCTTCCCAATGTTTAACCTGAAAATAGTTTAATCTACCCCTTGAGCAGAAGTTAAAAGATCATACATTCAACACAGGAATTCCATGTTCTAGAGTCTCAAATATTGCTTAAATATCCAGACTCAGAAGAAGAATACATGCAATACTGGAGACAGAATTAACAAAACACATGCCAAGATAGCATTTCTCATATAAGATTAATCATGAAATCAGTGGGTTCATGCCAAAACATACAACAAGAGATACATAGACTCACAGGTTTAGCTGTACAGAGCAACCAGATCAGCTTGTTTTGAATTACAGAGCCAAAAATCTTCAACTTTCAACAACCTAAAAAATGGTAACACAGTCTGCCTATAATAGCCAGAGAGTGTACCACAGCAATTAATTACATGACAAAAATATCAAAATCAGCTAGATACAGACCCTTCAAAGGAATGGCGCTCAAAATTTATTACAGCAACAGACAGAGGAACCTCGAGCCACGCACCATTATCTGGAAGTCTTCATGTCAAAAATCCGGTACCTGACTGTGCAACAATTCACCCATGCCCCAGCACAGTCGCCATTAAGGGTCTCAACCACCCGTTGTCGCTTAAAAAACCGTCGCTGCATTAAAAAAAGATTTCCCGCCAAAACACGTTCAACCGCGGGTTCAAAATATACAAGGGAATAATCCCACATTCACGGTGAAGAGATCACTCCAGCGCTTTAAAAGCATAGTCGCATACATACCAAGTGTCGAGCGCTTTTGTCGCGCTCGACACACATGCCTTCACCCACAGCCCATCGGCCAAACATATACCATCGGCCTTCCTCAAAAATCTCCCGTCGACTCCAGTTGTCTCGCCGATCGCTACTCCATACTCCATTGTCGGTGTGACCAACACCATCGGCCAACAACAAAATACCTACGCCGATGTCAAAGGTTACGCCGATGGCCATTTAAAACATTGCCAAGTCGTTCCCTCGGCGAGACATTACCCATCGGAGCAACGAGAAACTCCCTGGCCGACCACACTGCTCACCCCGATACACACATCCTCTGTCGGCGAGACCCTCAACCATCGGCCAAGCAGAAACATCCTCTGCCGATGATACCATTCACACCGATGACCCATGGCTTCATCCCTCTGTCGGCCAAACACACGCCGATGATTCTTCATCGGCCAAGCTCCTCACATCGGCAGATCGAAACAATGCTAGCCTGATACACCAAATCTTGCCGATGAACACTTGAATTACCCCCATCGGCATGACCAACATTGTCGGCAGAACCACAATATCCTTCGCCGATAAACCAAGCTCTTGCCGATGAACAGGAACACCTAGGGTTTGAAGGAAGAAACCCTCCAACAAACAAGCTCATCCTCCAGGTCAAAACGAGTGCCAACACTGGCTCCGAATGGGGACGTGCAGGTGAAAACCTGCAGCGAGAACCAGATCTCTGGGCAGACCAAGAAAAAACCAAAAAGCACGAACTGTACAAGGCATTTACACTATATACATGTTTTTACAAATGTGCACAGCGACAAGTCATCTATGCAAAATAGAACTTAAGGAATTGGCCATGCACAGGCAATTCCAGAACTTCACCATCTAGGGCCTGGAGGAAATAAGAATCCTCCCCATGAGCACTGCAAATCTGATATGGGCCCATCCATAAGGGTTTGAATTTACCATGTTTACCCTTGTCCTGATCTTTTGCAGTCCATACAAGCACCAGATCATTGACCTGAAATTTCCTTTTAGTAGCTCTCCTGTCAAACTGATATTTCACCTCTTATTGTCTCTTGAGATTGATCTGGTGGGCTTTCCTTCTGTCTTCATCTAGTGCAACTAGCTGGTTCACCCTTTCTGTCATGGAGTCTTCAATCTCCTCATCATTTTCCTGGATGAATCTGTAAACTGGTAGGAGATTGTTTATGGGCAATCTGGCTGATGCACCATATACTAGCTCAAAGGGTGACATCCCAATAGCCCTTTTCACTGTCACTCTGTCAGCCCATATTGCTAACTTTAATTTTGAGTCCCAAGCTCTCTTGTTCTTGTCTAGTATCCTCTTGATAATTTTCATGATGCTTTTATTGCTTGATTCTGCTTGACCATTCCCTTGTGGGTGATATGGTGATGCATATGATAAATTTATCCCATACCTGTTGCAAAAATCAACAAATTCACCTGATCTGAAGCACATAGCATTATCAGTGACTATCTTGAATGGTACTCGAAACCTGATGATAACATTTTCCAGTATGAAATCTGTCACCACCTTACTTGTAGCTCTCTTAGTTGGAATGGCCTCAATCCATTTGGTAAAGTAATCAGTTGCCACCAAAATCCAACTGTGTCCCCCACTTGATTTGTCTGCAATTTCCCCTATGAAGTCAATTCCCCATTGCTGAAATGGAGCATCCACAGTTACAGTTCTGAGGGGTAAAGCACCATCATATTTCAGCTTTCCTGAAAATCTTTGGCAAGGGTCACACTTCCTCACTAACTTTTGTGCATCTGAAAAGAGAGTGGGCCACCAATATCCTGCTCTGAGAATCTTATGAGCTGTTGTTTGGGCAGTATAATGTCCACCACACAATCCTTTATGCATATCAATCAAAACATTGTTAGCCATATCCTCATCCACACATCTTAGCAGCACACCATCAGGGTTTTTCCAGTATAGCTCACCTTGAACAATAACATACCTGATTGCATGTAACTTTAAAGTCCTCTTTTGACTGTCACTGAAATGGGAAGGACAATTCAGATTTTGCAAGTAGTAGATAATATCCTTGTACCATTCAGATCTTGATACATCTACACTCTCATTTTGGACAACATTAACTTGGCATGCTTCCAAGTTTGACTGTGCCATCATCTTGGCTAATCCTTGTCCTCTTACCAACTTGGTAATTTGTATGTCTATGTTAAACTCTTGCAGTTTGTTTATCCATCTGCACCTTCTTCCAGTCACCTCCTGCTGAGTGAATATGTCTTTGACTGTTGCATGGGGTACATATGCAATTATATATGATCCTACCAGGTAAGGTCTGAAACTTTTGATGGCTCTGACTAGTGCATATGCCTGTTTTTCCATAATATCATATTTCAACTCAGAAGCCTGCAAGGACATATTGAAGAAAGCTATGGGCTGTTCAAAACCATCTTCATTTTTCTGTAGCAAACATATAGCAACAGTGTGAAAGGAAGCAAATGAAAACAATTGGAATGGCCTAGAAAAATTAGGAGATTTAAGAACAGGGGCCATTTTGATTGCCTCTTTGATACTCTGAAATGATTCTATTGCTTCACTTTCCCAGTGGACAGTTGCATCCTTCTTCATCATCTTGGAAATGTTCCTTGTGGTTTCTGCAAAGTTGGGAACAAATCTCCTAACAAAATTTATCTGTCCAAAGAAGGACTGAACTCCTTTTACAGTTTTTGGCATTTGAATTCTGTCAATAGCAGCCACTCTCTCTGGATCTATCCTGACTCCATCCTTGGAAACAATATGTCCCAGGAGCTTTCCTTCAACTACCCCAAAGGCACACTTCTTTGGATTTAAAGAAATACCATACTCTAGTGCTCTTATGAAAATCTGCTCCAGATGCAAACAATGCTGCTCTTCTTTCTTTGAGTAAGCAGTCAAGTCATCCTGATATACAGCCAGGATTGAATCAATCAACCCTACAAAAGCAACATCCATTGCCCTTTGAAATGTAGCACCTGCATTGGTTAGTCCGAAGGGCATTCTAACATACACATAAGTTCCCCATGGGGTGGTGAAGGCAGTCTTATACTGTTCTGATTCCTTCACCTTCACCTGATTATAACCTGAAAATCCATCCATCATGGATAAGAGTTCACAACCAGTCACTCTCTGCAACATAGCTTCCATATTAGGCAGTGGATAGTTATCCTTTAAAGAGGATACATTCAAGTTCCTGAAGTCAACACAAAGCCTAATATCACCATTCTTTTTTCTGACTGGGACAAGGTTAGACACCCAAGTTGAATGCCTGATTGGCACAATTATTCCAGCTTCCCTAAGCTTTTTAAGTTCTTCCTGCATCTTTGGAGCCAAGGTAGGATTAATAGGTCTTTGCCTTTGTCTGAATGGCTTAGCTCCCGGCTTCAATGGGATCTCATGCTGGAATAAATCTTCCCTATAGGCTTTTAGGTCCTCATATGACCAAGCAAAAACATGTTTATACTTTTTCAGTAATGCAATCAGCATACTCCTAATGTGTGGTTTGAGCTGTTTACCAATGTATACCTTCTGAGGGGCCTGAGATGTCCCCAAATTTATCTCTTCTAAATCTTCCTTATTTGTGGGAGATGTCCTTGTGACCAATTTATCTCTACTGTCAAAAGCTCTTTCCAAAGCTACTAATCCTCTGGGGATTTTATTAGTCTTCAACTGAATTATCTCCTTTCCCACAAGAGTTTCTTTTCCATCTATAGTCTCTACAAAAGCTTGGAAATCAATTTCTTGATTCTCATATTCATCTATGCAGTGCAAAAATTTTAACAAGTCCCTATCATCATTAAACACTTGCCAACTGCATATATTTTCTGGTACTGCAGGCCTAATTTTAACTTCTACATTTGTAACATCTGACAGAGTGATGTCATCTGGCCTTATTGCAACATTGGCTAAGAAATCAGCCATAACATTCTTTGACCTCTCTACCCAGCCTATTGAAAATGCATCAAAAAGTTCAATGGTATCCCAAACAGCATGCTTGTATTGTTTCAATCTTTTGTTTTTTGAAGCATACCTATCTCTAATTTGGGATACAATCAGCTCAGAATCCCCAAATACCCTTAGCATTTTGATTCCGTGTTTGAGAGCAATATTTAGGCCTAAGAGTAAAGCCTCATATTCTGCAATGTTGTTTGTCCAAACAAACCTCAGCAAGAAAGAGAATTTGAGGAGCTTACCAGTTGGAGACAGGAAAACAACTCCAGCTCCAGAGCCTTCTTTTGCACAAGCTCCATCAAAAAACATGGTCCACAAACCTTGCTAATCCAATTCTTCAATGCAGACATTTTTCTTTTTATCTTCTCTATCATCTGAGACAACCTTGAAGTTATCACAGTCAGTGTTTACAAAGCATATTTGTTCCTCTGCTTCTTGGTCTTCCACTGTTTCTGATGATCTTTGTTCTCTGATTAGCTTAACATCCCTGCCATTCATTGGAATCATGGCATATGACAGGTCCAGCTGCATACTTCCACCAATTAGTGCTGCCCATCTTCTTGACAGTAACATACCATACTGTGGCTTGATGTCAACCACTGTTATATTCATTTTATATCTTTTCTTAGGAAATGCTGCCAGTTTGAAATCTACATCCTTCATGATTCCAATAACTGGTACCTCTCTAGCATCCATAGCATAACATTTTCCACATGCCTTGTCAATTTTCAATCCAGCTTGTTGCATGATGGCCAAAGGCATGACATTTGTAGATGCTCCGGAGTCAAGCATACAATTTCTGATTATTTTTCCATTTATAACCAGGGAAACATAAAATGGTTCCACTTGTGAAGGACACTTTGTCATAGTCATTCCTAAATAAACCTCAGGAGCCTCATCTTCTTCATTACACATGACATGTTTCTCACCCTGGGTCTGAGCATTTTGTTTAACTTGAAAAGGTACCCCTGAAATTAGGGATATTGTCCTATTCTTAATTTCTTCCACTTTCATCAGTTCCATAAGTGGAACAGAGACTTTTACCTAGGAGAGGACTTGAGCTATATCAAATGGAGCATAATTTTGTATAACAGTTGTAGCTTGCTCCACAATCTTACTCTTATCCTGCACTGATTTAGCTTTTACTTTCATAGTTCCCTGATCATCATTCTTGTCTTGGGAACCTTTACCTTGATCTTCAGCCTGAGGGATTCTATTTTCTAGTCCTTGGAATTCATGACCTGTTCTATGTCTGAAATTCTGTTTATTATTAACCCACTGCCTTTTTTGTAATTCCATCCCCTTATTACCATGCACTGGCTGTCCTATAGTAACATCTTTTGGCTGATGTGGGCTGCTTACCTGATTTTTACCTCTGAGATTGTAGTTGCTCTTGACTTGAGCAACTGCTGCAGCTGTGAAGGCCCTAATTTCCTCATCAGAAGGTCGTTGTAAGTTACTCAGAAAATTGCGTGAGTTCTGAGCATAGGCATAGTTAACTTCATCATCTTCATCATATGGGAACTGTTGGCAGCCCTGAGTTCCATCATTTGTACTCTCATCAGCATCATAAAGAGTGTATCCATTGCTTATGGACATCATATTTACATCATCATCTTGCACATAATGTGGCTCATTGCATTCATTACAAGATGTAGTATTATCACACAAGGACTGAGCAATCATACACTGTGACTGTGAATGTGGCATCTGACAAATTATACACCATGGAGCATCATCAACAATATTTACAGCTTTCTTTAGAGGATCAGGAGTTTCTTTGACATGTTGAGCTCTTTGATTTGTGTTGTTACGTGGGAATATAGGTTTACCATCATGCCAATTGGTATTATAAGGCATATCATGCAATGATGGCCTCTTTTCCTACCTTTAATAGACTTGCCTATCAGGACCTATCCCTTTTTCACTTCTAGCTAGTCTATAACTCAGGTCCTTAACAACATTTGCCAATTTGTCTATCTTATCTTCAGGGGTAGATGTATTACCTTGAGTGTTCTGAGGCTTGTTTGGATTCTGCAGAATTTTTATATCATCCCTTCTATTTGTCTTGCCCGATGCTTTCCTGTTGTTTTCAATATTCACTGCAATTCTGAAAGCATCCCTGAGAGTAGTAGGACTTTTATCTCTTAATCCATATGCAGTTTTTGCATCAAAGGCATTGATATACAATATTATGCACATTGGTTCATTTGGCCTCATGTGATGTGGCAATTTGTTTAACACTTTAGTAAATCTTGCATTAAAATCTGCAACCTACTCATTTGACCCTTTAGTGATACTGGTGAACTCATTTACAAAAAAGCTAGGGTCAGTTTTGTCACCATATTGCTCCTTGAACATCCTTTTAAAATCATCCCATGATGAAATACTCCTGTCAGGCAGATTCTTATACCATTCCCTTGCCTCATCTACTAAAGATTGCATAAATGACTTCATGAAAACATCCTCATGTTCAACCTCAAAGTTATCCATGACATTTTGAAAGGCTTTTAGATGATCTTCTCCTGACACAGTGTTGTTTCCTAAAAATTTGGGCACTTGCAGCCTCAGATGCTTATCAATGGGGTTAGGATACCCAGGAATACCATCAAATACCAGCTGTCTGAATCTATCTAGCTGCATTAGCTGTCTGTTTAACTGATTAACATTAATATTTCTATTTGCATTCTGGTTTCTTACATTGTTCAGTGGTATCCTAGCATCATTCACATTTTGTCTCTCATCATTATGCTGATGTTGCACTTCATTTCTCTGTTGATGTCTATGCACATTTGCATTCTCAAGGGTAGGAATTGAATTATTCTGGGCAGTCCTCAAAGCTTGCACTTTCTTCCTCAAGTCATCTCTGATTGATATTGCCTGCTGATATTCAAACTCGGCCCTTAAGCTCCTAATTTCATCAGCTAGTTCTTCCTCACTGGGCCTAGAGGAGGATGGTTTTACCATATTCTGATCATCATCTTCATCATCCCTTAGAGACTCGGCCTCTTCAAACCTTTCACTAGGGTCTAGAAATGGGCGTTCTTGGAACACCTCTGACCTCATTCTCATGTTACCACCCTGTTGGCTCTCATATGCACCCTGAATATCAGCTTCTGCATTTGAAAAGTAGGGTACTGTCTTGTCTGAAGACCTTGGATTGTCTTGCATATCATCATTTTTTCTGGGGGAACCCTCATGACTAACTGAGACAGCTCCCTTTCTTCTGTACATCATTCTTCTTGTTACTGGTAACTCTTCAAATAAAGGATTTTGTTGGGATCTTCTCCCCTGCATATAAATTTTACTTTGACCGGTTGGGAGATTACTTCGGAGTCGCCACCTATTACTAGGAACTGTTTTCTTTTTGTAAATCAGGGTTCTTTCACAATTCCCCAGTAGAGTCGCCAATTTCTGTTGGTTTTTTCCCAGACTGGATGCTTATTCCCAGATTTCCCTACAAGGTAGCCATCAGTGATCAATAGGATCTCTGGGCCAGGGGCCAACAGTGTAGGAGATAGACTCTATATTTTATCTCCTCTTCTTCTTCAGGCTCTGCAGGACCTAGGGGGGTATTCCCTACTCAACATCCATGAGATATGCATACAAGGATTGGGATGCTGTCAGAAAGCAGATAAGTCCTCCTGTAAGTAGACCAAAACTGAAAGATAAGAGCAAAGGGGCTAGCTTTGGGCCTATTTGTAGTTGTAGACAGAGGACTGAGGATCCTAAAACTAATTCTAATGTCCTAATGGTTGTTTTAGAGTTTGATTATGATTTTAAGTTTGGATGCAAAGCTGGACATGGTTGTAACGCAAACACAAAGCAAGATTGGTGCCTATCCAGGGCCTGGAGTCAGTAGACATACACCTGTGAATGATCAGCATGAACAGCTAAAATTGGATTTCAGGGGGATATATATGATACCTGCCTTACAGATATCTCCCAATACAGAGTGTTAAGTTATCTCTACTTATGGCATCCCTACTGCAGTATACCCTTCCCAATGTTTAACCTGAAAACAGTTTAATCTACCCCTTGAGCAGAAGTTAAAAGATCATACATTCAACACAGGAATTCCATGTTCTAGAGTCTCAAATATTGCTTAAATATCCAGACTCAGAAGAAGAATACATGCAATACTGGAGACAGAATTAACAAAACACATGCCAAGATAGTATTTCTCATATAAGATTAATCATGAAATCAGTGGGTTCATGCCAAAACATACAACAAGAGATACATAGACTCACAGGTTTAGCTGTACAGAGCAACCAGATCAGCTTGTTTTGAATTACAGAGCCAAAAATCTTCAACTTTCAACAACCTAAAAAATGGTAACACAGTCTGCCTATAATAGCCAGAGAGTGTACCACAGCAATTAATTACATGACAAAAATATCAAAATCAGCTAGATACAGACCCTTCAAAGGAATAGCGCTCAAAATTTATTACAGCAACAGACAGAGGAACCTCGAGCCACGTGCCATTATCTGGAAGTCTTCATGTCAAAAATCTAGTACCTGACTGTGCAACAATTCGCCCATGCCCCAGCACAGTTGCCATTAAGGGTCTCAACCACCCGTTGTCGCTTAAAAAACCGTCGCTGCATTCAAAAAAGATTTCCCACCAAAACACGTTCAACCGTGGGTTCAAAATATACAAGGGAATAATCCCACATTCACGGTGAAGAGATCACTCCAGCGCTTTAAAAGCATAGTCGCATACATACCAAGTGTCGAGCGCTTTTGCCGCGCTTGACACACATGCCTTCGCCCACAGCCCATCGGCCAAACATATACCATCGGCCTTCCTCAAAAATCTCCCGCCGACTCCAGTTGTCTCGCCGATCGCTACTCCATACTCCGCTGTCGGTGTGACCAACACCATCGGCCAACAACAAAATACCTACGCCGATGTCAAAGGTTACGCCGATGGCCATTTAAAACATTTCCAAGTCGTTCCCTCGGCGAGACATTACCCATCGGAGCAAGGAGAAACTCCCTGGCCGACCACACTGCTCACCCCGATACACACATCCTCTGTCGGCGAGACCCTCAACCGTCGGCCAAGCAGAAACATCCTCTGCCAATGATACCATTCACACCGATGACCCATGGCTTCATCCCTCCGTCGGCCAAACACACGCCGATGATTCTTCATCGGCCAAGCTCCTCACATTGGCAGATCGAAACAATGCTAGCCCGATACACCAAATCTTGCCGATGAACACTTGACTTACCCCCATCGGCATGACCAACATTGTCGGCAGAACCACAATATCCTTCGCCGATAAACCAAGCTCTTGCCGATGAACAGGAACACCTAGGGTTTGAAGGAAGAAACCCTCCAACAAACAAGCTCATCCTCCAGGTCAAAACGAGTGCCAACAGAACCCATGCCGATGGAGAAAAGATGAAGACGCCTCCTCAAGAAATGAGATGCAAATGCTGAAAAACACTGAAGGGGTGCCAAAACTTAGAACCTTTTGGATTTTTTGGGAAGGTGCCTGCATGAAAAATTGCTCAGAAACTGACAGTCAATTCAGGCACCAATAGGTTGCTCAAATCCATCCTTATTTTTCTGTAACAAACATGCAGCAACAGTGTGAAAGGAAGCAAATGAAAACAATTGGAATGGCCTAGAAAAATCAGGAGATTTAAGAACAGGGGCCATCTTGATTGCCTCTTTGATACTCTGAAATGATTCAATTGCTTCACTTTCCCAGTGGACAGTTGCATCCTTTTTCATCATTTTGGAAATGTTCCTTGTGGTTTCTGCAAAGTTGGGAACAAATCTCCCAACAAAATTTATCTATCCAAAGAAGGACTGAACTCCTTTTACAGTTTTGGGCATTTGAATTCTGTCAATAGCAGCCACTCTTTCTGGATCTATCCTAACTCCATCCTTGGAAACAATGTGCCCTAGAAGCTTTCCTTCAACTACCCCAAAAGCACACTTCTTTGGATTTAAAGAAATGCCATACTCTAGTGCTCTTATGAAAATCTGCTCTAGATGCAAACAATGCTGCTCTTCTTTCTTTGAATAAGCAGTCAGATCATCTTGATACACAGCCAGGATTGAATCAATCAACCCTGCAAAAGCAACATCCATTGCCCTTTGAAATGTAGCACCTGCATTTGTTAGTCCAAATGGTATTCTAACATATACATAAGTTCCCCATGGAGTGGTGAAGGCAGTCTTATACTGTTCTGATTCCTTTACCTTCACCTGATTATAACCTGAAAATCCATCCATCATGGACAAGAGTTCACAACCAGTCACTCTCTGCAACATAGCTTCCATATTAGGCAGTGGATAATTATCCTTTAGAGAGGACACATTCAAGTTCCTGAAATCAACACAAAGCCTAATATCACCATTCTTTTTTCTGACTAGGACAAGGTTAGACACCCAAGTTGAATGTCTGATCGGTACAATTATTCCAGCTTCCCTAAGCTTTTTGAGTTCTTCTTGCATCTTAGGAGCTAAAGTAGGATTAATAGGTCTCTACCTTTGTCTAAATGGCTTAATTCCAGGCTTCAATGGGATCTCATGCTGGAATAGATCTTCCCTATAGGCTTTTAGGTCCTCATATGACCAAGCAGTTTATATTTTTTTAGTAATGTAATCAGCATACTCCTGATGTGTGGTTTGAGCTGCTTACCAATGTATACCTTCTTGGGGACCTGAGATGTTCCCAAATTTATCTCTTCTAAATCCTCCTTGTTTGCAGGAGATGTCTTTGTGACCAATTGGTCTCTACTGTCAAAAGCTCTCTCCAAAGCTACTAACCCTCTAGGGATCTTATTAGTCTTCAATTGAATTATCTCCTTTCCCACAAGAGTTTCTTTTCCATCTATAGTTTCTATATGTTAGTTTTTCTTCTGAATCAGCATTAGGGTTTGCCAGTTCTAATGCATAGGCAGATTCAGCCAACTGAATACAGGAGGTTGCGTGAGCTCCTCCCCTTCACTTCTGGTTCTGCCGCACCAAGGGGGGTTTCCCTACTTGATAAAAGTATAACCTTGACTAGCTCAATGACAGAAGGATTTAACTTGACATCAACAGGCAGAATACTCTCATGTATGGACCAAGATTTGTGTAACAAATCACAAGGTTGGCAACATTCTTGGACATGATGTCTGGTTGGGTATGAGAGCATGCAGGGATCCTAATCCTGCTCCTACAACTAATAGATGGAAGGAAGAGATGGTTTGAAATGGTGTTTGGAGTTATGGGACTTTCCTAGACCCATTGAACAGACAGATTCCCAAACCAGTGCCTTATCTAGGCAGCAGAGTCATATCTAAGACTGTAAATGTCTCCCCATGACAACATAAATTCATATCCAGAGGACCTAAGAATAATGCTACTGCCTAACAGCAACATGTCCAAGAAAGAGTATCATTAATGATCATACTTAACAGATCCTATGATGCAATCTATTTCCCTTTGTATCTGATCAAAAGCCTATTTAACCACTCCTTGAGCAGACGCAATAAATCAGACACACAGTATGCACATACTGAAAAACTTGGAAGCTCTTGACAACCTTGTTTGAAAGGAAAACAAATGACATACAGGAGACAATCAGAAACAATACACACATAGGTGTTTTTCATTTAAAATCAATCTGCATAGAAGGCCATCACAGAGAAAATCATCATTTACAAGCCAAGATAGATTAGTACACCAGACTAAGGACCGAGTCTGTAGCAAAAAATGCCTTTCAAAATGTGAACACCTTATGTTCAGAGCCAGAGCAGAAAGCCCAAAAATGTCCAACCTCCAAAAAGTAACACAGCCAAAACCATTTATACAGAACCGTGTACATTCAGCAATTAATTACATGGCCAGAAGTCAAAAATTTGCCAGATACATTCCTTCCATTTGAAAATGGCCTTCACAGATTAAATGCGACAGACAGGGGGGATCTTGAGCTTTGTGCCACCACTTGAAAGTCTTCATCCACGATCAGGCAGCTTAATTGCTTGTACCGTCACCCATACCCCTGCACTATCGCCATTGATGGCTCAACAACCCGCAACCACCCAGAAGACTGTCGCAGCGATCAAAATGGAGCTTCCCACCAAAAGGTGCTCTACCGCGGGTTCAAAAATAATGCAAGGGGATTAGTCCCATATGCATGGTGTGGAGGCAACTTCGGCGCTTTAAAAACATAACCGCATACATACCAAGTGTCGAGCGTTTTGCCGCGCTCGACACACGACCCTTCGCCCACAGCCCATCGCCATGACATATACCATCGGCCTTCCTCAAAAATCTCCCGCCGACTCCAGTTGTCTCGCCAACGCCCAGAAGCCAAATACCACCTATCGGCCAGACCACCAACTGTCGGCCCAACAAGAAACATCTCTGCCGATGAACAAAGTCACTCCGACAGCACCCTGGCCTCCCACCTCCGTCAGTATGACCAACACCGTCGGAGCAGCATCTCAAACTTACGCCGATGCACCAAGTCACCCCGATGGCACTCCTGATCGGGGTGACTTCCCTCCATCGGCAAACTGCAAAAAACTTCTGCCGATAAGCCAAATCATGCCGATGAACTATGGCCTCATCCCTCTGTTGGCCAAACACATGCCGATGATTCTTCATCGGCCAAGCTCCTCACATCGGCAGATCGAAACAATGCTAGCCCGATACACCAAATCTTGCCGATGAACACTTGACTTATCCCCATCGGCATGACCAACACCGTCGGTTGAAACACAATCTTCGCAGCCGATAGGCAAAAGTCTTGGCGATATACAAAGAACACACCATGCTATTGATACGATCGCCAAGACACAAGTAAACTTATGCCGATGGGCAAAACATGATGACCCCTTCCTCAAGAAAGATGATGTGGATGCTGCAAAACACTGAAGGGGTGCCAATACTTAAAATTTTTTGGATTTTAGGGAAGGTGCCTGCATAAAAAATTGCTAAATCAACTGACAGTCAATTCAGGCACCAACACTACCCATGAAGGAAATCAGGTTAAAGTGATAGTTCTAAGGTACATGGGTAGTTCTGATTTGCTGAGTTACAACAGCAGTCCTTTTCATTATCTCATACCAGACATAAGGATCAGTTTTGAGGCCTATGCTTTCCATGGAGAATGTTGTATTGGATCAGCTTTGAATGGTGAATATGGAACAGCATTAATGGCAAGGCTCAAAGAGGATGAAGACACCATAGCAAGGTATGGTAGAGAGTCTAATTTTCTGATTTGGAGCAGCAGTCCTTGGCTCTTGCATGATCACCTATTGGCAGCCCTTACACATGAGCATGAGTTGGAAGAGGTATCTTTAGTTGATGGCTTCTATGTCGGGCTAAGGTATGACTCCGAGTTCTTCATTTGTTCACGTCACAAGGAGTTAGCATCACACCTTACAGAGAGCCACATCATGGGATATGAGGACATCATTGAGTACACTAATGTCATTGAACACATAGCTGCCTTGATCCAGAGATTTGTGACGCACACCATGATGACTTTTGCGATTGTGAGACATGCTAGGGAGGTACAGTTGAACCTTTGAAAGATCCCTAACCAAGTCTATCTCAAATTTTCTATTTTTCTGGAATCTGCTGATTTGTTTGTTTCAATGTTTGTCTTTGACCAGTGAAGTGTAAGTTGGTGTCTTTGCTTGAGTGCTGATTTGTTTGATGTTTGAGTTTAAATGATTGTTTGTTTTAGGACCAAATCATAAGGAAACCATAGAAAAATGGAAGAGAAATATAGAATAAATAAAAGACAACACTTGCACATCAATGGGACCCCTTTAAACTGATTATATCATGTCTGATTACAAATTCAGAAATCTGATTACAAATTCAGAGGTCTGATTTCCACTAAATCAGACTATAACAGCAACCAAAAGACCTCTATGAGATGCAATATTAAACTATCCAAATGACAATCACATACTCAGGAACCAACGCTTAAATTATGGAACATGTAGTTGCTGAAACCCTAATTCCCAGCTAGGGTTTGATTGAATATGAGTCCTATTTTGTACAGCCAGCTGGTAAAGGTACTGAAATGAGGATATATGCGGATAAGTAGACTCAATCTGCAATTATACCCTAATATTCTACTGCTGCAATCACTCCATCTGCAATAACAACCTGTAATGAAGTCTAATGACGCCCAAACGGAAACCCAATGTAGATTTCCCTGTAATGCGAACTGGGTTGTCGTCCAATTCACTGTCCTCTAAGGGTTTTCATCCTTAGAAGAGCTGCAACCTGCTAAAAACTCTATCCAGAGCTCCAAACCTGCACTTGTGTTTTAAGAAAATGATGATTGAATGCCCAAAAGAGAGCCCCATACTTGGAATCTACATTTTCCACTAACATTAATAAAATAATCCCACTAAAAGGGTACTCCCACCTTGAGGGTTACTTCCTCATGTCTCCTTCTAATTCTCTGTTACTGTTCACTTTCACTATTCACATTAAGGCAAACCTTTAGTGTTTTCAATTCAACTCTTGAAATCATCATCTAACATCAAACTGAAGGTCTCATAAGGTTCCCTGCAAAGCTCCAACACCCTCAGTCAGGTTCCCTAACCAACCTATTGACCTACGGGAACCCAATAGTAGGTCAACCACTACTGAAGTCTGTGCAGTCTAAGGAAGGGACATTACAGCCCTCCCTTCTCGAGATTGCTTGCCCTCAAGCAACTGTAAAGCTGGATGCTGAAGTATCATCTCTCCTTCCCATGTGGCATCCTCCAATGGCAAATACCTCCATCGCACCAAATACTCTCTGATCACTCGGCTACGCAACCTCTTCTCCCTCATGTCAAGAATCTCTGTAGGTATTAAAGCTAATCGGCCCTCCTCATCTAATGGGGGCAAAACAGGTGAAGAGATAACGTGTTGTCCCAAAGCCTTCTTCAAGCAAGATACATGAAATACATTATGTATTTTACTCTCGGGAGGTAGCTCAAGCTCATATGCGACCTCACCAATCCTCCTCAATACTCTGTATGGACCATAAAACTGAGGCTTGAGCTTTTCTGCACCACTCCTCTTGAGGGTACTCTGTCTGTAGGGTTGTAGGTGCAAATAAACCATATCTCCAACCTCAAAGGTCCTCTTAACTCAATGTCGATCAGCATACATCTTCTGCTGATTCTGTGCATGCTGAATATTATCCTTAAGTACCTTAAGGATATCCTGATTGTCCTGTAACCATTCCTGAGCTCTAGGTGCTCTGCTATCACCTAATGCCAAGTCCACAAATGAGAAGGTATCATAACCATATAACGCTTGGAAGGGAGTCATACCGATCGACATGTGATATGTGGTATTATAACAATGCTCGCCCAAATACAACCATCGCACCCAAGCCTTCTGCTATCCTGAAATGTAGTTACGTAAGTAACCCTCAACCCACTTATTAACTATCTCCGTCTATCCATCTATCTGAGGGTGGTAACTAGTACTAGGTGTCAACTCTATACCTGCTAATTGAAATAGCTCCTGCCAAAAGATGCTCATAAACTTGCTATCCTGATCACTGACAATGGTCCTGGGGAGTCCATGGAGTCTAAACACCTCATGGAAGAATAACTCTGCCACCTGATATGCTGTAAAGTCGGTTGCAATAGGAAAGAAATGTGCAAACTTCGTCAACCTATCCACAACCACATAAATGCAATCCTTTCCTTGAACTCTTGGAAGACCAGTAATGAAGTCCATCGATATACTTTCCCACTTCTGGTCTGGAATAGGCAATGGTTGCAGAAGACCCGCCAGAAAAGTATGCTCTGACTTGTTCTGCTGACAAGTCACACACTCACGTACATAGCGCAAGACATCATCCTTGAGACCCTTCCATGAGAATCTCTCTCTCACCTGCCAATATGTCTTCAAATATCCAGGATGTCCTGCCATTGGTGTATCATGGGTGGCTCGTAAAATCTTGTTCTTTAGTTTTGATCTAGGTACCAAATAAATCCTGTTCTTATAATAGATAACATCATCAATCACCGTGTATCTATCGTCCTGAATCCTGCCATCCATAATCTCACATGCACACTGATTCTTGGAATACTCAATAATTAGTTGAGACTTCCAATCTGCTGAAATCTCACTCAAAGAGCAAAGTGTAGCCACTGCAGGTTTCCTAGAAAGTGCATCAGCAACAATATTCTTTTTCCCCTTGACATACTCAATGTCAAAATCATATGCATGTATCTTACTGACCCATTTCTGTTGGCACTCATTAAGCTCTTTCTGCTCCAAGAAGTATTTCAAACTGTTGTGGTCAGTCCTCACCACAAACTTCCCACCCACCAAATATTGCTGAAACTTTGCCAAAGCATGCATAATGGTGAGCATTTCCTTGTCATAGGTGGAATACAATCTCTCATTATCCCTCAACTTCCTACTCTCGTAGGCAACGGGATGATGATTCTGCATAAGGACCACTCCAATACCCTCTCCAGATGCATCACACTCTAACACAAAAGGCTGAGAGAAATCTAGAAGTGCCAAAACTAGACAAGTGCTCATGACCTGCTTGAGCTTATCAAATGCAACCTGTACCACCTCTGTCCATATGAATGCACCCTTTCATGTGAGATCTGTCAAAGGGACCACAAGTTGTGAATACCCATTCACAAATCTCCTGTAATAACCACATAGGCCTAAGAAACCCCTCAACTCTGAAATGTTCCTAGGTGGTGGCCAATCACGGATGGACTGGATCTTTTCCTGATGTACCTTAAACCCATCACTACCAATCACATGCCCCAAGTACAAGATCTCTGTAAGTCCAAATTCACATTTGGACATCTTGGCAAATAGAGACTAGGCTTCCATAATGCCAAGAACCCCATCCAGATGCCTCATGTGCTCCTCCCAATTCCTGCTGTAAATCAATATATCATCAAAGAACACAAGTACATACTTACGTAGCTGCTTATTAAATATATGATTCATGCATGATTGGAAAGTAACAGGTGCGTTAGTAAGGCCAAAAGGCATCACCAAGAACTCATAGTGCCCATAATGACATCTGAATGCTGTCTTATGTATGTCCTCCTCACGCACTCGAATCTGATGGTACCTTGATCGAAGGTCAATCTTTGAGAAATACACCGCACCATGAAGCTCATCCAATAACTCATCTATGCACGGAATAGGATATCTGTTCTTGATTTTTTTCTTGTTTAATGCACAATAATCAATGCACATACGCATAGTGCCATCCTTCTTTTTCACTAACACCATAGAAGAAGCAAAGGGGCTAGAACTAGGTCTGATGTGCCCCATATCCAGCAGCTCATGGATGATCTTCTCTATTTCATCCTTAAATCTCTTAGGATGACGATAAGGAGTGGTAATCACAGGCTTGGCACCCTCCTCTAACTCTATCATGTGCTCAAATCCATGGTCAGGAGGTCTACCAGAAGGAATATCACCAAATACATGTTTGTCCAATACTATATGGACATCAATGTGGAATGGCTGGTCATCCTGTGAAGAAGGTGACTTGGATGAAATAAAATACTGTGCTGCCCACGCCACATCTCCATGCCTGAAAATGGATTCTATCCTATGTGCTGAAACCACCATGGGTCCACCATCAGAAAGAGCCTTTAGCACAATCTTCTTACCCCCAACTATAAACTCCAGCTCCCTCCTCTGGAAATCCTATATATACCTACCAAGTGATTGCAACCATTGGACACCTAGCACTGCATCAATGTCACCCAAACCCACAACATAAAAATCATCGGTCAAAGTGTAATCTCCCAACTGTATACTAATTTGTGGAACTAGCCTGGTGCACTGCATAGAAAATCCATTTGCTACTATCACACTGAAACTAGGAAAATCCTTTGCCTGCAATTCTCGCTTAGCAACCAGTCCCTCATCAATAAAGTTGTGCATGGCACCACTGTCAACAAGGCAAGTCACACGTTATCGCTTCATCACTCCCTTTAAGTGAAAGGGATGGTATCTGGGGACTCCTGAAAGGGTGGCAATGATAGGATTGGGTGCATCTGATGTGTCACCCACTCCAAGCTCCACCTGTGGGGCCTCCTGTTCGTCCTCACCATTGCTGCCCTCTAAATCAGTATCTTGTATATGCTCATCCTCCACATCAGACACAATCTCAATGAGATGCATTTTGCCCTTCCCAAGGCATCGGTGTCCAGGCTCCCAAGGTTCCTTACATGTGAAGCATAGCTTCTTCCTCCTTAACTCATTACGTGTCTCTTGGTCCATCCTGGGGGGAGGTGGTGCACTCCTATGCTGTGTCGAAGATCTCTGAAAAGGCTTGGAACCTTTGGAGAATTTCTTATTCTGTTGATAAGAAGTAGGAGGCGGTGAAGTATCAAGATCTAGGGCAATCTGAATAGCCTCATGTAAAGTCTTAGGCTTAAGAGCCTTGACCAAACCCCGTAATCTGTAATGTAATCCTTCTATGAAGAGCATCACTACACGTCTTTCTGGCATCTCAGGAACCATAACAGCAATACGTTGAAACTCATTAACGTAAGTTTTAGCATGTCCAGTCTGTCGCAATAGTGCTAAATCCCTGTAGTACAACTCAACATCCTTACGTTCAAATCTGGCAATCAGCCGCTCAGTGAACTCCCTGTAAGAATGAATAAGTCTATGGTTTTGGGTAACCAAACCATGATGCCACCACTCATAAGCTACACCCTCCAAATATAGTACTGCAAACTAAATGGCCTTGTCCTTAGGCGTCGGCTTAAGTGAAAGGTAGATGTCAAGCTTGTGCACCCAAGCTCGGACAGTGATCTCACTACCATCAAAGGAAGATATAGTGAGCTTGCTAGTAGCTCGATGGAGGTCACTATTATGCTGTTGCCCCCTACCACCACAGTTTCTCATGCTATCTCTACACTGGGAACAATACTGATGTAAAGGGAAGGCCTCTCTAACATGCGCTAGAAGATGTGTCCACTCATCATTTGCTGCCATAACAGTATCCTGGAACTCCACACCCTCAAGCGGGTCAACTAGGAGTGGCTTATCTCTAGGAGGAAAATGAGGCTGCATGGGCCTATCAGCTGTGCGTGAATGAGTCCTATCACGCCTAGGAGAACCAAGAACACTATCCATCGATGAGGGAGCCCTACTACTCCCATGGTTGTCTGCAATTAAAACAGACCTATCAACCCTATCACGTCTATCGTGTCTGCCATGTCTATCCCTACGCCGACCCATATCCATTCTGTCAAGGGTATTCTGAAGTCTGTCTAATGCCTGTACAATCCTTGGTTGTGTATTAACAAGAGTTCTGAATACCTCACGGTCATGGTCAATATCCTCCTACGGATTCTGTCTTTCCCTTTGGTGAGGACTTCTACTGCCCTCATGGCTATCCCCCATAATGGTACCCTGAATACCAGTGTCAACCCCTAATTCTATATGTCTTCTTCTACGAGAATAATACTTGTGTGGACCAACCTCTCTAGGATGCATAAAGCTGAACAAAACACCCTCAGGCTGGCAAGATCATGGCTTTGATACCACTGAAAGATCCCTAACCAAGTCTATCTCAAATTTTCTATTTTTCTGGAATCTGCTGATTTGTTTGTTGCAATTTTTGTCTTTGACCAGTGAAGTGTAAGTTGGTGTCTTTGCTTGAGTGTTGATTTGTTTGATGTTTGAGTTTAAATGATTGTTTGTTTTAGGACCAAATCATAAGGAAACCATAGAAAAATGGAAGAGAAATATAGAATAAATAAAAGACAACACTTGCACATCAATGGGACCCCTTTAAACTAATTATATCAAGTCTGATTACAAATTCAGAAATCTGATTACAAATTCAGAGGTCTGATTTCCACTAAATCAGACTATAACAGCAACCAAAAGACCTCTATGAGATGCAATATTAAACTATCCAAATGACAATCACATACCTGGGAACCAACGCTTAAATTATGGAACATGTAGTTGCTGAAACCCTAATTCCCAGATAGGGTTTGATTGAATATGACTCTTGTTTTGTACGGCCAGCTGGTAAAGGTACTGAAATGAGGATATATGCGGATAAGTAGACTCAATCTGTAATTATACCCTGATATTCTACTGCTGCAATCACTCTAGCTGCAATAACAACCTGTAATGAAGTCTAATGATGCCCAAATGGAAACCCAGTGTAGATTTCCCTGTAATGTGAACTGGGTTGTCGTCCAATCCACTGTCCTCTAAGGGTTTTCGTCCTCAGAAGAGCTGCAACCTGCTGAAAACCCTATCCAGAGCTCCAAACCTGCACTTGTGTTTTAAGAAAATGATGATTGAATGCCCAAAAGAGAGCCCCATACTTGGAATCTACATTTTCCACTAACATTAATAAAATAATCCCACTAAAAGGGTACTCCCACCTTGAGGGTTACTTCCTGATGAAAAAGAAACACCATCTTTTAAAAACAACATTATGGCTACTAGGATGGGGACCTTTTCACTATTCTCCTTCTAATTCTCTGTTACTGTTCACTTTCACTATTTAGATTAAGGCAAACCTTTAGTGTTTTCAATTTGTTGGCACTAATTTTGGTCTAGATCTGAGCGCAGATGTTGGAGGGTTTTTTCTTTTTGGGCCCTAAGTTTCCTTGTTCATCACTGTGACTTTCTCTATCGGCGAAACTTCTTTTTGAGTGCTCAGATTATGATTGAACCATCGTTTTGAACCAGTGTTGAACCCTTTTGGTTCAAGGTTCAATGGTTCATGGGCTTAGGCTCCATCTTTTCCCGTCAGTGAATTCTTTGTTCATCTGTGTTATCGGCGTTGAACTTCTCAGTTGAACTTCTCTTTTGAACCATCGAGTTGAACTGGTTCAAGGTTCAATGGTTCAAAGCCTTATGATTTTGGTCTTATCGGCGTAACGTTCATCATCAGGTGGACGGTGGAGTGTTGGCCCGACGGTTTGCCTCTGGCCGATGGAAGGTTAGCGGTTTGCAAGGTTGGTTTCGGTGTGACATGGACTATCGGGCTAACCGTTGGAGGGTTCACCGATATACAATGTTTGGCTGATGGATATGTTATCGGTGAGAGCTGTATTGTCGGCCTGAGTGTTTTGAGTTATGCTGACGACGGGAGGTTTGGCTGATGAGGAGTCGTTGGTGTGTGTCTGGCCGATGGAGGAGTAGAGTGTAGCTCGTTGGTGCATCGGCGAGACTATTGTGATCGGCTGGGGAGATTTTGGTTGCTCCGACGGTGTAAGTCACACCGACGGAGGTGGTCTTCGGCGTGACTTGTGTTGTTGGTGAGGATGGATTGCGTTGGGCCGACAGTGGAGGGTCTGACCGATGAAGGGGGAAGCTGATATGTTATCAGCGGGAGTTGTTCTATCGGCAACAGTCTTTTATGGTTTGCTGATGGAAGGAAGTCACCCCGATGGGGAATGCCATTGGAGTAAGGTTGCATATCGGGTTAGCGGTTGGAGGGTCCGCCGATGGGGTAGTGTTAGGCCGATGAGGATTTGGAGTGGTCATCGGTGAGAGTTGGTCTGTCGGTGAAGGAGCTTTTGGCTAGGCTGATGGTTCTTCTCTGGCCGATGGGGATGTTAGAGGCTTTCAGGAGTTGTTCATCGACATGATTGGCTGTGTCGGCTGAGGGGTTTTTTGCTTGGCTGACGATATTGGTCTGGCCGATGGTGGTAGGATGGTAACTGCTAACGGGGTGCAAGCTGGTCATCGGAGAGACTCATTCTATCGGTGGAGATCTGAAGAGTTGGCCCGATGGTGCATCTCTACCCGATGGAGGGGATTGTAATGTAGCGGCCGGCAGGACAATTGAGGTCGGTAGGAGATTCGTGGGCTTGGCCGATGGTGTTGATCTCGGCGATGGGCTTTGGGTGGAGGAGCGTGTGTCGAGTGTGGCAAAAGCGCTCGACACCTATTATGCAAGTGACTATGCTTTTAAACTACTAAGGTGGTCTCTGCACCATGCATGTGGGATTAATATCCCTGCATTATTTTGAACCTGTGGTAAACACATTTTGGCGGGAACTTCATTTTGATTGCTGCGACTGATTTCTCGATGGCTGCGGGTGGTTGAGCCATCAATGGCAACTATAGTAGGGATATGGGTGACAGTACAAGTGATTAAACTGCTCAATTGTGAATGAGGACTTCCGGATGGTGGCACAGGTCTCGAGGCCACCATTGTCTACTTTCTGTCTCTGCAGCAATAAATTTTGAGTGCCATTCCTTTGAAGGATCTGTATCTGGCAATTTTTTTGTCAAAGCCATGTAATTAATGCTGAGTACGCTTCTTTGGCTGTTATAAGCAGGAAGTGTTACTCATTTTAGGTTGTTGAAAAAGTTGAACATTTGGCTCTGTAATACAATACAGCTGATTTGGTTGCTCTGTACAGCAAAACCTGTGAGTTTATGTATCTCTTGTTGTACGTTTTTGTATGAATCCACTGATTTCATGGTTAATTTTATATGAGAAATGCTATGTTAGCATGTGTTTTGTCAATTTTGTCTCCAGTATTACACGTATCTTTCTTCTGAGTCTAGATATTTAAGCAATGTTTGAGACTCTAGAACATAGAATTCCTGTGTTGAATGTCTGATCTTTTAACTTCTGCTCAAGGGGTAGATTAAACTATTTTTAGATTGAACATTGGGAAGGGTACACTGTAATAGGGATGCCATAAGTATAGATAGCTTAACACTCTGTATTGGGAGATATCTGTAAGGCAGGTATCATATGTGTCCCCCTAAAATCCAGTTTTAGTTGTTCATGCATATCATTCACAAGTGTATGTCTACTAACTCCAGGCCCTGGATAGGCACCAATCTCGCTTTGTGTTTGTGTTACAACCATGTCCAGCTTTGCATCCAAACTTAAAATCAAAATCAAAATCTAAAACAATCTTTAGGACAGTAGAATTAGTTTTAGGATCCTCAGTCCTCTGTCTACAACTGCAAATAGGCCCAAAGCTAGCCCCTTTGCTCTTATCTTACAGTTTTGGTCTACATACAGGAGGACTTATCTGCTTTCTATCAGCATCCCAGCCTTGTATGTATATCCTCATGGAAGTTGAGTAGGGAATACCCCCCTAGGTTTTGCAGAGCCTGAAGAAGAAGAGGAGATAAAATATAGAGTCTATATCCTACACTGTTGGCCCTTGACCCAGAGATCCTGTTGATCATTGATGGCTACCTTGTAGGGAAATCTAGGAATAAGCATCCAGTCTGGGAAAAAACCAACAGAAATTGGCGACTCTGCTGGGGAGATCAATGTCATATCCATGAAAGTTTGAGTCTACGAGATTGAAGAATTAGGCCTGGATGTGTTTGTTGCAGCAGAGAAAAAGGTTGTATATGTGACTCTGCTGGTGGATGACCCAGAAAGAAAGAAATCAATTTGCAGCTTCAGCTTGTTTGAAGCTCATTCCTCTTCAAGGAGGTGGCGACTCTGCATCAAAGAACCTAATAAAAGAACAAAATCAGTTAGAGAAGAATTTGCAGCTCCTGCAACATATCCAGGTATTTTATATTGTTTGACAGACTCCCTATTTGGTGAGATAGCACTGGTTAAAAGGGAAACATTGGTGAAAGCAAAGCTTGCATGCTTTTATTAGAACTTATTCTGTATTTCAAAAGGCATGCAATGTTGCTAAAAAGACTCATTTAAAGGACTTTAGGAAAGTTTGAAAAAACAGTCGAAATTTTGAGTGCCTAAAGTCATTGTTTGTAGAAAATCTGAGTAGAGAGGAGGGTTGCAAAAACATAAAGGATGTATTATCAGCCTATGCACCCTTGTGAAGTGTTAAGTGCAAAAATGTATAGTAGTCAGTCCCAACAATGTAATAAAAGAAGTTTCAACATAGACAGATATAAGCCCATAAATTTCAGTGGCATTTGTGGCTATCCAAATGCTCTTCCACCTAAAATCAGAATTTTTTTGCCTAAATTTAATGGTATAAAGGATGAATCAGCTGAGAGACACTTGCAACAGTTTATGAATGTGATAGATGACTTTGAGATTGACCATGAGGATGTGGTTATGAGATTATTTGTTCAATCTCTAGATGAAGATGCAAAGGACTGGTTTTCCTACCTTCCAGCTCACTCTGTCAGCTCTTGGCATGGTTTTAAATCTGCATTTCTAGTACAATATGGTGAAAGAATATCTGAATATGCAGTTATTAGTAATTTTATGTACATCCATATTGAAGAAGGTGAGTTGATCCCAGCCTTTAACCTCAGATTTATGAGGGCATTGAATAGAATTCCAGAATGCATGAGACCTAATGATGCACTGTGCTTAGTTGTGTATTTGGGAGCTTTTGATAAGAAAATGAGTTACAGATTAAGAGACAAGGAGCCCACCACATTACATCAGGCACATCAGTTTGCAATAGATATTGAAAACAATTGGAGGTATGGAATACAAAAGGGTTATTTTTCTAAAAAATTTTGTTGTCCTGCAGCCCCCGATGTTAACGAAAGATTTAATTTAGGAGTTGACAATGAATGTCAAAGTATTCACACCCCTGTTGTCCCAGTTTTTGCATCATTTCAATTTGATAATGTTTCTGTTATAAAGGAGGATGTCTTGTTTTGCCCAACAAATGAAGTTGAAAACAATGGTTTTTCAAGTAATATTTACATACCAGCCCTTATCAAAGAGCCATCATGTTTAAATGATCCAGTTGTGCAAGGTTGTGATCATGTGGATCAATAGTCAGTATCAGTTTCATCAGGAAGTATTAGAGGGATGGAGAATGATGCAAATAGCTCAACTTCAGAATGCATTGAAACAGCAGAAATCTTGTATATGGGGCAATCAGTTGATAAAAATGATATCCATGATCAATTCATGGATCAGGTTTGTTCTTCTTATGACTCTGGATCTGATAGTACTAAAGAAGAATTGGAGTATCATGAAGAAGAAGCAGAGGCCTTTGCGGTGAGTGTTAATCCCCTTTATGATGAGTTTACAGATGCCTTTGATGCTATGAATCTTGACTTTCAATGGTGTAGGATTAATCCTCTTTTTGAGGATGATGATGAATATAAGGAGACTGTTGACCTTGGTGTTACATCAGTTTGTGAGTGGGGGGCATATGAATCAGATATCTTCAGTTCTTGTGAAGATACTATGGATTTGCAAACTGTGAATGATGGATGTTCATCATCACCTGGTTTAGATATGTGCAACATTGGGTGTGTGGATCAGGATTTGTTTTCAATATCAGTAGATATTGGGGGTCTCATTTTTTTTGAGTATTTTGAGTTTTTGGATCAGTTGGATGAGTGCCTGATGGTGTGCAGTAGCCAGATAAATGATGAAGACTGCTAAGAGCAGTATGATGTACCATCTGAAGAGTATAACATGCATATGTTGCTTAATGCTGAAGGATTTTTTAGCATGTATGGTTGCATGTTTGATTTTGAAATGCAGAGTGACAGAGGCAGTACTACAAGTGGCAAGCTGTCAAAGGTGGTGGAATATCTAATTGAGCAAATGACCTTATGGATAAACTATGCCAATTTTTTCAATTGGGATTGGGATCTTTCAGTTTGGAATCAGGCATTTGGCAGGAAAAAATTTTGGTTCTTCCTTTTTGGCTACCTGGGGCCACCCAAGTGATGACTAAAAATATAGTTTTTGTGCAGGTTGGTGCAATGATCGACTCTCTTGCCCAATAGATATGGCCCAATCTGCGAAACCAGAGATTCTGAGGTCCTCGCTACAGTTTTGCACCTACATGTCCCCAGACAGAGCCAGTGTTGGCACTAATTTTGGTGGATCTGAGCGCAGATGTTGGAGGGTTTTTTCTTTTTGGGCCCTAAGTTTCCTTGTTCATCGCTGTGACTTTCTCTATCGGCGAAACTTCTTTTTGAGTGCTCAGATTATGATTGAACCATTGTTTTGAACCATCGCGTTGAACCCTTTTGGTTCAAGGTTCAACGGTTCATGGGCTTAGGCTCCATCTTTTCCCGTCAGTGAATTCTTTGTTCATCTATGTTATTGGCGTTGAACTTCTTAGTTGAACTTCTCTTTTGAACCATCGGGTTGAACTGGTTCAGGGTTCAATGGTTCAAAGCCTTATGATTTTGGTCTTATCGGTGTAACGTTCATCATCGGGTGGACGGTGGAGTGTTGGCCCGACGGTTTGCCTCTGGCCGATGGAAGGTTAGCGGTTTGCAAGGTTGGTTTCAGTGTGACATGGACTATCGGGCTAACCGTTGGAGGGTTCACCGATATACAATGTTTGGCCGATGGATATGTTATCGGCGAGAGTTGTATTGTCGGCCTGAGTGTTTTGAGTTATGCCGACGACGGGAGGTTTGGCCGATGAGGAGTCGTTGGTGTGTGTCTGGCCGATGGAGGAGCAGAGTGTAGCTCGTTGGTGCATCGGCGAGACTATTGTGATCAGCTGGGGAGATTTTGGTTGCTCCGACGGTGTAAGTCACACCGACGGAGGTGGTCTTCGGCGTGACTTGTGTTGTCAGCGAGGATGGATTGCATTGGGCCGACAGTGGAGGGTCTGATCGATGAAGGGGGAAGCTGATATGTTATCGGCGGGAGTTGTTCTATCGGCAGCAGTCTTTTATGGTTTGCCGATGGAAGGAAGTCACCCCGATGGGGAATGCCATCGGAGTAAGGTTGCATATCGGGTTAGTGGTTGGAGGGTCCGCCAATGGGGTAGTGTCAGGCTGATGAGGATTTGGAGTGGTCATTGGTGAGAGTTGGTCTGTCGGTGAAGGAGCTTTTGGCTAGCCCGATGGTTCTTCTCTGGCCGATGGGGATGTTAGAGGCTTTCAGGAGTTGTTCATCGACGTGATTGGCTGTGTTGGCTGAGGGGTTTTTTGCTTGGCCGACGATATTGGTCTGGCCGATGGTGGTAGGATGGTAACTGCTAACGGGGTGCAAGCTGGTCATCGGAGAGACTCATACTATCGGCGGAGTTCTGAAGAGTTGGCCCGATGGTGCATCTCTGGCCGATGGAGGGGATTGTAATGTAGCGGTCAGCAGGACAATTGAGGTTGGCAAGAGATTCATGGGCTTGGCCGATGGTGTTGATCTCGGTGATGGGCTTTGGGTGGAGGAGCGTGTGTCGAGAGTGGCAAAAGCGCTTGACACCCATTATGCAAGTGACTATGCTTTTAAACTACTAAGGTGGTCTCTGCACCATGTATGTGGGATTAATCTCCCTGCATTATTTTGAACCTGTGGTAAACGCATTTTGGCAAGAACTTCATTTTGATTGCTGCGACTAATTTCTCGATGGCTGCGGGTGGTTGAGCCATCAATGGTGACTGTAGCAGGGATATGGGTGACGGTACAAGTGATTAAACTACTCGATTGTGAATGAGGACTTCCAGATGGTGGCACAGGGCTCGAGGCCACCATTGTCTACTTTCTGTCTCTGCAGCAATAAATTTTGAGCGCCATTCCTTTGAAGGATTTGTATCTGGCGAATTTTTTGTCAAAGCCATGTAATTAATGCTGAGTACGCTTCTTTGGCTGTTATAAGCAGGAAGTGTTACTCATTTTAGGTTGTTGAAAAAGTTGAACATTTGGCTCTGTAATACAATACAGCTGATTTGGTTGCTCTGTACAGCAAAACCTGTGAGTTTATGTATTTCTTGTTGTACGTTTTTGCATGAATCCACTGATTTCATGGTTAATTTTATATGAGAAATGCTATGTTAGCATGTGTTTTGTCAATTTTGTCTCCAGTATTGCATGCATCTTTCTTCTGAGTCTGGATATTTAAGCAATGTTTGAGACTCTAGAACATAGAATTCCTGTGTTGAATGTCTGATCTTTTAACTTCTGCTCAAGGGGTAGATTAAACTATTTTCAGATTGAACATTGGGAAGGGTATACTATAATAGGGATGCCATAAGTATAGATAGCTTAACACTCTGTATTGGGAGATATCTGTAAGGCAGGTATCATATGTGTCCCCCTGAAATCCAGTTTTAGTTGTTCATGCATATCATTCACAGGTGTATGTCTACTGACTCCAGACCCTAGATAGGCACCAATCTCGCTTTGTGTTTGTGTTACAACCATGTCCAGCTTTGCATCCAAACTTAAAATCAAAATCAAAATCTAAAACAATCTTTAGGATAGTAGAATTAGTTTTAGGATCCTCAGTCCTCTGTCTACAACTACAAATAGGCCCAAAGCTAGCCCCTTTGCTCTTATCTTACAGTTTTGGTCTACTTATAGGAGGACTTATCTGCTTTCTGTCAGCATCCCAACCTTGTATGTATATCCTCATGGATGTTGAGTAGGGAATACCCCCCTAGGTTTTGCAGAGCCTGAAGAAGAAGAAGAGATAAAATATAGAGTCTATCTCCTACACTGTTGGCCCCTGGCCCAGAGATCTTGTTGATCATTGATGGCTACCTTGTAGGGAAATCTAGGAATAAGCATCCAGTCTGGGAAAAAACCAACACAATTCAACTCTTGAAATCATCATCTAACATCAAACTGAAGGTCTCAAAAGGTTCCCTGCAAAGCTCCAACACCCTCGGTCGGGTTCCCTAACCAACCTATTGACCTACGGGAACCTAATAGTAGGTCAACCACTGCTAAATTCTGTGTAGTCTAAGGAAGGGACATTACAACCTTGATACGGTTATGATGTTTATTTTGGAGTTTCTTGTACCCATACGCAATTTTTCGTATATGTGCTCAAACACACCTCCCAAGCACCATGTAGCCTTGTCAATACTGCGCTAACCCTGCAAGTACAAGACATCAAAAGATGGCGATGCAAGGTTCAAATGGAGGGAGATTCTGGTCAGCCAATCAAGCTCAGAGCAGCGAAAGAACGTCAAAAAAGAGGAAGTCAAAGTGGTGAATTCAAGGCCAAAACGACATAAAGGAAGCAAGCAAAGCAATGCCAATAAATCTGGCAAATCAAAATTCAATTTTGAAAATTTTGAAAAATTTCAAAAAATTTTCTAAGGCATTTTTGGTCGTTCTTGGCTAAAATGTGCTCCATCTTGGAGTATAATTCATGAAGGAGAGGCTTCAATGAGAGCTTCAGATCATATGAGCGTTATTTCCAAACTTCAAGACATTCCGTCATCAGATGAAAAAGTTACGGCAAAAATAAGCTCCAGAGGCAGAGGTAAATCGTAGTGATCCAGGTAGCCTCCATCAAAATGGCCAAGGCAAAGTTCAAAGTTTTTTTAAAGTCAAGAATCATAAAGTGAGCCCTTAAATTGGCTAAGTCTGGTGTCCTGAAGCCTGATGTTCTGAGATCCTGAAAAATGTCTAAGTCTAAAATTTGGTGGATCCTCCAAAATCTAGAATCTGCATGTTAAATCCCATGGATCTGGGACCTCATATACTTAAATATATTTTGAAACATACTTCCACTAGGACACTCAAAATCACCTCCAAAAAGCACTCAATTTAAGGAGATTGCATGCCTTTTTGTGCCTTGCAAAAGACGCTCATTTCAAGCAAAACCCACACCTTTTCATGCCTTACAAAAAGGCGCTCATTTTGAAGGAAATCCAGGCCTTTCCAAACACCTTCAAAAGGCACTCTATTTCATGGTTTTGCACTCCTTTTTCATCATCCTAAAAGGCGCTAAAATTCTTCAAATTGCACGCCTATTTCCATGCCTTCCAAAAGGCGCCTAAATCCCTCAAAACTCACGCCTTTTCAACCTTTCTAAAAAGCACCTAAATTGCCCATTTTTAATGCCTTTTTGGCATCGATAAAAGGTGCTCAAATTGTCCAATTCTCACGCCTTTTTGACCCTCCTCAGAAGGTGCTCATTTTGCCCAATTTGCACTCCTTTTCTATTATCCACAAAGGCACTCAAATTTGCCTAAACCCATGCCTTTTTGACCTCTTGCACTCCTTTTTGAGATTGGCAATCTTCAAGGCTATAAATAGAGGATTCACCTCTCATTCTTTCATTTACACTTGGAGCTGAAAATAAGACATCTTATTTTTAGGGAAAGGCATATTACAAACCCTAGATGGGTGGCGTCCACTATAAGGAGGATCTCAAGCATTGTTCTTTCATTTTTCAAAGGCAAAGAGGCTTCACTTCATACATGGCGGCCATTGATGGGAGAATAAAGCTTGCATGAGACAGATTCTAAGGCATTAAGGAGTGGATCTTCATATACAAGGCAAAGATTATTCATTCTTGCATCATTCTACACCTTTCTATCACACTCAAAGGCATATTTGTTCATAGGAAGGCCATTTCTTTGCCTTGGCGGCCATTATCAAGGGTTTTCAAGCTTTTCTTTTACGGATTTGAAGCTTTTTTGGACCAGCAAAGCATAAAGAGGACAAATTGGGTACTTCTAGGCTTCTTTTTCTTCATTCTTTTTCTTCACAAGGTCCATCTCCATGCTCCTAAGGCAGCGCCCATACCCAGGAAGCCATTTTTGGTGATTTTTCAAGGATTTTCGTCACTGGTCATAGCTTTTCAAAGGCAAAATCACCACCTACGGCCAAAATAAAAGTGATTTTTGAGGCCTATATGTCCAAAATTTCTCATTTCTAGCTCATACCCACCTTGGCAAAAGGCATCTTCCATCATCCTGGACCACTTTGAGCTCAGATCTGTCAAATCTTTGAGGGTACAACTCCAAATTTTCATTTTCCAAGGGCAAATTTTATTTTTTTTTCACAAAAAATTAAAATTTGGACAACAAAAAGAAAACTTGTTTTTCTTGAGCAGCGAACACACAGAGGTCCAGATTGGCAATTTTCAAGGCAAAAAAGGCATCAGAACAAGACCCCTCCAAGTCATCATGCAATATTCATCAGTCACCATCGAGGCTAAATCTTTGCTCAAACATGAATATTCCAAGGTCAAAGAAACAGACTTGTGACAAGTTTCACCTTGAAGAATAGCGATGGAGTTGGCTACGTGGAAAGAAAAGCTTCTGGGCATTTAAAAATATGCTATTGATTTTGTCCAAAACATCCCTTGCAGGTATTTCAGCGATGAAGGCATAAATTGCCTTGTTTATATTTTGTAGGAGGAGTTCATTCAACTGATCCACAGAAAGTTGTGCTGATCCTCACGTAGACAAAATGTACCTCCTGGTTGATATTGCATCAAAGTGCGCCAAGGCTGAGAAAGACTTTGAAGTGTTTGAGAAAATCATAGAGGACGCTGCCATAGACCTGCAAATGAGGACGGTTCACCTTGAGTCCATGATCATGCCAGATGAAGCCAAGGTTGAGGAATTTGAGAGAAATCGCAATTCTCAGACTTAGCTTATTTTTCACATTTTGTAGGAGGGAATTATTTTTGGCAGCAGGAGAGATTTCTGAAGCAGCTTCTATTTTGAGAACTGTCTTTGTTAACTAAAGTTAAATTTATTTTTAGATTTTGCTTTTAGAAATCATGCAAAATATCTTTGAGTTGGAACTCAATGTGTAATAACATGCAAGTTTAGTTAACTGAAATTTGCATGACAAGATACTTTTAGTTTTAATTGCTAATAAGCTTGCATGCTTCCCATGCAACATTAGATCTAGAGTGAAGAGTGTTAGTTAACTCTTCCTTTTATTTCCTTGCATCTTTGCTTTTTAGTTATAAATTCTACACACTTAAACTCTCTAATGGTAAATGCTGAGACTAATTTTCGCTCGTATTTTATTGTTCAAGCACTGTTATTGATTCTTGCTTTTTGATTAATGAGAATACACATCATGGTTTCAGGGATCTATCTTGTTGTCAAGAGTTATGCAAATTGTTCATGACTTTGTGCATGAGCAATTATTGTTGAGTTGTATTTGTTCTTTTGTTTTGAAAACCTCCAAGTTGTCCTTCTGATTTCTTTATGCTTTGAATTTACTTGAAGAAATCAAAATTGTTTTAAAGATAAAGTTAGTTATTTTCTTTTGGAAAGCTTTAGAAAATCTTATAGCCTTGCAGAAGAGCTTCATCACCTTGTGCTCGTGCCCTAAGAAACAAAAAGATAGGTTATTTTGTAAACATCTTTTAATTTTCTTGTTGAGGGAGCTTCCCCTCCTAATTCGAAGAATAGTCCTACTGTACATGCTGTCCGTTTTGCTTTCTCACTGAAAGGTGCAAAATTAAATGCTAACAGAGTTGCTAATGTTGAGTGTTGGCATAAGAAATGGCTGCTACACTTCACAGTGCATTGACACTTGGCAGTTTGGGGGAGATTTGGATGCTACAGATATTGGATCAGCCACTTACATCATGATTGCATTTGGAGAGGGAGTTATAAGGGCTTCCGTTTATGATTACTCCTTGATCTTTCATAGAGATGGTACTAGTTCGGGAGCTACTATGACTGTCATGTCCCCATATTAAGACATTGTTTAAATTAAAGATTTAAACGCTATGATAAAGACGGTAAAGTCATTTTCATAGAATATGATGTTTGGTCATATATAATATTATTTAATATATATATTTTACAAATAATATTAAATAATATTATTATATAAATACTTTTGATATAATTAAAATATAATATATTTATAGTATTCATAAACAATAAATATAAATACAAAACAACTATAAGTATACACATAAATATTAAAGGTTTAAATATTATTATAATTATTATTAAAATATAATACTATGATATTTATATAATTATAAATATAAATATAAAATATAAATATTAATATTTAATATAATATATAATAAATATATGTGAACCCAAAGTATGGACCTTTCATTAATCAGACCTAATCAGCGATTTTCATATTGATTGCTGACTTTCAGCAATGACTAATATATGTATGAAATAAGAAATAAAACAGTGATCACTTATATAAGGATAAATTAATACTTGGATAGTTTGTTTGTTTATTAAAAATATTCATAAAGAGGAGGCATGGACTGTTATGAAAAGGCAGCAGGGCAGCGATTATTATATACTTGAAAACTAAATTAGAGGTAATAACTAAAAGAGATGTCCATTCATCTTGGAAAGGAGTGTCTCTAAAAAGAAATCGTTTCTTTTGGGAGAATAATTTGGTATAAGAGAAAAGTGAGATGGGAGTTCTAATTTAAAAAAGGCCTGGAACAAATAAAGTAAGATCAGCAGATGTAATCAGCAGAGATATAAATCAGAGAATTATCACAGTTTGGTCTACACCAAAATAAATAAAGGTACAGTATATAAGGTATGTATTATTACATTTAACATTGATTGTTTAAGTACATAATGCATATAGGAAGTTATAAGAATTGTATATATATATGAAATATATTCATATACATAACTATGTATTCATAATTAAGAATAGATCTATATATACATAAATCACATCATTATTTTTACACAAGTATATGGAATCCATGTGAATATGAAGTTCAAAGGGAATTGCCTTAAAATTATAAATACAAGATCTAACAATGATGAGCAATTATAAGGATACCATATAAAGGTACTTCAATTTACAGTAAGAATTAGTGAATGTGTTAATTAATGATTATTAAGTATGAGATTTGTGAGATTATATATATATATATATATATATATGATAACTGATGGCATAACCATCTCATCACTTCTATTTCCTATAAACCTTAGGAGAGGTTGTCTTGTTAGGGAGAGGCGGGGTAATTCCATCACAATGGTTTAGAGAGGGTTTAACGTGCCCTAGACAAGGATGCTAGGGAGAGGCGGAGTAATTCCATTCCCAATTGCATTGGAGAGGGTTCAACGCGCCCTAGACATATAATTTCCCCATCCATGGTTAAGGAATAGAAGGAAGATGATATGGGAAGATGAACTTAGGTTATTACTTCTATATTTCTCTATTACTTCATCCTTAAAGGAATGTTAGGTATTGTGGGGAGAGGCGGAGTAATTCCATCCTTATTAAGGCCCGTAGGCTGGGACATAGTTTCCCGTAGGCTGGGTCAAGAGATGGTTTCAGCGCGCCCTATACATGCAAAGCCTAGTTCTATGAGGAAGAGTAATAAGGAAAATATGCATGATTGAATTATGGAACGTATTATAGAATAGTTATCAATAGCAAGTAACAATTAGGAAATAAATAATCCTTGGAATGATGTGAATACATTATCATTGATCTTATCATCGAAAATTATTAATCTATAATGTTTCTAATGTCTCCTTGAGAATCACTTTGAATGCAGATTTAGGTTTAAGTGTTTCCACTAGAAATGGGCCATTACAATGACTTGGTGGATAACCAAGATTGCCCTATGTTCATCCACGGAGGCACTTGCATTGGAGTACACCATAGAGGTATGGACTACTCTTGCATCGAGGTATGATGTTGTCATTTCTTTTTTGGAGGTGTTAGGGTTTGGAGTTGGAAATATGCATCATACCCTATGTAAGATACCAACTAGTACTAACTAAATTTTTACGTACTTAGACAAATTTACTTGCACTTAACTCTTCAACTACTTAATCTACTTAACATCACACATGAAAAGATAACAAAGGCAACTTGCATGAATCAACCGTGAAGTTGGGTACTTGTATTATTACTTGATTCAACTCAATGCAAATGTCTTATTACAATGATGATGCCCTCAATGGCATGAATATACAATCTTATTCAAAGGATTTCAAGGAAAGGCCTTGAAGCCTAGATGTATACAATGCTTTCAACTTCTTTGCAACTAGCTCTATCTCACTAGTTGATATAGATCACTTCAATTGAACCTAATGATGTCAACTGGATGTCAACACCTCACAATGCAACAAGGGAGCATCACCTTGTCAGTCGAGGGAACATCACTGGGCCAACACTTGAAACTCGCAGGTCTCAAGATTACAAGCATAAAGCTTTGTAGAGAGAAATTTTGCCAAAATGATAAGATGTCAAATGAATGAGAAAGCTCCTCCTTTTATAGGCCTTTCAACGCAATGAGGGCACGTTTTCCAAGAAGCATATCCATGGAGAATATTCCATCTGACAACTCAGTATGAGGTGGCAACCTTATCCAATGAGCCAGAACGGATCCCAACACCACCACTTGGACCAATAGGAGATCAGGGACTCAGGGCACCAAAATGATGCTATAGTTACAAGTTTCTCAAGGCTAGGCGCCAACTTAAGATGGATGCTACATGAAATTGCGCATTGTTAAGGTTAGGCGCCAGTTGAGGTTTGTAAAGACCCAAAAATGCTTCCAAGTGCCAAAACAATATCATGGAGGAATGAAATTGTGACTTGAGAAGATGTTTGAATCCTAGGCGCCAAACTAAGGTTGCATGAGCATGAATATGCGCCTAGTGAAGTTTGATGACCTTTTATGCTTGCAAACATCATCCAGTGAAGACTCTTAGACTTTTGATTGAAGATTGAGCACCTAGAGTCTAGGCGCTATCTGGAGGTAGGACAGAGGAAGATTTGCGCCTAACTTGCTTGGGTGCACTTTTGAGATGATTGAGACCAAGAAGTGCACCCTCATCATCTTGGATTATTTCTTGACAACTAAATGGCTTAGGTTATTGAGAAACAATTGAGAATAGTTCCTTTCTTCATGATGCAAGTTAATAGATCCCTGGGCGCCATTTCAAGTGTCTAGAATGATCATCAAACCAAGGTGCTAATTGAGTCTTAGGCAAATGGAATAGGCGTCTTACTTGTCTAGGCACATTTTAAGGGTGAGATAGACAATAGAGTGCACCTAGCTAGTTCTAGGAGTCTTCTATCCTTCTTCTATTAAGTCAACTTCACCTAACTTGATCAACTCCAATGTAATAAGTCATTTGAGTGAGTTTTCATCCTAGGCGCCAAAATGGAAGTGTTTCATCAAAATGTGCGCCTCACATAGATTTGAGGAGTTTTGCGCCTAGGCTAGGAGTTTCCCACTTCAACTTTGATTGTTCACCCAAGTGACTTTCCCTAACTTCAAAGCCTTCAATCTATCAATCATCCATGCTAGGCGCTCAAATGGAGGATTCTTGGCCCAATATGCGCCTAGGTATCAAGACATCATTACTTGACAATTTCCAACTTTCTACTTGATCTCCTTGAGAATGAAGTTCACTTGAAGAAGTTCCTTACTCATTCGATGGTTCCAACAACCAATCTCAGATCAAGGCACCCATTTTGGAGTGTTTAAACTTGGATTGGCGCCTCATGAAGGTTAGGCGTACTCTGGGGTTTGTGAGAACAAGAAAGTGCACCTAACTCAATTAAGCTCTTTCAATGACCTCAAACACATGTTTGGTGAATGATCAGGGACAAGTGATGCTCAACTGGTTAATAGATGACTTCATCTTCTTGGTTGTTGCCTTCAAAGTCCAAGGCGCTCATTTGGTGAGTTCAACATGACATTGGCGCCCAAGCATGAAAGCTTCATCCACACCCACTCTGCTTATCTCAGTACTAGGTGCTAGGTTGGAGGAGGTTAATCACATGGAGCGCCTCAAGTTAGATCCCTTACTAAGTGCTATAAATGAACTTGAAAGATAGGTGCCAAAATGAGCCTGAATTGCCTAGAAATGCGCCCAAACATCATGAAAGCATCACTTGACAATGTGACCACTGGAGTTGATGAAACGACTCTCAGACTTAGTCAAATTTGCTAGTCTTGTTATAATTCCCTTGAAGTAGTTTTTGACTTATTCGTGCAAAAACACAACATTGAGTTAGTCAAAAACCAATTTCATTCCCTTATCATTGGTATTGTTAGTAATAATTTATGTTTGGGGTATCATGCAGGCACCTTCCCTAAAAATCCAAAAAATATTCTAAGTCTCTGGGCCTCTTCAGCATGTTTCAATTTCAGCATCATTTTTTCTTCGGTGAGGAGATCATCATTATCATATTTCCAGTCATCACCCTGATGTTTCTTGCGAGGATAATCATATCTTCTGCTAGCCTGATCTTTCTCCCGGGGTGATATTTTAACATTGGGTGATCTTTGTTAAGATCATCCTGATGATGTTGCTGCAAAGTCCTAAGCATGACCCGATCTTCCGTGGGGTCATCATATTTGAACATCAGGTGATCTTTGTTAAGATCATCCTGATGTTGTTTTATCACTTCATGTTCATTGTTTTATCACCCTGATGATGCTAACATCATTCTTATGTCAGGGTGATATCCACTTTCCTGCCTGTCTGCATCATGATATTTCCGAAAGGGGGGTGATATTTTCATATCTGAATATCACCTCGATATATGAATATGGTGGTGATGTCATCAGGATCCGAGGGGAGTCATATTTCTAACACTAGTCATCTTGTGGAGATCCCCTAATATTTGCAAATATGACAATGACGTCATGTGAATATGAGGAGGTGCGCGATAGGCAGATATGCTAATGATGTCAGCAGGATATGACGGTGACATCATCAGGATGTTTAGCAGCCAGACATTTGGTATCGGCTAAGCAAGAGGATCTTCCTCCGATGCATCAGGTTGTGCCGTTGGTGCCTGAATTCACTGTCAGTTAATTTAGCAATTTTCATGCAGGCACCATCCCAAAATATCCAAAAGGTTCTAAGTTTTGGCACCCCTTCAGTGTTTTTTAGCATCTGCATCTCATTTCTTGAGGAGGGGTCTTCGTCTTTTCTCCATTGGCATGGGTTCGTTTTTGTGTCTTTGACATTTTGGTTTGAACTTGAACCTTTTTTTCTCTAAGTTCAGTGGTTCAGCGGTTCAGGGTTCAATTTTCTTCTAATGGGTCGCATTATGCATTTGCCTTTCACAAATATTGCATCGTTGAACCTCCCGCTTGAACCTTTTTGTTTTGGTTCAAGGTTCAATGGTTTGAAGCTTTGTTGCCTATGGAGTATTATTTTTGATGTTTGAACCATCGCGTTGAACCCTCGTGTTGAACCCTTTTGGTTCGGGGTTCAACAGTTTAAGGCTTTATGTTTTTGGTCTTATTGGAGTGATTGGCTTCATCGGCAAAAGATTTTTTGAGTGCTCCGATTGTTTTGGTCTAGCCGATGGATGTCCATCGGCGTGTGTTTGGCTATCGGCGAAGCAAATTTTTGGGCCGCCGATGTATGGAGTTTGCCCGATGGGGAATGCCATCGGAGTAAGATTGCATATCGGGCTAGCAGTTGGAGGGTCTGCCGATGGGTCTTCTCTGGCCGATATGGAAGTTGGAGGCTTTAGGGAGGTGTTCGTCGGTGTGACTAAGGGTGTCAGCCAGTGTTTTTTCAGTTGCTCCGATGATGAGTGTTTGGCTGATAGTGGAGCAGAGTGTGGCTCGTTGGTGCATCGGTGTGACTTGACGTATCGGCAAGCATCTTTTTTGTTGTGTCGATGGCGTGTGTCTCGCCGAGGACCTAAGTATGGTGTGGTGGTCGGTGTGACTGGCTGTGTCGGCAGGAATGGAATGTGTTGGCCTGATGGCATTTCTCTAGCCGATGGGGAATGCGAAGGTAGGCATCGGCAGGACTTTTGAGGTCGGTGGGAGCTTTCATTGGTGTGCCGATGGTCTATGTCTTGGCGATAAGGGATTTGGAGCGGTCATCGGCATGACATAGACTGTCGGGTGAATGGGCAGATGTTGGGCCGACAGTGGAGGTTTCACCGACGAGGGTGTTTTGGTGGCCATCGGGGAGAGTTGGTCTATCGGCCAAGGAAGCTTTTGGGCTGGCCGATAGGCTATGTCTGGCCGACAGAGGTTTGCAGAGGTGTCGTCGGTGAGATGATTGAGATCGGTGAGAGGTTTTTGGGGCAAGCTGATGGTGTAGATTTGGCCGATGGGCTTTTGGCGAAGGGTCATGTGTCGAGCGCGGCAAAACGCTCGACACCTATTATGCATGCAGCTGTGTTTATAAAGTGCTAGTGTGGTCTCGGCACCGTGCATGTGGGATTATTCTCCTACATAATTTGAACCTTCAGAAAACACATTTTGGTGGGAACTCCCCATTTGAACGCAGCGATGGTTTTCTTGGTGGTTGTGGGTGGTTGAGCCATCAATGGCGACAGTGTAGAGATGTGAGCAAACGGTCAAGCAGTCAGGTACCCATTTTATGGCATAGCGATTTCTCCAACGGTGGCGCTGGGCTCGAGATCCCCCCTGTCTGTCGCATTTAATCTGTGAAGGCCATTTTCAAATGAAAGGAATGTATCTGGTGATTTTTTTTTACTTCTGGCCATGTAATTAATTGCTGAATGTACACGGTTCTGTATAAATGGTTTTGGCTATGTTACTTTTGGGAGGTTGGAGGTTTTTTGGGCTTTCGGCTCTGACTCTGAACATAAGGTGTTCACATTTTGAAAGGCATTTTTTGCTACAGACTCGGTCCTTAGTCTGGTGTACTAATCTATCTTGGCTTGTAAATGATGATTTTCTCTGTGATGGCCTTCTATGCAGATTGATTTTAAATGAAAAACACCTGTGTGTGTATTGTTTCTGATTGTCTCCTGTATGTCATTTGTTTTCCTTTCAAACAAGGTTGTCAAGGGCTTCCAAGTTTTTCAGTATGTGCATACTGTGTGTCTGATTTATTGCGTCTGCTCAAGAAGTGGTTAAATAGGCTTTTGATCAGATACAAAGGGAAATAGATTGCATCATAGGATCTGTTAAGTATGATCATTAATGATACTCTTTCTTGGACATGTTGCTATTAGGCAGTAGCATTATTCTTAGGTCCTCTGGATATGAATTTATGTTGTCATGGGGAGACATTTACAATCTTAGATATGACTCTGCTACCCAGATAAGGCACTGGTTTGGGAATCTGTCTGTTCAATGGGTCTAGGAAAGTCCCATAACTCCAAACACCATTTCAAACCATCTCATCCTTCCATCTATTAGTTGTAGGATTAGGATTAGGAACCTCTGCATGCTCTCATACCTAACCAGACATTATGTCCAAGAAGATTGCCAACCTTGTGATTTGTTACATAAATCTTGGTCCATACATGAGAGTATTCTGCCTGTTGCTGTCAAGTTAAATCCTTTTGTCATTGAGCTAGTCAAGGTCATACTTTTATTAAATAGGGACACCCCCCTTGGTGTGGCAGAACCAGAAGAGAAGGGGAGGAGCTCACGCAACCTCCTGTATTTAGTTGGCTGAATCTGCCTGTGCATTAGAAGTGGCAAACCCTAATGCTGATTCAGAAGAAAAACCAACAGTGCCGATGAAGGTGAATATCAGGTTGATATCTCACGTGAAGGTAAGGTTGGTCATCAGGCTGATATTCAAACATCAGGGTGATATTTTATATCAGGTGATGCAAACGGCATGAGACTTTCTCACAGGGTGATATTTTCTGCAGGGTGATATTTCACATCAGGGTGAGCTCATGCAGATGATGATGCTGATGTCAAGGTGATATTGAGTATCCAGATATCATACTGGAGGATGATGATGATGAAGTCTTATACTAGGTGCCGTCAGGAGCAAAATCACTGACATCATATATGCTCACGACCTAGTATATAAAGTAATGAGAAGGTTGTCGCGGGTGCATGTGGGATAATTGGTTCCTGCATGATTTGAAGTATCAGGATGATACATTTTGGTGGGAAATGTTTGTGATGCATAGTATGATGTTTTTCCCAAGGCCGCGGGTTGGTATACCATTAATGGCAGTTGTTGTAGAGGTATGGGCGATGGCGTGGATGGATCTAGTACCTGACTAAAGATGTGAATCCCCAGGCGATGGCACAGGGCTCAAGATCTCTTCCTGTCTCCTCCCCTACCTGCTGCATTCAATGCGATGAGCGCCATTTTCTCAATGTACTGTATCTGGCAAATTTTGAGTTTGTCTGGTGGTTAAGGCTGAGCACCTCCTTGCTATATAAGTAGGGCTGTGTTGCTCATTTGTTGGTTGTTGAAGGCGTGAGGCATTTTTGTGTAAATAATGAAGAACAGGGCATGATCCTGGTTGTTCTATCCCATTTTGGAGTTTATGAGTTGCAACATGAATGTATTTTGCACATATGTTCAGTTTCAATGTTGATTTTATATGAGAAATGCTTCATTGCATGTGTTTATCTGCTTGTCTCCATTTGCTGCATGTTATTCTCCTTCTTCTGAATCTGGTTGCTAAGGGTTTCTCAGGTTTTGGGGTATGGTTTTCTGTATCACATGTTTGATCTCTAAGTTCCATTCAAGGAGTGGATTAAATAGTTTTAGGTTGAGCATGGGGAAGTGTAATGTCCCCTTTCTGATGGAAACACTTAAATCTGAATCTCCATTCAAAGTGATTCTCAAGGAGACATTAGAAACATTATAGATTAATAATTTTTGATGATAAGATCAAATAAGATCAATGATAATATAATTATATCATTCCTTGTTAACAGATTATTTATTTCACAATTGTTACTTATTATTGATAACTATTCTATAATACATTCCATAATTCAACATTCATATTTTCCTTATTACTTTTCCTCATGGAACTAGGCTTTACATGTATAGGGCGCGTTGAAACCATCTCTTGACCCAACCTACGGGAGACTTTGTCCCAGCCTACGGGCCTTATTACGGATGGGATTACTCCTCCTCTCCCCACAATACCTATCATTCCTTAAAGGATGAAGTAATAGAGAAATATATATAGAAGTAACAACTACGTTTATCTCTCCATGTCATCCTCCTTCTATTCCTTAACCATGGATGGGGAAATTATATGTCTAGGGCACGTTGAACCCTCTCCAATGCATTATGAATGGAATTACTCAGCCTTTCCCTAGTATTCTTGTTTAGGGCGAGTTAAACCCTCTCTAATGCATTGTGACGGAATTACCTCGCCTTTCCCTAACAAGACCGCCTCTCCTATAGTTATAAGAAATGGAAGTGATGAGATGGTTATGTTTTTCTCCTTGAGTTTCATATATGTTCATAGATGTCTCAATCATGTTTCTTTATTTAAGGATGTACTTTCAATCAACTATTTGTTCACATAGTATAGTTCTATTTTGATATAGGTATCGCATACATATATATATTTATTCTTTTATATATAATAATCTTACTATTTATTTTTACCAATTATAGATTGAACAAATTAAATATAAATACTTACTTGCCTGTTGTAGCTTTACCTGGAATTCTACCTATGCTGCCGTAATATAATTTTTATTGTTTTGCTGTTGTCGTTTATATATTTTATAATATATATTTCACTCCCTTTTACTGCTGATGTACATATCTCTATATATGAATTTATGACATCTTTCCTACTTATGCCTCAGAAATATATATATATATATCGAATACTTTTTTTATATTTTCTTCCGATGATGTTTTCCTTCTATCTCACAACCTTTATTTATTTCTCTTTCAAAGGATATGCTTGAAGAAGCACATCTCTTATTATGCCTGGTGCTAAAAGACATACTTACCCTCTTATAATTTTTATTACTTTATATTAATTTTTTTTTGTGGTAAAACTAGTTCTAACCATACGTAACTCCCTCATCATAAGAGGATAGGTTAAAAGATGTTTATTTATATTATATTATTATAATAAATGATATATTATTTATTTTATATCATTTATATCATAATAAATGATATATGGTTTATATTGTATTATTTATATTTATATTACAATATAAGATAATAATAATAATATTTGTATTTATATTATTAGATATATTTATAATATATTATTTATTTATGTGATCGCTGGTATCAACCAAGCACTTACAATTATCCTCCTTCGGCCTCCCCTTAATCTTTTTAAAGTACATTATTTGTATAATATATATGGTATAAAATTTAAATAAATACATTTGTTATTAAGTATGGGAGCTCTTTTATCTTATTTTATTCACAAGCATATAATATGGTGGGATAATGTTTTTGTCTTACTAGACTTTTATCTTTATGTGATTTTATTTTGAATTTGACCTTTTGTTTAATCGTATTACTTTGCCTTATCCCAAATTACTTTACTTTCTAACTTTAATGGGTAATAGCTTTAATGGGTAAAACTCTTAGTAATATTTATAATAATAAATCTTATTAATTATTGACATAAATATTATATTAAAAATATTTATATTTATAATATATCTAATTAATTAAATATATATATTTCATATATTTTATAATATTTATATTATATTAAATTAATAATATTATTTATTAAATAATACATATTAATAATATATTTTAAATAAATATATTATATATTTAATTTATATAAGGATAACTTATTATTTAAATAAACGATTCAATTATAAATCATTATAGGAACATGACAGGAAGGTTGCATGTCAGCAGGGATATCTGTAAGTAGAGGCAGTTAGATACCCATTCTTGGGTGATGTTTGTAAGGCAAGCATTAGTTCAACCCCCTGAAACTTGAGTGAAAGTTGCAAACCATCTGTTGTATACATCTAGTTGACTCTTTGCCCAATGGATAGGCACTAGTCTGCTCCTAGGTCAGTAGTTATGAGCCAAAACCCCTTGTCTTGCATCTAGGACATTATGTCCACCCATTTCATCACCTCCACCTGTTAGTTGTAGGAGTAGGATTAGGAACCCCCTGCATACTCTCATACCCAACCAAACACATATGTCCAAGAATGTTGCCAACCTTGTGATCTGTCATGCAGATCTTTGTCCATACATGAGAGTATTCTACCTATTGTTGTCAAGTTAAATCTATCAGTCATTGAGCAAGTCAAAGTCACATCTTTAGTTATAGGGACACCCCCCTTGGTGCGGCAGAACCAGAAGTGAAGGGGAGGAGCTCACGCAACCTCCTGTATTAGTTGGTTGAATCTGCCTGTGCATTAGAACTGGCAAACCCTAATGCTGATTCAAAAGAAAAACCAATAGGTATTAGCCTCCGGGAATGATAGATAGGCTAATCCATTCTTCACTTGATGCTCAAGCTGGAAATGGGGACATGATAGTCTCCCCTTCCCGAGATTGCTTGTCCTAAAGCAATTGAAGGTTAGGATGCTCCAGAATTTGTTCACCTTCCCAAGTAGCATCCTCCATTAGCAACCCTTTCCACTTCACCAAATATTCCCTTATGCTCCGGTTGCGCAGTTTCTTTTCTCTCATATCCACCACACTTTCAAGTTCAATCCAATCACACTTAGACATCTTTGCATATAGAGATTGATTCTCCATGACGCTCAAAACTTCATCTAAGTGTTGGAGATGTTCTTCCCATGTCTTGCTATAAATCAAGATATCATCGAAGAAAACCAACAGGTATTTCCTCAATTGCTTGTTGAATACATGGTTCATACAAGACTGGAAAGTAGTTGGAGCATTTGTTAATCCAAAAGGCATCACCAAGAATTCATGATGTCTATAATGGCATTTGAATGCTGTCTTTGGAATGTCTTCCTCTCGAACACAAATTTGATGATAACTAGATCTGAGATCTATCTTGGAAAAGAACACAGCCCCATGTAGTTCATCAAGTAACTCATCAATCCTAGGTATTGGATACCTATTCTTGATGGTCTTCTTGTTCAATGCACGATAGTTAATACACATCCGCATTGTTCCATCCTTCTTCTTCACTAGCACCACAGATGATGCAAATGGACTTGATGATGGCCTAATGTGTCCCATCTCGATCAATTCTTTGATCGTCTTCTCAATTTCAATTTTGAAATGTCTTGGATGCCGATAGGGTGCAATGTTGACAGGTTTGGCCCCATCCTCCAATTTAATAACGTGCTCAAAACCTCTATCAGGAGGTATGCCTGGGGGTATTATTGGTGATTATTTTTCGACAAGTCAACAATAGAGTAAAACACGAAGTATCCAACTCTCTCTTGAATAAAGCCTCTCGAATGCTAAACAAAGTGATCAATTGAGACAACTCCAAGGTTCCTTTTTTATGATTCATGATGGGTTAACTCAGTGATTACATGTGATCTTGCTGATAATCACAAAGGGACTTACATTAGACTTCTTCTTCTTTCATTCATTTTATTTCTCCCTTTAGTGTGGATGATGTATCAATAATAAAGAAAAGAAAAAGATAAGGGTTTAGAAAGGCTAATCTAAGGTCAATGAAGCAATGATGATGTAAGGATAGACAAACTCCTTGATAAACCTAACTCCACTTCGCCAAGGATGCCTACAACTACATGGAGTTGGTGCAATCTCCTAAGGTAAACGAACTTAAGCAAATAAGGCTCAGACTAGCTTTACACAACACTTCACCGGTTGTTGGTTATTTTCCCAGACTGGATGCTTATCCCTAGTAATTCCTACAAAATAGCCATTAATGATCAATAGGATTCCCAAGCCAGGGGCTAACAGTATAGGAGATAGACTCTATAAATATCTCCTCTTCTTCTTTAGGCTCTGCAGAACAAAGGGGGGTATTCCCTACTCAACATCTATAAAATGCATCCATGGATTAGCTAGGATGTTGATACAAAGTAGATAAATCCTCTCTTATGCAGACCAAAACTGTGGAATAAGTGCAAAGGGGCTAGCTTTGGGCCTATGCTCAGTTGTAGACAGAGGATTTTGGATCCTAAAACTACTTCTAAAGTCCTAAAGGTTTATATATGAAGTTTGAGTTTGTTTTTGTATTTGGATGCAAAACTAGGACTCTGGGTTGTGATCTCAATACAAGACTGGATCAGTGCCTATCCAGGGCTTAGAGTCAATAGACTTACACATATGAATGTACACATAAACCCATATTAATGACTGAGTTTCAAGGGGATTGTTTAATATCTGCCTTACAGATATTTCCCAGATTTGGGTATTTAGTTACCTCTGCTTAGATGATCCTCACTGCAATATATTCTTCTTAACACTTTAACCAAAAACATTTAATCTACTCCTTGAGTAGAAGTAAAAGAACAAGCATTCAACATAGCAAATCTATATTCAAGAATCCTAGACACCCCTTAGTTGTTTAGATTCAAAAGAAGAATACATTCAATTTGAGGACAAGTAACAGAACACATGCAATGAAGCATTACTCATTTAAATCAACATGAAACCAGTAAGTTTATGCATTAAACAGACAACATGAGATTCATAAACTCACAAAAACATCCAAAACAGGGCCACCAATGAAGTTGTATCTTATCACAACACCAAAAATTTGTCCAGTTTTCAACAACCACAAATGAGTAACAAAGCATGGCTTTTATACCATGACTGTGTACTCAGCGAAATTAATTACAAGGCAAAGTCAAAATTTTGCCAGATACAACACATGAGAAAATGGCGCTCAAAATAATAAATGCAACAACAGAGTACACAACAGGGAGAAGCAAAAGAAGGGTGAGGAGTAGTTGAGTTTGAGCCCTATGCCGCCGCTGGAAGACTTTCTGTCATGAACCTAGTACTTGGCTATTCAACCATTGGCCCATGCCTGTTTACAATCCTGCCATAAATGGCTCAACCACCCTCAGCCACCTTCAAAATCTGCAGCAGCGCATCACTGAAGTTTTCCCGCTCAAAACATGACTACAAACACAAGGAAAAACCCATTGCTGAAGGTTTAAAACCTGATCGTTGATCAAAAAGCCATCACCGAGATCAATGGTCCCAAAACATGCATGAAGAGCTGCCAGCCAATGATATTGTGTCACGTAGGCACCTCAATCTTCTATCGCCGGCCCCTTTCCTTCTTCAATTTTGCCTTTTCGCCCTTGTATATGCAAAAATGAATGCATATACAAACACTCCTTTTAAATCTTTGTATATGCGGGATGCATATACATTCAATAGTTCCCAGGCACGTGGCAACTTGTGACTCATCCTTCGTTGCGGAGCATTTGATCTCCATCGGCCATCGGAATAACCCAAGAAAGGCTGGCCAACACATATGGTCTTGGCAATAATCTCTTTACATATCAGCTATTGCACAAGCATACAATCGCTTTATACAACCCCCGGACCTCAAATTACTGTTCGTTGTATTTGACTCTTCCTTCATGTCTGGGTTGTATATCTTTGTTTTGTATATCAGGTTGCATGCTGCATATACAAACCCAATATACATGCTGCGGACCCCAAACTTGTATGAAGCATCTTGGAATTCTACTCGGGTCCGGAATGCATCTTTTCACTTGTATGTTTTGCATGTATGTTGGCATACATACAATTACCATTGTATATAACTGGTGGGCCCAACCTATTCTCTCTTTGCTGCATGTATCTTTGAGTATCCACGGCACTGTTCACTTTGCATGTCGCGGGCCCCTTTGTATATTTTCGAATGTACATTCTGCCTTGTATATCCACAAGCCCCACCACATGCATCTCTGCCTCTGCACTATAGCAAATGTATATTTGCGCCCTCGTATGTCAAATATGCAAACACAAATATACAAACCCCTAATATACAACTGCAGAATCTTCTACAGAATATTCCAGGAAGGTATCTTCCACTCGCCATTGTGGCAATTACATATTAGCACCTCCTTGTATACTTTGCTTTGTATATAGCCCGATATACAAAGCGGGAATATTCCTGAGAATCTGCGAAAGATTCCCCTTTTGTACATGCACTGTTTAGAGCTCGATATATATATATATATATAATGCATATAATTCAGTTTTTATCAATTTTTTGGAGGCCGGTGGTGTACATTTGCAATGGCACATACAAAAACTTAACATTTCTCATGAGTGTGACAGGAAAAGGTGGTAAATCATTACATGGGGGCCAATCAACCAACGAAAACTAAATCATGAGGATGAGATTTAATAACTAGGAACCCATCATAGAAGGCCACTAACAAAATAGACAAAACAATGCAAGACCCCATGACTCAGAAATTTTAGGGTTTGCAAAAGAAAACCTGCAAACATTCAAGCTCAAAACCCTAAACATAAATGATTACCAACATCGGCAATGAACATTAAAAGCATGAGCTATGAGTTGATCAAATATTCAATACAACATGCATAACATCAAAGAGCTACTAATCTGTTTCTAATCTACTTCGAAACATCTCTCCACTTCATCAAAGTACAAGAAACCATGTGATTCCACAAGATAACACTTAACACCAAACAAGCTCCAATGTCTTTGCATTAATCTTGAGAAATATTTACAACAATCTCCAAGTCCTAGAGAATTTCGAGAGTCTCTTCTACTTTACTCTACAATCTAATGCCTACTGACTACTGACTTTACAAATGAGGCAACAAGGCCTTTATATAGTGGTCCAGAAATACAATGAATGGCTAAGATCATTTCATGTAGCCAAGGGCTTAGATCATGCCACCTCAGTAGGTAGTTACAAAAATTTGCTATTTTTAGTACATATGAGAGGCAATGAAGGCACGCTTTCCAAGAAGATAAGATAAGATGGAATCTTTTAGAGCATCTTCCACATAGGCGTCCCTTTGGCTTCTTGTTTGTTGTAGATACATTGAATGTAGTCATACGATGTGGCGGATTATGATTGGATGATGATAGGTGCATGCCACATAGGTGCCACCTCAGTATACTTGTGGATTTCAACTATTAATTCAATTTGTTTTTGGGCATATTCCCAAATTGTATCATCTTTGTGATGTCTTCGATATGATTGCTTGAACTTGTATGCTTGGGAATGTATCTTCAATGATCTTGCCTTGTTCATTCTTCTTGTAAACTGGATGAGTATGATACATTTTGCTCATTCATCTAACACTGTGACATTTCTTCTTGCAGGTAGGTTGATGTTGATCTTCTTTCATGCTTCTTCATGAAGAGTAGAGTAAATGATGATGCTTCATTGAATAGGAGACTCTCTAAGACTTGAAGTTTGATGGAAGAACTTGAAGGTATGAAGGATGAATGTCTTCATTGATACCATTGATGATGAAGTGTTCTAACATGATGATCTTTGAAGTGGCCCTTTGGAGTGTAGATATTGATGATAACACCTTCTTTGGATGTAGACTTTAAAGCTTTATGAATCTTGAAGATGAAGTGTACTTGCAATATATTCCTCGGAGAACTTAAAGCTTGAATGGATAGATGCCTTGAAGTAGTACACTTGAACTTAATATGATCCAACATGATGTCAGTGATGAAGAGTGTCAACATGTTAGACTTGATGTGACCTTTTAGAATGGTGTTTCCTCTACAACTTGAAGGTGATTCAGGTACTTGCTCTTGATGATCTTGAAGTATTCTTTAGATCAGCCACATGATGACTCTTCCTTGAAGGTGACTCCTTACTCCTCGCTTGAAGGTGACTCCAAGTGCTTGCTCCTTAGGTTTGTTGATGTTCCTACAAGACAAGAGAAACAATATTAATCACTTTATAACAAAGGAAACACTTTAAACATGTAAATAACCCTTCTTCAAGTCTAGGCGCATATATAGGTAAAAAGAGGAACAAAGTGCGCCTAACACATGATAGCTTCATACTTGTCATTTTAAATAATTTCAAACAATTGTAATAGCTTAAAGAGGTCAATCTCCCTTAAGAGATTCATTCAAAAGGTGTCTTTCAATGCAATTTCTCCCTTAGGCGCCAAAATGAGATGATTTTGATGGAAAGTGCGCCTAACTTCATGACTTGATTCGACATGTTTAATCAAATTTGGATTACTTCCCTTAAGGATTGCTTCATGCCTACTCCTTCAAATTGATTAATATACACCTCTGTGATCCTAGACGCCAAAACTCACTTGAGAAATCAAGTTTCCTCCTAGGCACTCAAAAATGAGTTTATTGGATGCAACTTCCCCCCTAGGCACCCATTTAGGTTTGTAGATGGGTGAAAGTATGCCTAGTATTGGATTGGTCTTATACTTGTCCTTTTGATGACCTCAAACAATTGAACATGCCTTAGAATGTTTCCCTTTCCTAAAGTGCCCACTTTTAAACATGGATTTGAGTGATTTTCCTCAAGGCGCCAATTGAGTTGGTATGAAGATGAAAGGGCGCCTTGTCAATTTGGGTTCTATTTGCTACTTTCAAGGCTTTGAATGATCAAACATGTTTTAAAGTGATCCTTTCTCTCTAGGTGCCCATTCAATGATGTCATTTCATGTACTTTCTTCCAAGGCGCTCATAGAGGTATTGAATGACAAGCAAAGGCGCCTAACTCTTTCTTGGCAAATTTTAGTCATTTAAAGGCTTCTTAATAGTTTCAATTCAATGTAGAAGTGTCTAGAGGAATTCTCACTTCAAAGTGATATCAAATTTCATAATTTTAAGTCCTCCTTTGCAAGGCGCTTATCCATGATTGTAAGAAGGGGTAAGTGCGCCTAGACTCATTTAATGTAATTCGCAACTTCAAACATCTACTTTCCACTTCCAGAGGGCTCCTCTCACTAGGCACAATTTGATGATGGTTGGAATGTAAAATGGCGCCCTAGTTCAAAATAGGAGTTTTACTTCAATTCTCATGCATCCAAAGCATTGCAAAGACTCTTGTTTCAAGCATGCTTACTTCTAGGTGCAAAAATGAGTCTATTTGGACAAGAAAGGCACCTTACTTGATGTTGCTTATTCTTTGTTATTTTAAAGGCTCTTAACACTTGCTTACATCTTTGTATGACTACATCACCCTTAGGCGCTATCCATCATTGATTTAGACCTCATCTCACATCAAGGTGCCCAAAATGACAAGAGCAACAAGGAATGGACACCTAAACTCATTCACTTCAACTTAAGGTGCTATCTAATGATCATTTGAACATGAAAAGGCGCCTAGATTCCTGAATCATTTCTTTATCTAATTTTTGATGTTTAAGGGCTTCTTACTTCAGTTTCAATCAAGGCACCATAGTTTGGAGTGGTTCAAAGTTGATTTTCCTCTAGGCACACATATGAGTCTCAACCTAAGGCACTGATTTGGGTATCTGCAAGTGAGAAAATGCGCCTAGCTTCTTGGAGCAAATTCGCGTCCAAAATTAAAAGTCCAGAGGGTAAGGTATATTGAAAAATATATTTAAGTATAAGATTGAATTTCTTATACTTTAAATATTTTTCAATATGCCTTTCAGGATGTTTGAGATAGGTCTTAGATCCACCGGATTTAACATGTAGATTATAGAATTTGAAGTATCCACCAGATTTCAAACTTAGTCAATTTTTAGGATTTCAAACATACATCAGGATTGGTCTCAGTGTTCATTATTTGGATTTGATTAAGACTCTTCATTACTGCAAGTTCATGTTCCAGATGAGACCTCCAGTTATAAAGCAAAAACTTCTAGGAGAGAGACTTATTGTTGGATTGGCATTTCATTACTTCAAGCACCTTCACTAAGCCAAATTTGGTGATTTCCAACTTGATTTCTCTTCTAAGTGCAATTTGATGATGATTGGAGTGTGAAATTGTGCCTAACACTTAATGTGATGTTTACTTGCCACTAAAAGTTGTATAAACTCCTATGAACTTGTTAAACTATGATGCTCGCCACTTAACCCTTCATTTGCCTCCTAGGCGCCTTTTTTCCTATTGACTTATATACTCCTCCTCATGCTAGGGCGACAGAATGAAGTGATCGTGGTGGAAAATGCGCCTTGCCTTGAAAATGCACTTAGAAACAATCTTGGAGTCTTAACTCCTCAGGGCACTCAAAATTGACAAATTAAACTGCTTTCTAACTCAAAGCGCTCAAATGGTGTTATTTAGGAGTGAAATGGCGCCTAGACTTATAGGGTGTTTCCTTGTCAGATTTTCAATGTTTAAGGCTTCCCTACACCAATTTCAATCAAGGCGCCTTAGTTTACCCTCTCCTTTCTCAAGGCACAATTTTGAGGTTGCTTAGATGATGAAAGGCACCCTAAGTTCTAGGCGGAGTTTTGAGGTGATCCTAGAGCAATTTCACGCCTAGAAGTGGAAGTCCCTGAGTGTAAGGTATATTAAAAAATATATTTAAGTATAATATACTTTAAATATTTTTCAATATACCTTTTAGGATGTTTGAGATAGGTCTCGGATCCACCAGATTTAACATGCAGATTCTAGATTTTTGAGGATCCACCAGATTTCAGACTTAGCCAATTTTTAGGATTTTCAGGATCAGGATACCAGACTTAGTCATTTTCAGGATCTCAAACATAAGGATTAGGTCATCAGAGGACTATAGGACTCAAACACCACTGACTTCATCATGCAATAAACTAAAGACATCATCAAAACTTCATGCAAAGCACCATAACTCAAAAAAAGGGGGTCCCCATTTGCAATGGGGCGATGTGTGATTAGGTCACAACATCTAGCGTCAACCCGAGTAAGTGTTCCTAAACATTTCAGAGACAAGGACTCAATCCAGACCCCAGAAACTTCAGACACTCCTCTACTCATCAACCAGCTAGACAACGAAATTGAAAAGGAAAAGAATCATAGATTGGATCCAGACACTACATCTCCTGATGTGTGATTAAAGATAGATTTCGAGTAAAACAGTTTCTCAAGCATTCCAAGGATAAACAAAAATCAAGTTTCAACATTTCCATGTATACCCACACACCAGATCAAATAAACACAACTACATGTTCAAAGGATCAAAACATGTTCAATATACATATGGAATGGGCACTGATATCATGCAATGATATGTAATGGAGTAGATGACAAGATAGGGTGAAATGACATGAAATGGAGGGGAATGCAATGAGGCATTATGTCTCTATGCATGACACCTATTTACCAAGTTTTCATCATGGTACTTATCTAGGGCGCCACCAGAAGTGGTTTTCACCAGTGGATGAATTTTTTCTCTTTACTATTTTCTTTTTTTTTCTTTCTTTTTTGAGAATCGTTACGCAAGGCGCCTGTTTGCTAGGTTTTCACCATGGTAATGAACAAAAAGAACTCCAAAGTCTGATTTTGCAGACAACACAATGGTCTATACAAAACCATGTCGAGTTATGGCACTTACTGATGTTGGCAAAACAATACGGTGAAAGAAAAATAATGGACTATGATGTGGATTATGTGAAATAGATAGATGAAAAAGTGTACATCAAACATAAACCAGGTGAGTGATGGGATATGCTTGATGGTGGAAAATGTAGTCGAAACGGATGATATATAATGAAATGGACGGAATGAAACCATAATCAACGTTTGCTCATATCGACCTAAATTTCGAAGCTTGCAAGTGGAAGGGAAATGAATGTTGGGAATAGAAATGGATGGTAAATAGTAATGATATCTTCATAACCTTCATGACCTTAGGATTTCCTTTTAACTTTGGTTCGTGGAATGAAGTAATGGATGGAATAGAATGGAATGGATGGGTGGATTGAATGCGGTAACCCTTTTGGATTCGGCTTTAAGTACACAGAGCTTTGTTCTTTAAGCATTTCTTTATTTGGAAGTACAGAATGAAATAACTTTTGGAACATGCCTTGCTTAGGATTTTGGCATTTGTACCATGAGGCATAGAGATCTATAAATTTTCTTGAATTTTTTGTTTGACGGGTAAGCATCCAAATATTTATTTTGCGAAAATATGGGGGATGGGTGAGTGGATTGCAAACTCCGAATTTAGACGACACTCACATTCATCGATCATGATTAGGAAATAGGTGAAAGGGATAAAGAATATGATAATGTGATAGGAAAGGCAGAGGTGAAATGGATGACGAAAGATATGGATAGTTACATGCTTTTATACTTTGCATGGTAACGAAGGTGAAGTGAACATATATAATGGGTGGATAATGGAGGATTTAGACGGAGCAGATGGGAACACCAACATCTTGACCTTGACTTGTATGCAATGGATAAGGTCATTTGGAAAGGATATTGACATGGAAATACTCCAAATGCTTGATTCACAAGGACTTCAATTCATCCTTCTAGAGTATGCAACGAACAACAGGACCATATAAATGATTTAGACATCAGACTTGAATTCATTATTGAATGGAGAATGCAACATGGATGAAGGCTTTATTGCTTTCAAGTGGGGTAAGTGGAATGATGGAGGAATGGAAGTATGCAAGGATGTTTATTATAGACCAGAGCGGAAACATGAATTACCTTGAGATTTTTGCTTGATCCAGGTTCACAAAGACTCTCCTAGCAACTTCGGGATCATTAAGATATGTAAAATATAAGACCTCAAAATACTTCAGTCAATACTGAACAATTGACTCATCTCCCAGGAGCAAGCAGTCATGCTACCTGACACTAGTGATGGAATCCACGAGAAATCCATCAATCATGACCCAAGTTTCTCAAAGGAACACATAAGAATTTATAAAAATTAGATTTGGCATTTTAGAACATTATAATCAGAAGATAGCAGTGTAAAGACACAATATATGGTTAAATTCCGAGTCAAGTTCAAAGTCTAACAAGATGATAAATTGAAAGAAAAACATCTTCAGACTCCAAGACTTTCACAAATGGATGTCTACGAAATGAACTAACATGTTATTATGAATTGAAACAAGAAAGTAAGATAACATCACCTTCTTACAAATAGGAAACCCGACACAACAAACAAACTAAACAAAACAACCAACAAGTAATCTATGAAAGTAAAACAACAACTAAGCTAAGGAAGAGACAACAACAAACAAGTGACACAAAAGCAAAACTAAACTAAAAACAAACAACACCTGAGTCAAATGACATCAAGTAAGCAAATCTACTCTAAGACGCAATATGAAATAAAAACCCTATTCTAACCCAGCTATGTACAAACAACAAAGAGATGCAACCCAGGACACCAAATATATACAGGTCCTAACATGGTTATTTAGTATGTACAAAAGTAGCAATGCAGCAGTGACAGTTCTCAACCGGGCAAATTCATCTTTGAACTCAGACCATTAATCCTTCAAGCAACAGACCTCAAATGTAGGAAAATTTTCTGGAGGTATTATGATCAATTGAGGGTTCTCATTAGGACCATGATTTAGCCAAATGCAGGTTGTTCTACCCAAACCTCCATAATCAAAATCATATTCAATGTGTTCAAAATCCTCAAGATCATTATCAGTACTACCAATTCTATCAATACTATTAATTAGAAGTTCATTATTTTCAAATTCAAAATTCTTCCAATCAATAGAAGGGAAAGATACAACCTGATGTTCACTGTTTTCAATGAGACATGGCCTACCAAGCATTTGATCATACTCTATACATCCATCAGGAGGTTGCCATTGATGGTTGATGAACTTCTCGTCTTCTTCATATTGCATGATTTCATTGTCGAGCTCCTTTGTGATCTCCGGCAATGATGTCAACAGCTTCTTGATCTTAGCATCCATGACTGCAGCATGTTCTTCAACTATCATTCTCTTCGGCTTGATATCTGGCAATATATCTTCTTGTATAGTGATGGCAGCATCGAGCGTCAACCCGAATTGCTCTTGTCTATTCCCAGGCTTTCATCGGCATACTCTTGTATAATGTCTTCTAGATTCCTTTGCAACACTTCTAATTCATGATCTTCTAACAATGTTCTCTGCACTTCTTGTAGTTCATTCTCAAGGATCTTTTGATGTAGTGTAGATGTATACTCCTCAAGAAACTTATCTTCATCAAATTTAGGTTGCTGCCACAAGCTCGAACTTCTTTCTTTCTCAATTGCCGCTTTGAGTGATCTAACATCTTTCTAACCCTGTGTACAATCCTCTAATGCTTTTGATAACCTTTGTCTGAATGCTTCTATCTCTTCAAGATTGATAAAATCGTATTCATATTCCTTCTCACTGGTACATTGCTTATCAAGATTCTGTGTAGTAAAGACTTCTTCCTCAACAGGTACACCAGCTTCTACTTCCTGCATGGCTTGATGAATTGCTTCCCAGCATTTCTCACAAGTGTACTCCAAATGATCTGTATCATGGACCCTACACCAATTTCTCGCAAGCAATATGTCGTCTACGCTTAAATCCTTGTCATTCTTCAATTCCTTCTTAACTTTCTCCTTCAACTTCTTGAATGCTTCACCATCGACAAGAGTATTAGAATCAATCTTTGAAAATACAACTGGCTCATGTACTTGTAAGAATGAAATTTTCTTTTGCATAGCTAAGTCCATCCTTGATAAGAATGTTATGCAATCTGCTTCTCTATGATCATTTGTATTTTGAATACGACATCCATACTTGCACTCGAAGTCTTTCAAACTCTTGCCACCAAGATGCTCATTCAATGACCACCATAGTTGGAAAATGATTGGAGTTGAATTTGTAGGATCATACCCATCAACCTGCTGCATATTCAAACTAGAATCCATGGTTGAGAAATCCATCTTCTGATTTTTTTGTATTGTTTGATTTTTTGCCTTTTTTTTTGGATTTTGAACTTTTCTCTTTTTTTTTTGTATTTTTTCAAAAAATTTCTACTTTTTTTGTATTTTCTCAAAAATCAATCCACCACTTCTGAGTATCTAGTTTCTCTACTTGAAATGAAGAATATCCAAGCTCAGGCCCTCCTTCTAGTGCCAAAAATGTTGATGATTGTTTTTCGACAAATCAACAATAGAGTAAAACACGGAGTATCCAACTCTCTCTTGAATAAAGCCTCTCAAATGCTAAACAAAGTGATCAATCGAGACAACACCAAGGTTCCTTTTTTATGATTCATGATGGGTTAACTTAGTGATTACATGTGATTTTGCTGATAATCACAAAGGGACTTACATTAGACTTCTTCTTCTTTCATTCAGTTTATTTCTCCCTTTAGTGTGGATGATGTATCAATAATAAAGAAAAGCAAAAGATAAGGGTTTAGAAAGGCTAATCTAAGGTCAATGAAGCAATGATGATGTAAGGATAGACAAACTCCTTGATAAACCTAACTCCACTTCGCCAAGGATGCCTACAACTACATGGAGTTGGTGCAATCTCCTAAGGCAAACGAATGGTTTTCAAATCATGAAGGATCATATGAACACCCATTAAACAGTGCAGCTCAAACATGCATCCACAATTGAACTTAAGCAAATGAGGCTCAGACTAGCTTTACACAACACTTCACCGGCGATGAACGTTAAAAGCATGAGCTAGGAGTTGATCAAATATTCAATACAACATGCATTACATCAAAGAGCTACTAATCTATTTCTAATCTACTTCGAAACATCTCTCCACTTCATCAAAGTACAAGAAACCATGTGATTCCAAAAGAAACACTTAACACCAAACAAGGTCCAATGTCTTTGCATTAATCTTGAGAAATATTTACAACAATCTCCAAGTCCTCCTAGAGACTTTCAAGAGTCTCTTCTACTTTACTCTACAATCTAATGCCTACTGACTACTAACTTTACAAATGAGGCAACAAGGCCTTTATATAGTGGTCCAGAAATACAATGAATGGCTAAGATCATTTCATGTAGCCAAGGGCTCAGATCATGCCAACTAGTACTAACTAAATTTTTTCTTACTTAGACAAATTTACTTGTACTTAACTCTTCTACTTAATCTACTTAACATCACACATGAAAAGATAACAAAGGCAACTTGAATGAATCAACCTTGAAGTTGGGTACTTGTATTGTTACTTGATTCAACTCAATGCAAATGTCTTATTACAATGATGATGCCCTCAATGGCATGAATATACAATCTTATTCAAAGGATTTCAAGGAAAGGCCTTGAAGCCTAGATGTATACAATGCTTTCAACTTCTTCGCAACTAGCTCTATCTCACTAGTTGATATAGATCACTTCAATTGAACCTAATGATGTCAAATGGATGTCAACACCTCACAATGCAACAAGGGAGCATCACCTTGTCAATTGAGGGAACATCACCCCAACACTTGAAACTCGCAGGTCTCAAGATTACAAGCATAAAGCTTTGTAGAGAGAAATTTCACCAAAATGATAAGATGTCAAATGAATGAGAGAGCTCCTCCTTTTATAGGCCTTTCAAGGCAATGAGGGCACATTTTCCAAGAAGCATATCCATGGAGAATATTCCATCTGACAACTCAGTATGAGGTGGCAACCTTATCCAATGAGCTGAAATAGATCCCAACACCACCACTTGGACCAATAGGAGATCAGGGACTCAGGGCACCAAAATGATGCCATATTTACAAGTTTCTCAAGGCTAGGCGCCAACTTAAGATGAATGCTACATGAAATTGCACCTTGTTAAGGTTACGCGCCAGTTGAGGTTTGTAAAGACCCAAAAATGCTTCCAAGTGCCAAAACAATATCATGGAGGAATGAAATTGTGACTTGAGAAGATGTTTGAATCCTAGGCGCCAAACTGAGGTTGCATGAGCATGAATATGCGCCTAGTGAAGTTTGATGACCTTTTATGCTTGCAAACAACATCCAGTGAAGACTCTTAGACTTTTGATTGAAGATTGAGCACCTGAAGTCTAGGTGCTATCTGGAGGTATGACAGAGGAAGATTTGCACCTAACTTGCTTGGGTGCACTTTTGAGATGATTGAGACCAAGAAGTGTGCCCTCATCATCTTGGATTATTTCTTGACAACTAAATGGCTTAGGTTATTGAGCAACAATTGAGAATAGTTCCTTTCTTCATGATGTAAGTTGATTGATCCCTGGGCGCCATTTCAAGTGTCTGAAATGATCATCAAACCAAGGTGCTAATTGAGTCTTAGGCAAATGGAATAGGCGCCTTACTTGTCTAGGCGCATTTTAAGGGTGAGATAGGTAGTAGAGTGCACCTAGCTAGTTCTAGGAGTCTTCTATCCTAATATTAAGTCAACTTCACTAACTTGATCAACTCCAATGTAATAAGTCATTTGAGTGAGTTTCCATCCTAGGCACCAAAATGGAAGTGTTTCATCAAAATGTGCGCCTCACATAGATTTGAGGAGTTTTGCGCCTAGGCTAGGAGTTTCCGACTTCAACTTTGATTGTTCACCAAGTGACTTTCCCTAACTTCAAAGCCTTCAATCTTGGTTTTTTCCCAGATTGGATGCTTATTCCCAGATTTCCCTACAAGGTAGCCATCAATGATCAACAGGATCTCTGGGCCAGGGGCCAACAGTGTAGGAGATAGACTCTATATTTTATCTCCTCTTCTTCTTTAGGCTCTGCAAAACCTAGGGGGTATTCCCTACTCAACATCCATGAGGATATACATACAAGGCTGGGATGCTGATAGAAAGTAGATAAGTCCTCCTGTAAGTAGACCAAAACTGTAAGATAAGAGCAAAGGGGCTAGCTTTGGGCCTATTTGCAGTTGTAGACAGAGGACTTGGATCTTAAAACTAATTCTACTATCCTAATGGTTGTTTTAGAGTTTGATTTTGATTTTAAGTTTGGATGTAAAGCTGGACATGGTTGTAACACAAACACAAAGCAAGATTGGTGCCTATCCAGGGCCTGGAGTCAGTAGACATACACCTGTGAATGATATGCATGAACAACTAAAACTGGATTTTAGGGGGATACATATGATACCTGCCTTACAGATATCTCCCAATACAGAGTGTTAAGCTATCTATACTTATGGCATCCCTATTACAGTATACCCTTCCCAATGTTCAATCCGAAAACAGTTTAATCTACCCCTTGAGCAGAAGTTAAAAGATCAGACATTCAACACAGGAATTCTATGTTCTCGAATCTTAGACATTCCTTGAATACCTAGACTCAGAAGAAAGATACATGCAAAATTGGAGACAGAATTAGCATAACACATGTAAACATAGCATTATTCATATAAAATTGACCATGAAATCAGTGGATTCATGCAAAAACATACAACAGAAGATACATAAACTCACAAGTTTTGCTGCACAGAGCAACCAATCAGCTGTATTGTATTACAGAGCCAAATGTTCAACTTTCAACAACCAAAACAATGGTAACACAGTCTACCTATATCAGCCAGAAAGTGTACCCACAGCAATTAATTACATGATTTTTACAAAAAACCGCCAGATACAGCCCATGAGAGATGGCGCCCATAAGTTATCAATGCAGTAGGCAGGAGAGTTGACAGGGGTGGCCTCGAGCCCTATGCCACCATCTGGAAGTCTTCATGCTAAAAATTGGGTAGTTTAATCACTTGTACTGTCGCCCACACCCTTGCTACAATCGCCATTGATGGCTCAACCACCCGCAGCCTACTTGGAAACCGTCGCACTGTTCAAAATGGAGCTTCCCGCCAAGAAGTGCTTCCTCGCAGGTTCAAAATAATGTAGGGAGATTAATCCCATATGCATAGTGAGAAGACCACTTCAACGTTTTATAAACATGGCCACAAACATACTAAGTGTCGAGTGCTTTTGCCACGCTCGACACACAAGCCCTCGCCCAAAGCTAAGCCATCGGCTTGCCCCAAAAAACTCTCACCGATCTATCAAGTCTCTCCGATGGAAAACAAAACACACCCTCCGTCGCCATGACTCCCTCCATCGGAGCATCCAAAAATCCTCTGGCCAACCTCATGTGTTACACCGATGAAGCCCATCGCAATCCCCTGTCGGCCAGACCAATCCCATTGGCCAACCTGAAACTCCTCTGACCGACCTCAATAGTCTCGCCGATGCCATCGCAAACTGCATATTTCCCATCATCGGCCAGAGGTAGACCATCGGGCCAACTTCCATCGACTAGGCCGATAAAACAAGTCTCACCGATGGCCAAGCAAAAAACACCCGTCGCCAAGACAAAAACCATCGGCCAACCCAAAAGCAACGCTCACCGACAACAAAAGTCACGCCGATGGCAACTTGGCTTCCCATCTCCGTCGGTGTGACTTAGACCGTCGGAGCAAGACCACAAACCTATGCCAATAGCTGCCATCACGCCGATGAAACCAAAAACATAAAGCTTTGAACCATTGAATCGGTTCAAACAGATGGTTCAATGGCGAGGTTCAACACTGAGGTTTGCCGGCGAGGTTCAAACCGAAAGTTCAAAGACACAATTGGAGCACTCAAAAAAACAAAACTTTCGCTGGTGGACAAAACATGATGACCCCTTCCTCAGGAAAGATGAAGGGGAGCCAAAACTCAAAACCTTTTGGATTTTTGGGGAAGGTGCCTGCATGAAAAATTGCTCAGAAACTGACAGTCAATTCAGGCACCAACACTATCAATCATCCATGCTAGGCACTCAAATGGAGGATTCTTGGCCCAATATGTGCCTAGGTATCAAGACATCATTACTTGACAATTTCCAACTTTCTACTTGATCTCCTTGAGAATGAAGTTCACTTGAAGAAGTTCCCTACTTATTCGATGGTTCCAAAAACCAATCTCAGATCAAGGTGCCCATTTTGGAGTGTTTAAACTTGGATTGGTGCCTCATGAAGGTTAGGTGCACTCTGGGGTTTGTGAGAACAAGAAAGTGCGCCTAGCTCAATTAAGCTCTTTCAATGACCTCAAACACATGTTTGGTGAATGATCAGGTACAAGTGATGCTCAACTGGTTAATAGATGACTTCATCTTCTTGGTTGTTGCCTTCAAAGTCCAAGGCGCTCATTTGGTGAGTTCAACATGACATTGGCGCCCAAGCATGAAAGCTTCATCCACACCCACTCCGCTTATCTCAGTACTAGGTGCTAGGTTGGAGGAGGTTAATCACATGGAGCACCTCAAGTTAGATCCCTTACTGAGTGCTATAAAGGAACTTGAAAGCTAGGTGCCAAAATGAGCCTGAATTGCCTAGAACTGTACCCAAACATCATGAAAGCATCACTTGACAATGTGACCACTGGAGTTGATGAAATGACTCTCAAACTTAGTCAAATTTGCTAGTCTTGTTATAATTCCCTTGAAGTAGTTTTTGACTTATTCCTGCAAAAAACACAACATTGAGTTAGTCAAAAACCAATTTCATTCCCTTATCATTGGTATTAGCCTCCCGAAATGATAGATAGGCTAATCCATTCTTCACTTGATGCTCAAGCCGGCAACGGGGACATGACACCCTAGTGCATGATGTTGCCTTGCATATTTGGAGGATAGACACTATTGCATGGTGCATGGGTTTCATGTTGTTGGCGTTTGCTTGGGTATTGTACTATCTCTTCATCATTGAAGAGTGGCCTTCGGATAGTACTTCTTCACCCTACATCTTTGGAGGAATAAGTGATTGCCATGGGGAGATTGTTTTCAGTCAAGAGTTAGCTATCTTGGTTCACACTAGTCACCTTGGAGGAATCGCTTCATACATGGAGACACCTACGTTGAAGGTTTTACACTTTGACGTGACGCTGATGGAAGTTTGGATTGATGATCATACTATGGAATGGATTTTCATCTTCATATTTGATAGGATGATTTGGGATCCAGGTGGTGATATGGGTGGCACACTACTTCATTGGAATTTTGACAAACATATCAAAGTAGCACAGTGGAAGTCTAGAGACTTGTGGTCATGCTTTAAGGATCACATTCTTCTTCATAGGTTCTTTGAAACTCGGGTTTGGACCTGCTATTGTCTCTTAGGAGGTAGCACCTTGGGAGCATTGGAGATCATGACACTTGTGGTTGCAAGCATGTTTCTTAGAGGATGCAACCATCATTGGAGATTTTGCATGGTCGTCGGGCATGCGAGTAGATGGAGATACATGTCATTTGACACTATCTCACAGCATACACGCTTGTCATTGCTTGAGGATGGTTTGTCATGTCCCTTTTTCTGGAATGGTCACCATCTTGTACATCATTGCACTTTCTAGTGGATTCGAGGTATTGAGAGAGGTCGAGTTTCACCATTGGGGCTATCATTTTGCTTCATAGGATGTATGGGAGTTATCACTTCATTCCCGGATGCCTTCTCATGGCACTTGGCTTGGGATGGTCTACCTTCTCCAGAGCTTTCATAGTGGAGTTTGGACTTCATCACATGCATGCTTTGCCTTTGATTCCTCGGAGACTTATCATTACTATGGAGATCATCATGGAGGTCACTATTCACCTTGTACACATCATGAAGGTCATTATCTTGGGCAAATTTTGATAGAAGACCAATTATTCACTAGCACCTCTCCTTGGCACACAATCCTTATGCATTTATGTTGGCACATACACAAAGGAGTCTTGGAGAAAAGAAAGGAAAGAAAATCCAAATCTTTAATTTGGATTTGGGCGCCTAGAATCCCTCTAGCTGGGTCGGCCCTCTTAGTGAGGAAAAACAATAATAAAAAAACTTAAATGCCTAGGTCGGCCTAGAGAAAAGAGGGGCAGAAACATGTATAAATATAGGTCTTTGGAAGGCAAATCAAGCATCAAGCAAGCACCGATTTATTCCTGATTTCTTCATTTGGCATAAGGTTTCTTAGCCACGTTTAGAGGAGATGACCCCTCTATTAGGATGGTGATGACCCCATCCAATTAGTCAAGCTCATTATTGCATATCTACTTATGAAGAAGCCAGTTCAGACCTGAAATCAGAGTATTAGCAGCAAATAAGGAGTATAATACACCATCAAATATTATTGGAATAGCAGCAACTTAGCCTACAAGGGTAGCAACCTCATTTGGGACCCTTATAGAGGGCAGCGAACCCCAAGGAAAGGACAGCGAGCATTTTGAAGGGCATCCAACACCCTAGAAGGAGCAACACACAGCTAGGCGAACCCTCTTGAGGCATTCGCCCAACCAGGGTTAATCCAGTGCCTTCTATTTTGCATAAAATTGGTATGTATAAGCATATTTTAATAATCTGATCATAGTGCAGAAATCTAGGCATTAGTCCATCATATTTGTGCCCTAAATTTCATTGTAAAAATCAGATAAGAACTATTAGTTTGTAGCAACAGAGTTTTATTCAGAAAATCAGACTTGGTTGTTGCTATCAATTGCCCTGCATTGTGTATTTCATGGTGGAATTCATGCTTGTGATGTTTATCAACTTGTAGTATCATTTGCCATCATTATTTGTCATGTTTGGGTATGTTTATAATTTGTTTAAGAGCAGAAAAGAAAATCAGAATTTTAGGGTTTTAAGTAGAATACTAAAGTGCAGAGATACAATCAGAAATTAGGGTTTTGAGCAGAAAACTAAAGTGTAGAAAATTAGGGGCAGAATTTCAAAATTTAATGGTAGACTTTTAGGGCATATTCCCATTGGGGACATGACACCGTGAATAATTTAAGGGTGGCTAAAAGGATATGAGACAATGAATACAATGAGTACTTGGTAAAGGCAAACTAGCTGAAGAATCAATTTGGACAAGTACATGCGAGATTCATCAACATGGCTGGTCATTGGAAGAAATGACACTAGATTCATGAACCAGAGCTCAATGAATATTTTCTTATCTGGGGTGTCTAATGCAGGAGCATTGTTGGTAATAAGGCAATCTTGCATTAGTTAAGAATCTCTTTAGTTGAATAAACTTGGAAGAACTAGCATATTTTAAATTTTTGTTATGATCAAATGCTGGATTGAATGACGTAAATCAGCTTTTGTGATCATTTGTTGGAGTCAATTGGGGCTCTACTGCTATTATGATTCTGCACTTGATACTGTTAATCAGTCATAAGTTATAACAGCTGACCATCATACCATCATGAGTGCCACTCAAACCACATGAGGAAGTTCTGTTACAACCATATAGCTGAATTTGTTCCATTTTTATGTAAGACCAAGGAGAGATTCAAATGAAGACTTGTTGATGAGAATGGAGGCCTTGGAAGCTAGAATATGCTAGGAAGAATCAGAGGATGAAGAAAAGTCACAAAGGGCTCCATTTAGGACTCCAAATCTTATGGAAAAATTAATTCAAGCTATAACTAGACAAGGGACCAAGGACAAACCTGATGTATCAAGCTTTAAAGAAGAGTTAAACCCAAATCTCTGTGTAGATTGGGTGAAGGAGCTTGAGAAATATTTTGACACTGGAAAACATGGAGGAAGATGATCCTAGAAGAGCTAAGTTCGTTGTCATCAAAATAAAGTCACATGCTGCCCTGTGGTAGAACAGTCTTTGACAAACCCGGAGAAGACAATGCAAGGAGAAAATAAGGTTATGGTCTAAAATGCTCAAGCATCTTAAGGCAAAGTTCTTGTCCTCAAACCATCAATAAAAGTTGTTCATACAATTTCAAAACTTGAGACAAAAGGAGTTGTTCATGCAAGAATACAGAAAGAGGTTTTTATGCTTGCAAATTAAAACAAATATTCAAGGAGAGAAATAAGCAACTGCTAGGTATCTCAATGGAGTAAAATTTCAGCTCCAAGATGAACAAACTCTAGTCAAAGTGAGTAGTGTGGAGACTTATCAATATGCCTTAAGGGCAAGGATTTGTCCAGAAAGTAGCAAAGCATAGCCAAAGGTAGAGGTAGATTCATTAGAGGAAAGAATTAGTAAATTATTGGAAGAGGTCAAAATGAGCATGAAGGAGAAGCTAGAACTTCTGGAGACCATAATCAAGTGACAAGAGGTGGCTCATATCCTTCAAGAGGAAGAGGATCTTATGGTAGAGGAAGGGGAAGAAAACTTTTGTTGGAACGTGTTTTAGATGTGGTTGCACTAGACATAGGGCCTATAAGTGCGGAGAGGCATAGAATGATGAAAGATCACATGAATCCAACATTCATATCGTACAAGTTGATAAAGAATCAATTGCACAATCAGAGCACATTGAAGAACCTAAATATGAAGAGACCCTCATAATGAAGAGAGTATTGTTGAAACTAGAAAAGATGGACAAAAGAACTAATGTAATGAGGGAGTCTAATCAAAACCATATGTAAATTAGGAGGTAAGTGTTGTAAGGTTATCATTGATAGTGGAAACACTCACAGTTTCGTTTCTACTGAAATGATAGAGAAACTAGGATTGAGATAAGTAGAACATCCTAGTCCATATAGGGTATTGTTGTGACCAAATTGCAAAAATGGGGACCCCCCTCATTTTTGAGCTTTTGGCTTGTTTGCTTTGTTTTGGTTGTGGTCTTGTTATTTCAGATTTCCCGCCTATGAATTGTTGATCTTATGCGTAATGGACCAAAGTTCCCACTAGATTGCATGCCCAGTCCAACATTGCAATTCGCATTCATGCTATATGGTTTGAAAACTCCGCTTCGAAATACATGTTTATGGTCGTTACTTTCAAATCATGTTTGGTGCATTTAAATATCTACCTCAAGCGGACTTTTGCAGTTCCATCGCAATGTTTGTCATACACATTGGTCAAAATTGTCCGCTTGCTCCATTTGTGCTTGTTATATCACTTTGGCGTTATATTATTGGGAGGCACTTTGCAAATTAGATTCTTATGCGTGACAAGCAGAAACTCCTGCCTAAGCATATGCATGAGGATTTTGTAATTCACATATTTCGGTCATACACGGTAGTTTTAAATGTCCGCTCCAAGCACAAACGCATGATCATCTTGCATAATATGCATAGCATCCCAAAATATCCACCCAGGTGGACTTGTGCAATCCCTTTGTAGTTCATTTTTTTCCAGGTGTCATGCACAGGTATCTGAAAAGTCCGCTCAAAAACTTGTGAATGAAAACAAAGAAAACCCTCGAAAATTTCGCCAAAATCCTGAAAAATTCACCTGGAATTGTGAAATCCCTAGTGGAAATTGCACTCAGAGATATGAATGAATGCCTGAAATACACGCTCTCCAAAATGTGAAAGGTATCCTCAAAAATGCGCTGCAAATTGAAAGATTACATGAAATCTGCGCTCTTTTTTGTGAATGAAATGAAAATATATGCCTAAAATTGTGTAAGACTTCAAGGAATTTCCGCTGAGATTTGTGAAAGATTTCCTCCTAAATGTGCCCTGCATTGAAAGAGTTTAGGAAATAAAGAAAAAAAGAATTTAATTTATGAAAGGTAACATTGAAAATGCGTCAGAAGTTTTGAGGGCAGTCTTGAAAGGTGCATGCACCAAAACTCTGTGAGTAATCCATCAAAATTCCTGAACCACGTTTGCAAAGTTAGCCTGAACCATGTTTGCTTTAGTTCGGTTGTGGATGCTCGTTCAAACTGCACTCGCAGTGGGTGTTTGGATGGAGGTTTACAACATGAAAATCATCGAGTTTCCTTAGAAGATTGCACTGGCTTCATGTAGTTGTTGGTTCTCATGGCGAAGCTGTCATGTCCCTATATTAGTAATTTATAATTGAATCCATGTATTTCATTCAAATTAAATATATGAATAATATTATAAATGGAATCTATTTAATATATTTAAATAATATTTATTTAACACAATTAACAAAATATATTATTATTATATTTATAAATAACACATATAAATAATATAATATAAATCATATATCATTTATTATAATGATATAATATAAATACAAATAATATAAATAAACATATTTTAACCTATCCTCTTATGATAAGGGAGTTACGTATGGTTAGAACTAGTTTTACCACAAAAGGGAATTAATATATAGTAATAAAAATTATAAGAGGGTAAGTATGTCTTTGACCACCAAGCATAATAAGAGACGTGCCTCTTGGAACATATCCCTTGAAAGGGAAATAAATAAAGGTTGTGAGATAGAAGAAAAGGATCATGGCAAGATATCATAAATTAATATATAGAGATATGTACATCAACAACAAATGGGAGGAATGATTCAAGTAAAAATAAATAAGTAAATAAATAAATATATAGTAGATAAAGGATGTGATGTCCCATTCGGCATGATTAAACATTATTAAAAATTATATTCATGATAACACTATAATAATAATGATATTATAATAACAATAATAAATAATATTATAATAATATATATTATATAATAATTAAATGATGTCTATATATATATTTATAATAATAATATTATAATGATAATAAATAATAATATATTATAAAGTTATGTTAATAATAATACAACAATAGAATTCAAGTGCTAGCAAATATATATACATATCTGCTGGGTGTATAGAAGAAAATAATATATTTTCGGATTTCTAAGAGTATATCGATATTCTAAAGTGAATTGTGATATTCAGATAAGAACCAAGATATAATTTGAATTAATTACAAAATCATATGGATAATGATATAATAATATTGTGATGACAATAATAATGATCATTGATCATTATAATAATAATAATTGTTATGTAATATAAATAATATAAATTTTGCATAGTATATATATATATATGGTCTAATTGGAATCTACATGTATGAAAATAACAATATAAGATTAGTCTTAGAACTGCATATAAGTAAGAAAAGATGATCCATTATGAATGAGATATAAAGGCAGAGGTCTTATGAACTCAAGTAAATATGAGACTAATTGATGTCCTACATAAATGCATGATTCTTGTTTAAATAAGATAATGAGTACAAGAAGGTTATAAGTACATAGTTACGAATATGAAATAGATTTGTAAAGGCATGATTACCCAAGGGGTAGATAATAGTCCTTAAACATTAATCATCTTCACCATAGAGATGGGGTGGAAAACAAGGATTGTAGTTGACCAATTCATGGGATAAATCATAGGCCTTGATTGACGAATCAAGGAAGATAATAAGCCCTCAGTCTAGTATTGAAGGGATAGGCCTTGGTAGGAGAACCAAGGAATAAGAGGCCTTGGTTGGAGAACCAAGGAATAATAGGCCTTGGCTAGAGAACCAAGGAAATAATAGGCCTTGGCTGGAGAACCAAGGACTAATAGGCCTTGGTTGACGAACCAAGGAATAATAGGCCTTTGATTGGAGAATCGAAGGATTAGGCCTTTGATGTAATAGTCAAAGGAATAATGATGGACCCATGAGAATTGGGGTGACATTACATCCTTAAGTATCTATTACCTAGATTTCACTACTAGCTCAATCAGGTAGAGCTTTCCAGTTTTTGAAAGAGGAAAAGGTACATATACTTCTGCTGTGTTAAACCCAAGCACATTTGATACAAATTGAGATGAAACTGTATTGTTGCATTCAGATGTATTTCAGAACTTAAGAGATTGAACAAATCTTTTAAAAGATCAGCAATATGTATTAAAAAAATAAGTGTATAAGTTCTCACACAAGCCGTGAGACTAACTGCTTCATTGCAAAATGAAAAGACAAACTATACATTTATAAAATAAAAAAACTGAAAGACATATATGCATATGAGATAGGGTGACTCGTCATTGCCTGAATGATGAGCCTTCATGCTGTTGTCGCGTCTTGTGTCGTCCTAGATCGTCGGCGTGTCCTATATCCAGCCATTGTCTCCTTGCTATCCCGTCATCTGCATAAAAGTTTGAAAACCGATGTTAGAGCAATGGCGAGGCATCATACATCATATGATATCATCTATAAATGTACAATTTGAGTTTTCAGAAGTAGTAAACCAGTTAGCATCACAAAATCTTTTGAGAAGACAAATCGGGAATATTGACTTTAAGCATGCATTTATTTTTTAACAAGTTTGCTTCATGTGCAGATACAGATGTAATTATGTTTCCGTTTGATTCATCAGTTACGTTATGAGTGGAGGAAATGTGGCTCCCACAAGGGTTGAGCCCAGCTCATAGATCTTACAGAACATTTCAGAAGCAATGAACAAATGCAAAAGCACAGCTTAAGGAGCGCATTCAGAAAACAAAAACAGATCACAGCTGTCAAGAGGTTTCAAACATGGTAGGACATCAAAAAATCAGGGAAGTCCAAGCACTTTAGGACAGCAAGGAACAATGTGACAGTCAAAGCATAATGGCAAACAATAAATAGAGAAATTGTCAAGTGGACAGAAATGTCAAACAAATGAGAAATAGTGGAGCAGCCACCGCATGAGTGTCGTTATAATAGGCAAAATAGGACGGCAAGGTATGATGGAACAACAGCAAACTAGTTTCAAGCACAATAGCAATATACAACAAGAGCACAGGCAGAGTTCAACTACTGGAGATAAGTGCTCAAAACTTATGTTTCCTTTCTCATATGCAATGTATGGCTGTAATCATTATCAGGAGTAAAAAAATAAGCTTGCCATTAGTTGCATATAATAAGATTGAACAACATCAATAGTGAAATTTCAAACCAAAGTGCAAGTTTCAACAACAATCGAGGTTTCAACTCATTTCAAAATAAAATGTTTAGAAAATGAAGTTCTCTCAAGTTTTTTCCCATCAAAATAGCACAACAGAAGGTTTTGTCATTAGTTTTGGGAGGTCGTTCATAGCCAAGAGATGAATATATATATATAATTCCTGGGAATGTACCTCGTGTGATTAAAATGATGAATCATATATCAGAGCTTGGTCCTACAATAGTGATGGGAAGGGGAGAGAAGCTGCATACTTCTAGCCATGCTTACCGTGGGGAACTGGAGGAAGTTCTTAGGATGGTAAAGCCCTAGCATTTCTTACCTATCCATGGTGAATTTGCTTTCCTCAAAGAACACGAGCTGCTTGGAAAGTCTACTGGGATTCAACATACAAGTATAATTAAAAATGGGGAGATGCTGGGAATATCTCACCTTAGAAATAGAAGAGTTCATTCTAATGGTTTTGCTTCTCTAGGCAAGGAGAAGTTGCAGTTGCTATACAATGATGGAGATAAAGCTTTTGGAAATTCAATAGAAACTTTGCATTAATGAGAAAATTGCACTAGATGGCATTGTAATTGTCAGTGTGGAAGTTATACGGCCTAAGAAAACTCATTTGGACTTAGCTGGAAATGGAAAATCTGAATCACAGGCACTGCTAAAAGGAAAAATATGCATCACAACTCGTTGCTTATGGGTTGATAATGGAAAACTTCTAGAGGCATTACAGAAATCTGCAAGTGCAGCATTAGAAAGCTGCCCTCCAAATTGTCCAATTGCTCATGTAGAATACACCATGTCTGTAGTAATGAGGAAGGTTGTCAAAAAGTACAATAATAGACGACCAAAAGTAATTGTAATGGCTGTAGATAATATTGCTGACATTACTTCCAAGGATACAAAGCTAAGGAGTGTTGAAGTTTCTTCCCAGTCCACTGAAACATTGGATGCATCAGCGACAGTTCACTCTCCAGCTAAGAAATGGAACAAATGGAAACCACATGAAACTTTGAAGCTTATTGAAACACGAGGGAATATGGATACTCAATTAAAATAGAGGAGCATCAAATACAACAAGTTCGAAACAGCCAAGAAAACTTAGAAAATGGAGGAAAGATGCAAGGGTTTTTTACTCTTTTCAAACACATGTTCAGAAGATGTCTGAGATCGTGCCTTCTGGCTATGAATACAAAGTCAAAAGTTACAAAGATGCAGAAAATAAACATCAGAAATGCAGCTTTTGAGTTAAATAGGCACGGATATCTCATAAATGCCATCTTTCCAAGTTTTCTGACGCTTGTTCACAGCCTAGAAATGCAGAATATGAAGGAAAAGTAAGTTTTTTAAACACATTTCAAGCATTAATATTAGAAAATGTCCAATCGTGCCTTCTGGCAGTGATTAAAATGACAGGAAAATGCAAATTGTGCAAGTTTAAATGCTATAGGAGACCAATAAAAAGAGAATATAGTGTCAATGATGCAAATGTATAAAGACAAGAGCACAAGAAATTGCAGATGTATAAAGACAAATACAGTTTTTCTGTTGTTCAAATACAACTAAACAGAACCCCCTACAAAAAAACAACAAAAAGTGTGGATTTTTTCTATAGCTAAGAGATGCCTTTGTTCAAGTTTTGTTAAGACTGGAGTGTGTTCATAGTTCAGGATGGCAAATATAAGGGAAAACCATAACGTTTTCAACTCATTGCAAAGCAAAGTACTGGTAAAAGCTATAGAAAAGTGCATGGGTTTTGACTCATTTCAGAATACAAGAGTTTTAATTCATTGCAAGGCAGAATAGGTACAAACAAACCCATAGAAATGCTCAAAAATCGTGTCTCATAGCAGCGAATAACAGCAGAAAACTTAGAAAAATGGAGGAAAAGTTTGACAGTGAAGAATTTACCTTTGTGATGCTGTGCTAAAACCACAGATATTTCTGCATTCAACCTCTCATCATGGCCTCAACATAGCCAATAACAACAAAGGGTCAGCCACACAGAAACAGCGAAAAAATGCATCATTTCGTAGCCAAATTGTGGCCCAAATCAGCGCAAAATCGACCAAAAATGGAGATAAAACATCAAAAAATGCCACTTACCTTCAGAAATTGACCACAAAATCAACCAAAATCGCTAAAAACGACCCAGATTTCATGATGTTTTGCCTTCCAAACCCTCCCTGATGGCGGCGGCGAAGCTAAAGCGGCACAAGCAAATGAAAAAATGAGATGATTTTTAGGCTTTCTTCCTTTTAGGTCGAATGACTATTTTGCATTTTGATCTTTTAACTTTTGATTTTTTCAAGGTCAAGACACTTCATTTTGATGCAAGAGGGGGTCATGGCATTTATGCCCTTTGTTTATGTTTTAAAGCCAAGTAAAATGTATTGTGGGCAAGACAAGTTCGAAGGATATGTTTTCGCTAAGGCATGTGGGCTAGGAGATGTAAGGTGGCGATCAAGGGTAAGTGGGTGAATAAAAATGCATGTTTACTAGGAGTTATAAGGTAGATGAAGTGATGTATGTAAGACTTGGGTGTGTTGGGAGTTACAAGGTGGTTTGAAAGTAAAGTGGAGGCCATGAATAGTGAGGAGCTATGGAGGTAGAAGGGTCATTTACAATATATTGCTTCAAACCGTGTATAGGCATGACATGAGAGGTGTCAATGAAGGAGATGGCTAGGGGGTTATAAGACGTGTTGTCATGGTTTTGAAATGTGAGTGAAAATGTAGATATGTTGAAACACGTCATTTTGTCTAGGCCAAGGATGTCTTCATTGTTGTCTTTTTACGACATTTAATCGCAACACCTAAAATCATGCAAAATCAGGGATTTAGATTAAATGTCATTATTTTCTACATAGGGTTGTGTAATTTTAAATTGCAAAACATTTACTAAGGTGGTGCAATTATAAACCTCTTAGTTAAATGTTAAGTAAATGCAGAAAATATGTTATTTATTTGAAAATATCAGATATTATGATGCTGCAAGAGGATGATGACACAGATCTGAAGCATTAGAGAGCACTAGAAGATATTCTATAATATTTTTAAGTGCCTTCATGATAGTGGATGACATGCCTCCACCATTTATGTATTGGGACCCCTTTTTGGAGCATTTTAAGGGGATATTTTTTCACTGTTTCTGAGATACACGAGAATGGAGCTAGTGGAGTTGGTGGAGGTTGATCTTTTTTGAGTGGAGCATGAGCTATTTATAGCTGTATTTAATCTTCTTCCTTGATCAGTTTTAGGAGGTTCTGGTTCTTCACAGCTCTGCATATTGTAATTTTATGAGTTCTTTTGCAGAAGTGAAGAGTTTTGTAACCCATTTTCAGAGAGATGCAGCATTGTAACACCTCTTTGGCAGTAATAAGCAATCTATACCTTCCCATTTTCTCTTGATATTGTGTGTCCTCAGTGTTAGTGCAGGTCTTTGTGATGTTCTTTGTCCTTGGAGCTGTAGTGCACGTTGGAGCCTTTATGCAGGGGTTACATATTGTTTGCAGGTTGTGAGATGTGCAAGGGATAATCATCAGTTTTTGGGTAGTGAGAAAATCTATTTCTCCTTAACAAGACTGCTGTTATTTGGCCTCCTCACAAAGTAATGATGCAAGGAATATGATTTGCTTGATTGTGTAAGTAATCCTGATTATTACTAGTTCTGTAGTGTGTCATTTTCTGTGTATTTGTTGATGATCGTTTGGTGCATCACCTTAGATAGTAGGTTTCCTTTTATGCAAGCCTTATTACCCTTTTCTCTGCAAAGTCTTAGTCTGGGTAGTTTAGGTGGAATACCAGCAGGAAGCCGGCCTTCTCCGGAGGTTCTTTCTGTCATAGGCAACCCACAGACCTAGGAAAGATCCCATGTTTCTCCAGATTGCCCAGTTTCACAACTCGGTGAGGGTGCAAATCTGAGAGAACAATTTTTGGCACGCCTGGTGGGACTGTGAAGTCCATTTTTATACATATGGTTACTACTATTTGGTGTGTACAACAGTAGTTGCAGCCTTTTAGAGGTATTGTTTTTACACATCTGGTGACTCTGGCAATTCTAGCAAGATCATCTACTGGTTTCAACAGTTCAAGTGCTGGTATGTTTCAAATTTTAATCCAGAAAATGTACACTATTCTAATTTTCTAGCTTTTTGCTTGATAGACATGTCTATGTTTCATGGGAATATGCCTTATCATCCTCCATTTCATGAGAATGATGATTATGCCACTTATTATCAGCCATACCAAGCAGCATATGCTGCTGGTTTTGTCTCAAATAACCCACCAACGGTAGCTTATCAGCATAATCATCATGTTTACCACCCTCCCACCCCTGCTCAGCTTTCCTGGCAACCTATCCACGCCTATAGCCATTTGCAGGAAGTTCATTTTGCTCATGCCCAGCTTAACTACCCTTTGAATCAGCGTCAAGATGTTAACATCAGTTTCAGGGAGATAGCTTTAAACTTGCAAAGGGAATTTGAGGCTGTCACAATAGAACAGGAGTATAGTATGTAGCAGGAGGAGCTTGCTTATCAAGCTCAAGCTCATCAGAGAGAGATGGAGGCACAAATGTATAAGGAGGAATGTTTGAGTAGGCAGATTGCTGCCAAGGAAGAGCAAATGAGGCAATTAATAGCTCAGGTTCGTTATCCTAAAGTCCAAAGCCCTTCTCCTCTTCCTAATCTCGTGTAAATCCACACTATAGGTCAAGCTGAGCCTACCAATGAACCTTCTCCAAGGTTTGAAATCCCAAGTTTCAGGTAGCCTTCTAAATTTAAAATTCCAAGTTGGAAAGGGCCATCTTTTTCACCCTGTGAAGACCCTCCACCAAACACCCAAATGGAACCATGCTCTAGCATCCAGCTAGCAGAAGAGCAAAAGAGTGTTTTGTTGGCTCCTTTTCAAAAGTTGGAAACTCTAGCTGTTTGTTTTCGGAATCCATTTTTTGAAGAAGAGGTTTCCAAGTTCATAATACCAAGCTTTAAGCAAAGTGAGTCTCCTAAATCTCCTAAATTGGATATTCCAAGTTTTAGAGGGTCTCATCCACTCAAAGAACCTATAAAACAGCCTATATGTTTGCAAGAGACCAAGCCAATTCCTCAAGTTTCCTTGTCGGATCAGCCTTCCTGTCCTACTATCCGTCTTTGTCCAGGTGGACCTATTGTCTATCAAGATAGTTGGTTTAGTGGACAAAAGAATGAGTTATCCGATATAAAAGAAGAACCTGTTGTTCATGAACCTATATGTGTTCAAAAGGAGAAGAAATTTGACAAATTGCAAGAAGAAAAGGAACATGAACAGTCAAGACAGCAAGTTGAGGAGCTTGAAAAAGGGATCAGAACAATGATTTCATGTTTTTACTTGATGAGCTCCCTTCTTTTATCGAGCTGAATGAACAGGAAGAGGTTAGACAATCTGATGCGTTACTAACAGAAGACAATCAATGTGATAGTCAAGTCTTGGAGCAGCTGAAAGATGAAAATGAACATGAGGAAAGGATGGTTCATGAGCAGAATGACAAAGCTCATCTAGATTTAATGCAAAGTCATGAGTTAGATGAGGACATGTTTTCAGGGATCATTGAGGTTTTTTGCTCTAACATTAATGATAGGCTAGTATCTTTTGAACCAGCAGCATACAATCAGCCTATTCAGATCAAAGAGGTCGGCATTCCTCCATTTCATTCATGTGAAACAATTCTTCCACATCAGATTGAGTTTGAGATGGAAGGTGAAATAGTAGCTTTAGAGGAAGGATATTTTACACTGCAAACGAGGCATTCCAATTAGCAAGAGGAGGAATCAGCAATACATACGTCAGAAGCCAGCAAAAAAAGAGTGGCGTGCATCAGTTTGAACAGATGTCCTATCAGACATCTTGCTCAAGTCAAGCCAAACAAGGTGTTATCAGTCATGTTTGCACCTAAAGAGAAGACTGAACCCAAGGAGTAGCTTGTCCAATCTACCTATATGCCTCAGAACAGCAGCAAGCATGATTAGCTTTATGAGGTAGGTGGACTTGTTTTCCTTCTCCAAAGCTCATTTCAGCAGTTGGTAATACTTTTGTCAATTATTCACCTCCTGGAGGTTGTTTATGAGCATGTGAGAAATTGTAAGTTGATAAGGATGGGTAGCTATTTCAAAGAACCAGTGAATGGTCATGTTTAAGTAGCACCTCTGCTGGTTAGACATAGGATAGATTAAGTTTTTTATGTTGAATAAGTGCTGCAGCACACTAGATTAACGGTAATTTTTGTTTCCCTAAGTGCAGTTGCGCACAGGTTTGTCAGTATTTTATAGGTCTGGTTGTGCAAGGTGTGAAACTACTGTAATGTATGACAGTTGTATATAAAAGACAGCCATCATATGAAATAGTGAATATATTTACTCACTATTGCACATCACGCCTATCTCCCTCATAGAGCTGTAATAAATTGGAGTAGTTTGCTAAGGAGGTGTTCTATTGGTCATTCCCTATAACTCATCAAGTAGATGCATATCATCAGTAACATTGTTTTATGCACCATCACTGACCATACCCATGCACTTGATGGTTTAGAAGAGCTGGTAGTCTGTGGTTAGTTGTAGAAAGAAAGGAAGTGTTTTCAAGTTTTTGTCAAGCATGTATGACTCTATGCCCAATGGATATGCTTCAGGCAATTGGTATGATGTTTAGTAGGCAAACATATAGCAGATGTCGCTAAAGATGTTACCTAGATTTCACTACTAGCTCAATCAGGTAGAGCTTTCCAATTTTTGAAAGAGGAAAAGGTACATATACTTCTGCTGTGTTAAACCCAAGCACATTTGATACAAATTGAGATGAAACTGTATTGTTGCATTCAGATGTATTTCAGAACTTAAGAGATTGAACAAATCTTTTAAAAGATCAGCAATATGTATTAAAAAATAAGTGTATAAGTTCTCACACAAGCCGTGAGACTAATTGCTTCATTGCAAAATGAAAAGACAAACTATACATTTATAAAAAAAAAAATTGAAAGACATATATGCATATGAGATAGGGTGACTCGTCATTGCCTGAATGACGAGCCTTCATGCTGTTGTTGCATCTTGTGTCGTCCTAGATCGTCGGCGTGTCCTATATCCAGCTGTTGTCTCCTTGCTATCCCGTCATCTGCATAAAAGTTTGAAAACCGATGTTAGAGCAATGGCGAGGCATCATACATCATATGATATCATCTATAAACGTACAATTTGAGTTTTCAGAAGCAGTAAACCAATTAGCATCACAAAAGCTTTTGAGAAGACAAATCGGGAATATCGACTTTAAGCATGCATTTATTTTTTAACAAGTTTGCTTCATGTGCAGATACAGATGTAATTATGTTTCCGTTTGATTCATCAGTTACGTTATGAGTAGAGGAAATGTGGTTCCCACAAGGGTTGAGCCCAGCTCATAGATATTACAGAACATTTCAGAAGCAATGAACAAATGCAAAAGCACAGCTCAAGGAGCGCATTCAGAAAATAGAAACAGATCACAGCTGTCAAGAGGTTTCAAACATGGTAGGACAGCAAAAAATCAGGAAAGTCCAAGCACTTTAGGACAACAAGGAACAATGTGACAGTCAAAGCATAATGGCAAACAATAAATAGAGAAATTGTCAAGTGGACAGAAATGTCAAACAAATGAGAAATAGTGGAGCAGCCACCGCATGAGTGTCGTTATAACAGGCAAAACAGGACGGCAAGGTATGATGGAATAACAACAAACTAGTTTCAAGCACAGCAGCAATATACAACAAGAGCACAGGCAGAGTTCAACTACTGGAGATAAGTGCTCAAAACTTCTGTTTCCTTTCTCATATGCAATGTATGGCTACAATCATTATCAGGAGTAAAAAATAAGCTTGTCATCAGCTGCATATAATAAGATTGAACAACATCAACAGTGAAATTTCAAACCAAAGTGCAAGTTTCAACAGCAATCGAGGTTTCAACTCATTTCAAAATAAAATGTTCAGAAAATGAAGTTCTCTCAAGTTTTTTCCCATCAAAATAGCACAACAGAAGGTTTTGTCATTAGTTTTGGGAGCTCGTTCACAGCCAAGAGATGCATATAAAATATATATATATATGTATAGAATTCTTGGGAATGTACCTCGTGTGATTAAAATGATGAATCATATATCAGAGCTTGGTCCTACAATAGTGATGGGAAGGGGAGAGAAGCTGCATACTTCTGGCCATGCTTATCGTGGGGAACTGGAGGAAGTTCTTAGGATGGTAAAGCCCTAGCATTTCTTACCTATCCATGGTGAATTTGCTTTCCTCAAAGAACACGAGCTGCTTGGAAAGTCTACTGGGATTCAACATACAAGTATAATTAAAAATGGGAAGATACTGGGAATTTCTCACCTTAGAAATAGAAGAGTTCATTCTAATGGTTTTGCTTCTCTAGGCAAGGAGAAGTTACAGTTGCTGTACAATGATGGAGATAAAGCTTTTGGAAATTCAACAGAAACTTTGCATTAATGAGAAAATTGCACTAGATGGCATTGTAATTGTCAGTGTGGAAGTTATACAGCCTAAGAAAACTCATTTGGACTTAGCTGGAAATGGAAAATCTGAATCACAGGCACTGCTAAAAGGAAAAATATGCATCACAACTCGTTGCTTATGGGTTGATAATGGAAAACTTCTAGAGGCATTGCAGAAATCTGCAAGTGCAGCATTAGAAAGCTGCCCTCCAAATTGTCCAATTGCTCATGTAGAATACACCATGTCTGCAGTAATGAGGAAGGTTGTCAAAAAGTACAATAATAGACGACCAAAAGTAATTGTAATGGCTGTAGATAATATTGCTGACATTACTTCCAAGGATACAAAGCTAAGGATTGTTGAAGTTTCTTCCCAGTCCACTAAAACATTGGATGCATCAGCGACAGTTCGCTCTCCAGCTAAGAAATGGAACAAATAGAAACCACATGAAACTTTGAAGCTTATTGAAACATGAGGGAATATGGATACTCAATTAAAACAGAGGAGCATCAAATACAGCAAGTTCGAAACAGCCAAGAAAACTCAAAAAATGGAGGAAAGATGCAAGGGTTTTTTACTCTTTTCAAACACATGTTCAGAAGATGTCTGAGATCGTGCCTCTGGCTGTGAATACACAGTCAAAAGTTACAAAGATGCAGCAAATAAACATCAGAAATGCAGCTTTTGAGTTAAATAGGCACGGATATCTCATATATGCCATCTTTCCAAGTTTTCTAACGCTTGTTCATAGCCTAGAAATGCAGAATATGAAGGAAAAGTAAGTTTTTTAAACGCATTACCCACAGACCTAGGAAAGATCCCATGTTTCTCCAGATTGCCCAGTTTCACAACTCGGCGAGGGTGCAAATCTGAGAGACAACAGTATCTTCTCCCATAAGGTTGAAAGAATGATTAATAGGCTTAAGTTATCTCACCCAAGGTAATTCATGAAGTATAAACAAGAAAGGCATATAGTTGTGAAAGAAATAATATATAATTAAATATTAAAAGAAAAAGATAGAATACTAATGTGCTCTTTACAAGTTCAAATTGTTTGCAAGATTGCAGAAATTTGGCTTCTTAGAAGGGGATATTAAAGAAGCAAAGTCTGGTTCATGAGGAGTTTGTCTATCTTGGCATATTTCGTTATATCATTGTCCTTAGAGTAGATTTCCTAAACCCTTGTCCTTTTGTATTTTCTTTTCATAGCCAGTTAGAGTAAGTTCCACTTCACAAAAAGGAGAATAACATATTTGATTGGAATAAGGAGTAAAGTCAGTGTAAGTCCCTTTGTGAGTTTTCAGCAAATCACATCAACTACTGAGACTATCCATTGCAAGTCAAGACCTGACATCTGGAACCTTGGAGTTGTCTCATTGGATCACATTGTTTAGCCTTTGAGAGACTTTGTTCAAGAGAGGATAGAATACCTTGGTATTTTATTCTGAGTTTGCATGTGCATAAAAAACACATCAATAGGTATCTTGGCTTCAAAAAGGCCATCAACTGATAATGATTGAGCAATGTCTTGTTAATTTTCAGATCGGAGCTTATAAGGATGACATATGGCGTGATGTGATGCATATGGATGTGTGTCATTGTCTTTTGGGAAGGTCTAGAAAGGCTGTCCATGATGGAGTCAACACCATTACTTTGGAGAAGAGTGGTAAGAAGTACACTTTGAACCCGTTAAAGGACAAGAAGGAAAAAGTGGGCAGCAATAGCAATGCTTTGATGATTATAGAAAAGGAACTCTTGAGGAAACAAGGAATAATTAGCCTTAGTTCCCAAATTTATGCATGTTCGGACAACAAAGAAAGACCTTGAAATTTCCTATGAAATTGAAGGTCTACTTTAATTGATGGAGACTATTTTAGATGATCTTCCTGAAGGTCTACCACCAATGAGGATCATAAGTCATCATATGGATTCCATTCCCAAGTTATTGCTCCCAAACAAGGCAACTTCCCGGTTGACACGATAAGGGTATGATCAAAGAGACCATAAGTCCATGTGTTGTACCAATGTTATTGTCCAAGAAGAGTGAAGAATGGTGGATGTGTATAGATTCTACAGCCATCAATGAGATCACTATCAAGTATTGCTTTGCCTTACCTTCAATGGTAGATCTAATAGACTATTTGAGTAGTCCCGAGTACTTTTTAAAGATATATTTGAAGAGTGGATATCACCAAATTAGAATCAAAGAAGGAGACAAGTGGAAGACTGCTTTCAAGATGGAAGATGGGTTGTATGAGTGGCTGCTCATGCCATTTGGCATATTTGGCTAGTATTGCAAAGACTTGAAGAGGAAAGGTTATTTGTCAACATGAAGAAGTGTAGTTTCATATAGATTGAACTTGTCTACTTGGGATTTGTGGTGTCTTAAGAAGGCTTACACATGGATTCCAAAAAGGTAGAGGCAATTTTGGAGTGGCCAACTCCAAGAAATACCTCTGAGCTATGAAATTTTCTTGGACTCACTAGCTTCTGCTACAAATTCATAAAAAATTTCAGCAGTATTTGTGATTGAATCACTACAACTATAAGGGGAGACAAGAAGAAATTTGTGTGGACAGTAGAAGCTTAGAAGAGTTTTGAAGTCTTGAAGAAGAAGATTACTAAACAACCTTTATTTGCCTTGCTGGACTTTAACAAGGTATACCAAGTTGATTTGATGCAAGTGGGACAGCCATAGAAGCAGTCCTAAGTCAAGAGGGCAGACCAATTGCATACTTGAGTCAGAAGCTAAATGATGCCAAGTGGAAGTATTTGGTGTATGACCAAGAGTTTTATGCCATAGTACAAGCACTGGAGAAGTTAAGGCATTCTCTCTTGCCTAGGGAGTTCATTCTCTACACTGATTATCAAGCTTTGTAGTTCATAAATAGTCAAGGTAAACTAAATCAATATCATATGAAGTGAATTGAAGTTTTTCAAAGCTATTCTTTTTCTCTTAAGCATAGGAGTGGCAAGTCAAATAGAGTAGCCAATGTCTTGAGTAGGAGGAGTTTATTGTCAACTCACATGCAGGTGGAAGTAGTAGGTTTTGATGCCATGGAGTTGTATATGGAAGTTGGAAATTTTTGTGAGGTATGGGGACCATGCCAAAGTCTTCCTATCATGGATAGAACGTCATGTTTAGATTATTTTTTGCAAGGATTGTTTTTCAAGGGGCAATAGTTGTGTGTGCCACAAGGCTCAATGAGGAAGAATCTTATTTAAGACATAAATAGTGGAAGTATAGTCGGTCATTTTGGCGTGGACAAGACTCGAGCCCAACTATCTAGTGTATGCTAGTGACAAAGGATGGGTAGTAATGTAAGGAAGTTCGTGATGGGCTGCCAGATATGTCAACCTACAAAAGGAAGAGCAAAAATATTGGTTTTTGCAAGCCACTGGCTATACTAGAGGGACCATGGGAAGACATTAGCAAAGATTTTGTCTTTGGTTTGCTCATGACACAAAATGGTAATGCCTTCATTTTTGTCATTATTGATCATTTCTCCAAAATGACACATTTCTTTGCTGGTAAGAAGACTAGTAAGGCAATAAATCTTGCTATTTTGTTTTTCAAAGAGATAGTCAAGTTACATGGATCACCCAATTGTATTGTTTCAGATCAGGATACTAAGTTTTTAGGCTATTTTTGGAGGACTTTGTGGAATAATTTGGTTACTAGGCTCAGCTTTAGTTAAGCATACCATCCTTAAGTTGTGAATTAGAGCCTTGGTAAGACACTGAGATGCTTGATTGATGATAAACCAAAATAGTGGGATTTAGTACTTGTATAAGATGAGTTTGCCTACAATAACCGAGTAAACTAATGCACCATGAAAATTCCCTTCCAATTAGTATATAGATGCAATCCAAGAAGGTCACTGAGTTGAGGAGTATAGTTGCTTTGGGTAATAGGAGTGCTGAAGTAGAAGATTATGCAGAATACATGCAAGAAATTCATCACCATATAAAGGAGAATTAAAAAAAGTACAAAAAGCTACAAGCAGCATGCTGATCACAGAAAGAGGGAGCAAGGGTTTCATGCAGGTGATTTAGTTTTGGCTCATTTGAGGAAAGGGAAATTTCCAATGGCCTCCTACAACAAGCTAAGGAATAAAGTAGGACCGTGTAAAGTCCTATGCAAGTTTTCAACTAATATATATGAGATTGAGTTCCCTAATGGGATTAACATCTCCCAATCTTCAACATTTCAGACCTGTATCCATTTCATGATGGACTGCCATATGAAGAGAGTGCTGATCTAGTTTCACCCGTACCAGATTGGAAACTACAGTTGCCAGAAAAGGAACGAGGAAAATGGGGCTATGAATAATTTAAGGGTGGCTAAAAGGATATGAGACAGTGAATACAATGAGTACTTGGTATAATGGAAAGGCAAACTAGCTGAAGAATCAACTTGGATGAGTACATCCAAGATTCGTCAACATGGCTGGTCATTAGAAGAATTGACACCAGATTCATGAGCTAGATTCATGAACCAGAGATCAATGAATCTTTTCTTATCTGGGGTGTCTAATGCAAGAGCATTGTTGGTGTTAAGACAATCTTGCATTAGTTAAGAATCACTTTAGTTGAATAAACTTGGAAGAACTAGCATATTTTAAATTTTTGTAATGATCAAATGCTTGATTAAATGACGTAAATCAGCTCTTGCAATCATTTTTGGAGTCAACTGGGGCTTTACTGCTATCATGATTCCACACTTGATATTGTTAATCAGTCATAACAGCTGACCATCATGAGAGCCACTCAAACCACACGAGGAAGTTCTGTTACAACCATATAGCTGAATTTGTTCCATTTTTTCTGTGAAGGGATATGGTGGCAAAGGGACAAAAAAAGAGAGGATGATCTAAGGTGGGATTGGAGTGAAGGAGGAGAATCTAAGAAAAAAATTGAAGAATCAATCCAGTTTGTGGCTGTTTGCAGCTGGTTTCATTCTCAAATAGCATTTTGGGACCAAAAAAATTAGATATCTTATGAGGAAAATCATTCGAACAATTTTTAACATGAATCAAGGCCGTATTCCAGTACAAAGAAGGATCCAGAGTTCAGGAAGGCTGTAAGGGAAACTGACCATGTTCCACTGGGTCTAAAATCAATGTTCCCTTTCCTAATGGCATTTTCGAGATGGCTAGGGACGTCTGAGATATCACTCAAAATTTCCTAATGTTTTAAAAAAGAATTCAGTGCATGAATGATCATAGGCTATATGAATTTTCTATAAAATGCACCTTAGTATGACTGAAAAATGTATCCATTGGTGGTAGGTTTGTATTCATCTTAGCTATTTTGTGAGTGGGTTATTTGTAATTGCAACTTTTTGAGCCCTTTCCATTCGCATTTGATAGTGGCATCATGAGTTCTGTAAATCTGACTATAGTAGTGTTGTGAGTTTTGTCAATATGAATTCATCTTGTGAGCATTCACCTACATTGACATATGTCACAAGGATCTACTGGCCGCTCGTCTTTTGCACCTCTAGTCGTCAATTCTATCTCATTGAGGGAAGGTTTGTGTCTGAAACCGCTTCTACAATAAAAGACTACCCCTATTATCCAATCGATCGAAAATCTGCCCTCAACTGGTATGCATCTCACTATATCTTTCATTCTAGTGTTGTTTATCATCGGTGGGTAGCTCAATGTTTTATCTTTCATTTTCTTTTGTTATGTATGTTCTTTACCTAAAAGTTTTAGCCGTATGTTTAAATTTTTCAATGTTATGTTAATAGTAATACTTCATAAATTTTAAAATTAATATAATATATTGATATTTATAAATTATTACTTTACTAAAATTAATTTATAACTTTATATATATATATTTGATATTAAAACGTGGTTTATGGGACCAAGAACACATTAAAAAATGGGCGAACCTAGAAGAGTGTGAATTGTATCTAACAAAAATTGTAAAAACACTTGAAACACCCGACAAACCCACAAACCCTAACAACAGTCTATTTGCATCTATATACCTTAGAACCCCGCCCCTTACCAGCCCAAATAGTCTTAGAAACAACAGAGAGGGGCAAATTACATCGGCCCAACACTTTTCTCAAAATTATACAAAAACATTACATAACAACAGTACCTAAGCATCGCCATTACCGAACATGTCCACTGCATCATCTATACACAATCACATTGAGAAGAGAAGGAAGGTTGAGTACGCCTAGGAACCTGAACCCCCAATTTGCCAACAAGCTCATCGACCACCTTTCTAGTCTCCAACACCTTGACCAGCACGTCATGCATATGTCCCAGAACCAGTTCCATATTCTCTGCATTCTGCTTAGTAGCTTCTATCATATCGTCATGAATTAGGATTGAGGAGGCAGCAATTGAAAGCATGGTAGCAATAGTAAGTGATTGAGCTACCGCAAAAATGTTCCACCCTCCACGAGAGTTGCCAGGATCCAATAGCAGATGTGCCATAGCCTCTCAAACATTCGCACCTTCTTTGCCATCGAACTCCTTCACCTTGAGGAGCCTGCCCAACCAATCCCTAAGAATAGGATTTTTAATCTCCCCCTCCAAGCCATTGATAAAACCCGCCATAGCTTCTTCTCCAGATTTTTTCCTTAGACACTTTCTCACTATGTATTTCCTTGTCATCTTGCCCCCCAGTGACAAATTACTACCCCTCTTTTTGATCTGCCTTCTTAGACCCCATCAATCACCCTCTTACCCTTTGCCATTCTCTTATTTACTTCCTCACCAACAGAGATATCCCTTGCGCCACCGGAAGCCATTGTTGATAGCAAGCCAAACATCGTGTAGAGAACAAATGAGGAAGAAAAAACTGTCAATAATCTATCCCATCTTCGAGATAAATCTCGGCCAAATCCAAGCTCCATCAACTGAAATGAATACCCTTGCCACACTCACTTCACCAGCACATCACATGTCGAACGTACACTCCCACCATCATTACTAAAAAAGGCTCTAGTTTATTGTTCTAGCCCCTTATCGGGTGGAATATTAATTATATATATTAATATCTATCAATTATTACTTAATTTAATTTATACTTTTGTTATTATATATTAAATTTATTAATATTTATAACTTAATCAATATGTAATAGGCATGGTCAAATGGATCAATGATAGGTTGATAGCAGTATAGCAGCAATTAAAAAATAAATAAATGTCATATATACACAAATTGCTCTCCCCCACCCTTGCCAAAAATGGCCCCTTGACTGTTGTCCCTGAAATGCGCCCCTTGCCATCCCGCCATCCATGTCCCCAAACATCATGGAACATAGGAAACTGATGATAGATTTGATATGGGTTTTTACTTTTTCATTTTATTTAAAAACCAATCTTTGAACTTAAAACAACAACTTATTTTTGATAAGATTTTAATTGTCCAAATTCAGGTCAACTGTTTGACAAAATGCCTGAATGAAATTTTTACATTGTCGATCTTGTCTGGGGAGTTGGTTTGAATTGATTAAAGATTTGTTTTGGATGAATGCATATTTGGAAAACATCAAAGTCTCATCTTTGATTTCAAACTTCATTTATTTGTTTTTTAGGGAGAAACAAACTACCTTAAATTGTATGGTTTACATCATTTGCATTGAATGAGGTTTTGTGATGCTAGGATAAAGCTGTCATTAGCTTGATCCCCAATCCTTAGATTACATCAAGATATCATTTAGTTTTCTTTTTAAAAGCAAAAATCTATTGTTAGACCAGGTCAAAGTTGTATGTGGCCATCTTCAAAATTGTAATGATGGATGGTTTGCTTAACTAGAATAACATATTAGAAGATACCATGGTGAGTACTTCCAGATGGAAAATCATGTATTCATAGGGGAATAGCTTTACTAAGTAGCAATGTGGAAGTAACTAGTCTCCTGCAGTAAAGAAATTCATAGATGTCTCCTCTGTAGATGAAGAAATTAAGAATAGATTATAAAACTAGCCCTCAAAACCATAAAATTGCTATGAGTGCATGTTAAATCTTGTAAAGCAATTACAATGACAGAGAGGAACCACATGATGTTTCCAAAGTCATAGATAAGGAAGAATTTATGGTGATCAGTCCTCAACAGGGCTCCCCATTACTAGCTCAGTTTTAGAGGCAAAAGATACCATGAAGGAAGAATAGATTATAAAACTAGCCCTCAAAACCATAAAACTGCAATGAGTGCATGTTAAATCTTGCAAAGCAATTACAATGATAGAGAGGAACCACATGATGTTTCCAAAGTCATAGATAAGGAAGAATTTATGGTGATCAGTCCTCAACAGGGCTCCCCATTACTAGCTCAGTTTTAGAGACAAAAGCTACCATGAAGGAACCTACAACTAGAAATATGTATTTTTGAAGGATGAAATCAAAAGCACTATACATTACTAGAAGAACTAACACAATTCTGACAAGAAAGGGATTGGGGAATCAGTGCAAATAAGCATGAAAGTCAATAAAAATGTCATCTTTCGTTATTCAACATTGAAACCTCACAATAAGCTGCTTCCCAAAGACAACACATGCATAACCAAGACTGGGAGTGGATATGGTCATCCAGAGTCCATTGACAAAGGTGGAGGAACAGTAGGTCAAGGCAGAAGAAGAGTTTTCTGGGAAAACTATGGATAAGATTAATTTATCAGAGATTAAAATAGAGAGGGCTAAAGAGGAGAAAAGTATTTTTCCAGATTCTAGCTTTGTAATATAATATTTCAAGCATTTATTCTTGGTATTGTTATCCTAATTTTAAGCTTGCTTGTATGTATAATTATTTTTCTAAAGAAACATGCACCTCTCATGATTTGTGTAATGGATAGATCACACTCTCTATAAAATTCTACAAGCTTCTTATCCTCTTGAACAATGTTACATAGAGTTTATGAAACAAGGCAAAAATGACGAATTTATTTTCCTAGATTTAGGAAATGGGGATGGTGTGCACCCACCCACCCACACACATATCTATCTCTATCTCTGAGGGTGCCTATATTATAAATTATAATAATAAAGCTTATTTTTCACTGAGCGAAGAGCCCAAGAGTACGAGGTTTGAACATTTCACATTTCACAGATGTAAATGGAAAGCTATGAGATGAAACATGAAACAATGTGTCATAACCCCAAAATTACATCGACCCCTTTTTATTTTTTTTATATATAAAATAATATAAACATTTCTTTAACCGCTTATATATGTTATAAACTAGCTTTAATTAAATCACACAAGGTGCAAATAATCTAAAAGCAACGCATCCCTCCAGAAAGGCATATCCGCAAGGTAGAAAAGGAGGACGACGTTTGGAAACAAGGAAGACAGAAAACATGAACAAAAGAAGAACAAGGACGCAGAGCAGATATCAAACAGGTGAAACCCTATTCACTCAGTTTTAATATTTATAAATCCTACAAAATCAATTTACTGACAAAAAACTCTAGAATTCTCCACTATCATTGTCTGTTATGCAGAGATTACTTGGCTACCTGTAGCCGACCCCCCCTTGACATGCCAACTCATATATAGTATGAAGATATTCAGTAATGATCATTTATCATACATTTCTGTAGTGAGGAACTGCATTCGTATGGATCATATGTTGTGCTCTGTTTTATAATTATTAAATTATGTGCATGCTGAATTAATATCTCAGACATACTGCATCAACTGATTACAGAACCATGAACATAGGTTATTATATTTATTCCTGCATACTGATGCAGCCTTGGCTGAGTTATTTATCTCTGTTGAATCTTTCATAGACTAATGGGAATAAAAGTACAAATAGATCAAAATGACTATATAATTGGAAATTACATAGAAATTATTGGCACTCTGATTATGATTCTATTAGGAAGGGGAGAACCATAACTTGAGTAGATTGTCTAAACACCCCACCCATGGTTCTACCCCACAAGCTTAAACTAAGGGTTGGGTATTCTACTCCGCAGGCCCGAGGTAAGGGTTGGGTCAGAAAAGGGTGAGGGTTCCCACATTGGATCATGTCCTGTAGGCCCGAGATAAGGGTTGGGCATTATGCCCCAATAGGTCTGAGTCAAGGGATTGGGAAATTGGGATTGTGGTAGACCTTAGGCTACTTAAGGTTTATGATTCCCCTCCCCTGGCATGATGAATGGTTCTTCTTATTGAAATGTTTCCATCTGTAATTATGATTATATTAGATTGTTGGACAATAGATATATTAAAACTGACATACAACCATATGAACTTGTATGTATGTGGTGATTCAGGTATTATTTCAAGAGAACTTTTATAGAGAAGAAACCCTAAACCTAATCCACAAGTGAATTCTAGGACAAATCAGGTAAGGGACATCTCAGTGGTATCAGAGCATCTTTCCTGCCATCCCGTGGGAAATAATGCAAACCTACCACCGAAGAGGCTCTAGGACTAACTCCCAAGAAAACAACTTCATGGATAACCTATTAAGAGATGAACTTAGGGCCTTCGTGGAGAATAGTGATAAAAAAACCCAAGCCTTATTGGAACAAAGTGAAAAAACTAACCGAGATTTATTTCAAGCCCTCCAAAACCTAAACAACATCAATACAAAGGAAGTAATCTCTAACCACTCCGAGAACAACCATCCCGTAACCCTACAAGACACAAGCTCTAGGCCCACCCGACCCAATTTCTTGCCCAATGAGGAACCTATGAAGGAAAGCAATAATAATAGGCATCCCGTAGAGGATGTTGATGAGATAGCTGCAGCCTATTATAGGCTAGAACTAGAATTGAGGGAACTTGTGCCTTTCAAAGACTACTATAAAGCCAAACAAAGAACCATCCCTAAAGGAGAGGGAAGGAACCCAATCGATAAAGAACTTGAGGACAAGGTAAGTAAAATAACCTTCCCTAACTTTGATGGAGAAAGCAAGACCACAGCCCGATCATGGGTTCAAAAATTAGATACTTATCTATCCTTAAGCCCAACAACCAAAGCAAAAGCCATCAAGTTTTCCGTCTTACACCTAACTAGGATGGCCCATGATTGGTGGCATCACGGTTTCATCACTCAAGACCATCAACAAGTTACCACCTACGATGACTTAACCCAAAGATTGATAAAAAGATTTGATCAAAAGCACCTGGAATGGTACTTCAAGGAATTGACACAATTAAGGCAGCAAGGCACTATAGAAAATTATGCCATCGAGTTTCAAAAGTTAGCAATAATGGTCCCTAAAATTTCCCAAGCAAGACTCACATATTTGTTTATAGAGGAACTAAGAGGACCATTCAGAAGCTTGGTAAGTGCACTAGAACCCACCCATCTAGATGAAGCTATTCAAAAAGCATTGAAATATGAAGAAAATTGGTCAAGGGACAAGTCTAAAAACTTCACTCCATCACCTAAACCCCCTTATAGAGAAGAAAGAGGCAAAAGGGAAGAAATACTAGAACATGCCCCTAGTGCAAGGGAAAGAGGGACCGAGATCACTGGTGTAAGAGAATGGAAAAGCTGAAGAGAAAAGGGCTATGTTTCAAATGCCAACAACAATGAGGGCAAGATCATAGATGCAGTGGCAAAGCTCACCAACTCGAAGCACATTCAAATGATGAATACCCCAACAAGAGGGTCAAAATTGAAGAGGAGAGTCCAAAAATATTAGCCACCATCTCCTAGGCCTCTAAACATAACCCATTTCGCATTAAGAGCACACTTAAGGGACATAAAGTCATTACCCTTGTAGATAGTGGGGCATCCCACAATTTTATCGATCAAAGAATAGTAAACCAAAGGAAACTAAAAACTATGAATTTTGAGGGGTTTGAGGCAGCAACTACCACAGGAGCTAGGGTACAATATACAAGAATAGTGCCCCAATTAGAAATTTACCTAGGGAACCATCGCATCATAGAATACTTTTATGTGGTCCCTTTAGATACCGACATCATCTTAGGTACCCCATGGATTTACTCCTTAGGTTGCTTTATGTTTGATCTCCCAAACCAAACCATCCGCTTTCAACATGAAGGACAAGAAGTCACTCTAAAAGTTTTACCCAATGGGGCTCCAAAAGTGACCTCATGTAAAAGAATGGAGAGGATTTTCAAATGAGGGCAGGGAGAATGGGTGGCTCAATGTATGATACTTGATAAAAGCACCTCACAAGGAAGAGCCATCCACATAGACATCCAACCTATCAAAAGAAAATATAGGAAGGTATTTTCAGAAATTCCACTAGGGTTACCACCAAAGAGAGGATTTGAGCACACCATAGAGTTGGAAGAAGGAGCAAAACCAGTCATAACTACTCCATATCATCACCCCCATAAATACAAAGAGGAGATAGAGAAAACCATCAAAGAACTTCTTGAGATGGGGCATATTCAACCCAGCTTTAGCCCATTTGCATTATCCGTAGTACTTGTCAAAAAGAAAGATGGCACTTTTAGAATGTGCATGGATTATAGAGCTCTAAATAAAAAGACCATCAAGAACTGCTACCCCATCCCTCAAATTGATGAACTCATAGATGAACTCCATGGAGCAAGGTTCTTTTCCAAGATCAATCTTCGATCGGGATATCATCAGATAAGAATGAGGGAAGGAGATGCACCTAAAATAGCTTTCTGTTGCCATTATGGGCATTTTGAGTTCTTAGTCATGCCTTTTGGGCTCACCAATGCCCCCGCTACCTTTCAATCATGCATGAACTGTAGTTTCCGCAAGCAACTCAGAAAGTTCTTCCTAATCTTCTTTGATGACATTCTTATATATAGTAAAACATGGGAAGAACACCTCCAACATATTGATGAAACCCTCAAGATTTTAGAGCAAGAATCCTTGTATGCCAAAGAATTAAAATGTGAATTTGGCATGGAGGAGATAATTTACTTGGGCCATAAAATCAACACTCAAGGGGTGAGTGTGGATGAAGAAAAAATAGTAGCCATCAAGAATTGGCCTAGGCCCAAAACTCTTACACAGTTGAGGGGCTTTGTTAGACTATGCAGTTATTACAGGTGCTTTGTGAAAGGATTTTTGAGGATTGCGGCCCCACTCACAGACCTAACCAAAAAGGGGGCTTTTGCATGGAATGAAACAGCCCAACAAGCCTTTGAAAGGCTGAAGGAAGCCATGAGCTCATGTCCAGTGTTAGCCATTCCTGATTTCACCTTACCCTTCGAGTTACAATGTGATGCCTCCGGGGAAGGAATCAGCAAAGTCTTGATGCAAAATAAGCATCCTATAGCTTTTGAAAGCCGAAAACTTACTCAAGCAGAAAGACTGTACCCTATCTATGATAAAGAAATGTTGGCTATAATGCATGCCTTGTCAAAATTCCACCAATACTTAGTCTGCACAAATTTTCATGTGAAAACCGATCATAATAGCTTAAGATATTTCATGCATCAAAAGGACTTGAACGACCGTCAGCAAAAATGGGTGAGCCGAATACAAGCCTATGACTTTGACATTGAATATGTGAAAGGAGCCAACAATGTGGTAGCAGATGCCTTATCTAGATAGCCTTGCTTGAAAACTATCACTAGTATATCCGCAGAATGGAAGTATAACATCATTTCAGAGTATGCTAAAGATCCTCAAGCTAGTGAAATTTTGGAAGGACATCTTCCCAATGAAGAATACAAGGTGTTAGAAGAACTCATCTTATATAAGGGCAGAATCTTTTTAGCACTAAATTCCAAAGTAAAAGAGAAGGTCCTTAAAGAATATCATGCTAACCCCCTAGTGGGGCACCAGGGATACTACAAAACATACAAGTAGGTGAGGGAAAAGTACTCATGGAAAGGGCTCAAGAAGGATGTATTGAAATATGTGCAAGAATGTATGACATATCAAAGGAATAAAATCAAACAAAGTCATCTAGCTGGACTCCTGCAACCCTTACCCATTCCCAATCAAAAGTGGGAAAGTATCTCTATGGACTTTATTATGGACTTTATTACTAGATTGCCAAAAACTCAAGGAAAATATTGCATATATGTGGTGGTTGATAGGCTCACCAAATATGCCCACTTCTTTGCCATATCCATGGAGTATAGGGCGCCCCAGGTAGCAGAGGTATTCTTTAAAGAAATTTATAGGCTCCATAGTCTCCCAAGGAATATTGTCAGTGATCAGGACAACCGATTCATAAGTCAATTCTGGCTAGAACTTTTCTGATTATCAGGAACGAATCTTACACCAAGCACTAGTTATCATCCCCGGACAGATGGACATACTAAAATTGTCAATAAATTGATAGAAGGTTACTTAAAGAATTATGTCACTAATCAGCAAAGTGCATGGGTCAAATGGTTGCATTTGGGAGAATACTGTTACAATACAACACACCACATGTCCATCTAGATGAGCCCCTTTAAAGCATTGTATGGATATGAACCCACAACTTTTGGGAGCTTGATTACACAAGAAAGACAAGTGCCCCAAGCTAAGGACTTCGTACAAGAAAGCATGGACATCCTACATACCTTGAAGGATAATTTACATTAGGCACAAAGCCAACAAAAGATGTATGCAGATAGGAACTGTATTGAAAGGACTTTTGAAGTAGGAGATCTAGTGTTTCTCCGGTTACAACCATATAAGAAATCATCCCTCAAGTCTAATGGGATAGAGAAGCTGAGACCCCAGTACTATGGGCCTTACAAGATTATTCAACGGATTAGGGAGGTGGCCTATGAACTAGAGTTACCCAAGGACAATCGCATCCATAATGTCTTCCATGTGTCCATACCTTGAAGGATAATTTACACCAGGCACAGAACCAACAAAAGATGTATGCAAATAGGAACTATATTGAGGGTAAGTGCAAAAAGATGGGGGGCCAAAAAGTGGCCAAAAAATTTTCAAAAAAATTTAAGGCAAAACGCGAGCGCATTATAACGCGCTCGCGTTATGGCTTGGCAATGACAAGCCTTAGGCTCGTCATTGCTGTGCCATAACGCGAGTGCGTTATAACACGAGCACATTATAACGCGCTCGCGTTTTAAACTGCTACTTATTAAAAAAAAACCCCGCTGCCATTTCATTTCATTTCATTTCTATGAGCTTTTCCTCCGCCCGCGGCATAAAACCCTTGCAAAAACGCGCTCGCGTTCTACAAAACGCCGTTCAACACAAAAGATTTGTCGATTCATCGCCGAAATGCCGCCGCGACGTCGAGCACGCCAAAGGAGTGAGTTATCTTTATTTTTTTGTTTGAATTTCTTCCTAAATAGGTAGGTTTTTGTTGATTTTTGATGTATATTTTATTAATTGTAGGAAATGTTAATGCACCTCCTCCTCCTCCTCAAAATCCACAAAATCTTGAGGAAGAAATACATGCAGAACAACAACCTCCTCCATTCATTCCTCGACATGCCCCTGGAACACAAGATAATATAATGGGGGAAATTGAAAACAACAAAAAACAAATTGAAGATATAATTGCAAGGTTGAAAGATCCTTCCACTTCAACCTTGCATAGGTCCACGCTTGCCGAATCTCTTGAGTCTATGTTATCAAATGTAAATTCAATTAGCAAGCAAATAACTAGTTGGACCGATAAAAAGAGAGAGTTTAGAGATTACTATGCAGATAAATTATCATACCAAGATGTCAAAAAATTACAAATTACAAAAGTAGACTTGTGTTCAATTTTCACAAACCCACAAACAAATCAACCTCCACCCATTACATGCAAGAGGTTCCCTATCCATTGGTGCAACAACCAAGCAATAAGGGACAATTTCGGGCAGAGGTGGTGGATGGTTTTTGACCATCCTCCATGCAATAACAATGAGGTCCCGCAATACTTTTTGAGGAAACTCTACTCTGAGTTTGTTCTCAATAAAGTGCCAAACTATTTTGATATGCGGGACTTCCAGGGTAGAGGTGGGGGCTCAGCACAGGATAGACCAGGGGCACGTCTTGACCCACAGCGGGTAGTGAGACGAGTAATCAGCAGACCAGCCCACGAGCATGTTTCTATCCCCTCCATTGTGAAGGAGAGTGTTGAGGTCGATTAGTGCCTTGACCCAGAGCATCATAGAGCATGCCGATCCTGCAACACAGAGTGGGTTGGGAGATAGTGCGAGGAGTAGGGTCCCACCGCATACTTGCCAGGCTTGCGGGTCAGCTTGTGGTTATGACCCCATGGACAGTCCGGACGCAGGTGCACAGGCTACATCTGCAGCTGAGCAAATGGTGATGACAGATACCCTCCTGAGTGAGACTTTCGGCCTTGATACTCAGGTAAATATTAGCAAGTTTATTGAATTTAATTTATTAAATTTTATTTTTGAAATACAAGATTAACTAATTTAAATTGATGATTTTAATGAAATTTCAGGGTCATAGCGTCGATGCAGTTTTCAGTGGTTCTCCACCTACATTTTTCACTAGATCATCTACTGTCGAGGTATGTAACTAGTAAACAATTATAAATATTACATGTGAATAGCATCGTTATATGAATGGTATTCTAATTTCTGATTTTGGATGTTGAATAGGTTAACACTGTAGATTTCATGGCAACACCTGCCAGCGGTGGTGGACTTCAAAGCTTTACGGAGGTAATAAAATAAATAGTTTAATGAATGAATTGTACTTACTAAATTTTTGTATGTGATTTGTGTGTTTTATTGTGTGTACTTCCATGTTTAGATGAGCGTGTGTGTATGTTAGGAGCCATGATTTGCATCACTATTATAGTTTTCGTAATTGAATAATGTTGTTTTATTTCCAGATGATGCAGGCTGCGGATACACCTCCCCATGTTCATAAGGCAATGGAGCAGGGTGTGGCCTCTGCGATTCATAGCTCTATGGCATTGACAGGGGTATGAGGCAGATTAGTAAATTTCAATTTACATTCATTGTTATAGTTGTCTATTTTTGAAAAATCAAAAGATTATTGATTTGAAGTTTAATTTCTATCTGGATGGTTTCTATAGGACATGACATCACCAGGGCCTTTTCCTGCTACTGAGGCAAGCGAGCAGACAGATTATATGTTAGCGGTAAGTGATTATTTTGTTAAATGTTTCATTTTTTTATAACATGTAATTTCTATATATTAATATCTATACTTTTTTTTGTAACAGGTAAAGGTGCAGGAAGAACTAAATAGGAGGAGTAGCCCTCGGGTTCGTAGTAGACCACCCACATGCATGTCTCCATCCCCTAGAAGATCAAAGGCTGCTCGTGATTTATTCTCTTCACCAGCTAGAGGGGAATGACTTTTTATTGTGTTCCTCTGTTGTATGCCTATATGGCATTTGTGGACATATATTTTGTATTGTACATAGTTGACATTGTATGCCTATATGGCATTCTTGTAAGCCTATATGGCTATTTTGTATATATGTTATACTTATATCGACAGATATTGATGTATGCGTATATGGATATTTGGTTAATACAAATCTTTTTTATTGATGGCGTCCATACTTGCATTATAAATCCACTTTTGAATGGATATTTGTAGATGGCTACTTCAAATATTTAAAGTCTGATTGTATTACATAGGATGTTTGCATTTTCTTTGATAGGCTTGATAGGCCATGGATTACATGATGGTGTTTGATGGAAAAGTATGGTACTAGAAGACTCTAGTTCATTCTTAATAGGCTTGTGATTGATAATATCTTTGCATGATTGCACTTGATCTTGGATCATGGGCATGTTGTTAGGATTGTGATTGCATTGTGATGTTTGATGGATAGGCATGGTGTAAGTGTAAGATACCCAACTAGTTCTACGAAAAATTTTCCTTACTTAAACACTTTTACTTGCTAACAATTCATCAACTACTTCAATAACATAAAGATATACATCAAGATAACTATTTGAATGAAACAACATTAGAGTTGGGTACTTGTCTTGTTACTTGATTCAATCAACTTGCAATGTCTTATTACATGGAAAATGCTTTCAATAGCATGAAGTACAACTCATTCAATGGAAATACAAGGACAAGCCTTGAAGCCTTGATGTTACAATGTCTTCCTTACTTGAGCAACATTTGAAGATTTGGAATGTTCAACTCATCACCTCACAAGGTAGGCGCATATTTGAAGGATTTACAGGTTTTTCTGACTTGGGCGCCAAGTTGAGGTGACCTCCTCCTGAAGTTGTGCCTTGTCAACATTGGGCGCCAATTAGAGTTATGGATGCTCTGGATTGTTTCCAAGAGTAGGCGCCAAAACATCATCAGTATGAAAGTGTTTTAAATGCTAGGCACCCAAATGAGCCCTCTGGAGTCTAGGCACTCCTTTCATGCATTCTGTGTTCTAGGCGCCAATTGAAAGGAGTGGAGAACAGGGCAAGCGCCTTCCAAACTAGGTGTTTCCTTGAGGTGACAAGGACTTAGAAAGTGCGCCTAAGGTGAGCGCCTTGAGTGAAAAGGTCTAACAAACATCTTTGAACCCCCTTTCAAGGTTAGGCGCATTCTGGAGGTGGAAACAAGTAGAAGGTGCGCCTTAGCTTCCTTTGTCAATTCTTGCAAGTCTTTGTTGATTAGGAAGGTGGAATGCTTCATTGTAGAATGAGCGCCTATCTTCTAATGTCCAAACTACTTCTTCTGGCTCACTCTGTGGCTAGGCGCCAGAGCTAAACTGTTCACACAAGGGAGTGCGCCTAGACTCACTTGATGTTTTCTTACTACTTCAACCCCTGGAATATGTTCCAAGGTGTTCCCTTTTACAAGCACCTGACCTCCCAAGTTCCTTCATGTGCTATTCCTTGAAGGTGCCAAAACTGAGCTCCAGTGCCATGGGATTGTGCCTAACATCTTTGAAGAGTTTCTAAGCCTTTTGCAAGTTGATATCCCAAACTCATCTTCTAGGCGCAACAGGAGCTTTCCAAAGGAGTTTCCAAGTTTTAGACGCCAAGTGAGGTCATGGGTGAATGGAACTGCGCCTTAGGAGATGACTGGATCCTAAGCGTCAGTCTGGAGTTACAGTGGAATTGATATGCGCCTCAACTAGCTTAGGCGCCCATTTGAAGTGATTCCTTTAACACTTCTCTGTCAATCTCAACTGCAAAGATGATCTCGTAATCCAATTTTGATCCTCTGGAGATGCAAATAGCTTTACATTTCACTAGGTGCCATCAATGATGATCATCAACCAAAGCGCATTTCAAAGGTGAATTAGGCAAGTGAGGCGCCAAACTAGTCCTTAAGACTTATCTCCTTCTATCAAGTCAATTTCAACTATGTGAGAGAGTTCTATTCTATTTGCACCTGGGCTAGGAATTCACCTAAGAGACATCACTTAGCTTTAAAACTTTCAATCTATAGCCATCTGGGCTAGGCGCTCCAATGGAGGATCCTTGAACTCATGCATTGGCGCCTTCTAGTTCTAGGCACCCATTTTGGATGATTCATCCTGATACTAGCGCCCAAAATGACTAGACTCTCTTCATCATCCAATTCACTTAGAAGACTCAAGTTGGAGACTTAGTTGTCTATCCATGTTCTCTGAAAGATTCATTGTACCTCTATGCACTATCTCCTTCAAGGCGCTCCTTAAAAACATTGGAAGTGCTCAGGACTTACCTTAGTCCAAAGCGCCACAATCCATTCCTTAAAGCACAAAGAATTCTCAAAGGCGCCCCTATTTACCTCTAAGCACTCAAATATCATTTAGATTCAAGGCGCACATTTAGCTCCAAAATGCAAATTTCCATCATCAACCCATCAAGGTGCATCATCTTCCCTTTGTATCCCCTTCAAGGCGCAGACATTCACTTCTTCACACTCAAACTCACTCTCTGGCGCCAGAATAGGTGTATAACTTCAAATAAGGTGCTAATCTTAGGTTTCTAAGTACTTAGTTTGATCTTAAGGCTATCCTTCCTCTAAGCACTCTCTTCAACTCCCTCACTGAAGGCCCTCTGTAAGTTTGGGCGCATTTCATCCCAAGGCGCTTCAACATCATCCAAGGCGCAAATTCACTCTCCAAGACAAGGTGCAAAAAACCCTATCCTAAGGCGCTCAAATCTTGCTTCTAGACCTAGGCGCACAAACATGAGATTAAGGATCATTCTGGCCACCATCACTTCCCTAAAGGCACAAAATTGGTGTAGATACATTCCATTTATTAAGGATCATTCTGGCGCCCAAATCTTGTCAAAGCAAAGGATCAATAGGTTCTCTCTAAGGCGCACTCTAGGGTTTGATCTTGCAAGACTTCTCACGTCAAAATTTTGACCAAGACACTCAAGGCACTAGTCTTTATCATCTAACCCTACAGTGCACTTACTCATTATGATATACTCCTCAACTTTGTATTCAACCTTGCCCAAGGCGCATATTCACTATAAGGCATTCTCACTTTGTCAAGGCTCAGAGGGCTTCAACTTGCTAAAGGGTAGAGGTCTAGGCGCATATCTGACTTGAAGCTCAAGGCGCTCCAACCCTCTTGCTCTGGAATTCCTTCTAGGCACTAAGTGACTTCTCCAATTCCTTGAAAACATTTGAAGTGTTTTACCTTCTCAAGGTGCTCCTTCGAACTTGACTCCAAGGTGTTATAATCTCAAAGGTGCTGACATCATCTCAACCAAAGGTGCTCAATGATTCATCCCATATCTAGGTGCTAAAACACTTAATCAACCAAGTCATTCAAGGCGCCATTCAGTAAACTCATCTTCCATGATATTCCTATCAAGGCGCATATCACTTCTCTCATGGGCTTTAGGCGCTCAGTTGAGTGTTTCAATACTACTTAGGTGCCAAATTCATTTTAATGCACCAAACACAAAGAGCTTTCAAACACTGGGCGCTCACAAAGAGTCTTCCAACCTTGGGCGCTAAATTAGGTCTTTGCAACTATCCAAGGCGCATATCTTCGTTTGAACAACTTATGGTGCCAAGACAACTTCTCATTAGGGCCCTCAAAACACTTGTGTTTACATTTGAAGTGCTTTACCTTCTTAAGGTGCTCCAGACTAACCTGACTCCAAGGCGCTCCATCATCATCCTTAAGGCGCTAAAAACATCATCTCCACTCTAGGCAAAAACATCATCCAACTCCTTAAGGCACTTCACTGTCAAAGTCTGAAGGCGCTCTACCTAGACCTTTCCCCTAGGCGCCAGAACTCCTAAGCGCTCACCAGATAACTCTCTTCTTCAAGGTGCAAATCTTCCTATACTATGATTGCCTTTGAAACGCCGATTAACGTGATGTGAGGGTGCAAAGGCTACTCCAATCCTCAGTGAGTGCCTAGTTTAAACAAGGAGAAATAAAGCATTCAAAACTATCCAAACGATCATCCCCTTCCTAATGTCTTCACTGCTCCAAAAAACCTTGGCCAAAATGACACATAACAACTCCTATGAGCGCCCTTATGCCCTAGGATCATCTAGTTTGTGCGTCTTGTAATGAGGAGTTCATGTAAGTTTGGAATGAGCGCCTTGAATAAGTGTAAACTAGCCTAGAGAAGGGTATGCGCGCCTTGAGCACCTTGAGCATTCAAGAGATAACTGTGCGCCTAGAACAATATGAGCGCTCATGATGATGATTAACGCCCTGATGAGACTATGAGCGCCTTGTTCAGGAGATACCTTGTTTGATCATAAAATGCGCCTTGAGTCTTGAAGGTTTTGAGCGCCTAGGTGATTTGGATGTTGGGATGTTGGTATGCGCCCAAGATTGAGGTAAGTGAGCACTTGTAATGGAGGAGAGCAATGAGATGGAATGTCTTGTAGAGATTGGCGCCCAGAGACCCATTTTTGCGCCTTTGATGATGACCATTTTTGCATAAGAGTTTAGCGCCTTAGAGTTGTAAACTTTCTCTTTGGGCGCCCCTGAGTGAATGTTGGCGCCTTGGACAACTAAATACGCCTTTGATGGAGTGGAGCCCAAAAGGGGAGTAGGAGGAAACCCAATCTTCAAGATTCATCAAGCTTCAAAGTTTAGGTCAGAGGTTATCCACTTTATCCAAGGAAGGTGTTATCATCTACACTCCGAGAAGGTAATGTCAAAGGCCATCATGAAGGATCACTTCATCAACTTCAAGTCCTTCAAGTTCAAGTCCTTTCAACTAGCAAGTCCAAGAGAGATTTCTACTCCGATTCATGAAGTAAGCTTATATCATCTTTATCTACTTTGCAAGAAGAAGAAACATTACAAAGTCAATCAAATGAGTTACAAGTACCATACATCCAATTGCAAGGAGTGAACCACCTTAAGGAAAAATAGTTCTCTTGAAGTTACTTGAAATGTCAAAAGGTTTAGCGCCTCCAAGTAAGGTCAGAGGTGAGGTTAGAGGTGAAATGCGCCTTTGGACCATTCTGGCGCCTTGGATGAAGAACCTATATCTTGAGCCCAAGAGGTAAAATTTGCGCCTTAGTGGATTTGGAGAGTTACAGAGATTAGAGAAAAGCGCCTTGAAGACAGAGTTGTTCAAGGCGCATGTGTGATTTGGTCAAAAACAGGCGCCTAGAGTGAATAGGCTTTCATCCTGACTTAATACACTGCCTCCTTCTGACAATTTTTGGGGCAGCAGAAAACCTTTCACCACGGGCAAATGCCTCAGAGCTATAAAAAATTGAGAGAGGTTATTGTAGAGGCACTCTACGTGATCTCGTTGCCTCAGACAGAATGTTTTTAAGTGACACGGTTTTCAAGTAACATCTCGTCAAAGATTGCTACCTTTTTGCACTTTGGACTCTTCAAGGATATCGTCGGTACAATGTAGCTCCGACTGTTTCGACATGTTTGGGTGAAAAATAGGACCATGCCTAGCATAAATGTACCCATTCGGACGCGTTGGAACAGTCAGTTTGGTCGCATCAGGAGCAGGATGAAAGTTACACCCCTTTGCAACTTTACACTGCCTCCTTCTGACGATTTTTGGGGCAACAAAAAACCTTTCACCATGGGCAAATGCCTCAGAGCTATAAAAAACTGAGAGAGATTATTGTTGAGGCACTCTACGTGATCCCGTTGCCTCAGACGGAATGTTTCTAAGTGACACGATTTTTGAGTAACATCTCGTCAAAGATTGCTGCCTTTTTGCACTTTGGACTCTTCAGGGATATCGTCAGTACAATGTAGCTCCGACTGTTTCGACATGTTTGGGTGAAAAATAGGACCATGCCTAGCATAAATGTACCCATTCGGACGCGTTGGAACAGTCAGTTTGGTCACATCAGGAGCAGGACGAAAGTTACACCCCTTTGCAACTTTACACTGCCTCCTTCTGACGATTTTTAGGGCAACAGAAAACCTTTCACCACGGGCAAATGCCTCAGAGCTATAAAAAACTGAGAGAGGTTATTGTAGAGGCACTCTACGTGATCCCGTTGCCTTAGACAGAATGTTTCTAAGTGACACGATTTTCGAGTAACATCTCGTCAAAGATTGCTGCCTTTTTGCACTTTGGACTCTTCAGGGATATCGTCGGTACAATGTAGCTCCAACTGTTTCGACATGTTTGGGTGAAAAATAGGACCATGCCTAGCATAAATGTACCCATTCAGACGCGTTGGAATAGTCAGTTTGGTCGCATCATGAGCAGGACGAAAGTTACACCCCTTTGCAACTTTACACTGCCTCCTTTTGACGATTTTTGGGGCAACAGAAAACCTTTCACCACGGGCAAATGCCTCAGAGCTATAAAAAACCGAGAGAGGTTATTGTAGAGGCACTCTACATGATCCCGTTACCTCAGACGGAATGTTTTAAGTGACATGATTTTTGAGTAACATCTCGTCAAAGATTGCTGCCTTTTTGCACTTTGGACTCTTCAGGGATATCGTCGGTACAATGTAGCTCCGACTGTTTCGACATGTTTGGGTGAAAAATAGGACCATGCCTAGCATAAATGTACCCATTCGGACGCGTTGGAATAGTTAGTTTGGTCGCATCACGAGCAGGACGAAAGTTACACCCCTTTGCAACTTTACACTGCCTCCTTCTGACGATTTTTGGGGCAACAGAAAACCTTTCACCACGGGCAAATGCCTTAGAGCTATAAAAAACCGAGAGAGGTTATTGTAGAGGCACTCTACGTGATCCCGTTGCCTCAGACGGAATGTTTCTAAGTGACATGATTTTTGAGTAACATCTCGTCAAAGATTACTGCCTTTTTGCACTTTGGACTCTTCAGGGATATCATCGGTACAATGTAGCTCCGACTGTTTCGACATGTTTGGGTGAAAAATAGGACCATGCCTAGCATAAATGTACCCATTCAGATGCGTTGGAACAGTCAGTTTGGTCGCATCACGAGCAGGATGAAAGTTACACCCCTTTGCAACTTTACACTGCCTCCTTCTGACGATTTTTGGGGCAACAGAAAACCTTTCACCACGGGCAAATGCCTCAGAGCTATAAAAAACTGAGAGGGGTTATTGTAGAGGCACTCTACGTGATCCCGTTGCCTCAGACGGAATGTTTCTAAGTGACACAATTTTTGAGTAACATCTCGTCAAAGATTGCTGCCTTTTTGCACTTTGGACTCTTCAGGGATATCGTCGGTACAATGTAGCTCCGACTGTTTCGACATGTTTGGGTGAAAAATAGGACCATGCCTAGCATAAATGTACCCATTCAGACACGTTGGAACAGTCAGTTTGGTCGCATCACGAGCAGGACGAAAGTTACACCCCTTTGCAACTTTACACTGCCTCCTTCTGACGATTTTTGGGGCAACAGAAAACCTTTCACCACGGGCAAATGCCTCAGATCTATAAAAAACCGAGAGGGGTTATTGTAGAGGCACTCTACGTGATCCTGTTGCCTTAGATGGAATGTTTCTAAGTGACACGATTTTCAAGTAACATCTCGTCAAAGATTGCTGCCTTTTTGCACTTTGGACTCTTCAGGGATATCGTCGGTACAATGTAGCTCCGACTGTTTCGACATGTTTGGGTGAGAAATAGGACCATGCCTAGCATAAATGTACCCATTCAGATGCGTTGGAATAGTCATTTTGGTCGCATCAGGAGTAAGACGAAAGTTACACCCCTTTGCAACTTTACACTGCCTCCTTCTGACGATTTTTGGGGCAACAGAAAACCTTTCACCACGGGCAAATGCCTCAGAGCTATAAAAAACTGAGAGAGGTTATTGTAGAGGCACTCTACGTGATCCCGTTGCCTCAGACGGAATGTTTCTAAGTGACACAATTTTCAAGTAACATCTCATCAAAGATTGCTGCCTTTTTGCACTTTGGACTCTTCAGGGATATCGTCGGTACAATGTAACTCCGACTGTTTCGACATGTTTGGGTGAAAAATAGGACCATGCCTAGCATAAATGTACCCATTCGGATGCGTTGGAACAGTCAGTTTGGTTGCATCAGGAGCAAGACAAAAGTTACACCCCTTTGCAACTTTACACTGCCTCCTTCTGACGATTTTTGGGGCAACAGAAAACCTTTCACCATGGGCAAATGCCTCAGAGCTATAAAAAACTGAGAGAGGTTATTGTAGAGGCACTCTATGTGATCCTGTTGCCTTAGACGGAATGTTTCTAAGTGACACGATTTTTGAGTAACATCTCGTAAAAGATTGCTGCCTTTTTGCACTTTGGACTCTTCAGGGATATCGTCGATACAATGTAGCTCCGACTGTTTCGACATGTTTGGGTGAAAAATAGGACCATGCCTAGCATAAATGTACCCATTCAGACGCGTTGAAACAGTCAGTTTGGTCGCATCAGGAGCAGGACGAAAGTTACACCCCTTTGCAACTTTACACTGCCTCCTTCTGACGATTTTTGGGGCAACAAAAAACCTTTCACCACGGGCAAATGCCTCAGAACTATAAAAAACTAAGAGAAGTTATTGTAGAGGCACTCTACGTGATCCCGTTGCCTTAGACGGAATGTTTCTAAGTGACACAATTTTTGAGTAACATCTCGTCAAAGATTGCTGCCTTTTTGCACTTTGGACTCTTCAGGGATATCATCGGTACAATGTAGCTCCGACTGTTTCGATATGTTTGGGTGAAAAATAGGACCATGCCTAGCATAAATGTACCCATTCAGACACGTTGGAATAGTCAGTTTGGTCGCATCAGGAGTAGGACGAAAGTTACACCCCTTTGCAACTTTACACTGCCTCCTTCTGACGATTTTTGGGGCAACAGAAAACCTGACACCACGGGCAAATGCCTCAGAGCTATAAAAAACTGAGAGAGGTTATTGTAGAGGCACTCTACGTGATCCCGTTGCCTCAGATGGAATGTTTCTAAGTGACACAATTTTTGAGTAACATCTCGTCAAAGATTGCTGCCTTTTTGCACTTTGGACTCTTCAGGGATATCGTCGGTACAATGTAGCTCTGACTGTTTCGACATGTTTGGGTGAGAAATAGGACCATGCCTAGCATAAATGTACCCATTCAGACGCGTTGGAATAGTCAGTTTGGTCGCATCAGGAGTAGGACGAAAGTTACACCCCTTTGCAACTTTACACTGCCTCCTTCTGACGATTTTTGGGGCAACAGAAAACCTTTCACCACGGGAAAATGCCTCAGAGCTATAAAAAAATGAGAGAGGTTATTGTAGAGGCACTCTACGTGATCCCGTTGCCTTAGACGGAATGTTTCTAAGTGACACAGTTTTTGAGTAACATCTCGTCAAAGATTGCTGCCTTTTTGCACTTTGGACTCGTCAGGGATATCATCGGTACAATGTAGCTCCGACTGTTTCGACATGTTTGGGTGAAAAATAGGACCATGCCTAGCATAAATGTACCCATTCAGACGCGTTGGAATAGTCAGTTTGGTCGCATCATGAGCAGGACACCAAAAATGCAAAAGTTGCTTTGTGCAACTTCACAACATTGACACTTTTTTGCAACATGACTCAAAGACTCAAACTGACCCCAAATGACTCAAAGTGACTTAAAATCACCTTGATTATAGACGTCGAGGCGCTCCTTATCATTCATTCATTATGAGCGCCTTGGGAGAATGGTATATAGCCCTGGATCCAGAGTGTTGGAGAGATCATCAAATGGTGTCTAGTAGGGTGAGTTATGAGTTTGGTCGCATCAGGAGCAGGACACCAAAAATGCATAACATGATGATGTAAAAATGTGTACATATGTGTAAAAATGCAGGAGGAAATAAAAAAAGACAAACCTTACAAATTAATGTGCATACTTACAACTCAATGTAACATAACTTTACAAAATCAATGTGAATACTTACAAATTAATCCAATGAACCATCTGGATCTGCTCTACTCTTTATTGTGTCAAGTATTGCTTCATGGTCAGACTCACGCACCTTCCACAATATTTTGTTCAAAGGTCTACCCCGATACTTTATCAAATGAACATTGGATGCCACGACAAGGTTCGAGTAATGAAGAATCTTTCGATGCATGTCAAAGTCCTGAAATAGCCAAATATTAACACTCTTATGTGGGTACCTTCTAAGCCATGTTCCAGTAATAACCACTGATCCTGTAGGGTATTCGATGTTTTCTCCATCTATAACAGGGGCCTCCAATTTCTTTTTGGCCTCAACACAACGACATAAGTAATAATTTGTTCCCTCTTCATTATCTTCATCTGCAATAACTGCATATACGTGTCCTACATTGATATGTGTAGCAAATTAGATGAAATTAGTCAACATTACAAAAACACTACAAAGTAAGATGACATTACCTGGTTGAACTAGATGAAATTAGATGCATATATGTGCCCTATATTACCTGGTTGAACTAAATCTGATATGTGGTCAAAGTCAACTGATGATTCCATCTGTGTTAGTTCCAGTGCCGTCGGGGGTTGATACGTGTCAAGTGGGCTAAGATAACTTAACTGCCATTCGTCAACCCACTCCTTTGACTCGCACTCATCCCAGACTTGAATTGTACAAGAAGAACAAAAGCATGACATCTTTCGTGTATGGATACTCCATGAACCTGCAATTGAGCTTCTGAAAGAATGCATCTCATTTGATCATGTCAGTGTACAACAATCCTCATATGGTGCAATGTTAGTATCATCTATCAACCAAAAAAATCTACGAACTAAAGACTTACCTTCATTACCTGGACCCATGGAAGCATTACACCACTCGACAATCGATTTTGCATCTATCAACTTTGCATTGTCTTTATACTTTAACTCTTCTCGTGCTATGGCTCTTTTGATACATGCTCCTGCACCATCATGCTCCCCCTTTCCATGCCCGGCCTCACAAAAGTTCCACATATGTTGAATACCTGTAAAATTATGCCTCCTACTCAGCCAATAGAAATTTTGCGAGTTCTTGAATTGTGATGCACAATTATCCGACCATATGATATGCTGACTGAACGATATGCCCCTTCTAGCCAAATCATTGTAGAACACCTGAAAGCAACCTTGCACGAACTCCGTAGAATGCGTGCGATCATCACTAATATAGAAATGATACTCCCTTATGATCTTTCTGTCATCCTCTGTACTATCATTCGCATGAATGAATGCGATGTGCACAAATATAGAAACCTGTGTGGAGTTGTAATATTGTGATTGCACCTCACGCTGTGGCTGTAGACTGTAGTTCTCTGCAAAGTCGACGACTGAAACAATGCTACCAACCGGAAATGTGTCCTTGCATAACTTGAATTGCAAGTCCAACCATCGAGCTCTATGGGCATGTCTTGCATACTCATACACTATGCTGTCACGAAATATAGGCATAAACTGATACACTGGAATCTTTTCAATAACTAATTCACACCTCTTTGCTTCTTTACCATCTTTTGTATTGTATGCCACTGTTTTATACTTGCCAAACTCTACTAGTTCATTTCCAACTGCATGTGTTATTTTCATATGTTCACATATTGGCAAATGTTGCAAGCCACCGCAACGATGACATGTGCCATCCAAGCATAATTTCTTGTAGAATATTTGACCTTCCTTTCTTTCACATAAAATTCTTGATATGAAGTCTCTTGAAGATGTTGGTGGGGCACATATGGCACAACCCTGCAAATCATTGTTAGTATGCATATCTAAACATATAGACCTATAAGCATCAAAATGGTTAGAAAATTCAATATGTAATCTACAACAACAAGTAGTGCGTGTGTGATTTATCTTAACATAGAAAGGTTTTAGCATTTCAAAATATCTTTGACAAATTTTAATTTGAGGATACTTCTCTAGAAATTTACCATAAAACTGTGTTTGAGTCTCATCCAAAAAATGCTTTGGATGTGGCTCGCGGTTCTGACTACCAATTCTCCTTCTTACCACATCCCTTTGATTTAGAGATACCCTTGTGTAATTCTTCCAAAAGTCTTCAATTAGTGATCTCAATGCTTCAACAATTGGTTTATCTTTTCGTGGTAGTCTCCCCGAGAACGCCCATAATTCATTGGCATTAGTGTCCTCAATTCTTTGGCGTCTTCCAACGGCTCTTGATAAAGTTTTCCTATTAATTCTCAATTCTTGACTTGTCTTTCTAATGAGACGAGCTTTCCTCGTTTGACTACTTACTATAGTCGATGTAATCACACGCCGTGTTGCATTACTATCTTTTGTGCGTGAGGTGTTACCCACACTCTCATATGCACTCATTAGATTCTTGATAATAGATTTTTCACTTGAAGCCTCTGATGTTCTCAACCCAAGAATCTTCATGATAGACCTATACTTTATACTTCGCATCATTTCAACGAATAGTTGACATCTTGCAGTCTCATTTAACTTTTCAAAGAACAATCTCCAAATCTTATTAGCATATCTTCTACAAGTGCGTTTTGGAATCTTACCTTCCATTGGCTGCAAAATATTCTCATCAATATCAATCAAATACTTTGGCTTTCTATGCAAAATTCTAGGTGGTGTCAAGTTAGGTAAATTCATCTCAACATTAGGAATTTCATCAATATTTAAATGAGATGGGTTAGATGGCATACCTTCAATCGAAGATGGAATAGATGACATACCTTGAGGTTGAGGTGGGAACGATGGCGTACCTCCTTCATCACATGTGAGTGATGATGTACTCTCAACTTCAGATGTGGTAGATGGTGTCCCTACATGTTGTCTTGCGATAAAGGATGTGTCTCCAACTATGGTATTCAAATCTCTCGTACCACGAAGTTTTTGCATTCGTTCTCTTTGTGCCGCCAATACCATATCTCTTTGTGATGGTTGTGGTTCCTCTTCAATTGGTATGTCTTCATTTATCGTGTACAATTTCCTCTTCTCACGAAGTTCCCTCATAGCCATTGCTTTCTTTGCATTCTTAGCTTCTATCTCTTCCTGTGTTGGTTTAATTCTTGATCGTTTCCTCGGCATGACGGAGAATTTGTCTGTAGCATGATAAAGAGACCAATATTAGTTCCTAAGAAATGAATACATGATAATAGTGGGATTGTATTTTTTTTATGTTGTAAGGATTTATTCTTGTATAGTTTGACATCATGGTATGAACTAAGGTTTGTTTATTACACATAATTATTAAAGAGCCCAAGTGTAGAAAATATACATGGCATCATGTGAGATTGTAGGTTGCTTTCTCGATTGGGAATGTGTCTATTTTAAACATGTATGATAAAGCATGATAAAGTAATTCAATCCGAAATAAGGAAAATGTAAAGAACATGCATGTAAAGAATTGACATACCTAAAAAATGAAGATTTGAATGGAGAGAGTACCCAATTATGTAGTGTTTTTATCTTCTTGCATCAAACTCCTCAACAATTTGAGTTTTTCACCACTTGCTTCCTTTTCAATGTTAAATTCTTAAAATTGAATCACAATTAACATTGCAATACTACAAAAATTGAAACTTGAATAGATATATATCAAACTTGGTTTGAAAACTATGTTATTTCCTCCTTCTCAAGTTGGCAAAGCAGAAAAGGTGGTGGAAAGATCATGCAAAGGTGGTACAATGTGTCAAATGTGCATGTGAACTTCCCAATAGCATGAAAGCACTTCTTTTTTGTTGGAGCACGCGTAGAATCAGTAAGAAAATAGAGCATGTGGGCCAAGATCATGGGGGTAACCACTTTTTTACCGTTTCAGTAGAAAGAAAAAATGCGAGCGCATTATAACGCGCTCGCATTTTGTCCTGCTATAGATCCCTAAACCCTCAACTCTGATCCCTTGACCCTCAACCCTCAATGTCAAATCCTAATCCCTCAACCCTCAGCGTCAAATCCTAATCCCTCAACGTCAAATCCTAATCCCTCAACCCTCCAACCCTATCCCTAATCCTTACAACCCTCAACCCTTAAATCTGATCCATCAACCCTCAACACTATACCTTAAACCCTAATCCCTTCAACCTCAACCCTATCCCTAAACCCTTAACCCTCGAACCTTAACCCTCGACGTCAAATCCTAATCCCTCAACCCTTAACTCTGATCCCTCATCTCTCAACCCTAACCCTAAACCCTCAACCCTCAACATCAAACCCTAATCCCTCAACCCTAATCTGTCATCCATCATCCCTCAACTCTAATCCCTCATTCCTAAACCCTAAATGCTATCCCTATTCCTAGACCCTCAACAGGCTCGATACTATACCTTAAACCCTAATCCCTCTACCATCGACACTCTTATTTAACCCTAATCCCTTGACCATTAACCCTATCCCTCAACCTCAACCCTCAACCCTCAACTCTCAACATTAAACCCTAATTCATCAACCCTAAACCCTAATCCCTCAAACCTAAACCCTATCCCTAAACCATCAACCCTCAACACTATACCTTAAACCCTAATCCCTCAACCCTAACCCTAAACCTTGTCCCTAATCCCTCAACCCTCAACCCTAATCTGTCATCCGTCATCCCTCAACTCTAATCCCTCATTCCTAAACCCTAAACGCTATCCCTATTCCTAGAACCTCAACAGGCTCGATACTATACTTTAAACCCTAATCCCTCTACCATCGACACTCTTATTTAACCCTAATCCCTTGACCATTAACCCTATTCCTCAACCTCAACCCTTAACCCTCAACCCTCAACCCTCAACTCTCAACATTAAACCCTAATTCATCAACCCTAAACCCTAATCCCTCAAACCTAAACCCTATCCCTAAACCATCAACCCTCAACACTATACCTTAAACCCTAATCCCTCAACCCTCAACCCTAAACCTTATCCCTAAACCCTAATCCCTCAACCCTCAACCCTAATCCCTCATCCCTCAACTCTAATCCCTCATCCCTAAACCCTAAATGCTATCCCTATTCCTAAACCCTCAACAGACTCGATACTATACCTTAAACTCTAATCCCTTATCCCTAAACCCTCCAACCCTATCCCTAATCCTTATACCCTCCACACTCTACTTTAACCCTAATTCCTTGACCCTCAACCCTATCCCTAAACCCTTGACCCTCGAACCTCAACCCTCAACCCTCAACATCAAACCCTAATCCCTCAACCCTTAACTCTGATCCCTCGACCTTCAACCCTGATCCTAAACCCTAAACCCTCAACGCCAAATTCTAATCCCTCAACCCTTCACTCTAATCCCTCAACCCTAAACCCTATCCCTAAACCCTCAACACTATACCTTAAACCCTAATCCCTCAACCCTAACCCTAAACCTTGTCCCTAAACCCTAATCCCTCAACCCTCAACCCTAATCTGTCATCCGTCATCCCTCAACTCTAATCCCTCATTCCTAAACCCTAAACGCTATCCCTATTCCTAGAACCTCAATAGGCTCGATACTATACTTTAAACCCTAATCCCTCTACCATCGACACTCTTATTTAACCCTAATCCCTTGACCATTAACCCTATCCCTCAACCTCAACCCTCAACCCTCAACCCTCAACTCTCAATATTAAACCCTAATTCATCAACCCTAAACCCTAATCCCTCAAACCTAAACCCTATCCCTAAACCATCAACCCTCAACACTATACCTTAAACCCTAATCCCTCAACCCTCAACCCTAAACCTTATCCCTAAACCCTAATCCCTCAACCCTCAACCCTAATCCCTCATCCCTCAACTCTAATCCCTCATCCCTAAACCCTAAATGCTATCCCTATTCCTAAACCCTCAACAGACTCGATACTATACCTTAAACTCTAATCCCTTATCCCTAAACCCTCCAACCCTATCTCTAATCCTTATACCCTCCACACTCTACTTTAACCCTAATTCCTCGACCCTCAACCCTATCCCTAAACCCTTGACCCTCGAACCTCAACCCTCAACCCTCAACATCAAACCCTAATCCCTCAACCCTTAACTCTGATCCCTCGACCTTCAACCCTGATCCTAAACCCTAAACCCTCAACGCCAAATTCTAATCCCTCAACCCTTCACTCTAATCCCTCAACCTTAAACCCTATCCCTAAACCCTCAACACTATACCTTAAACCCTAATCCCTCAACCCTAACCCTAAACCTTGTCCCTAAACCCTAATCCCTCAACCCTCAACCCTAATCTGTCATCCGTCATCCCTCAACTCTAATCCCTCATTCCTAAACCCTAAACGCTATCCCTATTCCTAGAACCTCAACAGGCTCGATACTATACTTTAAACCCTAATCCCTCTACCATCGACACTCTTATTTAACCCTAATCCCTTGACCATTAACCCTATCCCTCAACCTCAACCCTCAACCCTCAACCCTCAACTCTCAACAGTAAACCCTAATTCATCAACCCTAAACCCTAATCCCTCAAACCTAAACCCTATCCCTAAACCATCAACCCTTAACACTATACCTTAAACCCTAATCCCTCAACCCTCAACCTTATCCCTAAACCCTAATCCCTCAACCCTCAACCCTAATCCCTCATCCCTCAACTCTAATCCCTCATCCCTAAACCCTAAATGCTATCCCTATTCCTAAATCCTCAACAGACTCGATACTATACCTTAAACTCTAATCCCTTATCCCTAAACCCTCCAACCCTATCCCTAATCCTTATTCCCTCCACACTCTACTGTAACCCTAATTCCTTGACCCTCAACCCTATCCCTAAACCCTTGACCCTCGAACCTCAACCCTCAACCCTCAACATCAAACCCTAATCCCTCAACCCTTACCTCTGATCCCTCAACCTTCAACCCTGATCCTAAACCCTAAACCCTCAACGCCAAATTCTAATCCCTCAACCCTTCACTCTAATCCCTCAACCCTAAACCCTGTCCCTAAACCCTAACCCTAAACCTTGTCCCTAAACCCTAATCCCTCAACCCTCAACCCTAATCTGTCATCCATCATCCCTCAACTCTAATCCCTCATTCCTAAACCCTAAACGCTATCCCTATTCCTAGACCTTCAACAGGCTCGATACTATACCTTAAACCCTAATCCCTCTACCATCGACACTCTTATTTAACCCTAATCCCTTGACCATTAACCCTATCCCTCAACCTCAACCCTCAACCCTCAACCCTCAACTCTCAACATTAAACCCTAATTCATCAACCCTAAACCCTAATCCCTCAAACCTAAACCCTATTCCTAAACCATCAACCCTCAACACTATACCTTAAACCCTAATCCCTCAACCCTCAACCCTAAACCTTATCCCTAAACCCTAATCCCTCAACCCTCAACCCTAATCCCTCATCCCTCAACTCTAATCCCTCATCCCTAAACCCTAAATGCTATCCCTATTCCTAAACCCTCAACAGACTCGATACTATACCTTAAACTCTAATCCCTTATCCCTAAACCCTCCAACCCTATCCCTAATCCTCACACCCTCCACACTCTACTTTAACCCTAATCCCTTCAACCTCAACCCTATCCCTAAACCCTTGACCCTCGAACCTCAACCCTCAACCCTCGACGTCAAACCCTATTCCCTCAACCCTTAACTCTGATCCCTCATCTCTCAACCCTAACCCTAAACCCTAAACCCTCAACCCTCAACGTCAAATCCTAATCCCTCAACCCTAAACCCTATCCCTAAACCCTCAACACTATACCTTAAACCCTAATCCCTTAGCCCTCAACCCTAAACCTTATCCCTAAACCCTAATCCCTCAACCCTCAACCCTAATCTGTCATCCCCCAACTCTAATCCTTCATCCCTAAACCCTAAATGCTATCCCTATTCCTACACCCTCAACAGAATCGATACTATACCTTAAACCCTAATCCCTTATCCCTAAACCCTCCAACCCTATCCCTAATCCTTATACCCTCCACACTCTACTTTAACCCTAATTCCTCGACCCTCAACCCTATCCCTAAACCCTTGACCCTCGAACCTCAACCCTCAACGTCAAACCCTAATCCCTCAACCCTTAACTCTGATCCCTCGACCCTCAACACTATACCTTAAACCCTAATCCATATCCCTCAACCCTTAACCCTTAAAACTTAAACCCTATCCCTACACCCTCAACACTTGACACTATATCGTAAGCCTTAAACCCTCATCCCTAAAGCCTCAACCCTCAATCCTTAAACCTTCAACCCTAAACCCTATCCCTAATCCCTCTACCCTCGACACTCTAACCCTAATCTCGACATTAAATGCTAATCCGTCAACCCTAAACCCTAATCCTCAACCCTCAACCCTCAACCCTCAACACTATACCTTAAACCCTAATCCCTCAACCCTCAACCCTAAACCTTATCCCTAAACCCTAATCCCTCAACCCTCAACCCTAATCCATCATCCCTCAACTATAATCCCTCATCCCTAATCCCTAAATGCTATCCCTATTCCTAAACTCTCAACAGACTTGATACTATACATTAAACCCTAATCCCTTATCCCTAAACCCTCCAACCCTATCCCTAATCCTTACACCCTCCACACTCTACTTTAACCCTAATCCCTCGACCCTAAACCCTTGACCCTTGAACCTCAACCCTCAACCCTTAATGTCAAACCCTAATCCCTCAACCCTTAACTTTGATCCCTCGACCCTCAACCGTAATTTGTCAACCCTCATCCCTAAACCTTAAACGCTATCCCTATTCCTAGACCCTCAACGGGCTCGATACTATACCTTAAACGCTAATACCTTATCCGTAAACCTTCCAACTCTATCCCTTATGCCTTAACCCTCATGATTAATAGCCTTGAATGTAAAAAAAAATTGAGTGGGACATAACGCGAGCGCGTTATAACGCGCTCGCGTTATGTCAAACATGGCAAAAGACAGACTTGCGGGAAAGAAAAATGCAAGGCAAAACAAAACGCGAGCGCGTTATTTCTTGCTTTGGGAATCCCAAGCCTTGGGCTTGGGATTTGCTTTGGATTTCCAACCCAAAGGCTTGGAGTGCCTTATGAACAGTCACAGATGTGTTTTTCTGTATTCTTCAAAATTTCACATAATTTCGTTCGTGCTAACCCTCAGATTTGCACGTGTTTCAAGGTTGAACAAATCGAACACATGGGTAATGTTAGGCTTTCTCTTAGCTATTTGACGATGTGATTTTTTTCACATTTTAACAATGTTAAGCCTTTCATCTTTAATTTCTTTTGTTTGTGTGTTCGTTTTTATGCAAAAACCACTGTTTGGTCTTTTTTTCATTGTAAAATAACTATTCATTCAAATTTCAAAAAAATTACATATTTAGAAACTAGACTCCATTCTACAAATATTAAAAAAATAAAAAAATGATTTTCAATTAGTTTTCAAAATTTATAGGGGTAGCACGGCCAAAATTCTATTTTTTAGGATGTGTCCACTTTAAAAATTAGAAAAAATCAAATATTCATCAAAAAATTATCAGAAAAATCGGGCATAAACTACATGCTATTAGCTAATTTCTCACCAAAGCGATTTTAAAAATACCAAAAAAAAGTTGACCTTTTGAGGGAGCCACAAAACATGCTATGTTATGTTTTTTTGACAGAAACAACACCAATTTCTGTGGCTCCCTCTTTTGAACCCCTTAATCTATGCCATTTTCAAAACAAAATAGTAGTTTAGAAAGTAGACTCGGAGCACTACGAACATTGTTTTGGTTGCATCTCTAAATTTTGAGTGTAACTATGCTCAATTTCTCATCCAAGGCCAGTATTTCCTGATTTCAGAAAAAAAGTGGCCACTTAAGACCCCTTTTTGGCCCCCCATCTTCTTGCACTTACCCTTGAAAGGACTTTTGAAGTAGGAGATCTAGTGTTTCTCTGGTTACAACCATATAAGAAATTATCCCTCAAGTCTAATGGGACAGAGAAGCTGAGACCCCAGTTCTACGAGCCTTACAAGATTATTCAACGGATCAAGGAGGTGGCCTATGAACTAGAGTTACCCAAGGACAGTCGCATCCATAATGTCTTCCATGTGTCTAGATTAAAGAAAGTATTGGATCAACAAATAGCCTCTTGTGCAGAATTACCCCCAATGGATGACGAGGGTAAGTTGATTCTTGAACTGGAAGCAGTCCTCAACATGAGGGAGAAAAGATTAAGGAATAAGACTATTCTTGAGTTCTTAATCAAAAGGAAAAACCTACCTAAAGAAGATGCCACATGGGAAAGTGAAGAAATTTTCAACCACCCAAATCTCCAGTTGCTTGTGGGCAAGCAATGTAAGGGGGTAGGACTATCATAACCCCAAAATTACATCAACCCCTTTTTATTTTTTTTATATATATAAAATAATATAAACATTTCTTTCACCGCTTATATATATTATAAACTAGCTTTAATTAAATCACACAAGGTGCAAATAATCTAAAAGGAATGCGTCCCTCTAGAAAGGCATATCCGCAAGGTAGAAAAGGGGGACAAGGTTTGGAAACAAGGAAGATAGAAAATAGGAACAAAAGAAGAACAAGGACACAGAGCAGATATCAAACAGGTGAAACCCTATTCACTCAGTTTTAATATTTATAAATCCTACAAAATCAATTTACTGACAAAAACCTCCAGAATTCTCCACTATCATTGTTTGTTATGCAGTGATTACTTGGCTACCTATAGCCGACTCCCCCTTGACATGCCAACTCATATATAGTATGAAGATATTCAGTACTGATCATTTATCATAGATTTTTGTAGTGAGGAACTACATTCGTATGGATCATATGTTGTGCTCTGTTTTATAATTAATAAATTATGTGCATGTTGAATTAATATCTCTGACATACTGCATCAATTGATTACAGAACCATGAACATAGGTTATTATATTTATTCCTGCATACTAATGCATCCTTGGCTAAGTTATCTATCTCTATTGAATCTTTCATAGACTAAAGGGAATAAAAGTACAAATAGATCAAAATGACTGTATAATTGGAAATTACATAGAAATTATTGGCACTCTGATTATGATTCTATCAGGAAGGGGAGAACCATAACTTGAGTAGATTGTCTAAACACCCCACCCATGGTTCTACCCCACATGCCTAAACCAAGGGTTGGGTATTCGACCCCATAGGCCCGAGGTAAGGGTTGGGTCAGAAAAGGGTGAGGGTTCCCACATTGGATCATGTCCCGTAGGCCTGAGACAAGGGTTGGGTATTATGCTCCAGTAGGCCTGAGTCAAGGGATTGGGCAATTGGGACTGTGGTAGACCTTAGGCTACTTAAGGTTTATGATTCCCCTCCCCTGGCATTCTGAATGGTTCTTCTTATTTAAGTGCTTCCATTTGTAATTATGATTATATTGGATTGTTGGACAATAGATATTAAAATTGACATATAGCCATATGAACTTGTATGTATGTGGTGATTCAAGTATTATTCCGAGAGAACTTTTATAGAGAAGAAACCCTAAACCTAATCCACAAGCGAATTCTAGGGCAAATCAGGTAAGGGACATCTCACAATGAACATTGAGCATTCAAATGAAATATGAAATCTGAAATTGATTACAACTAAAATGAAAAATTAAAATGTAGTGTCAAAGTTGCAAGTTCAACCAGAGTGAGAAATTGCTGATTAGAGAGTACTCAATACTCAATATGTCAAATTTTAATACAACTCCAAATTGGCAAATGGCAATGCCCAATCACAATTAGTATCATTACCCTCATTTGAAGCACTGACCATTAGTTTCTGGTCACCATGATGATCACTATCAGTCTTTGATGCTGAACAATATAGCCCTTCTAATGGAACACCAACCAATCCCACTTGTCTTCCACTCTCATCAACCTATGAAGGCTCCCTAGGATCAACATACCATTGTGCTGCAAGAGTTTCTCTATACTCAAGCATCTTGTGATCTAGGAGATGCAAGGAACTATGTACCATAGTAGCAAAAATCTTTTTCAGGAATAATTCAGCAAACTAAAATATAAATATTTTTTCAATTAATCGGGATTTAAGAGGGAAAAAATTGGGTTAGGGTTAGGGTATACTAATTTTTTTTTTTTATTTTTTTTTTTGAAATCCCTAGTGAAAATTTTAAAAAATGCTTTGGAAAACAAAGTTTATTAAAAAAACAATCATGATTTAATCACAAAAAAAATGTGATTTTTAATTTTTTGGTCAAAAAATGTCAAAAATTGGTTTGACCAATTAATTTCAGAAAACTGCAAATTTTAAGCAAAAAATTGGGATCATGGGATCATGAATGAGTGGGTATTAATTAGAATAAATCCCAATTTTTAAAGATTCTGTAACCATGCCATGTACAACTGCTAGCTTCTTTTCTATAAGAGAGGTAAGCCTTTTCCTCTTAATAGAGTGGATGAAGCTATAAGTAGAGTAATTGCTCTTTGTAGTAAAAGAACTAGTTACTTATAATAAAAGGATGGTGGCAAGCATGCACAATGGTAGAGTAGGGCTGCAATATAGTTGGTAGTTGGTACCATTCACTAGGGTTCATCTAGGCAAGCATAGGTCCATCCTCTCTAGCTGACTATGAGAAGCCACTAAGATCAGAAAACTTGACCCACTCTTCTCTATGCCTCATCATTAGTGTTCAGTTTTTTAAGGTCTTCATGAACTTCTTATCACCTCCTCATTATCAATTGGAGCAACTTCTAGTCCTAGGAATACACCACTTGGAATTCACTATGTAGACTACCACATGTATAGGAGAGTTCATCTTCTCCCAAAGATGTTGAACATTGGGAAGAAGATGGTTATGATATAATGCTAAGGTGGGGTTCTTAGCATGTATTGTTGCTTTAATCTCCCTAAGTATGTTGTTAAAGGTTTCATTAATCTCTCTATGGTTAGGAGAGTTTGTGTTGGCATAACATATCATTCTTATAGTAGAGGCAACAAATGAAATAATATATTTGACTTAATCCCAAAAGCAAACATTAATAAACAAACTCTTCACCCTCCTCCTTATATGTGTCTTTAATTGTTTCCATGTGCGCCACTCCCTATGGATGATCATCAATTACAGTGCTTCCTAAACCTCAATGATCCTCTCCAACAAGAAGTGCTGGCATAATGCATCTCTATAAGTTTGAGGAATTCATTTCTTGAAAAAGACTTGAATAGTGCCAACGACGTGGTTGTTGTAGATAAACATCTGTACATCCCTAACATTAGACAATGTTTGTTTAATCTAGTCTACCTTGCTAGTGTCTTGCAATGTGTTTTTCAAACATGAGCACAACTAGGGTTGTAAAATATGTGCCTATAGGTAGCTTGGACCAACATACTTGCTGACTTGCAAATTGGAGTCGCGTCTGGGACTTCTTGCCAAAATTCGTAGGTTTAGAAATATAATCACATAAAAAACTTAAGAATAGAAATAATTTTAGAACTATAATGGGAACTTAAAAAATAAATATATATAATTATAAATAAATTAATATGTTAACAAACTTTAAAGAAGAGAGAAGTTCAAAATAGATAGCACATGTACAACACTCTTCTCCCTAATCTTGTCTATAGCATTCTTTTGAATGTTGAACTTAAAATTAGCCTCCTTATGTTATTTGAACAACCAAAAGCTCTTAAAAAATAGGGACCATCCTAGCTTGAACAATGACATTAATGAGTGGTTGGTGTCCTATACTATCCACCCATCCATGATTGTTGAGCACCCTATCCTTAACCATGTTTGCATATCTCCTCTATCTTTAGATTGACCCTTGAATATATTTTGTCCAGAAGAGAGGTCCTAAGCCTAATGCTCTTTTGGAGGCACATATGAAGGACCTACAAGTGTTGTCTTTTTGAATGCTTCTTGATAATAAAGAGATCAGATAACATGGAATGAAATACCATTGACAAATAATAATTTGCTAATGACATCATTAGCCTCCTCCCCTACTTTGGCCATTTATCATAGCATCGTTCCCTTACTTTGGCTATTTATCATAGCATTGTTCTCCATGATAGGTTTCTTTTTCCCTTGGACCCCTCTCTCGTAGGTGTAGTATTCACATGTTGAGTAAGAACCCTAGCAATAGATTGACTAGTAGAATGACAGGGGGTGGACGTCTCTTTTAAGGTTGTAGGATATGAATATGTTCAAAATATGAGTCATCTCCCCTTTAGTCAAGTGTAAGATTAAGAGTCTAAGGCAACTCTTCACTTCTTCTCTAGGTATATGTAATAAATGTGCATCAACTTTGGTATAACTCCCTTTGAAACTTTTATTGTATAGATGGCATAGGCAGTGTCTTGAGTGAATGATTTTTTTGTTTTCTTTTGCTTTTGAATGTCAAGTATAGTATTGAATTCAACAAGGAGTTTCTTGGGGGGTAAAAGGGTCCTTAGACAGTATTTTAATAAGTGGGAGGGATGGGATAATTAAATTAGCTTTCCCTCCTAGTTGAAGCCCCCACTTCACTGGCACTTTCTTTTCCAAACATAAACAAATTTAAAGAAACATGCAAGTCAAGTGGCCTTTGATCTATTAGTGAAGTTGAATGACTCACAAAGAGTCCACCAAAGATCAAGTCTTTTTGGATGAAAGGCCCACGACACTAAAGGGATGAGGTAGGGATCGTGCCTTGGGTGACTTTGGCAGCATGGATACCCTTCTATCCTTGGCTCTTAGCTGAAAGAAGTTGATTATTCATGCAACTTTGATTAGTGCTCTGATTCCAATGGGTTGTAAAAACAATCAGGAGTTGTCTATCCTCTCAACAAAAGAAAACATAGAAACCAAAACGCTAAATAGAAGCTAGATTTCAATGTAAGAGAAATAACACCTAAGGAAAAATGTTATGAAAAATATGTTTGATCAATAAATTGAAATGTGACCCTATTTGGAGGTCTCCTGAAAGATGATAAGCATAATTAACCTCATTTAGGGTGTAGCTTAGTTGACCAAATTCATAAGAGCCCACTTCAGGTAGAAATCTTAGGTGATGTAGTTTATTGCTAGGACTTTGTCATGTCCCCTTTTTTAATCCATAGTTGGGTTTGTATTTTGGCAGTGTAGAAGTAGAATGTAGTTACTTTTGTAGTCAATGTAAAATGCCAGTTATTATATTTGATAATTTGGGTTATCCAACTATGTATTAATAATTGTTGTTAGCTCTCGGGTGGTTGTAAGAGTCAGTTCGTCCAAGTCAGTTAGTTGACGGTTGTGTTCCTCTTGGCAATTGTCAGGTCTTTTAAATAGTCATTGTATCGTCAAGGAAAGTAGTATGATGTAGTCGGATCAACTCTGGTCCTTGGCTGACCATCTCTGGTCTACTTCTGTAATACTCTCATGTGCTAATAAAAATATACTTTTACTCCTCTATCCGGTATGCATTGGTAATTCTATAAATTATTTCAAGTATATATTTTATCAGATAGGTGAGCAAACATTGGCGCCATTGCCTTAAAAGAAATCGGGTCCAATAGAAGAGATTCATGCCCTTAGACCCCAATGAAGGCGAGAAGAGACCATGTGGTCAAGATCAAGAGATCAGAAGATCTCTTAGGCTAGTAGAACAAAGAGAACGTAGAAGAAGACTAAGAGAGATTGCTGAAGTCCGAAGCCAAAGCCCATCCCGAAGTAAAAGTCAGAGTCAGAGCACGAGTAGGAGTCGTAGTTGGGAGACTCAGAAGACTCATAGTTAGGATACTCAAAAGACTCATAGTCGGGAGACTCGTAGTCGGGAGACAAAAAACATTTCCACTACAAATATTCACACGACGACAGAGTGGGAGGCCATCGTTAGACACCTTTCACTGCCAGATGAAGAGTGCATTGATCCTTCCAATCAAGTTGAAAAGTCAAGACAACAATCTCTAGACAAGAGGCGTTGGAAGTTAGAGTCAGATTCCTTCATAGAAGCGTACGAGAGAAACCTTCAAGGCATCGAAGGGTTGTTAATTGGAGGAGAAGAAGCCGAGCCAAGGGTGTATAAAAGCAAATCTGAAGGCAAAACAAGTGCACAGAACACTGACATTGCGGGGAGAGTGGAGGATTCTTGCGTGGCTGAGAGTGTGAGAGAAGCACCAGAACGTTCGAATCAAAACTCCCCAACAAGTGGGTTCTAGGCGCGAGGTTTGCATCAAAACAAAACCATGGTAAGCCCTAGTGGAGAAAAGTAAAAGTTGCCCAAATTTACAGGCAATGGATCGAAGGATCCTGCTAGGCACTATAAGATTTGTGAGACAATCTGGACAACAAATGGGCAAGATGATAAAGTAATTTGGCTACGGTCTTTTCCAGCCACCTTGCGAGGTGTAGCAATTGACTAGTATACCAAACTTGACCAAGCATCTCGAAACACATGGGAGAAATTAAAGGCCTTTGAAGAAGAATTTAAGTTGCTGCAAGATGATAATGAAATAGTAGCCGAAATTTACAATACCAGGCAAGGTAAGCATGAGAATGTACGAGCTTATAACTGAAGACTTGAAGAGTTACTTGTAAAGTTAGAAAAAGAACTGGCTGACGGTCTTAAGAAAAGGTGGCTCATTAAAGGTTTAATTTCACCATTAAGAAAAAAGATGAAGATAGTACCACCCTCTTCTTACATAGAAGCTTACAATCGGGTGATGGACATAGAAAGTAAAGACAAAATTTCCTTTCGTAGTAAAATGTAACGTCCGCATTTTTGTGAGCATCAAAGTTCGGAGGATTAGCCTATCAGTTGATCCTCATAGGATAGTGTTCAGTGATTAGAGGGTCCTGTGGGCATTAATGAGCTCTTCAGGTGGCAGTTGACAATGTTTACCTCTCTAGATTGTGGGTTTATTTTGTGGCTAAGCTATTCATAGGTTTCTCATTCCATTTTGAGGTACTTACTATTTATAGTAAGTGGGCTGAGTATTGGAGGCCAACCTTACTATTTTTAGTAAGGCATCTAGATGTGCAGTGGATGCAGTGCTCGATCTCCTGGTTCAAACGGAATGGAAAAATAATAAGTATTTTTGGAGTTATGTCATTTTAATTATTAATAAAGTAATACTTTATTAATAATTAATTATAAAGTGCATATTATAAAGTTATATTTTAACTTTATGTTGATGGGGCCACTTTATGACTTAAAAAGCCAATTAATAAAAGTACTTTATGTGGGCACCTAATTAATGCTTATTATAAAGTCAACATCAAAAAGCATTTAATGAATATTTAAAATGATTTAAAGCCTCAAAAGCGATTGACCTAATTGGAGAGGGTATATAAGGCACCAAAAAGCAAATAGAATTTATCATTGAACATTTTACACTTATGCTTTTGGAGAGCTCTTCTCTTGGAGAAGGTAAACCAGGGTTTCTGCCATTAACAACTTTGGAGAGCGTAGTTGCTTATAGTTTGAGCTTCCTGAGGGTGTACAATACCATCTTAAGGTTGCATTGTGGATTGGCTTCATCCAGGAGTCAACATTGGGCATCATTGGAGGATTTCTCAAGGGTTTCAAAGGATAAGCATTTGCAGATTTCAGAATTGTGATAATCTGATGTTTTCCAATTAAAGATTAGAAAGACTAGCATTAACAATCCCTCCCTATCACTCTCCCTACCTTCCCACACTTAGACAAAATTGAGGCCAAGAAGAAAACATTGAACCTTATCAAGACTATTTCTAATATCAACCAACAATCAGAAGGGAAGAATCACATCTTCTATCATTGGACAGGAACAATTATATCTGCATATTATATATCAAAACTTCATGACCGTAAATAACAATACATGTACATAGAATCACCAAATATCCATATTAAATAAATATCTCTGCATACTGGACAGCGGAGGAGAACTCAAGAATAAAAAAGGAAATCACATAGAATGTCATCGAATCTCATCAAATCATCCCACCATCGATCAAGGCAACCAGGGAAATACAATTCAAATCATCTGATCAGCATCAAAGCCAGCATACACCTTAATATATTATAACAGTGATCAATATGGGTGAAAGGTAGAGAATGAAGGACAACAATCAATAATGAAAATGACTGATTAAAGTTAATGAAGGAATATTACTATTATGAAGAATGGTGTTAAATTAATGGTTGTATTCAAAAGACATAGCTGTTCATTGAAGACATCACTCGAGATGGTATAAGAGAGATATAGACATTGGAATTGGAATAATAATCCAATCTTATCAGTCACAAGAGAAATAAGGTTTGTGATTTACATTCAATATCTTTGTGCTGCATTATATTATTTAATATCTAATTCAATAATATGATGAATATGAATGAGTAACTGTCTTACAATGAAAGTGCTGACAATTACATGAAATAAGCTATAACAGTGATATAATATCATGTGCCATAAATGTAATCTATTAGTCTCATAGGGGAAAGTCAGCATGAAATGCCTAAGAGGCCAATCATGGGTATATAGAGGCCTTTGTCACATGCTGGTACAAAAGGTACCCATAGTGCAAAGGATATTGATATAGTGGCCTTGGCTGCAAAGGGTGCAAAAGGCATCCCTAGTACCAAGAAATCTCATAGAGGCCTTGACTACAAGGGTACAAAAGGTACTCCTCGAGTCTAAGGATAGAGATAGAGGACCCATGATGGACAGTGGCAAGTGTCATCTCACCTCTCTCATATGAAGCTAATGATTATTACATGGAAAGTGATAGAGAATGGAAATGCATATCGATAGAGATTATGACATTAATGATAGAGAATGTGAAATATCATGATAGAGAATATGAAAGACATATTGATAGTGAACTTAAGAGGGAACAAGTAAATATATAATAATGATTATAAGATTAGTAATAGAAAATGTGTATTTTGGATAGAAGTTAGGAAATGTATAATTGATATTGATCATAGAAATTATAAAGGAAATCTTCTTATGTGATTTGAATATATCATATATCTATTGCTATAAATGAAATCAAGAGGGTTTAGTCTACTAATGTTCTCTTTTTGCAAGCTGAAATTTGTGAACAAGGTAGAGAAATTTTGATTTGTGACAAGGGGACATTACAAGAATATTGGTTGCATGAGGGTTTTGTTGATGATTGTTTTTAGACAAATCAACAATAGAGTAAAACACTAAGCTTCTCACTCTCTCTTGAATAAAGCTCTTCAAAGGCTAAGTTAAGTGATCCAATGAAGTAACTTCAAGGTTCCTGTTGGCACTCGTTTTGACCTGGAGGCTGAGCTTGTTTGTTGGAGGGTTTCTTCCTTCAAACCCTAGGTGTTCCTGTTCATCGGCAAGAGCTTGGTCTATCGGCGAAGGATATTGTGGTTCTGCCGACAATGTTGGTCATGCTGATGGGGGTAAGTCAAGTGTTCATCGGCAAGATTTGGTGTATTGGGCTAGCATTGTTTCGATCTGCCGATGTGAGGAGCTTGGCCGATGAAGAATCATCGGCGTGTGTTTGGCCGACGGAGGGATGAAGCCATGGTTCATCGGTGAGAGTTGTATTGTCGGCCTAGGTATTTTGAATTGTGCCGACGGTGGGAGGCTTGGCCGATGCGATGTCATTGGCGTAGGTCTCGCCGATGGAGGGGAGCATGGAGTGGTCATCAGTGTGAATGGTATCATCGGTAGAGGATGTTTTTGCTTGGCCGACGGTTGAGGGTCTCGCCGACAGAGGATGTGTGTATCGGGGTGAGCAGTATGGTCGGCCATGGAGTTTCTCGTTGCTCCGATGGGTAATGTCTCACCGAGGGAACGACTTGGCAATGTTTTGAATGGCCATCGGCGTAACCTTTGACATCGGCGTAGGTATTTTGTTGCTCGCTGATGGTTTTGGTCTCACCGACAGACAAGGAATGTGAAATGGCCATCGGCGTAACCTTTGACATCGGCGTAGGTATTTTGTTGTTGGCCGATGGTGTTGGTCACACCGACAGCGGAGTATGGAGTAGCGATCGGCGAGACAACTGGAGTCGGCAGGAGATTTTTGAGGAAGGCCGATGGTATAAGTTTGGCCGATGGGCTGTGGGCGAAGGCATGTGTGTCGAGCGCGGCAAAAGCGCTCAACACTTTGTTTGAATGCGGTTATGCTTTTAAAGCGCTGGAGTGATCTCTTCACCGTGAATGTGGGATTATTCCCTTGTATATTTTGAACCCGCGGTTGAACGTGTTTTGGCGGGAAATCTTTTTTGTATGCAGCGACGGTTTTTTTAGCAACAACGGGTGGTTGAGACCCTTAATGGCGAATGTGCTGGGGCATGGGCGAGTTGTTGCACAGTCAGGTACCAGATTTTTGACATGAAGACTTCCAAATAGTGGCGCGTGGCTCGAGGCCCCCCTTTTGTCTGCTGCATTAACATTTTCTGAGCGCCATTCCTTCTGAGGACTGTATCTGGCAGATTTTTTGTTATAATCATGTAATTAATTACTGTGGTACACTTTCTGGCTATTATAAGCAGACTGTGTTATCATTTTTCAGGTTGTTGAAAGTTGAAGATTTTTGGCTCTGTAATTCAAAACAAGTTGATCTGGTTGCTCTGTACAGCTAAACCTGTGAGTCTATGTATCTCTTGTTGTATGTTTTGGCATGAACCCACTGATTTCATGATTAATTTATATGAGAAATGCTATGTTAGCATGTGTTTTGTTAATTCTGTCTCCAGTATTGCATGTATCTTTCTTCTAAGTCTGGGTATTTAAGGAATGTTGAGACTCTAGAACATAGAATTCCTGTGTTGAATGTCTGATCTTTTAACTTCTACTCAAAGGTAGATTAAACTGTTTTCAGATTAAACATTGGGAAGGGTATACTGCAGTAGGGATGCCATAAGTAGAGATAACTTAACACTCTGTGTTGGGAGATATCTGTAAGGCAGGTATCACATATATCCCCCTGAAATCCAGTTTTAGCTGTTCATGCTGATCATTCATAGGTGTATGTCTATTGACTCCAGGCCCTGGATAGGCACCAATCTTGCTTTGTGTTTGTGTTACAACCATGTCTAGCTTTGCATCCAAACTCAAAATCATAATCAAACTCTAAAACAACCATTAGGACATTAGAATTAGTTTTAGGATCCTCAGTCCTCTGTCTACAACTGCAAATAGGCCCAAAGCTAGCCCCTTTGCTCTTATCTTTCAGTTTTGGTCTACTTACAGGAGGACTTATCTGCTTTCTGACAGCATCCCAATCCTTGTATGCGTATCTCATGGATGTTGAGTAGGGAATACCCCCCTAGGTCTTGCAGAGCCTGAAGAAGAAGAGGAGATAAAATATAGAGTCTATCTCCTACACTGTTGGCCCCTGGCCTAGAGATCCTGTTGATCACTGATGGCTACCTTGTAGGGAAATCTGGGAATAAGCATCCAGTCTGGGAAAAAACCAACAGTTCCTTTCTTATACTTCGTGATGGGTTAACTCAATGACTTGATGTGATATTGCTGATTATCACAAAGGGACTTACACAATTGTTCTAACAATTTGATTGTTTCACTAGTGGGAAGTAGGCACTTGGAATTTCTAAGTACTACAACTGTCAACGTATGATATAGCAATGAAGTTCTTAATCCTAATTCCTAATGATGATAAATAAAAAAGTGCAAAAGATGAAGGTTTAGGAAACTACTCTAATCTTAGATGTAAGAAACAATTACTGATTAGGTGAAATCAACCAACTTTGCTTTGCCAAGTTAAACAACTACACAACGTTGATGTAATCCTTTAGGATGATATAAGATGTTCAAATCACTTATGTTCTTGAATATTCAACAAACACAAATAATCAAAGTTAAGTTCACTTTGTTCAGACTAACCATACACTGCAACTTACAACCACAAATTACAAATGGTATGAACATGTAGATTCCACCAAGAAACAATAACAATCACTTCCACCAACTAACATAACACTTAAAAGAAAACTTAATCTAACTTAACATTCGCTTGAAGAAATGAAAACCATGCAACACTTTGAAACACAGAGAGAATCACCAAACAATGAGTCTTATATTATCTCAAAGAGCTCTTGCAACAATTTTTCAGAGTCTTCAACCTTACAAATGAGAGTAGAAGGAGCCCTTATATAGACTTCAAAATGCATGAATGGCCAAGATCAATTGGCAAAGCCAATGAACCGGATTATGCCACCTCAGTAGGTGGTTACAAAAAACTACTATTTTAGAATATAAAAGAGGGAACAAAGGCATGTTTTCCATGAAGATAAGGATGACACATCAAAAGCTTATGAGGAATCTCCATGTGAGTAACCATCACTCGTACTATGAAATTCAATGAATTTGGACACCACTTTCTTGACATCATCAAAAGGTACACTTGGCGTATTCCTAATGGTTCCTTCTACTTCAAGTACATCAACTGCATAAACACCAAGTGTCTTTTCCCAATCAGCCATTTGAGCCTTGTGGAACTTAGGATCTTCAGATATATATATCTTGGTTGACGGATCTGCCATCCATGTATTCCTTGGAATTAGCCTCAAAGGTATGTTGTACAGTTGTAGGATAGATGAACACTGTCTTTCAATTCAGAATATTGAAGATGTCATGAATAGCTTCTCTTTGTAGATAAGCTAGAACAGTTCCATCCTTAGCCACAATTCACCTTACTTCTCCATCATAACGTTGAGCACATTCCAATACCAATTTAGTGCTAGGTAAGGCAGGCGGGAAACAAGCTGCTTGTATGATTCCACTCTTAGCAATGGCCTTGATGTCTTCATTCCTTGTAGGTGCAAGCAAGAAATCCTTTATCTCTTCTAGGTTGACATGTCCCATGTTGGTGTCTCCCACATCTTCCAATGCGTCTCCAGCTTGGACTCCGGTAGATTTGACTTGGCATCCATCTTGATCATTACTTGATGCTCTTGCAGTCATTCCCATTGACCTATAAGATGAATATACCTCTATTAGAGACTTCAAATGATAAAATTACCCTCATAAGACTAATTTTTACATGATGAAGCTATGAAAATCTAAAGATTTGAGCAAGCAAAAGGCAATTTTATGAATTAAAAGCAGCTGAAACATACCTGTTGATGATTGTTTTTCGACAAGTCAACAATAGAGTAAAATACAGAGTATCTAACTCTCTCTTGAGCAAAGCCTCTCAAATGCTGAACAAAGTGATCAAACAAGATGACTCCAAGGTTCCTGTTTATAATTTTATGAGGGATAACTCAGTGACTTAGTATGATTATGCTGGTAAACACAAAGGGACTTACGCAATTGTTCGACAAGTTGTTGATTCAATGAAAGAGGTAGACACCGAAATATCTAAGTACTACAATCTATGACATATGATATGGCAATGAAGTTTGATAAAAGAAAAGGTAAAAGATGTAAGGTATAGTGAAAACTAATCTAATCCCAGATGCAAGGATAATTACTGTTCAAGTGAAATCAAACCAAATCTTGCGTCGCCAAGTCAGACAACTACAAAAGATTGATGCAATCTTCTAAGGTTATACAAGATATTTAAATCACTTATGCTCATGAAAGATTCAACAAACATAGAGATCAAAGTTAAGCTCTATTTTGTTCAGACCAACCATACGTTGTAATTTGCAAGCCACAAGCTACAAATGGTGTGAACATAAAGATTTCACCACAAACAATAATGAAGCCTTCCACCAACTAACATATACTTAAAGGAAACTTAATCTAATCTTAATACTCGCTTGAAGAAATCCAAACCATGCAACACTTAAAAACATATATAGAATCACCAAAACAATGAGTCTTATATTATTTCAGCGAGCTCTTGCAACAATTCCAGAGTCTTCAATCATACAAATGAGAGCAAAAGGAGCCCTTTTATAGACCTCAAAAATATATGAAAGGTCAAGATCGATCGGTAAAGCCAATGGACCAGATCATGCCACATCACAAGTAGTTATAACAAACTCCTATCTTTATTAAATGAAAGAGGCTATCTTTAGTACATGAAAGAGGCAATGAAGGCACGCTTCCCAAGAAGATAAGGATGCCACATCATATCCCTTTCACATGATAGTGCTATGAGATGTAATGAACCTAGACACAACTTGAGCAACATCTCCCATTGGTACACTTGTCGCAGCATTAATGGATCCTTCTACTGTTGTCACATCTGACTCATAGATGCCAAGTGTTTTCTCCCAATCAGCTATCCAAGATTTGTTTGCTCCAAGATGAAATGCAAGTGTGAATATATTATCCAGCTGTCCTTCATCAATCCCATCATCTTGAAAATAAAATGCCTTGACCTACTGCTTCATGTTCTCAATGGTGATTTCCCCATAAGGATTACATATTGTTGTCAATGCAGTGTGTACATGATTTTGTGTCCTTCGAAGAACACTTCTTATTCTAGACATATCCACTTCAATTTTATCAATTATCTGCCCCTTGTTGTGAAAAGAGAAATACCAAGTAGTGAAGTCATGTGGAGTATTTTGATCAACCACCTTATCTCGAACTAGATCTTCCATTGGAGTTTCCATCAAACTCTTGAGCTGTGGCATGTATTGCTCCTTGATAGGCTTGAACTCAACACATATCTTTAACAGAGCCTGAACTCTATCCTTGAGATTAATGACTCTATCATAAACTTACATAATCTCTTCAAGATAAGTATATGCTTTCTCTTCTGTCTTTTCTATCCATCCCTTCATTATCTGAGATGAAGTTTTCATATTTTCAACTTGAGACACTGTTTCTTGTGGAAGAATGGATGAAGGTATTGGAGTGGCTTCCTTCTGCTGGATAGGTTGCATGACTTGTTGAATGTAGTGCTTTAGTGTATTAAAGTCTTGTTCCACCTTTAGTTTAGCTTCTCTTTCTTGTTTTAACATGATTTTCACACTATTCACTGATTCTTGAAGTTCCTCCTCTATCTGTTCCCCTGTGATTGGGCCTATGCCAATAGTGGTCACATTGTAATCTTTGGGTGCCATGTCTTCTAAATCCTTTTCAACTCTAGGAACAGCTACATGTACCTCTCTATTTCCAGAAGGATCTTGAGTAATTTTTGAAAAGATAGTTGCTTTCTTCTTTTGATTACTCTTCTGTGCATTTACAAGCAATTCTTCTACCGGAGTAGGCTGATATGTTTCTATGATTGTACTTTCTTCAATTCTTTGCCTCAACCAAGGTGGAAATGCAGAAAGATCCTATTATCTTTGTACTTGATTATGTTGTACACGTGCTGCCTCTTGATCAAATTCTACTTGACCTTCTATTTCTTGATCAGCAACATCATCTTCCTCTATTTCAACAGTTGGACTTGAATGAATTTCTTCGGATGGAATCAACACAGTTTCTTCTATTACTTCAATTTCTTGTATTGGATTATGAGTATTTGAAGTACCTCCCTATAGACTAGATGAAGTATATTGGTTATTCTTCTTCTTAGGTCTTTGACTTGATTCTCCTTGATCCTAACTAAGTCTTTTCCTTTTTCTAGCTGGATTATCACTTTGATCACTTCCACTATGTTGGAGTCCACTATGTGCACTATGTTGTCCTGACTCTTTGTCATCCATCTTGGTGTATGTAAGAACTTTCCCTTCTTCACTCATCTCTTGTAGCAGTTGAGTTATGCATGCTTGTGTCATGGCTAGGGCTAGCTCCATCAATTCCTCTTCAGATACATCCCTTTTTGACCAATCAACTGTATAATGCAAATCCTTTATCTTTTCCAATTCATCTATCAACATGGTATCATCCTCTATGAACTGATCCGAGATTCTGAATACTTTAGAAGCTCTAACTAGATCCCATGTAAGCCGTGAGCAATGGAGTGTTCGAAGATCATCTTCATCTTTTGCATTGGCCCAATGGTCTCCTAACTGCATGACATGCTTGTACTCCCGGTTGTATTAGCAAACTTTAAAAGGATCAAAATTAAGCCTCTTGGTGCCATGAGTTTGTAAATGGTATGCCTGAAGCTCTGTCTCAGAATATTCAGCTGCTGCTAATGATGGACACTCCAGATTCTGCCCAAGAAGAAGTGGAAACTGGATCCCTCCTTTCTTCAACTTTTGCAGCCTGATGAGTTCCAAGAGTTGCCTTGAGACTTCTAACATCACCATCCTGTTGGTGGCATATCTTGGTAACCTGTATGGATAAGAGGTAAAACCTTGAATTCTTATGTATGTGTACCTTTCATGCTGAGTATACCAATATCCATATGCTTCAATGAACTCTCTTGCTGCATTTGATAATCTTTTGTGGAACTCTCCTCTTAATTTCTTCAATACGAACATAGCAAATGCATCATTAAACCTTGTATAATGATTGATATTTTTAAGATGTAATTGAGGATAACACTGATGCGACAAGTACTTATTAGGTCCAATTCCAACTTCTCCTTTTCTAGTCAGACCTGAATAAACTTCATTCCTTGCTAGAAGGTACACCACATAAGAACTCATATGGAATGATTTGGTCTTTGAAAAATTGATGAGTTGTTCATGCATACTTTGATTGATAAGCCCACCCCAATCAATCATCTTCCCTTTGAGGACCAACTTGATGAAAGAGTACATCCATGATTGAAAGGTTGTGGATTGTGGCATTCCTGTCACTCTGTTGAGGAACATGATCAAGTATCCGATTTCAGGATGAAAGTCTGACTTATGAAATTGTGGAGGATTATTTGTATTGAATTTTATGGATGGATTGGCCATCCAGTCCCTCTTTATTTCCTGCAACCTCTTCTTTGAATCAGCGTCATATTCTTGTTGGCCTTGATGTACAGAAATGCTAATCATCCTATCCTTAGTTGGAATGTTGAAGGTGTCTCCAATTGCCTCCTTTTGCAAATAAGCTAACACTATTCCATCCTTGGCCACAATTTGCCTATTATCCACATCATACTTTTTAACACATTCTATGATCATTTCTGAACAAGGTAGAGCTGGTGGAAAACAAGCAGCTTCAATAGCTCCACTCCTCATGATGGCTCTAGCAAGACTACCCCCAGTGGGTTCCTCGAGCACGGACTTGATATCTTCTAGATTGTTGTTGCCCATGTTCATGTCTCTGACGTTTGTCCATCTTGAAACGAGCTTTGATTCCGGAACTTTGCCCTTAGTATCCATGCGGATCCTTGCTTGTCTCTCCTTCGAAGTCATTGCCATGATCCTACAAACTGGACATGAATAAGTAACCTCAAATATAAATGATCAACAACCTACTTTAGCATTTATACTTCTGATTTCTATCCTTCTAGGAAGATCAGGTCATCTAGATTCAAGAATTTCATCATAAACATGCTCATCTTCTTAACATCTAAACAATTTTCAATGCACCTATTTAAAATAAAAGAAAAATCAGATTAGTTATGCTCAGATCAAACTTACCAAATAAGCTGACTTTAGATGGGAATTTTCAAGATTTGATCAAACTCCAACTCAATTTTGACAAAATCAGATTTGCACTTTTATGAGAATTACCTTATTTCTGCTCCCCAGAGTGAATTCGCTCCTTAATGATGATGAAAATGAGAGCAACAACAGCTATAAATACCAAATTTGCATTAAAATTTGTCTAACTGCCTAGGCCGACCATATTAAATGAAGTGCAAAATCATTTAATTTAATTTCTCTTTATTCAATGTAATGCGAATTTTGATGGAATTATATCTGCATTTAGAAAATCTTAAAGAACAACAAGGGTGCAGCAGACGAGCATTATAATTCCTCCTTCGTTGGGAGCATCAGATACGACCTTTGAATTTCCTTTAATTGGTGCACTGGATGATGATGTTAGGATCTTCTTGCTATTAGTGCATTAGATGAGGTGTTTGAGTTCCTCATCATGAGAGCATTGCACTGAGATTTGAGTTTCTTCAAATATTTAAAACCCCTTATTTACCTTTTCGCGAATTAGATTATAAGTTTGAATTCCTCTCTTGAAATATATAACAATCTCTTTGTGGTGCAACAGATCCAAAATCTAAATCCCCTTGTCTCCATCATTATAACAACTTCCCCTTTTGGCGCAACAAATAGCAAAAATCAGATCTTTTTGAAATGGATCACAAACCAATCAGCCACCTTTTATATGTATGGCGCATTAGATCAAAAGTTTGTAGCCTCTTCCCATATGTGGCGCATCACTTGAAGTATTTGGGATCTCCTTCAAAAATCAACACAGTCATACTTCAAAAAAAAAACTCTCATTTATGGCTAGCACATTGGTTATGGTGCAGGAGATCTACTTCTTGAAATCTGGTTGATGATTATCAAATAATTGACTTAGACTCCTTCTAGGGATGGCACTTTAGTTTGGAAGTTTGAGTTCTCATCTTGGTTGAAACATCTCTAAAAACTCTTTCCTTCTTAAGCTGGCACATTGGATGGAGATAGTGAGCTCCAGTAGATTGCTGGCTGCCAGACTTTAAAATTCTGCTTACATTTTACATTGATCCCTGCCTTGAGGTATTACATAGGTAAATGGCAGAATGCTGGATGATATTCACATAGAGCAAAGGCTCTTAAATAGGTTACAAGTAATTACAAAGAAAGCAAGTTTCTATATTTAGAAACTGCCAAAGACTGCCAAAGATCGACACACGATCTTGTCATAATTACATACCGTTACAAGAAACTGACCATTAACTAAAAATAGGAGATTCTAAGTATAAAAGAATATCTTAATACCCTCCCTTAATGGTCAACCTATTCACTACACCAAGAGACCCCCTAAATTTTACAAACTTGTCAGGACTAAGGGACTTGGTGAGAATATCAGCTGTCTGATCCTCAGTCGAAACATACAGCAACTGAATTGAACCGTCTTCAACCAATGATCTGATGAAGTGACAATGCATCTCTACATGCTTGGTTCTTTCATGGAAGACCGGATTCTTGGCAAGTTTGAGAACTCCCTGATTGTCACAAAATAGGGGAGTCAGACCTGCTTGAGATAGTCGCATATCTGCAAGCATTCGGTGAAGCCAAACTGCCTCACAAGCTACCTTCACTGCACCTCAATACTCAGCTTCTGTGGAGGAGAGTGCTACAGCCTGCTACTTCTTACTGGTCCATGTGACGGCACTGGATCCCAAACTGAACACAAACCCAGAAGTTGATTTTCTATCATCAATTGAACCTGCCCAATCTGAATCTGTGAAGCCTCTAAGGCTGGGATCAAAATTCCTTGTGTAAAGAATTCCAAAGTCAGAAGTGCCTTTCACGTACCGCAGCACATGCTTAGCCGCTACCCAATGAACAGCCCTAGAAGCTGTCAAAAATCGTGAAATGTAGCTGACTGCAAAACTGATGTCAAGTCAAGTAGCAGTCAGGTAGATAAGACTGCCTACTAGCTATCTAAATAGAGACTCATCAACCACTGGTGAGGCAGACTTAGCGGATAGCTTAAGTCCTTTTTCCATCGGGGTGGAGGCTGGTTTGCAGTCCTGCATGCGGAACCTATCCAGAAGACTGCGAGCATACTCGACTGAGAGATGAAGATGCTGTTCTGAGTTTGCCAAACCTCAACACCTAGACAATAGTGTGAAAGTCCCAAATCTGTCATATCAAAGGATTTGCACAGGTCCTGTTTGATCTTATCGATCAGGTGTGCCGAGCTACCAGTAATGAGCAAGTCATCCACATAGACAACGAGCAACAATATATCATTACTAGTATGTTTGATGTACAAATTAGGATCAGATGGACTCTGCTTAAAGCCATGATCTGTGAGGTACTTGTCGATTTTGATGTACCATGCTCTTGGAGCCTACTTCAAGCCATAAAGTGCTTTGACCAGTCTACAGACTTTCTGTTCTTGTCCGGCAACCTTGAAACCAGGAGGCTGCGTCATATAGACTTCTTCCTGCAACTCACCATTGAGAAAGGTACTTTTGACGTCCATCTGATGGACTTTCCATCCAAACTAGGCTGCTAAGGCAAGGACGAGCCATATGGTACTCATCTTGGCTGTAGGAGCAAAAGTCTCCTCATAGTCGATGCCTTCTTTCTGTGAGAAACCTCGAGCAACAAGCCGTGCTTTGTATTTGTCTAGGGTTCTGTCAGCCTTGTACTTAACTTTATACACCCATTTGCAGCTAATGGGTTTCTTCCTTGGAGGAAGGTCTGAAAGGACCTAGGTGTGGTTCTTCTGAAGGCTCTGGAGTTCTGATTCCATCGCCGTATCCCACTCTGGAATACCTTTAGCCTCTGAATAAGTCTGAGGCTCATAGACACTGTGCAGGTTGGCCATGAGAGCAATGTTTACTGTATGCTGTTGTTTGCTCTTATTCCGGGAGGATCTACCCTCAACAAGTTCATCATCATGAAGATAGGCAATCGTCTGAGACCACCATTTGGGGCGACGGGTAGATGGGCCAACGTCAGGTTCAGCAGGAGGTTCTGGAATAGGTGCAAAAGGTAGAACAAGTGCATCATGTAGAACATGTGCATCAGGAGGATACTCAGGATCATCCTCAAGGATGTCAAGCTAAGAATCATCAGAATTTGAAGAATTATCAGCATCCCTCCCATAAGGTGGACCTAATGGAAGACGGACACCCAAGTCAGGAGCCTTCAAAGGCTGATCTTTAGATTGCTGCACAGAAGAGGGAGAGAAGAAGGGTCCCCGCTCTTCATCAAAAACCACATCACGACTGAAGATGAGACTGTTTGTCTCAATGTCAATGAGCCGATAGGCCTTGTGGTTATCACTGTATCCTGTGAACATTAATTTTTGACTCTTGGAGTCCAGTTTAGAGTGCTTGGCATTGGGAATCCAAACATAGGCAAGAGAGCCAAAAATTTTCAGATGACTGACCCGCGGCTTGCGGCCAGTCCAGACTTCTTTTGGAGTTTTATCCTTAACTGCATAGGTCAAAGACCGGTTAAGAAGGTAAACTGTAGTGAAAATTGCTTCTACCAAAAATTTCTTAGGAACACATTGTGCTCCATCATGGAATGGGCTAACTCAGTTATAGTGCGGTTGTGCCACTCTACAACACTATTCTGATGAGGAGTGTAGGGTGTGGTCAATTGGCGTTTAATGCCATGTGTATCACAGAAGTTGGAGAATGCATTTGAACAAAATTTCCCCCCATTATCTGACCTAAGAGTTACAATGGAACAACTAGACTCTTTTTCTACTAAGGCCTTACACTTCTGAAAAACTGAAAACACATCTGATTTTTGTCTAAGAAAGTAAACCCACATTTTCCTACTAAAATCATCAACAAACAGAAAAAGTATTTGCATCCAGTAACTGAAAGAGTATTCATAGGGCCACAAACATCAACATGAACCAACCGAAGTACATTGGATGCGCGCCAGGAGTCGCCAGTTGGGAATGGCGTGCGGTGTTGTTTCCTAGCTTGACACAATTCGCAGACACCGAAGTTCTGAGCTTGAATCTCAGGGAGCCCATCTACCAGGTGCTGTCGGGAGAGCTGAGACAGGTAGTGCACATTCAAGTGCCCATATCGCTGATGCCAGAGACTGGTAACCGAAGAGTGTCGAGCTGCTAGGGCTGATTCAAAAGGACCGTCCGAATCCACAAGTTGATAAAGACGATGGTCCTCAATGCCAATAGCTACAGTGCATTTGGTTTCCCGGTCGATGATCGAGCACTTGTGAGCACTGAACACCACATCAAGTTATGGAGAGTGTTTCATGATCTAGCTGACTGAAAGCAAGTTAAGTTCCATACCAGGAACATAATATACATTGAGGAATATGATTTTCCTCCCACCAGACTGAAGCTGAACAGTGTCCTTACCAGTAATTGTGTACACTTCTCCACCACCGAAGACCACTAAATCACTGAAAGGGGAGAGTTCTGTAAACCAGTCATGACAATGAGTGAAGTGACGTGAAGCACATGAGTCAATGTACCAAGCAAAGGATTTTGCATGTTCTGCAGGTCTTTTAGCCATGAAGGCATAAAACGCAGACTCCTTCTGCTCAGTGTGCTCCACACTATTGGCCTTCTACTGAGACCCTCCATGCTTCTTCTATTCAAAAGTGATACATGCGCAATAATCTTTCTTGATGTGTCCAAACTTGTGATAGTAGTTACACTGAATGTTCTTCTTCTTACCGCTGTCCTGAGATGGCGCTGGCTGACTCTACTGTGGAGGCTGATTTTTGCCTTTATTCTGAGCCTGAAACTTGGCTGCAAAAGCCTGCTCTAAAGAGGACGAAGAAGCACTACTACCAAACTGTTGTTTCCAGCGATCCTGCTGCAAGAGGATAGTACAGAGTTCTGGAAACTTTAGATCAACATTAGCTGATGTAATGTTGAGAGTCTCAATGAAATGTTCATACGACTTAGGTAGACTTTTCAAAGTGATCACAACCAGGTCTTCTTCCTCCATTTTTCGACCAATAGCCTCCAGCTGATCTCTGATCTCCTGGATCTTGTTCAGGTGCATCTGCAAAGATGTCTTCTCATCCATCATGATAGAAAACAGTATATTTTTCAGGAAGAATGCACGGCTCTTGTCAGAGGTTTCATGCAAACCCTTCAAATGGTCCCAAATCTCCTTTGCTGTCTTTCCAGCTGGAATCTGAGGTAGCTGATCATCTGTGACTGATAGCTTACTGAGCATGACTGCTTCACGGGTTTGTTTGTCAAACTTATCCTAGCCTTTACCCGCCATTGCTGAACGAGTGGTAGTGCCTAGAATGATCTAAGCGAGGCAGCGATATTCAAAGATGGTTATCATTCGCTGCTTCCAAGTGTTGTACTTGCAGCCGTTGAATCGCTGACTGCCTTCCAACATAATATTGGACAAGCTCGCCATTCCACACGCTTTTCGAGGCACAAAAAATGACGAACAGAAGTGGATGCGAATTGAAATTCCAGACAGAACACTGCAGGTAGGCCGAACAGAACTGAACAGGCACAAATTTTAGAACAGGTACGCTGCACAAAAATGGTGCACAGAAAACGATGCACCAAAAAAAAAGGGACAAAGACCCAGAAATCTGCTCAAAAAACCCACTAGGAATATGTCTTCAAAAAAATTTTCGTCAAATTTTTGAGGGTCAAAACCCTAGACAAAAAAATTTCGTGCCCTAGGCATTCAGAAAGTTCAGAAAACTAGAAAAAAATTTGGACGAAGACCCAGAAATCTACTCGAAAAACCCACTAGGAATATTTCTTCGAAAAAAATTTCATCAAAATTTTGAGGGTCAAAACCCTAGACCAAAAATTTTCGTGCCCTAGGCACTCAGTAGATTCAAAAAACAGGAAGACTGCAGAAAAAAAAATCCGGCCTCACCAAAAAAAACAAGAACCAACCAAAGAGCCCAAAACAAATTCGAAATTTCGAAAAAAACTTGAATAATTTCGAATGAAATTATGTTTTCGAAGTCGAAGCAAGCTCTGATACCATATTACACAAGTAAATGGCGGAATGTTGGATGATATTCACATAGAGCAAAGGCTCTTAAATAGGTTACAAGTAATTACAAAGAAAGCAAGTTTCTATATTTAGAAACTGCCAAAGACTGCCAGAGATCGACACACGATCTTGTCATAATTACATACCGTTACAAGAAACTGACCATTAACTAAAAATAGGAGATTCTAAGTATAAAAGAATATCTTAATAGAGGTGGCGCTTCAGATAAAATTTTTGAGTCCTGATCTGATCTTCAATCTAGTTTAATTTACCCCTTATTTATTTTAGATCTTCTTGCAGTGCATTGGATGAGGGTTAGAGTTTCTTCTTAAAAGACTATACAAATTAATTTCCCCTCTTACCCTTTTGGCGCAGCAGATTGAATTTCTAAATCTTCTTGATTGAAAGATGTCTTCCTCTATAAGGCTTGCGCAATGGTTAGAGTTTATGATTTCTCCTAAAACACTTCAACAACCTTAAATCTAACTTCATCCAAAAGGTATAGCATGGGATAGGACCTTGATCTTTACTTTGAAATTTCTTCTATCAGCCCTTTTGACCTAGGCGCAGTAGTTCAGGGATTTGTTCTTCCATTGAAAGTTTGCCTTGAAAATGTCAAGAACTAGCGCATTGGTTGGGGTTTCTTAAATCTTCTTGATCCAAGGATGCCTTACTCAAACAAACTCCTTTATGAGGCTGGTGTAGCAGATAGGAGATCTGAATCCTCATCAAAATTGCACTTGAAACTTGAAACTCTCATGGGCGCATTGGATTAAGATCATAAGTCCTGATGTATCACTCAAAGGCTTACCTTATCCTCCCAATCACAAACCTTAATATTTGTTTGAAGAATGTATTGTAACCTTTAGCGCAGTAGATCAAAGATTTAAATCCTCTTTAAACTTCATATTTACAAACAAGATCAGCCTTCTCCACCTTCATCAAAAGCGCATTAGATAAGATTTTAGTTGTTCACTTGGAGGATGTCCTAAAAAAACTTGATTTGGTCTTTGTCTTATGATGGCGCAGCAGATAAGGATTTCATTTTCTTCCTTAAAACTACTTCTCACTCCTTGTCGCATTAGCTGGCCTTTTGCCTTGGGCACATTGAATAGGATTTTTGAATCCTCTAGCCTCTTAAATTTCGTGCTTGAACACCCTCATCTCTTGGCACACTAGATGCCTATTTTGATCTCTCTTCTTCTTAATAGCGCATTAGTTCATGATTTGGAATCCTCTTGCCACATTTCTTCAAGACAAGTATATTTTCCTCCTTGGGTGCAATGGTCTAGGCGCAAGAGATCATCATTTTGTTCTCTGACTGAAAAGCACATTTCACCAAGATTTTGCGCCACTCTTACATCCTGTCGCACTAGATCAAGATTTTGGATCCTCTAGAGCAGTTAGTCACTTTTCAGGGTCTCTCAGGGTAAAGGTCTATTGAAAAATATATTTAAGTATTTAAGTATAAGTATAGGTCTATTGAATTTCTTATACTTTAAATATTTTTCAATATACCTTTCAAGATGTTTGAGATAGGTCTCGAATCCACCGGATTTAACATGTAGAATCTAGAATTTGGAGGATCCACTAGATTTCAGACTTAGTCAATTTTTCAGGATTTTAGGATTTCAGGCTACCAGACTTAGTCATTTTCAGGATCTCAAACATCAGGATTAATCTCAATGTTCATTATTTGGATGGAATTTGATCAAGAGTCTTCATCACTGCAAGTTCATGTTCCAGATGAGACCTCCAATTATAAAGCAAAACCTTCTAGGAGAGAGACTTCTTGTTAGATTGGCAGAGGAAAACGAACCTAAGACATCATCCAGAACTAAATGCAAAGCATCAGAACTCAAAAAAAAGGGGGTCCCCATTTGCAATGGGGTGATGTGTGATTTGGTCACAACAATACCTTTCAATAATTTTCAGACTTAGAATAAAGCAAATTTCTGTAAACAATGATGAAATATCAGCCCTAGATGACAAAAATCAGACTTCAAAGTTGCAGATCTGCTATAAGAAATGCTGCTCTTCCTTCCAAAAAATTTGCTCCAAATGATAATTGCACAATGAATGATGATAAAATGAGGTGGGCGCTTGGGTTTATATATACAGTTTACCTAGTTTAATGTGTAGGTTGGCTAGGTAGGTCAGCCAATTTTGAAGGCATTTATTATTTTTTCTAAAATTTTAAATTTGAAACTATTTAGGCACCAAAATTGAAGTATGGAGGCATGAAATCGCACCTTATCTAGAAGGCTATCCCTTGTTCAAACTAGGTGCATATTTGATGACAAAAGGGTACAAAGGTGCGCCTTACCTCTTCAATAGTTGCTTACCTCAAAAATGATCGATTCCTTGAAAACCTTCCATAATGTTAGGCGCTGATTTGAGGTAGAACAAATTGGAAATTACGCCTAACTCTCCCCAAGATACTTATTTCATCTTCATGCATCCAAACACTTATAAGGCTTCAATATGTGCTCCAACACTTAACTCCTTGAAGTAGCTTGATGAATGCCTCAAACTCGCCTCTCCAACCCTCTCATAAACAAAGCGTACATGCAAGTCCCCTTAAGTGATAGAGTGCGCCCAACCTACTTGATGAATTCTTGACGCATACATGTGATAATCTCCTTAGGCACATATAGATGATCATTTGAATGTGAGTTAGAGCCCAAACTTCTCAAGGACCTCCTAGGCGCATCTAATGGCAAAAAACAACAAGAAATGGCGCCCAAACTACTTGAAAAGATATTCATTAGCCCTTAAGGTGCACTTAGATGATGTTCAAGAAGTGATAAGGCACCTTGACTTGAATAGTTGCTTACTTCCAATTTTCATGATTTTCGTGACTTGTATAGGTCCTTAAGAACTTATCTAACTCCATTAGCTTCAAGATTAATTGATTCAAACATGATTTCATCCTAGGCGCTCAAAATGAACTCCTTGATGGTGAAGTGCACCTCAACTTCTTGAATTGATCGAAGAGCTTCCAACATGAAAATGCCCCTAGAGTCTTTGGTGATTTACGTATGTATTGTGATGATATCCAATCAAGTCATTGTTGCTTGAAGACTCTCTTACTCCAAGGTGATTTCAAAACTTCAATGTCTTTACCTTTTTATCTTGTAGGCGCATATTGATGATGATTTGGACATAAATTGGCGCCTAGGCTAGAAATAGTCTCCCTTCACTCACTTCAACCTTCAATCATTGTAATTATCCTTGGATGACTTCATCAAGACCCAAAACCTCAAAAATTGTAGATTTAGATTGATTTCTCTCTCCAGGTGCATATGTAAGGTCATTCTGCTAGGATGTAGTGCCTAGATTAAATATCCTCAATTTGATATGCTTGATCAACTTTGGGGTCACAATAGATTGCCTTTTAGCAATCAAATAAGTTTAATTACTTGTTTTGTCTTTGCAATAAATGACTCTTCAATTAGGAGCTAGATTCTAGGCCTCACCACCTTCAATCTCCAAGGCGCCAAAATTAGGTGATTTCGATGAGAAAATGCGACTCATCTTCTAGATGTTCAATCCCCTCCCAAGGCGCTCATACAAGGTCATTTCAACATAAAAATGCGCCTTTATGAGGGAACTTCCTACTTCAAGGTATCATCAAGAATTTAAGCTTCTTAGCCCCCCTTCCTAAGGCACAAATGTGAGGTCACTTTGATGGAAAGATGCGCCTAAGGTTTAAACTATCCAATCTCTTCTCAAGGTGCCAATATGAGGTGATAAACATGTAGAAATGCACCTTGGCTTAAAAGTGGTTGAATGAGTTAACTTTAGGTACTTAGAAAACATCTTAAAGTCTTCATCTTCCAAGGGGCCCTTACTTGACTAGTTGGATCACCTCCTCACTGAAGGCGCACTTTTAGGGTGCTGTAGATGACAATAGGCACCTAGATCCTCTTAGCTATTTTCTCTGTAGATTTTCACTCATTAAGGCATGTTGAGTTCAAAACATCATTCTCACATACAGATCCTCTCAATTCTACCTAAGGATGCTCTATACCACCTTCGCAGGCTTATTGACTGGCTAACTTTGAGATGACACTAACAACTAACCTAAAATGACTAACTCAATGAAAAAAACTAGGGGGTCCCCATTTGTAATGGGGCGATGTGTGATTTGGTCACAATAGGTTTCTTTGCAAATTTGTGTGTTTTCAAAATATTGATTGCAAGAGGGTTTGCTTCCAACAATTCCTCCTCTCTTCACAGTAGTGATTCTGGTGTATTAGTGCACCCATTCTTGGCTAAGTTTTCTTGTGGGATGGCACTCTTCATAGCAGCATTTTAGCTATTCTTCTTGGAGTCATTCCCTATGCAGATCGGCCTCTTTCATGTTGCTTATATCATCCATATTTCACAAGGATTTTGAAGATATATTTTTTTGATTTCCAGGTATATGTTGCATGTTGGATTTATGCATGTATATGATTTGTAACAACAACATATGTGTCTTGTAAACAGCTAGAAACTCATATCAAAATAATATCATTTGCTTTAATAGATTTTCTTATGTATCGGTTCCATTTCGTTGAAAATCTATATCGTTTTAATTGCATGTTTGCATGTTGCAATATTACATTATGATGAAATGGAACATAAGTAAAAACTAAAACCTAGATCAGATTTGAAGCATTTTTCCTAGTCCAGGATATTACATAAAAGAAAAATAGAGAAAGATGGTAGTTCAGATGACGACAGTGATAGTGAGTCAGGAACAGTACAAGCACTACGGAGGGACATGCTCCAGATGATGAAAGAATTGAAGACAAAGAAAAAAACTAGCAAAGAATCCAGTGAACTATGGTGTACTGAGTGCAAAAGTGAAGGTCATACCAAAAGTAATTGTCCTAGAAAATTGTTTTGCGAGATTTGTCAGGTTATGGGTCATTCGATAAAAGAGTGCCCATATAACTTGAAGACTAGGAGGACACAAGTACTCTTTACATAGGGAGAGCAGTCCCCTCCATCAAATCCATAGAATGCATCTTCAGGTGGTTATCGAAATCAAAGAGGAGGAGGTCGAAGTCAAATACAATACGATGCAAAGGACGACCGATGATCCAATGTTGACAATGCAACGAATGGGGGCACTTTGCTAGAGAATGCCAAAACAACCGGAATAAATTAAGCATGCTATGTAAATGGTGTGGACTGGGTGACCACGAAGATAACAACTGCCTGAAACAGAAGGTTAGTATTAATCATATTGACATAGAAGATGAGGAGGAAGCAATTCTTGCCATCACTCGAGCACAAATGAAGAAGCGAGTTACCTTGACCGTCGTATGGAGAAGGAAAGAATTTGAGAAGCACAGATGGAAGTTGAAAAGGCCATGGAAAATGAATGGAGGCACTCTAATGAGAAAACAAGCACGTCTATGTGGCTGGAGTCTGATAAAAGTATTGCCAATTAAGTTCTACAGACTACTGTGCCAATCAAAATGGTAGACCTTTTGCAAAACATGCCACAACTAAGGGTAGCAATAGCTAATGCGGTGGACAAAGAACAACGGAGTGAGAAGAACAACAAAACAAATGATGACGACATCATAGTAGAACCGCCACCACAAGGCGAACAAGTTATCAATTCGATGTTGTTGTCCATCGACGTGGGGAATCAACTAGCAATCGTCCACATGGAGATCCTTGGAAATACTTTGACAAATACAATTGTGGATGGAGGCTAGGGTAAACGTACTCTCAGAGGATACCTGGAGGAGTCTTGGGAAACCCACCTTATGGCCACACAACTTCTAGTTGGTGGGAGTCGACCAGCATGGAATCAAAGCGCTGGGAGTGCTAATGGCTCAAAAGGTAAGGATCGGCACTCAACAATTTTTATTGAATTTTGTAGTCATTATAGAATACAATGCAACGTATGATGCATTACTTGGCCAAGGGTGGCTAATAGCTGCCAAGGCTGACCACAACTAGAAGAAAAACACCTTGTCAATAGAAAACAAAGGCAAGAAGTTTGTCATTGACCTTAGAACTCAAACCATCAGCGTAGGAATGGAATTTGATTCTGATTCAGACGGAGGTGAGACATCGGTCGAGGAAAAAAGAGGGCCTATGGAGCCCGATGATGGAGTATTGAAACTACAAGAGTGTTCAGAAGAGGAGACAAATTCATTCAGTGGGTTGTTTCATTGGCAGATGGAAGATTACGAATTTTTTTAGCCTGAATACAATATAATCCAAATAAAGTTGGCGAGAGTTCTCGGCCGATGAGTGAAACACTGGGCAACTCTCGACCAACGAGTGAAGCAATCGGCAATTCTCGGTTGATGAGTAAAACACTCGGCAAGAAAGAATCTCTGTCGATGAGTCACAAACTTGAGGAAGATAATAACCAGCCGAGAGTAACTCATACCTTTCCAGCAACATATGAGGAGTACAAGGAAAGGAACATTGAAATAGATAGTATGTCGACACACAAACTTGAACCTGAAAAAATCATTATGTATGAAGAATCTTCAACAAGGAAAGTCAACATGGGAGAGGAAAGTAACCCTCCAGCGATTTTGGTCGGGGACGATTAGAACCCAGTATTAAAAGCGGATGCATTTAAAATCTTCCTCAAATACAAGGACATACTCGTGTGGACATACAAAAACTTGAAAGGAATACCTCCAGAATTACATGTTCATAGAATACCATTGGTGCCAGGAGCCAAACCAATCAAAAAGAGACCATATCGAATGAATAAGGATTATTTTCTATCAACTTGTAATTTTATTGAAGTTATGGCGATCAGTGGAAAGCAACAGAGAAAAGATGATTTTAGAAAGTCAGATAGTTTATGTGGGTGGAACATAGTACACTGCTCGCAAAAGACAATAGTTTAAGTTCCAATAAAGGCACCCAACTCTACCGGTGATTGCAAAATCAATAAAGGTATGTCTCTGAATAATGAAGTTAAAATATTTAAATTGGAGGATATGACTACTTGTCGTACTATCAAATTACCCCCACCGCAAAATTTTAGAAAAGAGAAAAATATTACGAGATAGATTATACCACAAGAAATTGTTACATTCAGAGAGGCAGATAAAACATGGACCCCACCGAAGAGGAACATAAAAACTCTATTCAGTTTTCTATGGATGGAAAATTGGAAAAAATGGAAAAAATAGAAATATGAGGAAAAAAAATTAGATGCAAAAAATTGAAAAAATAAAATAAAATCCATTACGTACAAGTCCCTTCTCCAAGCTCTGTATGAAAAAAAAGGGGCCATATGATTTAAACTCTAAAGTCTCGTACGAAATCTCAGAACATAAACATTTTCCCTCATCGTACGAAAGTTCTTTTGCCGCCGTACGAGTAAAGGAGAAAGGAGTCTTGAGGGTGCCATACGAAGTCAACAAAAGTTAGAAGTTTTAAGTCGTACAAAGTCTGTTCTCCTCGCTAGCAAAACACTGAAGGCCACCGTACGACGCCATTCTGTACGAATATTCTCGCTAGCCATCATGCAAGTATTGGGGTCAATCGTATGAATCCTCAGAAGAAAGTTCATCACCGTATGAATATTCCCTTGGTATCAGTCGTCGTAAGAATTTCTTTAGAGTGGTTTCAGTACAAATGGTGGTGCAGAGGCACCTACCTGACAGCTGGCCTTCATGAGGCAGTTAGTAGTTTTAGGTCTTGTTTGTGTTTCCAAGAAGGTCTGTTAAGACCAAATGCATGTAATAAGGTCATGCTGATCATGATAAGATCATGCTGACCAGGCTTTTGCTATTTTTAGTTAGTTGGTTATAACAGCTGTCATGATGTATGATCGGTTGGATCTCCCAGCCGCCTGGAGAGTTCCCAGCCGCTTGGAGTCGGGTCAGTAGTACTCGTGGGATAATCTATTTAAGCATGAGATCGGTTGATATTGCATAGACAGAGAGATATCATCGATCGGCAGTCTAGTATTGCATTAAGCAGAGGAGTTCGAGTGTGCTGTGTGAGAAGCAGTATATTGTATTGCATCTTTGAAATCAATAAAGATCCTGTTTCATTTTCTGCTTGATCTCCTTTGTGTAATCGATCTGCTGGTTTGGGTGGTTTCATGGATTTACTGATCCATTCCCCCGGTTGATCCGTCTGATCGGTGGAATGGCAATGTACAGTAGGGTAGGTTGTAGTTTGTTTTCTGTTTGCATGCAGGTGTGTAGGATCGCGGTCGATAGATGTTGAAGACCCTAGCATGGGTATGTGCTAGGTCAAACTGATAAGACAGAGTGTGGAAGATCACCCTGAGGTTGGATCGGGTCATCCCTGGAGGATCAGCGAAGTGAAATTTCGCTAAGTGAAGAAGTTCGCTAAAATGGCATCATCAGGATATCTTGGTGAATATCCTGCAGACAGTTCAGATATCGTCATCCGGATAAGTGAAGGAGAGCATGACGCTTTCGAGTGCATGAAGTGCAAGTGCGTCGGGGTGATCATCATCAGGAGAGCCGAGGAGGAGCGTATCGGCATCAGGATCATCTATCGGGAGTGCCAATCATCCGCGTATCGCGAGTAGATGCGAGAGTGAAAGTTTGGTTTTTTTGACTAAGTGTTGAAAAGGTCATCAGGATATTGGGTGACGTCATCGTCATCAGGATATGACGTCATCGTCATCAGGATATTGAGATATCCCCCCTATGCGCGTTTATCCTGCCATTGTTTAATGCTTGGGTATCGGCAGAAGGGTTGTATTAGCATCATCAGGAGGTTTCGAGAGAACTGGATAAAGCAGATCATGATGCTGTTGTTTGTATCGTCGGCTAGCGGAGCATCGAAGGGAAGGTGCTGAAGGTGATCGTCATCAGGATATTTGGAGCAACCAGATATTTGATATCCTGCTGACGAAGAGAGTGTTGAAGGTCATGATGATGCCGATAGTGTCTGGCACCCGATGAACAGTGCAACAGGAGGATGTTTGCGTTAGTTGAACATCATGATGATGATGTTAGGTGGAAAACGGAGGAGGTGAACAGTAGTCGGCAGGAGGATAAGTGTGATCATCTGAAATATGATGATGCTGTTGGTGGTTTTAGGAAACATGATGATGATGCTGACAGAGTAAAGCGGAATATGATGATGATGGCGAAGATGATGATGATGATGAGGTTGGGCTGCAGACATTCATGCTATATGCGAAGGTTATAGTGTGGATGCCTCTGCATCAAATGGAGTGATTATTATGAAGTCGTACGAGTTTAGGCAGCTGTACTTCACCATTTGCTATGCAAAGAATCCCAATCTAGGTCATACGAGTTGTTTGTGTTGATAATTGCCATACGAGTTCCTGAGTCCACCTTGCCTGCTGTACGAGATCTTAGTCTTTAGCCGTACAAATTGTTTTCCTTGCTGTCAAGACTCAAGTGTTGAGTTGTATGGATCAAGAGGATTTCTTGTGCCGATCGTATGAGTTTTGGATTGTAGACGAGTGTTAGATTTTGTCAAGCAAAATGATGTGCACTATGAAGTACCGAATGGTTTTGAAGGTCTTATTTTGGGCTTGGCGGCAGGGGCGCTACCCCTCGACCCTGCCTTGTATCGCGATAGGGAGCATGCCAGGGGCGCTGCCTCTCGACCCTGTTGGGGGCATTGACCCCAAACCCCCATCAAACCAGACAGAAACAGATAATCATTCTTGTTGATTAGTGAATTAAATGGATGTATATTCATGACACTACACAATCTTTTCATGATCAGAATGCTTTTAAGATGCTTGCAGTACTATCTCGATTTAGTGATCAATGGGGTGCAACATTCTCAGCATTCAGTGTGCTATCATATTGGGTCTCTTGGTTGGTTGGTCTACTGGCATGTGTTCCGAATGTGTTGGTTCTACTTTTACTTAGCTCCTACTTCCAGGTTTTCCTCCAAGATCTTTAGCATCGTCGTCAGTTTGGCAGTGCTTACCCAGTGTCACTTGAGGCTTTATGTTTTTCCGTTGTCTGGAAGACAAATTTTTCTTTTGGGGGGGATGATGTAGTCAATGTAAAATGTCGATTATTATATTTGATAATTTGGGTTATCCAACTATGTATTAATTGTTGTCAGCTCTCGAGTGGTTGTAAGAGTCAGTTCATCTGAGTCAGTTAGTTGGTGGTTGTGTTCCTCTTGGAAACTATCGGGTCTTTTAAATAGTTATTGTATTGTCAAAAAAAGTAGTATGATGTAGTCAGATCAACTCTAGTCCTTGGCCGACCATCTCTGGTCTACTTTTGTAATACTCTCATGTGCTAATAAAGATATACTTTTACTCCTCTATCTCATATGTATTGGTAATTCTGTAAATTATTTCAAGTATTTATTTTATCAGATAGGCGAGCAAACAAATTTTAGTTCTCAGTTAGGAATGTTTGTGTTTGGAATAAGACAGTTGTTATCTAGGTGTCTTCCAGTTGGGCAGTGACTGAATCATTCAGTTAGAGTGGCTGAATTTGGTGTTGGTTTCCCACCTGTTCATACTTGTTAGTCAGTTAGAACTTTAGTGGACTGGAATAAGGATGACATGTGGTTAGTTAGTTAGAATTGAAGTTACTTTCAATTAGGATCAGTTAAATAAGGAATGCACTTGCTAGTTAATTGTCATCAATTTAGGGAGGAACTTGTCAGTCAATTGCCATCAATTTAGGAATGATTGCCTACAATTGAGGAAGCAGAAATATATAATGTGTTGGGAAGAGGAGAAGGGATACACTTGAAATTTGATAAAACAAAAATCATTTCTTTTTCCTGGGCTGTGTTGGTTTTTGCTTCTGAATCAGCATTAGGGTTTGCCAGTTCTAATGCACAGGCAGATTCAGCCAACTGAATACAAGAGGTTGCGTGAGCTCCTCCCCTTCACTTCTGGTTCTGCCGCACCAAGGGGGGTGTCCCTATTTGATAAAAGTATAACCTTGACTAGCACAATAACAGAAGGATTTAACTTGACGGCAACAGGCAGAATACTCTCATGTATGGACCAAGATTTGTGTAACAAATCGCAAGGTTGGCAACATTTTTGGACATAATGTCTGGTTAGGTATGAGAGCATGTAGAGGTTCCTAATCCTAATCCTACAACTAACAAGTGGAAGTGATGAGATGGGTTGAAATGGTGTTTGGATGCAAAGCTGGACATGGTATAGAACCTCAACACAGAGCTAGATTGGTGCCTATCTAGGGCTTGGAGTTGGTAGACATACACCTGTGAATGATCAGCATGAACAACTAAAACTGGATTTCAGGGGGATATACATGATATCTACCTTACAGATATCTCCCAATACAGAGTGTTAAGTTGTCTATACTTATGGCATCCCTATTGCAGTATACCCTTCCTAATATTCAATCTGAAAATAGTTTAATCTACCCCTTGAGCAGAAGTTAAAAGATTAAACATTCAACACAAGAATTCTATGTTCTAGAATCTCAGACATTCCTTGAATGCCTAGACTTAGAAGAAAGATACATGCAAAACTAGAGACAGAATCAGCATAACACATGCAAACATAGCATTATTCATATAAAATTGACCATGAAATCAGTGGATTCATGCACAAACGTACAACAGGAGATACATAAACTCGCAAGTTTTACTGCATAGAGCAACCAAAACTAGTTGTATCTTATTACAGAGCCAAAATGTCCAGTTTTCAACAACGTCAAAAATGGTAACACAGTCTGCCTATATTGGCCAGAAAGTGTACCTCACAACAATTAATTACATGGCTTTCAAAAATCTGCCAGATACAGATCACACAGGAAGAATGGCACTCAAAAGTTATTGCAGCAACAGACAAGAGAAGCCTCGAGCCCTGCGCCGCCATCTGGGAGTCTTCACTCAAAAATCGGGTGACATGATCATGTGTACCATTGCCCATACCTCTGCACCGTCGCCATTAAAGGCCTCAACCACCCGCGGCCTACCTGGAAACCGTCGCTGTGTTCAAACAGAAGTTCCCGCCAAAATGCACTTTACTGAAGTTTCAAATGTGCAGGAAGAATAGTCCCACATTGGTGCCATGGAGACTCCTTCAATACCTTAAAAACATGGTCGCGAGCATAATAGGTGTCGAGCACCTTTTGCCGCGCTCGACGCATAAGCCTTCTCCAAAAGCCCATCGCCAAAACCCAAGTCATCGGCACACCCCAGAATTCTCCTTCTGATCTCAACGGTCTCGCCGACCGCTACCTTCGCTTCCCCATCGGCCAGAGATGCATCATCAGGCCAACCATCCAAACCTTCACCGATCTCATCAGTTACACCGATGAAGCCACCGCAATCCGCTGTCGGCCAGACCAATACCGTCGGCCAAGCAAAAGATCCCTCTGTCGATAGACCACACTCTCACTAATGCACCAACGAATTATACTCTGCTCCTTCATCGGCGAGACCTCCCACTGTCGGCCCACCACAATCCATCCTCACCGACAACACAAGTCACGCTGAAGACCATACACAACACTTCCCTTCATCGGCCAGAGATTAGTCTATCGGCCAACCATTTCACCGTTCACCTGACAATACAACCCATGCCGATAGACCCTGGCTCTTCCCCTTCCGTCTGTGTAACACACACCATCGGAGCACCCAAAAAGCTTCCTGCCAATCTCAAAGGTCACACCGACAGCCAAACCACGCCGATGGACATCCATCGGCTAGACCAAAACAATCAGAGCACTCAAGAAATCTTTCGCCGATGAGGCCGATCACTCCGATAAGACCAAAAATGTAAAGCGTTGAACTGTTGAACCGTTGAACCATGAACTGGTTCAACCCGATGGTTCAACCGAGAAGTTCAATGCCGAACGGAGCACTTCAAAAAGAACATTCGCCGAACACAAACACAAAGCCTCGAACCGTTGAACCCCGAACAAAAAGGGTTCAACACTAGGGTTCAACGCGATGGTTCAAACATCAAAAATAATACTCCATAGGTAAAAAAGCTTCGAACCATTGAACCTTGAACCAAAACAAAAAGGTTCAAGCGGGAGGTTCAACGATGCAATATTTGCGCAAGGCAAATGCATAATGCGACCCGTTAGAAGAAAAATGAACCTCGAACCGCTGAACCACTGAACTTAGAGAAAAAAGGGTTCAAGTTCAAACTGAAATGTCAAAGACACAAAAATGAACCCATGCCGATGGAGAAAAGATGAAGACCCCTCCTCAAGAAATGAGATGCAGATGCTTAAAAACACTAAAGGGGTGCCAAAACTTAGAACCTTTTGGATATTTCGGGATGGTGCCTGCATGAAAATTGCTAAATTAACTGACAGTGAATTCAGGCACTAACAGTGACAGTGAATTCAGGCACCAACAGTGGCTCTGATTGGGGACGTGCAGGTGCAAGACTACAGCGAGAACCCTAGATCTCTGGGATGTAGACCAGTGCCTTATCCATTGGGCATAGAGTCATGAAGTTACCATGATCTACATCACCAATCAAACTTGATGGCCTAAGGCCACCAAGAAAAGGAAAACTAATATTTCCCCTTGTCAAACACCTTGTTCTCATCTACATACACTGGGTCAAGCCTGAGAGTGCTACCATGATCTGACCATAAGCTACCTTGGTCATTTGCATGTTCAACCTTCTAATTCAGTTTGTCACTATCACCCTTATGCAAACAACCCTCAGCATCAGGCAACAAATGGATGCAGAATGTATCAAGCAATGCATACTCAAATGGCATAGAACATAGGTTATCATCACTATGCATTGCAAAATGATCTCCTAGCTGGACTGAAAATTGAAAGCACTCGAAGTCCACCACACAACTAGGAAAAACAGGGCTCTCTTTATACGCTGGCCTCTCAAAAGAAAAGCTTTCAAATTCACAATTGTGCACATCATGCACACAACCAATAGCAGCACCAAACTGGAAAAGATCAGGCTCTGGCATCTTTTTACAATCTGGCACATCTTTACAATCACTTACCTGATGTATGTTGTTTCCTCTTTCATCAGGATGAGAAACAGAATCCAAGTCAAAAATAGTGTCTAAACCTTCACCATACTCAGACAGATCCTCATCATCATATGTGTCAAAAATGGGTGACCCAGGTGCATCAGCTTGATCATAATATGCCATTTGTTCATGGGCAGCAGAGCACATATCTCCATCACCAATGGATTCCCTTTCTGGAGGAGTATCAGCCTGTGTGTCATAAGCAAAACAGCCATCGAATGAAAAACAATCATGCTCTGCACTAGCACTTATTTCAATTTCTGACTGCTCTTCATGATCCCCATGTGTTTGAAAGGAAGTCAACGGGTCACACATAGGACTATTTCTCTATTTGCTTATATCTTCTCTATCTTGAGTACAATACTCACAATTGTCTCCACCGGTCCATTCCAACAGTTGCTCATTGCTGTCCACAACCTCATTGTTGTTTTCATGGCCAGCTGTCTCATCATTGCAATGGGAATCCTCACTAGTCCTTTCGCTGGCACCTTTAATATTCATCTTTTCATCTTCACATGATGTCTTAATTACTTGGTCATTTGCAGCTTCACAACCATTATTCACACCAAAGCCTGGGGACAGGGATTTCAGCAAGTGCTCATTTCTAAATTTTTCTATGTTTTCTACGAACTTGTATGCCATCTGCATACTTGTTACCTTGAAATCCATCAGTAATGCACTAGAGCCCTCCTCAAAAGCCTCAAAGAATATGCCAACATAGGCTGAAATATCGGGTCTGAAGACTTCTGGGATCTGTGAAAGGGCTACTGCAAACCTATGACTGAAAACAACACATGGCTTTTCATCTTGTTTTCTGATTTTCATCAATTTTGCAACAAGATCAGCCGGTTCTTTTGCAAATTCTTCTTTGAAATAGTCAGCAAGCTCATCCCAACAAGCAAAGGATCTTTTTGAAAAGCTCAAATACCAGTCTTTTGCTTTTGCATCAAAGGACCTAACAAAAAACCTCATCCACATATCCTCATCTCTGAATGAATGTTTTCCCATGAACTCATGAAAATTTTGGATATGTGCATTCCCATCACACACACTGTGACCACTAAATCTAGGCATCTGACGGTATATCCTAGCAGGCATATTTTCTACTTTATAATCAACCCATGACAAATCTAGTTGGTCATACAAAGGATCAAAAGGGCTGATAGGAGGTTTAGCTTTCTAACTAGCAAACACAACAAGGTTATCATGATTCAACTGGGCCTGCCTAGCCTCTAAGAATATCAACCTATTTTTTATCTCTTCTATTCTTTTATCATTCCCTTCCTGACTGAGTATGGGATAATACATACTTGGATTCATGAAATTTCTATTTTCAGACATCTTTTCCATTCCTAAAACCTATAGCCTCCCATGGCATCTAACCTATGCAATAAACAGCAAATATAAAGGGGAAGGAACAAGGTACCTTTTCTCATACAGATGTTGAAGTATGAACAGCACATTTTTGTCACAACACACACATCAACTTTCATGTGCATTCAGATCTTTTGCAGAGTCGCCACCTCTCCAGAGAGGACAAAATTTACAGCAGCTGAAAGCTATTTTTTCCAGGTTCATTCCACCAATAGAGCATCATTTTGTTAGTGACTCAGATGGGCCGCAAATATATCATTTTTTTAATCAGTCCATCCCTAGCAGAGTCGCCATTTTGTTGGTTTTTGCTTCTGAATCAGCATTAGGGTTTGCCAGTTCTAATGCACAGGCAGATTCAGCCAACTGAATACAGGAGGTTGCGTGAGCTCCTCCCCTTCACTTCTGGTTCTGCCACACCAAGGGGGGTGTCCCTATTTGATAAAAGTATAACCTTGACTAGCTCAATGACAGAAAGATTTAACTTGACGGCAACAGGCAGAATACTCTCATGTATGGACCAAGATTTGTGTAACAAATCACAAGGTTGGCAACATTCTTGGACATAATGTCTGGTTAGGTATGAGAGCATGCAGAGGTTCCTAATCCTAATCCTACAACTAACAGGTGGAAGTGATGAGATGGGTTGAAATGGTGTTTGGATGCAAAGCTAGACATGGTATATAACCTCAACACAGAGCTAGATTAGTGCCTATCCAGGGCTTGGAGTCGGTAGACATACACCTGTGAATGATCAGCATGAACAACTAAAACTGGATTTCAAGGGGATATACATGATATCTGCCTTACAGATATCTCCCAATACAGAGTGTTAAGCTATCTATACTTATGGCATCCCTATTGCAGTATACCCTTCCCAATATTCAATTTGAAAATAGTTTAATCTACCCCTTGAGCAGAAGTTAAAAGATTAAACATTCAACACAAGAATTCTATGTTCTAGAATCTCAGACATTCCTTGAATGCCTGGACTCAGAAGAAATATACATGCAAAACTGGAGATAGAATCAGCATAACACATGCAAACATAGCATTATTCATATAAAATTGACCATGAAATCAGTGGATTCATGCACAAACGTACAACAGGAGATACATAAACTCGCAAGTTTTGCTGCACAAAGCAACCAAAATCAATTGTATCTTATTACAGAGCCAAAATGTCTAATTTTCAACAACGTCAAAAATGGTAACACAGTCTGCCTATATTGGCCAGAAAGTGTACCTCACAGCAATTAATTACACAGCTTTCAAAAATCTGCCAGATACAGATCACAGAGGAAGAATGGCGCTCAGAAGTTATTGCAGCAACAGACAAGAGAAGCCTCGAGCCCTGCGCCGCCATCTGGGAGTCTTCACTCAAAAATCAGGCGACATGATCATGTGTACCATTGCCCATACCTCTGCACCGTCGCCATTAAAGGCCTCAACCACCCGCAGCCTACCTGGAAACCGTCGCTGCGTTCAAATAGAAGTTCCCGCCAAAATGCACTTTACTGAAGTTTCAAATGTGCAGGAAGAATAGTCCCACATTGGTGCCACGGAGACTCCTTCAATACCTTAAAAACATGGTCACGAGCATAATAGGTGTCGAGCGCCTTTTGCCGCGCTCAACACATAAGCCTTCTCCAAAAGCCCATCGCCAAAACCCAAGCCATCGGCACACCCCAGAATTCTCCTTCCGATCTCAACGGTCTCGCTGACCGCTACCTTCGCTTCCCCATCGGCCAGAGATGCATCATCGGGCCTGTTGGTGCCTGCATGAGCAGTCAGTTTTCAAGCATATAAACATGCAGGCACCTTCCCAAAAAATTGAAAAAGTTTTAAAGTTTTGGGCCCCCTCAGTGTTTTTCAGCATCTGCATCTTAGTTCAACGGAGGTGGTCTTCGTCTTTTCTCCATCAGCATGGGTTCATTTTTGTGTCTTCGACATTTCAGTTTGAACTTGAACCCTTTTTCTCTAAGTTCAGTGGTTTAGCGGTTTAGGGTTCAACTTTCTTCTAACGGGTTGCATTATGCATCTGCCTTGCACAAATATTGCATTGTTGAACCTCCCGCTTGAACCTTTTTATTTTGGTTCAAGGTTCAATGGTTCGAAGCTTTGTTGCCTATGGAGTATTATTTTTGATGTTTGAACCACCGCTTTGAACCTCCCGTTTGAACCGGTTCAATGGTTCAAAGCTTCATGTTTTTGATATCGGAGTGAGATTGAGTATCGGCATAGGCATTTTGAGATTGGCCGATAGGGGATCGCGGTGGCTTCATCAGTGTAACTGATGAGATCGGCGAAGATTTGGAAGGTCGGCCTGATGGTCTATCTCTGGCTGATGAAGGGGAGCGTAGTGTTGTATCGGCCAGACTTTTGAGCTCGATGAGAAATATTTGGGAGTGTGCCGATTGCTCGGGTCTTGGCGATAGGCTTTGGACAAAGGCTTATGCGTCGAGCACGGCAAAAGCGCTCGACATTTGTTATACATGCGGTCGTGTTTCTAAAATGATAAAGTTGTCTCCACGGCACCAATGTGGGATTAATCTCCTACATTATTTTGAACCTGCGAGGAAGCGCTTCTTGGCGGGAAGCTCCATTTTGAACAGTGCGACAGTTTCCAAGTAGGCCGCGGGTGGTTGAGCCATCAATGGCGATTGTAGCAGGGGTGTGGGCGACAGTACAAGTGATTAAACTGCCCGATTTTTTAGCATGAAGACTTCCAGATGGTGGCACAGGGCTCGAGGCCACCCCTGTCAACTCTCCTGCCTACTGCATTGATAACTTATGGGCGCCATCTCTCATGGGCTGTATCTGGCGGTTTTTTGTAAAAATCATGTAATTAATTGCTGTGGGTACACTTTCTGGCCGATATAGGCAGACTGTGTTACCATTGTTTTGGTTGTTGAAAACTAGACATTTTGGCTCTGTAATAAGATACAACTAGTTTTGGTTGCTCTGTGCAGCAAAACTTGCGAGTTTATGTATCTCCTGTTGTATGTTTGTGCATGAATCCACTGATTTCATGGTCAATTTTATATGAATAATGCTATGTTTACATGTGTTATGCTGATTCTATCTCCAGTTTTGCATGTATCTTTCTTCTGAATCCGGGCATTCAAGGAATGTCTGAGATTCTAGAACATAGAATTCCTGTGTTGAATGTTTAATCTTTTAACTTCTGCTCAAGGGGTAGATTAAACTGTTTTCAGATTGAATATTGGGAAGGGTATACTGCAATAGGGATGCCATAAGTATAGATAGCTTAACACTCTGTATTGGGAGATATCTGTAAGGCAAATATCATGTATATCCCCCTGAAATTTAGTTTTAGTTGTTCATACTGATAATTCATAGGTGTATGTCTACCGACTCCAAGCCCTGGATAGGCACCAATCTAGCTCTGTGTTGAGGTTATATACCATGTCCAGCTTTGCATCCAAAAATTAAATCAAACCATTTCATCCTTCCACCTGTTAGTTGTAGGAGTAGGATTAGGATCCCTGCATGCTCTCATACCCAACCAGACATCATGTCCAAGAATGTTGCCAACCTTGTGATTTGTTACACAAATCTTAGTCCATACATGAGAGTATTCTGCCTATTGCTATCAAGTTAAATCCTTCTATCATTGAGCTAGTCAAGGTTATACTTTTATCAAATAGGTACACCCCCCTTGGTGCGGCAGAACCAGAAGTGAAGGGGAGGAGCTCACGCAACCTCCTGTATTCAGTTGGCTGAATCTGCCTGTGCATTAGAAGTGGCAAACCCTAATGCTGATTCAGAAGCAAAAACCAATAGGGCCAACCATCCAAACCTTCGCCGATCTCATCAGTTACACCGATGAAGCCACCGCAATCCCCTGTCAGCCAGACCAATACCGTCGACCAAGCAAAAGATCCCTCTGTCGATAGACCACACTCTCATCGATGCACCAACGAATTATACTCTGCTCCTTCATCGGCATACCTCCCACTGTCGGCCCACCATAATCCATCCTCACCGACAACACAAGTCATGCTGAAGACCATACACAACACTTCCCTTCATCGGCCAGAGATTAGTCTATCGGCCAACCATTTCACCGTTCACCCGACAATACAACCCATGCCGATAGACCTTGGCTCTTCCCCTTCCGTCGGTGTAACACACACCATCGGAGCACCCAAAAAGCTTCCTGCCGATCTCAAAGGTCACGCCGACGACATCTTCGCCAGCCACACACTGCTCCTCCATCGGCCAAACTCCTTACATCGGCAGGCCACAAATTTGCTTCGCCGACAGCCAAACACACGCCGATGGACATCCATCGGCCAGACCAAAACAATCGGAGCACTCAAGAAATCTTTCGCCGATGAGGCCGATCACTCTGATAAGACCAAAAACGTAAAGCGCTGAACTGTTGAACCGTTGAACCACGAACTGGTTCAACCCGATGGTTCAACCGAGAAGTTCAAGGCCGAACGGAGCACTTCAAAAAGAACATTCGCCGAACACAAACACAAAGCCTCGAACTGTTGAACCCCAAACCAAAAAGGTTCAACACTAGGGTTCAACACGATGGTTCAAACATCAAAAATAATACTCCATAGGCAAAAAAGCTTCGAACCATTGAACCTTGAACCAAAACAAAAAGGTTCAAGCGGGAGGTTCAACGATGCAATATTTGGGCAAGGCAAATGCATAATGCAACCCGTTAGAATAAAAATGAACCTCGAACTGCTGAACCACTGAACTTAGAGAAAAAAGGGTTCAGGTTCAAACCGAAATGTCGAAGACACAAAAACGAACCCATGCCGATGGAGAAAAGACGAAGACCCCTCCTCAAGAAATGAGATGCAGATGCTAAAAAACACTGAAGGGGTGCCAAAACTTAGAACCTTTTGGATATTTCGGGATGGTGCCTGCATGAAAATTGCTAAATTAACTGACAGTGAATTCAGGCACCAACAGGCTGAATGTTGTTTTTCAACAACTGTGGCTTGGAGACGAAACTCTCCAGGTGCAGAGAATAGGCTTCTTGAGGACGAAAACTCTTAAGCAACGGGTTGGCATTTAGACTGACATCTGGAATACTAGTTTTGTCTAGTTCTACATGTGGGCATGTTTATTAAGCTGTATTAGTTTGATGAATATCTATATGCTTATGTATTGTTTTGAAGACAGAAAGAAAAGTAAAAAAGTGTTATTTTCTGTATAATATTTCTGGGTTTGTTATTTTGTATGATTTTAGTTCAAGTCTTTATAGGCTAATTAGAAAAGATGGTTTACATCTTAGTACAGATTAAATAGAATTAGTGGGCATGTTGTCTTTGTGATGAGAGTAGGCTGAATATGTAATGGCAATGATGAATTTCATATTTGTATGGCTCTAACATTCCTGGTTAAAATTTAAAAAAAGTATTATTTGCTATAGGATTTCTGGGTTTGATATTTTGTATGTTTTTAGTTAAGGTCTTTACAAACTGATTAGAAAAGATGGTTTGTATTTTAGTACAGATTAAATAGAATTACATGTTGTCTTTGTAATGAGACTAAACTAAATATGTACTGGCAATGATGAATTTGGTATTTGTATGGCTCTAAAATTTCTTGGTTTTCTTTCTTCAAAGTTTATGGCTTGAAGAAATGAAAAATCAGTTATGAATTGGCTCATGTGTGATTCTCTGAATCCATGTATTGATGGAAGATTCATGATTTATCTGTGGGTCCAAAGGTCACGTTTTCTTTTGATCATTAACTTGTAAACAAGATGAAATTATTTTAATATTGAGAAGTTACCATGGTATTGCTGATGGATCAATTGGACACTTAAGGATATGGAGTACATGACTAGAAGCAACAGGCCATCCGTGTGCCCAAGAAAAACAAAAATTAAAATAATTAAGTACAAAAAATATGGCAAGCATAAAGGAATTACTTTTCATAATCCGCAATACTTGGTTGAAAATGTATTCTAGAGAACTCGATTAACATGGCCTTAGCGAATGGTATCAAATTATTATTAATGTTATCCAATGAGGAAGACACTGATGAAGAAGCATTATTAACCTTGAAGTACAATCAATCTATAGTAATACAAGTTAGTTTGCACCATTGTTCCACGAGGACACGTCCCCCCCTAAAAATGTGTCGTTTTGGAGATGGGGACGTTTCTGAGATGGGGAGATGTCAAGGAAACATCCCCCCACCGCCCCCCCATCCCCCCGCTGAATCAGAAATGTTTCTCTTTTGGGGGACGTCTGGACGTCCCCGAGTCTTCCAGGTGTCCCCCCTCGATACCTTAAAAATTTGTTTTTTTTTAAATCAAAAGATAAAACGGTAAAGCTGTGTTAGGTTTTCATTTCTCACTTTGTTTTCACCATTCTGAGTCTTCAACTGCTGTCGAATCATAGAGGTTTTTTTTTGGACTCTTGGAGTTTCTGCCTGCACTGTCAAATCACAGGTGAGGGTTTCAATTTCAAATCGTTTTCCTTCCCCATGGGATGAATTATGATCATGTTGAATGTGTCAAAGAGTCTCTTTGAGGCATTCAGCATCATGATTCATCCCATGGGGAATCTGAAAATAAAAAAAATTTCAAAAAATTTAATATTAAATTTTTAAAATTAAAAAAACATTTCTAAACTTCTAAAGCCTTTTCGACAAATCCATTTTGTGCATATCCTACAATCGTTGCAGTCCATACTGCCTGCGTCAAAATGGGAGCTTTGGTTTTATTTAACACAGGCAAATTTTTTATTTAATAAAGGATAGAGGAATTTTGTCAGATGTTGTGGTTGCAAGTGCAACTGCACTGTTAGACATGTATGCGAAGTGGAAGCAGTAAGCACAAACAAGGCACGTGAACTATTTGACAGAATGCCTCAAAGAAATGTGGAAGCATAGACAAGGCACATGAACTATTTGACAAAATGCCTCAAAGAAATGTGGTCCAGAGACCATATTTCTTTGAGGCAGTCTGTCAAACAGTTCACGTGCCTTGTCTGTGGGAAACCTAAGGGCTAAGACACAGTTCTTTGAGGCATTCTGTCAAACAGTTCACGTGCCTTGTCTGTGGGAGACCTTAGACACAGTTCTAACTTCTTTGAGGCATTTTGTCAAACAGTTCATGTGCCTTGTCTGTGCTTCCACATTTGCAAGCATGTCTAACAGGGCAGTTGCAACTACAACATCTGACAAATTGAAAATTAAAATTCCTCTATCCTTTATGTTTTGAAAATTGAAAAGTTTTGATGGATGTCCAAACTCCATAGGCTCCAAGTCTGTACTCCATACCCTATTCCAAAGCTCCCATTTTGACACAGGCAGGGAGGATGCTAGGCTGGCAAATTGCATTTGCTAGTTTAAATTTTAAAATTTAAAATTTCTAAAGCCGTTTGAACAAATCCATTTTGTGCATATCCTGCAATCATCGTAGTCCATGAGACCAAATTTTTCTGATTTTCATTTTTTTTCTTAACATTATTATAAGTTTATAACTTTTTTTATTTTCTTTTACAACATCTGAGAATCTGAGCATCATCATCATAATGAGTTCACAGTCACACAACATAAGAGACAATGAGGATAGAGAGGTTGAAGTTCATAGTGATAATGACTCATCTCAATCTGATGATCGGGATCCTGATTTTGAAATAGGAGGGGAGGATGTACATGGCTCAAATACTCAGTCTCAAACTAACACAAGTTCCATTGGGAGTAAAACTCATGATAAGTGCCCTTCATGATTCCTCCAAAAATGGGCCAAGGGCCCCTTTGATCCAAGATCACCTTTAAAACAATTTGCATCTAAGATATCAACAAATCCTGGGGCAAAGGGAGGCACTAGAAAATGGAAGTGCAACATATGTGAACTTACATGGTTTGGAAGCATTACAAGAACTAATTCTCACTTTCTTCTTGTTCAAGGTAAAGGTGTAGATGTATGCAAAGTTGTGGAAGGTAACTTGAAGTTTAGGACTGAAATGTTAAAATTATGGGGTTGTAAGGAGGATGAGGTACCTACTTCTATTATGTTGCCACAAAGGAGTAGAGGTGATCAGATTTCTAGTGCTACTTTGTAGAGTCTAAGGCCACCAAATCCATCCAGTTCAAGTGCAAGTGCAGCAGAGCCTAGGGGGAAACGTGAGATGGCATCTTCACAACCATTGGCAGATTTATTCAATGTGCAAGCAAAGGATGAGGCAGATGATGCCATTGGAAAATTCTTCTTTGCCAATGGCATTCCATTCCATGTGGCTCACTCTCCTTATTATAAGGAAGCTGTGTCAAAGATAATAAGGGCAGGACAATCATATGTGTCACCAGGGGAGACTCAATTGAGGACAGCAATCTTGGATCAAAACTATTCCAAGATTAATATTTTGATGGAGAAGATGAAGAGAACCTGGGTCACAAGTGGATGCAGCATAGTCATGGATGGGTGGACGGACATTAGGCATCATCCACTCATCAATATCATCATTACATCTACAGTAGGCCCTTATTTCCTTAGGGCTATTGATTGTTCAGGGCATAGCAAGGATGCCCATTATCAGTTCCAGATCCTCAAGGATGCTATAGAGGAGGTTGGGCCACAAAATGTGGTGCAGGTAGTGACAGATGTGGCCCATGTGTGCAGAGATGCAGGGAAGTTGATTGAGGCAGCCTATAGACATATTTGGTGGACTCCTTGTTGTGTGCATGCTATGAATAATGCACTTAAGGACATGGGTAAAATTAGTTGGATCAAATCAATTGTCAATGATGCTAGAGATGTGCAGATGTTTATTTGCAACCACCATACTTCACATGCACTTTTTAGGTCCTTCTCCAAGAAGGAATTCCTGAAGCCTGTAGAGACTCGGTATGCATCATACTTTATTCTCTTGGAGAGGATGCTTGAGTTGCAAGAGCCATTGCAACTAATGGTAATGACAACAGAATGGAACCGATGGCCTGAGTCGAAGACACAGAAGGGATTGAGGGTTAAGGAGGTGGTGACGAATGATGTCTTTTGGGATGATGCAAAATATATTGTCTCCGTCATTCAGCCTATCTTCACAGTTATTAGATTTGGGGATTCTAATGCACCTTCCCTTGGAGAGGTATATGAGTGCATTGATTCCATGCTTGATCAAATGAAGGCTATTGTGCGAGAGAAGGACCCTACAATGCAATTCTACACCGAGCATATTCATCCAATCAATCAGCGTAGATGGGAGAAGCTCAACACTCCATTACACATGGCTGTCTATGCATTGAACCCAAAGTGGTACATACATAGGCCTGGTAGAATCACACCTATGGAGGATGTTGAGGTGAAGGAAGGGTTCGTGAAGGCCATTGACAAAATGTATGATTCTATAGAGGCCAGCTTGCTTCGTATTGAGTGGACAAAATTTGCCACTCTTTGGGGATATTCAGAGGCGGCCAAGATAGATTTGGAGACTATGTCACAGGAGGACCCCAAGTTGTGGTGGACTATGCATTAGCCTAGATCTTTGATTACTACTTTAGCCATTCATTTGTTGTCCCAGGTTTTTAGTTCTTCTACTGCTGAGAGGAACTGGTCTACTTATAGCTTCATCCACTCTATTAAAAGGAACAGGCTTACTTCTAGGAGGGCAGAGAAGCTTGTGGCTGTACATAGTGCCTTGTGTCTCATTGACCGCACCACAACTACATACAAGGAGAGTCCAGCAGCCAGATGGGATGTAGAGCCAGAAGAGCCAACACAAATAGATGAGGATACTACACAGACAAGGCTGGTTGGTATTGGTTTAGATGAGCTTGAGCATTTGGGGTACAACAGTTCCAGTGATGACAAGATCAACATAGAGCTTGTGGATGATTTAGATTATTGGAGGCACCGGGCCATTAATCATTTTGGCATTTACTATTTAGTATTTAGTATTTAGTATTTACTATTTCAGTATTGTTGAAACTTGATTGTAATTATGAACAATGATTATGAAATTCAAATTATGAAACATCTAGTTCTCATTCCAATGTCGATTAAATTTATTATTTAAGTACATTCACATTGTTTCAATGTTCACTAGTTTAATGAAATCATGGCAATGTGTTTAAACACTAGACTTTACTTATTCCTTAGGCTTCTACAGTTATACATCTTTTTATAACTAATTTTTCAAGTATTATATGTATTTCAGCACACCGCTCCCCCGTCGCCCCCTCCGCCGCCGTCCCCAAATTTAGGCCCCCCGCCCCCCGTCCCCGAAATGCGCCCCCCCCCCAATCCCCGTCCCCGAAACTCTGTGGAACTATGGTTTGCACTGAGAGGTCATTTATTTATTTTTCAAGCCAAAGTGTATTGATAAACCAGATCAACAAACAATTTTTGTATTTGGAGTGGAAGTTTATCTGGTATTTAAAATCATCAAAAAGATACTTCAAAAAAATAATATTTGGGGAAGAGTACAAATATGGCTCTAGCAAGCAACCGAGTACAAAATGATCAAAACAGATCTCCCAAGGATCATATCAGCCAACAATAACATAACAGCAACCATAGCCTGCCAAAGGCTAGATAACAGAACAGTAAATTTATAAATAATCAAAATGTCAGCATGCTGAAGTAATCAATAGAAAATTCAAACTTTTGCAGCCTTTTCCTTCATTTTGGTTGCATTTTTTAATCCAAATATGCAGTGATGTCATTCACTTCCTTTTCATTACTCTTAATCATGTATTCAAAGCTTCATCATCCCACCAGTCCAGATAACAAGCTATATAACAACCAGTAGCAGCAACAGCAAGGAGACTAGAATTTTGAGCTTTATCTTCAGGTTGCACATATGGATTTCTATTAGAGGAACTGTTTCCCCCTTCAATCACCTGAACAGGCCACCCCTCACTATTATATTTTACCTCCTTGAAGTCCAGATCAGCAGCCCAGGAAGGGGCCATTTTCATGATATCGTTTTGAGGCAAAGAATTACCATCAGTAGCAAAATTCTTCCCATCTTCTGGATCAGCGTCATATTGCATACCCACTTTCAAAAATGTCATGGAGATAGGGACTTCTCTAGAGAAGCCAGCTAGATCTCTTCTTTCTTCTTGGAAAACATCCTTGTTTCTAGAAATCCTGATAACCATAAAATCTCAGTGGAAAAGAATAGCCAGAGAATGGATAACTGTTTAGAACTCCCAGCCTCAATTGAACCAAACAGAATATCAAACCAACTGATAGATTTGTTTTCAGCCAACTTGACCAAAACAGGTAGAAAAGCATTCCAAACAAGTGTAGAAAAGGGATAAACATAGAAAAGATGACTGACAGACTCTCTACTGAACTGCAGACCAAATAAGACTTGAACTGAGGAGAAGAACAAACAGACCCAATAGCAAGCTTATTATGGAGAAGCAACCGTCTAAAAAAGGACTTTTTTGGTTCAAGAAGGGGTGACCAAATGACACTAAACCTCTTGGACCAAACATCTGGATGGTCTGTCAAGCTCCAAAATCCAAATAGTATTAATCTTATCAAAAAGATCAACAGAAAAAAGATAGTGGGTGGTGAATATATTTAGAAGAACCCTTAATCAATTTGGAACCACCAATCCACTCAATTTCTATCATACTAATCTTGAGAGAGAGAGATTGCTGCTCAAGAGAAGGGGCACCCCCTTCAACTTAACAACCATAGAGAAAGTCATTTTACTAACTATCAGGTAAAGACTCTCTTTCAACAAATCCTATGAGAGGAGCCCCTCAGTCCCAATCAATTGCTCAAAGATCTTAAAACCAAGTGAATTTCAAGCTTTAGCAGAACATCCTCTAACAAGAGCAAGAAGGTTCTCTCCAAATTCCACTAGATAAATTTAAAGGGTTTAAATGAGTCTCCCTTACTAACACAAGCTTCATGTCCTCTTACAAACCTCCTAGCCATCTTCCAAGCCTTCAAAGTGGAGCCAAAGATAATGGAATCTCCAGGTCTAACCTTAAAAGGACTGAACAAGATGTCAAAAGGGTGCAGGTTATTCCAACTAGATTTTCCTTTGTGGACACCAGACTCAATATTATGTCTAACCATGATTTTCCAAGGCTCATTGCCAGCAAGGGCCCTGGCAATCCATTTGGTAGCTACAGGGACACCTTGAAGAAATAGATGTTTTAAACCTATGCCATCATTAGTTCTAGAGAAGCAACAAATATTCCAAGAAGCTGCATCTTTTTCCTTCAGCCTTTACCATACTAACACAGAAAACCTCTAATAACCTTGTTTAACTGATTGTTATAGGACAAACAAACCAACCAATAGGAAAAAAATAGATAGAAGAGGAGAAAAGCACTTTTTCCATTCTTGAAATCTTCCAGTGAGTGACAGAAGATGGGCTTACCACTCAGAAACCTTCTGTTGGTGCCTGAATTCACTGTCAGTTTTTAAGCATTTTTCATCCAGGCACCTTCCCTAAAATCCAAAAAATTTGAAGTATTGGGGCCCCTCAGCGTTCTTCAGCATCTACATCATAGTTCTTGAGGTGGTGGTCTTCATGTTTTCTCCATCGGAATGAGTTTGTATATGTCTTGGCGATCATGATTGGTACCAATGGTGTGTTTTCTTCTATCGCTGTGACATGGGCCATCGAATGGACGGAGGAGTGTTTGCCCGATGGTGTTAGTCTTACCGACGAGGGTTTTGAAGGTGATCAGCGTCATCGGCATAGGTTTGAGGTGTTGCTCCAATGGTGTAAGTCACACCGACGGAGGTGGGAAATCGATGTGTTATCAGCAAGTGTTGTTATGTCGGCAAAGGAGTTTCGTGCTAGGCCGACGGTGTTGGTCTGGCCGACGGGGATGTGAGATGTGCCATCAGCATGACATAGACTGTCAGGTGAACGGGCAGATGTTGGACCGACAGTGGGAGGTTTGGCCGATGAGATGTTCATCGGCGTGTGTCTCGCTGAAGGTGATGTGCCATCGGGAGGATTCATGGCATCGGCGAGGGAATTTCATGTTGCTCCGATGATGTGTGTCTGGCCGATGGGAGCAAGGAGTTTCGCCATTGGGTTGACTTCGTGCTTGGTCTCGCCGAGGGAAGTGCTATCGCCATGACTTTGGCTATCGGGCGAGCCGGCGTGGGGTTCACCGATGGAGTGGCGTCTGGCCAATGGTGTCATTGGCTTGGTGTTTGGTATCGGGTGGACTGTGTTTGGTTTTGCCAATGAGATGTTCATCGGCGTATGTGGAATGGCCATCGACGAGATTATTGAGGTCGGTGGGAGCTTTCATTGGTGTGCCAATGGTCTATGTCTTGGCGACAAGGAATTATGAAGTGGTCTTCGGCATGACCTGTGTTGTCGGCAGGAGAATTAGTTGTTGAGCCGATAGTGGGAGTCACGCCGACGGGGGTGCAGAGTGTAGTTTGTGGTCATCAGCTAGATCGTTGAGATCGGAAGGAGTTTTTTGGAGCGGGCCGATGGTATAGGTCTGGGCGATGGGCTTTGGGCTGAGAGGCATGTGTTGAGTGTGGCAAAAGCGCTCGACACTTAGTATGTGGGTGGCCATGTTTTTAAAATGCTAAAGTTGTCTTCGCACCATGCATGTGGGACTAATTCTCCTACATAATTTGAACCTTCAGAAAATGCATTTTGGCGGGAAATCCCCATTTGAACGCAGCGATGGTTTTCTTGGTGGTTGTGGATGGTTGAGCCATCAATGGCGACAGTGCAGAGATGTGAGCAAACGGTCAAGCAGTCAGGTACCCATTTTATTGCATAGCGATTTCTCCAACGGTGGCACTAGGCTCGAGATCCCCCCTGTCTATCGCATTTAATCTGTGAAGGCCATTTTCAAATGGAAGGAATGTATCTGACAAATTTTTGACTTCTGGCCATGTAATTAATTACTGTATGTACATGGTTCTGTATATAATGGTCTGGCTGTGTTACATTTTAGAGGTTGGAGGTTTTTTGGGCTTTCGGCTCTGACTCTGAACATAAGGTGTTCATTGAAAGGCATTTTTTGCTACAGACTCGGTCCTTAGTCTAGTGTACTAATCTATCTTGGATTGTAAATGATGATTTTCTCTGTGATGACCTTCTATGCAGATTGATTTTAAATGAAAAACACCTGTGTGTGTATTTTTTCTGATTGTCTCCTGTATGTCATTTGTTTTCCTTTCAAACAAGGTTGTCAAGGACTTCCCAGTTTTTCAGTATGTGCATACTGTGTGTCTGATTTATTGCGTCTGCTCAAGGAGTGGTTAAATAGGCTTTTGATCAAATACAAAGGAAAATAGATTGCATCATAGGATCTGTTAAGCATGATCATTAATGATACTCTTTCTTGGACATGTTGCTGTCAGGCAGTAGCATTATTCTCAGGTCCTCTGGATATGAATTAGTGTTGTCATGGGGAGACATTTACAGTCTTAGATATGACTCTGCTACCCAGATAAGGCACTAGTTTGGGAATCTGTCTGTTCAATGGGTCTAGGAAAGTCCCATCCCTCCAAACACCATTTCAACCCATCTCATCACTTCCACTTGTTAGTTGTAGGATTAGGATTAGGAACCTCTGCATGCTCTCATACCTAACCAGACATTATGTCCAAGAATGTTGCCAACCTTGTGATTTGTTACACAAATCTTGGTCCATACATGAGAGTATTATGCCTGTTGCCATCAAGTTAAATCCTTCTGTCATTGAGCTAGTCAAGGTTATACTTTTATCAAATAGGGACACCCCCCTTGGTGCGGCAGAACCAGAAGTGAAGGGGAGGAGCTCACGCAACCTCCTGTATTCAGTTGGCTGAATCTACCTGTGCATTAGAACTGGCAAACCCTAATGCTGATTCAAAAGCAAAAACCAACACCTTCCTAGAGACCTTATCCGTAACCCAATTCCATGTCTTTGAAGGAAGGTGTGACAGCAAAATCAGTACCAAGGTACCACAACATCTTTGAAGGACCCTCCTAATTCTAGTTCCAAGTTGATAATTACCCAAGGGCAGTGTCCAACCAAGGATAATAGATGTATGGGCTGCCACTTTTCATCCAGAAGCAAGGTAACACACATTCAATCTCTTAGCCAAATTAGCAAACTTCTTGTCAATCTCAGGAAAAAAGTAGTGTCATTTGCAAATTGAATTTCAATTAATTGTTCTTGATTGGGTAATGTTGATGAGGTTTTTGTGACTACAACAACATTAGAATAAAACACAGAGTATCCTATCCTCTCTTGAATAAAGCTTCTCAAACGCTGAACTACGTGATAGAATGAGACTACTCCAAGGTTCCTTTTGTGTCAGGTCTTGACGTGCACAGGGATAGACTCGGTGGAATGATGTGATTTGCTGGTAATCATGAGGGGGACTTACGTGGGCTTACTCCTTTGTAGACATGGAATTCATTCCTGGAACTCAGACTGGTGGGTGAATGAAACTCCTTCGCAAATGGACAACCTGGAACTTCTAGGTTCCACTCTTTGAAGAGGCGGATGATTTGGTAATGAAGCTTCTAGGAAACTAATCCTAGCGAAAATCTAAAAGTAAATGCAAAAGATGGGATAAGGGCTTAGGAATCTAATCAATGGAAATGACTGTTGTTGAAGATGGAAACTGGAACCAGTCCTCTGCTTTGTCATGAGACAACAGCTAGGTAGGGATGGTCCTATCTTCTGAGGGGGAGTAAGGATTTTTAGACTGCTCCTACAAGGGAAATGGAACTGATACATGCAGAACAGTTGAAGTTAGACTTAGAATTAGTTCAGGCTAACCATGCACGGTGATTTGCAAGCCACAGAACACCAATGGTATGAACAAACAGATTCAACCATTCAACAGTAATAATCTCCATCATTCTAACTAATGAAATACTGAAAGAAAATAGAAATGAAACAACTTAGATCTTGGAGCTTATGATTTGCTTCAAAGAAGTCAAAAAACCATGCCACAATCCAAAGAATATCAAGAACACCAATCTTCAATATCCATGTATTGATTTGGGAATGTCTTACAACAATCTTACTGATTCTTCAAAGTTCCCTGCTCCAGAAATGGAGTGCAACAGAAAGGAACAACTAACTAACTACTTGCTCTAAGAGCCTAAGAAAATGAAAGAAGAAAGAAGACCCCTTCAAATGAGGCCCCTCAGCCTATTTATAGGCAAATAGAATACAAAGAGGAGGTGAGGAGATTAGATCTCCTCGAAATCTGTGCAAACCCTAAAGAGATAGGGATGAATATGTCATAGGCTCCATGGGATGCTGCCACCTGTCCTGGAGGCCACCTGCTCTGGATGAAAAGTTGCCACTTGTCCTGGACGCCAGGCTAACTAAGCTGCTTGGTAGGTAGGTGAGACCAGTCAACTGTCTATTTGTCCTACTCCTTGGTCGCAAATTCCATAGTGTCCTAGAGTCCTTTATCGTGAGCGCAAATTCCAGGGTGAACAAGATTTTTATGTGGAGGAATCCTTCCTTGAGCAGGGGTGCACTTTCCTTAGGGTCCTGGAATGGAATTCCTTCCTGAGTTGGAATTCCCTATCGTGGAATAGAATTCCCTATCTTGGATTCTTGGGTTGGAATTCCTCATCCTTGGCATGGATTCCCGTTCTTCTTGATGGATGGCGAACTTGAAGTGTATCCTCTTGGTTTTCCAAGGATTGATCCTCTTGTCTGAAATTGGAATCCCTGATACTGGACTTGGAGTGATTTCTCCCATTCTGCCATCCTTGATGCAGGCATTCTCTATGTCATTTGAAATCTTTGGAAGGACATCTTGATCTTCCTTATCCCTTTGTGCGAAGTCTCCTTGTTGCCGAACTGGAATCTTTGATGTTACCTTCCCTTCCCTCGGTATGCATGTGTAGTCTTCTTATTGTCGGAACTCCTGGATCCTTGAAATGGTCATCATTTCCGACCCTTGAACTCTCTACATCCATCCTGCTTGCCCCGGATCATCCTTGTTCATCCTCCTCATGGAACTTATCCTCGTCTTGGATTCCTGTAAAACAAGGGAAACCTCGAATAGTCATGATGCACAAAATCCATAAATGCAATGCAATATGAAATGAAACATGAATGATTTTGCAAGTTTTGATCAATTTCACTTATAAATTCCTGAACAAATAAAGGATTTCCCTCATTCTCCGGCATTCTTCATACTCAACTGACTTTTTCTTCATTCCAGGGCTACCAAGCATGGACAGGAGGAAATTCCAAGTCAGGGAGCAATTTCCAGGTGGTCGAGGATTCCATGGAGTCAGGGATTCCTGCTCATCCTAGAATTCCACTTGTCCTCAAGGATGAATTTCTGCCCTTTGGAGGATGAATTTCTGCCCTTGGAAAGTGAATTTCTGCTCTTGGAAAGTTTAGAAATCTGCCTTAAACCTATAGAAATTTCTGCCTTAATGAAGAATTTGCCCTTGAAAATACTATAATCTGGAATCCTCCTTGGACAAAGTTGTCCTTCTCTTGATGAAATCTGCCCTTGGAAGATATATTTCTACTCTCCTTGGTTTGGAATTGAATTAGAATGATTGAAAGTGACTTGAGCGTTGCCTTATATAGGCATTTAAACCTTCTTTGCCACTTGGCCGACTTAGGTTAGCCTAGAAAAACCCTAGCTGCCATACTTTATGACCCAGCCAACTTAGATCTTTTGTCTTTTTCTACTTTGTCGGTGGTCGGGGATTTTGGTCTGTCGGGGATTTTGGTCTGTCAGGGAGTTTGGCCTGTCGGGGAATTTGGCCTGTCGGGGAATTCCTGATGTCAGGGATTTCCTGAGGTCGGGGATTATGCGACCTTGGACAAATTCTCCTTGAGTCAAGGATTCCTTCCATTTGAATGATTTTGCAACTTATCTGTTTGAAATTGGCTAAGTCTGGTAATCTGAAATCCTGAAATCCTAAAAAATTGACTAAGTTTGAAATCTAGTGGATCCTCCAAATTCTAGATTTTGCATGTTAAATCTGGTGGATTCAAGACCTATCTCAAACATCCTGAAAGGTATATTAAAAAATATTTAAAGTATCAACTTATACTTAAATATATTTTTTAATATACCTTTACCCTAAGAGACTAAAAAATGGCTAAGTTCCCCAGGAGCGCAGATTTCCACTGGTGTAGGATTTTGCACCCAAGGACAAAAATTGTCCTGGAGTGCACATTCCCAGTAGTCAAGGATTTTGTGCCCAAGGACAAAAATTGTCCTTAAGTGCAAATTTCAGTAGGTCAGGGATTTTGCGCCCAAGGACAAAAATTGTCCTGGAGCGCACATTTCCAAAGGTGAGGGATTTTGCACCCAAGGACAAAAATTGTCCTGGAGCGCACATTTCTAGAGGTAAGGGATTTTGCACCCAAGGACAAAAATTATCCTGGAGAGCACATTTCCAAAGGTAAGGGATTTTGCGCCCAAGGACAAAAGTTGTCCTGGAGCGCACATTTCAATAGGTAAAGGATTTTGCGCCTTTGACCCTGCCTGTCCAGCTTCATGGATTTTGGCCTTGGAAAAAAATCCTTTCTTCAATTTTTAGTGGGATTTTAGTTTTGCATCAAGTACACTTTGAGCTATTTTTACGGAGGTTCAGTTATCGATACGAGATCAGAAACACGGGACTTTCGTTTCTTCCATCCCTCGTTTCTTCCATCCCCTCGAGGAATCTCATTTCCATGGCGAGATTCAGAGTTCATTTCTTCCATCCTTCATTTCTTCCATCTTTCATTTCTTCCATCTTTCGTTCCTTCCATCCCCTTGAGGAATCTCTCATTTCCATGGCGAGATACGGAGTTTGTTTGTTCCATCCTTCGTTTCTTCCATCTTTCGTTTCTTCCATCCCTCAAGAAATCTCCTATTTTCATGGTGAATTTATCAGATAGTCAGGGAGGAATTTCCTAGTTCGCAAAATCCAGACAGTCAAGGAGGAATTTTCTAGGTCGCAAAATCCAGGTAGTCAAGGAGGAATAGGATTTTCCACCTTGTCGCATTTTCCTGATGGTCAAGGAATTTCCTCTGTCAGGAATTCCTCCAAGGCAAAAAGTCGCAGCTTCAGGGTGGGTCTTGGAATGGAATGATCCTTGAATTCCTTTTTTTTCAAATTTCACTAAGTCAAGGAATTTTCCTGTCCAGAACTCTTACAAGGTAGAAGGTCGCCCTTTTGGAGTGGGTCAAGGAATGTTCAGTTCAGGAATGTTCCTGTCAAGGAAAATCTAGTTTAGGAATTCCTTCCTGTCAAGGAAAATCCAGTTTAGGAATTCCTTCCTGTCAAGGAATATCCAGTTCAGGAATTCCTTCCTAAGGATCTTCCAAGTCTCAAGTTGGACTGGGTCTTGGGTTTTCCTACCTTGAACTATGGAATTTCTATTCACTCTAGATGAAGCTTCTTGACATTTGAACGAGGATTTATACCCTGGAATGAGGAACTACCTCTTTTATCATGGAACCCCTGTAGTCATCTTTGGAATTTTCCATTACTTCAAGTCAGGGATCGATGAGTTTCAGCAAGGAATGGCAATCCCTTGGTACACCCCAGACTCTGGATTTAGAACTCTGGAACAGAAATCATGGTGGGTTTTTGGAGTAGGGCCCTAGACAGGGACTTAGGACAAAGACCACCGAAATGGGATTGCGAACAAGGACCTTCAGACTCTGAAGTTTGAAACATGGATTGGAACTATGGAACAAGAATTTGGATAGACCTTGGAACAAGATTCTGGATAGGAACTTTGGAATAGGATTCCTAGATGGGAACTTTGGAATAGGATTCTTGTTCATCAAGGAGTTTTATGCTGAGGGCTAATGATTTGGACCTTTCCTATGGAATGATGGACCTATGCCATGGATTGGTTAGTTTTGATCGAGGAATGATAGTCAAGGTTTCACTTATTCTCAGGGAAATTCACTATTTCAAGCATTCCTAATGTTCCCTGTGAGCTGACTACTTGGACATTCTTTCTTAGCTTCATGGATTCGAGCAAGAAACTGCAAAATCAAAGCAAAAACGACGGCGAAAGCGAGAAAAGAGGGGGTCCCCATTTGCAATGGGGTGATGTGTGAAAATGTCACAACAAGGAACACAAGACCTCTAATTGGTGGACACAATGTGCAATCTCTAAGAAGGTAACGAATGGATTTAACAACAATGACAAACAATGTAGGGGCTAAGGGGCAGCCTTGTCTAATAGATCTTGAAGTTCAATTAATTCTTCTTGATTGGGTAACACAAAATCTCTAACAAGTGCACCCAACGTGCAATCTTTGAGAAGGTAATGAATGGATTCAGTAGCAATGGCAAACAGTGCAGAGGCTAAGGGGCAGCCTTGTCTAATAGATCTCTGAAGGACCCTCCCAATTCCAATTCCAAATTGAGAACCACCCGTGGGGAGTGTCCAACCAAGGATATCAGATTTATGAGCAGCTACTTTTGATCTAGAAGCAAGGTTGTACACATTCAATCTTTATCTAGATTAGTAAAATTCTCCTTATCATTCACAAGAAAAAGAATAGTGCCATCTGTAAATTGTATTTCAAGAATTTATCCTTGATTGGGTAACACAAGAACTCTGACAAGTGGACCCAATGTGAAATCTTTGAGAAGATAATGAATTAATTCAGTAGCAATGACAAACAGTGCAGGGGCTCAAGGGCAGCCGTGTGTAATATATCTTTGAATTTCAAAGGGATTAGATTAAACACCATTAACACTAACATGTGCAAAAACATCCATACATAGAACTTCAACAAATCTACAAAATCTTTCACCAAATCCTAGAGCTCTCACAATTCGCATGATAAAAGGCCATTTATATCTATCATATGCCTTTTCAAAATCAGTCAAAGCCTTACAAGTATTTTGACCTAAGGCATTAGCCCAATGTATCCCTTCCCAACTAGCAAGTAGGTTCTTTAAAATTTACCTTCCTTTCACCAAACCAATTTGAGAGGGGAAAATGATAAGAGGTAAAACTTCCTTAAGCGTAAAAGCCAAGATCTTAGCAAAAATCTTATAGGAGATATTGAGAAGGTTAATAGGTCTCCAATTCTTAATTTGACTTGTGTCACTCTATTTATCAAGCAGTTTAATGGCTCCCTTATTAATATTGCTACTTGAAGATCCAAAAGAGATAGTCTCCTTGTATGCATTCGAAACTAACTCTCTAGCACCCATAATCCTGTCCCCCAATGCACCAGAGATGAAAAGGTTCTTATAAAAAGATTGAAAGAGCCCTCAAAGTCTATTCTCCATCTTCAACTAGAACTCCCCCAATCTTCAGAAAATCAATTCTCTCTATAGCATGTTTAACGTTTAAGAATTTAAGGAAATATCTACTACCTTTATCCCCAAGTTTCATTTGATCTCTCGCTCTTTGTATTTTGTTTATAAATTATTTGGAGTTTTGTTAGTCCCTATCTGGTTTATGCATAAGTATATAATGCACTTGCTCAAAAATCTTCACATGACAGCCATTTTAATTTTTGCTTATCAAGGAGCTCTTTACTTCTGGGATACATGATAGTAGTTTAGATTAATTGTTTTAGGTTTTCACAACAATTCTAATTATGGCATGCATTCTAGCTTCTATGATCTGTGAAACATGATTATAGTGCATTCTACTTTCTATGATCTGTCCTTTGTATCTTATCCTTCTCCAGTAATACATGTTACAAATGCATTGTATTTACAAACCTAGTAATCCCTAAAGCAAAAAAAAGACAAATCAAAGTGAAATAGATAGAGACATGGTTAATTTTACTTGATGATAGTAGCCAAAATGAAAATCATAGTAGCCACTAAGGAAGTTTGTTACACACATTGAAACTTCAAAGGATATGTTTTGACAGTGATGAAGCTTTGGTTCAAAATCATAGGCATGCCCACAACATTATTTATAAACACTCTAATTAACAAGATATGAAAAGTTGTCGATGGCAGTCACAAAATTATACAACAATGGAGGAATAACTTAGCCACAACAAAATATTGGGAAATCCCATGATCAATATCTTCAGATGGAAAATCATGGATTGGCGAATATCTCTAGTGAATAGTAGTGGGGTAACAAGTCTCCTCTGGTGACAAAATTCACGGATGTGGGCCTTCTCGAAGAAGAATGGAGTATAAGCCCTCAAAACCACAAAACTATCAGCTGCCAGTGCACATTATACTTTGTGAAAAACTACATGGCAGAAAGACACCATAATAGCATTCCAAAGCCATAGATAAGGAATAGTTTGTGGAGATCAGTTTTCAACATGCCCGTCCCTTAGTAGTTCAGAGTTTGATAGATAAAAGCTTCATCAAGGAACCTCTAGCTAAAAACATTTTTTTGAAGGATGAAGCTAAAACCACTATTAATTTTCAAAAGAACTAATGCAACTTTGAAAACGAGGGAAGTTAAAGAAGCCATGAAAATAAACATGAAACACAGTAAAACTATTAGAGGTTGTCATTCAACATACAAAACTTCACAAAAGTGGCACTTTACAGAGATGCTGCCTGAATAACTAGCATTGGGGGTGAATATGGTCAACCGGAGTCCCAACCATAAAGCACTGCAAAAGTGGTGACCATTGATGAAGGGGGATGAAGAGCAAGTCAATGCAGAATAAGATTTTGATAGGAAAACTATGGAGAGAGAGAGGAAAAACTATTTTTCTAAACTTACTTTATCTTGTATGGCAATCATTGCATTAGGCCTTTTTTATGCAACTTACTGAGTAGAGAAATTTCCTAACTACTAATTTATTGACATAGATTAAATTTGTAAGGACTTTGAACCATAATTTCTTGATACTAGAAAGGGCCATGAACTTCATAAAATATTTTCATAATTCTAGAAAGAAACTCAGTTACATTGGACATTGTAAATTAATAATCAAACTTTCATTCTTGAGAATCAAACTTAGTTTTGGGAATCATAAAAGTTTCAAACAAGGTGTTGATAATCATAAAGTATTACAGATTGCTCAACAAACATGTTTGCTAGCTCTAGAAACTTTTGGTATGTCATGATTTTAGATTTGATATAGTGCCATTTTAGTATACCCGAGTTAGTTTGCTCTAAGATGTCATGTAATTTTTTAGATGAAATAATCTATTTCTTAGACCAGATCAACAACTTTTACATTTGGAGTGGAAATTTCCAATGTATTTGGCAACACCAAAGAGATAATTTAATAAACTATTCATTTAATTTTTTGCTCTTTGTTTCTTTTCCATAAATTATCAGATATTCGTCAACCATAAGTATATAATGCTCTCTCACATACTCATGACAATCGATTTAATTTTCTCTTATCAAGGAGCTCTTTACATTTGGGATACATGATTAAAGGATGTACCTAGGGATATGATATTATAATGTATTTAGGTGGATGGAGATGCTAACATGTGGCACACATCTCTTAAGTTAGTTATATTAGGTCTTATGGATAACTTGTGTAATTAATTATATCAAGTGTTGAGTAGGCCTTCATTAGGATTACCCTTCCATTATGTTATTAGGAGGAGGTATACATAAAGGAGGTGATTATCATTGTAAGGAGGTGTGTGGAGTATTATATTGTATTGGAGATCACTTGGAGATATAACGTGGAGTGGCTTCTTCCTTAAAGAGTATTGTATAGTGTTACCCTACCTTAAGAATTTATTCTATTTTTGCATATATTGAATATTAGGGCTATTGGCTCGCAACATCTCTTGTGTTGTGTAAGAACTATCTCCTACATTATCTTATTGCAATTATTATATGTTCGGATCTTATCAATGGCCTTGTTTTTGCCTTCACGGGTGCCAATGTAATGTCCCCTTCTCAGGCCTAGTCAGTTTGGTGACCATTAGCCTATTCCTCGAGTTCTCGTAGGCCAATTGGTGTTGGTAAGGGGGACTCCAAAGATCTTGGAGAGCACCAGTTTGTTTTTATTGCTTTCTATTTGTGGCTTTGAGCTTAATTGGCGTTATGGATTGCAGTGCTGCTTTTAGAAGAGTTTTCAAACTCCTGGTCTGTGCTCCACACTTTTGGAGAGCACATCTATTTTTAGTAAGTTACCAAGTTGGCACCTGTCATCATCCCATTGCTTCAGTTACATCCTGGCATGTTCAGTTTTAGTTTCCGACTCCTTGGAGGTGCTTTCCACAACTTGGGTGGAGTATTTAAATTATACACTTAAGTTTATAATGTGTAATGTTTGATTATTCACTTAAGTGATAATTTATAAAGTTGTTTTATGACCCCTCCTTATGTGGGCGCACAGGGAGTGAGGGAATATGTTATTAAAGGTATTTTAATTCTTCAAAAAAGGTGTTTGGGAAAAAGGAGGTTATTTGATATTTTAAAATTGGTTTTCCCTCCAAGAGGCTATAAAAGGAGGTTTGAGCTCTCATTTTTGATATGCTGAAGATTTCATATGTCGTTATGTTGTTGGATTGAACTTGTGTGTTCTCTTATGATCTTTTGAGGATGAAAACCCTCATTAGATTTCTAGTTTCAGATTTGAAAGACAATCCCTAACTAGTTTGGAGTGGTTCTACTCATGAATCACCATTGTTATTAACAGATTTCTAGTTTTAGGGTTTCATGATGAAGATTTTTAAAGTTTTTTATTACAGATTTTGAGATTTGGTATTTGCTTCAGAGAGATTGACTTCTAATAATTTGTGAGATTTGTAGAGAAAATACAAATTATTTCATCTTGGTTTATTGGAAGTGTGAATGTGGGATACATTAATTGGGCACCCAATTTTGAGTTTATTGAAATAAAAAATATCTTATATTTCTTCTTAGCGTGGAGATTTTGAAGGCTGGCCACTCACCTTGGAAAAGATATCTGCATGTTTAAAAGTCATATATTTGAGATTTGAGGCTGCGTGGAGTCCTAGTAGGCAGTCACTTCTATTGAAAGATATTATTCATGGTATTTTTGAGACTACATGAAGGTTTGGAGAAGATGTGTGGAAGTTTAGGAGGAGTCGCAACCACTAACTAAGTCCTTGGGACTTTCCTACAACTGCCGCCTCTTTGGAGGTATTTTGGAAGTGATGTGTTGGGCAATAGAGAGTATTGCATGTAGCTGAAGATGTGGGCCCTGCCTTTGTCATTCTATCCAATAGGTTTGTTGTCCTTGTGCTAGCACCAAAGCTGAATGGTAAAACGTGAAGGTTAATAAGACTTGAAGACATTTTTGTGAAGTTGCATTGCTATAGTTTCCAATCTATCCTTCTTGCATCAACACATCCTTCCTGGATATATTGTATCTATTAATGAAGATTGTGGCTCAGATTTGGTATGTTCATTGAGCATTCTATTTGTCTTCTCTATTCTGAATTAAATATTCATTTGGGTATTCATGATTCCAATTTGAATCATCTTTATATGAGCTGCAAACTGTTTGACAAAATGCCATATGTTATCATTGAAAGTTTTATAGTAAATTTGAATGTTTCCTGATTAAATACTCTATACAAGATGTTATGCATTATTCATAATCAGAATTTCAGATTGATGAGTATAATGGTATATGTTGGACGAAATGCCTACATAATCGAAGTTAGAAAAATTGTGGGTTTTGAGTAAAAAATTTGAGGGTGGTTATTATAATGGTATCAGAGCTAACCTTTCCTGTCAGCCTGTGATTTCTTATCTTGAATGTAGTTGTAGTTTATTATATGAGTGAAAGAGAAATCAAATATTATAATAAAGAGAAGAAAAGACAGATATATCAGAGGCCACAAACCCCAGTTGAAGATACTTTTTCTGATGTTCTAAGAGTTCGTTAGATTCATACAGGTGATAGTGGCATTTCTTTTGTGAGCATGGCAAAAAGAGATAAAGGACCAACACAACCAAATAGTCCCAATTCCATATCAAAGAAGAAATTTGATACTAAGCTAGACATGATGTCTCAATTGCTGGCAAAGATGAGTCAGAATGTGCCTCAAGCACCTCTAGTTTATAATGGTGAAACTAGTGGTTCTAACATCAATAATCATCAAAATAATGGTCACACTGTTGGAGGAGCTTCTGGATTTGTTCCTAGACCTCTCCAACCTACTTTCACTCATAGGAAGGAGACCCCACCTGTGCAAGAGGTCCAAATACTGATGGCAGATGAAGTAAGGGCTAGCTATGCATAGTATATAACTCTTCTAGTTGAGATTTGTGATTTGTTTACATTAAAACAATTTATGAACCAAACGAAGAAGAGGGGCAGTGGAAGAGCTGAGAACAGAGGACCACCTATGTAGAGAACTACCAACAAGCATTGGGAAAGGTATCTTTGGCACACTTTGATGGGAGTGACAAGTGTTCAGCTAGAGCTTGGGTACATAAGTTAGATAATTATTTGTCACTCAAACCCATGTCGGAGGATGAAGCAATTAACTTTGCTACACTACACTTAGATGGGATAGCCCATGAGTGGTGGTACCATGGCTTGGTTACCCTAGGCCACAACTTGATTACCACCTATGATGAGTTCACAAACAATCTCATCGAGAGATTTGACAAGAAATATCTTGAGTTACACTTTACAGAGCTTGCACAGTTGAAACAATATGGTTCACTGGATACTTACATCTCAGAGTTTTAGAGACTTTTAGTTATAGTTCCTAGCATCTTAGAGAGAAGACTTGTAGTCCTTTTTAGTGAGGGACTAATGAAACCAATCAGAGGATGGGTTAAGGCATTTGACCCACCATCTTTACAAGAGAATATGAAAAGTAAGGATTATGGAGTTAGCTGCCCCTAGAAACAAATTTTAGTCAAGGACCTTCCAACATAAGAAAGACAAGAAGTATTTTTATAAAGATTTAAATCAAACCAAAAAGACGTCATCAAGAATGGATGAAGAGGTCCTAATGATTTGAGGAAGAAGAAATTATGCTTCAATTGCAAAGAATCATGGGCCCCATGCCATAAGTGCTCTATTAGGGGCAAAGTTCATCAAGTAGAGTTATATTTTTTCTGATGAATCAACATCAGAAAAATCAAAACAATAGTCTAATTTGGAGGAGAAAGAGGAAGAAGAATCATCAAAAGAGTCAAAAAGGGAGAAAGAAAGTGAAGGTGCGATTGCTCAACTTTCCATCTTTCAAAAAAATGACTCTTTTAGAGTCCGTAGAGTACTTTATGGGTATCATGTAGTGGCATTGATTAATACATGAGCTACACATAATATTATTGATGAAGGTGTAGTGGCTCGTAGAGGACTCAAGGTAGAAGAGGTTGATGGTTTTAAGGTAATGGTAGCTAATGGATTCATTATCACATGCACTAGAATGATTCCCTAGTTGAGCCTTCAGTTGGGAAATTATGAAGTCAAGGATGAATTCTATGTACAGTGAGTATTGGAGATATAGATGTAGTGCTTGGCATTTAGTGGCTATGATCTTTGGGGGAGATCACATTGAATCTTCAGACCATGGAGCTCAAATTCTAATCAGATGGTAAGAAGGTGGTGTTAAGAGGAATGTTTAATGGTGGGCCACATGTAGTCATTTTCAAAAGGATGGACAGATTGATTAGACATGATCAGGTTGAGTGGGTAGTAGAGCGTATTATTATGCCTACCATCACAAAATAGGAAAAGAGAAGTTATCATCTAGATGTGCAGGCTTTGATAACCAAGCATAGAAAATATTTTGGTGGTATACCTCTTGGGAGGCCTCCTGAGAGAGGCATGGAGCATGTGATAGAGTTAGAGGAGGGTGCCAAGCCTATCATCACCACTCCATATAGGCATCCGAAGAGACACAAGGATGAAATTGAAAAGGAAATTAAGGAACTCTTAGATATGGGTCATATTCGCCCAAGTAAGAGCCCATTTGCATCTTTAGTTGTTTTAGTGAAGAAGAAGGATGGGACTATGCATATGTGCATAGATTACAAGGCCTTGAACAAGAAGACTATCAAGAACAAGTATCCCATTTTGAGGATTGATGAGCTCATTGATGATCTACATGGAGCAGTCTACTTCTCTAAGATAGACTTGAGATTAAGTTATCATTAGATGCGAGTTCGTGAGGACATAGAGAAGACAGCTTTCATGTGCCATTTTGGTCACTATGAGTTTTTGGTTATGCCCTTTGGCTTAACCAAATCTCCTGCTACATTTCATTCTTGCATGAATCAAGTGTTTAACAAGCAACTCCGTAAGTTTGTTTTAATATTTTTTGATGTCATCTTGATTTTTTGCAAGACATGTGAAGAACATATGAGACATCCTGATGAGGTATTTAGCATCCTTGAGAGAGAGTCTTTGTATGCAAAAGAATTTAATTGTGAATTTGGTATAACAAAACTTCTATATCTTGGCCAAATAATCAGCTCCAAGGGTGTTAGTGTTGATTGTCATGACCCGATATTAAGGCATCATTTAAATTAAAACATCATGATAAGATAGAGAAGCCGCTTTTGATGATGATCATGTATATAATAATATTTAATAAACATATATAATGTTATCCATATATAATAATATTATTTTATTAAAATATAATACAGTTATTGTATTTATAAATAATAAATACAATTATAAATATTATCAAATAATATTATAATTATAATAATTATAATATATATATAAATAAATATTAATAATTTAAATATTATTATAATCATTTATTATAATAATATAATAATAAATATACTATAAATGCAAATATAATATATAATATATTATATAATTAACAAGATATATTATAAATATAAATAATAAATGTAAGATAGATATAAATATCAAAATAGGATTATAAATACTAATAATTAAATATTATCATAATATATATTATTATATAATAATAAATATAAATTAAAATTTTATTATTATTAAATATTATCATAATATATATTATTATATAATAATAAATATAAATTAAAATTTTATTATTATTAAATATTATATAATAATATAAATATATGTAAATAAAGGGATAAGCAAATCTAATAAAGGAAGATTTTATATTAAGGACTTACTACTCAAGAAGGCCACGATGCATTTTAAAGAAGTAAAGACTCTATTAACAAATGAATAGATTAGTTAAGGCAACGGACATCACCTTTGACAAGGGATGTCTCCCTCAAATGCAATGCTTCAAGATATACATATATAGAAGTTTGAATATACAATGGGGAGCCATGGACTAATGCAGCAGATATATTGATGTATATTAATGTATATTAATGTTATATTATACATATCACCATGGCAGCAATTAGTAATAATGAAAGAGCAGAAAAAATCAGAAAATAACAATCAGCAGAAGGAAATAATATTCAAGGGGCAGTGATCAGGTAAGTTAGATTATGTATAATTTATGGTTAAAGAAAATCAAGTAACAAGAGTATTATGTGCATAGGAACCAATGTAAATATATATGTGTAAGATTAATCTCCATTACAATAGAGATTTGTATGCATAAAATTTAGATATTGGTTAAGTAAGGTAAACAAAATTATATATAAAAATAGTGAAACCCACTATATAGCAAAATAGAACTATACTATGTCAACAAATAGTTGATTGAAAGTACATTCTTAAATAAAGAAACATGATTGAGACATATATGAACATAAATATACATTATGAAACTTGAGGAGAAAAACATAACCATCTCATCACTTCTATTTCCTATAACTATAGGAGAGGCGGTCTTGTTAGGGAAAGGCGAGATAATTCCATCACAATGCATTAGAGAGGGTTTAACGCACCCTAGACAAGAATGCTAGGGAAAGGCGAAGTAATTCCATTCATAATGCACTGGAGAGGGTTCAACGCACCCTAGACATATAATTCCCCATCCATGGTTAAGGAATAGAAGGAAGATGACATGGAGAGATAAACGTAGTTATTACTTCTATATATTTCTCTATTACTTCATCCTTCAAGGAATGATAGGTGTTATGAGGGAGAGGTGGAGTAATCCCATCCATATTAAAGCCCGTAGGCTGGGTTAAGAGATGGTTTTAGCACGCCCTATACATATAAAGCCTAGTTCCATGAGGAAAAGTAATAAGAAATATGAATGATTGGATTATGGAATGGTTATCAATATACAAGTAACAATTAGGAAATAAATAATCCTTTAACAAGCAATGAAATGAAAGAATTATCATTGATCTTATTTGATCTTATCATTGAAATTATTAATCTATACTATTTCTAATGTCTCCTTGAGAATCACTTTGAATGTAGATTCAGGTTTAAGTGTTTCCACTAGAAAGGGGACATTACATTGATCAAGAAAAGATCTAAGCAATAATAGATTGGCCTCGACCTCCTAATCTCTCTTAGTTGAAGGGATTCTTTGTTCTTTGTTGTTTCTACAGGAGGTTCATGAGAGGTTTTTCACAAGTGGTTGCCCAACTTATAGATCCAACCAAAAAGGGGGCCTTTTCATGGTCTAATGCAGGGCAGAGATGTTTTGATTAGTGTAAGCAAATCATGAGCACATGTCATGTTTTATCTATGCCTTATTTCTCCAAGCCATTTGAGCTTGAGTGCAATGCATCCAGTGAAGGGATAGGTGATGTCCTAATACAAAATAAGCATCCTATTGCCTTTGAAAGTAGGAAGTTGAGGGGTGTAGAGAAGAGTTATTCCATTTATGACAAGGAGATGCTTGCTATAATGCATTCTTTGACAAAGTTTAGGTAATACCTTGTTGGTAAGTTCATTTTCAAAACTGATCAAAATAGCCTCAAGTACTTCCTTAATTAGAAAGACCTCAATGACAGCAGAAGTGGGTTAGTAAGCTACAGGCTTACAATTTTGACATTGAATATGTCAAGGAAAGAAAATATAGTGGCTAATACCTTGTCAAGGAGGCCACATTTATGTTCCACGATTGAGATCGCTACTAATTGAAAAGAGTAAATACTTGCAAAGTATGTCAAGAACCCCTTTGCCATTAGTGTTATTGATGGTACTTTACAGGATGATAGGTACAAATTGGTGAGTGAACTCATTCTTTACAAAAAAAAGATCTTAGTACCTAAATTAGGGCTGAAGATGAAGATTATGAGGTCATTTCATGATGCACCCATGCCTGGTCACCTAGGGTTCTTTGACTTGCAAGCAGATCTAGGAGATATTTTCTTGGAAAGGACTTAAGAATGAAGTCCTTAAGCATGTCAGAGAGTGTCCTACATGTCAATAGAATAAGAATGAACATACTTATCTTGCTAGGTTGTTGCAGGCCCTGCCTATTCCCAATCAAAAATGGGAAAGTATCTCTATGGACTTCATTATAGGGCTTCTCAAAGTACAAGGTAAGAATTGCATATATGCTGTTGATAGGTTGATAAAATTTGCACACTTCTTTGCTATTTCAGCAGTGTTTACAATAGTACAAGTAACAGATTTATTTTTTAGAGAAGTGTTCAGGTTGAACAAAATGCCGAATAACATTGTAAGTGACAGGGACAACAAGTTCTTGAGCTTGTTTTAGCAACAATTACTTAGATTGAATGGGACTAAGCTCACTCCTAGCACAAGTTATCACCCACAAACTGATGGGCAAATAGAAATTGTAAACAAGTGGGTGAAAGGGTACCTTAGGAATAATGTTTCAGGGCAGCAGAAGCCATGGGTGAGATGGCTGCATTTAGGTGAGTATTATTATAATTCTACTTACCACATGTCTATCAAGATGTCACCATTTATGGCATTGTATGGATATGAAAACCCTAGCTTCATAGATTTACTGTTTGGTATAGTCGAATGCCCAAAGCTAAGGATTTATGGTAGCAAAGCCAAGACATAATGAAATCCTTAAAAGACAACCTCCAATATGCTCAGAATCAATAGAAGTTGTATGTAGATCAACACCGTATAGAGTGTGCATTTGAGGTGGGTGACATGGTTTATTTGAGATTGCAGCCCTACAGGTAATCCAATTTACAGAAGAGTGAATCGAAGAAGTTAAATCCATGTTTTTATGACCCATTCAGGATCTCCAAGAGGATTAGTGAATTGGCATATAAATTTGAGCTATCTAACAGTAGCAAGGTGCACAGTATCTTCTACGTGTCTCATCTCAAGAAGGTGTTTGGACATAATGTTGTTCTCTCTTCTAAGTTACCCCTTTTGGATGAGGAAGGGAAACTTGTGTTGGTTCCAGAGGTAGTTATTGATTATAGGGAGTGTACTTTGAGGAAGAGGATCATCAAGGAATATTTGGTGAAATGGAAGAATTTATCAGTGGAGGTGCTACTTGGGAGAGTGAGCAGATATTACAACATCCTGATTTGCAATTGCTTGGGGACACGCAATTCTAGAGAGGGAGGACTATAATGTCCCCTTCTTAGGCCTAGTCAATTTGGTGATCATTAGCCTATTCCTTGAGTTCTTGTAGGCTGATTGGTGTTGGTAAGGGGACTCCAAAGATCTTGGAGAGCACTGGTTTATTTATATTGTTTTCTATTTGTGGCTTCGAGATTAGTTGGCGTTATGGGTTGCAGTGATGCTTTTAGAAGCATTTGCAGACTCTTGGTTTGTGCTCCACACTTCTTGGAGATCACGTCTATTTTTAAGAAGTTACTGAGTTGGCACCTGTCATCATCCCAATGCTTCAGTTGCGTCTTGGCATGTTTAGTTTTAGTTTTCGACACCTTGGTAGTGCTTTATGCAACTTGGGTGGAGTATTTAAATTATTAACTTAAGTTTCTAATGTTTAATGTTTGATTATTCACTTAAGTGTTATAATTTATAAAGTTGTTTTATGACCCCTCCTTAAGTGAGCACCTAGGGAGTGAGAGGGAATATATTATTAAAGCTATTTTAATTCTTCAAAAAGGGCATTGGGGAAAAAGGATATTATTTTATATTTTAAAATTGATTTTCCCTCCAAGAGGCTATAAAAGGAGGTTTGAGCTCTCATTTTCGATATGTTGAAGATTTCTTATGCCGTTATGCTGCTGGATTGAACTTGTGTGTTTTATGATATTTTGAGGACAAAAACCCTCATTAGATTTATAGTTTTGGATTTGAAAGACAATCCCTAGCTAGTTTGGAGTGGTTCTACTCAAGAATCACCATTGTTATTCACAGATTTCCAATTTCAGAGTTTCATGATAAAGATTTTCAAAGCTTTTTATTGCAGATTTCAAGATTTGGTATTTGCTTTAGGGAGATTGACTTCTAATAATTTGTGAGACTTGTAGAGCAAATACAAATTATTTCATCTTGGTTTATTGGAAGTGTGAATGTGGGATGCATTAACTGGTGTCCAAGTTTGAGCTTATTGAAATAAAAAACATCTTATATTTCTTCTTAGTGTGGAGATTGTGAAGGCTGACACCTTGGAAGAGATATCTGCATGTTTAAAAGTCATATGTTTAATATTTGAGGCTACATGGAGTCCTAGAAGGCAATCACTTCTATTGAAAGACATTATTCATGGTCTTTTTGAGACTACGTGAAGATTTGGAGAAGATGTGTGGAAGCTTAGGAGAAGTCACAAGCACTAAGTAAGTCCTTTGGACTTTCCTATAGTTGTCACCTCTTTGGAGGCATTTTGGAAGTGTTGTCTTGGGGAATAGAGAGTACTGCATGTGGTTGAAGATGTGGGACCTGCATTTGTCATTCTATCCAGCAGGTTTGTTGTTCCTATGCTAGCGCCAAAGTTGAATGACCATAAAAGGTGAAGGTTAATAATAATTGAAGACATTTTTCTAAAGTTGCATTGCTATAGTTTCCAATATGTCCTTGCATTAGCGCTGTTAGGAATTAGTATTCACATGGGTGTTTAGGTTAGTATGTTTAATAAAATAGAGTTATGTAGGTTAATATTAAGTTGTTAAGAAATAACTTAATATTATATATAGTGAGATTTTGTTTGATTGAGCTGCTCATAAACAATGATCTTCAAAACTCTTGCCAGATGGTTCTTGAGCTGTGTCTGGTGCCAACAAAATTGCAGTAGGATTTGTTCTGAAAAAATAGAGTACTTGTGAAGAGTGTTGTATGGGTAGAGGAACACAGGGAGGCAAATTAAGCGGAGGACGATCCACAGAGGTTTTATCTTTTTCTAATGAAGACAAAGAAAGCAGCGATTTGGCTTCACCAAACAATGGCGGTAGCCCAAACAGATCTGTCCAACTGTAGCCACTGGAGTCCTCCGATTATGAAAAACTTTTACAAAAAATGCACACCATGGAAGAACTGGTTACGAATATTTTGAAACTACCTACACTTTGAAAATGGCCTACATTCATCTACAGATGGCGCATTCGCCATATGATCCGGAGCCTGGAGGAATTGTATATAATGCTTCAAAGGTAGGCATTAATACCTTGAGATATTCGTGGTAGATCATAATGCATGGAGAGAGCTTGGTGACATATATATATATATATATTTTAGAATAGGTTCTATTTATTAACTAGTCATTAATTGTGAGTTTAGTGATATCATAAGTAGTCTATCAAAATTTTAAAAGTGTCAAAATATTATAAAATAAAAATGATCTCAATTGTAGTTGGACACATTATCACTTGTACATGACGACATCCATCTTGTGGGGGCATTATAAAACATAGTCTCAAAGACAAATTTGCTAAGTAGCAAACTTATTGGAGGTTGGAGGCACCAGAGGCTGGAGGATACTCAACGACCTCTTGTTAGTCACTGGCGACAAGGCCGCAAAATTGCATTAGTGAAAAAATTATTTGTGCCAAAATGACTAAAGCCAAGATCGGTTTCCAGGTGGAAGCGGCAACCATCTCATATCACTTGTGATCAGAGTGGCAATGATCTACAGTGGTAGCTGCATACATGACAATGAGGGCTTGGTGTTCAAGCCTTTTATGTTGTGGTTGGATGTGTATGTCCCCAATCACATTTCTTGGTTGTATGTGAATGGATTTGTTTGTCCCCATTCACAAGATGTAAGTGATTGGAAGTGTTTGTCCCCAATCACAAGATGATGTAAGTGATTGGAAGTGTTTGTCCCCAGTCACAAGAGTTGGTGATTATGATTGGATGTGTTTGTCCCCAATCATAATTCTTGTGAGCAGATGTGTGTGTCCCTATTCATGACTGATGTTGGATAGATGTGTTTGTCCCTATCCTTTGATGAAAGTACACTAAGCATAGTGAGGCTAGTTCTACTATTGCTTGACATGAGTAGATGTGTATGTCCCTACTCATACCTTATGATGAGCTATTGTATGTGGTCAAGTGTTGTGATGTACTTTAATCCCATGTTCACACTAAGGGGGGGGTGTTAGGAATTAGTATTCACATGGGTGTTTAAGTTAGTATGTTTAATAAAATAGAGTTATGTATGTTAATATTAAGTTGTTAAGAAATAACTTAATATTAAATATATAGTGAGAGTTTGTTTGTATTAGAGAGTTGTTTTAACAACTCATATTATTAGGAGTTTGTTTAGTAGTCCCGTAATCATCTAAGGGAATGGTTATAGGAGGTAGAACAACTTTCCTGTAAAATAGGATATGAGAATCTAATAAGTATGTAATGTATTTGATTGAAATAAAATGAAGCACGTATTATTTTGTGTTGTATTATTTGCAGCTTCATTTGTCTCTTCCAATATTTCTAATAAGTGCATCCTTCCTGGATATATTGTATCTATTAATGAAGATTGTGGTTTAGGTTTAGTATATTCATTGAGCATTCTATTTGTCCTCTCTATTCTGAATTAAATATTCATTTGGGTATTCATGATTCCAATTCAAATCATTTTTATATGAGCTATAAACTGTTTGACAAAATGCCCATATGTTATCATTGAAAGTTGAATAGCAAATTTGAATGTTTCCTAATTATATACTCTATGTACAATCTATTCTACGTTATCTATAATTAGAATTTCATATTGATGAGTATAATGGTATATGTTTGACGAAATGCCTACATAATAGAGGTTAGAAAAATTGTGGGTTTTGGGTGAGAAATTTGAGGGTGGTTATTACAACCAAGATCATGCTCTAATACCACTTGTTAAGATCCAAATATATAATAATTGCAATAAGATAATGTAGAAGATATATCTTACTCAACACGAGATGTTGTGGGCCAATATTCTTTAATATTCAATATATGCAAAAATAGAATAAACCCTTAAGATAGGGTAACACCATAAATACTCCTTAAGGAAGAAGCCACTCCACGCTATATCTCCAAGTGATCTCCAATATCATATAATACACTACACCTCCCCTTACAATGATAATCACCTCCTTTATATATACCTCCTCCTAATAACATAGTGGAAGGGTAATCCTAATGAAGGCCTACTCAACATAAGTGATATAATTAATTACACAAGCTAATATAACTAACTTAAGAGATGTGTGCCACATGTCGACATCTCCATCCACCTAAATACATTATAATATCTTATACCTAAGTACATAACATGCCATCCCTCCTTGACATGTTTCGTCCTTGAAACATGAGAAGAAGCCAAATAGTATGGACTTTCACAAGTCATTATAAATGTGCCAGCATGAAAAATCATCCAACCATGCATAGTTGATCTTCGAAGTGGTTTTAGCTTGATAGTACCTAGATCCCATCCTTGATCCATATTTTGTTGCACCTAGTTGATTCCATTCCTTATCACAATAAGTCCTTTGCTACAATGAGTAACCCTTACTTCTATGATACCATGGATAATTGTAGTTGTTCCTTTGATTCGATGCAAGTCAATAGTAATTGGATTGTTGTTTCCCTATAGTATTAGTCCTCCAAGATTCTCGTTTGTAATGCCCCGCCATGCAACCCTAGAGATAAGTACAACTAAAGCCATAAAAAGCTAGAATTTTTTTTAAATAGAATAATGATAACAAAACATAACATAGTCTAATATCAACAAGTTAAACTAGCATCTCTAGGGATTACACAACTGCATTATTGAGATTAAACAATAATCAACAACATACATAGTTTATTTAAATAACTCAAACTAATAACTTCATTACATCATCAGATACATACATCAACATCTTTGCAATAATATCTACAAATGCAGAATAATTTATCTTACAAGAGGAATTACATAATTTCTATGATACAAAAGCTCTTCCTTTCTGAATACATCAAATTACACAATGAGTTCCATTGATACACAGGTCTAGATACAAATAGTACAATTATTTGTCTTCACATACAGGTGCAAAACTGGAATCAGGTGAGATACATCTTCTTTACACACAAACCTCGATGCCAAAGAACCAATGGAATAAAGCACAACCACCCAACCATGTGGAACCCTAAGGTCCACCCCCCATGCTAGGAGATAAACATAAGGTTCCGCAGAAATAACAGATAAGAAGACAAAAGACTAACATGTGCAAGGACTACACATGACTCAAATACAACACTGGTCAACAAGACATTACAAGTATCAAAACATCACTTCCACACTTACCAGAACTTCCAGAGGCAATCACACAACATAAGGAAAGAATACCAAAGAGGGAATGCTAGGTTGTAGTAGGGAAAAGTGTCATTGAATGGCCCTAACATGGGTTACCCTGACAGTCTCTCACTAGATGCTAGCCCCCATCTATGGTTACCCTGATAGTCTCTCACTAGATGCCGGCCCCATACGGTGACACATGCGGAAACAACATTCCTTTCATGAGGACAAGGAAGTTGATCTTGCCAACCAAGGCCTTCTCATCTCATCCTTAGTCTGAACTAGCATTACAGGGATGAGTGAGGAATCCAATTATCTTGATTAGTATGAAAGCCACCCAACCCCCTAAATTTATTATTAAGTTATCACTGGATTAACAACTTCCAATGGGTTGCCCTGGCAGCCACTTTGGGCACCGGCCCAACACTGAAAGCCACTCCCCTTCCTGCATCTAGAAGACCCTATCCATCAAGCAAGACATAACGACAAGTATCCATATACCATGCAAGGCATTTACCTTCTTGCATACAAGTCATATTCACAAGGGCCAATTCTTGAATCATTGTCCCAAACTTCCAGTTGGAACCGTCATAACAACCATAAACATGTATCCAGAACAAGGCATGGGTCACCTTGTTCCCAAAATCTAAACCATAAATAAAATGTATCCAACACAATATTTTTATTACATGCTTAATACAATAATGAACTACAACATTCAAGAAGGACTCTACAACCACATCACGAACATGACAACAACATGAGTTCAAGACATAACCAAAAGAATAGGTGCAATGAGCAAGGCATGGGTCATCTTGTACAGTCATCATAACCACATGAATCCATAAATGGAGGAAAGTAAACACTACATATATCCAATACATATCCAACCATTAACAAGATTACATAATTACTAGAGTCATACACACGACTACCCCTCTTGGCCTCTGGAATCAACTTTTACAATGACACAGACACTTGACACCACAGTAACACAAAAGTCTCACTTCGACATTCACTCTCAAAAGCACATCATCATCTAAGATCCCTCATTACAATATAATAATTCAATTACCACACAATAAATTCAACATATGACAAAACTATATAGGGACAACATCTCATAACTACTGTAAAAGTTAGCATTCATATATGATCCTTCTTTAACTATGTTTTCAAACATCCATCTTAAAATGCATTCTATATCCTAGCATATCACTACACTACTACTATAACACCCCTCCACTTATATCATTAAGCATTTTCTATACAACATCCTAATATCATTAAGCATGTTCTTATATAGACTCTAAATCCATCCATACTACCTTCAATTTAACCAATAACACAAAAACATTAAATTATTTCCCCCTTTGCCCATGCAGTGAAAATAAGTCCTCTGTCATTATTCTAGTCAAGATATAATTAAATACCCATAATAATTTTAAATAACCAATTAATCAATCCAGATATAAAACTTCGACTATGGAAGTTATAAAGAATTTCTAAATATAAAATAAAAGTAATGATGATTTTACAATCAGCATATATAAAGTTCATACAAATGAATTTCTATTAAACTACATAACTAGATTCAAACCTTAAGTTACTCGATCTTAGTAAATAATCTAATAATTAAATTTAGTAACATAACTAAATAAATAAAGTAAACTAGAAATAATGTTTAAATTTTCTAAGATTAAATTAATGCTCGATTGCACTAAAACCGTGTATGATTATATCCTGTCTAAAATGTAAATCTTCCTGAGAATAAAATTTTACAAATTAAACTTCCTAATATATAGCACTATTCCAAAAGAATTTCCTAGAGCAAATTATCTGTAACTACCACTCGTTCAATTTCGAAACTTAATTAAATTCCTATGAACTTACTGGCAATCTCTAGAAAATACAATTACCTTTATCCATTCTATACATGTATAAATGTAATCAATAAATTTCTAAATGCATTACTTCTAAATGACTGCAATATTTCTAAATGATTCCATCATTTACTAGGCATTGTTCTTAACAAAGAATGATCTAAACTTTTATAGCCTTAAAATGTAAACAAGGATCATTTACTTTAAACACTAAATACTGAATTTAGGTAAATCTACAACTTAAACTAGAATGCAGAACTCTTACTTCAACTAAATTGATACAAGTGTTACTTTCTAAGAATTTCCTAAGTTTGTGATAAAACTGATTTCTATCCATTTTAAACTACAAATTTAATCATGGTAAAAGGAGTCAGGCTCTTAATAGACGAAACTAAAACATGTAAGCCTTTCTAAACTAAAATAAGAGAATTAGAATGAAGTTATTTATAATCCTACTTCTTTCAATAATTAGAATCTACAATCATACATAAATGATTTGATATATAAATATATATTCAAGTATAAAGTAACTAAGTAAATATACTATTTGATCGAGATAGAGACATACATGGAGAAGCATAATAATAACTAACAATTAAATCTGCCACCTTAAGCATATTTCAAAAAAGAGAAATGATGAGATGTGAATTCGATAGAGGGAGAAAATTGGGGAAATGACATCAAGGTCATATTATAAATGTAAAACCATATTAATGTTTAAATGGCACACGGCCAGAAGGCACTCGACATACAGAGGTCGGAAATAGAAAGAATAATAATAGAAGGTGGTGGTTTTTAAAGAACATGATGACAAACGTTAAAAACGGCTCTGCATGGTTCAAAGGTTGGTACACCATGATACAGTAGGTACGATGGAAGGCGTAAGGCTAGAGTTCCACATAGTCAAAAATTGATAACAATAAGTACGAGATCTATGTTTAAGTGGATACAATGACCCTGATAGCCTGCGAATAGACAACCCTCGACAGCAAGGTGAAAATTTCTTGGTCGACATGTTTGCACAGTGAGTAGTGGAACAAAACATGAACCGTTTGGTAGGATATCTCACTGAACTATAGACAAAGCATAAACTGTTTGGCAGAGTACCCCAAAGAAATATAATGATGATAGAATATACATAGTCTTAAAGCCTACTACAGAGATCAATCGTCTCTCGACCTACTACCAAGCAAGACCCTATAGCCTGAAAAGGTTTACCATGCTCAATGGTTTCCATTATATCTTAGCCTTTCTAGCCAATTAAGGTAATAAAAGGACACAGTCCTAAAATCAACAACAGAGATACATTAAAAAAAACTTAGTTCAATCAGCTCTAACTAGTCATATACCGAAGTATACATATTGTAAAGGTTATTGCACCTTATATACTAACAACAATAAGCATAGTCTATCAACCTCATAAGCACAGGGATAGACAAACTTATCAGCCATCTAATCACAATATTTACTAGTATTCTCATATTGATATAAATAGAAAGCAAGTCTATACTTACCAGCCTAATACAAATAGCATAACCATGCTTATTGGCCTGGTAAACAAATGCGATTGCATCTAAGTTTATCCGCCTAATATATAGATGCAACAGTATCTAAACATCTCTTACTGGTATGCCAGCAAGGGCAAAGCTCAATACATTCGTAATATAACTCCAACTAAATCAAAGTTTTCCAAGGAAGGATAATGAACATGTTGTAATCGAGGGAATAACAAGGTCTCTTTCCTTTCTCAATGACGAGCTCCAACTTTCCTTCACTGTTGATCTGAGCACTCCTCGAAAGAGAAGGAACCAGCCCAAGAGAGATCACCACGCCTCCCCACTCAAATGCATAAAATTAGCAAATATAATAATTAAATGCAATAACTTCCTTCTGTTACCGACATCCCACTCACTCAAAGAATAATAATGACAACAATTACCAAAAAGATTCCCTCAAAAGGATGAGTAATTGCCACCTCTCAAAATAGTGATTCCTTTAATATACCCCCGACAAAAGATTCTTTACTATATTTATTTATCTCTAGAAGAAATACATTTATTATTATTATTTATTAACTTAACTTCTAAAATAATATGTTTTCCATACACTAAATTTACATAGAGGCATTCATATTTAATTAATTATCAAAAATGCCTTCATAACAATAATATTATATTAATGCAATGATTAACCAAAACATCAATCAAACAATCCAACTAAATAACCCAAATGCCAAATAATACCTGACACAATGCACAATCGAAAGCATGACCCGACGACAATACATAATCGCACAACAAAGACTCACAACCACAGCCACACAGACAGGACACAGGACTGGGAGCTCATCCTCTTTGACGATGATGACAACTAAGGAAGCCTTACATTATCTCCGTTTAATAATTTCCATTGGTTAAGGCACGCTCAGACCTGTTAATTCAGGTGGAGTCAATGCCTGATACTTGTTCACTCAAGCATACCAATTAGAGTACACATAATAGCCAAAGCATTTGGAAAGGAACTCTGACATTCGTATCTCATTTCCGTATGTCCCCATACGTTTAATGGTACGATGTCATCCTTTCCACCTATCTTAACAATATACTACTCTATTACCTAACTATAATAATAACATAACAATATGCATCTTACTTACAAAAGCTCATGTTCCATCTTCATCTTCAGATTCCTTAGCCAGATTACTTGCACAACCAAGGTGAAAATAGAGGGGCACTACATTGTCTCTCATAGTGATGCAGATGCCTATATATTGCACCCTTTACTATCACTGGAACCTTCTCCACTTCATCATTTTTTCCACTTTTTTTGTTGGCTCATGAAGATAATTTCAGGTATCACCTTTTCTCTCTACATCTTTCTCCTCTTGTATGTCCTCTGATTCATTGGTTCTATCTTTAGTAGATTCTTGAACTTGCTTTTCCTTGACTTTCCTTTGGACTTTGTTATGTGTACTATCTGGTAACGTAACTTTTTTCCTCTTATACTAAAGCTTCATGAACTTCTTTTGCACATTGACACTTATTGTTCCCAATGATTCTAACCAAGGATAACCTTAAGAACAATATCAAACCCATCCATATCCAAAGCATTAAAGTTTGAATGCAACACATATTTATCCATAGAGAGCTTCAAATCTTCAAAAAATTGAATATCCTTACCCAATAATTGATTGTTCTTGATGTGTTTTGCTTGAACTTGTTGTTTCTTGGCTAGTTCCATGTTGATGAAGTTATACTCGTTGTTGTTATAGAGTAAAATGTGTACACTAGTATTTTACACCTAGTTTAGCACGTGGTTGGACCTAAAATATAACCTTTGTTAATCAGTGCCTATTTTAACACCTTTTTGAGCATAAAATGGTAAAATCTCGATCCCAATGAATAAACCTGACAGAATAAATTTTAGGACTGACCTAAGCCCACAACATTTGACACTCCTTGGAGTTTTGGGGGCTAAAGGACTAGGGCGCTCGTTGACACTTCTTGGAGTTTTGGGGGCTAAAGGACCAGGGCACCCGAGCGCCCTGGTCCCAGATGGGTCCTTTAGCCCCTTTCTTGTGGTGTCGGCTTAGAACACCTCCCTAGTTTGTACATGTTGACCCTATTTGGTTTTATCCATAGTTTGTGAGCAGAAATGCATATATAAAGGAGTTTTACAATTCATTTTACAAGGGGGATACTTAATATGAAATTAGAGTTTGTTCACATGTTTTGATTTTCTATGCTAAAGTGTTCTTCATGCTTGGATTTGCTATCTACTTGTGGATGTTATGAAGTTTGTTTGTAGGCCTTGAAGGAGGTTTCAAGCCTTCTCCATCCTTGTTGGTGCATGATCTTGAGCATCTACTCCAACTAAAGTGTTACATCTTTTGGTAATCATCATCATTTTCATTCATCCTTTCATCATATATTGTTGATCTGGCCTCTGCCCTCCTAGGGCATGCACTCTTGAGTCTAATCATCATTGTAGTGGAGGTGGAAACACCAACACAGGGTTTGACTAAGGCAAGCCCTTATACACATCATAGCCTTTTTCCTCTTTTTTGGGTGTAGGTTGAGGATATACGTTTCCAAGACAAGATCCAGGAAGAAGAGAGGGTTTGCAGGTACTGGTCTAGTAAGACTCAGGGATTCTGTTAAACCCTAATTAGGGTCTAGGGTGCCCAAGTGCCCTAGTCTTTGGTGTCTCTAAATCTGGATCTAGGTTTTTCTCTGCTTCCTGGTCTCTGTTGTGTTTTTAGTTTTCTGATATCTATTTCAAACAATTAGTTATTAGCAAATCTTTGTCAAATAAGGTTTGGTCATTTGCCCTAGTTTGCTTGCTAGTTCTTGGTTGAATTTGGTTGACTCTTCTCCATAAAACAAAAGGGAAGAACCCTTGTAGTTTGGCTCTCCTTCATGGGTAGAAGCCAAGATCGATTTGTGTCCTAATGTTTGTAGAAGAGGGTTTGACCTAGTTTAACTGTTTAGCCTAGATCCCCCTTTTCCACTTAACATTTTGGTGAACCCGACTTGTCTTGTACCTTTACATCCTTCTTGTTTTAGATATGAGTTGTTTCCTGCACTATATCTGATTAGGATTGAGTTCATTAATCATTATGCATGCATACATAGTTAATTTTTGCATAGTTTCAAAACTAGGGTTTGTAAAAACCCTGCATTTCTAGAAAATCTAGCTAGTTTTGAACCTAGGGTTTATAGATTTGTGAGTTGTTTCAGATCTTGTTGCATTGTTAGCTTGTTTAAAATATTTGCATTTATTGTACCTTATCATTCTTGGTGTTTGAAACATTCTTTTATTCTTGCATTTAAAATTTGGAAAATAAACACTTCATTTTAGATTTGGAAAAAAACATATTTGTCACTTTGTTTACATTTTGTAAGGTTAGATCACCATAGCATGAATTAAGTTTCTAATTTTTTGCATCAGATTTGATTGGTATTACAGTAGTTAATCATTTTATTGTGTTACATTGTGCATTTGAATCTTTTCATTGCTAGAATTTGTCAAAAAAATTGCATTTTGTGAAAAACTAGTTAATGTTAAAAATCTAGGATTTGTGATTGATATTTAAAGTTTTCAGATTTTGCTGCTGTCATTTGCATTTCAACTCTGATTTTAGTTTTCTATACTATATTACAAATGTCATCTTGCATTGAAGATTGAAGATAAGAACAATTTTGAGTTGTTGCATCTTGAAAAAAACATTGAAATTTGCGTTTGATTTGAGCATTGGCATTATTGATATCTAAGTGGATTTGAGTAGAGTTGAATTTGATCAAGGATATATTTTGTGCATAATATTTATTTACATTTGAACAAAACGTTGCTTCACTTAAACAAAAACTCAAACACTTATTTTGCTATATCATTCATTTCTTCTATTTGTGCATCTTGTGTGTTACTAAAACTTGTAGACACTTTATGAGATTTGTGACTCGGTGCACCGATTCTAAAATTCTTGTGTGAAGAAGTCTTCAAATTATGGGTTCTAATGCTTTGAATAACGATGATAACAATACATCAGAAACCCAAATCCCTAGTCTTATCACACAAGAATGTCAATCACTTCTTCTCGATATCCCTACTTAACATCTTCCTGAAGTATCAACTTTTCATGAATCCATCGGCATTGATGACCTTGTGGCTCATGTTCCTGAAGCTCAAATTCAGAGATTAGACATTGATTTGGCTAATTTCCAACAATTTCTAAGCTTGAAACATATAGTTGAAAAGGTCATCCCTGTTGTTGAGAGTCTAAGAAGTTTTTTGCTTGAAGGTCAAGAAGGATTGGAAGTCTTGTGTGGCCTTGCTCATATAGTGCATAACAACATTCTATTTGCATCTAGTTGCACTAAAATTGTCCTAAAGTGTCAACACCCATACTAACAAGTGTCGGCACCCATACCAACACTCCCTATTCCTACATAAACTTCTACTATTCTCACCACTACTACACAACCAAGTAATAGTGCTATTGGTAGGTGGTGACTGATCATGCAAGTACTATACATAAAAAAACCCTATTTTTTGTAACTGACATAAGGCTTGATAAAAGTAGCTAAGGGTTAGGGTTTTGGTTGATATTGGATTGTAGCATTTGCAACGATATTGAGTTGCAGGGATTGCTGGTTGTAATCGGTTTGATTTACTGGATAATAATATTGGACTCTCTGTTGGTGGATGTAGCCCGAGTTTGGGTGAACCATGTTAAAAATTGTCTCTTGTTGTTATTATTTCTATGTATTTTCATTCCTCTATTTAATCTTTATTTGCATTTAATTGATATCTTCTGATGTCTAACCCTAACAAGTGGTATCAGAGCGGGTTGTGTTCAATTATCATCTACAAGAAGGTCTCACGGTTGAGTGGGAGAAATGGCGGATGAGGGTAAATTGAAGGTCGATAAATTCAATGGGCAAAACCATTAGTTATGGAAGATGCAGATGGAGAATTACCTCTATCAGAAGGATTTATGGAGGCCATTGGAAGGAGTATCCAAGAAACTGGTAGGAATGACAAATGAGGATTGGGATCTTCTAGACAGAAAGGTACTAGGAGCCATTCGGTTGTGCCTAGAACCATCTGTGGCATTCAATATAACAGAAGCGACAACAACAAGTGAATTGATGAAAGCATTGGCTAAATTGTATGAAAAACCCTCAGCCTCAAATAAGGTATTTCTCATGAAGCGTTTGTTTAATCTCAAAATGATTGAAGGTGGATCTGTGATAGATCATTTAAATGAGTTTTTGTTAGTTAGTTAACTTCTGTAAAAGTGAAATTTGATGAAGAGGTGAGGGCTCTCTTGGTTTTATGTTCTTTGCCAGAAAGCTGAAATAGCTTGGTAATGGTTGTAAGTAACTCTGTCTCTGGTTCAAACACTTTGAAATTTGATGATGTCATTGGTGTTATCCTTAACCAGGAAATGCGAAGGAAAAGCTCAAGAGGGTCCACACCAGGTACTGTTTTGAATGCAGAAAGCAGGGGCAGATCAAAGGAGAGAGGAAAAGGTTCTGAAGGTCATGGGAAGTCATGAGGAAAATAAAAGGATAAGAGATCCCAAACCAGAGGATAGAAGGATTGCTGGTACTATGGGAAACTAGGTCATCTGAAGAAAGATTGCTAGTCTCATAAAAATAAAGGAGACAAACAAGAAGGAAATAAGGAGGCAAATGTGGTAAGTAATAAATCTAAAGATGATGCTTTGATTCTTTCCCCAGATAATGTTGATGATTCATGGGTTTTAGATTCAGGGGCCTCATTTCATGCTACACCCCATAGAAGTTATTTTCTTGATTATGTCCAAGGGGATTTTGGGCTGGTTTATTTGGGAGATAACGAACCTTGTCAGATTGTTGGAAAGGGAAGAATCAAGATTAAGTTACAGAATGGGAATCATTGGCTACTACAAGAGGTAAGTCACATTCCAAAGCTGAGTAGGAATTTAATTTCAACAGGGCAACTAGCTGATGAAGGTTGCATTGTTACATTTACTGATAAAAATTGGAAGGTTTCAAAAGGTGCCTTAGTAGTAGTAAAATGTGTGAAAGTAGGCACCTTATATCTTTGTACAGGTCATACCATTCCTTCTAATTTAGCTATTGTAGAGAAAAAATAAACAGGTTCAAGAATAGTTGCTACAGGTTCGCAGGAAGAGACGGAAACAGTTGTTGCAGGTTCTGAGACAACACTGTGGCATAACAGACTTGGGCATATGAGTGAAAAAGGTATGAAGGTACTTCATTCTAAGAAATTTTTACTAAGTCTGAAATGTATTAATATGGATTTCTGTGAAAGTTGTGTGTATGACAAACAAAAGAGAATTAGTTTTCTCAAGGATGGGAAGCAAAAGAAAAATGAAAAGTTGGAGCTTGTGCATACAAATGTATGGGGACCGACTCAGGTATGTTCTCTCGGTGGCTCTTGGTATTATGTTACATTCATAGATGATGCAATTAGGAAGGTTTGGATTTATTTCCTCAGGCAGAAATCTGATGTATTTGAAACATTTAAGAAATGGAAAAGCTTGGTTGAGAATGAGACAGGTAAAAAGATTAAAATGTCTCAGATCTGATAATGGTGGTGAGTATTGCAGCAAAGAATTTGAGGGTTATTGTTCCTTTAATGGAATTCGTAGGCAGAAAATGGTTCCAGGGACTCCATAGGACAATGGAGTGGCTAAGTGCATGAATAAGACAATAATGGAGTGTGCAAGGACCATGAGATTGTATGTTGGGCTGCCTTTATATATGTGGGAAGAGGTTGTCAACACTGCTATATATTTAACTAATAGAGGTCCTTCAGTTCCTTTGGGTTGTGGTATTCCAGAGGAAGCATGGACAGGTAAGAAAGTGAGTTATTCTTTTCTCAAAACCTTCGGATGTGAAGCATTTGCACATGTAGATTCTGAAAATAGAACCAAGCTGGATGCAAAATCAAAAAAGTGTATCTTCGTTGGATATAGCATTGATGAATTTGGTTATAGGCTTTGGGATTTTAAAAATCAAAAAATTGTGAGAAGTAGGGATGTTATATTCAATGAGAAGGTGTTGTACAAAGATCAGTTGTAACAGCATGAGAAGACATAAAATGATTATGTGGTGCTGGATCATACTCCAAATAGTGATGTTCCAGTAGTTCCTCATGCTTCACAACAGCAACAAGAAATACCACAAACTCTAGTGAATGTTAGACGGTCAACAAGGCTAAGTAGACCTCCTGAAAGGTTTTCTCCCTCTTTGTATTCTATTTTGTTAATAGATGCTAGTGAACTAGAAGGGTATGATGAAGCTATGCAGGTGGATACCAAGGTTCAATGAGAGCTTGCAATGAAAGAAGAAATGGACTCCTTGCTGAAAAATCAGACTTGGGAATTATGTAAGTTGTCTGTAGGTAAAAAGGCTTTACCAAACAAATGAATTTATAGGCTAAAAGAGGAAGATGGAGGTAAGAAAGGATTTAAAGCCAGGTTAGTAGTAAAAGGATTTGCATAAAAAATGGCATTGATTTTGATGAGATTTTTTCTCCGGTTGTTAAGATGACTTCTATTCGTATTGTCTTAAGTATTGTGGTTGCTGAAGATTTGCATTTGGAATAGTTAGATGTGAAAACTGTCTTTCTCCATGGTGATTTGGAGGAGGAGATATATATGGAACAATCACAGGGATTTGAGGTCAAAGGTAAGGAGAAATTGGTGTACAGATTGAAGAAGAGTTTATATGGCTTGAAACAAGCACCTCGACAATGGTATCTGAAATTTGATAGTTTTATGGCCGAGCAAGGCTACATCCAATGTAATTTTGACCATTGTGTTTTAAGAGATTGGATAATCACAGCTACATTATTTTATGTTTATATGTTGATGACATGCTTGTAGCAGGGTCTAACATGGATCACATAAGAGAGTTAAAATAGCAGTTAGCACAATCATTTGCTATGAAGGATTTGGGGGCAGCAAAACAAATCCTTGGTATGAAAATTTACAGAGATAGGAAGAACATGAAATTGACTCTATCTTAGGCTACTTATGTTGAAAAGGTGTTGCAGAGATTCTATATGCAGAATGCAAAAGCTATCAGCACACCTTTGCCCAATCATTTGAAATTGACCAAGGAGATGTGTTCAAAGACACAAGAGGAGGAAGAAAAAATGTCCAAGATACCATATGCTTCAGCTGTAGGAAACTTAATGTCCGCCATGGTATGCACAAGACCAGATATTGCACATGTTGTAGGAGTCGTAAGCAGGTATATGAGTAATCTCGGATTGAAGCATTGGAATGCAGTAAAATAGATTCTCAGATATTTGAGAGGTACATCCAATAAACACTTATGTTTTGGGGGCTCTAATATTGATTTAGCAGGCTATGTAGACTCAGATTTGGCAGGGGATATTGATACCAGGCGGAGTACTACAGGTTATGTCTTTACTGTAGGTGGGACAACAGTGAGTTGGATCTCACGGTTGCAAAAGGTGGTTGCTTTATCCACCACAGAGGTAGAGTATGTAGCTACAATAGAGGCAAGCAAGGAGATGATATGGCTATAATCTTTCATGGAAGAATTGGGAAAACAATAGGCTAACAGTTCTTTGTATACAGATAGTCAGAGTGCCATACATCTTGCAAATAATTATGCCATGCATTCAACAACCAAACACATATAGTTGAGGTATCACTTTATTCAGTCAATGTTGGATGATGGATAGTTAAGGCTAGAAAAGATACATACAGATAAAAATCCAGCAGATATGTTTACAAAGGAAGTTACAAGGGAGAAGCTGAACTCCTCTTCAGCTTCGGATGGTCTTCAAGACTAAAACAATAAAATCAGAACAACAGAGTCCAGGGTGCTTATTTCCAGTGGGAGCTGCATGCACAACGGTGTCATCCAGGATCAGTCTCCAAGTGGGAGATTGTTTGGTGTGGAGCCTAATCAGTCTCCAAGTGGGAGATTGTTGGTAGGTGGCAACTGATCATGCAAGTACTATACACTAGTTAAGTATCCTCACCAATCATGCAAGTATTGTACCAAAATTTTCCATGAGCCAACATAAAAAAATCCTATTTTTTTGTAGCTGACATAAGGCTTGATAAAAGCAGCTAAGGGTTAGGGTTTTGTTGATATTAGATTGTAGCATTTGCAATGGTATTGAGTTGCAGGGATTAATGGTTGTAATCAGTTTGATTTACTAGATAATAATATTGGACTCTCTGTTGGTGGATGTAGCCCAAGTTTGGGTGAACCACGTTAAAACTTGTCTCTCGTTGTTATTATTTCTGTGTATTTTCATTCCTCTATTTAATCTTTATTTGCATTTAATTGATATCTTCTGTTGTCTAACCCTAACAAGTGCCACCACATATGTTGGGTTATCTACTAGGAATCTCGTTCATCATTATAGTACCGTTCCATATAATTACATAAATTTCACACCTAATGTTACTCCACCTACATCTAAACCTCCTATCACATTCCAAAAGGCTACTCATACATTGTCAGCTAGTCCTTCCAATTCATTCCAATCTCTACCTGATTTAGCTTCCAACCCTGTCATAAACCAATTGTTCAAAAATATGACCTCCATCCAACAACAATTGGCTAGCATAAGCAATAGTCCACCTAAACCAAATATGACAACACATTATGTCCATAACCCTTTGTCCTATTCCATCTTAAGAGCTCAAATGCTCCAAATTTTTGGGACCCCTCGCTTCGAGAAATATAATGGCAAGGGAGACCTTAACAACCATGTGGAAACCTTCATCACTATGTGTAGTGATTTCTTGTTTGACGATGCAATCTTGGCAAAACTCTTTCCTAGGTCACTCAAGGACACAACCTTCGATTGGGCTTTCTCTTTATCTCCTAATTCTATAACTTCTTGCTCACAATTAGTAAATAAGTTTATTGAGCATTTTCAAGTGAACATTGGACCTCAAGTCTCTTTGACATACTTAATTCATTGCAAATGAGGAACATAAGTGAAAATAACAGATTTTACGGGCTGTTATCAAGCTCTCTTTTCACAAGTTCAATATTCTATTTTGGATGCTGATGTACAAAGATCTTTACTAGAAAATTACAACCTCACATATGTGATAAGATATTATTGATGCAATATGATTCTTTCTTTCATCTTTTCAAGGCTCTCTGTGATTACCAACTTTTCGTTAGTCAGTATGAGAATAATCCCTCATCATCTCCAGTTGGTCAATCTGAAGCCTCTCACAATCATTCATTCAAAAGAAAAAACAAAAACTTCATCAAGATAAATGCAATTTTAGCTAGTAACATAAGAAAACATGTGGTGGAAGCGTCATCTCCTGTCCCACCTTGTAAAAATTGAAATAAAAAATAAGACATTTCACACCATTATCAAAGTCTCTCTACTCTATAATGACACAACTTCTGAACAACAATCTCATCAAGCTTCCACCTGTTAGACCTCTCGATCCAAGCAAGATGTAATCATCTTCATTTGATTCGAAGGCCTTTTGTCAATTTCATCGCTCCACTAGCCATGAGACTGAAAGATGTATGTATCTTAAACATGAAATTCAAGACCTCATTGACTTCAATGTCATACAAGTTGCTGGTGTGAATGACAAAGGGAATAAATCAGTGGTTGCTCCTAATCAAAATCTTCAAATATATATTGATCATTTACCTCATCATGAATCTAATGTTGTAGATCTATCTCAAGAACAAGATTATGAAGGTGATATTTGCATGATGGATGCTCGCCCTCATAAAGAGCGAGTGGACTCAGAACATCCTATATATTTTACTCCACATGATGCTACTATTAAATCTCCTAATGGACCTCTTCCCATTACTATTCAAATCAATTATAAACCCATTCGAGGTGCTATGATAGATCCTATATGAATGGTAAATGTAGTAACTGCAGAGTTTCTCTACATGCATGGTTTACATAGAGATACCTATGACGTATCGGAGATGACAATTAGAGCACATGATGGGTCTATCCTTCTAATTCTTGTGCCTTGAACCCTGATATCAAGGTTGGATTAAGAACTTTAGATGTTAATTTTGTCATCATTCCTACATTGGACTTATTTCATGTGAAATTCGGTCACCCATGGCTCTGCTTTATGAAGGCGGTACCCTCTATGGTTCATAAATGCTTAAAGTCTTCATTTGAAAGACGTGTGCACATTGTACATCATAGTCAATACCTACCCATTGCTCGACATGGACATTTTACACTTGATTACTTCTGGCCACAACCAGTTGGAGTTACTCGAGCTAGAGAGGATTTATTCTTCTTGTCATATCAAAAGTTTAAAGCAAAGAAAATAGTGGAGTTATCGCTTAGTAACATACCTATTTGTGATGTCCCCAAACCTCCTTAATTTTCTGAGGCTACGAAAGTAGTTCCCCCTGTCCCACAAGTGGTGAATGAAGGTAAGCCCAAATCAAAGGTTCTTCCCCAACCCTGAGCATCTGATAGATATCCTGAGGTTCCCCCAAGCTACCATTCCTTCAAGGACAATGAGGCAAGCTCCGAGCACAAAAAAAACCTCCCCACAATCGCAATATTACTTTTGTCCCACCTACCTCCTCAAAGTCTAGTGGAAATCAATCAGTTACGCATGTATTATTTCCTAAGGTTTCTCCACATCTTGAAGATGCTCATGTACTTCCACCTATTTCACAAATTGAGAATGAAGAGCAACCCGCATTGAGGAACTCTTCCCTTGTTGTCTTCCAACTTTCGGTGGTTCCTCATGTTTCTTCTAATGTCCCTGAAGCAAAGGAAGAAAAGGAACCCACATTGGAAGATACTATAGTTCCCCTCACAAACATCACAAATAAAGCTAAGCGAAATAAAATTGCAAGAGAAAGAAAGAAGCATCGTCGTGCTATGGCTCACCTTGTTGTAGGAGAGGAAAATATCTCTCCTCGCGAGCATTTATCACCGATGGATGCGAAGGAGACATCTACTGGTGTTTTGTCTCCTCTAGAGAAGGATAAAGCTTCACAAGCCGCTATGTAACCTATTGTACTACATTCTGATAGTGAATTTGAAGATGATACAGGCATGACTCTTGTTCCTTACACCACACGTGCTATAGTTCCTCTTGCATCTTGTCCACCTTTCCAAATGGATGATGAACAAGATTGGGAGGAGGATGATTTGCTTTAGGTTGACTTGCAAGTGAGGTCTATTATCTTTATTATGTTATGAGTGCATGTGATTGATTCCCCCCATAATGTGTTGTTTGATGCTTTATAGTCGTGTTGTTGTTAAGATCTCTTTAGATGACCCTTGCCACCCTTTTAGGTGTAAGGATACAAAGAGACCAAAATCCATTATGACATTATCTCTATTTGTATCATCATTCTTCTATATGTCATAATTTGCATTGTTGTTGCGTCCTTTAACTTGTTGTTTCTTGTATGTTTTTTATTTATGTGACACCTTGTTGCTATGCTCGACATCATACCTTGAATACATAATCTATTTTGTATCATGCTCATAGCATCGCCTTGGTTTTCCTTTTGTGAGGGCAACCCCTTCTTGTGATGTAGTTTTTTGGAACACATATCTTATGTGCATGTGCTTCCAGAAAGCTCTCGTACATGTCTTGTGGTTTATTCACCTTAAAGCAATTACTCTCTGATAGGAGTTAGAAATTACTTTAAGGTGGGGGCATACATCACGCTATGCTCTTTTTGGTTACATACTTGTTTATTATGGTTGGCATGGAACTCACCTAGTGATTTGATGGTCCTCACTAGCTTGTAATATTTCCTTTTGGTCCATGAGCCACCTAGTGTAACGAAGTTGGCTAGCCCGTGTGCTTCATGTGACTTGTCATGGTCACCTAGTAATTTTGTGGTCCTTACTAGTGTGTGATCCACAAAGGCACTTCTTTTCACATGACCCCTAGTGACAGAGCAAGCTAGCATTAGAGTCATGTGGATTATGTGTTTGTTTCTATTATTTTAAATTGTATTATTTTAATGATTCTATGTGTCGTATGTGTCTTCATCATGTTTTCCATGTGTTTTTCATGTATATTTTATGTCTTAAGTGTATGCTTCATGTCAAGCATGTATGCATTGTGTATGGCATGTATTTCCTTTGTGTATTGTGTGTCTCTCATGTGTATTCTTTTGTATGCTTTTAGTACCCCATGTGTATGTGAATTATGTTGTAGTGTCTTGCATGTTTGAAATCTCTTGGCTTACGTGTTTACAACCTTAGAATCCTAAGCTCGGGGGATACTATAGTCCACAACTTGGCAGAATTATTTGGCTTCTAAGTTTTCATGTTTGAAATCTGTCTTCTTCCTTTAGTGTGAGTTCAAACGTGTACCCATACTAAAGTGGGGGCTAAATGTTATAGAGTAAAATGTATACACTAGCATTTTACACCTAGTTTAGCACCTGGTTGGACCTAAAATGTTACCTTTGTTAATCAAGACCTATTTTAACACCTTTTTGAGCATAAAATGATAAAATCTTGATCTCAATGAATAAACCCGATAGAATAAACTTAGGACTAGCCTAAGCCCATGACATTTGACACTCCCCAAAGTTTTTGGGGCTAAAGGACCAAGACGCACGAGTGCCCTAGTCCTAGATGGGTCATTTAGCCCTCTCTTGTGTCAACTTAGAACACCTCCCTAGTTTGTACATGTCGGCCCCATTTGGTTTTATTCATCGTTTGTGAGCGTGAATGTATATATAAAGGAGTTTTACAATTCAGTTTACAAAGGGGATGCTTAATGTGAAATTAGAGTTTGCTCACATGTTTTGATCTTCTATGCTAAAGTGTTCTTCATGCTTGGATTTGCTATCTACTTGTGGATGTTATGAAGTTTGTTTGTAGGCCTTGAAGGAAGTTTCAATCCTTCTCCATCCTTGTTGGTGCATGATCCTGAGCATCTACTCAAACTAAGGTGTTACATCTTGTGGTAATCATCATCATTTTCATTCATACTTTCATCATATATTGTTGGTTTGGCCTTTTCCCTCCTAGGGCATGCACTCTTGGATCTAATCATCGCTATAATGGAGGCAGAAACACCAACACAAGGTTTGACTAAGGCAAGCCCTTATACACAACACAACATTTTCCTCTTTTCTTGTGTGCAGGTTGAGGATACAGGTTTCTAAAGACAAGATCTAGGAAGAAGAGAGGGTTTGCAGGTATAGGTTTGGTAATACTCAAAGATTATGCTAAACCCTAATTAGGGTCTAGGGTGCCCAAGTGCCCTGATCTTTGGTGCCTCTGAATCTGAATCCAGGTTCTGCTATGCTTCTTGGTCTCTTCTATGTTTTTAGATTTCTGATATCTATTTCCGACAGATAGTTATTAGTAGATCTTTGTCAAATAGGGTTTGGTGATTTGCCCTAGTTTGCTTGTTAGATCTTGGTTGAATTTGGTTGACTCTTCTCCTTACAAAAAAAGGGCATAACCCATGTAGTCTAGTTCTCCTTCATGGGTAGAAGCCAAGCTCAGTTTGTGTCATAATTTTTGTAGAAGAGGGTTGACCTAGTTTAACTTCTTAGGCTAGATCCCCCTTTTCCACATAATAGTTGCTAGGGTTTATAGAAACAATAACCTTTTCCTTTTGAATGCATTCATGAAATTGAACGATTGAATCCTCCTTCCTTGGAGATAAAGAGCATGTGCCTATATCCTTCCTCTTCTCTTCATCATCCTCTTTTAATTCTCCCCCTCCTAATTCTTCTTCTTATATATTTTCTTCATCATCATCTTCTTGTTCTTGTCCTTCATCTTTTTCTTGATCCCATCTATCTAAGAAATCTTGTTCTAGTTCATCTAAAGAAGAAATATACAATGGTGAATACCATCTTAAAGCTTCACCCATTAATTGATAATAAAAATATAATTTCCATCTTTCCTCTTGACCATAAGATATTTTATATTGGTGCCACCATTCTAATGCATCTCCACTTCTATTAAAATTAGGAATCCTCATTGAAACTAGGGTTTCTAAAATTTTCCAACATACCCGAATATGATTTAATTATTTTATAATGTTTTCTGACTCAAAAATAAAATTATAAATAATAGACCCTTGCTAAAATTTGGAAATCTTTCCATAAATATAAAAATCTCTAAAAAATTCCTTGATTTGTTGCCTAGAAAGCGAATTTATGAAGAATCATAAAATTGCAATAACTTAATGCAAACAATTCCAAATTCTTCCAAATCAGGCATGTAGGTGTATGAAAGTGGCCTTATTCAACCCTCCATAAATTAGGAAATAATTTGTTGAATTGTAGCCCTAGGAGAAAAATGGTGATAACCCTAATTTTGCACTAAATCCCTTAATTCTGCTCCAGTTGCGCTCAAATTGGGATTGTAGCAACTTCAATATGCCCTTGAAAAACCCACCAAAAATATTGCAAAGATTCGCAAAAAAAAAGAGATGCATTTCCCAAAATGACCAAAAAAATGGCCCTATTTTTGCCTTCACGATGCTAAGATAATGCTCTGATACCACTTGATAAGATCCAAACATATAATAATTGCAATAAGATAATGCAAAAGATAGATCTTACACAACACAAGAGATGTTGCGGGCCAGTATGCCCTAATATTCAATATATGCAAAAATAGAATAAACCCTTAAGGTAGGGTAACACCATACAATACTCCTTAAGGAAGAAGCCAATCCATGCTATATCTCCAAGTGATCTCCAACACCATATAATACTCTACACCTCCCCTTATAATGATAATCACCTCCTTTATATATAACATAATGGAAGAGTAATCCTAATGAAGGCCTACTCAACACCTGATATAATTAATGTTGCCCCTCAGTTGTTGTCCCTGATGACAAGAGAGTTTGTTGTGCCCCTCAATTTTTGTCCCTGATGACAAATTCACAACTTGGTGACAATTGGTATAGTATTATCTATTGTTGGCTCAGTGGATTCACTTGATATGCTTTGGTATAGTTGATATACTTTGGTTATGTCTCAGTTGGTGGTTGTTCTTCAGTTTGCTTGGTGGTTGGTCTTCAGCTTGTCATGCTATCACATATATGCTTTAGTTGTTGTTCTTTCTATCATGTTGTTGACAGTTGATATGCAATTGATATGATATCATGTTTATGTGGTAAATACTTGTATTAGCTTGACAATGGACTTTTGTACAAGTTTGGCTTATGACACTATCATGCAGTTGTTTTTGGTCACATTGATATATGGTTGATATAAGCCTTGCTTACATTTGCATTAGAGTTAAAATGGATTACAAGTCACATGTGTTCACCATGGTCCACATTTAACTTGCATTATCTAGTGGATATAACTCACATATTTTTGCAAAATGTTCTCATCGGGCATGTTAAGTTATCTAACCTGCTGAGCAGGTTGTCATCGATTGAAACAGGCTAAAAGGTGTTGGTTTTTGTTCATTGGTCACCGGCCCTTTTAGGGCTCACCAAGGGCATCGGTTACATGGTTTGATATCGGGAAAAAAAGAAACAAAACACTTTCATTTTGTAAAGTCTTAACCTTGGATATTGTCGCCAGAGCTAGGGTTTCATTCTCAGTGCAATCATGGAATGTTATGGAAAGAGTAGCAAGGATCTTTGAAATTTTTTTGAGAATCTATGTGATGGGACAAAGCTGAACTGTGAGCTCATTTTTGGTAAAAGTTTTTTTTTTAACTTATCCTTCAGCAAATGTCAACCTACCAGGTGATATTTATTCACTCTTTCTCTTAGATCTTTGCATGGAGTTTGGGTTTCTTGTGAAAAGAGTTTTGATTTTATGTGGGTTTCTCTCTGCAAAAGATGAAAGGTTATTTCTTTTGGTTAAGTCTCTTTTCTTCACAATACGCTTTGACTTTCGATTCACTTAAACTACAATAATTTTTTAGTCATCTAAAAAGAAGATTTCTTGCTATGTTTTTTGTTTTGAAAGATTTGCTTTGGCAAGGTTGGGTTTTCAAAACAAAATATTTTGTTTTCTATCAAGGGTTTCAAAGATGACTAAGGCTGTGGTTTTAGTTCTATTCTACTGTGAAATGGCAAGTTATGTTAAAACCCACTTATGGGTATGCAACATTTTGATGAAACTTTGTTATGCACAGAAATCTGTCAAGGGTTTTCATTCTTTCTTCTTGACAGTGGAAACAAAGATATACAAGTCAGTTTTCCCTTTGTGGGTATATGTTATTTTTGATGCAAATCAGTTGTATTCAATTGAGATGAGAAACTCTTCAGTTGTTTGTGGTTGTTTGATCAGTTGTTTCATCTTTCATTATGGTTTCTTGTACGGGTATTCTTGGCAGTTATGAAGAGCCTTCTTTAACTCTATACACAGTTTGAACATTACTTTATCATGGTTAAAGAAGCAGTTAAAAAGGTTACTAGATATAACCTCCTTGTCAGTTAAGAACTACCTCAGACAATTACACTACTACAGTTATGTTTTTCAAACTATTTGTAGAGAGAAAGAAAGGCTTGAACAAAGGATGTAATATGCTTGATATATCTAATGTAATGTTGAGAATATATGTAAGAGAGAGCATTATTATTGATGTTATATTAGAGTTGTTGTTTTTTAGAGAATAGAGTGTCCCTCTGTAATTAAATTATACTATTCATTGTAATGATTGAGACAAGCTAGTGGGGCAGAAAAGAAAACAAGCCAGTGAGGCAATATTTAAAGGTCAATGAGACACATTTGTAGCCAGTGAGGCAAGTTGATTCAATAAGCCAGTGAGGCATTTTTACCGAGTGGTTTTTCTACCCCAAGAGGGTTTTCCACTCATGAAAATGTTTTATGGTGTCCTTTTTGCCTGATTCATTGATTCTCTGTCATGTGTTATTATTTATTGTCAGTTTCATATGTTCATAACACATGTTTATTTATCTCATTGATACACTGGTATATTTCTTAATAAGCCTCAAAGCTGCATTTGCTTCAGTTGTTTAAATCTGTACTAAAGAAGAAAAATTTGTCTTGTTTTTCTGTAATACTGATTCACCCCCCCTTCTCAATGTTACCAAGTACTCTAGCAATTAATTACACAAGTTATCTATAAGACCTAATATAACTAACTTAAGAGATGTGTGCCACATGTTGACATCTCTATCCACCTAAATACATTATAATATCATATCCCTAGGTACATAACATTTTATAACCATATATAAACATAATTATATTTAAGGTTATTCTCTGTTATTTGTCCTTTGTATCTTTTCCTCCTCTTGTAATACAAATACACTGAATTTACCAACTGAAGAATTCCTAAAGAAATATAGACAACTCAAATTTAAATATATAGAGACATGGTAAACTATACTTGATCACAATAGCCATAAAGAACTTCACAATAGCTTCTAAGAAAACTTGTAACACACACTGAAATTGATGTAGAGAATCTTCCTTAACATTCTCCTCCCACGTTCTATCAATTGAGTTGTTCAGTCATTTTAGAACTTTTGTTTTACTAATAATAGTATACTATTTGACAGCTTTGTTTTTGTTTAGTATTTAATTAACAATTGTCATCTTCTTTCTATATTAAGATTGAAGAGTAAAATTAGGATGGAATAACTGTGTTGGCGGTAGGAGTTAGGGATGAAAGGAAGCTAGATGTGCAGAAATCGCTTCCTACACTAATCTAATGAGGGGAGAGCTATACAAATTCAATTTAATCCTTACAATTATAGAAACATGAAACATATAACAGAGATATTGCAACAATACACATAAAACTAGAAAGAAGATAGAAGAAGAGAGACAAGATATATCGTGGGGAAAACTTGTATCGGGTGAAAAACCCCACACTCAGAAGCCTACACAATGTATTATCAAAACTAAATATGGTTTACAATACACTTGAAATGCAAGCTTCAATAGTCTTCAACACTTATGTCTGGAGTCAATCTGGCAGCATAATAGTACTTGTCAATCACATAATACATCTCCTCCTCCAAGCACCTGTTTATATAGAATATACAAGGCAAAATTGGCTCTATCTTGGAATGGGCGTCCAACTTGGCCTCATGGCCCAAAACCCACACCTATGGACACTTGGTCAACATTGTAGAATGTTCCTGACACTTGTCCATAGTTCCCATCCCAAAGAGGTCGCCCATTTCCAAAATGGGCTATAACATATGCTCTTACAACTCTTACGATCGTCATAGAATCTGTCATAGCAGTTACAACTTACAAATGTAAGAATCTATCATACACAAGTTATAAATAGCATATTCTCTTACAACATGTCATAGTCCACCTTGGGGCACCCAAATATGCCTTTTTCAAAGATGCTTCATGACACATGTCTTCACCTGTCTTACAAGCTTCTATTTCTGACTCTTACATATCATAACTTCGTCATAGGAATCCGTCATAACCGTTTCGGTCAACATTCCCTTACACAACACCCAAGATGCCGACACATGGAAAAATACTCCTACAACAAAGTGGGACGCCTATCTCCTCATGTGAGGACAAAATTACAAGTTATCATCTTCCATGTAGGATGACACATCACCGTGCCACATCCCACAAAATGACAATATGTAATTTACAATTAATTTACAAAATAGGCAATAAATAAATAAATACAATCATAAATAATGCAAGGAATTACCAAGGTTAAGACACCTTAATTCCCAGCATTCTCCCACTTGTTGAACACCTTGTAAGAGCCAATAGAATAATAAGATTTAACTGCTATAGGCTAAGAGGCCGATAGACTCTGAACACCATCTGAACTTCTTTGTTCTAACTGGTTTCATTAATGCATCTGCAACATTCTTCAAAGTATCTACCTTCTCTAAATTTACCTTCCCATCCTCTACCATGTCTCGTACGAAGTGAAACTGTACATCAATATGCTTTGTTCTGGCATGGAAAGTTAGATTCTTCACAAGGCAAATCGTGCTCTGACTATCACAACTTATCGTAATCTGACCTGCATCAACACCAATATCTGAACACAATCTCTTAATCCAAATAGATTCCTTACAAGCATGAGTTGCTGCCATATACTCAGCTTTTGTCATGGACAAAGCAACCACAGGTTGTCGCTTACTCATCCAACTAATAGCACCACCAAACAGTGTAAACACATAAGCATTGGTGGATCTCCTATTGTCAATGTCACCTGCCCAATCTGAATCGATAAATCCATGAATATCAACAAAATGCGGAGGTCCTGTAACATTACCATGATAGCATATGGAATACTCAGAAGTACCCCTCAAATATCTAAACACTCGCTTAACTGCATCCCAGTGTACCTGTCCAGGATTAGCCATAAATCGACTAAGGACTCCCACTGCTTGGGCAATGTCTGGTCTTGTGCAAACCATAGCATACATCAAACTACCAATAGCACTAGCATAAGGTACTCTGCTCATGTCCTCCACCTCACTAGGAGATTTTAGACAATCCTCAACAAACAACTTTGTCCCCAAAGAAACAGGAACACACAAAGGTCTACAATCTGCCATGATGAACCTATCCAACATGGTCTTCACATACTTACTCTGGCTTAACCAAAGTTTTCTGTTAGCTCTGTCTCTTCTGATTCCCATTCCTAGAATGTACCTGGTTGGCCCTAAATCTTTCATTTCAAACTGTGCCGACAACTAAGATTTAAAATCAGAAATCATATCCTTACCCTTCCCAATGAGCAACATATCATCAACATACAGTGCAACAATGAGAATATGATCACCATCAAACTTAAAATACACATAGTGATCCAATTTCAACTTTCAAATCCAATTGACAACACAAAGGCATCAAACTTCAAGTACCACCTCCTAGGAGACCTCTTCAAACCATACAAAGACTTCTTTAACTTGCAAACCAATTTTTCTTTACCTTTCACCATGTAATGCTCTGGCTGTGACATGTAGATTTCTTCCTCCAAATCACCATGAAGAAAAGTTGTCTTCACATCCATTTGCTCTACTCTCATAAGCTGTTGCAAGAGATAACAGGAATTGAACGGATGTCAGCTTTGCAATGGAAAAGAAGATCTCACCATAATCTATGTCCTCCACTTGTGAATACCCCTTTGCAACCAATCTAGCCTTATACTTCTCAACACTGCCATCTGCACCAAATTTCTTCTTGAACACCCATTTGCATCCAATGGGTTTCCATCCAAGAGGCAAAGGCACCAAGTCCCAAGTTTAATTCTTTTCCAAAGAAGCCATTTCATCCTCCATGGCCTCCTTCCAGGAACCCGCATCTTTCATGTCCATAGCCTCTGATACAATTCTAGGTTGATCACTGTTAGTAAGCAAAGCAAAAGCACAACTAGAATCGAGCAATGTATAACCAAACCTCTCATGTTGCTTTCTTATTCATGTAGAACTCCTCAAGAGATGAGGTTGAGGTTCAGCTTCTTCATCTGAGCTTTCAGAGCTGCAAGAGCTCTCCTCATCATCAGGTCCAACATTGTCTTTCTGTTTAGTCTTCTCAGGGCTAGCAGGAAACTGAACAACATCCTCTTTCTTTTCTTTTTCTTCTGGCTGTAAAAGAGTGGAAGAAGGTGTTAGCTCTCTGAAGATGAGACTTCTGCTATACAACACTTTTTCAGCCACAAGGTCCCAAAGCTTGTATCCTTTCACACCGACACCATAGCCAATGAAGATACACTTAACAGCCTTGTTCTCCAATTTTGACCGCTTCTCCCTAGGCACATGAGCATATGCCTCAACCAAAAACATGAAGATGTCTTATTGAAGACTTTCTACCAAACCACACCTCCATGGGTGTCTTACCAACAAGAGCTGATGTAGGAGATCTGTTTACCAGATAACAAGTAGTGGCAACAGCTTCAGCCCAAAACTTTTGTTCTAGGCCAGCTCCACTAAGCATACTCCTAGCCTTCTCCATTAGTGTCATGTTCATCCTCTCTGCAACTCTCTTTTGTTTCAGGGTGTATGGAGTTGTCTTATGTCTTTCAATCCCAAGTTCCTTGCAATATTTATCAAATTCTGTAGAACAGAACTCACCACCGTTGTCAATTCTCAAACACTTAATCTTTTTTTATCAATCTAATTTTCAGCAAAGGCCTTAAACTCCTTAAACTTACTATAGACTTTAGATTTGCTTTTGAGAAAATAAATCCATGTCCTTCTACTGTAGCCATCTATGAAAGATACAAAATATACAAATTTTGATAATGAAGGAACATTAACAGGACCAAATACATCAGAATGAACAAGGTCCAACACACCAGAAGACTTATGAGAACTCGAGTAAAATTGAACATGGTTTTATTTTTAATATATGCAATGTTCACAAAAGTCAAACTCAAGATTACAATCATCTAACCCCTCGATGAGGTTTTTAATTTTCAGGGTATGCAGACCCTTCTCACCAATGTGGCCAAATCTCTTATGCCATAACATTGTCTTTTCAGCAGGAAGCTTAACTTCCAAGGCATGATTACAACCATCAGGACTAGATACAACAGATTTCTTCACTGCTCATTCAGATGGTGGGGATGAAGTGACTATTGCCCTCTTCCTTGAGTCAGAAGAACTATTGCATTGTGAAATGCATGCCTCCAGCTAAAACAGAGTACCTCTCCTAGTACCCTTAGCAAGCACCATGTCATGCCCACATTTTCCATGTGGTCACAACACACATCGCACGTGTCATAGCCACATCTGTTATGTGATTATGACACGAGATATGAAAAACTTTTCTCACACTGTCCTAAAAACCCCCTTCGCATGCGTACGCATGCTCGACGGTGTTCTCTCATGGCGAAACACTACACTCTTCGGCGGAATACAAGTACAATTGCGTGCAACCAGAAGCATACAGATCAACGAGAGGGTCTATACAACGCTGCTAACGTCATTGCAAGAGTGAGATTACCAAAGTTCTTAAATCGAACCCTCGGCAATTTTCGGTAGCATAATGCCTTACGGCGTTAGTGGGAATTACGCTGCACTCATTTACGCACGTGGTTCGCTGATAGAGTAACAACTTCCCACGACGCCTTGTTCCGACTAAACCGGCTAGTGATCTCCCTATTTAGTCATTTTTCAGCCAGGCACGGTTGTCTGTCTCCTCTCTTGTTTCCTGAAACATACTCCTCCTATGACTTAGCATTTTCAACAAGGCGGTTTGGTTGCTCTCTCTTCCCTTTTCACAAGTTCTTAATTTTGGTTGTATCGTTATCGCCTTTACCTTAACTATTTCTCTGTTAATTTAGTGTGTTTATATTTCGGTCTCTCTCTCTCTTTCGTTTTCTATGCTTTCTTTATGTGCATCCTGACCTTTCTTCATGATTTACGTCAATCAGGGTTATCACTGCAGCTATTGTTGATATTAAACCTAATTTCAGGATGATCTAGGTCACAAAGGCTGGTTTACTATTTCGCTGGACTCGGTCTCCTAATCTTCCCCGATCTAGGTTCCTCCTCTTCGTATATACTTAGTCAACTTGTTCCTAAGCAAATTTGGCAGAAGGGTCCGTCAACTTAGTTCTCTTATCCCATGTGAGAAATGTCGCGCATTTTCTCCTCTGTGTTTTCCAATGTTAGTTTTTCTTCTTCGGACCCTCTTACAGGTTTACTTATGAGGTCGTTTGCTACAGTTGAGATTAAAATGGCCACATGGATTGTCAGTGGTGGCTTCTTAAGTTTATTTCCAGTGTTCTTTTGAGCAAGGTGATCTGTAATTTTCCTCTTCATTTTCCGGGTGATTGATATTACGTTGATAGTTGAAACTTCCGAGAAACTCTTTCCAGAGTATCACTGAATATTCCTAAACTCTCTTTTACATTATAATTTTATTTTCTCTTGTTTATAATTACTGTTGTTACTATTAATGACTATTAATCCACTGATTGTGACTCGTTTAACGTTGTAAATAGATGTAGGAGGCTCTCCACTTTATAAAACCCTGTTCATGGTAATATATCTTCTTTGGTTGTTGTGTTCAACACTTAATAACATCTACTGTGTGAATATAATTTGTTTTTTTTTTTTTTTTTGTTTTCTCTATGTCCAAGAGACTTAGTTTATAACGATTTAAAACGAGGGCCCAATAACATGGTTCATAGATTTACTCCTATGTATATTATATATATTTTAATGTCTATGTATAGGACGAACTTGGTTTACCACTATATATGTATATATCACTATGTATATATATATATACATAGAAATATATAGATAGATATATAATCATTTTATTATATATATAGCTATATACATAGACATATATAGTATATATATATGCCTAGATATAGAGCTATAAAAAAATGTATTTATTTTCCAAAGATACCAATCATATGTTAGGGCCAAAGCCCTAACATTTTTTTTTTTTTTTGTTGCTTTAAATTCCACAACCGACGGCGGCCATGGGCGGCAGTGGCCGCAGTGACAGAGTGGCGGACAGGGTCGGCGGTGGCCGCAGAGCGGCGGGCCTGTGCAGGCCGCGGGAGGCATAAGGGGAAGGGGGGGATGTGGAGTGGGGCGGAGCCCCACCCACATCCCACGATGTGGGGTGTGGGTGGGGCTCCGCCCCACTCCACACCTCCATATATATAAATGAGGGCCTGCGGTGGGGATTTCTCCCCACCGCCCATTGTAAACCACGACTGTGTTTTCTTCCGCGGCTTAAACTTTGACAGTCAATCTTATGTGCTATTCGTTGATTTCTATCAACAATAATATATTTATATATATATATATATATATATATTCATGTATATATATATATATATATATTCATGTATATATATATATATATATCAATGATATTATATTTATATATATATATATATATATACATATATATCTATTTTTATATTGATATTTATCAGTCAATCTCATAAAAATGATAATTACTTTCAATTTCTCGAATATTCTATAAAATGATAATTACTCAAAATGTGAAATATATATATATATATATATATGTAAAAATATTCTTATATGTATTTATATAATTCCTAAATTTCTCAAATTCACTACTTTATGCATTTACTCCAAATCAACCTGTTATAAAGATAATGTCATAACAATTAGAGATATATATCTATATATATATATATATTTATATATATATTTATATAGATATATATATATATATATATATCCCAATTTCACTTAATCGGTAGAAATGGTAATTAGCTATCCCCTTATTATAATTATATATTTCCATTTTCATAAATATTTAAGAATGCTTAAATGTACAAACAGAATAAATATACATGCTAGAATTTAACAGAATCCACTAAATATGGAGAATAACTCAAACATTTAAAACTGTCTTTTCCATTTTAACATTGAACTATAAAACCTAGCATTTCAACTAGTTAAGCAATTCCAAACTTTCAAATGTAAACAACTCAGATTAGATTGCAAAAATGAACTTTTCCTTTCAGTAATACTTGAAACACAAAAATTGCTATTGAACAAAGTTTGCAAACATCAACTTAAAATTTAAGCACATTCATATTACAGCTTCTCAAACATGAATACCACCACTTAACTTCCCAGATATGAACTTTCTCCTCCCAAACAGTATACAACTGATAACTTATGACAACCAATAAAAGTCCAATAATAACAAGATCAGGGAGGTGATTTTCTTCACTCCCAGAATATCAATAATTTACAACATTAACAAGAGAGGTGTTCTCTCTTCATCTCTATGAAATGGACCAGGCCTAATTCTCATGACAAGAAGATGAACTGTTTCTTCATAAATAGCCAACCAGAAGCTCCAAGAGAAAACCTGCGTATCAAAGACAAACAAAGAAGAAAATACCACTCATCTAGCTCTCCTCCCTACCGTAGACCCGCAAGTGGGTCACCCCCGAGCTAGGGAGACCATACTCACACCTGGGTACTCAAACACTCCACTTCACAACAGAAACAACAACAATCCCAAAGCACACATACACCCGTGGGTATTTTACATAATACGGAAACTCAACTACAGTGAGTTTCATAAGGGGCAGGAGAGTGGACACACTCGACTCCAGAGTGTCACCCTGACAGATAAATGAACTAATAAAAATTTCTCTTGGTCTCAACCAAGTGTGATCACAATTTTTTAAGAAAACTGTATATGACTCTCAAGTCAAAATTACAGTCACAGATACATGCCCTCAAGGCTTTCAACATCCCAAAAGATGGAAACAGGTATGCACCCGAGGAGGATCTCTCCTCCCTTACCCCAAACTTGATGAGCATTTCTCCCAAGTGGGAGACGCTCTGTCAAACAACCCGACAAGAACCCCACAGAAAACAAATCTAAACACATATTTCACACACATTTCATACACATTTCAGTTCTACAAAAACAAAGGTAAAATTCAGACCAACCTTGCAAAGCCCTCCTGGAATGAAGCTGTTGCAGAGTCCACGGAGTTCACTTCCAACCTTAGCCACCAACTCCCTCTCCCTTCTCTATCTTCCAAACTAACTTCTCTATTTTTGGTAAGGCAAAAATGAAAGTTTTTTTCCAAAATTCAACTAACTCCCTCTCATCCCAAAATTTGAAAATAAATAACCCAAATTCTCTTTCTTTTTAATTTTGAGAAATGGGGAAGTGACACTTGTCACCTCCTCACCCTTCCCCAAAACCACTATTCTAACCTGGTGGCTTATGTCACTCTCCATTCCCAAGGGTACTCCTTATTCCTCTCATGTGACTCCACTTTCTCATGGGAGAAATAAAATAAAAGAGTTAAATGGGAACAAGACAGGTGACCCATGCCTCTTTCTCCTTTCTTCACATGGGTGTCCCCATAGTACATGGGGGAATCTCACTAAAGAAGAGGTGACTTTCACTAATGGATGGCATCTCTTATCTAGGGGAAAGTAGAGGGGATGGGTTGAGTGTTGGTACAACCCATCATGTCCCCTCCTACCTCCAATTTTCGCCACTTAACTTCAGGGGAAGGTTAAGTTGACTAGATGGAGGTTACTCAAGGGTTACCCATGCCAAATGGGCCCCTGGACCCATGGGGTATAACCCAGGGTCAACTTTAACCCATACAAGACACCCCTGGTCAAGGTAAAGCACAAGAAAAGGGCCTCATAATTTAAATAAATAAGGAAATTTCAAATTCAATCTCTTTACAACACAATTTATAAAAAATAATGTTACTTGAGGGTAACCTAACCCACTCGACCATACGAAAGACCACATTACATCATGACATCAAACACAAAGAGATCTTGGTTCCTCGTGGAACCAGATCGGCTTAACAGGGAATAACAAATAACAAGGTGTGGAATGATCTCCGAAATCTGTGGTTCGATTAGTAATCCCTGCACACTCAATTACAAGATCAGTAACCACATAAATTCATCATAGCTGAAGCAACTTAAATAAAACATGCATTCTCATGCCCTAGTACAATTTAACATAATTAAAAATCATATTACAATTTTCCATCATCACCTAATTCATTTTTCTGAAAAGTAAACTTATCCAAACATCACCCAATTAGTTTTTCCGAAAACATAATAAATTAAAAGAGTCTGACAAATTCTGGGAACTGCTATCCCACAAATATGAAAGTAACAATAACAGTACTGTAAATAGTCATAACAACAGTAGTAAAAAGGGCGGTCCTCACACACCATAGCTCCTCGAGTCATCTTGCATCCTTCTTTCGAAAAGACAACCTGCACACCTGCATCATTCAACATACTTACAGAAAGCAGGTTGCATGCTAAGCCTGGGATGTGTATAACCCTAGAGATCCCCTTCACTCATCCATCAGGGAATCAGATAGAGACTCTTCCACGACCAACAATCTTCAAATGAGAGTCATCACCCAGGTACACCTTTCCACCATCAAACATGTCATACTTGGTAAACCAGTCTCGATGTGAGGTCATGTGGAATGATGCACCAGAGTCAATCAGCCACACATCATCAGACGCATGGGTTGCCAGGGCTGGCATGAAAGCATCACCATCATCTTGTGACTTGTCAGAATCTGAATCTAGGTTCTTCTTCTTTTTCTTTTCCTCTTTGCATTCCTTTTAGAAATGCCCAGATTTACCACAGTTCCAACAGAGATCCTTGGACTTTCCAGGAGATTTGGATCTACCCTTCTTAGCTTTCTTGTCCTTCTTTTTCCCTTTCTCCTTGGGTCTTCCACGAACTGCAAGAGCCTCTTTGGCTGCCTCAGAAGACTTTCTCCGCATCTCTTTGGATAACAACGAAGATACCACTTCATCTATTTTGAATGTGGATGTGGTACTTCCAATAGCCATGATAAGATGATCCCAAGAGTCTGGAAAAGAACAAAGCAAGGTCATACAACGATCCTCCTCCTCCATCTTCACACCAACGGATGTCAATTGTGCAACCAGCATGTTGAAAGCATTCATATGTTCTGCAACATATCCTCCATCCTCCATTCGAAGAGAATACAACTTCTTTCTGAATCAGAGAATATAACAGAGATATTCCAACAATACACATAGAACCAGAAAGAAGACAAAAGAAGAAAGACAAGATATATCGTGGGGAAAACCCTTATCAGGTGAAAAACCCCACACTCAGAAACCTGCACAATGTATTATCAAAACTGAATATGGTTTACAATACACTTGAATGCAAGCTTCAATAGTCTTTGACACTCGTGTCTGGAGTCAATCCGGCAGCATAACAGTACCTATCAATCACATAATACATCTCCTCCAAGCACCTGTTTATATAGAATATACAAGGCAAAATTGGCTCTATCTTGGAATGGGCGTCCAACTTGGACTCATGGCCCAAAACCCACGTCTATGGACACTTGGTCAATATTGTAGAATGTTCCTGACACTTGTCCACATCTTCCATCCCAAAGAGTTGCCTATTTCCAAAATGGGCTATGACAGATGCTCTTACAACTCTTACGACCGTCAGAATTTGTCATAGCAGTTACAACTTACAGTTGTAAGAGAATCTGTCATACACAGGCTATAAATAGCATATTCTCTTACAACATGTCATAGTCCACCTTGGAGTGCCCAAATATGTCTTTTTCAAAGATGCTTCATGACACATGTCTTCACCTATCTGACAAGCTTCTATTTCTGACTCTTACATGTCATAACTTCGTCATAGGAATCTGTCATAACCGTTTCGGTCAACATTTCCTTACACAACACCCAAGATGCTGACACATGGCAAAATACTCCTACCACAAAGTGGGATGCATATCTCCTTATGTGAGGACAAAATTACAAGTTGTCATCTTCCATGTAGGATGACACATCATCGTGCCACATCCCACAAAATAACAATATGGAATTTACAATTAATTTATAATATAGGCAATGAATAAATAAATACAATCATAAATAATGCAAGGAATTACCAAGGTTGAGACACCTTAATTCCCAACAAGGGATATATAGGTTTAAGAGGAGTTTTAGTTTCAGGGGATAGCTTGTTAGAGTTAATGATAGGGGTGAGAATAGAATTCAAAGGGAAATTATAACTCACAAGAGATTTTGATGAATAGAGGCTAAATGGTATGAGGTCAATGTTTTAGTTTTCCAATTGTTGTGCTTGTTTTGGTATTTACTAGTTATTAATATAATATAAGAAAACTTATCATGTATTTCTTTTGGTTATAAAATGAATGTCTTTGTGTCTTTTTAGCTCTTTGCTATTGAAAATGTTTATATTCATGAGTTAAGGCAAAATAGAGTACTTTTTGGAGTTTAATTTGCAAGTTCATAGAAACAAAACTGCATCATTTTGGTATTGGAGCAAAACTTAAATGCCTTAGAGGGTAGCTCATGTGCTTTGGAGAAGAAGAGGCCAAGGGAATGCAAGAGGGAGAGGTAATGCAATTGATGAAGTACTTAGAAGCTTGCATGCCCTTGAGGCTAGATTGCCTCGTGAGGATTCTGAGGAAGAACCAAAAGTTCAAAGGGGTCGAGGAGGAGCCATAGATCCCATGAAAAGGCTTATTGAAGCTATAACCAAATAGGGAACTAGAGTTAAGGTTGAAGTCTGTGATTTTAAAGGTGAATTAAATCCAATCTTGGATTGGATTCAAGATTTAGAAAAATACTATGACATGGAAGGAATTGAAGAAAGTGATCCATGAAGGGTCAAAGTTGTAGCATCTAAAATAAAGTCTCATGCTGGTCTATGGTGGGAAAATCTCTAGAATATCATGAGAAGTCAATGGAAAGAGAAAATCAAATTATGGACAAACATGTAAAACATTTGAAAGCTAAGTTCATGGCCTTGGATTATTAACAAAAACTTTTTAGAGAATTCCAAAATCTAAAGCAAAAGGAGTTTATTAGCCTATAATAAAAAATTTTGAGGCTGGAAATTAGGACTAATTTGCAAGAAGATGATTAACATGCAACAACCTATTTTGTAATGAAGCCAAATATGACTCAATTGAGTAGATAAATTCTAGCAAAACCAATCTTTCATGAAAAATATTCACATAACCAAGAACACAAGAAGGTGCAAAGTCTAAGGATGATTCAACTATGAAGAAAATAAACAAAATCACCAAATACATGCATAGATCATGTACATTAGTCTTTGCAACCTTCAATTCAAATACTACTCCATAAAGCACTTGAGTAGAATTCACCAATACTCAATTAAATTACAAAAATGAAATCAAAACAACATAACTCATGTTTAAAAATCAATGAAAAGAAAAAAAATAGCTAAGATAAGTGAAACTATATTCAAAAATCTGGTTTCCAACCCTTTAAAAAGACTCTTAGTTGGTCTTAAATAAACAATCAACCCAATAACTTAGTAACTTTTTCACCCATTAAGTGATTGTAAATATTAAATTTAGGTTTATATTTTCAATGTTAGATTATAAATCCTAATGTAACAAGAGCTCCCCAATTTTAAATGATTAAAAGGAACAATTTAATGCATGTAGCAATGAGTCACGCATAGCTCAAGTAAATAAGTCCCTTAAGTAATCACAATTCATCCTCAACTCAAGTATCTAGTCAACATCTTATTAAATAGCATATTTTAACATGTGAAGTTTCCTTCATTAGCTCCTTAATTAGCCTCATTATGCAATTCCAATGTAAAAATCATGATTTCTAGGTATCAACAGTCTAGGTACATTTGAAATAATAAGTCATCCAACTAGAAGTTCTTAGTATTTAATACCGATAGTAAACTATTTTGAGGGTATCATCTCTTAGATTTCTTGAGATAATAGCATGTTTTAGAATTGTCTTCTTAGAAAAAACCCCTCATGTTGCTTTAGCAATCTTCTTCCATCATCTCAAGTCTTCATGTCTTTGTCTTGTTATATCTTGGATTAAAATACCTATAAAAATCCTACAAACAGATAAAATAGAGCATTAAGTCTTAGACAATAATCCTATAATCAAATTGCATATCATTCAATTTCTAGACAAGTCAAAATTAAGACAATTTACATTTAGGATTCATGAGATCAATATGATTTAAAGCATATACTACATTCCTTGTATTTAAGTCATGTCAAAATTTCAAGAGCTCATGGTTTGAGATAAGATAGGCAAATACGTAAGAGAAATACATTATAAACCATCTCAATAGGCCCATGGCCATCAATTTACATGAAAAAAGACTATCAAATTCTATCACTTCCTGGGTTTATACACAATCATAGGGTCTTAGTTGAATCGATGGTTTGGAGTAGTGGTCTAAAGATCTAATGGGCTAGTAAATACCACTTGCAATGAGATACATGGTTATTATTAATGTCTAATTAGTCTAGTGCTAACATATGTTCTAGTTTCCAAGCTACCAAGAAGACGAGATTTAAAGTTACACCCAGATGGAAAAGTTTTAATGTTTTGGACTTGAGAAGTTGATTCAACCATGTTTTATAAGGGTCAATGATTACAAAAAATCTTACAAACTCATGACATTCATATTCCAAATTCAAGGGGCCACATGTATTATGTCTTACCATGGCTTTGAAATTTGTTATATACATGCATTTCTTGTTATCCTAACTACTCATGGATTTCACATCTTCAACTTTAGATTTGAGCATGTTAGTTAATTTGATTTGATAAGCAGCCTTAATTCAAGCCAAAAGGATAGGTGTATTAGGATCACTCTCAACCTAGAACTAGTCATGCATCTAGAACCATTGAAAATCATGGTCTAAGGGAACAAAGAGTTGATGTGTAGTATGTGCTCATCAAGCAATGATGCATTGATAGGTGCATGAGCAGGGCACAATGTTGCAAACAATAGCTCAAAACTTACTTTCCCTTTAATAGATTTTTGGGAGATGAATTTAGGGTTAAACTCTAAAATTAGCAACACTCAATATGTAGCATGTCCTTAAAGATGGACTTATACAACATGTATTTTAGAGGATTTTTAATAATGACATGTCCTTGCATGTATAATATAATGTCTTCATTTTTGTGAAGAGAAGACCAAGACCAGACATAATTTTTCCATTGGTGTATATCGTGTCTTGTAATCCAATAAGGTGTGACTAATGTAGTGGATTGCGTTCTCTTTTTTGTTTTCATCATTTTGTGCAAAAATACGTCTGATAGTGGATAGATTGGTCGATACATATAAGAGAAAAGTTTTTCCATAAATAATAGGCATGAGTACCAATGGATTTAGGAAGTATTTCTTCATGTCATCAAATTCCTTTTAGAAATAAACATTCTATTCAAATTTGACATCTCTCTTTTTAAGAGTGGTGAATGTTAAGGTTTTGTCTGCTAGTTGTGTAATGAATTGTCTAATTGTCGAAATTTTCCCTTGGAGGATACTATGTGGCAAGAAGTTTTCTAAAGGAGGCATGTTAACACTTGCATCAATATTTTTAGCACCACCTTAATGCCCAACTGATATACAGTGAATCCCAATAGGCAGCCAATATTGACTCCAAACACAAATTTCTTAGGATTTAGTCTAACTTTGTATTGGCAAAGTCATTTGAAGATTTTTTTCAAGTCTTGAATATGGTGTGCTCTCTTCTTAGATTTCCCAAGGATGTCATATATGTAATCTTCTAAAATTCCATGCATTAGGTCATGGAAGATTAATGTCATGGGTCTTTGATGGGTAGCTCCAACATTTTTCAATCCAAATGGTATGACAAAAAAACAAAATGTCCCCCATGGTGTAGTAATCAACATTTTGTGTTGATCTTGGGGGTTTACTAAGATTTGATTGTTGCCCAAGAATCCATCCATAAATATAGCATTCCATGCCCATCAACAAAATCTACAATCATGGTAATATTGGGTAGAGGAAATCATCTTTAGGTGAAACTTTATTTAAGTCTCTAAAGTCAGTACAAATATGAACAAAACCATTGGGTTTGGCTATGTACCGTGTTGGAAATCTAAAGCAAATAATTAATAGGTCTTATGAAACCCACCTTTATCATATTCTCTAGTTTTTCTTTAACCAGTAAAGCAACCTTTAGATACATTTTCTAATATTTTGCTTAATCATTTTTGCATAATGTTCTAGAACAATGTTATGCAGTTCCATATCACTAGCAATGCTCAACATGTCTTGATATGACAATGCAAAGATGTCACCATTGAAGTCTTTTAGTAATATGGACATGTTACATTGTTCATATTTATTTAGGCAATCTCCCATTTTTAGAATCTTTTCTGTCTTTGCACTCATCTCACTATCAAGAATACCACCAATTGAAGTGTCTTATGATCTTCTATGGAGGGTTGAGTGAGTAAGATGTCAAAAGACCCGCCTAATGAAGGAGCATCTTCCCCAAAATATAAAGAAACTTCAAAGACATGTGGTAAGCCTCTATCATGATAAAATATAGGCAAGTCATTGTATAATCCCATGTATTCCATTATAGCTTCATCATTTGTAAAATAGTCTATGGGAGAGATAATGTCCAAACAACCATCATAAATTAGTTTGGGATATACCAATGGTAAACCCATATCACTATTAATGGCACACAAATAGCCTACTCTAGTGCTATTCATTTCAAGTACTTTGATAGGTTTGATGATGTCTTGTTGTTTCAAACCTAAACCCCTTCCATTGTAGCCAAACTTTTAGAAAATGTTGATAGATTGAAAGCCAACTTATATGTAGTAGTCATGATATTTCCACAGTCCATGATAATCAATAGTAAGCTTCTGGAAAAACTGTGTAGCTTTTTTTGCATCGACATTTCGGATCACACTCCGTGATCCATCATCAGGAAGAAAAAGAGAGAATGAGAAAGAGTTGATGATGGATCACGGAGTGTGATCCGAAACGTCGATGCAAAAAAAGCTACATAGTTTTTCAGAAGCTTACTATTAACTTATATGTAGACAAACAACATTTAGAAATAAGGTTAACCCTAGATCCATGAAAAGTAACACCTTCATTAAAATGTTGTAGACTTGCAAAACCCTAAGCTAAGCCAACAATAGCATATTTTGCTGCCTTGACTCAGTCAACTCACAAATTTAAGGTTGAACTCTAAAATTAGCAACACTCAATATGTAGCATGTCCTCAAAGATTGACTTATACAACATGTATTTTAGAGGATCTTCTTTTATAATGACATATGTCTTTGCATGTATAATATAATGTCTTCATTTTTGTGAAGAGAAGACCAAGACCAAACATAATTTTTCCATTGGTGTATATCATGTCTTGTAATCCAATAAGTTGTGACTAATGTAGTGGATTGCATTCTCTTTTTGTTTTCATCATTTTGTGCAAAAATACCTCTGATAGTGAATACATTGGTCAATACATATAAGAGAAAAGTTTTTCCATAAATAATAGGCATGAGTACCAGTGGATTTAGCAAGTATTTCTTCATGTCATCAAATTGCTTTTAGAAATAAACATTCTATTCAAATTTGACATCTCTCTTTTTAAGAGTGTGGTGAATGTTAAGGTTTTGTCTGCTAGTTGTGTAATGAATTGTCTAATTGTCTAAATTTTCCCTGGAATATACTAAGTGGCAAGAGGTTTTCTAAAGGAGGCATGTTAACGATTGCATCAATATTTTTAGCATTCACCTTAATGCCCAACTAATATACAATGAGTCCCAATAGGCAGCCAATATTGACTCCAAACACATGGGTTTTTGATGGGTAGCTCCAACATTTTTCAATCCAAATGGTATGACAAAAAAACAAAATGTCCCCCATGGTGTAGTAATCAACATTTTGTGTTGATCTTGGGGGTTTACTAAGATTTGATTGTTGCCCAAGAATCCATCCATAAATATAGCATTCCATGCCCATCAACGGAATCTACAATCATGGTAATATTGGGTAGAGGAAATCATCTTTAGGTGAAACTTTATTTAAGTCTCTAAAGTCAGTATAAATATGAACACAACCATTGGGTTTGGCTGCGTACCATGTTGGAGATCCAAAACAAATAATCAATAGGTCTTATGAAGCCCACCTTTAACATCTTCTCTAGTTTTTCTTTAACCACTAAAGCAACCTTTAGATACATTTTCTAATCTTTTGCTTAATCATTTTTGCATAATGTTCTAGAACAATGTTATGCAGTTCCATATCACTAGCAATGCTCATCATGTCTTGATATGACAATACAAAGATGTTACCATTGAAGTCTTTTAGTAATATGGACATGTTACATTGTTCATATTTATTTAGGAAATCACCCGTTTTTAGAATCTTTTATGTCTTTGCACCCATCTCACTATCAAGAATACCACCAATTGAAGTGTCTTATGATCTTCTATGGAGGGTTGAGTGAGTAAGATGTCAAAAGACCCGCCTAATGAACATCTTCCCCAAAATATAAAGAAACTTCAAAGACATGTGGTAAGCCTCTATCATTATAAAATGTAGGCAAGTCATTGTATAATCCCATGTATTCCATTATAGCTTCATCATTTGTAAAAGATTCTATGGGAGAGATAATGTTCAAACAACCTTCATAAATTAGTTTGGGATATACCAATGGTAAACCCATATCACTATTAATGGCACACAAATAGCCTACTCTAGTGTGATTCATTTCAAGTACTTTGATAGGTTTGATGTTGTCCTATTGTTTCCTAATCCCCTTCCATTGTAGCCAAACTTTTAGAAAATGTTGACACATTGACTAGCCAATTTATACGTAAACAAACAACATTTAGAAATAAGGTTAACCCTAGATCCATGAAAAGTAACACCTTCATTAAAATGTTGTAGACTTGCAAAGCCCTGAGCTAAGCCAACAATAGCAAGTTTTGCTGCCTTGACTCAGTAAACTCACAAATTTTTATAGGAACCTGCAAAGCCTTCTACATTTATGTGTGTTTTTTGTGCAGCTTGTTAGAGATTCAATCAATCTTGAACCCACCTTGTTTCAAAATGTCAAAACATATAAAGAATCCTAAACAATAAAATTTAAAACACTAATCTTCATTTCAACATTCATTTGTTTAGAAACAACTTCTTTAAACCCTCAACAATTTGTTTAATCGATGAATGATCTCAAATTCACTGAATCATGAGAACTTTCTCCAATTGGATATCTGCTAGGTGTAAAACAACAAGTCCTTTGAAATTTAAAAGTTTGCAAATTATTCTACAATTTTGAGAGGATTTGCAATTATGATTCATATGTTATTGATGTTACTCTGAATTGGAAATTTTATCTTGAAATATAGTTTCTTATGTTAAACCAAGATTGAAAGTAGAACATAGTGGTTTAGATTTATTTGTTAAAAAATAAAGATTTACATTCTTATTTTATAAGCAGCGAAGGAACAACTTAGCTGCCAAAAGCAACTAAAAAAGGAAAGCTACCAAAACTACAAATATTGACCCATAAAAATTAATATTTACATCCCCCCTTAATCTAAACTTCTCAAACTTCTCTCTTCCAAAAACTTTGGTAAGAATATCTACTAGTTCATTTGCAGTTGGACAATACTTGAATTGTACACTGCCATCTTTCACATGACGTCAAATGAAATAAAACTTAGTGTTGTGTTTTGCTTGATCATGAAAGCCTAGATTTTTTGTCATTTTGATTGCATATTGATTATCAACTAGGAGAGGTGTGGATGAAACTTGGCATTCCTAAAAATCTTCAAGAATCCATTTGAGTTATAATATTTCTCTAGTTGCCTCAAAAGTAACCATATATTCTACTTCTACAAAGGACAGAGCTAGCACTAATTGCTTCTTAGATTTCCACTAAATGACTATTGACCCTAAATACATTAGAAAACCTAAAGCAGACTTATCATCTTCCAAGTCACCTACATAATCAAAATCTGAATATCCAACTAATGTGAAATTTGTTGCCTTGGAGTATTTGAGCCCATAGTTCTAAGTTCCCTTCAAATACCAAAGAACTCGTTTTGTTGCTAACCAATTATTTTCTCTAGATTGTTGCATGAATTTTGAGAGGACATCAATAACAAAAGAAAGGTCTAGTCATGTTGCATAAATCAAGCTTCCAACAACCTATCACTATTAGTTGCATCAACCAATGATGCAAAATAATCTAATGTTAGTTTCAGACTTTGCTCCATAGGAGTACTAAGTGGTTTGTAGTCAAACAAATGTCAAACTTGCTTAGAAGTTCACAAATGTATTTTTGATGGGTGATCATGATATACTTGGGTTTTTGACTCACTTCAATAACCAAATAGTAATGAAGGTATCCCAAGTCAATCATTTCAAAACCCTTGCTTCAATTCTTCTTTCACAATTGTAATATGCTTTTCATTGTTTTTTTTGTTAACCCAAGGGTGTCCCCACGTCCCAACCTTAATCTTGGGCTTACATCTTGCAAGTTGGGGACAAGAAAGGGCGAGGTGGGACGACACTAGTCCCTTGGAGATGTACGCAACTGCCCACAGGCCAAGTGCATCGATTAATCCTGAGCCTCAGAATTGCACCCAAGACCTTGGGGAGCATACCCAAGACTCAAGCCAACTTTGCTACCCGTGCGGGCTAATATACTTTTCATTGTTACCAATTAAAAACAAATCATCCACATAAACAACTACATATACAACTGCACTATCAACCTTTTTGACAAAGTGCATCGTGAAATTAAAGTGTTAGAAATTTAACTTCAAGAGGTGCTCAGTGAGTTCTCCATACCAAGCTCGTGGGGCTTGCTTTAAACCATACAGCTTTATTAGCTTGCATACTTGGTGTTCTTGACCATTGACTGCGTATCCTTCTGGTTGAGACATATACATTGTTTCTTTGAGATCAACATACAAGAATGTAGTTTTCACATCTATTTGATGAACTTTCCATTCATTTTGTGCTAAGAGAGCCAACAAAGCATGAATTTAATAATCCACTTCAACATAGGTGCAAAGGTTTATTCATAATCTATGTCATCTTTTTGAGCATATCTTTTTACAGCAAGCTAAGATTTATGTTTGTCAAGTGAGCCATTTGCTTTGTACTTGTTTTGAAAGACCCACTTACAACCAAGAGGTTTGCAAACTAGTGGAGGATCAATGATGCAGGAGCATCTAGTGGTGTAAGGGCAATCTTGCATCACTAAAAAAAAAGATGTTGATTCAAAATCATTGAAGTTGTTTTCATTTCTTTCCATAATTAGTATTTCTGGTTCCATAATCACTTGAATAATGATGTAAGACTTTCAGTTTTTCTAAACAGCTAAAAATAGCAAACTACTATTTTTGGAAAGTTTGCATTTGGGCACAGATGGAAGCAAAAATTTACAGGAAGCTTCGTAAATGAAATATAAGACCTTTGGTGAAGGAATCAGGCAAAGATCATTTGTGAGCTGAAAGATATTAAAGTTTCCATTTTTTGAAAAACCCCTGAAAATTTCCAAAAAAATATATGAAGCACTAAAACGTCCCATAACATCCCGAAAAGTTGACGTAAATCTATTTACAAATTTCTAGCGTGATAGTTCATTTCGCGAGCTTTCCAGGCTTCAAACAGTTCGTCAATTGGACACTCGAATCAAAAGTTATGTTTCCTAGAAGTTGACCTATTTTTGGAGAGAGATGCAAATTTCAAATTTTGGCTATTGGCTGCCGAAAAGGGGTATTTATGACTATTTTTGGGAACCCTAGGTAGTAGTAGAGATAAGGGGGAAAGTGTAGAGTCAAGAAAAGGTGGGAAATTAGAAACCTTAGTTGATTTGGGGTTACATAAGGCTGAAGATTCCAGAGTCTTGAGATGGGAAGCTGTAATGTGTTGCAACTTGTGGAGGATTCATCCTCTGATTGTATTTGAGCTTCTATAATGTAATGAGTTGTCTAAATCAATAAAAGAACATTCTATTTTCTATGTGCAATTTTTGTTGTTGTGTGTTTTGTGATTTACTCCCTTCATCAAGTGGTATCAGAGCAAGGGTTCTTGAGTGTGTAGATAGATCACCGACCATGAGACAGTTTGCAACAGGACCTAAGGTTGTGGGTTTGCTGCGGAGATCAAAATGCCTCCACGAAGAAACCGTGTTGGGAGAAATGCTTTGACGAAAGAGGGTTTTAAAGCCCTACAAGGACAAATTGATACATTGCAAGAGGAGCTGCGAAGAGGGTTTGAGTAGAGAGCAAGAGAAGAAAGCGAGGATGAAGCTGAAGAAGAGCTATCTGAGGACGAACAAGAAGCTGCAGGAGATCCTGCAAAAGTTAGGTTGTTGAGGGCTATTTCGAAGATTGGAAAGAGGCCCAGGAGTGAAGTTTCTACCTATTCTAGGGATTTGAATCCAGAACAACTTATTGATTGGATCAATGACATGGAGGAATATTTCGAGTATGAAGATGTGGAAGACCCAGATCAGGTCAAGTTTGCAAAAACAAAGTTGAAGGGCCATGTCAATATTTGGTGGAAGGGGCTCTAGTTAGAGAGGAATAGAAGAGGAAAATGAAAGATTACCAGATGGGATCAGATGGTGGAAAAACTAAAGAAGCAGTTCATTTCAGTGGATATGAGATGGAGTTGCTGAAGAAGCTGCAAGGATTGAAGCAAGGTAACAAGTTTGTCAAGGAGTATACAAAAGATTTTTATAAGATTACTATCAGGACAGGACATGCAGAGGCCAATAGGGAGAAGGTACCCTCTTACATTAATGGGTTGAGGCCAACTATTCAAGAGGAGCAGAGCCTGGTCAGAATGACCACCATAGAAAATGCGTACCAGTTTTCCTTGAAGGTGGAAGAGAAGTTGAATAAAAGATTTGACAGCAAGCAAAGGGTAAGAGGTCAAGGTGGAAGGACTAGTGGACGATCCTATGGAGGCCGTAATCAAGATCAAAAGAAAAGTGAAGAAGTTAGCACTAGTCAGAATCAAAGAGGAGATAATGCCTACCGCCCTCGTGACCAGAACAATGGTGAGCAAAGAGGAAGAGGAAGAGGCCGACCTGGGCAAGGACCTAGAAGAGGAGGTTTCAGAGGAACTTGTTTCCAATGTGGAGAAGAAGGGCATCAAGCATACAAGTGTCTGCAATATCAAGGAAGGACAAACAGAAGACCTGAAGGTAATGCACGAGTTGCACATGTAGATGAAGATGTGCAGTCTAAGCATTCTGAAGATGTTGAAAGGGGAAAAACCCTAGTTGTCAAAAGAACTTTGTTGAATGAGGAGAAAGAACCCAATCAGAGGAAGAGTTTATTCCGCACAAGGTGCAAATGTGCAAGTAAGTGTTGTGATATTATTATTGACAGTGGAAGTACTGACAATCTTGTTTCAGAGGAGATGGTTGACAAGTTGAAGTTGACAAGAAGAAAGCATCCACATCCATATTGGATTGCATGGTTGCAGAAGGACCATAGAGCTTTGGTCAATGAGCCGTGTTTAGTGAAGTTCAAGATTGGGGACTACCATGATGAGGTGTTGTGTGATATCATACCGATGGATGCATGTCATATGCTGTTGGGGAGGTCGTGGTAGTATGATAGATGTGCTATCCATGATGGTCGTGCAAACACATATTCCCTAACGAAGGATGGATTTCATCATAAGTTGAATCCCTTGAAGGAGGTGGAAGAAAAGGTATGTAGTACTGCCAGAATTTTCTTGGTAGATGGTAGGAAATTTTTGGAGGGTATGAAGCATAAGCATCATTGCTTTGCATTGATTCCTAAAATCAGTCAAGAGAAATGTGAAGATGTACCAACAGAAGTCTCAGATATATTGGAAGAATTTCAGGATATTGTCTCTGATAATGTTCTAGAAGGTTTACCACCAGTGAGGAAGATAAGTCATCAAATGGATTTGATACCAGGAGCCAGTGTGCCGAATAAGGCAACCGGTGATAGAATGACCCTTGCAAAGAATGAAGAGCTAAACATACAAGTTCAGGAGTTGTTGAGGAAGGGACTGATAAGGGAGAGCCTAAGTCCATGTGTGGTACCTGTAGTACTAGCACCGAAGAAAGATGGAGTGGAGAATGTGTACAGATTCCTGAGCCATCAATAAGATCATGATCAAGTACAAATTCCTTTTGCCTAGAATGGATGACATAATGGATTGTTTGAGTGGAGCCAAGTACTTCACGAAGATTGATCTAAAGAGTGGGTATCACCATATCTGAATCAGAGAAGGAGACGAATGGAAGACAACATTCAAGACAAAGGAAGATTTGTATGAGTGGTTAGTCATGCCATTTGGGATAACCAATGCACCGAGCACATTCATGTGCCTCATGAACAAGGTATTGAAAGAGTTTTTGGGAAGTTTTGTAATTATTTATTTAGATGATATTTTGATTTTCAGTAAGACTTGGGATGAGCATCTGATGCATATCAAAAGAGTTTTGGAGAAGTTGACGGAGAAGTAGTTGATTAATATGAAGAAATGTAGTTTTGAAAAGGAGTTAGTATACCTGAGATTTGTTGTCTTAGAGGAAGGTCTTAAGATGGACCTAGAGAAGGTGAGGGCTATCATTGAATGGCCTATGCCAAGGAGTGCTACAGAGGTATGATATTTTCATGGTTTGGCAAGTTTTTACAGAAATTTATAAGAAATTTTAGTAGCATTTGTACACCCCTAACTGAGACAATGAGAGGGGATAGAAAAGAGTTTAAATGGACTACATGAGCAAACAAGAGTTTTGATACATTGAAGCAAAAAGTCACAGAGCAACCTATTTTGGCACTTCCAGATTTTAATAAGGTGTTTCAGGTAGATTGTGATGCTAGTGGTAGTGCAATAGGAGCTATTTTGAGCCAAGAAAGTAAGCCCATTGCCTATTTTAGTGAGAAGCTTAATGATGCCAAGAAAAAGAATTTTGTTTATGATCAGGAGTTTTATGCTATATCACGCTTTGAAGAAATGGAGACATTATTTGTTGCCAAAAGAGTTTGTTTTATATGCTGATCATCAAGCTTTGCAGTATCTTAATAGTCAAGGAAAGTTAAATCAAAGGCATTTAAAATGGGTTGAGTTTTTGCAAAGTTATATTTTTTTGTTTTGAAGCACATGAGTGGGAAGTCCAATAGAGTTGCAGATGCCTTGAGTAGAAGGCAAAATTTGTTGACAGAAATGAATATAGAGGTTGTTAGGTTCGATGAGCTCAAAAGTTTGTATCCTGAAGATCCAGATTTTGCAAAGGCTTGGAAAACTTGTTTGGAATCTGTTACTTTGGACAAGACAAAATGGTTGGATTTCATAATCCAAGATGGCATGTTGTTTATTGGAAGCCATTTGTGCATTCCAAGGAGTTCCATGAGAGAGAACCTGATTAAGGAGAAGCATAGTGGGGGATTAGCTGGACACTTTGGTCGAGATAAGACCATTGCTATTGTTGGTGAGAATTATTATTGGCCATAGTTGCAACAGGATGTGAGGAAATTTGTGCAGAGTTGCAAAGTGTGTCAGATGACAAAAGGAACAAGTCAGAATACAGGGCTTTATTAGCCATTACCTATATTAGAGAAGCCATGGGATGATATTAGTATGGATTTTGTTCTTGGCTTATCAAGGACACAGAGAGGACAAGATTCCATTTTTGTGGTGGTGGACAAATTCTCGAAGATGGCATATTTCATTTCTCGTAAGAAGACTAATGATGATGTTCATATTACAGAGTTATTTTTCAAAGAGGTGATGAGATTACATGGTCTACCTAAGAGCATAGTTTCAGATTGAAATACAAAGTTTGTTGGTTATTTCTGGAGGACATTGTGGAAGAAGTTGAAGACGGATTTGAAGTTCAGTTCTACACACCATCCACAGACAGATGGACAAATAGAAGTGGTGAATAGGAGTTTGGGTAACCTACTACGATGCTTAGTAGGAGATAAGCCCAAGGGATGAGATTTGATTTTACCACAGACGGAATTTGCTTACAACAATTCAGTCAATAGGAGTACTGGTAAATCGCCATTCCAGATTATATATGGGAATAGTCCAAGAAATGCTTTAGAGTTAAGGAAGATGGACAAAGGAGAAAAGACAAGTGCTGAATCCAAACACTTAGCAGAACACCTGAAGAATTTGCATGACGAGGTGAGAAAGCACATTAATAAGATGAATATTTAGTACAATGCTAAGGCAAATCAAAAGAGGAGATATAAGGAGTTCCGGGTAGGAGATTAAGTCATGGTTCACTTTAGAAAAGAAAAGTTCCCAATTGGAACATATAATAAGTTGAAAATGAAGAAATTTGGACCATGCAGAATCCTGAAGAAGCATGATTCAGGAAATGCATATGAGGTAGAGCTACCGAGCGAGATCAACATTTCACCTGTGTTCAACATTGTTGATTTAACAAAATATCATGAAGGTGGCACAGAGGATGGACCAATAGAAAAAAAATGGAATATTTCAGCATCTACTTCAACAGAGGAGATATAAGAGACCTTGGATAGTTGTATGGGAAAAAGTACTCGGAACAAATTTGAAGAATATCTGGTGAAATGGAAAGGAAGGCCTGTTGAAGATTCTTCTTGGTTGTCTAAAGCAGAGGTTGATTGTTTGGGTTTTCCTCAAACAAACACCTGAGATATGACAGGGCCAGTTCTCAAATTACCTTGGGTGTCTGATGCAGGAGCATCTAGTGGTGTAAGGGCAATCTTGCATCACTCAAAAAAAATATGTTAATAGAAAAATCATTGAAGTTGTTTTCATTTCTTTCCATAATTAGTATTTCTGGTTCCATAATCGCTTGAATAATGATGTAGGACTTTCAGTTTTTTCAAACTGCTAAAAATAGCAAACTATTATTTTTGGAAAGTTTAACTACTATTTTTGGAAAGTTTGCATTTGGGCACGGATGGAAGCAAAAATTTACAGGAAGGTTCATAAATGAAATATAAGACCTTTGGCGAAGAAATCAGACAAAGATCATTTGTGAGCTAAAAGATATTAAAGTTTCCGTTTTCCAAAAAACCCTTGAAATTTTTTGAAATCATATATGAGGCACTAAAACGTCCCATAACATCCTGAAAAGTTGACAGAAATCCATTTACGCATTTTCGGCATGATAGTTCACTTCGCGAGCTTTCTAGCACTTCACGGTTCGTCAATTGGACACCTGGATCAAAAGTTATGCTTCCCAAAAGTTGACCTATATTTGGAGGGAGATGCAAATTTCAAATTTTGGTTGTTGGTCACCAAAAAGGGCTATTTATGACTATTTTTGGGAACCATGGGTAGTAGTAGAGATAAGAGGGAAAGTGTAGAGTCAAAAAAAGGTGAGAAATTAGAAACCTTAGCTGATTTGGGGTTACAGAAGGCTGAAGATTCCAAAGTCTTGAGATGGGAAGCTGTAATGTGTTGCAACTTGTGGAGGATTCATTCTCTGATTGTATTTGAGCTTCTATAATGTAATGAGTTGTCCAAATCAATAAAAGAGCATTCCTATTTTCTGTGTGCAATTTCTATTGTTATGTGTTTTGTGATTTACCCCCTTCATCAATCAACCAACTCCCAAGTGCCATTTTTTGAGAGAGCATCTTACTCCATTTGCATAGCCTTCCTCCACACTACAAAAAATTTCAGCATCTTTGAAAGAAGTTGGTTCTGAGTCTAGTGTTATATTGATTTCATCAATAGACTCCAAGTTACCTTCTTTATTGGATTGAGCATGTTGCCTTCCTTTGTATGAACTTGTTCTTGTCTGGGCAATTTCATCAGGTCTCAAATCTTTAAGAGTTTGTTGGACTTGTTTTGCCTATTTTTATGAAGATCCAAGTTGAACTATTATTGCTTTCATTTCTTGATCAAAAGCTCCATTACTCTCTAACTATTGCTATGTAGTTTCTTAAATCCCGTGTTCATATAAAGTTTGAAATTCTTCATGAGAAAGCTGAAATTTTTCATGTAAAGTTTGAAATTCTTCATTGGAGGGGATTTCTTCTTGGACATCTCGAGTTAGGGATTCTTAATGTGGTTCCAGATGACTTATCCCTCATCCAAAGTGAGGAATCTCACAAGGATGTTATTTCCAAGAGACAAACTTGGCAAAAGTTTCAAGGTGTTGCAATTAGCATTCAACACTAACTATTTTTTGAGGCTTCACAAAATATAACATTGCGAGCAATGAGAAATTTCTTATTAGCCTCATCATTCGTGTATCCTTTTGAAGATTCAAAATAGCCTAGAAAAATACATTTTTAACTTCCATGATCCAACTTAAGTTTCTTTTCCCCTTAGGAATCAAAGCAAAAATCCGAAGATGTCAAACAAACAAAGGATAACCAATTTAAATGTCATATGGAGTCACTTGGTGAAGCACATATGAAGGAGAACTATTGCATAGATAAATTGTTGTTCTTGTTGCTTCTACCAAAAAATGCAATTGTATTCCTTTGAAATATAACATCGTTCAAACCATATTCATTTCAATTCTATTCATTCTTTCAATGACACCATTTTGTTGGGGATTAACTAGAATAGTGAGATGACGTTGAATCCCATAGATAATCTTTAAAAAAAATTGATGTAAACTCTCCACCATTATCTATTCAAAGAGTACCAATTTCATATTGAGCTTCATTTTCAATCATAATGCAAACCTTCTTAAAAGTTTCAAAAGCTACAAACTTCTTTTGCAAGAAATAAACCCCAAGTCATTCAACTAAGATCATCAATGAACAATATAAAATACTTACAACCTCTTGTAGAAGTAAGGGCCCACACAAATCAAAATGAATGAGTTGTGATTTTCATTGCACTTGTCAAAATACAAGCTTCACATTTTTCAAGTGCCTTGGGCAAAGTGTGCAAACCTACAACAACTTCCATTTGCATGATTCAATGTTGTCATAATTAACATGCCCAAATCATGCATGCCATAAAAGACTAGTAAAAAAAATTACCTTCATCAGTAAGATAAGCAAAACTCCTAGAAATAGTTGAAGTGCCTTTGAGTTTTAGTAACTTGACATCTTCACAACCAATAAATGCAATTTGGTTATCTAACTTCTTTCTAACTACCACATGCCCATCTTCTTGTAAAATGGAGTGGCCTTGTTGTCGAATCAACACCGGTGACAACAAGTTACATCACAATTGAGGAAGCTACAAAACATCATGAAGTACTAGGAAGGCCAGGCAACTTGAGATGAATGGTTCCTTTTCCAATAGGCTTGAGACTTATTTTATCTACCAAATAGATAGGACCACAAACGCCTTCATGAAACTCTTCAAAATAATCATGCTAAAATATCATATTGTCTGGCTCCAATATCCAACACCCATACACCATGCCATGAGTAGGCAGGATTTATTACAGAAAGCACAAATTCATCATGATCACTGTCGCATGCAAATTGCACTACTAATGCTTTATCATCATAGTGGGTTGTATCTTTTTGTTTGAAAAAAATTATCTTATCTCATGAGATTTTTTGCATTCATAGGCTTCATGACTACCTTTTTTACCACAACATTTGCAGTACAAGTGTTGTCTATCATCTTGGTTTTCGCATTGAAGTGTCCTCTACCATTTATACCTCCTCTTCCTCTATTCTTCCATTTGCCTCTATCTCCTTCTAGATCACTATGACCACCTTTGGAAGAAAAATGCTTATTTAGAGACTTGCCTTTTTGTTGAGCAAGATAAATATTTTCACCAATGCCATTAATTTTTCTCCCAAAAGGTCATTTCACATTCTACCAATTTTTCAACCAATTGATCAAAAGTGATGGTCTTCAACTGATTATTTGCCTATCGAGGACTCCAAATAAGTTAAATGAGCTAGAAGAAGTGTCTCTATGAAGGTTGTAAGATAAATATCAACTTTTCCACCAACAACATCAACATCTTGTTCTATGGCTCGAATTTTAGAAGCCAACCTCATAACATCACCATTCTTCAATTCAAGGTTGAATAACTTCAACTATAACTGAATGAACTCCAATTCTAAATAAGAATCATACAAATTTCGTAATTCTTGAAGGGCATCCCAAGCCAATTTACACCCTTGTATGTGTCTAAATACATCTCCATTAACGGAAGCCCTAATCAAAGCTAAGGATTTAGAATTCTTGTACTACCATGCTTTTTCTTTAACAACAGTTGGTGTTGTAGTTTGGGCGTCTCCATCATAAATATCACACCACAAATCATTGAAAATAAGAGTGTTTCCAACTATTCTGTATTATTCTATCCATATGCCTTTTCTAGTTAGGGTTTCACCAACCATTGCACAATAGATTACATTGTAAATTTTGAAAATTACACAACTCTTCTTATACAAATTTTTTTTTTGCTTTAATTATGTTGAAAATCAAGAAGTAAAAAATACCTCTGCAACTGTGTTCTTTGAAGCAGGAAAGAAATAAATAAAAAACAGCAGCAATATTTAATACTGGAATTCTTTATGCCTCTTGTGGCTTTTGTTTTTGTCCAGCAAATGCATGTGCAGCTTTCATGCTTTAGAAAACCTTTGATTTTAGGTTACTGTTGCACACTCATTCTTCTTGCTAGCACATATGCCTTTAGAGAATTTAAAAAAAACATTCTTGTAAACTGCTGAAGTGATTATTGCTGCCTGGTCACTTGGCAGAAATGAAAGTATTTGTACACTCTCCTCTCTTGAAGTCAAGACCATTTTGGGCTGCAAAATCCCAAAATCCCTGAAGCACCATTTTCTTTGTCTCTGTTTGCTTCAGGTGGATAACAATAAAATATAAAATATCGGTGGTAAGCAAAGGGTTATGGCAGTGGCTGGGATTAACAGTAACAGAAATTGCTAATCACAAGTCTCTTTACATTGCCGTTAATGTCTCCTGTTACTTGACAGTGATTTATTTGTTTCTTTTGCAATATCTCAAATGCTGCTGTAATTTTTTAATGGCTGATGTCTTGGACTGCCTCTGATACCACTGTCAGCTAGGATTGAAAGTAGGACAGAATGGTGTAGTTTTTTTGGTTAAAAAAGAGGAAAACTACCCAAACCTGTAAAGATTAATATTTACATCTTAATTTGTCAAGCCAGAGCCTGCAATGGACCTGATCAGCATCATTCCCAAAACTCTGCTTAAAACCATTTATTAACTAACTTCCAACTAACAATGTTTTGTGATGTTGTCCCATTGCTGATGAACTTCCACTGTAAATTGAAAACCCTACTGTTCTGGTTTCCTGATTTCATGTATTATTTTTAAGGACTTATATGACATCTTCACACAAACTGACTCCGGTGTTCTAAATGGTACTACATCAAACTCATAATTACAACTTCTGCAATAATTTGGGGGCTGGAAAACTTGTTTACTGAACATTATGTATAATTGTTCACTCCTTGCTTCTAGAATAATTCCTATTTGGAACATAATGATACGATTTCTGAGATGACTTTCAGATGTAAGAAAACTTCTATCTATTAAATATTCACCAATTACATTACACTGAATTGCTGCAGAGGTAGCAATTAGCTCACTTAAAAAAAATTAACTACAATGCATACCTTGCTTCAAGATCAACTAGACACAGAACGCAGGGCAGGGAGAATACCAACATAGCTCCGGGAACGTAATATGCTCACAGCCAACACCTGGATGGGGAGTTTTTGCCTGCCTTCTGCCAAAGATCAATATATTTGTTGTGGTTTTTGAGACCTGACTCTCACTTTCTCTATCCAAAATTATGTTTTTGTTGAGCTCTTTTTATGGTTGGAGGCATTAGAGATGGCATTTTCATAAATTGTCCACAGTGTTTTAGATTCAGGATGCCCTTTTATAATCTTGCTAACAAACCTTGCCTCTGTCATCCTCAATACCGTCAAAAGAGAGAGGTCGAGGTCATTGATGGATTTGATTTTCTGCCAAACCAGAAACCTGGGCCTTATAGTCTTTTCCAAACTGATTAGCAACAAGGAAGGGTGCTTCACTACATAATTTGCAGGGAGCTCCATGTTATTAACTAGAAAGTTCATCTTTTCACTGGCATTTTCCTTGGAGTAACCAAAGACTTGAGGGTGAGCTCCTAGTAGTTGCCAGATTTCTTCAGCCGAGAGCCCGCAGAGTCTAAGATTCTCTATCTTGGCCTCTAACGTTTCCATGCGGCTAATAGCCACTATACTTACAATATATTTGAACATTTTGCTTTCTTTGTCAACCCCAATCTTGTGAATGAGATCGACCTGTGCAGGCGTTAGAGACGTGCATTGGAGAATGTTCGGATATATCTTTAAGAAGCTCAAGAGCCCCATCCCACGAAAACCCCATCCTTCCCAGAAAGCAAGCGAGGGTTTCAGGCTCTTTTCCAAGCTATCATTGAGAAGTCGTGCTCTTAAGAGGGCTTTAACGAGCACATCCCGGGACCCAAATACGTTCTTCAGAAACTCCATCTTGGGAAGAAGTTCGTTCTCGAGGCTCTGGGCCAAGATGCTGTTACTTCTCGTCAAAAGTTTGACCAGATTTCGATCCACAAAACCGAAATCTTCCAGCAGTTTGATCTTAGGTTCCAATATTCTTTCTGTACATCCGATACATTTGACCTGACTCCTCATTATAGTGGCAATTTGGAGTTCAGTCCAGCCGCGTTTGTTGAACACATGTATAAACTGATCTACGCTGTGGAGGGTTTGAAGCCTCTGCAAGTGGGGGGCCAACTTGAACAGCCGAGTGATGTCAGCCTGAGACATGTTAAGTTTGGAGGAGGCAAAGTGTGAAAAGAGGGTCTGCGAATGAGCTTCGGTTGAGAAAACATTGCGAAAATGAAATGGGCGTATAACAAAGAGTTTGCAGAATAGATTGGAGTTCATGGGAGTATCAGATAGTTTGCGGCATAACATGGTGTCATGGGAGCTGCATAAGATAGGGTTCATGGGAGCTGCAGCAACAACAAGAAGAGTAGGTTAGGGTTTTCACCAAGAAAAGTCGTACGCTAAAATAAATAACTGAAGGTTTGTGTTTGCAGCTAGCTAATAATATGTATTTAAATTTATTACGTCAAGGGGTTCCCTTTGTTAGATGGAGAGCTGACTTTTCAGATGATGGTCTAGATGCTTCGCAGGTGTCTAGATGCCTCTTGGTTATGCTCTGTTTAATGTGTGGTTTGTCGTGAGTGAGGGTGTGTTTGTTTCATCCCAATGTATTATTTCTGTTGATTGATCTTATTATATGGGCCTCTCTTCTAGTCAGATCAATACCGGCTATGAGTCCACTGACAAGCCTTCGAGCACCGCACGTCCCATGGCTTAATAAATTCCTTGAACAAGATTAAAACTGACATGATTGTTTCCCAACGAAAATTTGTTTAGATTAATACAACCATACACCATGCGAATGATCTAAATAAAGCTAGCTATAGGTGTATTCTTTTTATTTTAACCATGATTGTTTATTTATTTACAAAATATTATTTATGAATACACATTCATATTTTAATTATATAAATAAATAGTTTGATTATATATAAAAGGTTTATGTATATTTTTTAAGTTATTTATGTTTTATATAATATAATATTTTAGCTATATATTATTTATTTAAAATATTTAATATAGTTATATAATATATTTTAATTGTTATGGGTATTTATATTAAATATAAGTAATTATTTTTAAAAGCATTAATTAATAATAAATACAGTTTAGTAATTTTTTATTATTTTTTTTACAATTCATAAAAATTTAAAAGAGAGAGAAAAGAGAGAAGGGAGAGGGAGATATAGAGAGTTGAAGAGAGAGAGAGAGAGAGACAGAGCACTTCATCATTGATGGTTGACATTATCGTGGAACAATGCAAGACAATCAAGGTAATCTTAGTTGGACATGTTTCTAATTGCCAATTTGTCAAACATCAATGTCAATGATGCATAGAGATATAAAAAGATAGAGAAAAGAGAAAGAGTTTCAAGCAATCATTTCTCCACGGGGAACTATGCTCAAAGAGACACATCATTTTCTTAAGGACTTGATAATTCACCTTTAAGACCTCTCTAGTACACCCATTGCATACTAAAGAGAGAAAGAGGAAGATAGAAAAAAGATATATATACACACAAAAAGAGATAGAGGGAGAGAGAAAGATACTAAAAAGGGGAGAGAGAGTTGGCGAGAGAGGGAAAGAGATAGAGAAGGAGAGAAAGATAGAGAAAACCTCATATAAGGAGAAAGAGAGAGGAAGACAGAGAAAGGGAGAGAGAAATATAGAAAGAGGGGAGAGATATTTAGCGAGAGGGAAAGAGATATATATATATATATATAGAGAGAGAGAGAGAGAGAGAGAGAGAAAGAGAAATACGAGATATTAAAGGAACAAGAGATACATAGAAGTTTGATTAGGCATTTTGTGCCAACAATCCAAAGATGGCACATGTTCATTGGGGTCTACAGTTGGGGCATACTACCATTTGCTTAAGGATCTACTAATTCAGTTTTAAGAAAAGAGAGACTAACTCTCAATCAATTGTTTCATGCCAACAATCCAAAGATGGCATGTGTCTATGGGCAGAGATAAGAAGAGAAAGAGAGGGGGAGTACAGAGAGAGAGAGAGATTGGCTTTTGATCAATCATTTCGTGTTAACAATCAAAAGATGGTAAATGCCCATGCACAGAGAGAGGAAAAGAGAATATTTCAAATAATAGCTAATTGTGAGCATCAATGGTTGGCATCATCTTAGACCATTCCATTTTGTTGTCCATCAAATGCTTTGCTACAAATCCATTTTGTTATATTTATTATTGTACATTATTAAATATGGATACAAAATAATATATAATTACTATATATAGTACTATTTAAATTAACCTATAAGAAATCTAATAACTTAAGAGAGATGAATGAGAATGAAAGAGAAGCCTATCAATCTACTTTACACTAAAAGGAAATTGCACTCAACTCACACATAATGGTTAGGCCAACATCAAGAGCACATGTCAAGGCCTTGATGAAATGATTAATTCAATTGGATGGCAGGTCTCTTTTTGAGTAGCAAAAGTTTTTCCAAAGTGAGATTGAACACAATGGGCTCACATGACATAAAATGCATGTCATTCTTAGGTCTCGAGATCATTCGCATATCGTATGCAAATTCAAACAAATCAAAAGTTCTTCCCTTCAAATTAAATATTTTTAGATAGTTATGAATTCTCAATCTAAAATTATACCTTGTCTAAATTTAATTTTAATCTCTTTGAGCTCCAAAGTATGCAAAAATGTGAAAGTATAAAAGCAATGACAGTCAATAAGTTTGATTGATCTTTGTATACTATGTCATCCCATGAGAGGATTCACAATGGTAGGCTAGATAGCAAATAAACATGAAGTAGATGGTGACCATGCTTATATTTGCAAGAGAATGTCTATTCAACGTAGGTGACAAGATGTGAAATATGAGGCTTGTGATAAACAAGCATACATGCTTCAAATAATATGCATAGGTTATGACTAATGGAATGAAAGGAAACCCTAGTGTAGTGCATGAACAAGAATCTAGAAAGGAGATGCATGCAAATAGAGACTAGACACTAAACATGAAATATCACACATTTGAAATAGATACTAAGTAAAACACAAGGATCTTGAAATCCATTAGGATTATGCAAACTAATTCAAGACACTTGAGAAAACAAAAAATGACATGGGCCATAAGGATACAAGACAATCATCATTCACTTAAAGACATAGCAATTGAACTTCCAAAACTCTTTGGCGTACCCATTGCACACCAAAGTGTGATTGCTAGTTTATTTATTAGTCATGCATAATCATTAGTGTAATGAAAAATGAAAAGGCTACAAAAAAGATAAGTAGTGAATGGTCCTGTGATAATATTTAAAGATTTTTATTGTAAAATACAATTAAAATTTTGGTAAGGGATAAGTGCAAGAAGATGGGGGGCCAAAAAGGGGTCTTAAGTGGCCACTTTTTTTTTGAAATCAGGAAATACTGGCCTTGGATGAGAAATTGAGCATAGTTACACTCAAAATTTGGAGATGCAACCAAAACAATGTTCATAGTGCTCCGAGTCTACTTTCTAAACTACTAATTTTTTTTTAAAAATGGTATAGATTAAGGGGTTCAAAAGAGGGAGCCACAGAAATTGGTGTTATTTCTGTCAAAAAATATAACATAGCATGTTTTGTGGCTCCCTCAAAAGGTTAACTTTTTTTTGGTATTTTTAAAATCGCTTCAGTGAGAAATTAGCTAATAGCATGTAGTTTATGCCCAATTTTTTTGACAATTTTTTGATGAATATTTGATTTTTTACTAATTTTCAAAGTGGACACATCCTAAAAAATAGAATTTTGGCCGTGCTACCCCTATAAATTTTGAAAACTAATTGAAAATCATTTTTTCTTTTTTTTTAATATTAATAGAATGGAGTTTAGTTTCTAAATATGTAATTTTTTTAAAATTTCAATGAATGGTTAATTTACAATGAAAAAAAGACCAAATAATGGTTTTTACCCAAAACCAGACACAAACAAAAGAAATTAAAGATGAAAGGCTTAACATTGTCAAAATGTGAAAAAAATTACATCGTTAAATAGTTAAGAGAAAGCCTAACATTACCCAGGTGTTTGATTTGTTTGAGCTTGAAACACATGCAAATTTGAGGGTTAGCACAAACAAAATTATGTGAAATCTTGAAGAATTTGCAAAAACACATCTGTGGATGTTGAAAAGGCACTCCAAGCCTTTGGGTTGGAAATCCAAAGCAAATCCCAAGCCCAAGGCTTGGGATTCCCAAAGCACAACATAACACAAGCACGTTATAACGCAAGCGCATTATGTTGTGCTTTTTTGTTTTTTTGCATGTTTGCCCATGTTTTCTCAATTCGACATAATTGTTCAAATTTCATAAGTATGTTTCATGGATGTTTATATCTATTCTTGTAGGTATGTATCCATGTACATGTATGCATGCTTGTATGTATGTACATGTATGCATGCTTGTATGTATGCATCTTTGTATGTATGTATGTTTATATGTAAGTGTTTTGGGTTTAGTGTATGTAAGGACCTAAGTCTGTATAGTTTTGAGGGTTGAGGGTTGAGGGATTAGGGCTTAAGTAATAGGTAGAGGGTTGAGGGTTGAGGGTTAGAATTGAGGGTTAATATTTAGGTTGTTGAGTGTATAAGATTAAGTGTATAAGGCACGGGGATTAGGGTTTAGGGTTTATGATATGGATTGAGGGTATATAAGGCATAGGGTGACTTGGGTTGAGAGCACGTATGTTTAGGTTTAATTTAAGTATAGGGTTGAGGCACAATATTTGAGGTTTAGGATATAAGGGTGAGGTTATATGGTCTAGGAAATAGGGTTGATGATTGAGGTATTAGGGCTTAAGTATATTGTTGAGGGTATAGGGTTGAGGGTTTAGGGATAGGTTTTTAGGTTTAAGGGTTGAGGGTTGAGGGTTGAGGGATAGGGTTTAAGGTTTAGGGGTAAGGGATTAGGGTTTAAGGTATAGTGTCTTGGGTTGAGGGTTTAGGAATAGGGATAGCATTTAGGGTTTAGGGACGAGGGATTAGGGTTGAGGGTTGAGGGTTGAGGGATTAATGTTTAAGGTATAACTTGTTGAGGGTTGAGTGTTTAATGATAGGTTTAGAGTATAGGGTTGAGGGATTAGGGTTTAGAGTTGAGGGATTAAGGTTTAAGGAATAGTGTTGAGGGTTGAGGGTTTAGGGATAGGGTTTAGGGTTGAGGGATTATGGTTTAGGGTTGATGGATTAGGGTTTAAGGAATATTGTTGAGGGTTGAGGGTTTAGGGTTTAGGAATAGGGTTTAGGGTTGATGAATTAGGGTTTAGGGTTGATGGATTAGGGTTTAATGTTGAGAGTTGAGGGTTTAGGGATAGGGTTGATGGTCAAGGGATTAGGGTTAAAGTAGAGTGTTGAGGGTAGAGGGACTAGGGATAGGGTTTAGGGTTGAAGGTTTAATGATTGAGGGTTGAGGCTTTAGGGATGAGGGTTAAGGGATTGGGGTTTAAGATATAGTGTTAAGCGTCGAGGGTTTATGGATAGGTTTTAGGGTTTAAGTTTTAAGGGTTAAGGGTTGAGGGATAGGGTTTAGGGTTTAGGGATAAGGGATAGGGTTTAAGGTAGTTTCGAGGGTTGAGGGTTTAGGAATAGGGATAGCATTTAGGGTTTAGGGATGAGGGATTAGGGTTGAGGGTTGAGGGATTAGGGTTGAGGGTTGAGGGATTAGGGTTTAAGGTATAGTGTCGAGGGTTGAGGGTTTATTGATAGTGTTTAGGGTTGAGGGTTGAGGGATTAGGTTTTAGGGTTGATGGATTAGGCTTTAAGGTATAGTGTTGAGGGTTAAGGGTTTAGGGTTGACGGATTAGTGTTTAATGTCAAGGTTAGGGTTAGAGTGTCGAGGGTAGAGGGATTACGGATATGGTTTAGGGTTGAAGGTTTAAGGATTGAGGGTTGAGGCTTTAGGGATGAGGGTTTAAGGCTTAAGATATAGTGTCGAGTGTTGAGGGTGTAGGGATAGGGTTTAAGTTTTAAGGGTTAAGGGTTGAGGGATAGGGATTAGGGTTTAAGGTATAGTGTTGAGGGTTGAGGGTTTAGGGATAGCGTTTAGGTTTGAGGGATTAGGGTTTAGGGTTGATGAATTAGGGTTTAATGTTGAGAGTTGAGGGTTGAGGGTTGAGGGTTTAGGGATAGGGTTGATGATCAAGGGATTAGGGTTAAAGTAGAGTGTCGAGGGTAGAGGGATTAGGGATAGGGTTTAGGGTTGAAGGTTTAAAGATTTAGGGTTGAGGATTTAGGGATGAGGGTTAAGGGATTAGGGTTTAAGATATAGTGTCAAGTGTCGAGGGTGTAGGGATAGGTTTTAGGGTTCAAGTTTTAAGGGTTAATGATTGAGGGATAGTATTAATCCCATTGAGGGTTTAGGAATGGGGGTAGTGTTTAGGGTTTAGGGATGAGGGATTAGGGTTGAGGGTTGATGGATTAGGGTTGAGGGTTGATGGATTAGGGCTTAGGGATAGGGTTTAGGGTTGAGGGATTAGAGTTAAGTGTTCAGGGATTAGGGTTTGATGTTGAGTGTTGAGGGTTGAGGTTTTAGGGTTGAGGGATTAGGGATAGGGTTGAGGGTCGAGGGATCAGAGTTAAGGGTTGAGGGATTAGGGTTTGACATTGAGGGTTGAGTACATTAAGGTTAGAGGGTTGGGGGTCGAGGGATTAGGGTTAAAGTAGAGTGTCGAGGGTATAAGGATTAGGGATAGGGTTGGAGGGTTTAGGGATAAGGGATTAGGGTTTAAGGTATAGTATCGAGCCCGTTGAGGGTTTAGGAATAGGGATAGCATTTAGGGTTTAGGGATGAGGGATTAGAGTTGAGGGTTGAGGGATTAGGGTTGAGGGTTGAGGGATTAGGGTTTAGGGATAAGGTTTAGGGTTGAGGGTTGAGGGATTAGGGTTTAAGGTATAGTGTTGAGGGTTTAGGGATAGGGTTTACAGTTGAGGGATTAGAGTGAAGGGTTGAGGGATTAGGATTTGACATTGAGGGTTGAGGGTTGAGGCTCTAGGGTTTAGGGTTTATGGATAGGGTTGAGGGTCGAGGGATTAGAGTTAAGGGTTGAGGGATTAGGGTTTGACATTGAGGGTTAAGGGTTGAGGGTTGAGGTTCGAGGGTCAAGGGTTTAGGGATAGGGTTGAGGGTCGAGGGATTAGGGTTAAAGTAGAGTGTCGAGGGTATAAGGATTAGGGATAGGATTGGAGGGTTTAGGGATAAGGGATTAGGGTTTAAGGTATAGTATCGAGCCCATTGAGGGTTAAGGAATAGGGATAGTGTTTAGGGTTTAGGGATAGGGTTTAGGGTTGAGGGATTAGAGTTAAGGGTTGAGGGATTAGGGTTTGACGTTGAGTGTTGAGGGTTGAGGTTTTAGGGTTGAGGGTTTAGGGATAGGGTTGAGGGTCGAGGGATTAGAGTTAAGGGTTGAGGGATTAGGGTTTGACGTTGAGGGTTGAGTACATTGAGGTTTGAGGGTTGAGGGTTGAGGGTTTAGGGATAGGGTTGAGGGTCGAGGGATTAGGGTTAAAGTGTCGAGGGTATAAGGATTAGGGATAGGGTTGGAGGGTTTAGGGATAAGGGATTAGGGTTTAAATTATAGTATCAAGCCCATTGAGGGTTTAGGAATAGGGATAGCATTTAGGGTTTAGGAATGAGGGATTAGAGTTGAGGGTTGAGGGATTAGGGTTGAGGGTTGAGAGATTAGGGTTTAGGGATAAGGTTTAGGGTTGAGGGATTAGGGTTTAAGGTATAGTGTTGAGGGTTTAGGGTTGAGGGATTAGAGTGAATACCAACATTGATACAGATAAAATATGCCCTTTGTCTAACAGAGTATGCAGTTCAAGTCAATCGATGGGCAGCAAGTTGATGAATGAGTTGGTTTAATGGGTGTGCCTCCTTCTTCAAGGCCCAGGTGGGCAAAAGTGGGATGTACAATTAAGGGGTACCATAAATAAATTGGAATTTAGGCAGGGTTGGGAAAATTTTGTGAATCATCATGGGCTAGAGATTGGAGATTTTGCTGTGTTCAAGTACATATCCAAGTCATATTTTAAGGTTAAGATATTTCAAAGAACAGGGTGTGAAAAATATCAATGCTCTTCAACTTATGAATACCAACATTGATACAAATAAAAGATGCCCTTTTTCTAACAGAGCATGTAGTTAAAGTCAACCAATGGGCAACAAGTTGCTAAATGAATTGGTTTCTGATGGGGAAAACAACAATGATGTTGAATCAATGGAAGAAAATCAAAATTAGGGTTGAGGGATTAGGGTTTAGATATAGGGTATAGGGTAGAGGTTTGAAGGTTGAGGGATAATGTTCAAGATTGAGTGTCCAAGGTTAAGTGTAAAGGGTATATAGGGTTTAAGGATTTAAGGTTTGAGGGATTAAGGGTTTAAGAGTTGAGGGATTAGGGTTTAAGGCATAGTGTCGAGTGTAGAGGGTTTAGAGACAAGGTTTATGGTTGAAGGTTTAAGGGTTGACGGTTGAGGCTTTAGGGCTGAGGGTTAAGGGATTAGGGTATAAGGTATAGCGTCGAGTGTAGAGGGTTTAGGGATATTAGGATTTAATGTTTAAGGGTTGAGGGTTGAGGCTTTAGGGATAGGGTTTAGTGTGTAGGTTAAGTGAGACACCTAGATGACTAAGAACAGATGAAGATGTAGATAAGGAATGACTGAGAGACCTAGAGAGGGGAGAGGTAGAGAGGTGAATGGGAGATAGAGGTGAGAGATAGAGAGGTGAGGGGAGAGATAGAATAAAATGAGAGCGTGAAGTTGACAACTTGAGGGAAAGATGGGTAAGGAGGAGGGAGAGAGGTGGAGAGGAAGGGAAATATCTAGAGAGCCCTGAGAGATATACAAGTGAGAGATCTACAACCTAGGGAGAGAGGGGTGAGAGAGATAGGGGAGAGAGGGGGTGAGGCAGATAGGAGAGGAGAGGGGTGCATAAGGGTTAAGAGTTTAAGGCTTTAGAGTTTAAGTGTCAAGGTTTAAGGGTTTAAGGGTTGAGGGTTTAAGGGTTGAGGTATTAAGGGTCTAAGGGTTGAGGGATTAGGGTTTAAGGTATAGTGTCGAGGGTTGAACCTTAATCCCTTAACCCTCAACACAATATCTTAAAACCCTAACCCTCAACCTTGGAGTTTAAGCTATAGTGTCAAGGGTTGAGGGATTAGGGTTCAACCCTCGACACTATACCTTAAACCCTAATCCCTCAACCCTTAGACCCTTAATACCTCAACCCTTAAACCCTCAACCCTTATCCACCCCTCTCCTCCCCTATCTACCTCACTCCCATCTCTCCCCTATCTCTCTCACCCCTCTCTCCCTATGTTGTAGGTCTCTCACTTGTATATCTCTCAGGGCTCTTTAGATATTTCCCTTCCTCTCCACCTCTCTCCCTCCTCCTTACCCATCTTTCCCTCAAGTTGTCAACTTCACTCTCTCATTTTATTCTATCTCTCCCCTCACCTCTCTATCTCTCACTTCTATCTCTCCCTCATCTCTACCTCTCCCCTCTCTAAGTTTCTCAGTCACTCCTTGTCTACCTCTCCATCTGTCCTTAGCCATCTAGGTCTCTCATTTAACCTTAAACCCTAAACCCTATCCCTAAATCCTCAACCCTTAAAACTTAAATCTTAAACCCTATCCCTAAACCCTCAACCATCAACACTATAACTTAAACCCTAAACCCTATCCCTAAAGCCTCAACCCTCATCCCTTAAACCTTAAACCCTAAACCCTCTACCCTCGACACTATACCTTAAACCCTAATCCCTTAACCCTCATCCATAAATCCTCAACCCTCATCCCTTAAACCTTCAACCCTAAACCCTCTACCCTCGACAATATGCCTTAAACCCTTATCCTTCAACCATTAAACCCTCGACCCTTAAAAATTGGGCAAACTTTTGCAAAAAAGAAAAAAAATGCAAAGAAAATAATAATGTGCTTGAGTTATAGCATGAGCGCGTTATGGTTTTGTGTTGCCGAGCCAAAGGCTCAGCAACACCAAGCCATAACGCGAGCGCGCTATGGCTTTTTAAAAAGCTTTAAGAATTTGGCCACTTTTTGGCCTCCCATCTTTTTGTACGCGCCCTAAGGTTAAATTTGATGATTGTGTGACTATATTTAACGATTTTTGTCATAAAATACAATCAAAAATTTGGGAAGGCTACATCATGTGAAAGGGAAGATTCTAAACAAACCATAAAATTTTTTATGGAATTATGTTAAATATATATCTAATTTGGATAGACAGAGAGTGTGTTGGGGGAGTATGGGGTCGAATCCTCTTTCAGGAGATGTTCTAGACTGTTATGGAGATTTAGTTGATTACATAGAGGATTCTTTGATAGAAAGTGAATTTTTTGCCAAGTACTCGTAGCCCACCATTCAAGATTTACAAAGGAGACTGTCAGTAAAGGAGGTTTTTGGAGGGCCCACACCAAATCTAGCTATGTTCAATTTCTAGGGATCCTTAGACTCTAGAATTTGCCATGACAATTTGGTACAAGGTAGGATTGGCTCTAGGGTTGTGAGCCTTGGTCGCGATGATTTATTTGATAAGTTTAGAGATTCTGTGGGTGAGTTAGACCACTAGCATAAATTGTCTATAAGCCCTCAGGGGAAGGACCATAATGGGGACACTTCCTCTGATCTTGTCACTTTGACTGAATATCTGGTGGTTGCCAGAGTTTGGGGATCTATTGATTCAGCGACAATGAGGGAAGGGGGATTAGGGTTTGTTGGTGTAGATCTGGGTTTGGACCAGTTGCAAGGGTATTATTTTGAACACCAATAAATCCTCCTGTAAGAAGAGGAGGAAAATTCTTAAGTGTAGGAGAGAGGAGATAGCTCTAGTTGTGGGGAAGGGCATTAACTTGGATGGCATTATGGATCTTGATGGAAAAACATTGGTGAGGAAATTTACAGGTCGCAAGGTTGCACACGCTAACCTGGGGGCTTGCATTTTGGAGCAGTGGTATCCATTATTGGGCTACTCTCCAATTTTCCACATCCTTAGCAAAGGCTAGCTAGGGTTTCTCTTTCATGATAAGACAAGTGCAGAGAAATTTACAAGTTGCAATGGTTATAGGATTCATCACTTTTGGTTCATGTGACATTGGACGTCGTTTTTCAATCCAAATGATGTTGGGTTAGATGTCAACCTAGTTTGGATCAAGTTACCTAGCTTGCCATTAGAATGGTGGTCATCGAAAGGCTTGAGGGCAATAGGGGATCGGCTAGGTGACACCCTGGCAATTGATGATAGTTATAAATCTAATAACAAGCATACAATGGATAGGGTTCCAGTTAATCTAAAGATAAAAGATGACCGTTTTGACTCTATAGACTTGGTGTGTGGTAGCCACAGGTTCTCCCAAACCCTAGATTATACGAATGTCTCTTTTCATTGTGTTCGGTATCATAAGGTAGGCCACCTTTTTGAAGAAAGCCCTTTAAAATCTTTTGAGAAAAAATGGGTTTCGAAAGGTTCTACGATTGATGTGATTCAGAGTGATAGTGTTGGGGAAAAGTCGACAAATCAAACATTGTAGATAAAGGATTTGTGTTTGGAAAAGAGAATGTCACAAAGGTTTTAGAAAGCCCAAAGCCCCACTTACGATCCAATATTGAAGATTTTTCGCTAAAGTTTATGGAAGAATGGAGTGCAGTGTGTGAGGACTTGACACTCAAAAAGAAATTGAAGGATTCTCTTTGGCTAATGATCTTGATCGTGAGGTACCCAAGTATATAGAATGGGAGAATCTTGTTCCCTCTCCAAGTATGATATCTATTGAACCTCTATTATCTTCCACAAATGATGATATCTTGAGGGATAAATCTTTTGTTGAATTTTGGGGTGTCCCTATTTGGATGGTTGATTGAGTCACCCTGTAATCCCTAGCCCGGTGAGTATCATGGAGGTCTATTGAACACACCCGGATATAGAGAGGGGGTGCTAGGTCTCAAAAATGTAGGTTGTAAACTTTAATAGGATGTCAAGCTCTCTTAACACTTTTAGCTAAAAAAATAGGGTAGATATGATTGAAAACCCCCTTCTCTTTAGGCTCTGCTAAACCTAGGTGGGTGTACCTTGATAGTTGATGCAGATTTGTGTGACCTTAGTGATCTGCTCACAGTGGCATGTAGATATTTGAACCAAGAATTCATAGCAACAAATAGTTTGGCAAGGCTCATCTTGATGTGCAAAATATTCAACACCAAAGTAGCTCACGTAGCCTTTTCTGGAACTGCACCTATGAAAACTAATTAGGACTCACCAACTTGCCATTTTGAAAAAATATCAAATCTCGTCCTGGGGGGCTGCCACTTGGGGGATTAGTTCATTTAGGTCAAATGAGCATGTGTGCAAAAGGGTTCTTCACCAATCCACTTTTGTCATGAAATATTAAAGGTCAAGCTTCACCTCTATGCAACTTTCTGGAAATACAGATGTAAAAACAAACTGTATTTGCTTTTGACCTTGAAGAAATATCAAATGAGATGCTGGGGTTTTAAAAACTGGCATGAAAGTACATTAACATGGGGCAAATCTAGGAGACCAATTAGTTTTTCATGAAAATCATCTAGTTTCTAGATATTGGCTTCCAAAGTTGACCTTCTGGGTAGATTTAACACTGTACAAACAACAAACCTTTCTAGGACCCTCCAACTTGATGCTTGAAAACCCAGTCAAATCTGATCATGGGAGGCCAAAATCACATATGCACACTCACATATGATAGATGAGTATGCCTACCAAGTGGTTTGGCATGAAATTTATCATGTTTCAAGTTATAGTCCTCCAAAGTAGGTCACTAGGGTAGATTTTCAGGTATATTTCTAAGCGCTGCAATCAAATTTTTCATCATGGGAACCTAAAATATTGCAAAAAAATGAAGGAAATTTTAGGTCCCAACATGCATGTGAATCAGTATCTTCAAAAAAACTTTTAACACAATGCAAATTCAGTCTTCTAACAAGATCAGTAATCCTTAAACATATCAACAATAATGAAAGATAAAGCAATGAACACACATGCACAAGATGACACCAAATATACGTGGAAAATCCAAGAAGGGAAAAACCATGGTGAGAAAAAATGCTAGGAGCTATTGTCCTAGTCCAGCCTCACAAAAGAATCACAGTTACAACTTTGTTTTAGGGCTATAACCCAAGGAAGCTACTACTCCCTGTAGAAAGGTTTTAGGGTCACTCCTAAGGAGGCTACAACTCCCTACAGATATTTTTTTTATGGCTTCAACCCAAGGAAACAACTACTCCCTGAACTGAGAACAAACTCAGAAAAGATTACATCATGATAGTCCTTCTACTATTTGAATCTGACAATAAAGCTCACTCCTTTTGATGATTGCAATTCTACCTTTTCACTCCTCTTTTGATGATTGCTCTTCTGCTTTGACAACTTCTTCAAATGTCTTCTTTGTAGCTTACTAACTCACTACTTTCAGCCTTCAAGAAGCTTTGCCTTTGGCTCACTACCTCCAACAATCAATTATGCACACTCTTCACTTCCCTTTTGTCTCAAAAATATCTTCCAGATGAATCCGGATAGGATCTATTACTTTTGATCTTTCTCTTTCAGTCACACATCATAATGCATTACACATCCACATTTTGCTTCTTGTAAACTATCAATCGCAATCACACCTCACCTAGATCAACTAGGTTTAAAATATATACATGATATTACATTGATTATCTTACATGTCAGCCAAAGACAACAAGAATGTTATAATTACAAGTCGGCCAAAGATCAAACAACATGAAACGTGTAGAGGGCAAGCCTTAAAATGATGTACACGCAACACTAGGAAGAGGAACACACCTTGCAGATTCCAACACATGCTTAACCTAGTCCTAAACATCCTTCACAGCCTCATCCTTCAAAGAATAACATCTACACGCTTCGCACATTTGAAATAGGTCAGCCTTAAGCAAGAAAATATGAAGAGCTTGTAGCAAGTCGACCATTACAACTTGGTGGTACTCATGGAAGATTAAACATTACTTGCATTTCTCCAAACACTCCTTAAACTCTACATAGCAAAGACTATGTGGCACACACCTTCAACATACCTCAGTCGGCCAGGTAAAAGCATAACCCAACAACACCTTCATTTCGGACCACAGCCTGTTCTAGAGAAATCAAAAAACATCTTGCGGAGCAATAGGAAACATCACAAGATCCTCATGATCATTCTCCACCAGCCAAATCACCACTTCATACAACAACAAGTTTGCGCAAGACAAAAGACACTGAAACTAGCCATTGAACAATACAGTCCTACACTCTGTCACTTACAACTTTCCTTCGGAAAGGACAAATGATATGAAACTTTGAATGTAGCACCTTCACAACCCACTAAAATTAACTTCTAAACCGCATGACCGTATCTTCAAAGGTGAAGGAATGCGGAGCATTCTCCCAATCAATCTTCAAGGAAAATTCCTACAACAAAGACCTTCACCAACATCTAGACACCAAACCCTCCTTGTAGCAACACATACTTCCTTAGGAACAATAGGAGAGAGCATACAACATGATATACAGACCATCAACAACATCTCCTCAATATCGGCATTACTTCTAATCCCCATCTTAATGCTTCTAACTCTCATCTTAAAATATCATCATGATATCATCTCTGTTGATAAACAAACATACTCAATACAACTTTAATTGACATTAAACAAGGAATGATATCCAACCATGAACATCAACAACATCACTGTTAGCACTATATCATCAACATAAGCATCAATGACAGCCCAAACTGAGTGTTGACATCAATGACAACCACATCAGTGACAACCTTAGGTAACATATGTGCAACAATCTCCCCCTATGGCATTGATGGCAACACACACCTACCCATTCTCCCCCTTTGACATCAAGGAGAAAGGGCAACTACTTCTCCCCCTTAAGGCACAAACTCTCCCTCTAAGGTGAGCATTTTCTCCTTTTCAACCTTCTCTCCCTTTGATGTACATACACTCCTTGAAGAAACTAATAGGCTCCCCTGTCAGCAACGACCAATACCTGTCCCCATGAGAGGTAGTCACCATTAGTCTAGGAAAAAGATATAGCATGAATTACTCCCCCTGGACAGATACACCAACTATGCATCTACCAGGAAGAAGGAGGGGCAATTACCCCTAACTTCTACCAGAGATACTCAAAAGTATCCTTGCAAGAGACTCTGTGAAAATATTTGAAATCTAATCCTTGTTGAAACATATTCCAACTTCACTTCTTTATCTACAACCTTCTCTCTCAAAAAGTGATCCCTGATTGATATGTGCTTGGTTCTAGAATGCATCACTGGATTCTTGGAAATATTGATAGCACTTGTATTATCACACAAAATAGCAATAGGCTCATCATGCTATATCTTGATATCCTTCAATTTTTCTTCATCCAAAACACTTGTGTACAACAAGATGTTGCAGTAATATACTTTGCCTCTGTAATTGATAAAGATATTGAATCTTGTTTCTTATTGTGCCATGAAACCAATCTATATCCTAAAAAGAAAGCACCACCACTTGTACTTCTTCTATTATCAACACAACCAGCCTAATCAACATTAGTGTAATCTCTCAGATCAAAGCCATTACATTTTGGATACCATAAGCCATAATCTAGAGTTCCCTTCAATTTATATTTGAATATCCTTTTTACTACCTTCTCATGAGTTTGATTATGATTAGCTTGATATCTGGCAACCAAACATACTACATGCATAATATCAGTTCTAGAAGCAGTCAAGTACAATAATCCTCCAATCATAGATCTATAAAGAGTCTGATCAACCTCAGGTGACTCATCAACGTTGCTCAAGTGACAACCAATAACCATGGGAGTACTTATTGGTTTGGAATCCTCTATGCCAAATTTCTTCAACATCTCTCTAACATACTTAGCCTAAGAAATAAAGATACCATCATCTAGTTGAGCAATCTAAAGCCCAAGGAAGAAAGACAACTCACCAAACATAGACATCTCAAAATCTTTATGTATCTCTTTTGCAAACCTCTTACACATATTATCTATAGACACTTAAATTTGTCTGTCTTGCAACATCACCTTGTCGATAAATTACTAGAGACATCATATGACATTTTGTCCTAATCCCACTCCTAATCCCATTTATCCCACTAGCCAATTAATTAAATAAATCCTATTTATTTAATTAATTACCCTCTCCCATTTTCCAACTAATTCAAATAAAATATTTGAATTTGTCCTCACCGTTCATCTCATTGCAACACATGTCCCATACTACATCTTTCATTTAATAGCCTTCACATGTCCAACTAATTCAAATAAAATATTTGAATTAGGCCAACCCTATTCCCATCCACACACTTGTCACATGACTACAACTCCTCATGGAGTGAGAAACCCTATTCAATCTCAACCGTCCACATCATTCAAATCAACTTTCAATCTTAGCCCTTCATTCAAATCACTCATTTCCTATAAATCAACCCTCTCCCAAGCTATTGGGGGGATCCATTCTGCAAGTAGCCTCATGTTGTCAAATTTCCTCTAGAATCATCCACCATTCCTCTTTCATTTCATTGTTATGCTATTGAAATAGTGAGCAATCAACATTCATCCTTCAATATCTTACATTCCTATGCAAGATTGAGAAGAGCTATAGAGGCGAACCAAGTTTGACATAGGAATCTAGATTAGTTTATTGCTATTTGCATTTGATTTCTATGTTCATTTTGTACTCCATTGTGTTGTTAGAGTTTAATGATTGCATGTTTTCTGATTCATAGCTCTTGATTTTTACCTTAAAACATTTTGGTGAACCTGACGTGAAGTTTGCAAATCTAACATTTTTTGTCGATTTTGGGAAGTCAAGTGTTGCAAGTGACCTCCTGACCTGAAACGGACCCCACCATTGTGTCCGAGAGGCCTCACATGCAAAACATGACATATAACACTTGATATTTTGTTACAGGAAAAAAATTGATTATTTTTTAGTTTGGCCCCTGTCATAGGGTCATACCGTATGGTCCCTATTCAGGGGTACTGTGTCGGATCTGCCAAGTTTTCATTATTTGTTGTCATTGCAGGGTTGTGAGTTCTTTTAACAGTTGCAGGTTAAAAATTTGTTTGTTGCAGGGGATCCCAGAAACCCTAACGTTGCTCTCTGCACACTCCACACTCATCGCTGCTTGGTTTCTTCCCCCTACCACCTATGTTCAAAGCTGGCGCTTCCCATTTTGTGGTTGTTGTCGTTGGCTCTCAAACCATCAGCTTCCCAAAGCCCCCGCCGGTCTTTTCATATTCGTCGACCCTTTCGCTTGGCTCCAGAGGTCACCACCACTGGTGGTGACCCATTCCTATTCACCACCATCCTCTAAACACCTATCGACCCCCCATCTGCCACCTGCTAATCCCCTGGTCACCACCTGAAAACCCTAAACAACCTTCAAATCCTTCACTATGCCTAAAAAACCCTGTCATTGTTTAAAGTCTAAACTGTCGCTCTCCTCTTAACCTTGATCGCCCCTCCTCTAGCATTGTCACTGCGAGCTTGTTGCTGGTGGTTTAAACTGTGTTTTGGCTCTCGCTCACTTGTATGACCAAAGGGGGCTCATCTATCGACCCCCTTTGTTTTCATTTATTTTTTATTTTTTTGTCCCTAGTCAGCCCCTAGTCATATGGGAAACCATGGGCCTCGCTAGCTTCAAACTACCAGACTAAACTACCTTATTCAAACTGCCACATGTGACTGAGATCCCACTAACTGCTAGTGTCTTGTTCAAATAGTCAAGCCTAACTCCCCTTCATCTACATAACCTAATAGGGCATTTTTTTTCTTTTCTTCATAACTTCATCATACGGGGTCAGAATTTTGCAAAAAAAGAGTCGTTGGAAAGGAGACTCAGCCAGCTTCGCAGTGGTGCATGTTTCATTTTCAGATTCTGCTAGGTTTGCTTGATATTCATAATCAAAGTCAACCCTAGTTTTAAACTTCAAGTGAGCATATTTTGAGCAATTTTTATCAAATTTCAGTGCAATTTTTTTTAAACAACTTAGAATTTCCTAAATTTTTTGAATATGCAATCCATTTTTTTGTAGTTGTTCATCTAAAATCAGATTTCATCATATTTCTCATTTTTCACATTAACAAGCTTAGGGCTTGCAAGTGTCTCATTTTTTCTTAGTTTTTGTGACTTTTAGGTGAACTCAAGGAGTTGGAACAACATCAGTATTAGTCACAACAATAGTTTTAAGGACAAAAATTTCCAAGTGCACTCCATTCATCTTCCATCTCTTTTCATTTCTTCATAATCATTGTTTGCAAACACACTTCAATTTGGGCATAAAAAGAACATCTTGTTTTCTATCACATTTTGATTTGGGTCTTAAAACGAACTCTTGTCTTCAATCACATTTGACATTGGGATTAAAACAAACTTGTGTCTTCCTTCATGCATTTTGAATTTGGATTAAAATGAATAAGTGCTTTCAAGTGTTTGGTGAACTTGAGTGAGATTGAAGGTGTGTATGCTCTTCTCATGCGCTTCGTGCAATCTTGAGAATCAAAAACACCTTTCATCCATTCACTTTCACACCACACATTTTATTTTCTAATGGAAAATTTAATTTGTGAGTGTGAATCTAATGTGCGTGTGTATGCTCTCTCCTAGCACCACAAGGTGATCTTAAAGATCAAAAGCACCCACTAGATTTTCTTTTTTTAACTTTCCTAGGAGGCCTGCTTGGAGACACACCACTCCAAGGGGTGACCTCAACTCTAGCATTCCGATGGAGTCTAAATAACGAGGTGTGAATTGAAAGACACCCTCTTTGGAAGTTGAAATCTTGTCATTCAGGCTAAGCCCCCAAGAACTTTATACTTTGGGGAAGTGAAGGTGAAGGGTGGGTTACCCCTTTCTCCTAGTTGTGGCATTATTTCACGAAATTGAGTCCCCCATACCTTGAGTATATTGGGGACATCCTTAGTCAACCTTGTGCATCCTAGAGTAAGACTTAATTGGCCACACCTACTTGACTAATACTAGGATTGGTGATGTGTCTTCAAGTGCTTGCTTAGTCATCACTTTCAAGTTTCAAATTTAAACTTGCTTATGTGTCTTGTGTGTGTGAATTCGTGCATGTACAATGAAATCATTTGTTTACAAATTGCCAAATCAAGCTATCTACATAAACACATAAACACATCACTCTAAACATTCTTACCAACACATTCATTCTAAGTCAGCTTCATCCTAATCAGTTCAACCCTAATCATCCTTCTCATTTCATCCTAATCAAAATCCTAATCATTCTGCATATCCAATCAACTTCATCCTAATCATATCCAATCAACTTCATTCTAATGATATCCTAATCATTACACATCATCTAATCATCATAATTCCATTCATCCAATCAATTTCATCCTAATCATTCCACATCATCATTCTAGTCCTAGTCAACCAATTGCCATGATGGTCTTGATTCTTAACAATCCTAGTTCAAATCCTAAGCCCAAACTCATAGTTCAAGGAGGCCCTCCTTCTAGTCCTAATGATGTGAACAATGTAAGACCTAAACTTATACTTCGATGGGCCCCTCCCCCTACTTACAATAATGAAAAGAATCATGTTGGACACCTTGGGGAACAAGATGAAATGTAAAGACTTAAACACATGTGTGATACCATGCCAACACTAGAGGACAAGATTCTAGTACCCCAATTCTAAGACCTCATTCAAACACTTCACCAAATACCACAACCCGTAGACCAAAAAACTATACAAAGGCTCCATGCCATCATCCAACAACTTCAACAAAGCCAATCACCTCAAATACAACAAATCCTAGCCCAAGCCCAACAATTCATAGTCACATGTCAATCCCAAATTCAACCAACACAACCTCAACATCAACAACATTCATTTCAATCCTATGTGTCACCTTCACACCACCCTAGTCCATCCACCTATCATGGAAATCCTACATCAACCTATAAATTTATTCCACAACAAGAACATGTGATCCCAAGTCACCCCTTGAAACAAAGTCAAGTGTCTTCAAGTCCTCATGTTAACTTTGACAAGGGGAACACCACTCTAGCTTGTGGGACCTATAAGTATATTCTACCACCATCCAATCAAAAGCCTATCCTAAAGCCTACTAGCCCTATACCAACACCACCATATTCTCCTAGTCCTAATCCATTGGTCCCTCCGCCTTCTAATCCATCAAACCCTTCATTACCCCCCACATCATCTAATACTCTATCAACTCCATGCCCTAAATTCAAACATTACAAAAGTTAACCTATGGAGTTACCAAAATCCACCCATCCATTACATCATTCATCTACCCACACAACTACAAAGGATGTGATCCAAGGGCTATTAGCAAAGAGTCAACCATGTCACCAAATTCATATCCTTGAGTCTACAAAAGAGTCCACTAACACCATGTCCAATCCTACAACCCCATCATGTAGTCAACAACCCCATGAGCTTATTGAAGAGTCTTCTCCCATGAGTCCACGTCACGATCCATCATACCCTCATGTTGTTGACCATCTTGGTGTAGTCACGGTAGGAGGGTTCACATAATGAACTGTCCAGACCATACAGCAAGAGTAAACATAATGGAAATAACTCAAATAAATGGAACAAATGTAGATTCAATCACTCAGTATATCAAAGAATTCAAATACAATCTAGCTGGTAACATGCGGGCTTATAATTAGGGCTCACAGGCCTGATTACAAACATGCACAAGATAAAGCTTTGAAGCTCCTTCACACAAATCTAAACTATCAGATCTTTCCTATGTGAATAGCTACTTTCCTAAGAATTACATCTTTATATATCATTTCTGAACCAATAGATTCCTCCATGTCGGCCACAAGAGGTTCAGAATCCTGATGAAGAGGTGTAACATTTTTCTTAGATAGGTTAGACCTATCAGCTTGAAAATCCTTCTCCAATGGATACAATGAAGTGTGGTCCTATAAGGAAGGTCAGCCACGAACAAAGGAACATTGTAGAATGTATCATTAGGATCCTCAAGTTGGCCAAAGCTCACAAATCTTCTCCTTTAGCTAATTATCAGGAACTATTGGAGTGCTCTGCTCTGAGAAAGGAGTTGATCTTCTGATAGCGATAACTTTCTGATAACCAATCCAAATGCTCTGAATTCTTGATATGATGTAGATGAATGAATGTAGATGCTAAGTATAGATCTACAAGATGTGAAATACCAAAACCAGACCACAAGCTGAAACTGCTTCTGACTGAATTGGGCCTAGACTAAACTGAAAAGAAACAAACTGCAAACAAACTAAAATGCAAATGTTTTTGGTTGATACAAGATTGCTCTTGAACTAGGGATGCTCCTGCATCAGACATCCAGGGTTATTGAAAAAGTGAGTCCCTCACTTTTTCTGTGCTAGGGGAGAACCAAGACAGTCTAGCTTAGCCTGAGAAATCCAAGATGAATCTTCTTCCAGTCTGCCTTTCCACTTCACAAGATATTCTTTGTATTGTCTTCCTCTAGTGTTGCATCCAACTCTGCTGTCCAAAATGTCTTCTATCTACTCTAGTATTTTTTGTGGTAACTGTGTCTTTAGGTCTTACTTCATGTTGTCATTGAACTCTGCTTCATGATATTGATATAAGTCTGCAATGTTGAAAATAGGTGATATGCCCAATGTCTCTGGTAGCTCTACTTCAAATGCATTTCCTGAATCAAATTTCCTAAGTATCTTACAAGGTCCAAACTTCTGCATCTTCAACTTGTTATATGTGTCTTCTCTTCTCATCTACCTTTTCCTTATACTTACTGTTCATAGCCTCCAAATGCTTCTTCACTTGATTATGTACTATCTTCATGTGATCTACAAATTCTTCTACTTCTGCACTTCTCTTTTCTTCTATACTGATGTCTCTCAATTCTGCAACTCCTCTAGGATTCACTCCAATAACTATCTCAAAAGGTGTTCTTCTGATACTTCTATTTACTAAATTATTGTATGCAAACTCTGCTTGTGAAAGAATCATATCCCAACTTCCAGTTTTCTCTCCAACCAAACATCTTAACAAGTTTCCCAAACTCCTATTCACTACCTCTGTCTGTCCATCTGTTTGTGGATGAAAACTTGAACTAAACTTGAAATCTATCTTCATCTTCTTCCAAAGTGTTTTCCAAAAGTATCCAACAAACTGTGTATCTCTGTCTAAAACTATACTCCTAGGTAATCCATGCAATCTCATAATCTCCTTGAAAAATAGGTCAGCTACATGCACTGCATCAGTTGTCTTCTTACAAGGCATGAAATGAGCCATCTTTGAAAATATGTTAACCACTACAAATATTGAATCATGTCCTCTCTGTGTCTTCGGTAATCCCATTACAAAATCCATGCTTATGTCTTCCCAAGGTCTCTCCAGTATTGTCAAAGGTTTATACAATCTAGTGTTCTGACTACTCCCTTTTGCAACTTGACAAACTCTACAACTCTGCACAAATCTCTAAACATCCTTATGTATTTGAGGCCAAAAGTAATGTTCATTCACCAAAGCCACTGTCTTATCAATGCCAAAATGTCCTGCCAATCCACCACTATGTTTCTGCTTGATCAAATTATCTCTCATTGAACTTCTAGGTATGTACAACTGACTTCCTTTGAGCAACATATCTTCCTGAATGACATAATCCAACCACTTACTCCTATCTGTCACTATAGGTTCCTTACATGCTTTCCAAGGTTCTACAAAATCAGTGTCTCCTTCATACATGTTCTTTAATTCATCAAAACCCAACACTTCAACTCTCATCTCTATCAACAAGTTTCTTCTTCTACTCAATGCATCAACAACTTTGTTTGATTTTCAACTCCTATACTTCAACACGAAAGTATAACTCTACATGAGCTCTACCCATCTCATATGTCTCTAATTCAACTTACCTTGATTGTTCAAATATTGCAAAGCTTAATGATCTGAATACAACATAAACTCTTTAGGCAACAAGTAATGTCTCCACTTCTTCAAGGCTTGAATTATAGCATAGAACTCCTGATCATAAACTGAATATCTTCTCCTTGCATCATTCAACTTCTCACTGAAATATGCTACTGGTCTTCCTTCTTGACTTAATACTACTCCAATTGCATTTCCACTTGCATCACAATAAACTTGAAAGACTTTATTGAAATCTGGTAATGCCAAAATAGGTTGCTCTGTCACTTTCTGCTTCAACAACTCAAAACTTTTATCTGCTCCTGATGTCCACTTGAAATCTTTTTTGTCACCTCTCATTGTCTCTACATAGGGTTACAAACTAAACTAAAATTTCTGATGAACTTCTGGTAGAAACTAGCCAATCCATGAAATGATCTAACCTCTCCAATGCTCTCCGGTGTAGGCCATTCAACAATTGCTTTCACTTTCTCAGGGTCCATCTTCAATCCTTCCACTGAAATCACAAATCCCAAATATACCAACTCTTCCTTCATGAAACTACACTTCTTGATGTTTATTGGCAATTTCTCCTCTCTCAACCTCTGCAAAACTTGTCTAATATGCTACAAATGTTATTTTGTCTTACTGAAAATTAGAATATCATCCAAATATACAATCACAAACTTACCCAAGAGTTTCTTCAAAACTTCATTCATCAATCTCATGAAAGTACTCAGTGTATTTGTCAATCCAAAAGGCATCACTAACCACTCATACAATCCTTCCTTTGTCTTAAAAACAGTCTTCCATTCATCTCCTTCTCTGATTCTGATCTAATGGTATTCACTCTTCAAATCTATCTTGGTGAAATATCTTGCTCCACTCAAACAATCCATGATATCATCCATCCTAGGTAAAGGAAATCTATAATTAACTGTGATCTTGTTTATTGCTCTAGAGTCAATACACATTCTCCATTCTCCATCCTTCTTTGGTGCAAGCACTGCAGGTACTACACAAGGACTCAAACTTTCTCTGATAAAACCTTTTCTCAACAACTCTTGTATCTATCTATTCAATTCTTCATTCTCTACCAGTGTCATTTTATGTGCTGCTTTGTTAGGAAAACTTGCTCCTGGTATAAGATCCATGTGATGACTGATACTCCTTATAGGTGGTAATCCTTCAGGTACATTATCTGATATGATGTCTTCATACTCTGTCAGCAACTCTCGTATCTCTTCTAGTTGTGATTCTTTAGTCTCTTTCTTTGATGCTTCAAGCTTCTTAGGAATCAAGGCATAACACATATTCTCATGTCTCAAACCATCCAAAAATTTTCTTCCATCTACCAAACAATTTCTAGCATTCCCACATACTTCACTCTTAGGATCATCCTCCAAAGGAATCAAAGTAATTCTCTTTCCATTTGATGTTATAGTATATGTATTCTTTCTTCCATCATGTATAGCTTTTCTATCATACTGCCAAGGTCTACCCAACAAGATATGACAAACATCCATAGGCATAATATCACACAAGACTTCATCATGATAAGATCCAATATGAAATTTCACTAAACATTGCTCACTCACCAATACCTTATGATCATCCTAAATCCATGCTATCTGATAAGCCTTAGAGTGTTTCAATCTTTCCAACTTCATCTTAGTCACCATCTCCTCTAAAACTAGGTTATCTGAACTACCACTATCAATCACAACTTTACAACACTTACCTCCGGCTTTGCATCTGGTTCTAAACATACTCTTCCTCTGCGGTGGTTCTTCATTTATCTCTGCTTGAAATAGTGCTCTCCTCATCACCAATGATTCTCCTTTCTCTGGTTTGCCAACAAAACTAGGTGATCCAATAGGTTCTTCTTCAACATAGGCTACTCTTCCACTATTTTCTGTCCTCTTACTTGTACTACCTTGATTACATTCAAATGATCTATGTCCTTCACCTCCACACTTGAAACAAGTACCTCTGAATGTCTTCTTATCAAATCCTCTTCCTTCTCTTCTATATCATTCATTCCAGTATGCACTAGGGTTTCCTCTCTGGTAAAAATTTATGTCATCTCTCTGGTAAGCATTGTTATCTTTTTCATCATTCTTCAATGAGCTGTCAAACTTGTTCTGCTCCATAAATGATCTATCATATCCAAAAATTGTTCTTCCTCTCTGATATTTACCTCCTCTACCTCTGTGTCTCTGATCATGTCTCTTATTCATCTTTTCTTCAACCTTCAGGGCAAATTAATATTCTTCTTCCAAAGACATCTTCCTTACCAAGCTGAGTTCCTCTTAAATGTTCAATCTATGTCCATTGATGTATCTAGCCACTTTCTCCTTGTTTGCTTCACTATATCATGTTCTTATGATCATCTTATGAAATTCTTCAGTATACTCCTTCACATATTTCTCCTTCTGTCTCAGGTTTTGCAATCTCTTCAACAACTCCAACTCATAGTCAGCAGGTATAAATTGATTCTTCAACTTTGTCACCATCCGGTCCCACTTTGTAATCTTTTCTTTTCCTCTCCTATTTCTTTCCAACTAAACTTCTTTCCACCATATAGCAGCATGTCCTTTCAACTTTGTCTTTGCAAATTTCACCTTCTTCGGATCTTCAATTTTTCATATTCAAAATATTCTTCCATGTCATTTATCCAGTCAATCAACTCTTCCAGATTCAAATTACCAGTATAGTTTGACACATCAACTCTAGGTCTCTTTCCAATCTTTGAAATAGCTCACAACATCTTTACTTGGTCTGATTCTTCTTCTTCATTACCTTCTAAGGTTTCTCCAGTTTGTTCAGCAGATTGAAATTCTTCTTCATCATCACTTTCAACATTAGGTCTAGGTGTCAATCCTCTTCACCTATCTTCCTCGACAACATCTAAAAGAATTCACATTGTTCTTATCAATTCTATCATCTCATCCATTCTATTAGCCATTGTACCAACAAGAGGAACTCTTCACAGTGGCATCTTCCTAGGATCAAGTGCAAACTACCTCAAATTCGGCGATCAGGCTACAAGTGACAACTGCCTCTCAATCGGTGATCAGTTGCGCACAAGTAACCTGCCTCGGATCGGTGATCTACTCAAAATAAGAGCTTATGGAATCCCCTTCGCCAATACACTCCAAAGGAATCAAAATTTCACTCTGATACCACTTGGTGCAGTCACGGTAGGAGGGTTCACATAATGAACTATCCAGACCATGCAACAAGAGTAAACACAATAGAAACAACTCAGAGAAATGAAACAAATGTAGATTGAAGCACTCAATATATCAAAGAATTCAAATACAATCTGGTCGGCAACATGCGGGCTTACAATTAGGGCTCACAGGCCTGATTACAAACATGCGCAAGATAAAGCTTTGAAGCTCCTTCAAACAAATATAAACTATCAGATCTTTCCTATGTGAATAGCTACTTTCCTAAGGATCTATTACATCTTTATATATCATTTCTGGACCAATAGATTCCTCCGTGTCGGCCACAAGAGGTTCAGAATCCTGATGAAGAGGTGTAACGTGTGTTCTTGGATAGGTCAGACCTATCAGCTTGAAAATCCTTCTCCAACGGATACAATGAAGTGCGGGCCTATGAGGAAGGTCAGCCATGAACCAAGGAACATTGTAGAATGTATCATTAGGATCTGCAAGTCAGCCAAAGCTCACAAATCTTCTCCTTCAGCTGATTATCAGGAACTGTTGGAGTGCTCTACTCTGAGAAAAGAGTTGATCTTTTGATAGCAATAACTTTCTGATAACTGATCCAAGTGCTCTGAATTCTTGATATGATGTAGATGAATGAATGTAGATGCTAAGTCCAGTCCGCAAGATGTGAAATGCCAAAACCAGACCACAAGCTGAAACTGCTTTTGACTGAACTGCCTAGACTGAACTAAAAAGAAACAAACTGCAAACAAACTGAAATGCAAATATTTTTAGTTGATGCAAGATTGCTCTTGAACTAGGGATGCTCCTGCATCACATCTAGAACATATCAAGCCTATCCAAGATTCTCCCACATCCACTTCCATTCAAGAAAGTCAAGAGCCATGTCAAGAGTTTAGCCCTAAGCATGTGGAAACATCAAGCCCTCATTCTAGTCAAGATCAAATCACTTTCATTCAACCTATCCATAACCTATATCTCTTCCATGATCAATATATTATTCATGATGAAGAACCTATCCATGAGAATATTGATTCTATCCATAACCCCACAACCATTCATGATCAAGATACCCAATACCTACATACTCAATCTCATGAAAGTATTGTTGACCTACTTGAGCACTCACCCTGCTTCATGGCCTTCCTTCAAAGCAAAGAAACTTCTCCCCCATCTAGTCCTACCCATGATGTGCAAACATCCACTTGTCATGATGAGACACATGTCTCCCAAGAAAACATAGAAGATCAAACCAACACCTTGGATCTTAGTGAACACAATGATAATCAAGATCCTAATGATCCTTCCTCATCCACTATCAACCATATTGCAAATCCACCAACATATCCTATTGGTCTATCCACCTTCATCCATGAGTGTTCCTCCTTAGGAAAGCAACAACCATTGTCTACCACTTCATCTTATCCATCAAATAATGAGCTCAAGTCTAGTATCCAAAACACCCCTAGTCCCATTGTCCATCACATCCTCCAAAACATGAACTATCAAGGTAAAGGCCTAGGCCTTCATGAACAAAGAATTTTGGAGCCCATCCATGTCAATGTCCCTCCACACTCATATGGCCTTGGATATACACCCCAAGCTAAACAATCTAAATATGTTGGTACTTCCTCCATCCCTCCTAAATCCACCAGTTTCCATCACAAATCCTATCATGTGCCCAAAACATATGTTGTCATTCCACCTCCATTGTCCTACAAGTGTTGAAAGCATGTGACCGTACACCTTCCACCATCCACTTTGCATCCACTACTTCCAACTCCTAATATCCCTCCATCCACTTTACCTCCACTTCTCCTAATGCCTAATATCCCTATCATCCATAACATGCCTTACATTCCCAATCATGATCAACAAATGCACACATCATCTAAACATGAAGCTTCTATCAATTCCAAGGGATTCAAAAATAAAAATTTGGATGCCTCATTTTATAAAGATAAAAATCCTAAGGATCCTCATGCCTTAGAGAACAAATGCAAAAAGTCAAAGCAAAGTACATCCAAAAAGCTATCCAAGCCCATACCTTCACAAGAAAAGGTAAAAAATAAAAAGGTTTGGGTGCCTAAGAAAAAAACAATCAAGTCAAATGAAGCATCCACATCTCAAAAATCCCATTCCATCCAAAAATATCATTCCATTCAAAAGTTTCAAATTCCTTCACCCCACAAGCAAAGCAAAAATCATAAAAATCCAAAGTCTATGTGGGTACCTAAATCACTAAATCGACCATCCCCTAAAAAAACATCACCATTGCTTCCTACACCTCCTCCAAGTCAAAAGCTTCAACATTTATCATAGTGTGTACAACCATTGGTCATGGTTCCTTTCCATTCCACAACATTTCCACATACCTCTATCTCACCATCTTTCATCCATTATCCTACATATATTCACCATCACTTCCCTATGGTCCATGCTTTTGCATAAGCCTTTCATCCATCCTTTTACATAAACCCTACATAATCCACATCATAATCCACTATCTACCTACTCCATCACCCTCTCATGCAATTCCTTACCAACATCTATGAGCATAATGATATTTGACATGGTCCATGCAATGCAATCCATCTCTAATGGGACTATCATCTTTCATGGAACTAGACACTTGAGTCCCTCCTATCCATATCCACCTATCCCATTCAAAAAATAAAAAAAGTAAAAAAAATTCAAAATAGTAAAGAGAAATCCCTTCGTCCAATATTGAAAACCACCCTTGGTGGTGCCTTGGATAAGTACCATGATGAAAACCTGACAAGTAGGCGTCATGTGTAGGTTGATCATCTATGTCACTTACACTTGGGGGCACACTGTCTCATCCAAACTATCATTTCCAACCTATCATTTTCCATCCTATCATATCCTATTTTATCATACCATCCTACCATCCTTCACCATTACACCCATATACCTATCCTATTGAGTCCATTCACCCTCCCTTCCTCCTTTGATCTTGATAAAGATATGGGGGCAAAATGTTGACAAATACTTTGGATATCTCTTGATATACCTCATCCTTTCCAAATGATCCCACCATCCTATCGTTATAGGCTTTATCATGTCAAATCCTAAGCATTACACCTAGAACGAGGCATGTTATTCCTATGCAACAATCTTTGGAGATCACATCCTCCCCCCATATGATGCACACGTCCATTTCCTATCACCCATTCTTCCATTTATCCAATCCTACCTCCATCCTTGCACCTAGACTTGGTTTTCCCTTTTCATTGGTGTCTAGCACAAAGGCTATCCAAACTGTCATCCAATGCCATTCCCAAAACATTCAAAAAATCCAAACAAATCAAAAAAATTTCGAAAATCCAAAAAAATCAAAACATTTCCGAAAATCCAAAAAAATCACATTCAAAAAAATCCAAAAAAACAGAACATTTCCAAAATTCCAAAAAAATCAAAACATTTCCAAAAATCTAAAAAAATCAACATTTCAAAAAATCCAAAAAAATCAAAATATTTCACAAATACAAAAAAAATCAAAACAATCCAAAAATACAAAAAAATCAAATATCCAACAAAAAACCCAAGCAATAAAATTAACTCAATTCCCAAATCATCAATTCTTCCACTCAATTCATCAATCCAATCAATTTCTCAAATCAATTCTTCTAATCAATATATCAAATTAATCCATATCAATCAAACCAAATCAATTCTTTCAATCATCAAATCAATCCAATTCTCCAATCAATTAAATCAATTCATTCCAAATCAAATCACATTCTCCAATCCACTCAATCAAATAAATTCCTCAAATCAATTCTTCCAATCATTTCATTAAATCAATTCTTCCAATCAAATGCAAAATCAATCCAATCATTCATTCAATTCAAATCAATCGAATCCTCAAATCAATTCATCCAATTAAATCAATCAATTCATCAATTCTTCAAATGATCAAATCAATCAAATCAATGATCCAAATGGAAGTCATCCTCATTCCATACCAATCAAGTTAATCAATCTTGTCAAATTATCCAATTACATCAATGGTCTTGATCATAGCCTTATTGTAAACCAAATCAATTAATCAATCAATCAATCATTAATCAAATCCTAGTGTTGATTTGCATGGCCAACAACACTAGTGTCAATCAATCAATCATATCAATTGTCTTATACAAGATGTTGCATTGTTGAAACCAAACCAAACATCTTATACGACATGTTTCATTTCCTGAAACCAAACACTATCATCAATCAATCAATTAATCATTGGTTTACAGCTTGACAGGGGCAAAACCTTGTTTGTTTTTGAATAATTTATGCATGTTTATTTGCTTGCTTGTGTGTATTATCATTTCATCTTGCATTTGTATTGAATCCAAACTAGCTAATATTCATATGTATCTAGACAAGATTGTATTATGCTGGTGCACAAGACACATTGTCACCTTGGTCCTTATACCTTGGTATATAACGTCTAGTGCTATATCAAACTTCATGGTTGCTCACCTTCATTGCAACATAAAACATCATTCATTTCTTCTATGCATTCCCTTATCTTTCTTCCTTGACCAATCCCCTTTCATTTCGAGAGCCTACCCATGTTTGTCCAACCCGCCTATCCTCTCAAGGGGGCATCATCATCCTATCCTTACGTCATTATCCTATCCTTACATCATCATCCTATCCTTACATCATCATCATTTTCCTCTATCCATACCTTATCTTCTTTGAAATGATGTTACTTAGTTGCAACATCATCTCAAAGAGGGGCAAAATGTAGACACTTAAATTTGTCCATGTCTTGCAACATCACCTTGTCGATAAATTCCTAGACATCATATGACATTTTATCCTAATCCCACTCCTAATCCCATTTATCCCACTTGCCAATTAATTAAATAAATCCTATTTACTTAAATAATTCCCTCTCCCATTTTCCAGCTAATTCAAATAAAATATTTGAATTTGTCCTCACCTTTCATCTTATTGCAACACATGTCCCATACTACATCTTTCATTTAATACCCTTCACATGTCCAACTAATTCAAATAAAAAATTTGAATTACGCCAAGCCTATTCACATCCGCACACTTGTCACGTGACTACAACTCCTCATGGAGTGGGAAACCCTATTCAATCACTAGTAGAATTTTGGCAAATAAATGACTAAGTGACTAAAACTTTTAGTCACAACAACTAAAAATGACTAAATTCTAGTATTTTTTTGCAACTTAGCTATAAATGAGTAAATAAATGACTTATTTGGTCATTGACTAAAAAATTATTTAGTCACACAAATAAAAATGACTAAATAGTTAGTCATTTATTTATCACAATCTATTTGAATAAATCATTTAAGGAATCAAAAATCAATAGCTCGCCAAAATACTGTAAAACATACTTGTCAAAATCTTATTTTTAGGCGTAGCCTGCCAAAATGGAGTTTTCATTTTAATAAACATAAAACCTTATTTTCAGGCATAGCCTGCCAAAATGGAGAAGTGTTTCAGTAAAGAATGACAGAGAATGGTAAGGAGATGTGCGTGACAGGAGGCATAGGATTCATTGCTGCTTACCTCATTCCTACTCTGCTCAACAAGGGTTACATTGTTTGCGCTACTATTTGTAATCCAAGTATTTAATTGACATATATTTGCATAATCTCAAATTCCTAATTCAGATGCTTTTGAAGTATCAATGTATCCTATATAGGGTTTAGAATGTATCCTATATAGGGTTTAGAATGATCTCTTTTAATTTAAAAAATAAATAAATGATGTATTTGCATGTGATTAGATAATGTGGAGATCTCCTAAATCTGCCCCAGTTCACTATCCTCTTTGGCACTGTATTCATTACTCTAGCTGGTAGGGTTTTGCATGTGACATCTTTAATATCTTCATGATAGTGGCTTTTAAATAGATCTCAGTCTTTGCTTTAATCTTTATCATGGTAACCCTTGAGTTCCATAATCCACCTTCAATCTCTTCTAAGAACGTTGTCTTAAGCTAGACTGTATAGGATGCATATAAAGCAAGTCCTTCATACCCACCATTGTTCCAAACCACCACTCACTGCCTTGCTTAAAATGTTGCCTCCATAAGCACAATAGCATGTTTTAAGATCATGGTTGCTAGTGATTGACCATTAAGGTCACTACTTTCATCAAGATACAATGAGATTTTTGTCTTCAAACACAAGGCATTATGCAAGATAACATTGTGAATTGTTTGTTGTGTAGGGTTTGATTTTCTTGCATATTTACTACTTTGCTAATTGCCTTTAAAACTAGATATTGCACCCTCAACTGCAATCTCAAACAACTTACTCACTGTCACTTGAAGGCTCCTTTCATGAGTATCCTTCTATAAAATCAAACCATGCCCTATAGACTGCCTACTTACTTACTACAGGGGACTCATTGTTTCATGGTATTGTGGGTCTTAAGATCCTTCAACCTTATTGTCACTACTTCACAGTCCATGGACTGTGAAGTAACTCAGGAAATGGATTGTGAAGCAATTTTAAATTAGAAACAATGGTATATGAATAACTATTTAGCCTATCTGTTATGCTACAACAATTAACTATAGGTTAGAACATATCCATATCAGCATAAAATAGCAGGTGCAATTCACCTCAAACTCTGTTGTGGTAATTACTTTATAAGGGAGTTTGCACTTTTCCATGAACATTCTCTGTGCACATCAGTATGTTGGTTATTATCTTGATCTCCTTTGTGATCAAAAGAATAGTGAAGTTCATTGCATAACTCATGACCATTTTGTAGTGCTACGATCTAGTGCTCTTTTACTTCTTACTCACTGTGTTCTCAATCACCATGTGCAAATGACTTAGAGGACAGATCTTTGATTTCAATGGACTTGCATAGCACTTGAAGAAATTTCCATTCATGCCTTAGCATTTAACAACCATATAGGGCATATGAAACATAGATTATTGAAATCATTGTTGATACAAAACTCTTGAAGATCACCACCCTAGATTGCTAGACAACTTCCTCCATTCATGTCACAATGCAAGGTCCCTGTAGGTTAAAAATATTGCCCTTGAAAACACACCACTGTATTGATAATGTCTTGAGGACTAAGGGCCCCACTTGGAGGTAAAGAATAATCTCATATGCATTCATTCTTAGGTTCATATTTCAATTTATTATATTTATGTGCAGCTTCTAATGAGCTTGGTGAACTGCATTGTGTAAAATGAGAAGCTCCTTTAGCCATGATATCATAGGCAGGATACTGGCAAAGGTTGTCAAATTTGGATTTACACCTGCTAATTGCATTTGCTTGAAAGTTTCTAAAGCCTTTTCAAAAAATCCCTTTTGTGCATATCCTGAAATCATTGCATTCCAAGAGATGACATCTCTTTGAGCCATTCCATCAAATAGTTCACGTGCCTTATCTATACTTCCACATTTTGCATACATGTCTTCCAGAGCATTTCCAACTATAAAAGCTGACAAAAATCCCCCTTCCATTATGTTATGATGGATTTCCATAGCCTGTTCCAAAGCTCCCATTTTGGCACAGGCAGGGAGGATGCTGGCAAAGGTTGTTGAATTTTGTGCATATCCCACAATCATTGCATTTCATGAGATAACATCTCTTTGAGGCATTCTGCCAAACAGTTCACATGCCTTGTCAATGCTTCCACATTTTGCATACATGTCTACCAGGTCAGTTGAAATTGTTGGAATTAGTCCACACAACTGAGAGGGGGGGTGAATCAGTTGTCACACAAATTTAACCTTTTGTACTTTTAATCTTCTTTCACAACTTACAAACATATTAATGATGTAAACATTAAAGCATGAGTCGACAACACATGAGCAAAAACACAATTAACACACTTGACACCAAGATTTTTAACGTGGAAACCCAGTTAAGGGAAAACCATGATGGGGGTTAACCCACAAGATTCGTACCTGTTAAAAGTACTGAAAAGAAATGGGAAGGCACTTGCCTTCGGGCGCACTGCCCAGAGCTCACTGCTTAAAGAGGCTTACTACCTACAGGAGGCTCACTGCCTACAAGATTTTATGTATAATACAGAAAGAATGAACTAAGAAATAACATCTTCTTTATGCCTGGTTCAATCCCATTGAAAGCTCACAAAAACTTCTGCTCCACCCCAAACACTTCTTCACTGACTCTTCATCCTCTACTACTTTTGTTCTTCTGCTCTGCCTCTATACCTTTCTTATGATTTTATCATTTTCACACAAGGACTCATTTCCACAACTCATCAACAAGTATTTATATGCTTCATCAACCTTGGAATGAACATCAAGGTTAGCTTGACTTAATGCGGATCACTATACCATCGGCCAAACATAGCTTGGGTTTGAATCTTCCTCGAACAACATGCCACACTCCAGAGAATTTCTCTAAGATCATTCACAACATGTTTAAATCATCCGGTCGGCCAAGACTGGAAAAAACAACAACACCAAGGAAGAAATCTTCAACAATGAGCTCAATCTTTAATGCGAACCTCCAACACAATAGGCACATGATCCAGAGACCTCCACAAGTACATTAAATTTAGAAATAACATCTGCACTACTCTAAATCAACATAATCACTTGCATCTTCATCTGGTACCTTAAGAACACTCTCTGCCATGACTATCACACTAGAAAGATTACTTGCGGACCTCTAAACCATGAACCACTTGAGTTGATGATACACACTGACTTCCCAAACATGCCTCTAGATCCGCAGATCATAGTGTTTCATTTGCAGAGCAATCTGGACCAATTTCCTATCACTCTGTCTCTTCTGAACACTGTAAAACCCAGTTCTACTCAGATGGCCATAACTTCTTCAAATCTTCATGCAGACCTCTCAAATCTTAACTAGAGCTACTTCAGACAATCCTCTACACAGCAATATGGTCTATGTACTTTGATCTTCACTAATTTTCTCAATATCCTCAACATTTCAGTGAGTTGTAATAAAATAGGATACAGTTGACACCAATGACAACAAGGATATATTGACATCAATGACAACACCACTTAGGCACATATTTGCAACAATCTCCCCCTTTTTCATTGATGGCAACATATGATGTGAAAAACTGATTTAACCATCAAGACAAGAACTTCTCCCTCTTTCTCTTATCACTTCTGTAACTACTTTCTTTATTGCTCCCACTTTCATCAGCAACTAGTTTTTCACATGATCTCTCTCCCCCTTTGACATCAATGGCAAAGGACACATATTTGTAATCTTTTCTCCCCCTTCTCTGTTTCAGATTGATCTCCAAAACTTGCATACTTACTACTCCCCCTAAGTAGTATCTCTTTAACATCAATCCAGATCACAAGATATGACTGTGAATTCCACCGGACTGATACACCCTAGTGCATCTTAGTTCTAATCAGGAGGGGTAATAACCCCTAACTTCTCTCTAAGAAGTATCCTTGGGTAGAGGCTTAGTGAAGATATCCGCAATCTGATCTTTTGAAGAAACAAACTCCAATATGACTTCATTCTCATTAACCTTCTCTCTCAAGAAGTGAAACTTGATTGATATATGCTTTGTCTTTGAATGCAACATCAGATTCTTTGAGATGCTTATTGCACTTGAATTATTATAGAAGATTGTAACAGGCTCCTCAAAAACAATTCTGATGTCCTTCAACATTTGCTTCATCCACAGAACTTGAGTACAATTGTTTGTTGCTGCTATATATTATGCCTCTGTAGTAGACATAGATATTGTCTCCTACTTTTTGCTCAACCAAAAAACCAATCTCCTTCCCAAGAAGAATGCACCACCACTAGTCTTTTCCTATCATCCACATCTCCAGCCCAATCAGCATCTATATATGCATGAAGAGTGAAGTCATTATCCTTTGGATACCATAAGCCATAATCAAATGTTCCCTTTAGATATCTAAAAATTCTTTTGACTGCTACAACATGGGATTCCCTAGGATCAGCTTGAAATCTAGCAACAAGTCCAATTGTATTCATAATGTCAGGTCTGGTCTAAGTCAAATAAAGCAATCCTCCAATCATTGATCTATACTTTTCTGATCTTCCTTAGGTGAATCATCATCTTAACTCAACATGCATCCGGTTACCATAGGAGTACTTATTGGTTTTGAGTCCTCCATTCCAAACTTTTTCAACAATTCTCTCAAATACTTAGACTGAGATATGAAGATACCTTTATCTGACTGAGTGATTTGCACACCTAAGAAGAAATTCATTTCACCAAACATGGACATCTCAAATTCGCTTTACATCTAATTAGAAAATTTATTACACATGCTTCCATTTCCACCAAAAATGATATCATCAACAAATACCTCAACAATCAAGATGTCCTCATGATCAATCTTGAAATAAAGATTGCTGTCAGTTGTGCCTTTGCTAAATCCAAGCTTTAGTAGATACTTATCTAATCTTGCATACCAGGATCTTGGGGCTTGTTTGAGTCCATACAAAGCTTTCCTCAATCTACAGACCATATCTCCTTGATTAGACAGCTGGAATCCTTCTGATTGCTCAATGTAGACTTCTTCCTCTAACTCTCCATTCAGGAATGTTGACTTGACATCCATCTGGTAAACTTTGAAATCTTTGAAAGCAGCAAATGCAAGAAATAATCTAACTGCTTCAATTCTTTCCATCGGAGAAAATGTTTCTTCAAAATCAATTCCCTCTACTTGAGAATACCATTGCATACCAATCTTGCTTTGTTTCTCACAACTTCACCATCTTCATTCAATTTATTCCGGAAGACCCATTTGGTTCCAATTACATTTTTATTTTCAAGTCTAGGAACAAGATCCCAAGTATGATTCTTTTCAATTTACATTAATTCTTCTTCCATTGCTTTTACCCAATTTTCATCATTACAAGCTTCATTCACTGTTTTTGGTTCAATCTTTGAAATCAAACAATACTCTACTCGATCTTCAACAATTCTTCTTCTAGTTTGAACACCTTTGTTCTTGTTTCCTATGATTTGATCTTTAGAATGATTCAACCTTACATACCTGGGGGTTTTGGGAGTTTCTTGAACTTTGGATTCTTGAGTTCATTCCTCAACATCTGTACTAACTTCTTGAGTCACTGGATTTTTCAGATCAATCTGGATCTGATTCTGGGTTTGACTTTGACTTTCATCTTGATCATCTGAATTATATCCACAAGGCCTGGAAGGTCTTTCTTTGCTCTCATCAACCTTGACATTACCACTTTCAACAATCTTTTTCAATCTTTTATTGAAGCATCAGTATGCCTTGTTTTGAGTAGAGTAACCCAGAAATATTCCTTCATCACTTCTTGCATCAAACTTGCCTAGATCCTCATCTCTTTTGATATAGAATTTACTACCAAAAACTCTAAAATATTTCACAATAGGAAGATGACCAAACCATAGTTCATAAGGTGTCTTACTAGAATTGCCTTTGATCTGCACCTGGTTAAGAGTGTAGACAACAGTACTCACAGCTTCTCTCCAATAGACTTGTGGAACATTTGCTTCCATCATCATTTTTCTAGCAACTTCTTAAATGGTCCAATTCTTCCTTTCCACAACTCCATTTTGCTAAGGAGTCCTAGGACCACATAACTGTCTTTTTATTCCATGCTTTTCATAGAATGTATCAAACTCACCAGAGGTAAACTCTCTAGACACCTTTGTCGGATCTTAGACACTTTATCTTCTCACCAATCTCATTCTCAATCATAACTTTGAACACCTTGAATTTGTCAAGAGCTTCTGATTTCTCTTTCAAGAAAGTTACCCACATCATCTGGGAGTAATCATCAATCAGCAACATAAAATATCTATCTCCTTGCACACTTCTAATTCTAGCGAGACCACATAGATCAGTATGCACAAGTTCCAACAATCCACTTGAAAATTGTTCTTTACTCTTGAATGAAGTTCTATTTTGTTTACCCAATTGACATTCTCTACACATGCTATTAGTAGGTTTCACAAGTTTTGGAAGATCTCTCACAACCTGAGTAGAACTTATCTTGACAATATTATCAAAATTCACATGACACATTCTCCTATGCCATAGCCAACTTTGATCAATCTGAGCAATCAAACAACTTTTACCAGTACCACTTAAATGAAAGATGTTACCTTTAGTTTGTGTATCTGATGCAATCACAGTTCCTAATCTTGCTAAGATTTTGCATTTTCCATCCTTGAATCAGAGATCATATTCTTTGTCAATCAACTATCTAACACTGAGAAGATTATGCTTCAATCCTTCTACATATATAACATCATTAGTGTTATTCTTACCATCAAAGGAGATGGATCCTCTGCCTCAAATTCTACTAGCTGAATTGTCTCCAAAATTCACAATTCCATCTTGATACCTTTCCAAACTTATGAACTTACTTTTATCACTAGTCATATGATGAGAACATCCACTGTCAATCACCCATTCATCCTTTTCTTCAATCTGAGTAGCCAAGGCACTTTCCACATTCACACAGCTAGTAGATTCAGTAGACATCGAATCTTCTTCTTTGATGGCAATGAACACCCATTCATTTCCTGAGTTACTCCCATATCAGATTCATCGTCTGTGACTCCTTCTTCATCAGCTTCTTAGACATAGTAACATTTCTTCTAATCCCTTGATCTATTAGGGTTTGTCTTTGAAACCCTCTCCGGACACCTTGAGGCAAAATGACTAATCTTGTTACAAGCAAAACATTTTAAAGGAAACTTTCCTTCATACTTACCGGATCCTCTTGGCAATCTTTTGGCAATAAGGGCTTTAAGTTCTATAGCCTCAACTTCATCATCTTCAAGATCCTTCCTTGCCTTCGCAAATCTGTTTGATCTTTCTGAAGAGCTTTCACCTGGATCATATCTTTGTTTTCCATAAACACTAGCCTTAAATGTAGATTTAGACTTAGGAAGAGAATTACCAAACTCACTCATTTTAAAAGCTGAAATCTTACCAACCAATTGATCCCTTGTAACAGTTGTCACAATCCTGATCTCTTCAATGGCAGCAACTTTATGCTTGAATGTTTCAGGTAAGGATTTGAGCACTTTGGAAACAATCTCTGATTCTTCCAATGTACCACTAGCACTGCTGATACCGGTCACAAGTTCATTCACTTTCTGCATGTAGAAGTAATATTTTCATCTTCACTCATCATCAATCTTTCGTATCTACCCTTTAGGCTCTGTATCTTGGCGCATTTGACATATTCATTACCTTCATACAGAGTTTCCAACTTTTCCCATATTTCATGAGCAGTTTTTAATTCCAGGACATTTGTCATTTCAGTATCAGTCAGGGCACTTAACAATGCTTCTTTAGCTCGAGTATTGTATTCAGCTTCCTTGAGTTCATCTATAGTTGAAGGGCCTTTCTCCAGGATCTTATACTCAATCTTAGTTATTAACCAAAAGGCATCACCCATACATTGCAAATGACACTGCATGCGTACCTTCCAAAGGGAGTAATTTGTTCCATCAAATCTCAGACTTTCCTTCTTATAGGTTGACATCTTGGATCTACTCAAGTGATCAAGCTTCTTCTAGAGGAACTGGATCTGATACCAATTGTTGGAATTAGTCCAGACAACTAAGAGGGGGGGTGAATCAGTTGTCACACAAATTTAACCTTTTATGCTTTTAATCTTCTTTCAGAACTTACAAACAGATTAATGATGTAAACATTAAAGCATGAATCAACAACACATTAGCAGAAACATAATTAACACACTTGACACCAAGATTTTTAACATGGAAACCCAGTTAAGGGAAAACCACAGTGGGGGTTAACCCACAAGATTCGTACCCTATTAAAAGTACTTAAAAGAAATGGGAAGGCACTTGCCGTTAGACGCATTGCCCAAAGCTCACGACTCAAAGAGGCTCACTGCCTACAAGATTTTATGTTTAATACAGAAAGAATTAACTAAGAAATAGCATCTTCTTTATGCCTGGTTCAGTCCCATTGAAAGCTCACAAAAACTTCTGCTCTGCCCCAAACACTTCTTCACTAACTCTTCATCCTCTACTACTCTTGTTCTTCTTCTGCTTCTCCTCTCTTCTGCTCTGCCTCTGTACCTTTCTTATGATTTTATCATTTTCACACAAGGACTCATTTCCACAACTCATCAACAAGTATTTATACGCTTCATCAACCTTGGAATGAACATCAAGGTTGGCTTGACTTAATGCGGATCACTATACCATCGGCCAAACATAGCTGGGGTTTGAATCTTCCTCAAACAACAGACCACGCTCAAGAGAATTGCTCTAAGATCATCCGCAACACGCTTGAATCATCCGGTCGGCCAAGGCTAGGAAAAACAACAACACTAGGGAAGAAATATTCAACAATGAGCTCAATCTTCAATGCAAACCTCCAACATAGTAGGCACACGATCCAAAGACCTCCACAAGCACATTGAATTTAGCAATAACATCTACACTACTTCAAATCATCAGAATCACTTGCATCTTCATCTAGTACCTTAAGAACACTGTCTGCCATGACTATCACACTAGAAAGATTGCTTGCGGACCTCTAAACCATGAACCACTTGAGTTGATGATACACACTGACTTCCCAAACATGCCTTTAGATCCGCATATCATAGCGTTTCATTTGCGGAGCAATCCGAACCAATTTCCTGTCACTATGTCTCTTCTGAACACTGCAAAACCCAGTTCTACTCAAATGGCCATAACTTCTTTAAATCTTCATGCGGACCTCTCAAATCCTAACTAGAGCTACTTCAGACAATCCTCTACGCGGTGATATAGTCCGTGTACTTTGATCTTCACTAATTTTCTCAATATCCTCAACATTTTCAACATTTCAGTCTTCTAACCAGGCAATAAAATAGGATACAGTTGACACCAATGACGACAAAGATTTGTTGACATCAATGGCAACACCACTTAGGCACATGTTTGCAATAGAAACTACAACATTTGACAAAATTCTTCTATCCATTAATTTTTTATGGATGTCCATACCTTGTTCCAATACTCCCATTTTGGCGCAGGCAGGAAGGATGCTGGCAAAGGTTGTGGAATTTGGCTTTACACCTACCAATTGCATTTGCTTGAAAGTTTGTAAAGTCTTTCCAACAAATCCATTTTGTGCATATCCAGCAATAATTGCTCTCCCCGCATCCCAGTGCACACACAAAAGTTCCTTCACAGGGATGCGGAGAGAGAACACCATCCCGCCCCCTCATGCCCTAGTCCTTGCAGGGCTGCGGGGGAGCTTGGACTGCATAGAGATAAGTAGGTGAGGCAACAATCACACCAAATGAAATACCCAATAGATGTCTTCCCTAAATTTCTAAGTAGGTTCATCCTGCACAACCGCATTACTTACACCTCTCTTCATTCTTCTTTCATCCTTTATATTGCAGTCGATCAGGAGGCTAACAATATGAACACACTACCATTCAAATCATTGTACATACCATGAAAGTTTCATGCCACCTTCTCAATCATATGAGCTCTCCCTAAGCTCTCTCTATGCAGTCCATGAGACCACATTTTTTATGTTCCCGCATTCCCGTGCACACACAAAAGTTCCTTCGCAGGGATGCGAGGAGAGCATGCCATCCCGCGCCCTCATGCCCTAGTTCTTGCGGAGCTGTGAGGGAGCCTAGGCTGCATAGAGATAGGTAGGGGAGCTTTACACCTACCAATTGCATTTGCTTGAAAGTTTCTAAAGTCTTCTCAAAGAGTTCAATTTGTGCATATCCTGCAATCGTTGTAGTCCATGAGACCACATTTATTTGAGGCATTTTGTCAAATAGTTCATGTGCTTTGTCTATGTTTCCTTATTTTGCATACATGTCTACCAGGGTAGTTGCCACTACAACATCTGACAAAATTTCTCTATCCTTTATGCTTTGATGGATTTCTATACCCTGTTGCAAAGCTCCCATTTTGTCACAGGCTGGGAGGATACTGGCAAAGGTTGTAGAATTTGGCTTTAGAACTTCCAATTGCATTTTCTTAAAAGTTTTGAAACCCCTTTCAACAAATCCATTTTGTGAATATCCTAAAATTATTGCATTCCATGAGATTACATCTCTTTGAGGCATTATGTCAAATAGTTCACGAGTTTTTTCTATGCTTCCATATTTTGCATACATGTCTACCGAAGTATTTCCAACTACAGTATTGGACAAAAATCCCCGTTTCATTATGCTTTGATAGAGGTCCATACCATGTTCCAATGTTCCCATTTTGGCACAAGCAGGGAGGATGCTGGCAAAGATTATGGAGTTTGGATTTACACATGCTGGCAAAGGTTGTTAGTTTTTTATTGATAATGTTCTATAGATTTTTCATTATGGTCCAACTGGGAAAACTTTAAAAAATCATTGATCGACTATTGAAAACTGTATTTTTGCTTTGCACGTCCTCTCTTTGTTGTTTGAAAGGACAGTATGTGGAAGAACTTCCAGCTATGCATGAAGAAAACCTACAAGTGACTGTCAAGGGGTAGAGATTCATGTAAAAGACAGTGATCATGCAAACATTAAAAGATAATCTTAGAGTCAATGAGAAGAACTATGCAAAGGTTACAATCTTGTCAGCATCTCAAGAGGCATTTAAAGGGGTAAGGAGACAACCTTCTAGTATGCATTTGATAGTGCCAAATCTCATGATAGTCAAGAGTCTTCATGTTAGATGCATGAACACCTAGGACAGTACCATAGAGTTGGTACAAGTGAGTAGCAAAAAGGTTGAGGGTTATCATGAGCTATCTACCAAGACACATATATTTTGCAACAACAGTATCATAATGGGATGTTGATTTCTATATTAGAGGTGGTGATATGATATGACAGTTGTTCATGATAGTGATGTGATAAGTGACAGGACCAATGATGGACTATGTGAACTTGTAACAGTCTAGCAGATGACATAGAGTGCATACCTAGGTAATAGTAGTGGTGATGAACCGTTTTCAAGGAATTTGGAAAAGATATAGTGATGTCAAAGGTAGTCAAGGTATTCAATAGAGGGGTAGTGTTCTATGCTGATGGGAGGCAAAGTACAAGTGAAAGTATGCCAGAATAATGAGCTAGGTAGTGGTAGTCATGAGGCATTTTATTTTATAAAGGGAAAATGCATGACAATAGGTTGACAAGTGATTGGTCAATGCATTTCAAGAAGCTACAAGTTTGATTAGGACAATGCATAGCCTAGTCAAAAGGCAATATTGTTCAATAATAGTCCATGACAATTGAGGCATTCTACCAAAGATGACAGTCATCAGAGGCATAATCATCAGAGATAAGGACAGTTTATTGTTACAGGTAACAATTCACAGTGGCAACTTATGAACCAGAGCAAGTTGGGTGCATGAGACGGGATCTCTACAGAGATGACAATGTGATCTTGAACTAGGACAATGAGCTTCATGGGATAGTCATGGATTTGTGAAGAAGACATCTATGAATGTCTTTGTCCTTATATGCTCAGTGATACTCAAAAAATTAGTTTCTTACTCATTCTTTGAGCTATGTATTGTAACCATGAAGGTTTTTTTAGCAAAGAGAAAGCATTGTAACTTATTTTCAGATCTGTATGTTGTTTGTAAACATTTTTTATCAATAAAACAAGTTGTTTTTACCTTCTCAAAGTTGTTTCGTTGTGCAAGCTTCAAAATATACTACTAAATATACTAATGACTAAATGCAAGCTGCAAAATGACCAAATATACTACTAATTAATGCCAACTAATAATTAAATTGACTATATATACTACCAATTGACAAAAATCAGTGAACAGTGAATAAATATGACTAAATATATGACTAGTTTTAAACCAGTGAATAAAAATGACTAAATAAGTGACCAGTTAACAACAATCAATGACTAAATTAATGACTAAATATATCAATGCATAAAATAAGTGACCATATTACAGCAATCAATGACTAAATATACTACCAAATCGATCAATCAAAATAACCAATAAATGACTAAAAATGGTTTAGTCATCAATTTGGTCACATTATAAATGACTCACAATAAACTATTAATGGTCACGTGACCATGTTTGGTCATTTATAAGCAATTTTTAGTAGTTTTTTTAGTAATATATTTCTCCTTTTGTACTAGTGAATCTCAACCGTCCACATCATTCAAATCAACTTTCAATCTTAGCCCTTCATTCAAATCACTCATTTTCTATAAATCAACCCTCTCCCAAGCCATTTGGGGGATCTATTCTACAAGTAGCCTCATGTTGTTGAATTTCCTCTAGAATCATCCATCATTCCTCTTTAATTTCATTGTTATGCTACTAAAATAGTGAGCAATCAACATTCATCCTTCGATATCTTGTATTTCTATGCAAGATTGAGAAGAGCAATGGAGGCGAACCAAGTTTGATATAGGAATCTAGATTAGTTTATTGCTATTTGCATTTGATTTCTATGTTCATTTTTTACTCCATTGTGATGTTAGGGTTTAATGATTGCATGTTTTCTAATTCATAGCTCTTGATTTTTACCCTAACACATTATCATCTCCACTAAAGATGATGTTATCAACATATACAACAACTATCAAAATCTTGTCTTCCTCTACCTTAATGTAAAAATTACTATTTTTAGTACCTTTCTTGAAACCTTACTAAAGTAAGTACTTATCCAACCGAGCATACCATGCTCTAGGAGCTTGCTTGAGTCCATACAAAGCTTTCTTGACTCTGCACACCATGTCCGAATCTTTTGATAGCTGGAAGCCATCTGATTGCTTAATGTAGACCTCTTCCTCTAAATCACCATTCAATAAGGCTAACTTAACATCCATTTGATAGACCTTGAAGTTCTTGTGATCAACAAAGGCAAGAAACATCTTGATTGCCTCCATCCTGACTACAGGAGCAAAAGTCTCCTCAAAATCAATACCTTCAATTTGTGAATAACCCTTACACACCAATCTTGCTTTGTTCCTTACAACTTCACCATCTTCATTCAACTTGTTCTCAAACACCCACTTTGTTCCTATAACATTCTTATCAGCTGGTCTAGGAACCAGTTCCCATGTCTGATTCTTTTCTATCTGGTTCAATTCTTCTTCCATTGCCTTCAACCATCCATCATATTTTCTAACATCAACAAAGGTTTTGGGCTCAACCTTTGATAGTAAGCACAAATTCACTTGCTCACTTGATTTTGCAAGCCTTCTCCTAGTCTACACACCTTCAGTCTTATCCCCAATGATCTGATCTACTGAATGGTTCCTCTGAACATACTTTGCTAGAGTCTTAGGGGTCTTTTTCAATTCTTTTTCCTTCTCTTCTTTCTCCTCCTCTTCTTCTTCAATGCAAGGAGATATATCAGATCTGCAAACCTTTTGTTCTTGTGAGATTTGACACAAATCTTCATCTACCTTAACATTTGTGCTTTCAATCATCTTTCCCAATCTCTTGTTGTAGCATCTAAAGGCCTTGCTTCTGGTTGAATAACCAAGAAAGATCCCTTCATCACACCTTGAATCAAACTTTCCAAGGTCTTCTTCATCTCTCCTAATGTAGCATTTTCTGCCAAAGATCTTGAAGTATCTGACAGTGGGAGGTCTTCCATACCATAGCTCATAAGGGGTATTAGTTCTATTAACCATCAGTTGTACTTTGTTAAGTAGGTAGACAATAGTGTGAACTACTTCCTTCCAATACATATCAGGCAAATCTACATTTTTCAACATTGCCCTAGCCATCTCTTGCAAAGTCTTAAATTCTTCCTCTCCACTACCCCATTCTACTAAGGGCCCTAGGAGTAGACACATGTCTCCTAATACCATGATCTTCACAAAAAAATTCAAATTCATTTGAAGTAAACTCACCTCCTCTATGAGATCTTAAGCATTTGATCTTAGGATTCATTTCATTCTCAACTATTGCTTTGAAAATCTTAAACTTATCAAAGGCTTCTTATTTTTCTCTTAAAAAAGTAACCCAAGTCATTCCAGAGTAATCATCAATAAGCAACATGAAGTACCTTTCACCTTGTTGACTCTTTGTTCTTGTAGGTCCACATAGGTCAGTGTGAATCAGCTCCAGTGGCATTGTAGAAGAATACTCCTTGCTCTTGAAATTTGTCTTGGTTTGCTTTCCCATTTGACATTCCTTGCATAAAGTGTTTGCAAGCTTGGTTATCTTAGGCATATCTCTCACCGCATGAGTAGAGTTGATCTTCACCATATTATCAAAGTTGATGTGTCCCATCCGTTTGTGCCACAACCAACACTCACCGGATTGAGCCAATAAATAAGTTCTTCCATTTACCTCCTTTATATGATAGATATCTCCATATGCCTTAGCACCTTCTATAACTAATCTTCCAGACCCTGCCTTCCTGATCTCACAACCTTTGGTATGAAATGTAACATTGTATCCTTTACTGCACATCTGACTAACACTAAGGAGATTGTGTTTCATCCCTTTGACATAAAGGACATCCTCAGTCTTGTTCTTTCCATCAATAGTTATAGCACCCTTTCCACAAGTTTGTGCTGACTCATCACCACCAAACTTGATAGCTCCACCATTCCACTTCTTAAGGCTGATGAACTTCCCTTTGTCACCAATCATGTGGTTAGAGCAACCACTATCAATAACCCAAGCATTTGCTTCTTCTCTTGCATGAAAAGCAATCTATACAACCATCGACTATTCATTATTTTTGTCAGGCTGCAAGGTACTAGACTTCTTACATTTTCCAATATCACCCTTTTTCACCAACTTTCAAGGCCATGAAAAGAGTTTCATCATTTGAATCATCATGATCCTCATCTTCTGAAGAACAATTGTTCTCCATGGAATAAAGACTTCTTTTGAACTTCTCTCTTTTTTTGCTACCCCCTGATTCTTTAAAAGGACATTTAGAGGCAAAATGACCAATCCTCCCACAATTGAAGCACTTGAAAGGTAACTTACCTCTATATTTTTCGGTTCCCTTCTTCAATCTTCTCATGAAATTTGCCTCTACCTCATCAAGGTCATCATCTTGATCAGCTAATTCATCTTCTGTCTTCTTACTGACTTTGAATGTTGCTTCCTTCTTTGGAGTATCTTTGTCAAACTCTCTCATTTCAAAGGTTGTGAGAGCACAAAACAATTGATCTATTGAATAGGTATCCAAGTCCTTAGATTCCTCAATAGTAGATACCTTATGATTGTAAGATTTAGGGAGAGATCTTAGAACCTTCATAATCTCATCTTCTTTTACTTCTCCCCCAAGACCTTTGATGCCATTAACTACTTCATCCACCTGAAGCATATAACTAGAAATGTCTTCATCCTCTATCATCCTCAGGGTCTCAAATTTGCTCTTCAAGATTTGCATCTTGGCTTCCTTTACTCTATTATCTCCTTCATAAATGCTGCTAAGTTTTTCCCACACATCCTTAGAAAAACTACAATTCATTATCTTCAGAAGTTTTGAATCATCTAGCCCACTCATGATAGCATTTTTTACCTTGGCATTGTTATCATACAACTTAATCTCAACTTGATCTATAGGAGCATCAGAAGGAGAAGTGTAACCATCCTTGACAGATTTCTAAACACCAAACCCTAGAGAGGATAGATAGCCTTCCATCCTTAGCTTCCAAAAGGTGTAATTTGTTCCATCAAACTTAGGTGCCTTGTAAGATCCATAATGAGCCATCCTGGACCTTCCTCAAGTGGTCAAGCTCCTTTTCAGGAACTTGGATCTAATACCAATTGTTGAACACACTCAGCTATTAAGAGGGGAGGTGAATCAGTATCTTCAAAATGTAAACTTTCAGCATGTAATGCAAATCCAGTCTTCTAACAAGATCAGTAATCCTTAAATATATCAGGAACAATGAAAGATAAAGTAATGAACACACATGCACAAGATGATACTGTCCAAATCCAGCCTCACAAAAGAATCATAGTTACAACTTTGTTTTAGGGCTACAACCCAACAAAGCTACTAGGAGATATTGTCCAAATCCAGCCTCACAAAAGAATCACAGTTACAATTTTGTTTTAGGGCTATAACCCAAGGAAGCTACTACTCCCTGTAGAAAGGTTTTAGGGTCACTCCTAAGGAAGCTACAACTCCCTACAAACATTTTTTATGGCTTCAACCTAGGGAAGCAACTACTCCTTGAATTGAGAACAAACTCAGAAAAGATTATAGCATGATAGTCCTTCTAGTGTTTGAATCTAACAATAAAGCTCACTCCTTTTGATGATTGCAATTCTACATTTTCACTCCTCTTTTGATGATTGCTCTTCTTATTTGACAACTTCTGCAACTTCTTCAAATGTCTTCTAGATGCATCTTTTTGACTAACTACTTTCATCCTTCAAGAATTTTTGCCTTTGGCTCACTACCTCCAGCAATCAATTAGGCACACTCTTCACTTCTCTTCTGTCTCAAAAATATCTTCAAGATGAATTCGAACATGATCTATTACTCCTACTCTTTCTCTTTCAGTCGCACATCATAATGCATTACACATCCACATTTTGCTTCTTACACTCTCACTCGCAATCACACCTCACCTAGATCAACTAGGTTTACAATATATACATGATATTACATTGATTACCCTACATGTCAGCTAGAGACAACAAGAATATTACAATTACAAGTCAGCCAAAGATCAAACAACATGAAACGTGTAGAGGGCAAGCCTTAAAATGATCTACACGCAACACTAGGAAGACAAACACACCTTGTGGATTCCAACACATGCTTAACTTGGTCCTAAACATCCTTCATAGCATTAGCCTTCAAAGAATAATATCTGCATGCTTCACACATCTGAAATAGGTCAGCCTTAAGCAAGAAAATATGAATCCTGTAGCAAGTCGGCCATTACAACTTAGCGGTACTCATGGAAGATTAAAAATTACTCTCACTTCTCCTAGATGAGTCTACATGACCCATACAACATCTCCAAACACTCCTTGAACTCTGCACATCAAAGACTTTGTGGCGCACACCTTTAACATACCTCAGGCGGCCAAGCAAAAGCATAACCCAACAACACCTTCATTCCAAACCACAACTTGTTCCAGAGAAATTGGAAAACATCTTGCAAAACAACATGAGACATCACAAGATCCTCAAGATCATTCTCCACTAGACAATTCACCTTTTCATATAGCAACAAGTTGGCGCAAGCCAACAGACACTAAAAGTAGCCACTAGACAATACAATCCTGCACTCTATCACTTACAACTTTCTCTATGGAAGGACAAATGATATGAAACTTTGAATGTAGTACCTTCACAACCCACTGAACTTAACTTTTGAACCGCATGACCGTATCTTCAAAGATGAACCTGAATGTAGAGCATTCTCCCAATCAATCTTCAAGGCAACTCCTGTAGTAGAGACCTTCACCAACATATGGAGACCAAAGCCTCCTTGTAGCAACACATACCTCCTCAGGAATAATAGGAGAGAGCATACGACATGCTATAGACCATCAGCAACGTCACCTCAACATTAGCATTACTTCTAATCCTCATCTTAATGCTTTTAATTCTCATCTTAATGCTTCTAATTCCCATCTTAATATATCATCATGATATCATCTCTGTTGACAACAAACATACTCAATACAAGTTTAATTGACATTAAACAAGGCATGACATCCAACCATGAACATTAGCAACATCATTGTTAGCACTATATCATCAACATAAGCATCAATGATAGCCCAAACTGAGTGTTGACATCAATAACAACCACATCAGTGACAACCTTCGGTAACATATGTGTAACAAGGTCTTGGATTGTATTGACAAAAGTATCCCTAAGGAAATAGGTGGAGATATTGTTTTGGGGGAGATCCCAATAACTATTGGAATAACCCCATTATGTCGATGGGGAATATACCCTTTGTTGAAAAAATAATTTCACTTTCTTCCTCGAGCATGAGTGAGAGGGGGGAAGTCCATATGACCTTAGACCAAGAAAAGAAAAATTCGTCATGGACTTTTCTCCGTCGAAAGGTCTAGGCTTTGACTTGGATACATGTCACTCTCCACTATTTGTTGGTAGACCGTCAGCTCTCAAAAGGGCACAGGTAAAAGCAATTTGAGAGGTGAAACAAGGAAAACAATCTTTACTTTTTGGGGTACTGAGAGCCAAGCATACCCCTTCGACTGTGTCCTGATGAAAATCCTTTCACTAAGTATCAGAGGCTTAGGGTGACGAGCAAAAAAATTAGCCCTCAAACAACTATTGATGATTCACAATCCTGACGTGGTTTTGATATAAGAAACTATGGGTGGTTGTGTTGCTTTATGTGATAGTTTGTGTAAATTGCTAAGTGGGTAGACATTTTTTGGGTCTAGACCTGCAAGGTGCCTCGGGGAGTTATTATAGGCTAGAAGGAGGATCTAATCCTATTAAACTCTTTTGGAATAATGTCTGGATTAATGGTGGAAGTTTTCATTAGGAATTTGGATAAGGTCTTCAAAGTACTATTTCATCCTGGCCCGAACCCTTAGCAGATATTTTTATTCAATCTTTGGAATGTGTAGGGTTGGTTGACTTGGCCCCTATGGACATAAAACCAACCTAGGTTAATAATAGAGAAGGGAATGCACCTATTTCTAAGAGGCTTGAAAGATTTATTATTCACAATCATATCTTGAATGAGGTAGGTAGATGTAGGACTTGGGTCGACAAAACTCATTGTTCAGACCATTTCCCAATATTGCTAGAGATTAAAGAATCAAGATAAACCCAGTGCTCCATTTAAGTTCAATCCGGCTTGGATATTGGATGAAGAGTTTCAATCTTTGGTTCAAACAAACTAGAAATCATTTGATCCCCGGTTGGGGGTCTCAGCCAGTAGACAATTCATGACTTCTTTAAAAAGTATTAAGCAAAAGGTGATGGAATGGACTAGAATCAGGCACATGTTGCAAAACCATAAATTAAAATATGTTCAAGATAGGCTAGCAGTGTAGGAATAAGTGAATCAACCTGGTCAAATAATGGTACTAAATCCTGCAAGAGAATGTTTGAAAAGATAAAACACATAAGAATGCAATGAAATTTGAAAAGGAGGGATGATCAAATAAGAGCTATGGTAGTGCCAATGAATAGGTAATGGTGACCAAACTACAAATGCAAGTATGAAATTCAATTGCAGGGTCAAATCTAGTGAATAGAGGCCAAATGGAGGTCAAATTCTATCAAGGAGCAGTGTGTAGAGAGAGAGAGAGAGCTTCTTTGTCAGAGAAGTGCACCCCTTTCAAGCTGTGGTGCCCCTTCCTACAAGTTGAGGCACCTTCTATGGAGAGTGAGGCCCTAATGAATAATCCCTCATGTGAGTTATAAGGCTCAACCTTTGCTAGATAGGCTACAAACTTCTTAATAGGTTGACGACCTTTGAAAAAAAGGTTGTTGACCTTTTAATAGGTTGTAGCATTTATAAACTAAGCCTTGGAAGGCTTTAAAAAACATGCCACCTACAAATTAACAGGTCATAGGCCTTTTGAGGGTCCTTGAACACTTGCCCTTCCAAATCTACTTTCACACAAAATTTCAAATTGATGCTTGGGAGCTATCCACACACATGATGCAAATGCCTCTTTTGAGTTGCCCTTTCCCAGCCTGATCTCCATAGGGATTAAATTTGGCCTACACACAAAAAAATTGCAATTGACCCAAAAATCATGGTAGAGGCTGAATAGGCCACTTGATCTACCAAAATGTGACTAAATCAACCAAAAAAATTGACAAAACCGATAAAAAATTGCAAGGGTCAAAGAGACCTTAACAAAAAGAAATTCATTTTTTTTACAATTTTGATTGTGAGATTCGTTTTCACTCTAGGATGTACTGATTTTTGCCTCACCTCCAGATCCCCTCAGAATGGAGAGCATGTCTGCAACATGGCTCTGATACCATGTTGGAATAGCCAAGGATTCTCTACAACACTTGATCTATTCACTCTCACAATAAAGAAATTGATAGAGATAAGAAATCAATGTTATTGATGATCCTAATTTGAGCATAAACATATATTAATCTCACTTGATAATTTAAATAAGAATACCTTATTATATAGGCATGGATGAGGCAATCCACCTCACATGTGGATTGACAAGTGCCCCATGATGTGGCACATGCACATAGACAAGTGTCCTATAGGTGTCAACCTTTGGATCATTTGGAATGTGCAAACCAACAACCTTTTGAACAAGTCATTAGCCTTGGTGACAAGTGTTGAATGACTATAAAAGTGACTTTTGAGGTGAGATGGAAAGTCTTCCAACCTCAAAATGTATGCACATGAGGTTAACCAAACAACCATGTAACCTCTAAGGTCTAAAAGGTTGCACATTCAGTTAGATAAGATGTTGTCTAACCTCATCAACCTAAGTACATTTAAGCTATAGTGAATTGATAAATTATTCACTCTAATACCCCCCCTTAAGTGATACTTAGGGAGATCACAAAAATGCAAGAGATACATAAATATGGGTCTCAGCTATGAGGCCATGTTAGGTGCCCATGTACAAAGTTTCTCATAAAGTGGAGTAAAGGAGAAAACCTTGTGGGAACAAAACTCCTCTCCAAAAGGAGAAACAAAATGCATGAAAAGAAAACAAGTGAAGGAGGACATATATCATGAGGTTATGGGACCACACCGCTTCTGCTGCACCACTACGTCTGCAACATACATCTCATCTACATGATTTTATAAGTGTGATCAAATCTATCTCCAAGAACTTCTATTCATATTGGGACCTTGAAAACACCCAATGAGGTATGTATAGCTCTTAGGTCAATGGACAAAGAAGTCATGAGCTCATAAGTATAAGTCCAAGAGATTCTAATACTATAGATGATTATGTCACATAATTTAACTCATTAAGGTTGTAACTAAAAGAAGGTGGGATGGAGTCATATAAACCACAAATATGTGGGATAAAAAATATTGAATTATGGAGGGTTCATAGAGTTGTGTTGAGAGCATTTCCAAGTTGAGCCAAGAGCACTTCCATAGAGATATGTTGAGAGCATTTCTGAGTTGAGCCAAGAGCACTTCCACAAAGATATGTCAAGAGCACTTCCACTACTCCTTCAACATCCTTCAATATTTTTTTCTCATTGCATCAAGATGTGCCAAAAACACTTCCACATTACCATCACCTAATGCTACATGTGAATTCAGAGTTAATTTTTAGAGAACTTCTAGAGATTCATCACAATAGGAGATTGATATTAGTTCCTTTACTTCTATAGATTTTAGAGTTGCTTCACATAAGACTTCCAGAGAATCTTCAAAGCAGGACTTCACATTGGATTTGAATTGTAACAATATGGCATGCAATTGACATTTCACACATAGATTTTGCAAGTATTTCGGGACTATCACTTTCAGTTGTATTGTGTCAAGTGCACTTCCATTGAGTCATGTCCAGAACACTTTCTTATTTTCTCTCTTGGAGGAAAGTTTTTTCCCACAAGGTTTTCTTTCTTTCTTCAAATTCTGAGAGATGCATTTGTACATAGGTACCTAACATGGCCTAGTTGTTGGGACCCATCATTTTTTCACTACTCCCTAAGTTATACTTAAGGGGGGGTGTTAGTGTGAAAAGTGATATTATCTATCTAGTTACTTTTAGCATATCTAGGAGATTTCTATTCGCACTAGCTTAAGTCCAACTTTGGGCTTCTTACCCTTTTTTCTCACCTCATGTGGTGAATACATGTGTTCTCACCTTGTGAGACACCTACTTCATGCAAACTTGTCACTTTCTCAAACATGTGTCACTTGAACAAGAAAAGTGTTTTGGAGGGTTACTCAGTCATTGTGTATGACCTTCTCACCTTCTCATGCTTGCCTGTTTAAGCAAGACTTTTATATACATTTCATTCATCTTTTGGCAATATCAATAGGTTTATTGTGTGCAAATAGCTTGTGGTTGGATTATTGCTGACTGATCCTTGCTAATCATAACATGCAGATTTGGTAAATAGAGTGGATGGATTCTTGTTGAATTATGAAGAGCTTAGAGCTATTAAGGATCTAAAATTTACAAAAAACAAATTACTATTAGAAGAAGAGATGGATTGGCACATGAAGAGTAGAGCTATCTAGATAGTAGAGGGAGACCAAAATACCAAAAAAAATCACAATTTTATTGTACACAGGAAACACAAAAACTTGATTTGGGAATTGTGGGATGAAGAGGGAAGGCAAGTTCAAAAATTTAGTGAGCTGGCAGATCTGGGAGTGAGACATTTTGGTAAACTTTTTACTGAATTTGAAAAATGTAACCTAACTCAGATACTCTCAGTGATTACAAAATTCCCAAGACTCATTGAAGAGGAGGATGACCTCGGAATTCTTTCAAGAGATATCCTTGGAAGATTTTACTGTTTACTATGAAAACTTTTCGAAAGGACAAAAGTCCAGGGCTTGATGGCTAGAGGGTAGTTTTTTCTAGCTTTCTTTGACATGCTAGGGTAGGACCTACTCTGACTAGCTGAATAGATTAGATTGGAAGGGAAAGTGCTTGGAAATATAAACTCAGCTTTTATTGCACTCATTCCAAAAATAGATAGCCTTGATTCCTTTGATGAATTTTGTTTGATTTCTCTTTACAATATGATTTATAAAATTGTCTCAAATGTCATTGCTCTGAGACTCAACCAATTCTCTCCAAGGTAATTTTTGATGAACAATTTGAATGTATGCATGATAGACACATTCATAAGGCGGTGGGTATTGCATAAGAAGCATTGTACAACATAAAATCCAAGAATTGATCAACCTTTGTTATAAAAGTTGATCTATCAAAGGCCTATGATAGGGTCTCATGGACATACTTACAACTTTTGCCTTTGCATATAGGATTCTCTTACAAAGTGGTAAAATGGATCATGGCTTGCATTACTAGTGCACAATTTGTTGTGTAAATAAATGGTTCAACATCAAACTTCTTCAATTCTTCAAGAGGCCTTAGGTAGGCATGCCCCCTGTCTCCATATCTATTTTTACTGGTGGTAGAGGGATTGAGTAGGATAATGAAGGAAGCAATTGGAAGTGGTCATTTGAGAGGTGTGATTGTGGGAAGGTCCATGGCCATTTCTCATCTGTTATTTGTTAATGATGTACTAATTTTTTTTTATCTTTGAGAGGAACAAGATTCAAGATGAACCCTGAATTCCCTTGATCATTTTTGTTTGGAAACAAGCATGAAAATAAATTATTAGAAGCTGGTTGTCTTTGCATTGAATATAGAGAGGACTTTTCCATAGGCTAGCGATGTTCTACCTATTTGGCTTGAATAATGTCAATGATGGTCTAAATTATCTAGGGTTTACTTTGAAACCAAACTGTTGTAAAATTTGACCAGGAAATAAACAATAAATAAATAACAATTCAATAAATGCTATAAAAAGTATTTTTTTAAAATCACTCAAATAATCTCACATCAGTACATGTATAATAATAATTACTATTTCAAGTTCACACCTCTTGATACCATACATAGATTCTACACAGGAGAAATGAGGGAGAGAGGGAGCATCATCGAGGTGATATCCACCTGCCATGAAGCATTGAGCTGCCCCATGCTACCCCACTGGAGGATCCCAACCCATCACAAAGGATCTAACAATATGTAGCGACATGCAAGAAGGAATCTAGTGCACTATTGGAAACACTACCAATCTAGTGAAACATTGGCAATCTAATGTCTACAGCTTAAGAATGTTCTATCATATCATCATGATATCCCGACATTCAATAGGATGAATAATATATTCAGAGGATGAAGTCCATAAGTCCTTTAAAATTAATGTAATAGTATATTCAAGGTAATATTATTTATCATATAGTCCACCAAGGATATTAATCCTCTTCACAAGCATAATTTCCAAAATCTTCACAATACTAGGATACAATGGACAAAAGGCATTCTACCTCATCACAACATAGTTGAGACTAAATTGTCACCTAGTTTACACATAGAAGATCACAATAAAAGTGGAAGAAAACCAACACACAATACCATCTTCCACCTCCATGAACAATTTCTATTGAGGTGGTAACGTTCTCGTCATTTTCAATTAAGACCAACAGGATCAAATGCCTCGAGCACTAGACAAATAGCCAACAATTGGTCATATTTGACATTACACAGTCTCTTGGTTATAGTTTCTATAATATTCTTTTCCAAAGATAACAATTTACTAAACATTCCACTAAAAATGCAATTTCTTGTCTTAATCATAAAGGCACAAAAGTTTTGGACTAATCCACTTAATTTTTGTGTCGATCTAGAACGAAGAACTTACTACCTTGTCAATCAAGGTTGGAATTAAAATTCACCTAACATTCAAATATGATCTCATAGAATTTTATAAAACTTATCTGGAAGTAACTAGCCCATATTAACATCCTTATATTTCTAATTACATAGCCTGTTTTCTCCTAGGTGTCAATGATAACATATTATTACACCTTATGATATAAGGAAAAACTTAAAATTGAATAATGACATCATATAAACTCACAAGATTGCATTCTCAACCATGGCTAGAGATTTCAACTAATTCCAACAACTCAATTTAAAAACCTATAATGTCATATTACCTTTCCGTTGTAAAACAAGCCATGTTTTTGTTAAAACAAACTCCTATGTAGGCTTAGTATGACATCACACAAAACTAAGTGAACATAAGTCTATAATAAAAGTATGGACTATAACGTAATTTCCTTCTAATAGTTCAAGATTTATACAAAAAAATCTTTAAGTAATAATACCTTCTTACAAAATAAACATGGAATTCAAATATTTAGTAGAAGCTTTTAGCAACATTGACATGTGTATAACCTTAAATATTATATACCATAAATCATTTTATATTACATAATTTATAATGAAAAGTAGGAAATAAATCCCATTGAATGGAGTAGAGTATAAAGGCTCTTAACTTCATAATTATAATAATTATATTTGGACCACAAAGTTTCTTTTAAAAAAACTAATTATCAAAACTATAAGATCTTAGTCTCATTAGATCCTTGTCCTAAAATTTCAGCATGAAACTCTAATACAACACTAGACATAGATAGACACAAATGCCAAAAGCAAAGGCACTCCTCATACCTCTCTGATAAATTTGCTACTGGAAAATAGAATTTTAACAAACATTTCACACAAAAAGAAATGGAGTCACATAAATTAAGGATGTATATGTCTCTTTGAGAAAATCTAAATAAAAGGTAGAGAATATATCCTTAGAAGGATAATATGGTTAGATACGTTTAATAATAACAAAACAATTGATGCATAATGCTATCATTACATTAAAGAGAAGAAAGTTTTTGGTTGAAGTGTATGCAAAATGTGGATGCCTAGACCAGGCATGTAAACCATTTGACAAGATGCCTCAAAGAGGCTTCATCTCATTAATGCAACGATTGTAGGATATGCAAAAAATGGATTTGTGAAAAGCTTTAGAAATTTTCAAGCAAAAACAATTGGCAAGCCACGTCCTACAATTTTAGTCGCTTTCCCCTACATGAAAAAATATGGAAGCAAGCATGGCACATTTCAAGAGTTCCCCAATGCCCCCTCTATTCAAAATTATCTGCTCGGCATGTATGCAGAATGAGGAAGCAAACAAGGCATGTGTAACTTATTGGAAAGGAGCCTCAAAGAGGTGTCATCTCAACCAAAGCCATGATTTTTGGGGTAAGCCCAAAAGAGTTTAGTGTTAAAGAAAAAGAGTTGATCTTTTCTTTCTATTGCCTCACAAAAGAACTTGTTGATTCTAATATGGATCTAGAAGATGTGGACTTAGAGATGGTCATGCATGGAGATATGGCATAAAGTTATCTTTTAACAAAAGAAACAAAATTATAATAATATATTCACCAATTTGGCAATTCAAACCAAGAATGCCTATTTCATAGTAGGTGATAAGTACCTCACCTTCCCTTGAGGTTAAAAAATAAGCTAAATTTCTTAATAACTATTGAGTTGTAGAAGTTGATCTATCAAAAAATTAACACAATCACTGCCAAAACAAAATTTACACTCACACTAAGAAAATATTACAACTACACCATAATATAATAATCAAAAACTATTTGACTATAGGTTAGTATAACCTATACAAAAGTAAACAAACCCACAAGGTACATGCAACTGTGACTCTTATGTCAGTTGCATATGATGTGGTAACTCAACCTAATTCATTGAGTCCAGAGAAATATTTAGAAAAGAATCAATGTGGGAATCACAATACCGAGTAACTCTATATAGACATGTTTGGGTCAAAGCAAACCCTATCAAAATGAGATGCAGAGTTTGTCTCATACACATATGCACAAGAAACAAAACATGCATAAACAATATGCATATATATATATATTCATAATGCAACCTGAATGAGTGCGCCTAGGAAAGTGAGACAAATTCCTTCATGAATCGATGCTTTTTAGGGCTACAACCTTCTTCCCCAATGATACTCTCTCTCCAACCTCTGAGAGTGTCAAAAATTCATGTCACTTCTATGGAATAGAACACATAATTATGCATCATCAAATTGACATCAGTAATAATTTCATAAATGATTAAACAATACTACAACCATTTTAATTAATTTCAAAGATAATTGTCAAGTCAATTATCAATATTAAATGGACTAAACAAATAATGTGTGACAACTACTATATAAAACAGGATTAACACTGGTTATTGGGGAATGTTGAATCAAAAATTAACTTCTAGTGCAATAGGTGGTTATCCCGTGGAGGTTGATTAGTCCTTATCAAGACTGCGTCAGAAGTAATTCTAGTATTTTGGCATTTACTTGCATACATTCCTAAATGAATCATGGATAGAATTAGAAAGCTCTATTTCAATTACCTATGGAGGGGAAGTGTTGAGTATAAAGGTCTCCATTTAGTTAGCTAGAAAAAAATCACTCTGCCAAAAGAAGTGGGTGGTTGGGGTCTTAAGAACAATATCCTATTTGGAAAAGTATTAGCTGGCAAGTCTCTGTGGCATTGTTTCAATTCTTTAGGTCTTTGGAGCAGGCTATTAGTGGATAAATATGTTGGCAATGATTCGATGGTGGATTGGATTCATTCATGGAACAAAAACATCTCCAATGTTTCTAATAATTGGAAAACTCTGACACTTTCCTTCCCGATTCTAGGGAAGTATTTGGCCTGGAGAGTTGGGTCTAGGGGTGGAAGTGAGGATTAGGGTTGATGGGATTATGGGTTGCAATGATAGAGTTTTTCTTCCAAAAGGTTTAGTTCACATTTTACAACAAATTGGTAAGGTGATTTTGGCCAAGATTGATGAACCGACATCCAACTCTTTGTGGAAACAAGGATGGCTCATAGCTCATCAGTTGGGAATTCCAAGGGTATGGAAGGATCATTGCAAAAACTTATTGGATGAACTTGATCGTGCTCACATTAGACTAGTGGAAAAAGAGGATGAACTTGTATGTGAACAGTTTTTGGTCAGCATTCATAGGGGGGCTAATCCTCTGGTTTTTTATGGCTATGCCTTTTTCCTTATATATATATATATATATATATATATATATATATATATATATATATATATATATATATATATATATATATATATATATATATCATGATACACTTCTTAAATATGATAAGTCTTTTAACCTTTGAAGGGCAACTTTGAATGGATAACCATCACAAAAAAATTGCTTGAAAAGTAGCGTCAATTGTCAATGCATGCAATCTTTTGTTTGGTATTCAAGAGAAGAAATTTCTCCATTTTGACCATGTCTTTCCTCAAAATATCTTGTGGCGTCAAGTCATGAGAATCTATCTTTCCATCTCTTACAATTTGTCCTTCCATGCCTAGTCTCTTTCTAAAATTATTAAGTTGTGTTAAAATTGTTGTGCTTGACCAACAAGACTATTTATATGTTATTCAAAATTGAAACTCGAAATTTTGTTAAAACATAATCAACAATTTCTCAAAAATCATCTATATAGTCTTTAGTAGGGACTGGAGTTGTATTGCATTTCTTTAGAAATTGATGCAGGGGCATCCGGGTCCACGAGCAATCCTGATCACCCAAAATACTTTGTTTGTTTTTCTGTGTGTTTTCCTTTGTTTTTGCTTACAGGAGTAGATGTTCAAAAATCGGATACATCTAGTTGGAATCATGCTCAAGTAGGGAGTGCATCTTGTTATGAAGCCACATGGGTACCTATAGTTCAAATTTGGTGAAGATCTGATGAACTTTGGCTAAGTTATACTCATCACTCCAACAGGACATTCGTAACCAGACATTTTTTAACGAGACATTCGGTTGTATTTCATATCCAGATCCAGTTGCACTTCTTTATATTTCAATTAGACATCTGGTTCTAGATCTTATTGCCTTGTCGCATCTAGATCTTGTTGTCTTATCATGTTTGGGTCTAATTGCATCACCTTTTATATTTCAATTAGACATTTCCTAACAGGATATCCTATTGAGTTTCAATATTCGGATCCAGTTGCCTTATTCATGTTGGCAAGAGACACTGTGTGGCTTCATGAGTGTTGTCATTGATGGCAACAAAGTCTATCCCACACATCCGCAGTACATAGTATGCCTATACCAGAAGTCAGATTGAAGATTGTTTTGGTCTAGTGAACAAGAACAGAGTATGCAACAAGGTACGACAATCAGGTCCGGATCTCTCAGATGGTGTAACTTAGAAAGTCACAGACTTGGATAAGTCAAGAGGAGTATCATGACTACTATATTCCAAAGATTTAGCCTCTGGTGATAAAGCATGAAAAAGATATGAGCATTTGAGTGTTGGGTTCCAGATAGGCAGAGCATACAGAGAAAGAACTGACCGGCAGAGCATCAAACTTCAATCTGAATGAGTAAAAGGTGTTGATCAAGCTATTTGGGGGATTATACATTGTTGGACGACATGATTAATGACTTCTATGTCTATGTTTTTGATATGCATCACAAATCAAGCATGGATTCAGTCGACAGATTAGTAACTTGTAAATATCTTAAGTATTCTTGTTGCCGACTAGAAAGTTGATGAAATCTTTGATGCAGATATATATACTAGATCAATTCCAGTATGTAGGTGTGTGGAATATACAAGTGATGAAATAAAGTGCAAAGAAAAGTAGGGACAAGTGTGAAAGCAGCAAATCAAGTCCAGTATGTGACAGACCAACAGTATCAAAACAGAGGAAGAATGAAGTGCATCAAGTCAGTGTATTGTGCCTAACTGGAACTGAACTCTTGCATTTGTAGATGCCTCTCATCAGTTCAAACACCTGATTACCTTCAATAAGTTCTGTAGACAGTGAGTCTCTTGTAGGCAGTGTGCCTCTTGTGAGCAGTGTGCTCGGGTAGTGAGCCCTAATTGGCAAGTGTCATTTTGTACTCTTTTATTCTTTTAATAGAGAATACTATCTTGGGTTAGTCACCTCATGGTTTTCCCTTAACAGGGCTTTCCACGTAAAAATCCTTGTGTTATGTGTGTTGATTTTATTTCTATTCTTATGATCACATATGCTTATATGTTTTGATGCTGCACTAATTGTTAAAGAAGAAAAAAAAGTTAAAGAAATTTGAGATAACTGATTCACCCCCCCTCTCAGTTATCTGTCTTATTTTCCAACAATTGGTATTAGAGCTAAGTTCCTCTAAACAGAGCCTAACAGCTTGAGGAAGATCTGGGAATCTCAATGGATATATATGGTATGAAGGAACAACTTCAGTCTGCCCTAGATGATCTTGAACAATCTCACTCTGAAGTCAATAACTTGAGAGAAAGACTTAAACAAGTTGATGATTTCATAAATGAGCTAAAAGAAAAACTAATTATCTCTGTGAAAAAGAGAAAGGAACTACTTCAAAAATTATCAAATCAGAGTGAAGCCAATGATACTAATGAAGATTTGGATGAGAAAAATAAGCTATGTGAGAAGCTGTCAAAAGAAATCATTATGGTAAGGCATGAAATGGAATCAGGGGTTATGAGATTCACCCAAGAAATTGAAGAAAAAAGGAAAATTGAAGATAATCTAAAACAATCCCTCAAGGAGAAAACAGAAGACTGCCACAAAATGGACATAATAATCAGGCATCTTGAATCAGATCTTGAAGAAGTTAGAGACAATGAAGAACAACTTGAGAATCAAATAGACACTCTTAAACAAGATCTTCAAACAACAAATGAATACAAAGAGAAATTCAAGATAAGCTCAGCACAACTTGAAGTTCTTCTTCAAAGCCAAAAGAGGGTAGATGATAAGTGTGGCTTGGGATATGAGAAAGGTGAAGCTCTGGATCTGGTCAGAAGAACTTTGCATCAGGAAATCAAAGAAACAAGCCTAGAAGACCTCCGGTAAGGTAACCAAATGCTCAAAGATATCCATCATTCAATGGATACTGCTTCAATTGCAACAATTTCGATCATAAAGCAACTCAGTGCAGAAGGAGAATGAATCAAACTAATCCATCCTTCTTTGGACAATGTTTCAACTGCAAAAGGTATGGTCACAAATCTCATGAATGCAGAAATATGCAAATAAACAATTCATTCAATGGTAGATGATTTGCATGCAATAGAATGGGACATATGGCTAATCAATGCAAATCAAGAGGATATCAATCAAATATGCAAAGAAATGTTGTTTGCTACAATTGCAATAGATCCAGTCATATTGCCAAATTTTGCAGAAGTAAAATCAAGATAAAAAGGGTCCGGTGCATCATAATCAAAAACAAGATAAGGGTAAAGGTAAAATGAGTGCAGATGAAGTTCAAAAGGAGATGAGCAAGATTTAGGTGAAGAAGAGTACAAAAAATATTGGGGATGGATCCGCACCAGAATTCGGTACTGATATTCTTTCCAAAAACTAAAAGGGTGAGCTCTGGCTCAGGGGGAGTCACAGAGAAAAACAAATTCTCCCAGCCAGTCAATTAGTGCCTAAATTTGGCACATGGAATGCTACGGATTAAAGGGTTCTCAGAAAAACATCTACATAACCTTCAGTAAAAATATGAAATATCTGCATGGAGTTTTGCAAGAGTTTAACCGCTCATGTTAATCTGGTTCCAACAGCGCTCCGGTAAAGCAATATTTTCACAAACAGATCCGGTATGATTCAAAATTGAAATACTTTGATCTGCGAACCCATGGCATGATTGAATAAAAGAAGATACATTGTCAATCCTCACTGACAATGATTCTAAGTTTAGCATAGTGATTCGAGAAGATCTCTCTCAAAACAGGGCAACCGAATAACTTATGTTGTGCATTTATTACAAAAGTAAATTAGGGTTTGCGCAAGGATAAATGGGTTCATTCACTCATTATTTGCACATTTGCATTTGAGAAGAAGAAAAGAAGGGCTCTACAACAAAGTTTCTATAACTCACTCAAAGATCAACTGCAAAATCAAATTCAACTAGCGATTTGTTCTGGCTCCTATTTCAAACCCTAAAGCGTGAAAAGGTACTTCCATTCTAAAAATCTGATGCAGAGCCACCACGGGGAAGGCTTCAAATCCACGGGAAAATGCTCACAAATCGCATTCACAATCTGCATACAAAAACTGATTCATTATCACCGATTTGCTACAGTGTAATATAGACCGGTTTACCTCCACGGCCCGTCATAAAATGTATCAGGTTTTTGTATCTTTTCCAATGTACATTAAAATGTACATTCTTTCAACATACAAACTTTGACCTGCTATCTCGAGAGCCTTTACCTATCACTGTCGGTCGCCTCTTGCATCCGCAGACCAAAATCCCTCCAACCTACCTTCGGATCACCACTCCGATCGGTCACCCTTTGTATCAATACGACTTGTATGTTCCAATATGCCCTTGCGATACATGCAACCCAAAATATGCATTCACCAAATATTCCTCCAAAATATGGTTTCCAGGAAAGGTTGACCGCTGACCTTTTTGTATCGATCTGATGTACATTCACCATGTACATTCAAACATACAAATTGCCTCATACATTTGTGGGATACTCACAAACATGCAACTGTAGTATACACAGGGATTGCACCTGATATACATTTACGATATACACAAAGATTGTATATCAACACTTTGCAACATCCACAACATACAAACCCGATGTGCGAATGACAAATACACACAAACTGGTACTCAGATGCTATAGCGATATACGCATGAATTGTCTGCGACAAACAAAAGTGATAAACGCATGAAATGTATGTCTGATATGTTTTTCCCTTATATCTTCAAAACATACATTTTCAACATGTTTTAACACCCGATATGTCTTGCGATATACGCACAGACTGTATCTTCTGTATACAACTGCGATATACTCAACTTGTATATTCGATGGAACACTGCAGAATTTTACTGATTTGATCCGCTGAAACCCTTGTGATTTCACAAATCTATTTCTTCAGTAAACATGCAGTCCTCTGCACTTTGTCAACCTAGCATACGCCCATGCTAGGACTCTTCAAACCATGTTGTAAGCGATCCAGCCAACCTGAACATAGACAAATAGGAAACAAAACAAAACAAAACCTAAACTGATATATACAACCATTCCACCGATTCGAAGAATCTAACCAGTGGAATGGGCTACGGATCCATCTTGATCCCAAATAGAAAATTGATTGCACAGTGAATTACAAATGCTAGAAAATAACACAAAGCTGGATCTCTTTATTGCTTTCAAAAATGTATACAGATATCTGATTTCACAGCTCCACCATTCAACTTCACTATCACTGCTCTGTCTAACAACATCTATATCTAAAAATGACCCGATCTAGGGTATTTATCCACTTACTATGAGTAGTACTAACTTGGTTCCCAGCGGCTGGGAGACAATTCCATGTGGCTGGGCAACAACAACCAACTAATAAACTTTTAAACAAACTAACAACCTTGTCATGACAGATTGACAAGTGTCCAAGAGACTTGCACAGAAACCTAGATGCAAACTACAACAACATGTATTGGTCAAACAGACCTTATTACATTGAAAAATGGAAATGCATAAAATATAACATATTAAGACCTTAATCTTCTCCCTCCAATGTATAATTTGCTTGTTGAAGGGGTGCTCCTACACCAAAATCTCTCTTTGAATATCTTGCAAAATGGCTACTCCAATGGTTGTCAAGATCACTAATAGACTGCGTCCTAAATTTAAGAAACATCCCTATAAATCTCTAGAAGTTGATCCTTTAGGTGCATTTTCCAGCATTCTGCATGGGGTATTGCACGTAGAAGATGTTAGGGTCTATATCCATGCCAACATTGAGGAATTTGGAGACTCTAAGTTGATGGATATCTATCACAAACAGCTAATAGATGAGAGTTTTAAACTCAAACCTCAATACAAGGCCCTCTGGGATAAACACTTCGGACATTGCATACACTTTCCTTGTTTTGTAGAAGATGATTGGGTCCAGTATGTCCTAAGCAGGATGCATGATAATTTCATGTGATTAATGAGGCCCTTCAAGATAACAAAAGATGTCATCAAGGCAATAACTAGACTGCACTCATCTGGTGGGTTACCTGCACTTAAATCTGTCAAGAACCAGACAGTAACTGAAGCCACCAGATCTAAGTTTGACAAGAGAGTAATGACCATAGATGACATCACAGATCCGGATGTCAAATTTGCCTCAATGATAATTGGGTATAAGATCTATCATTCTAGCAGGGAGAATTCTGTGTCTAGGACAACAATCTATGCAACATATCAGATGTTGAGGGAAGATGCAGATTATGACCTATGCGAACTTCTCTTAAATCAACTGTTAGAAAACCTGTAGAAGATCAAGAAGGATAAGAAGAACTCCTTTAAGTATGGTTGTCTACTACTGTGTCTATTCTTCTATTACATGAATGAGCTACCCAGATCAAGTGGTTGGGTTTGGCAAAATGACAAACCGATTGCAATTCAGATTAGAGATTATATGTATGGACTTGGTGATGCTAAAGCTCAAAGCACAGCTCTCTAGGGTTACTTTAAGAACTTCCAAAGCATGATGAAAGCCAAAGAGAGAATACCTCAATCCATAGTTGAGAAATACAAGGACATAGTGTGCTTCATGGTAGACACTGATCAATGCCTAATGGAGGCAATTGAGCCCAGAACAGTGTGGATAATGCCTATGGGATACGAGGTCGATGAGAAAAACTTGGAGCTACATATTCAACACCTGTTGAGCCAGCCTAAGAACCTTGATGCAGAAAGGTTTGGAACCTTTCAAGAACTAAGTGTAAAAATACATGTTGAGCTAAGACAATCAGAGATAAAGAGGAAAGTTAGAAGGGAAGATGAGGAAATTGCCAAAAGATTTGGCATATCAAAAGAGGTAGTAGATGCAAATAGAGAGAAAATGGAGAAGGCTGAGAAAGAGAAACAAGAAGTAAAGAAAGGAGATGTTCTGGTACAAGCCTCCTCCTAGGCTAGATCTTCTAAGAGCTCTGTACGTACCACTCCTAAAATCTCAAGAGCCACCGAACTGGAAGTCAAGACATCTAGAAAAGGAGAGAAAAGGATGAAAAGAAAATCCACAAGGTCATACACAAGTCTCAAAGATGATGAAGAAACAGAATCTGATGAGGAAATTAAGAAAATGAAGAAGAAGAAAACATCCGAGGAATTCTCTGCTAGTACAAACAAAGAAGAAAAGGCAAAAAAAATTGTTGAAAAGCCCACTCTTTGATGACATAATCAAGGTAGTTACTGTGGATGGGAACCTGCAACCAGTAATAGAGTTCTATGATGAATACAGTGATACTGACAAGAGGATTTTGGAAGAAGCTACAGTCAGGTACTTGAACATCTACAATAAAGCATTCATTGAAATTATATCCTTAATTCCTAAGAGTCTAGAAAAAGTACTTGAACTAAGAAAAGAAAATGCAAAGGCAAAAGACTTAGAGATTCAGGACCAGATAGCAATTCAGCTCTATCCTTCTATTACTCGAAAGCAAATGGATATGATCTTTAAGGACTGTAAGGATGAATTCTAGAGTAGAGAAAGAATGAATAAGGTTATGCTTGGAGAAACTGACCAAGTAGCAAGGGAAAATAAAGACATCCTCTGGAATGCCTTCAAAAGATGCAATCTTCCTATTGTAGAGGAAATAGATGAAGAACCTTCTACCATGGATGTTTAAGGATTAAATGTAACCAATGAAGAATCTTCTGACAAAGATGTAGAAGGATCAAAAGAGATAGATGAAGAGAAGTCTAAGGACTTGGATTCCTTTGTTCCAGAAGAGGAAGTTCATGAAGCAATAAACACAGGTAACATCTCTCCTCTGGATCCCACTGCAGACATTCCAAATTCAAGAGTTGAAGGAGAAGGAAGAAAAGAGGAGAAAGTGAGTCAAGAAGAGGAGGTAAAGGGAAAAGAAGAAGAACGAGCAGAGAAGACCTATGATGACAATTTTGAGATCCCAAAAGAAAAGAATACTCAATCTCTGCCAAGAGACACTACAGAGGCAGTGAAGAATTTCTTGAACAAAGAAATGATGGGAGATAGATGAACATGAGCTATTTCAAGGGCCACTAAATTTTGACTCTCTCTCTCTCCGGTCCAAATAATGAAAATAACATCTTTTGCTCAAGCCAAAGCAAAAGAAAAACTCCTAAAATCTCACATGGAAGACTATGAGTTGTTGGAGATGGCATCTACGATGCTAGAGAAGATCATGCCATCATTCCAAAAGGATCCTTCAGCCTCACCATCTGGCAACCTGAAATCTTTGGTAAATTCTGTTACCACTCACTTTGAATCTCTAGAAAAATCAAAAGAAGCTAAGGTCCAGAAGGAGTTTTTGGGAAAAAGATTCACTGAAGTACAGGGACTCATTGCTAATGATAGGAGGACCCTAGACATTGGAATAAAGAGCCTTGAAAATGCTCTTAAAGATGGTGGGGACATGTACAATTTTTTCCTATCTTGGCCCAAAGTGACAGAGGATATTGAAAAGAAGGTGAAAGAACAAGAAGGTAAATTGTCAAGTTTATCTCAAAATTTTGATCCCCTCACTACATCTTTAATGAATCAAGAATGTCAGGCCATTGTCATCATAAATGAAATAAAGAGGCTAAACAAAGAAAATAAGGATATAATAAATAGAATGAGTGAACTCGAAGGGATAATTATCCCTAAGTTAGATGCAATGCATGAGGCCTTAACAGATGCTCAGACCACAACCCAGACTAGTGATCCGACAGATTTAAGAAGGGCAGAAGCTATGCATTTTTGTTGAGTGGTCACATCTCCATTTTGGATAGGATGAAGCAGAGCTGGGCCACAAAATTTGTATAGTTGAAGGCCACTTTTGCAGATATACTTAAGTATATGTAAGTATAACATATATATATACATATGCGGCTATGTATAGGCTAATTTTTTGCAAATTTTGGAATGCGGATTCCACCCTTTGCCATTGATGTCAAAGGGGGAGTGAGGAGTAGCGAAAAATGTGGAATCCAGCTTAGGGGGAGGTCCGGTAAAATAGTGCAAAAGACAGAGTATCAGTAAAGGGGGAGTTTACTGCGACACTTAGCCATTTTTCACTAAGTGTTGCCATCAATGCCAAAGGGGGAGATTGTTGGCAAGAGACACTGTGTGGCTTCATGAGTGTTGTCATTGATGGCAACAAAGTCTATCCCACACATTCGCAGTACATAGTATGCATATACTGGAAGTCAGATTGAAGATTGTTTTGGTCTGGTGAACAAGAATAGAGTATGCAACAAGGTCTGACAATCAGGTCCGGATCTCTCAAATGGTGTAACTCAGAAAGTTGCGGACTTGGATAAGTCAAGAGGAGTATCATGACTACTATATTCCAAAGATTTAGCCTCCGGTGATAAAGCATGAACAAGATATGAGCATCTAAGTGTTGGGTTCCAGATAGGCAGAGCAGATAGAGAAAGAACTGACCGACAGAGCATCAGACTTCAATCCGGATGAGTAAAAGGTGTTGATCAAGCTATTTGGGGTGTTATACATTGTTGGCCGACATGATTAATGACTTCTATGTCTATGTTTTTGATACGCATCACAAATCAAGCATGGATTCAGCTGACAGATCAGTAACTTGTAAATATCTTGAGTATTCTTGTTACCGACTAGAAAGTTGATGAAATCCTTGATGCGGATACATATACCAGATGGATTCCAATATGTAGGTGTGTGGAATATACAAGTGATGAAATAAAGTGCGAAGAAAAGTAGGGACAAGTGTGAAAGTAGCAAATCAAGTCTGGTATGTGACAGACCAATAGTATCAAAACAGAGGAAGAATGAAGTGCATCAAGTCAGTGTATTGTGCCTAACCGGAACTGAACTCTTGCATTTGTAGATGGTTCTCATTAGTTCAAACACCTGATTACCTTCAGTAAGTTCTGTAGACAGTGAGTCTCTTGTAGGCAGTGTGCCTCTTGTGAGCAGTGTGCTCGGGCAGTGAGCCCTAATTGGCAAGTGCCATTTTGTACTCTTTTATTCTTTTAACAGAGAATACTATCTTGGGTTAGTCACCTCGTGGTTTTTCCCTTAACAGGGTTTTCCACTTAAAAATCCTTGTGTTATGTGTGTTGATTTTATTTTTGTTCTTATGATCACATATGCTTATATTTTTTGATGTTGCACTAATTGTTAAAGAAGAAAATAAAGTTAAAGAAATTTGAGATAATTGATTCACCCCCCCTCTCAGTTATCTACCTTATTTTCCAACAATTCATATATGGTTGTGTTGTCTTTGTTCAACCGAACATTTCATCTAGACCTTTCCTAAGCGGACATCCCATTGATTTGTTATAGCCGGATCCTATTGCTATTCATATCCAGATCTGATTATGATGTTTTATCATCCATCCAAATATCTCATCCGGATATCATGTTACATATGTGATTACACTACTTTTCTTCTTCTAGACATATTTTGAACCGGATATCCTGTTACATTTCGTTATCTAGATCTAGTTGTTGTTCACATCTGGTTGCAATGCTTCATTTCTAACTGGACATTTTTCTATTTGGATGTTCTATTGACATATCCAATTTCGGTTGCCTATTTCATCTTCCAACCACACAATTACAATTGGACATCTTCCATCTGAACATCCTATTGCATATCCATATCTGATTGCGTTGCTTATCTCCCAACCAAACATTTTTCCATTTGAATGCCCTGTAGTGTGTCATGTTGCTCGATCACATCTGATTAACTTGCAAGATTATCTAGAAACTTCTAGAAGTGGGAAATATCAATGCCGATCCAAAGAGTCAGTAATATGATGTCATTTTTTTCAAGATGCCTATAAGGGCATGACATTTGTTCTCTTCACATGACGATGGTGGTGGCCATCTTAATGCACTTAACCCCCTCTATAGCCTTTAAAAGGGGAAAATTTCATGTTTTCAGGGGACGGTCAAGGTGTAGAGTCATGGAATCTACGGATACTACATTTATGTCTTTTGTTGTAATTTCTTCGAGAATAACTATAATCTATAGGATACTATGTGAGTCGTAGAAACTGAATGTAAGGTTGAGGTCGATGCATGTAAGGATTTAACATCACTTTTTACTCCTGCCACTAATAAATGAGAGATTCTTGTTTCATTTTGGTGAGTTAATTGGTTTATTGTTGCTCGATTTAGTATCTTGAAAAATCCCCTGAACCTTGATCTCCATCAAGTGGTATCAGAGCAAGGTTTGGATTTCCTTGAGATTGTAGATTCGTTGTGAGGAGGACTCTGAAGATATTGTTGCAGGCAGAGTGAAGAGGAAAACTTGCAACTACAGAGGGTCCGTAGATATGGTACACCATGGTAGAGGTCAAAGAGGGCCAGCTCCAACAGTTGGAGATGCAACATTGGTTGAAATACTAAGAGGCATTCAGCCTTACTAGATGCAACGGAAAGAACACAATTCAGAGGAGTACCTATGGCGGATGTGAGTGATAATGAGGAAGAAGTTAGTGAAGAAGAAGTAGAAGATGGAGGAGATGAACATGAAAGAAGGTTTTTGAGTGCAGTGACAAATATTGCCAGTAAACCCTGTGTAGAATTACCTAGTTATAGTGGAATTATGAATCCAAAGGAGTTGACAGACTAAATCTCAAAGACCTAGAAAAGTATTTTGAGGTGGAGTCTATTCAAAACCCAAAGAGAGTGAAACCAGCGGCTACAAAGTTGAAAAGACATGCATCTCTATGGTGGGGTCATGAGCAGGTTGAGAGACAAAGGAAAGGAAAAGAAAATATTAAAACTTGGGAGAGGATGATAACTAAGATGAATGCAAAGTTTTTACCAGCGAATCATTAGATCACCATGTTCAAGAAATTGCAGAATCTAAACTGGAGGTAGAAAAATGTACAAGATTACATTGAGGAATTTCACAGATTGAGCATTAGAGTTGGTCATATTGAAGATGGTGTAATGAAGAGCTCCAGGTATGTAAATGGTTTACATTATTCAATTCAAGATGAGATTAGCCTAGTCAGGATTACCAGTGTGGAAGAAGCCTATCAATTTGAATTGAAGGCAAAGGAAAACATCTCTAGGAAGCAGAATAGTTCAAGAGAAAAAGGTAAATCCTCGAGAGGAAGAGGACAATCAAATTTTGGATGTGGATCTCAAGATCAACAAGGGGAAGCAAGTTCTTCTAAGACCAATACCCAAGGAGGTAGAGGAAGGGGTGATCATTCCTGAGGTAGGGGAAATTCCAGAAGAGGAAGAGGCTTTAGTGGGACATGTTTCTAGTATGGACAGACTAGACATAGGGCATTTGAATGTCCTCATATATAATAAAGTAGTGGAAAAGGAAAAGAGGCAAGAGTACATGTGGCTAAAGCAGATTGTGAGAATGTGCTTTCACCGAAAGTTGGAGAAGATCTCAAGGAGGGAGAATCCTTAATGTTAAGGAGGATACTATTGAATCCTAAAAAAGAGAAACCTAAACCCGTTCAGAGGAGGAGCCTATTCCAAATAAGATATAAAGTGGGTGGTAAATGATGTAAAGTGATCATAGACAATGGAAGTAGAGACGATATAGTGTTCGAGGAGATGGTTAGCAGCCCAAAATTGAAGAGATTAAAACATCCCAGCCCCTACAAAGTTTCTTGGCTGCAAAAAGAATATCATTTAATGGTAAGAGAACAATGCCTAGTGAGTTTTGAGATTGGAAAATATAAGGATGAAATTTTGTGTGACATAATACAGATGGATGTGTGTCATATCCTACTGGGAGACCATGGCAATTTGATAGACAAGTTGTTCATGATGGGAGGACTAACACATATACAATTCAAAAGGATGGACATGATTTTTTTTAATCCATTGAAGGGTTCGAAGCTTTTTGCTTTAACTTTTTCCTTTTTCTTTGCCTTTGTTTTCTTTATGTGTATAAGTATAATAGGCCAGGATCATGGCTTAAATTTTATAGTCCACCTTGCCTGTCAAGAAATATTTTTTCTATAGTTTAGTCTTCATTATTGCCTTTCACATTACAATTAATTTTTTTAATGCAAGTTTCTATTAAAGAATTAAAAAATAAAAGGAATACATACATACTATATATATATATATATATAGACAGACCATCATATTTTCATATTAATTGTTTTATCTACAATTTCTAAAATAAATTACATATATGTTAATATAATCAAATATTTTACTCTTTTACATTTGAAATCTTTATAAACATATATACAGCTGTCAAATTTTAGCCCTAGCTGGGAGTAATAGTAACAGAAATCGCTAATCACAGTCTCTTTACATTGTCGATAATAATGTCTCCTGTTACTTGACAGTGATTTACTTGTTTCTTTTGCAATATCTGAAATGTTGTAATTTTTGAGTGGTTGATGCCTTGGATTGCCTGTGCTTTGATACCACTGTTAGCCATGACTGAAAGTAGGACAGAATGATGTAAGTTTATTTGTTAAAAAAAAATTACATTCTTATTTTATAGGTAATGAAGGAACACTTTAACTACCCAAAGCAACTAAAAGAGAAAAACTACCAAAACTACAAATATTAACTTGTAGAGATTAATATTTACATCTTAATTTGTCAAGCCAGAGCCTGCAATGAACCTGACCACCATCAGTCCCAAAACTCTGCTTAAAACCATTTATTAACTAACTTCCAACTAATAATGTTTTGTGATGTCCAATTGCTAATGAACTTCCACTATAAATTGAAAACCATACTGTTCTATTTTCCCGATTTCATATATTCTTTTAAGGACTTATATGACATCTTAACACAAACTGCTCCAGTGTTCTAAATGGTACTACATCAAACCCATAATTACAACTTCTGTAAAAATTTAGGGGTGGAAAACTTGTTTGTTGAACATTATGTATAATTGTTCACTCCTTGCTTATAGAATAATTCCTATTTGGAACCTAATGATACCATTTTTGATATGACTTTCAGATGTAATAAAGCTTCGAAGATCTATTAAATAGTCACCAATTACATCACACTTAATTGATATAGTGGTAGCAATTAGCTCACTTAAAAAAATTAATAACTACAATGCATATGGTACCTCCTAGACATTAGACACAGGGCGGGGAGAATATCAACATAGCTCATGCTGTTGAATATAGTATCTCTAGGAATGTCAGATGCTCATAGCAAACACCTAGATCAATAAATCTGTTGTGGTTTTTGAGAACTAACTCTCACTTTCTCTATCCAAAATTATGTTTTTGTTGAGCTCTTTGTGCAGTTGGAGGCATTAGAGATGGTATTTTCATAAATTGTCCACAGTGTTTTAGATTCAAGATGCCCCTTTTATAATCTCACTAAGAAACCTTGTCTCTATCATCCTCAATATTGTCAAAACAGGGAGGTTGAAGTCATTAATAGATTTGATTTTCTGCCAAACCAAAAACCTGGGCCTTATAGTCTTTTCCAAACTAATTTGCAACAAGGAAGGGCACTTCACTACATAATTGGCAGGAAGCTCCATGTTATTAAATAGAAAGTTCATCTTTTCACTGACATTTTCCTTGGAGTAACAAAAGACATGAGGCTAAGCTCCTAGTAGTTGCCAGATTTCTTCAGCCAAGAGCCCGCAAAGTCTGAGATTCTCTATCTTGGCCTCTAACGTTTCCGTGTAGATAATAGCCACTATACTTACAATATATTTGAACATTTTTCTTTCTTTTTCAACCCCAATCTTGTGAATGAGATCAAACTGTGTAGGTGTTAGATAAGTGCATTGGAGAACGTTCAGATATATCTTTAAGAATCTCAAGAGCCCCATCCCATGAAAACCTCATCCTTCCCAGAAAGCAAGAGAGGGATTCAAGGTGTTTTCCAAGATATTACAGAGAAGTCATGGTGCTCTTAACGGGTTTTAAATGAGCACATCCTAAGACCTATTGTCACATAGAATTGTACCTAGTGTTGAAGGCTTTTAGGGCTCCAACAATCTAGTGAAACATTGAGACAACCTCCAGGTGTGGGACCCTGCAGGGAGGCTGAATCTCTAGAGAGAGGTTGGTTCCTTTGCTGAATGAGAGATTCAGCTAACCTAAGACTAAACCTAATCTATGCACCATTGTGGAAAAGAGGAAGAGGGAGTAAAATTGAAAGTAAAGGGAGGTGATACACTAGGTTTGAATAAAGAATATTCACAGAGGTAAGATGCACAAACAAAAGAAATACAATTGATAAACTTACATAGATCATGGAGATATTAACAAAGGTAAAGAATGGACTGCTAGGAATTAAACATTCACAAACAATAACCAATTCCAAGACTACATAGAGTTAAAAAGCATGAAGAAGTAAAATATTATATGTATTGATTAAAAGTCACAGTTACACTAGAGGAAAGTTCTGTTTGGACTAGAGAAGCACAAGACTAACTATTTTCCAACATTTTTTACATCTTACATTCATGTATATATAGCATATGATTCCACTTGACCTAATTAGGTTACAATAAATTGCCCCATGGGCTCTATCAGAAAATATGTCTGCCAAAAGGAATGCCGGCCTACAAGAATTCATTGCAGAAAGTAACTAAGTCCATAGGTGGTCGGAAGATATTTTGGGCCTTCAATGCGAGCTGGTGAATCATTCACCTACAACCATCAATGTAACAAATATCTACTAAGGGGGAGCTAAGAAGACAGGGTCTTCATTGATGGCAGATGAGACAAAACCCCCAAGCAAGGCTTTTACAACACTTTAATATTCAAAACCCTGAGTCTCTATAGTTGCATCCCCATCGGTCTGAGTTGATTCCTTTGAATAGTTATCTTTGTAAATCCTTATCAGCTGAATCCACATAAATGTCTTGGTGCCACCAAAATGTTTAAAATATCTAAATTTGAATTAGAGTCATCAGATGGACAAACGGTTAGAAGATTGACGGTCATACAGGCTTTGTAGACACTCTTTTACCTTTTACTTGTGCCGACGCATAAGGATATGTGGCAAGATCTCGCAGGCACGCAAAGAATCTACTCGGTAGGCAAGATTCCACCACGACACTGCACCACCGTTAGATTATTAGCCTCATCGCAAACTTCCCTTCTTTAACACCTGGCGCCATCTAAATGGGAAAGCCATTTTCTTTTAATAGTCATTGGCAGATAAGGGCCCACCTAGAAGATCTGAAAGAGAAGGCGCCAGCATGCCACGTGTTAACATTTCATAGCTGCGCACTAGATGTGATGACAATAGTAAGATTCATCTACGATGCTACGCTACCATTGATCTTTGACCCCACCATTGATGCACTTGTACACGTGTCACCATTCCAGAGCTGAGCAGAAGGAAATGAACCATCTTCATATGGGCTTCATGGAAGTGCACTAAGCATTCCACATGGCTGCCTTCATAGAAAGAAAAAGAAACTCTAACCTCCAACGAACACCTTTACACTTGTCCTCATTTTGCAACCATGTAGAAGGAAAGTGACGTTAGCTTCAATGGTCCGTAGGCCTGCGAAATACCACCATGTGTATATCCGGGGTCTACACATTTACAAATATCCAATTGAACCCGTCAAGTTTTTCTTCGCAGGATGGAGCGGCCATCATCTTCATGGATATTGACTTTTAATATCCAGGCACTAACTTAACATCTAGATGCCTTTATGAATATCATGATGATGTCATCAGCATGAAGAGCTTCATTGAAGAGGAGATCTAGATGACATCATTAGGATATTAGCTTTGCAGGATAATATATCAGGGGTCGAATGTCTAGATGATGTCATCGTTATATACGCTTCTTTAGGGAGGGGATCTAGATGTCATCAGGACATTCACAAAGGTCTGGGATATTAAGATAATATTCAGGATGTTAACTAAGATCCAGATGACATCATCAGGATATCCATGCCAAAATGACTAAGTGTGAAGACGGAAAAAAACCCTACGAAGGAAGATAATGAAGGCAAAAGGTTTCTAGGTTTTTCTAGGTTTTTTGTAAGGATTCTCCAAGTGAGATCTTGGGGATTTTTGCAAGGCAGAGTACTAGGATTTGAAGGATTTAAGGCTTGTAAGGCTATATCCCAGGAGATTCTCAAGGTGAACTATTTGACACTGGATGGAGGAAAATAGGTCAACATTTTGGTGACCTCTCAGGGATGTTTGTCTGCTAAACAATTAGATTAGTGGCCTTAAGCATCCATTAGGCATAGAGTCAAGTTTGAAACATGTTGGAAAACTAAAACCTGCCTCAAAACAAGACCACAAAAAGGAACAAGGTTGCATTCTCCTAATGACAATGCAACCTGCGCAAAACACCTAGGAAAAGGAAACCTAAAAGAGAAATGAACTAAAACAATATATCAAGATCTCATACCATCCTTAATGGTAAGGTTTGAGATGGATCCCATTGACTAAGATTGGGAGAACTTCACCATCCAGCCTTGAAAGAATGAAAGTATTTGCTTGCTTGCAGTTATTGATGATATATAGCCCACTCCAAAGTGCATCAAACTTGGTGTGGCCTCCAGATTTGGCTCTGTCAACATCCCATTTTAGAACAAGATCACCCTCCCTAAAGATCTGGACCTTAGCCTTCTTGTCAAAATACTTTTTGGTATGCCTCTGATGTTCTTCTAATGTGAGCATGGTCGACTGCCTCTTCTCTTCTAATTCAATTAATTTAGCCATTCTAACAGACCTTGTATCTCCTTCCAATGCCAATTGATGAGCTAGATCCAGTGTAGGAATCTCTAAAGATATGGGCAATATGGCCTTGCTTCCATACACAAGAACAAAACGAGAGTTCCTAATGGCTCTCTTGTATGTGATCCTATTAGCCCAAAGAGCTAATTTGATCTTATTGTGCCATTGCATTTAGTTTGTCTCCATGGTCATCTTCAAGATCCTAATCAGGTTCTTATTGGTGGATTCAGCTAGCCCATTACCTTGGGGGTAATAGTTGGATGAAGTCAATAAGAATACATTGTATCTAAGAACCCAATTAGCAATCCTAAAACCAGTGAATGCTTTCACATTATCAGAAATAATAGTATGAGGAGCTCCAAACCTTGTCATGATTTATTCCAAGAAATCCACAATAGATGACTTAGTGGCCTCCTTGAGTGGGACTGCTTTAACCCACCTAGTGAAATAGTCAGTTGCAGTCAAAACCCACCTATGACCAACACTGGAAGAAGGGTTTATAATGCCAATGAAATCTAATCCACTATGAAAAGGGTTGATCATTCTGAATAGGGTGGAGTGGAAGTGCTACTAATCTTTTCTTTCTGGAAAAGAGAGAACACTCTTTGCATCTTCTCACCCATACATGGGCTTCATTGAATAATGTGGGCCAAAAGTAACCTTCCCTCATTATTTTCATTATTGTAGCTCTAGTAGAGAAATGGCCACTAGCTGGGCTAGCATGAAACTCACTAAGAAGTCTATCAACCTGATCTTCTTCTATGCATCTCAGTAAGACTCCATCCAAGTTTATCTTGAAGAGAACACCATCTGCCAAAACATAAGGGATAGACTGCAGCTTGAAATGTCTTCTTTTGGTTCTATCCAATCCATAGGGGTACTCACCAGTGGATAGGAAACTAGCCATATTTGTTGTCCAAGAACTTACCATCGATGGCTCAATTGTAGGTTCCTCCTCATTCAAATGATAAAATGAATTCACTTCATCTATTGATGTCTGGGCTAGCTGTTCACACAATCCTCTGCCTCTAATTAGCTTAGTGGATTTTCTCAATCCCCATTATGTAATCTCTCACACTAGGATGAGAACCTAAAACTTTAATATGGTTATTTGCTAGCGTATATTTGAATTTCTTTAAAGCTCTAACAATGGAAAATACTTGCTTATCCATGGGGTTGTACCTGACCTCATAATCCTTCAAGGTCTATCTAAAGAAGTCCAGGGGCTGCTCCAGTCCTTGTTCATTTTGCTACATCAAGACAACAACAATACTATTCTCTCCCCCATAAGCATAGAGGACAAAGTCCTCATAATTCAGGTTCATGAGAGTAGGTGCCTGGGCAATCTCTTCCTTGATCTTCTCAAAACCATCCTTCCCTTCTTTAGTCCATCTGAAGACTACATATTTCTTGATCATAAGGATTAGAGGCTTTACTAAGCTAGCATAGTTAGGAATGAACTTCCTAACAAAGTTGATCTTCCCCATAATTGATTGTAAAGCCTTTTTGTGAGTAGGCGGGGGAAGAGAAAGAAAAATAATGTTCTATCAAGATCTATAGATATCCCATTCTTAGACATTATGTGACCCAAAAGTTTACCTTGGGCAATAGCAAAAATACATTTCTTGGGGTTGAGAGGCATCCCAAACTCTTTACATCTCTGGAAAACTTTCTTTAGATGCTCCATGTGATTTTATCCCTTCTTGGAGAAGACTATGATATCATCCAAATAAATCAGGATGAACTTGTTTATAAATCCTTTGAAGGTAATATCCATTGCCCTCTGAAATGTAGCACCATCATTAGACAAACTGAATGGAATCTTTGCATATGCCATGGTTCCCCACTTGGTTGTGAATGTTGTCTTAAATCTATCTTCCTCTCTGACAAAGATCTGATTATAGCCAGAGAAGCCATCTAATAATGAAAACCTCTTTGCCCCTGCAACTGTTTGTAAAATTTGATCCATAGATGGAAAAGGGTAATGGTCCTTCAGAGAGGCTTGATTCAAGTCCCTGAAGTCTACACAGAGCCTAATCTCTCTGTTCTTCTTTCTCACAGGCACTAAATTAGCAACCCAAGTAGAATACTTGATAGGGAATATAATCCTTTCCTGTATGAGCTTAGCAAGCTCTTTTCTCATGAGTGGCTCGATCTTAGGATTAATGGGCCACTACTTTTGACAAACTGGCTTGCAATTAGGATCTAGATCAATGGCATACTGAGCCACATCTAGAATGAATCCTTTCAGATCCTCATATGTCCATGCTAGGACATCATTGTACTCTTGGGCAAGTCTTATGAATTCTTGCTCTTCTTCATCACCACATACCTTCCCTAGCAGCAGCTCTTTGTATTGGGTGACAGTTACCTTCTAGTAATCTTCTTTCTTGAAGGTCATGTTGTTTCTATCTCCCTTGAACTCATCATCACAGCTGAAGATGGCCTCAAGAGTAACTAGACCCTTGGGTAGCTTGTTGGTTTTGAAATGTATGACCTGATCACCATAGGATTCTTGTAACCTAGGTTGCGCCTTAGAAGAGAACTCGGCTTCAATCTGGATGAAGCATGCGACTTGCTCATCACTATAAAAAACTTGCCAATGAATATTATTGTAAGGAATAAAGGGCTTGATAACCATTTTCACATGTTGATCAGGAGCCTGTAATAAATCCATAGGTGGGGAAAATTGAGCTCCCACCGTAGCTAATTGATCAACCTCAACATTCAATTTTCTTTGGATCACCTGCAGGTTGAGAGCATCAACACTCTCAAATAGGCCCCAAACTCTATTGTTGTAAGCTCTTAGAAGCTGGTTTTTTGTTGCACATCTTTCTCTGACTTGGTTAACCACCAATTTAGTATCACCAAAGATTTCTAGATGCCTAATTTTATTCTTTTCTGCTATCAATAGGCCATGGACCAATACCTTGTACTCTGCTACGTTATTGGTACAAGAAAAATGCAACCTATGAGAAAAATGCAACTTCTTACCAGTGGGAGAGACTAGCAAAACACCTGCACCAGCTCCATTCTTTCTCTTTGCACCATCAAATAACATCTTCCATAGGCCTATGGAGTCATCATCTGGCTTGAGTACAGAAGGGACTGAAGGATCCCCTTCATGGATCATGTAGTTGCCCAAGTCAGTTGCCTTGGTAGTATCATAAGGATCAAAATTAAAGTGATCCCTTGCCCATTCATCAGGAAACAGATTAGGGATATGAAGGGGTGAAGGTTCTACCTCAATAGGTTCTGGTCATGCACTTCCTCGCCCTGAATCATCACATGTGGGTTCACCAGGATGTGGTCATAATTCTCCACATGATATTTTAAAATTGGTTTAGCCTTAATGGTGAACCTTATGGCATATCTAGTCCTTAAAAACATATGAGACCAGTTAGAAGAAAGGTAGCCACCCACCTTTTCTATGAAATCTCTTGACAGCCAAATGGCAAAGAAGGGAGGAAAGTCAATGACTAAAATATCTTGTTTTACAGTCAAGTTTGGACATGCAGGTAGAGTCTGGTCTAGTCCCTTGATCACTCCTATGGTGTTCACAGAGGTGCCATCTAGTTGTAATACTAAGGAAACATGGGTATATTTGATGCCTAACGGATCCGCTATCTTCTTGGGCATGACCGAAACACTAGTCCTTGATTGTACTTATCCTTCAATTGGTTGCACAAGACTAGCGGGGGCCCTTTCTTTTTACCTAGTTGATGAGTCTAATGTTGCTAACTCAGCAGAAGGGAAGTGCCTTAAGGCTTCTTGTAATAGATCCCTCTAAGAGGGCATGGACATCACTTCCCACATAGAAACATTTATGTTTATTTTCTTCAGTTGTTCCACAATATTTAATGGAACAGTGGTTGCCTTATGCATAGAGGGAATCCATGTTCCTTTTTTGTTTGATCTGTAATTTGTTCAGGCACTTTTAAGGCTAATGGAACTTCTTTTGTAGTAGCAGATTTGCTACTCTGAATTGGAATTGTGGCACTAGCCACTTTTGCCTTTGGGACTGTAAGCACAAAAATCATGCACAACCTCCACAAGGACCCCTATGATGATTCAAATCCTTGTCACGTACATGTAAGTGTGAAATAATGTTCTTTAAGCAGTAGGCCTCTTGATGATGTGTCCTTTCTTGTCTTGTGTTGTTTCTTCTTTGTCGATTTCTCCCTCTCCCCATTTTTGATGCTTTTTGACACTTGTCAACTTGCGTTTTCTGGCTTTCGACCTTGATCCTAAGCCTTGTGAGAGTCTTGTAGGTGATTTTTCATCTCTCCCGTTTGTTTTTCCTCTAGCACACCTCATAGAAGCCTTCTAGAGGTCCCCCAACCCATCTCCTGCTGTCAGTTTTTAATTTCGACCAACCAATCCAAATCTCCCCCTATTATTTCCAGATCCCCACTGAGGATCCTAAAGATGCAAGTGGAGATTTGGATTCTTCCACATGACTGACTTGTTTCTTGATGCAGAAATCATCCTTTTCCTCCCTTATACCTTATGTTGGCCTAAATTTCTATATTTTGTACTTTTGATCCCGGATCTCCCCAGACGACTCATGATCCCTAGTGGCGACGCTGTCTGACAAAGGTGGCAACCCTACCATCTTTTGACCTGCGGAAAAACTCAAGTTTCTCTCATTTTTTTGCTCCATTTTCACTCGTTTTTCTTTCTGTTTGCATGATTTTTGATCCTTGATATAGAGTTGACTATTTCATGCACCCACACATGCATAATTAGCTCTATTTGATCTCAAATGAACTCTCTAATCAATCTCTTGCATTCCCTCGCCTCCATTTCTTCTTCAGTGATAAGCTATCATTGCTTCATCACTCCCTAATCAGCTGAGTTCACTGGGTAATTAACCCTATTAACTCCCTAATCTATTCTTGTTAACTCATCAATCAAATGAGTTAACTCTTCAATCTATTCCATTCCTCAAACCTATAAATACTCCCTCCCTCAAGCACAAAGGGAGGCAAATTCATTGTACACCAGCTCTTGCTAATTTTGCTCTCCAACCTAGCATTCATATGCTCATACAGGACGTAAGTGCCTTTTACTTTCTTTGTTCAATCAAGCAATGCTACACTACTTGATTCTTAGCCATTGTGCTCAATTCAAAGCTCACATCGAGCTCATACAAGCTTCTCTTTGCTTCTTCGGGTCATTTTGTCAAGAGGAACACCTGTTGTCACAAAAGGATTCAAGGTTGCCTATACAAGGATACTGAGGGTAGTGGAGTCAACAAATCTTCATCTCTTTCAGGTTCTTTCATTGCTTTCATAGTAATTAGATAATCACATTGCTCTTGGGAATAGTAACATTTTGCTTTTTCCTTGATAGGTTAGATATTACATGCTAGATTAATCATTTGTTTACATTCCTAGATCTACTTTGTTAGAAAAAGCATCTTCCCTTTCCATTAAATTAGATTGCATTGAAAACACCAAAAACCCACAAAAACATAGATTAAACTTTGTATTTGAAAAGACATATATGATTGCATACAAATTTCTTTCATAGATTAGAAGCATTTTCCTTTCCAAAATACTCTAAAAATACCAAAAAGATGCTTTGCATGTCATTTAGCTTGCATCCATATAGATCTCTTAGAAATAGACAACATTGCAAACCCTCAATTCCATCACGAGGTAACCACAGTCAAACAAAGTCAAACCCTAGGTCAACAAAACCCTAGGTCAACAAAACCCTAGGTCAAAACCCTAGATCTGGTGAAAGTTAGTAATCACATATCCCCTGTCACCCTAATTCATGGATGTGCTTCGGGGTAAGAGGAGAGTGGGTGAGAGCTATCCGTAGCGAGATCAAGGAGTTACATCCACAACCATTGCAACAGACATTTATTCTACCACAAGGAGACCCATTTAATCTCTTGTTGTTACATGAAACTAGACAACGACATATACAAGACCTCTTACAATGCATACAAAGACAAGAGGACATCAACAAAAACAATCGTTTACCCACGCAAAGGTGGAACTCAAGGAATCCAAATAGAAGAAGAGAAACTAGTGACCCTTCGAGTCATAGAGTTATTTCAACTACCACAATAACTACGTAAAACATTCAACAAATGCACAACAACAAAGCCCATAGAACTTGTCGACCCCCTTCGCGAAGTCCAGCTCTCCAATGAGCTAGATCCCCATCATGTCTCACCTCCTCTCAACTGGCTACTTCCATGTGAACGAGAGTGACGTGGCAGATCGCCCTGTGGCAAGGAGGGAAGGGTCCGTGTGTGTGCCGAAATCTGACCTGACAGCCCCAGGCAACCAAAGTCACGATTTCAAGCGTATATATTTTGTGAACTCAGCATAAAAAACAAATCCTTTTAAAATGGATTCTTTCACATTTTTTCACACTTCACAATGTTTCATGAAAAAAGTCAAAGGGAATGTCACCTCAAGTAAAGTTACAAATTCAACACAAATCCAAAGGGATCTTGACAACGTTGACCAAATCAAAACACAAAAAGTGAACAATCAATCTCAGATCCATCAAGATGATCAACCCATAACAAGCCATAAAAAATGGCCAGCGAAATAGACAATGAAGTATGTTGTCAAGAGAAGAATTTATACGAAGCTCATGGGAATCACCCCTCCAATGAAAGTAGCACATGTTCATATCCAATAGCTTCAATATCAAATCAATCAAGCTCCAAAGACTCAAAGGGGATCCAACAAGATCCCCACAACATTGATGAAGTCAAAACATGCCTAGTGAGTGTTCGGCTTAAAATCCATCAACAAGACCAACCCATAACCAGTGATTTAAAAATGGCCAGCAAAATTAACAATGAGGTGAGCCATCAAAAGAAAAGCTTACAAGAAGCTTGGGGGGCACAGAAACCCCTTCACATAGTACATCAAGATAAAAATTCCACAACATGTGAAATGTCAGCAGAAAGAACAAATAGGGTCACTTAAACCCCAATGCAAAGTAATCCATTGCAAGGTAGAAAAACTCAAAGAATGGACAAAGCCTCACTCACAGACCTTATAGAAAGTTTGGTCCAATGAATTGAGACCCTTGAGGCTAGGAGGGTTGAACAAAATTGCCAAAACAAAATTGAGGAAAAACATAGGGCACATGGAAATCATTTCATTGACAAGATCAAATCAAACCAGGGGGAAACAAAAAATAACCCTCATCTAAACTTCCATGAAACATTCAGGCCTCCTTTGCCCTCACAATCCAACATGACAAGTCTCAATCAAATAGATGGGATTCTTATAATGTAAAATCAACCACAAACAATCCCACCCAATCTTCAAAACATAAACATGATGCCATCTAGTCATCCAACCTTTTTAGGATACCAACAATTTAGCATACCCTTTCAACAAACACAACAAGCTCCACTTGAAGGGCTAATGTTTGAAGGAACAAAATCCTCTACACATAACTCCCTCTAGGAACATACCTTGAGTATTTAAAGGAGTCTCTTGACTACAACATTCATCAAGTAATACTACCACGTCCTCTCCCCGAGCTCCCAAAATTTAAAGGAGAGGGTGATCCCAACTCTCATATCAAAGCTTACATCATGGTAGTGCGAGAACTCCTTCCTTTGGATGGGGTAGTAGCAAAGATTTTTCCAAAGACTTTAGAGGGTATCGCTCTAGATTGGTACTATCGACTTCCAGAAGCATCAATCCATTCTTTTAGGCAACTCATCAAATAATTTATGACTGCCTTTGACATAAACAAATTGGTCAAGATAGGAATACGAGAATTTTTAACAATCAAACAAGAAGCCAACGAGTCAGTTGCACATTTTATCACACAATGGAGGAAAGTTCTATATTCTTCAACTAGCGAACCAAACATGGATCATAGAGAACTTTGTGATCTCTTCTTACATGCTCTCAATAATGACATACGAGAACAAGTCCAAAAACTCCCTTACAAATCATATGCAAAAGCACTTGAAAGCGCCCTTAGGATTGACCAAGCTGCTATTGATAGTGGAAGGGAATATGATGCCAATGGAAGGTTGATAAACCATGATACAAATAACAAATCTTGGACAAATGATCAAGACATAGATGGGTCAACAAACACTTCACCATCAGGGAACGACAATTATGACTACAATAGTCATACAAATTTGGGAAATGAAAATACCAACTATCCCCCGAGAATCAACAAAAAGTCTTACAACAGTCGTCATAAACCTCAAGATCACAATCATGATAAATATTGCTCATTTCACAAGAGAAGGGGGCATGAGATCAAGTCATGTCGGGGGTACCATCGCTTCATATCAAACCTCCCAAAGTGTCAACAAAAAGCATTCATGGACACATTCTCACAAGATGAAGAACTTCGTCCCAATACCTTTGATCAAAACACCTTAGGCCTTGTGGAATTAGATAAAGATCAAGAAATTTGTGTCATACAAGGACCAAAACAACCAGATGACACCAACAATTCATTTTTTTCTCACATGCTAGAGCTTATCAAGAGTTCTCCTGGGTATGTGCAGGATCATGATGGGCCAAACTATACCTCTAAGTGGCAATGAAAATACAAAAAATCAGACTTAATCAAGTTCATGTGAAAATTTGAATGGATTATCTACACAATTTGAAAAAGATGTAAGAATGAAATTTGTAGAGAATTGAATCTAGTTTATGAGCTACTAATTTTTTAAAAAAAACTAAATTTACTTAGTGAAAAATGAACATTTCAATAAATAGCTAGTAAATTTTTCATAAAAAAAATAAAAAGTGGGTGTCTGTCCAGCCAACCTAACTATGAGCAAAAAAAAAAAAAAAAAATTGAGACTTTCAAAATAAGTAGAGGACTCATGCCCGGATGTGACGCATATTTTTTTGAAATCTTTTTCCAATAAAATAATTAGTTATGTTTTTTTACTGTGACTTTTTTTAAAAACTAAAGAGTAATTGTCCAACCAACCTAACTCGATAAAAAAAAATTGGAATTCAATTTTTTTTAACCTATAGCCAATGGAGCATTGAGTGTGATGCATCTTTCAGATCTGAAAAAGGTGAAACGGTTTGAAAGTTATTGATGTTTTTCAATCAGTGTATCCATCAGGATTTCAGACACACACTATATAGGAAATTATTAATAATTATTTAATAAAATGATAATCAAGAAAATCTTATATTTTTAGAAATCTGACAATTTCCTCTATAAACCCTTTTCGTTTTATCAATTTTGCATTAAAAAAAGTCGTCAGCATGAAGGGTGAAGTTCAAAGAAGAGAGTGAAACCTGTAAAAACGTTAGAATTGAGAGAAAGTCAACTATGACAGCCCCAAGCCTACATACAAGGCAAAAGAAAAGCAAAACGGATATCCGTTTTGCTTTGGTAAAATACCATTTTTCCCTTTTTATGTTTTACAAAACGAATATCCATTTTAGGTTGCTCAAAATGGATATCTGTTTTGCTCTCTCTCTCTCTCTCTCTCTCTCTCTCTCTCTCTCTCTCTCTCTCTCTCTCTCTCTCTCTCCATGCACATACCCATTAGGTAGGCTATTTTGCATATGGTGGTCATATCTTTTAGGTCCAATCACCTCCAAACTTCACAAATAGATATAGAGCATAATTCTAAGCATCTTTCATAAAGACCACTTCTCTACATAGGTGCAACTAATACCACTTTTTCATTGTTTTCCACATTTAATACTTATTGTTTTCCATTTTCCAAGTCCTACATGTGTCCAAGTTGTATTGTTTGTCAAGTTTTTAGTCTAATTGTTAGTCCTAGCTCTCATGGATATTAAAATGTTAGTATAGTTAGATTTATCCTTAGGTAACATTAATTTAAACATTGTTCCACAAACAACCACACTCAAAAATAACCTTACCTAATTAAGGTTAACCTTTAAGGTTCTTTCATTTGGTGAGCCTAACAGATCCAACTAGTTCAATCTTCTTATAGTCAATGCTTAGCCTTCCAAGAGAGTTCATGCCATGTTAACTTTGCATTATGTCCTCACCTCTTGCTGGTTGTAGTACTCTTTTTTTCTAATCCTATCCCTATATCATACTATTGTTGTTGACTTTTATTTCCATCTTCATCATCATAGTCCTGGTTATCCTATTTTGAGCCTACCATTTATCCTTAGCCATATCTTGTACTTCTTCTATTCATGTCAATTTTAATGACCTCCAAATTTTCCATAAATTCTTCTCCACCAAACCCTAGACCCTCACCCAATTTCTTAATTTCCTAAGAAAAGCCCTTCCCCAAACATCATTTGATCATGTGGCTCCTTCCATCACTAGACAAGTGCCCCTACTTCCTATTATTCATCCAATACAATCCCAATGCCATAGCTCACATTCCCACACCTACATTCATAGACTCCATTCCCCCTATTGACACCATCATTGATAATCATTTTAAGGAGTCTCCCTTGAATAATCATTAAACCATGGATTATCCCATATCCCCATCTTACACTTTCCTCACCTTTGAACCCTTAGAAGATGACATTTAGCTATCCCCACCATTACCAATCACACTTTCTAGCAATCCCACATAAGACACCTTACCCATCACTTCACCTAGGTCATCACTAATTAAATCACCTCATTACTCCATTCAACCATACCCATACCACCCCTTTCTCAATCCACAACTTGTATTAATGCATGATTCACCCCATGACATGCTACTGTTACCACAATGTGAATTCACTCTACCATCATTCTTCATATTATCTTATGAATCACCATCCTTTCTTCCCATTCCTTGAGATATCATACCATGACACACGCCTATGAAAACAATTAAAAAACCAATGAAAAGAATTTTTAAAAGAACTCATTTTTAGAGTTTCAGGAAATGGATATCCGTTTTGGGAATAATCTAAAAATGGATATTTGTTTCCTGAAACTATAAAAATGGTTTTTTAAACCACAAAATGGATATTTTTAACATGCCTATGAAAGTCAAAGTTAGCCAATTCACAAATTTGGCTAAGTAAAGACGTAATTTTTTTTTCATTGCCACTGTTTGACCCGCAATGATCCTGCACATACCCTCCTACACACAAAAACGCTCTCCTCAAAGCCCTAGGTCTAGGCCATATAGTTCAAAACACTCCAAACAAAAAGTGTTCTTCAACATTTGATTTTAAAAAGTTACCCTTAGACAATGATATAGCCAAACAAGGTGACCTCCCCCTCCATCTGATAGTCCAAGTCCAAGATTATTACATTGAACATGTAATGATTGATGATGGGTTTGCAATCAACATAGTCTCCTTTTTTCTTCTTCAAATAATGGGTTATAACAAAAGTCAAATCACAAAACAAACTTCCATCCTTAGAATTCATGATAACCCAAACATTCAAACCATGGGCAAGGTCAATCTTCAAATCACATTGGGTCCCAAAACCCTCCCAACTAAATTTCATGTCACCAGTGAAGAAACCACTTACAACATGATCCTAGGAAGACCTTGGATCCATAGGATGAGGGATATTCCCTCCACATTATTTCAAGAATTACACTTCTCGTACATGGGACAAACCCATGTCATCAAAGGAGATCCTAATCCTTTCAGCCTTTATAGAGTTGAACAAGTCAAAAAGAAGGGAAAGTCCATTGAAACCACTAGTGACCCAAAAATCAACACTTTTAAAAAATGAGAGACATCAAAACAAGTTGCAAACATAGACAAGACCTCAAAATGTATATGGAAGGGGGAAACAAGAGAATTCCCCTTCGATCCCCACTCAACAAAGTCTTATGCTCCATTCAACTTAATGGCCATTCCAATTGAACCAGACATAAACATCCCTATGGTTGAAACCATGACTGAAGAAGAACCAAAATCCACACAGAAACAAGGAGAGTCAACACCAACATCATTTGCCCCTCAAAAGTTTAAAACAAACATGGGAACTCGACAAGAACGAAAAATGGTAAAGTTAGGGGGAAAATCATCAAACAATGAAACATGTGAGTACACGAAACTCCTCACTAAATATAAGGACATTTTGACACCAAGTCTTTGAGTGTCCTTGCAAAGACTTTCAAGTGAAGTTTAGATCAAATTGGATAGGTCCACACATAGTTAAGGAAGACATAAAAAATGATGCTACCTCTTGTGCATTATGGGAGGAGAAGAGTTTAGTATCTCATAAAAATCATAAATCATAAAAATACAAAAAAAAATTATAAAAATAAAAAATGTCAAAAAATAATTTGTCTCTTGCATTTCTACATCATTTTGTTCACCTTGCATTACTGTTTGTGACTTGCTCTTGTGCTATTTTCCCTTTAGTAAGGAGTCTAATGTTGTCTAGATGTACGTTATCCTTTTAGGACCTAGAGATCCCCATTTTTCACAACCGCCATTATCCCCATACATTCCCAGTGATTCTAATCGAAGCCTAGCTCTTAGCTTTATACTGATCCCGGTCTTAATGAGTCAAGATGTTAGGTCTAAACAAAGTCAGTATTCAAACCTATAGTGTTCAAAGGAAGCTTGAAAGTAGACCTTCCCAATTCTTCCCTAATAGTAGAGAAGTCCAACCAGATTACAAAACTTTAGGTTGCGCTCAGCCCCTTATCTTTCTTGGCCAAAAACGTCAGGAAGATCAAAACTCTAAAGGAAGCAATCTAAGATACGAGTGAATAAAAAATGAGTGGTCAAAATAAGAGTGTCAACAAGTGAGAATTGAGAGATCAAAGCATTGCATATCAAAGTTCCAAAAATCATTCATTTCTTGAAAAGTCAAAAAATCCAAAAAAATGAGAAAAGTCAAATGAGGAAAATACAAAAAAAAGTTAAAAAAAAGAGAGATACAAAAAAAGAGTGAAAGAGAGAAGATTGTTGGATGTTCGCACTCTTGGGTAGAGATCAGTCTAAGCTCGAAGCCTCAAGGTGACATTCTAACAAAGAAAGAGAGTTACAAAGCACACACACACACTAGCTAAGCAAAACCGAAGTGTCTAGTAGTCTCTAGGATCATCTTCTATCTAGGGACCCTTATTCTTTCCCATTTATCCTTTACCCCGAGTCTACTTTGCTTGCCATCTATGATCTAAGTCTAGTGAACACCTATAAAACTTGCTACTTGTTTAAAGTTGAAAGCTTATCAATTTGTCTTATCTAGATAAGGATCGGTGTTTAGCCTTTAGTGAAGTCTAGAAATCATAAACACTCAATATTCATTCCCACTCCCCACTTGAGTTTTTAAAATCCTATCTCACAGCCTTGAATAGGTGTCTTATATCAGGACAACGCGCAATCCCCTGAATCAAAAATTGTATTTAAGAGCAGCCACATTGTTTGTTTCACATTGCATTCATATCAAAATTAGAAAAAGAGTTCCAAAGCAATAAAATCACTGTCATAACTCATGGCATTCCATAGAAGTAAAAGTTTCATTTCATCATTGCTTGTGTTACTGCATCTACATATCATCACCTGCATTCATATATGCTCAAAAAGACAAAAGCAAATTGCATCATCCATATGTGATCATCTTAGGTATGAATTCTCCTAAGCAACGTAAAATCTCTAACCAACCATATGCACAAAAGGGAAAGTGAAGTACAAGATGTTGACTAAAACTATTTATGGATCTCATCGAAACAAGTCTTGTAACAATAAAGTGTAAAACAATGTCTGAGCACAAGTCACTCCTCCAATAAGTCAAAGGAGCAAAACTGTGTAATCAAGTACACAAGTCTCCCCATGCAAGGGGGCAAGGGTAGAAACCTCTTCAATGTAGGTCTCTCAAAGACCTCAAATAACATCAAGGTCAAACCTTTGCAAAATCTTCACAAAAACCATAAAAATCAAAAAAACCTAAAAAAATTGTAAAACATCAAAAATCCCTAAAAATCAAATATGTTCTTCAAAATCTACAATAAAAAGGAGAATCTATTATCCTCCTCTCTATCTTAGCATGTGTTCTTTTGATTTTATGCATCTCTTTCGTGCGTTGTTTTGTGTGCATTCATTCCTACAAGTCTCATTGACAAAGGCAAACAACTAGTCAAATTCGAATGATCCATGGTAAGTTCATCATTTCAATTTTTATTATTTGTTTTGATACATTTAAATGCCAAACTAATACTAGTTATTGCAGGTACAATTGCGGGAAAATCAACAAATAGGTAAGGCCTAGTTCAGGAACGGTACCTACCTTTCATGTAGACTACCGTCCTCGAGGGGGCAAATATGTAAGCACAAAAATCACGCACAACCTCCACGAGGACCCCTATGATGATTCAAATCCTTGTTAGGTACAAGTAAGCGTGAAATAATGTCCTTTAAGCAGCAGGCCTCTTGATGGCATGTCCTCCTTTCTTATCTTGTGTTGTTTCTTCTTTGTCGATTTCTCCCTCTCCCCAATTTCGACGCTTTTCGACACTTGTTGCAACACTTGTTGACTTGTGTTTTTTGGATTTTAAACTTGATCCTAAGCCTTGTGGAGTCTTGTAGGTGAGTTTTCACCTCTCCCCTTTGTTTTTCCTCTAGTGCACTTCATAGAAGCCTTCTAAAGGTCCCCCGAACCATCTCCCGCTATCAGTTTTTGATTTCGACCAACCAATCCAAATCTCCCCGTATTATTTCTAGATCCCCACTAGGGATCCTAAAGATGCAAGTGGAGATTTGGATTCTTCCACATGACTACCTATTTCTTGATGCAAAAATCATCCTTTTCCTCCCTTATACCTTCTATCGGCCTGAATTTATGCATTTTGCACTTTTGATCCCGGATCTCCTCGGGCGACCTAGGGTCGCCTAGGGGGTGACCCATGATCCTAGTGGTGACCCTGTTTGACAAAGGTGGCGACCCTGTCGTCCTTTGACTCACGGAAAAACTCAAGTTTCTCTCATATTTTTGCTCTGTTTTCGCCCGTTTTTCTTTCTGTTTGCATGAATTTTTATCCTTGATATAGAGTTAACTATTTCATGCACCCACACATGCATAATTAGATCTATTTGATCTCAAATTAACTCTCTAATCAATCTCTTGCATTCCCTCACCTCTATTTCTTCTTCAGTGATAAGCTATCATTGCTTCATCACTCCCTAATCAGCTGAGTTCACTGGGTAATCAACCATGTTAACTCCCCAATCTATTCTTGTTAACTCATCAATCAAATGAGTTAACTCTTCAATCCATTCCATTCCTCAAACCTATAAATACCCCCCTCCCTCAAGCACAAATGGAGGCAAATTCATTGTGCACCAGCTCTTGCCAATTTTGCTCTCCAACCTAGCATTCATATGCTCATACAGGACGTAAGTGCCTTTTATTTTCTTTGTTCAATCAAGCAACGCTACACTACTCAATTCTTATCCATTATGCTCAATTCAAAGCTCACATCAAGCTCATACAAGCTTCATAAAAGCTTCGCTTTGCTTCTTCGGGTCATTTTGTCAAGAGGATCACCTGCTGTCACAAAGGATTAGAGTTTGCCTATACAAGGATACTGAGGGTAGTGGAGTCAACAAATCTTCATCTCTTTCAAGTTCTTTCATTATTTTCATAGTAATTAGATAATCACATTGCTCTTGGGAATAGTAACATTTTACTTTTTCCTTGATAGGTTAGATATTACATGCTAGATTAATCATTTTTTTACATTCCTAGATCTACTTTGTTAGAAAAAGCATCTTCCCTTTCCATTAAATTAGATTGCATTGAAAACACCAAAAACCCAAAAAACATAGATTAAACTTTGCATTTGAAAAGACATATAGGATTGCATACAAATTTCTTTCATAGATTAGAAGCATTTCCTTTCCAAAATACTCTAAAAATACCAAAAAGATGCTTTGCATGTCATTTAGCTTGCATCCATATAGATCTCTTAGAAATAGACAACATTGCAAACCCTCAATTCCATCACAAGGTAACCATAGTCAAACAAAGTAAAACCCTAGGTCAATAAAACCCTAGGTCAAAACCCTACATCTGGTGAAGGTTAGTAATCACATATCCCATGTCAGCGTGATTAATGGATGTGTTTCGGGGTAAGAGAGAGTGGGTGAGAGCTATTCGTAGCGAGATCGAGGAGTTACATCCGCAACTGCTGCAATAGACATTTATTCTGCCACAAGGAGACCCATTTAATCTCTTGTCGTTACAAGAAACTAGATGACAAATACAACAAGACCTCTTACAATGCATACAAAGACAAGAGGACATTAACGAAAACAATTGCTTACTCACGCAAAGGTGGAACTCAAGGAATCCAAATAGAAGAAGAAAAACTAGTGACCCTTCGGGTCATAGGGTTATTTCAACTACCACAACAATTGAGCAAAACATTCAACAAAATGCACAACAACAAAGGCCACAGAACTTGCCAACCCCCCTTCGCGAAGTCCAGCTCTCCAACGAGCCAGACCCCCACCATGTCTTGCCTCCTCTCAACTGGCTACTTCTACGTGAGCGAGAGTGATGTGGCAGATCACCCCGTGGCAAGGAGGGAAGGGTCCGTGTGCGTGCCAAAATTTGACCCGACAGCCCCAGGCAACTAGAGTCGCGATTTCAAGCGTACAGGGACATGCTCTTCTTGTAACATAGTTGGCACGGGGCTAGCCTCCAACTGCCTCTTTTTTTATCATGTATTATCTGCAACACTGCTTACATGCATGATCACACTGTCCATGGGTTGATTGATAGCACAAAAATCCTCTGAAGTCCATAGCATCATATTGGCATCAGAGATAGCCTCATTTGATACTTCAGGGTTATTATTGGCTACCTCTGATAATGATGCCTGCTAGGCATAAACTTTTTGCACCATTAAAGCACTTTCTTGTGCCCCAGTAACACAAGTGCACTGATTATGAGGTTGGTTGCAGGAGTAACACCAATCCACCTCTTGGGAAAGATTATTTTGAGTAGGAACTGAAGCCCTAACTGGATTAACAACTAGTATATGTTGGATAGGTCAAACTGTTTGTAATAGTTGTAGGGTTAATATTTTGATATCTATTTTGCTGATAACCTTAGTTCCAGTTCTGATTTCTATTAGGATTATACCCTTGGTTCCAACTTTGGTTAGATGACTACCCTTGATTATAATTCTAATGGGGTTTGGCAGTAGTCTAAGCCACAATATTCACCTTGTTGGTCAAATTGGACATTAGGGTCTTAAGATCACTCTCTTCTTGAGAAAGAGAGGATGTTGAAGTTTTAGGCTTTGGGATAGGAGCAACCATGGGCTGCTAGGATGAGGAAGGAAGCTCTGGAAAAAAATGGGGTAGAAGGTCTCGGAGTAATTTTCCCAGCCTGTATTAAACAATTTTCAGCTTTCAGAGCTGTCTCATAACCATCTAGTAGAGTCTCAACACCCATTGATTGCATCATCACAACAATGTCAAAATTTAAAGCTCTTAAAAAGTACAAGAAAGCACCTTGTGGAGAAGGCATGACAGTAGCTGGAATTCTCTCCCAAGTCCTCTAGAATCTAAAGTTAAAGTTTGTCAGCATCTCACTTGGAGCTCTCTTGATAGTTGTCAACTGCTCAAGCAATGAAACGTTATCTACCCTCTCTCCAAACTGTTTGTAGAGGGCTTCTCCCAGCTTGTCCAAGGTATGTATTGAAGCAAGGGTCAAACCCCTAAACCATTGAAGAGCCCTTCCCTTGAAAGATGAAACCATGAGACGGACTGCAACATCTTCATGTTGTATATGGTGGACCGAGCACACATTGGATATATCATTGATATGCTCAACAGGGGTTATAGAACCATCACCTGTAAAGGGTGAAACACTTTTCAGGGCTGCATCAGGTATGTCATTGTATGCAGCCAAATCTAATGGACTTCCTCATTAAAGGTCACAAAGGGTAGACACCTTGCCATCCTAAGAATGTTTAGATTCAATTTAGGAATATGCAAGCTTCTTCTATTATATTGAAACCTAACAGGAGGGGGTGTAGACTGAGCTCTTGAAAGAGGTAAAATTGAGGTGCTACCCCTTCTCACAGGAGACCTAGATAACCTAGACCTTCTCCTTGAAGCAACAACAAATAATTTAGCAAAATAAAAATTACCTCTTGAAGATGCCCTAGTTTGCACAGGCATAAAAGATGGCACTGATCATAACCAGTAGCTTGTAGAGTCGCCAGGTGCATGAAAATGTCTGCCAAGATGCAAAGTACTGATAAGAACACCAAATTCTTAGCTTAATTCATTTTTCTTTCTGTCCCACCGGGAGTGCCAGAAACTGTTGTCACATAGAATTGTACCCAGTGTTGAAGGCTTTTAGGGCTCCAACAATCTAGTGAAACATTGAGACGACCTCCAGGTGTGGGACCTTGCAAGGAGGCCGAATCTCTGGAGAGAGGCTGGTTCCTTTGTTGAATGAGAGATTCAACTAACCTAAGACTAAACCTAATCTATGCACCATTGAGTAAAAGAGGAAGAGGAAGTAAAACTGAAAGTAAAGGGAGGTGATACACTAGGTTCGAATACAGAACATTCACAGAGCTAAGATGCACAAATAAAGAAATATAGTTGATAAACTTACATAGATCATGGACATATTAATAGAGGTAAAGAATGGACTACCAGGAATTAAACATTCACAGACAATGACCAATTCCAAGACTACATAGAGTTAAAAAGCATGAAGAAGTAAAACGTCATATGTATTGATTAAAAGGCAGAGTTACAACAGAGGAAAGTTCTGTTTGGACTACAGAAGCACAAGACTAACTATTTTCCAACATTTTTTACATCTTACGTTCATGTATATATAGCATTTGATTCCACTTGAGCTAATTAGGTTACAATAAATTGCCCCATGGGCTCTGCCAGGAAATATCTCTACCAAAAGGAATGTCAACCTGCAAGAATTCATTGCAAAAAGTAATTGAGTCCATAGGTGGCTGAAAGATATTTTGGGCCTTCAATGCAAGTTGTTGAATCATTCACTTGCAACCATCAATGTAACAAATATCTGCTAAGGGGGAGCTAAGAAGACAGGGTCTTCATTGATGGCAGATGAGACAAAACCCCCAATCAAAGCTTTTACAACACTTTAATATTCGAAACCTTGAGTCTCTACAGCTGCATCCCCGTCGATCTGAGTTGATTCCTTTGACTAATTATCTTTGTAAAGCCTTATCAACTGAATCCACAAAAATGTCTTGGTGCCACTAGAACGTTCAAAAGATCTGAATTTGAATTGGAGTCGTCAGATGGACAAATGGTTAGAAGATCGACAGTCGTGCGGGCTCTGCAGACACTCTTTTACCTTTTACTTGTGCTAATGCATAAGGATATGTGGCAAGATCTCACAAGCACGCAAAGAATCTACCCAGTAGGCAAGATTCCACCATGACACTGCGCCACCGTTAAATTATCGACCTCGCCACAGACTTCCCTTCTTTGACACCTAGCGCCATTTGAATGGGTGAGCCATTTTTTTTAGATAAGGGCCCACCTGGAAGATTTGGAAGAGAAGGCGCCAGCATGCCAGGTGTTAACATTTCCAAGCCGCGCACTGGATGTGATGACATCAATAAGATTCATCTGCGATGTTGCACTACCGTTGATCTTTGAAGTTGCGGCCCCACCATTGATGCACTTGTACACGTGTCGCCATTCTAGAGTTGAGCAAAAGGAAAGAAACCATCTTCCTATGGGCTTCGTAGAAGCGCGCTAAGCCTTCCACGTGGTCGCCTTCGGAGAAAAAAAAGAAACTCTCACCTCCGACGAACACCTTTACACTTGTCCTCATTTCGCAGTCGTGCAGAAGGAAAGTGACGTTAGCTTCAATGGTCCGTAGGCCTGCGAAAAACTGCCATGTATATATCTGAGGTCTGCACATTTACGAATATCCAGATGAACTCATCAAGTTTTTCTTCGCAGCATGGAGGGCCCATCATCTGCATGGATATTAACTTTTAATATCCAGGCGCTAACTTAACATCCAGATGCCTTTATGAATGTCCTGATGATGTCATCAACATGAAGAGCTTCGTTGAAGAGGAGATATGGATGACATCATTAGGATATTAGCTTTGCAAGATAATATACCGGGGGCCAAATGTCTGGATGACATCATCATCATATGTGCTTCTTTGGGGAGGGGATCTAGATGATGTCATCAGGACATTCGCAAAGGTTCAGGATATTAAGATAATATCCGGGATGTTAGCTAAGATCCAGATGACGTCATCAGGATATCCATGCCAAAATGACTAAGTATGAAGACGAAAAAAACCCTGTGAAGGAAGACAATGAAGGCAAAAGGTTTCTGGGTTTTTTGCAAGGATTCCCCAGGGGAGATCTTGGAGATTTCTACAAGGCAGAGTACTAGGATTTGAAGGATTTAAGGCTTGCAAGGCTATATCCCAAGGAATATCCAGGAGATTCTCAAGGTGAACTATTTGACTCTGGATGGAGCAAATAGGTCAACAGGACCCAAATACATTCTTTAGAAACTCCATCTTGGGAAGAAGATCATTCTTGAGGTTCTGTCTCAAGATGTTGTTATTTCTTGTCAAAAGTTTGACCAGATTTTGATCCACAAAACCAAAATCTTCCAGCAGTTTGATCTTAGGTTCCAATATTCTTTCTATACATTCAATACTTTTGACCTGACTCCTCATTATAGTGGCAATTTGGACTTCAGTGCAGTCATATTCAACGAATGAATAAATTACTCTACGGGCTGGAGGGTTCGAAGCTTCTGCAATTTGGGGGCCAACTTGAACATCCGCGTGATGTCAACTTCGAACATGTTAAGTTTGGAGGAGGCAAACTATGAAAAGAGGCTCTGTGAATGAGATTCAGTAGAGAAAACATTGCGAATGAGCTTCGGGCATATAACAAACTGTTTGTAGCATAAATTGGAGTTCATGGGAGTATCAAATATTTTGCGACATAACATGGTGTTCATGGAAGCTGTGACAACAACATAAAGAGTAGGTTAGGGTTTTCACGAAGAAAAGTTGTACGTTAGAATAAATAATTAAATGTTTGTGTTTGCAGCTACTAATAATATGTGTTTAAATTTATTTATTTATTAGTCATGCATAATTGCAATGAAAAATGAAAAGAGTAAGTTTATGATTTTATGGTAATGTAAACAATAAAACTTGGAATAAAATATAGGATTTTTCATTTATTTACATTTAAAATATAAATCTTCAAAATTAGGGATTTTCATAAACAATAATAGTTGGTAAAGATTGAGTAGAAGAATAATAATACTAAAAAGGTGGTGTTGGATAACAAATGCATGGAATAAAGAAACTTCAAAAGTCTAGAAACAATGTAGTTATTTCAAAAATTCTGCTTCGATTGTATCCTAGGTGTTACTAGTCTAGAATGGTCACCATGTTAATTTTCTAGGAGAGTTTTCTCATTCACAAAATGTTTGGGGACTTTAACATTCTAGAGCTAATTCAACTTTGAAGAGATCGATTTAATAGTGGGAAAGTTTAAGCAAAAAAATAAATACAATTATAGATGGGAAGCAATGGTAGCCGGATCCCAACTATCGTCGCTCTTGGTTCCCAACTATTGTTGCTCTTAAAAAAACAATAAAGCCATGGCTTTACAATCAGTTAAAGAAGAATGCCTTCTGTAGAAAGTGTGCTCATTTGTGAAAATAATATTTAGTGAGTAGAGAATCAAATATTGTCCATATAATTTGTAAGAAAAGCAAGTGTTTGAGTTTGCCTTTTAAAATCCAACAAAAATAAAATTTGAGAAAACTCTAAAATTGTCCATGTAATTTGTAAGAAAAGCAAGTGTTTGAGTTTGCCTTTTAAAATCCAAAAAAATAAAATGTAAGAAAACTATAAAACAAAAACTATTTCTAAGAAATTGTATTAGTACCCTTACTCTAGAAAATCAAAATTTTCTTAAAATAATAAAGTTTTAATGGTCTACATGTGGAGCTTTGGACATAATATTGTCAACAAAAATTAGTCACGTCTAAGCTAATGGTAGAAACCTTAACAATGATAATTCCAATTTTAAGAAAACTAAAAATTGAATAGAAACATATCCTAATAACAAATCTAAGAAAGTGCCATAAAAATGCAATTAAATAATAAAAATATTGATATGTCGTGCTCCTAATCATTTTTGGAGACATTGGACTAGGATGTATCATTTTGGGTGGAAAATTTTTTTTTTTTTTTAAAAGTGATTGAATCTGAGAAATCTCATAAAAACAAACATGTATCAAAAGGTAAAATGACGATTATAACTTTATTAAGAGTGTTGGAAGGCTCATGTGTCATTTAGGATATATTCGTAGACAACGAGAGGTTCCTCCTTGTCCACACAACAGCCCAGTAATTTAACCAGATTTTTGTGATTAACTTGTGATAGAATTCTAACTTCATTTAGTACCTGCTATGTTCCTTTTATGTTGCCCACGCAGTTCATTATCAACGGTGGACAATGGTTAATAATGAAATGACGGGGGGGAACTGTTGGTCTTTTTATAGTAGAAGCAAGTAGCCAGGATGACAATTTTAGGGTGATGAGAAGTTTTTGGGGAGCAAAGCTCTCACAGAAAAGCTTATTAGCTAAAGATAGTAGTGTAGAAACAATCATAAAGATGTGTAATCAAGTCCTAAATTTGATGGTTGTGTGACCATATTTGAAAAAATTTGTCATAAAATACAATCAAAATTTTGGGAAGGCTATACCATGTGAAAAGGAAGATTATAAACAAATAGTCAATTATTATATGGAATTATAGTTAAATATATATCTAATTCATTATACACTTCTTAAATAAGATAAGTCTTTCACCCTTTGAAGGGCAACTTTGGATAATGCATGCAATCTTTTGTTTGTTTTTTAAGAGTAGAAATTTCTCCATTTGAGAATGTCTTTCCTCAAAATATCTTGTGGCGTCAAAACATGTGAATCTGTCTTTCCATCCCTAGTAACTTTCTAAAATTATTGAGTTGCCTCAAAATTGTTGTGCTTGGCCAACAAGACTATTTATATGTTAATTAATACTAAAACTCTAAATTTTGTTGAAACACAATCAACGATTTCTCACAAATCATTAGTAGGGACTAGAGTTATATTGCATTTCTTCAGAAATTAATGGCTATCTATATTTCTTCAATTTGTTTTTAAGATAAGAGAATGTAGATCTAGCAACCACTCCACTTTCCTCTCCAACCATTTATAATATTTCTTCAATTTGGTTTTACACTCAGTTATTTTTAGTTTTTCCTCTCAAGTATATAAATAGTCAATCATCAAATATGAATTTTTCCAATAAACTTGGAGGTGATGTTCTCAATAGACCCCCTTTTGTTATAAATATTATATATAAATTGAATTTTTTAATAAACATATTCATCGAAATCTTTTAAATTATTGTATCCATAAGATTGCTTTAAACTAGTAAAAGCACCTATAGGTGCTATTGGATGGCCAATAGACACATATAAATAGTCATGTCAACTAAGCACTACAAAAATATCTATGACAAAAAAACATAAATATGCAAATGCTTGGTAGACATGACTATTTATATATGTGTCTATCGGCCAACCAATAGCACCTATAAGTGCTTTTGCTAGTAGATAGTGTAGATTATGCTTTTGCTTTTCATTGAGCAGATTTTATCCAAGAGAATTTACCAATCACCTTTGTTTGTTTTTCATTCACCATAATTTGTTGTAAGATATTAGCTCAAATCTTTTAAAAAGACTAGTTCAGACTGGCTATGCAGAGGATAACCCAAAAAATGCAAATAAAAATCTAAATCCAGAAGAATTTTTGTTAGGAAAAAAAAGAAAGAATTAAATTTGTCATGGGTGACCAAATCATTATATATACTATGATTTGAATGGTAATGTGTTCATACTCTCGATCTCTGATGATGGAGAAGGCAGCTGAAACTTTCATGGGGGCATGCTATATTAGAATATTGATATGATCATGCCTTGGCCTCTGGAATAAATGCAATAGGTTCAAGAGAAATTGAGTGGCTATAATTGCACGAAAGTGATGCGCAAGGGTATAAAATAATGGCGCAAGCAAAGAGAAAGGATGCACTACATCTTAGAAATAGTGTGCAACACTATGACATATGCACGAGTCTCCAAAATGTGCGTATACAGGAAAGAAAATAGCACAGCCAACAGAAGTAAATGGCACCCTATTAATGGGTGAAAAGATAAAATGGTGCTATCATCAGTTCAACATAAGGCACAAAAAGAAGTAGCAGTCATTAGAACAATGCATGAGCCAAAGTGAAGGTGTGCAGCCAAGGAGATGTCATGAGAAAGACTGTGACTTCACAGCATATAGTAGCATTAAACAAATTCATAGGTATTTGTGCTGATAACGCTTCACATGAAAAGAAAATTTATATACATTATTCTGTGCATGGTTGTTGCAAGCATTGCTGTTGTTGTTACTGTCAGTTGTGGTCTTTTTTAAATAGTAACGCGCAACCATTAGAAGAATCTGCTAAGAGTTTTAAGTCATCCAAAAGATGTGCATAGCATTATGAATGAAATAGATATTAGAGTTTAAAACAGGGTACAATAATGAAGGACAATCATTATATTGAGTACAACAAATGAACTCCAAATGCCTAGCACTAATACATCCTTTATAACCGTCTGATCAAGAGATCCCACAACTATTTACACAGATATTACAAAATAAAAAATCTGCAATAACAACGTCAACAGAAAGCTGAATAAAATTGCAAATTCTGCTACGACGGTGTCATTGACACGCGGTCTCTTACCAGCAGAAGATCCTGAAGCTAGGTATTTCTAAAAAGAATTCCTGCTAAATACAGCACAACAATAAATAATCTACCTCCACAAAACTCTTAAATGACTTTAACAAAAACTACATTCAGCCATGTCTTTAGACGCAAAGAAATAGATTATTTGACATTTAATATCACCATCAATGAAAAAAAGAAATTCAATCCAACTTACTCAACCGCAAACTGAAGACGGTTAACTATAAACAACTTGACATGAGCAGCAGAATCCCGGACAGCATCACTTACCACCCTTGAAATTTTATAACTAACCTACAACATAAACAACCACAAACTAAAGATGGTTAACTATAAACAACTTGACATGAGCAGCAGAATCCCGGACAGCATCACTTACCACCCTTGAAATTTTATAAATAACCTACAACATAAACAACCGCAAACTCTTCAAAAGAATACCGCTTTTAGAAATCGAGTACTGAAAACTCTGAAAGCTTCTTTATAATGCTCAAATTGATCTGCTTCTGAAATAGAGACCCCAAACTTTTCAAAATAACCCATATAAAATACCTTCAATAGAGAAAAACAATTTTCCATCGAAAAATCAAAAAAAGAGAAGCTTAGAAGTGATATGCCAAAGCAAAATTTGACTCCTACTAATCCTTATGGATCATACTTCTCTTATTTTGAGGCTGCAAGAGTATGTTGGTTTTGCCAATCATTTTACGGAAATAAAATGGACATTTACAACTATGTGGCAGCATATGATATTTATCAAAAGCATAAAAGTGATACAACATCGCCCCAACCCCTCATTTCCTCCTTGGGTTTTCCAGGGCCACCACCTTAATGAGGGTGACAGGATGCTTCACGCCCTCTCCATCCGCAACGAGCAGCCCACCTTCTGTAGTTGCTTTGTGCACACCAACAAAGTGTTGCAGGAATTAATGGTGGAACATCAAGATCAGCCATATTAATTAATGATTGAACATCAAGATCAACCGATAGGACAAAATGGATGCGTGGAATAAACCTGTGCCTCCTTATAGAAGTGGGGCTTCAGATATCAAAGAAAATAATATAATTGAGTGCTCTAAGAGAAGTGTCAATCCACGGCTGCATTAACTGAAACGTCCTTATTAAATGATCTCAAAACGTCCCCTGTTAATCCTGATTTAAAACATGATTTAGCTGTGGAAGAATCACCATTGAAAAGACTTAAAAGCTGTCTCAAGAAACCATCTCAAGATGCAAATAAAAGATCAAAAGGAGGCCTTTTCTCTAGGGATTAGCCTCTTGTTCTGGTACAAGGAAATTAGGTAAGTCCTTGTCCTTTACTCGTAGTGGGATGGTCTCTATGATGACATGCATAGGAGGTAAACGTAACAATGACAACCAGATTCCCAAAAGATGTACCAATGTGAATTTGGATTCAAACACATTGAGATCAACCGAATTGTCAAATAAAAACTTTAACAACAAACACCCAATAGCATCAGAATTGCAGCTTGCCAGTGCTCCTGAGTTGAGGAGAAATAATAACCTGTGTCACCAAATGACTCTAGCAAAGCAGGTTAAAATTGAAGCAAAAAACTAGTTTACAGAGTTCTTGGAAAAAGGTTAGGTCATCAGAAAATGCAACAAAAACTAGAGGAGATTGCAATGGGATTCCAAAATGCAGTTTCAACAGGCATACTCTACTAAACAAAGTTATCAAATGGGTGGAGCAGTCAAATAGCAGCAACAAGTGGTTAAACCCAGAGGCTGTGGAGATAGTAAAAAAATTGAAACTAAGTTTTAAAAACTCAGTGTTCGCTGCTTTGCATGAAGCTTGGTCAAAGAGAAAAGCTTCAAAATAAAATATACCACGCTGATTTTTGAGTTGCAGTGTAGTGGAAAATCAACAGCAACTTTGGTTTTTTACTAGGAACCACAAATATAACTTTTTGGACCATTTGGTGCTAAAGCTGGATTCCATAAGCTGTAAAAGGGGAGAGATGATTGGGACTTTGAGTAAGCATACTGCACATTAAGCTTTGCATAAAGAAAGAAATTTGGAATTCAAATTTCTCATTGTAAAACATTACATGGTCGTTACATATAAAATGTTGCATATATTATTTGGAGAGTAACTAACTTTGGAAGAAATGTACTTGCTAAGCTTCTTCTTCGTCAGTTATAAGCTCTGTTGCCAGGTTCCTGGGTCCAGGGGTCCGGTCCCGCACCGGCCGGGAGCGGGTCTTGGAGCAGTGATCAGAGCGGGCAAGGCATGGCCCTGCTGCTCCCGAGCACTCCCAAGGCTGTTCGGGGTTTTTTTTTTTATAAATTTTCTTTTTATAATTTTTATTTTCTTTGCTGCCTTATAAATTTATATATTATATAATACCTTATAAATTTATATATTATAATTTATTATATTATATCATATTATATATTATATTTAAATATATAATCGATATATCAAACGTATTTTCAATTATGTATATTTTCTATTTTTTTTGTATATACATATATATAGTACAACCGTACCCAAATAAAAAAAAATTGTCGTACCGGGCGTACCAGAACCCCGTTTCCATACCAAAACTAGAAACTTAGGTTATGAGTAAATTTCTAGTAACTTTTTTTGCACACTGTCAAAAATTCATCTTTTGGCCGACTTTTTAAGTTATCAAGCACAAAATTTAACGGTTTCATAGCATAATTTATCTGAAATTAAAATTCAGATAGATGACATTAGAATAATCAAGAATTTGACATTATGGTGATTGAGGATAATAGGATATAACACAATTGTTTTGATAGATTCACTAAAATGTTTTTCTCTAGGAATCTCAAAGATTACGCACAAATTTACACAAAGGATCACATGTTATAGAGGATACTGCACATTTTCCCTTCAACAAGAGCTCGTTTTAGAATGTTACCATCCATTAATATTCCTGGCTTTAGTTAAATGAAAGTTATAACTTATAAACTAAAAACCCCCCAAAATATACCACAGCAACTTTATTGACATCAACAAAAACCCCTAGTTTCATAGGGAGGGACGCGTCCCCCCCAGAAAAGCAATTGTCCCCAAGACAGGGACGTTTCCGAGGCAGGGAGATGTCAGGGAAACGTCCCCCCGTCTTGCAGCCGCCTCCGAAATGTTTCGGTTTTGAGGGGACGCCTGGACATCCCTGAGACTTCCAAGCGTCCCCCAAAATGCAATAAAAAAAAAAAATTATAGGAAAAGGAAAAAAAAAAAAACTAAAACTAAAAGGCTAAATCGATTGACTTAATTTTTCATTTTCAGTATTACAACTTCATCTGAGTAGCGAGTTGGGCAAATAAGCGTGAACGATTGAATCCAAGTGAGGGTTCCGGTTTTAACTTTTAAGTTTTGAAGTTTTCATTTTTTTTTGAATCATGGCAGGGTTTCCGTCTAACAGTTAACGGTTAGACTGAATGGTGAATGTGGCACTTCACTGCATCGCACGCGATGACATCTCTTTGAGGCATTATTTGAAACTGAAAGTTTCCAAAGCCTTTTCGACAAATCCATTTTGTGCATATGCTGCAATCATTGCAGTCCATGAGACCACATTTCTTTGAGGCATTATGTCAAACAGTTCAGTGTTCACTGTTCACGTGCCTTGTCTATGCTTCCACATTTTGCATACATGTCTAATAGGGCAGTTGCAACTACAACATCTGACAAAATTCCTCTATCCTTTATGTTTTGATGGATGTGCATACCCTATTCCAAAGCTCCCATTTTGACACAGTTATACATCTTTTTATAACTAATTTTTCAAGTACTATATGTATTTCAGCACACCGCTCCCCCGGCGCCCCCAAACTTAGACCCCCCGCCCCCTGTCCCCAAAACGCATCCCCTGCCGTTCCCCCATCCCCGTCCCCGAATCCCCATGGAACTATGCAAAAACCATTTATGTGATGCCTAAGAAGAAGACTCGCCTTTTAAAACAGCATCTAAATAGTTGCAAACTCCCTGATGTTTGCTTCCAGGCGGAACTTTAGCAGGAATTAGCTCATGTATGCAAAATTCAGATCTGCTAATTGAAACAATGAGAGAGATGAAAGGACAACAGCGAAAGAGCAAGCATTTGAAGCTTTGGAGAGACAAACAGATAGCTAACGAAGCATTAACGCCGCAAGAGATGTCCACTGTCAGTCAATCTTCAGCCAAGATGCAAGCCGTGCCGATCTCTGCAATCCTAGCCATCCAATCTCCACCGACCTCCACCATTCTCTGAAAATCTCGCCCACCAATCTCCACCAACCTCCACGGAAGATCGCATGAGTAAATTGCATCAGTAAATGCCAGTGTACGAAACGCTTGCAACGAATGGACACGATCAGTTGAATGGTTGTCCTGTACCTGTAGGGCAAGCAGTGGCGTTTGATCAATGCCTACTATGGTACAGACATCAACTCGCTCTGCAAGTGAAACGCCTATCGGCATAATAAAATATAAAATATCGCTGGTAAGCAAAGGGTTATGGCAGTGGCTGGGATTAACAGTAACAGAAATTGCTAATCACAGTTTATTTACATTGCCGATTATGTCTCCAGTTACTTGACAGTGATTTATTTGTTTCTTTTGCAATATCTGAAATGCTGCTGTAATTTTTGAATGGCTGATGCCTTGGATTGCCTGCGTTCTGATACCACTGTCAGCCAGTATTCAAAGTAGGACAATGGTGTAGATTTATTTTTTTAAAATAAGGCTTTACATTCTTATTTTATAGGCAGTGAACAGTTTAACTGCACAAAACAACGAAAAGAGAAAAACTACCAAAACTACAAATATTAACCCGTAAAGATTAATATTTACATCTTAATTTGTCAAGCCAGAGCCTGCAATGAACCTGATCAGCATCAGCCCCAAAACTCTGCTTAATACCATTTATTTACTAACTTCCAACTAATAATGTTTTGTGATGTTGTCCAATTGCTGATAAAATTCCACTGTAAATTGAAAACCCTACTGTTCTGGTTTCCCGATTTCATGTATGTTTTTAAGGACTTATATGACATCTTAACACAACCTGACTCCGGTGTTCTTAATGGTACTACTAAAACCCATAATTACAACTTCTGCAAAAATTTGGGGGGCTGGAAAACTTGTTTGCTGATCATTATATATAATTGTTCATTCCTTGCTTCTAGAATAATTCCTATTTGGAACATAATGAAACGATTTCTGAGATGACTTCCAGATATAACAAAATTTCTATCTATTAAAAATTCACCAATTACATCACACTTAATTGCTGCAGTGGTAGCAATTAGCTCACTTTAAAAAATTAGTAACTACAATGCATTTGGTACCTCCTAGAGACAGAACGCAGGGCAGGGAGAATATCAAAATAGCTCCTGCTGTTGAATATGGTACCTCCAGGAATGTAAAATGCTCACCGCCGACACCTGGATGGGGAGATTTTGCCTGCCTTCTGTCCAAGACTAGATCAATAAATCTGTTGTGGTTTTTGAGACCTGACTCTCACTTTCTCTATCCAAAATTATGTTTTTGTTAAGCTCTTTGTGCGGTTGGAGGCATTAGAGATGGCATTTTCATAAATTGTCCACAGTGTTTTAGATTCAGGATGCCCTTTTATAATCTTGCTAACAAACCTTGCCTCTTTCATCGTCAATACCGTCAAAAGAGGGAGGTCGAGGTCATTGATAGATTTGATTTTCTGCCAAACCAGAAACCTGGGCCTCATAGTCTTTTCCAAACTGATTTGCAACAAGGAAGGGTGCTTCACCACATAATTTGCAGGGAGCTCCATGTTATTAACTAGAAAGTTCATCTTTTCACTGACATTTTCCTTCGAGCAATAAAAGACTAGAGGGACAGCTCCAAGTAGTTGCCAGATTTCTTCAGCCGAAAGCCCGCAGAGTCTGAGATTCTCTACCTTGCCCTCTAACGTTTCCGTGCGGCTCATAGCCACTATACTTACAATATATTTGAACATTTTGCTTTCTTTGTCAACCCCAATCTTGTGAATGAGATCGACCTGTGCAGGCGTTAGAGAAGTACGTAGGAGAACGTCCGGATATATTTTTAAGAAGCTCAAGTACCCCATCCCACGAAAACCCCATCCTTCCCAGAAAGCAAGCGAGGGTTTCAGGGTCTTTTCCAAGCTATTATTGAGAAGTCGTGATTTTAATAGGGCTTTAACGAGCTCATCCTGGGACCCAAATACATTCTTCAGAAACTCCATCTTGGGAAGAAGTTCGTTCTCGAGGCTCTGGCCCAAGATGCTGTTATTTCTCGTCAAAAGTTTAACCAGATTTCGATCCACAAAACCGAAATCTTCCAGCAGTTTGATCTTAGGTTCCAATATTCTTTCTGTACATCCGATACCTCTGATCTGACTCCTCATTATAGTGGCAATTTGGACTTCAGTGCAGCCGCGTTTGTTGAACAAATGTATAAACTGCTCTACACTGTGGAGGGTTCGAAGCTTCTGCAATTTGGGGGCCAACTTGAACATCCGAGTGATGTCGGGCTGAGACATGTTAAGTTTGGACGAGGCAAACTGTGAAAAGAGGGTCTGCGAATGAGCTTCGGTTGAGAAAACATTGCGAAATTGAAATGGGTGTATAACAAACAGTTTGCAGCATAAATTGGAGTTCATGGGAGATGCTGCAACAACAGATAGTTTACGGCATAAGATAGCTGTTCATGGAAGCTGCGGCAACAACAAAATGAGTAGGTTAGGGTTTTCACCCAGAAAAGTCGTACGCTAAAATAAATAACTCAAGATTTGTGTTTGCAGTTAATAATGTGTTTAAATTTGGGGGAGAGGAGCCGCTAGTAAAAAAAAAAAATTGCAAAATTAGGAACATAAATAAATTATGAATAAACATTAAAAAATCATTTTTTAAATATCTGATTTGTTTTGACACGTGGGACTACCCGATTAGTCGATCCTAAATAAAATGTCATTTTTACCATGTGACCGAAACGTGCTCGGTCCTAGTGCCAATTGGTGTGTGGCACGGCATCCAAAGTGGAAAGCCTTGCCACATTACCAAAAATACTCCACCACCCTTTCACTCCACTGCCTCACTTTAATCTATCGCAGCCCCTTACAATGCTTCTGTATAGTCATGTTTAGTGCACGTCCCCTCCTACTACTTCCACGACATCTCGCGTAAACTTCGAGCCAACCTACATTCAATGCTCCCAGTGCCTCGCACGACTCGCCAACTTTAGAGCCTTTCAATCTACCATCTTCTCGAATTTTCTTCAATTTGACGTTAGAGGGTGCTCGCTTGAGATCTCTACAACTTCCAGCGTGCCACCACAACATGCTACGCTTGGACTCCAGACGAGATTCAACCAGGCGCCGGTTTTCGAACGTCAAACCTAGCTCGAGCTCCGCCATGCAATGTCCCGCATTCGTCGATGCCATACAGGTGAAGCAAATTTATAAGGGTTTCCATTATAACTTCATTCAAGCCATAACTCCATTCGACTCAGGTGAGCAAGCTCACTAAGGCCTCGCCATTATTCAATTTTCACTTCTTTAATGTGTTTCGTTTGTTTTTTTGTCTTTTCTCTATTGCAGAATTCGTTGTTGGTATAAAGCTTTCGTGTTTTTGAACACTATGGAATTTGTGTTCATAAACACGCTAATTCTACAGAAATTAATCTTCCGTTCAAGCATCTCTCTCTTTAAAAATGGGGTTGTTTTTTTATTTCATTACAGTAACAAATAATATTGTTGTTTGTTTTGGTACTGTTGGTAATCATTTATGTTTAGGGTTTTAGGCTCGAGCCACTGGTGGTGCCTGCATAAATATTCAGGTTTCGAGCATTTAAATATGCAGGCACCTTCCCAAAAATCCAGAAAATTCCAACATTTTCGGCCTTTGCAATTGTAAAAAATGAAAAAATTAGTTTGTATGCAGTATCTTTGTATATACAAAGGTGTTTATATATACATGCAGGTTGAATGTGTATTGGCGGGTCAGAAAACTCTATCGCCCCTTGAAAAATTGAGTTTAGATGCATTTCTGGTTGTATATCGGGCTCTAAAAGGTGCATATACAAAGGGGGAATCTTTCGCAGATTTATGGGAATATTCCCGCTTTGTATATCGGGTCATATACAAAGCAAGATATACAAGGAGGTGCAAATATACATTTGCTACAGTGGCGAAGCAGGGATGCATGTGGTGGGGCCCGTGGATATACAAGGTGGAATGTATATGCAATATATATTCGGGCGCACATACAATGGTTAAATACATTGCAGGAATATTCTGGAGAAGATTCCTTGTTTGTATGTACAGGGGAATGTACATTGAAAATTATACAAAGGCTCGCGACATGCAAAGCGAACAGTGCAAAGGAGAGAGAAAATGGTCGGGCCCACCAGTTGTATACAAAGGTAGTTGTATGTATGCCAATGTACATTCAAAGCATGCAAGTGAAATATGCATTCTGGAACCGAAGGAAAAGTCTGATGCGGCGGATAAAAGTTTGAAATCTGCCTTGTATGTATGAGGCGATGGATGCAAGCAAGGGGACATACAACTCAGACGCGATGGAGGAATGAAATGCATTGAATAAATATTTCAGGTCCGTGGGTTGTATAAAGCGCTTGTATATGCCGATATACAAGCCGATGTGCAATAAAAGAGATACAAGCCGGACTTCAAAAGGGGATACGTTCTGATGCATAGTGATTTGAAGTCTGCGGCCTGTATGTATGTATGTGTTGTATATCGCGGATATACAAAGGATGGGGATACAAGCCAGACTCGAATTGAATTTCAATTTGTTCTAAACAAGTTTGGGGTCCGCCTTGTATATCAATCAATTGTATATGCATTTGCTCTTGCATATACGAGGGTTTTTGACAGGGTGAACAGTAGCGATTGTATATGCATTTAAACATGCATATACAATGGGCGAAAATGGCAAAAATAGTGAATGGAAAAGTCAGCGATAGGAGTATGGAGTGCCTACGTGGCACGATCTGGCAAGTGGGTGACTTTCCAGGCATTTTTTGGGGCCGTGGATCTCAGCGATGGAAGTAGATCGACGGCCATGTTTTGAACCTGCAGCGAAGGGTTTTTCCTATGCGTGTGCGGCTGTTTTGGGCGGGAAACTTTAGAGGGACGCCATTGCTGCATTCCAGAGGCTGCGAGTGGTTGAGGCTTTAATGGCATATTGTGCAGGAGAGTATGGGTCGTGTTGACAGCTCAACCACCCGAATTGATGAAGAAAATCTTGGAGCGACGGCTCAAATCCCAAGCATACCTGCTCCCTCCTCCTTGTCCCTTGGCTGCATTGAATATTCTGAGCGTCATTCAGATCATGCATTGTATCTGGCGAATTTTTGATTTGCCTTGTGATTAATTTTGTTGAGTTCATGGTCTTGGTATAAAGGCCAAACTGTGTCACTCTTTTTGGTTGTTGGAGACTTGGGCAATTTTGGGGGAAAGATAACGAAATACAGAGCATTTCCTTGTTGTTCTATCTCATTTTGGAGTTTATGTATTGCATCTGTGATGTATCTTACACATATGTTCAGTTTCAGTGTCAATTTTATATGAAAAATGCTTCTTGCATGTGTTTTGTTGTCTGTCTCCACTTGTTGTATGCATCTCTTCTTTTGAATTTGGTTGCTAAGGGTTTCTCAAATTCTAGAATACAGATTTATGTATTGCATACTTGATCTCTAACTTCCATTCAATGAGTGGATTAAACTGTTTTAGGTTAAGGTATGGAGAAGAGTGTATGTCAGCTGGGATATCTATAAGTATGGACAGTCAAATACTTATCCTTGGGTGATGTTTGTAAGGCAAGCATCAGTCCTAAACCCTTGAAACTCGAATGCTAGTTGCAAGCCATTCTTATGTATATGTCTATTTGACTCCTTACCCTGAGATAGGCACCGGTCTGCCCTTGTGAAGTAGTTATGATCCAAAACCCCTGTCTTGCATCCAAACCATCATTTCAAACCATCCCATTATCCCAATCTGTTAGTTGTAGGAGTAGGATTAGGAACCCCTACATACTCTCATACCTGACCAGACAAATATGTCCAAGAACATTGCCAACCTTGTGATTTATCACACAAATCTTGGTCCATACATGAGAAGTATTCTGCCTGTTATCACAAAGTTAAATCTTTATGTCATTGAATGAGTCAAAGTCATATCTTTAGCAAATAGGGACACCCCCCTTGGTGCAGCAGAACCAGAAGTGAAGGGGAGGCAGCTCACACAACCTCCCGTTTCTGTTGGCCGGATCTACCCGTGCATAGGAACTGGGAAACCCTCAGCCGATTCGAGAAAAACACCAACAGGTACCATAGATAAATCTGAGGTTGTTTTTTTGTCATTATAGTAACAAATAATATTGTTAGTTGTTTCGGTGCCATAGATAAATTTGGGGTTGTTTTTACTTTCAATACAATAACAAATAATATTGTTGGTTCTTTCGGTGCCATAGATAAATCTAGGGTTGTTTATTTTTCATTACAGTAACAAATAATATTGTTGGTTGTTTCGTTGCCATAGATAAATCTAGGGTTGGGTTATTTTTCTATTTTATTGCACTACGGTCTTGTCGTTTAGGTCCAATATAAATCTTGGGTGTTCTTTTTTTAATAGGTATGCATTATCATTCACTCTAGTTATCGTATTCTCATAGGTTCTGCATTATCATACAGTTAGGTTTTCTTCGATGTTGTAGCAAATATTAGGGTGTGTTATCTGTTTCATAAGCCAAAAATAATTTTATGGATTTGTCTTTTAATTAGGTTTTGCTTCATCTATTCAGTGACTTAAAACATGTAGGTTTTTTCGGTGCCAGAGATAAATTTTGGGGTGTTATTTTTTTCATGGGTTGTGCTTCATCAATTCAGTCATGCAAAAAAGAAGTTATCATTTAACTTCACAATAATTTATGCATGTGAATAAGTTGGCCATGCACAAAAGATGTGAGATTTGTTAAACTCTTACTATTTTCCATTCGTAAGCTTTATATTGTTCTTCATTACAGCCATTACAGTCATAGGTTAGCAGTTGTGTTTCCCTACGGTTTATATTGCAATCATTACAGTCATAGTTAAACAGTTGTGTTTCCCTACTATAAAATGTAAGTGTGGTTCCCAGTTTGTTGTGCCTGAGTATGTTTATGTTGTACATGCCTTTTAAGATATGAGATGTGGTTGTAACCGTACTAGCTTTTTTAGGTGCCATTGATAAATTTGGGGGTGTAACCTTATTTGGTGCCTTGGATAAATCTTGGGGTGTTAGGTTTTTCATATGTGTTGCTTCATCAATTTAGTAATGCAAGTATTGTAGCTTTTTTAGGTGCCATCCATATATTCAGTCACTGTAATGTCCCCTTCTAGTAAACCAAAAAATTTCTTAACCTTGCACAATTTCAACTTACAAGAGAGAACATTAGTATTCAATTTTTCCTTTTTTATATCATAATTAGAACTCACTAGTAAAGTATTAATCCATATTCTTTCTGCATTTGTCTTTAAGCATTATAATCATTATTTCATAGTTATTCCATATTCACATTCATAGACTTCATGTTCAATCCTAGAGAGAATCGTGAGTCACCCTATCATTAATCGATCCCTAATTCCATGAGCATGGTTTGTTAAGGTGCCATTAACCATCCCATACAAAGGCTCGATGGATTCACACTACACCTGAGGTACTTCACCATTAGGCTCAAAGGACTTCATGCTACACCTGAGCATACTTCACCCATTTGAGAGTCACCCACCGTAGGGCACATTTAACATTGATGAGCTCATCATACCATAGGCCCAAGGCTTCACCTCACACCCGGAGGTACTTCGACACTTGGCCCAAGAGACTTCACCTCACACCCGGAGGTACTTCATCTTCTTGAGGGTCACCTAGGTCCAAATCACACCCTTAACTTAACCCCATACCCATAGATTGGCGAGATGATTAAGGATGAGGCTTAATTCTCCTTTTGGATATGGCATGAAACTATGATTTCCAAATCATCATCAATATTTATACATAGTGCTTCATAATTGTATCATTCTTGGCCTTTACATCATGATGGCCATACATTCATCTTAATGCTTGAACATCTTTCATTTACATTAATCATTGTAATGGTATACAATTCATTATTATTATGACATATGCATACCCATCATATTATGCTCATCATTATTCATGAATACTCATTTCATTATGCTATAATAGTCTTATTCTAGTATGACTGACTTAGATGAAATCATTCATAAGTTCGTAATCATGAGATATACTAACTTAAGGTAAGTAACATACCTCGTATGAGTGATGGATGTAGATGAATTTATCCATTGATGATTGCTCTCTTGATTCTTAAATGATTTGGTAATTGATGAATGATGACATTGAGATTGTTTACTTGTTGATATGGTTCGATAATATATTTGCATGTTCTTGTGATTTCTACTTGAAATTTCAATTGCTGGCTAGCTTTCTTCCTTTAGACTATTCAATATATACCAGTATATTGTTGATGGAGTTATGTATAATGATCATTCGATGGGTTCTTGGGTATTGATATCGATGCTTATGTATATAAGACTTAGAAAAGATTTGTAGACCTTTATTCCCATCTGACTTTTAGAATGATCTCCTGATTGATTTTCTACTTCTTTGATCGGTGATGAGATGATATCTTCCTATGATATCCTTCCTTTAGTGATGTCCCCGATCCTCTTATATCCTATCGGTGACTTTCCATTCAATGGTCACCACCCTTTACCTTTTCACAGCCTTGTAATATTTAAATTAGTTTCCTATAACCAACATCTTAATAATCGCTGCCTTTTATGGTCTTGTTGATTGCTTCCTTCTTTTAATGATATACGCTGCCTTAATCTTTTAAATAAGATTTGACTTATATAAAGTCATTCTTATATTACTAAGTATATTTATTTATATATTATTATATTTATATTTGTACATATTATATATTATGTATTATATTTATATTTATATATTATATATTATATTTATAATATATTTATTATATTATTATAATGAATGATTATAATAATAGTTCTTATTTATATTTTTATTTATTTATATATTTATAATAATATTTATATTATTATTTAAATTAATATATTATATTGTAATTATAATAATAATAATATGAATATTGATAATATTATTTTTGTATTTATATTCTCATTTATAAATACCATAAATATAAAATATTTATAAAATAATATTATTTAATATTATTGTTTATATACACGATTGACGATGACAAACACTATATTTGACGGAAATGATTTATCCTCCTTTATCACAACATTTAAATATTTAAGTTAAACAATGCCTTAATATGGGGACATGACATGCCTCCCCTCTCGAGATTGCTTGCCCTCAAGCAATCATAACGATTTCTTTCATTACCTTGCACCTTTTAAGTCTACTTTCCGATGCATTTAGACAAAATTGTGGATTTGATCTAGAATGAATATTGCTTTAGTGAAAAGAAATTGATTGTGATTCCATGAAAGAGAATTTGTGATCAAAGAGCATTTGTTTGATGTTTTGAGTAATAACGATAGGATGCAAGTATCATAGATTAAGAAGATTTGAGAGTGTTGAGATTTCAAGATGCATCTTGATTTTTGGTTACGAGATTCAATCTTATATGTTATTGACCTCAAAATCGAGAAGATTTATGTTCTTTGAGGAGTAATTGATTAAATGATGTCATGATCAAAGAAGATTTGATTTGATTTTGAATAGCAATATGATTGAGGAAATGTAGTTAATCAAATGAATGCAGGAAGGAAGAATTTTTCAATGTTAAAGAAAACTTTGGGAGTATTGATAATCCGAGGTTGGAGATTTGGAATGAAATAATATCAAAGATGAATCTAATGATGTTGTAAGTAAGACTTTGATTGCTTAAGCAAGTTGATGATAAGATAACATATAGCATGATCCTGGGGGTTGATGATGAGATAATGTCCCCTCTTTTTGGGATATTCTTGATCTATTAGCCTGTACACAAGAATAACTACTAGAAAGGAACATTAGCAGTATTAAAGATCCATAAATTAACGATGAAATCAGTATGGCATAACATAATTAATGATATAGCATAAATAACATTTAATTTCAACATATAGTTATCCATACCTCGAGTTGATCCTTTGATAGAATCCATAGAAATACTTTCATGTTAGAGCGTGATGGAGGTCGCACTTCCTACCTATCACATTTTGACAAGAGCATGATGGAGGGCATTCTTCTCAAGTCTTAGGGTGGCTATACCATCCCTCCCTAGTCCCCATGTGGCGCATGCCATTCATATGGAGTGTCGTTGTCCTTAAGTGGTGCATGTCATTTGTATAAGGTACCTTCGATCTAATGTGACGCATGCCATTCATAATAGATCACCTCGGGATATGGAAGTGACCACACTAATTTGTAGGTTGCATGCATTGCCATTTAGTTACATAATAAAATTGAAGTAGACAACCAAGTAGCTCAAGAACACAAGCAACTAGCTCAAGCAAGTAGGCAAGTAGCTCAAGCATGCAAGCAAGTAGCTCAAGCAAGTAGGCAAGTAGCTCAAGTAGACAAGCAAGTAGCTCAAGCAAGTAGGCAAGTAGCTCAAACAGACAAGCAAGTAGCCCAAGCAAGTAGGCAAGTAGCTCAAGCAAGTAGGCAAGTAGCTCAAGTAGGCAAGCAAGTAGCTCAAGCAAGTAGGTAAGTAGCTCAAGTAGACAAGCAAGTAGCTCAAGCAAGTAGGCAAGTAGCTCAAGTAGACAAGCAAGTAGGCAAGTAGCTTAAGTAGACAAGCAAGTAGCTCAAGCAAGTAACCAAGTAGCTCAAGTAGTCGAGCAAGTAGCTGAAGCAAGTACGCAAGTAGCTCAAGTAGACAAGCAAGTAGGCAAGTAGCTTAAGTAGACAAGCAATTAGCTCAAGCAAGTAACCAAGTAGCTCAAGTAGTAAGTAGCTCAAGCAACAAAACATACATATAAGTCATAAAGTATACAATTAAATACATAAGTCGCACGAATACACGTATACACATAAGCCATAAGGTAAACCTTTGAATACACATAAATCACAAAGTATACACAAGATGGCAGGATGACTACTCTGATACCACTTGTAATATCTCCTTCTAGTAAGCCAAAAATTTTCTTAACCTTGCACAATTTCAACTTACAAGAGAGAACATTAGTATTCAATTTTTCCTTTTTTATATCATAATTAGAACTCACTAGTAAAGTATTAATCCATAGTCTTTCTGCATTTGTCTTTAAGCATTATAATCATGATTTCATAGTTATTCCATATTCACATTCATAGACTTTATGTTCTATCCTAGAGAGAATCGTGAGTCGCCCTATCATTAATCGAACCCTAATTCCATGAGCATGGTTCATTAAGGTGCCATTAACCATCCCATACAGAGGCTCGATGACTTCACACTACACCCGAGGTACTTCACCATTCAGCTCAAAGGACTTCATGCTACACCCGAGCATACTTCACTCACCCACCGTAGGGCACATTTAACATTGATGAGCTCATCATACCATAGGCCCAAGGCTTCACCTCACAACTGGAGGTACTTCAATACTTGGCCCAAGAGACTTCACCTGACACCCAGAGGTACTTCATCTTCTTGAGGGTCACCTAGGTCCAAATCACACCCTTAACTTAACCCCATACCCATAGATTGGCGAGATGATTAAGGATGAGGCTTAATTCTCCTTTCGGATATGGCATGAAACTATGGTTTCCAAATCATCATCAATATTTATACATAGTGCTTCATAATTATATCATTGTTGGCCTTTACATCATGATGGCCATACATTCATCTTAATGCTTGAACATCTTTCATTTACATTAATCATTGTAATGTTATACAATTCATTATTATTATGACATGCATACCCATCCTATTATGCTCATCATTATTCATGAATACTCATTTTATTATGCTATAACAGTCTTATTCTAGTATGACTGACTTAGATGAAATCATTCATAAGTTCATTATCATGAGATATACTAACTTAAGGTAAGTAACATACCTCGTATGAGTGATGGATGTAGATGAATTTATCCATTGATGATCGCTCTCTTGATTCTTAAATGATTCGGTAATTGTTGAATGATGACATTGAGATTGTTTGCTTGCTGATATGCTCCGATAATATATTTGCATGTTCTTGTGATTTCTACTTGATATTTCAATTGTTGGCTGGCTTTCTTCCTTTAGACTATTCAATATATACCAGTATATTGTTGATGGAGTTATGTATAATGATCATTCAATGGGTTCTTGGGTATTGATATTGATGCTTATGTATATAAGACTTAGAAAAGCTTTGTAGACCTTTATTCCCATCTGACTTTTAGAATGATCCCCTAATTGATTTTCTGTTGCTTTGATCGATGATGAGATGATATCCTTCCTTTAGTGATGTCCTCGATCCTCTTATATCCTATCGGTGACTTTCCATTCAATGGTCACCACCCTTTACCTTTTCACAGCCTTAGTAATATTTAAATTAGTTTCCTATAACCAGCATCTTAATAATCGTTGCCTTTTATGGTCTTGTTGATTGATTCCTTCTTTTAATGATATATGCTGCCTTAATCTTTTAAATAAGATTTGACTTATATAAAGTCATTCTTATATTGCTAAGTATATTTATTTATATATTATTATATTTATATTTGTACATATTATATATTATGTATTATATTTATATTTATATATTATATATTATATTTATAATATATTTATTATATTATTATAATGAATGATTATAATAATATTTCTTTTTTATATTTATATTTATTTATATATTTATAATAATATTTATATTATTATTTAAATTAATATATTATATTGTAATTATAATAATAATAATATGAATATTGATAATATTATTTTTGTATTTATATTCTCATTTATAAATACCATAAATATAAAATATTTATAAAATAATATTATTTAATATTATTGTTTATATACACGATTGACGATGACAAACACTATATTTGACGGAAACGATTTATCCTCCTTTATCATGACGTTTAAATTTTTAAGTTAAATAATGCCTTAATATGGGGACATGACAGTCGCGCAACTATTGTTGGCTAATTTGATGCCTTAGATAACTTTGGGGGTGTTCTCTTTTGCATTATCTTTATTAAGTGCCATTGATTAATTTTGGGGTGTTATCTTTTTTTAGGTGCCACTGATTAATGAGGGTTATAATACATCATAAGGCATATTTGGTTTAGATTAATGTTATTTAGTAATGCAATTATTGTAGCTTTTTTAGGTGTCATTGATTAATTTGGGGGTGTTATCTTTTTCATAGCTTCTTCTTAATCAATTCGGTCATGCAACTATTGTAGATTCAGGGGTATTCTCTTTTGCATAGGTTATGATTCATCAATTTAGTCATGCAATTATTGTAGCTTTGGTCCAATGCCTTAGAAATATTTGGGGGTGTTCAAATTTTCATAGGTTTTGCTTCATCAATTCAGTCATGCATTTATTGTAGCCTTTTTAGGTAACATAGATAATTTTGGGGGTGTTATCTTGTTCGTAAGTTCCACTTCATCAATTTAGTCATCATCTATTCTACCAGTTTTGGGTGCCATTTACAATTTGGGGGGTGTTAGGTTTTTCATAGGTTCTGCTTCATCAATTCAGTCATCGACTAGGTAACCTTTTGTAGGTGCCATTGATAAATTTAGGGGTGTTAGGTTTTTCATAGGTTTTGCTTCATCAATTCAGTAATGCAACTATTGTAGCCTTTTTAGGTGCCATTGATTAATTTGGGGGTGTCATCTTTTTCATAGTTTCTACTTCATGTTATTTAGTCATGCAACTATTGTAGCTTTCTTAGGTGTAATAATTGCATCAATTCAATAATGCAAAATAGATAGATTTTTTAGATGCCTTAGATAAATTGGGGGTGTCTTCTTTTTCATAGGTTCTGCTTCATCAATATAGTCATGCAACTATTGTAGCTGTTTTTGGTGCCTTAGATAAATTTGGGATTGGTGCCATTGATTAATTTGGGGGTGTTCTCCTTTGCATAGGTTCTGCTTAATCAATTTAGTCCTCAAACTATTGTAGCTTTCTTAGGTGCCATTGATTAATTTGCCACAGTGGTACGCCGGTCCTCCACAAGTTAGGAAAAAACTCTTGCATAAAAAAGCACGATGAGATCAAACACAAATTAGATATTAAATGCACATTTAATTGTATATATTTGTCAACAAAACAAGTACAGGTTGGCAGCTAAACAAGTGTAAGTGTTTTGAAACTGTATCTTTTTTGGTGTCATTGATTAATTTTGGGGTGTTCTCTTTTGCATAGGTTCTACTACATCAATTCACTCATGCAACTATTGTAGCTTTCTTAGGTGCCATTGATTAATTTTCTTCACATTGATGCCATAATGTGTTGGCTTAAGGTCTCTACAACTTCAATCCCGCCACCACTACATGTTACACTCGGAGTCCGGTTGATGTAGAGCATCCACCAAAAACCCTAACATACAATTATTAATGTATGTTTATGCATGCATACAAATCCGATTGTATATACTTTTGTCTCCCTTTGCCTATCGGCAAAATATCCACCCGTCGAGCACATACATACAAACATTTACCGGCCAAACACGTGATCCCTTTGTATCTGTCACTTCCGTTACACAGGACATGCAAACGCTGACCTGTCAGCACCGGTCACCTCCACTCTCACTGTCGGTCGACTTTTGTATCTAGCGCTTATATCTGCGCATTGTATATTCTCCACATACAACTGATACATACAAATCAAAATATACAATCACCGAATATTCCTCCGGATATGCCCTCAATGTATGTTTGACTAGCGTTGACTTCTTTGTATCCGTAGAATGTATGTTCGAACATACAACCAAATATACAACACTGAATATGCATTCATCGAATATCCCTTGGAATATTCCTTCCACGATCTGTTGACCGTTGACCTTCCATTGTATCACCCGAATGTATATTTGAAATATACATTTGCTATATACAAACCATAAAATGCATTTGGCGTATACACAGAAACATGCAAATGCAGTATACTCAGATGGTACAGGAGAAAGTCAAATGTCAACGGATCGTGGAAGGGATATTCTGAGGAATATTCATTGAATGCATATTTTGGCATTGTATATTTGGTTGTATGTCCGAATATACATTCGGCAGATACAAGAGTTTGATATAGCGGAGTCAGCGCTAGTCAACAGAAAGGTTATATGTTTATTTGTATCTAGCGCTTGTATATTAGGAATATACATCGCGCTTATACACTGTGAGAGATACACTTGATAACCGGTAGTAGAGGTAACAGGAACTGGATTAATAGGTTGAACTTTGCATGTATCGGTGTGACCGCAGTCGTCGGCGGAAGGATTAAAGGTAAGGCCAATGGTCATGTATTACGCCGACAGGAAAAGGAAATGTATGTGCATTGGTGAATGTATATACAAAGGAGTTTGTATATTTTGATATACAAAGGCAGATGTATATTTTGTCATACATACAAGAATGTATGTTGGAGAGGAAATTTGATGCCTATTTACATGTTTCTGGCTATGGCTCTGCGTCACCGGTGTCCTTTCCAACTTCTTTATATATATGTATATGCATATGTATATACATATACATATGTATATACATATACATATACATATACATAGACATAGACATATACATATGTATATATATGTATATGTATATGTATATGTATATACATAGTATACATATACATATACTATTCCCACGACATCCTGTGTAAACTTTGAGCCAATTTACATTCAATGCTCCCAGTGCCTCACACACCTTGCTAACTTTAGAGCCTTTCCATATACCATCTTCTCAAATTTTCTTCACATTGATGCCAAAATTTGTTTGGGGGTGTTATCTTTTTTATAGGTTCTGCTACATCAATTCACTCATGCAAATATTGTAGCTTTCTTAGGTGCCATTGATTAATTTGGGGGTGTTCTCTTTTACATAGGTTCTACTTCATCAATTGTCACTTCTCAAACTGTGATGCATTCTAGACTTAACTATAATTAGAACTATGTTATGGACTATTGTTATTGGTTGTGGATTAAGTGAATATTATTTGTATTGAAATTGATAAATTGTATAGTGCTTTGGCTATGCCTCGGCTATTGATTTAGACACTAACCTATTAATGGAAATCTGAGTTTCATGTTGACAGGTTGCCAAAGGCAAGGGTGTGGCTAAGGTAGAGGTGGTTAGCTACCTGGCAAGGATGGGATGGAGAGAGGTTTGATGCAAACACATAGTTGCATTGCATTGCATTTTATCATTGCATAAATAATTGATATCGATGAATTGCTTTCTCATTTTTGGTAGAAAAACACCGTCATTATGTTTTATAGTTGCCATTTAAGTAAATAGTTGTTAAATATTAATATGCTCTTTTGAAATATATATATATATAGGTTTTTATTAAAAAAAAATTGTATGTGAAGGAAAGAAATTATTTTTTTTATAATTGTATGGCAAAATAAATGGATAAAATTATGTTTAGTTATAAAAATTATGCATTTTTGAAAAATAGAAAACTTATCCTTCTTGATAACAATAGAAATAAATCATAAAAAAAGAAAGACAAATAATGGAAATAAAAGCAAAAAGAATGGAAATAAAGGCAAACAATAGAAAAAGAAAACAAAAATTAAAATAAAACAAAACTAATAGAAAGTAGAAATAAAAAGAAACTAAATAAAGCAAAAGACAAAAAGGAGGGAAATAATCAATAATAGAGGGAGAAGAAATATGCTGAAAATTCATTCCACATGAAAAGAAGAAGAAAGGAGGCGTATGCAAGTAAAGGAACATCAAAAATTTTGAGGAGAGGAGAAAGGAATTAGAATCACGGGTACTTCTTTGAATCTTTTGTATTACTTATTAAGGGGTAGATATATTCAATAATCCAGATTTAATGCTCAACATCTCTCTTTGATGTATTAATTTTGACTTGAATTTTCCACAAAAGAATGGATATGCTATGTTCACCAGTCATGGTTATATCTTATCACTATTTTTCCACTGTAGATAGATTGTTAGGGTAGAATTTCATTGTCTAGGGAATTTAATGGTGCTTGTCACTGGAAGAGACTGTCAAAACATGTTGTTCACTACTCATTGGGAGTAGAGTTTGTGTGCAAAACAATGAAACCTGACACCTTATTTATGCCTAAGAATTATTCTAGCCTTAAGTGCCTTCATCTATTAATTGAAATTGCCTTCCTTCATTGTTATGAGATCTCAACCTATGACGTTTGACAGCCTCGCTGAGGGTAAATGCCTTGCTTGTAATTATTTCATGGACGTATGTTTTGATGGTGTCACCCCATAGTAATACCATGCCATCAATCTGCCGCTTCTTAGGACTGTAAACCTCTATTGAGAGGCCTTGTTTTGTTCTTCACTTCAACATTGTCCCGAGGTCTGTTACAACCATTTACTTGTAGCAGCAATATATACGCCCCAAATTCGTTGGTTTTCTTGCTTAAGTGATAGGATCAATCGACATATTTTTGTTTTCAATCAAAGTGTCAGTTTAAGTATGTAGTTTCGCTGTCCAAAAAAAGAAATACGTGCATGTCGTTGTTACAAACTCCAATCGCTCGATTTCCTATTTCTTTGGCGCTTGTATGTTATACTTGGCACTTCCTTGCAAATATGGCAATTCACCTCCCTTAAACGCTCTGTCATCCATCTTGATGCTTTCGCTTGAGAAATTGAGCTATATGATTCTTAGCATACTTCCTTTTTTTTCTAAACAGCGTACCACTCCCTGTTAAACCTGCACACCAGGATTGTCCTAAGTTAACAAACTTTTAGTGCTTTAATTGTATCAACTCCTCCTTGAGGTGCCTTATCTTTTATGCGTTCTTTTTTCGTCTTAGGGTATGCAGCTTGGTCTGCAATAAAAATTACAGAGAAGCCTAAAATTTGGAACTCGCCTCCTTGAATCATTTAAAGTTTAGTTTTTTTTATAATAATTTGCATTGCTCTAAATAAAATAATTTGATCATCTTCTTAGGAATATAGGGATATTTATGCATAGAGATTAATAAACTTATTACTATTTACGTAGACATAATAGCCTAGTGATGAACAATAATAATAACTTTCTTATACTTTACTAAATAACGATTACACTTTTGTTACATAAAGAGAATGTAGTATTGGGGATATTCTTAATTAACATATAATTTCTCATGAGTGTTAGAAAATGTATCTAATCTTTATTTTAGGCTTGTGATATCTTAGCCAATAGTCTTTTTGTAATAATGGTGGTGTTATTAAATAAACACTTTCTTATACATCAATTATAAATTAATGTATTATGTCGAAATAGTAGCTATTTTGATTTTGGATTAAGCTGATAGAGAACTTAGATCATCAATTCTTCAAACGAATTTTCTTACTTGTATCATTTTATGACTTCCAAACATGAATAATGTAAAATTGCCTCTTTTCTATTTAACAATGATATGCGTGCCTCAAAGTATAGTTAAGAAAGGATGTGAAGTTGTTACTATTATACTTTGCTTGATTATGACAATGTAAGTCCAACGATGCATTCTTTGAAACCAAATCTTTTATCTGCAACCATGGAGGTTCAAATTGCTAGTAATTGATGTAACCCTTGCTTATAAACAAGTCATTATTGATTTCATGAGTAATGGTGTATTTGTTCTATATGTAACTTCTAAATCTACCTTTCGGGACATGATGCCGAGTGTGGGCTCCTAGAGACGGTAATTTTATTTTTCAAAATTACCATTTATGTTTATTGCTTTGGCCAAAGCTAGATTGCACCATTGAAATAGATGGATCATGAATGCCTAGTACTTTTTATTTATATGTCTCTATCACATCCTGCCTGCAAGAAATATGTTATTCTAGTTAGTTAGATTACATATAGGCATCAGGATTGCATCAAGAGTTCCCTCCTACCCATCTGTTCTAGGTTGCTAGGCTCCTCGCATAGGGTTGGATATTCTTCGAGTAGGAAGAAACTAGGGGAAGTTTAGTGCTTCGTTGTTGGGTGGAAAAAGCACTCTAACCACACTCTTGGCCTTCAGCTTACGGAAGACCGATGGGTTACGGCAGCTGAAGATAGATCCTATATGTTATGCAACTCAAAATGGATATATGTATTATACTGATCATTGTATGGTTGATCAGCCCAAAATGTAATTTTACTCTCATTGATGTAATTTTTATGTATCATTCACGTACTTGGAACAATTGAAACATATGTAATGTTACTTCTATTATCGTGCTTGTAATTGCACTTTCTTTTGTGGAAACTAGGAAAAATGTTGTACAATTATGGATATCTCTTTAATGAAATGTTCACTTCCCTTATTTGGATTGAGTTATGCTTTTTATTGGTTAATTTTAGTAAGTGAGATTTTCAGACTTTACATTTGGTATCAGAGCACCTAGGTTAAACTCTAGGACCTTCACCTATTTACGCTAAAGATGTGAATGTGTGTAGATTGATCAAGATGGATACTAGGCACACTAGCTGAAGTGGAGGATCCCGTGGTGACCCAAACGAGAGATTGGATCAAATATTAGCCCTGCTGATCCAACAAGGGACCAAGATGGACAATCTAGAGCAAAAAATATGTGCAAGCCAAGCGGGGTAGAACCAAGATGGAAATGGGAACAACATGAGTGAAGCAAGAAAACCTAAAACCAAAGGAAATGCAAATAATTAGGAGAGAGTAGCTGAGGAGTTGGGCAAGGACCTTAAGAAGGTCACCTCGCCTAAGTTTGATGGAAAAACAATTGGAGACGGGGCAGAGGCATGGATCATAGAAATGGAGAAGTAATTTTCCCTTCACAACTTGTCCAATGAGACCAAAGCAATCTGGGGATCATATCGACTCATCTGTGAGGTAGCCACTTGGTAGGACAATGAGAAGGCTGAGAAGCAGTTGTTGCCTGGTGAGGTAACTTGGGAGCAATTTCTATGGCTTTTTAGAAAGAGATGGTTACCCCAGCTGTACTTCAACAAAAAGATGACTGAGTTTCAGAATTTGACTCAAGGGGGAATGATAGTGACACAGTACTGGGAAAGATTTTCCCACCTGCTCAAATATGTACCACAGTACCAGTTAGATGAGAGGTTTCGTATTCAAAAATTTATCATGGGGTTAAGGTGTCAAAGAGGGGTTGATGTGGGCATTCACAACCCCTCAACCATGGATGAAGTATTTGAGAAAGCAATCAAACAGGAGCAAAAGTTGCAACAGGTTGCTAACTACCATAAGAGCAGGGATGCTAAGTATGGAAACAAGAAGTTTCAGGGGAACAATCAGAATAATAATAATCAGAATCAAAATAATCAAGGAAACAATAACAACTAACAGATCAAGAATCTGAAAAGAGGAAATAACTCTAGGACTGCAATGGTGGGAATCAAAATAACAACAATAAGAGGGCCAGCTACTACAACAAAAATAATAACAATAATAGGAGAGACACATCAGATAAACTTAGAGCACCCTACAGAGGCTATTACACCTGTGGTGGAGAGCATTATGCCAGTGTGTGCCCACAAAGAGCAAATAACCAAAAGAATAGGAACCAGCACCATATCCATGTGGCAGTTGACAATTGCCAAGCAGATTTCCAAGCGACACCGATCTAATGTACCAGTAAGCTCTTGGGTTGCCATGTATCTATCTTAATTGACACTGGAGCCACCGAATGTTTCATAGATCCTAATGTCATTTCTAAGCTATCTATTAAACCCAGTTATATGGATAACTCATGGAAAGTTCAATATGGAAATCAGGTAGAGAAAAAGGAAGAGCTGTGTCTTGCTTGCAACGAACTAGAACTTCCCAGCTTTCAAACTCAAGTTAACCTGTATGTGGCACCCCTAGGGTCTTATGATGTAATTTTGGGGATTAATTGGCTCATTGAGCATAAGTCAATAGTGGATTGTGAAGGAAAAACTGTGAAATGTTTAGATGATCAATGAAACCGTGTGGAAATTCATGGTTTGAAAAGGCCCTTAGAACTCAGGCAAATCTCTGCCATGCAGTTGAAGAAAGCTAACAAAAAAGGGTGTGTTGTTTATGCAGTTAAGGTTAGAGACCTTGATAACTCAGAGCCATTAGTTAATGACTATCCTATTCTGAAAGTGTTTCAAGATGTATTTCCAAATGAGCTAACCGAGTTACCACCAAAATGGGAATTTGACTTCTCGATAGATTTGCTACCTAGAACTAAGCCTCAGTCGAAGGAACCTTACAGGATGATTATAGAATTCTCAAAAAGGCCACCATAAAGAATAAATATCGGCTTCCAAGAATAGATGAATTGTTTGATCAAATGAAGGGAGCCAAGGTGTTCTCGAAGATAGATCTAAGGTTGGGATACCATCAATTAAGGATAAAAGATGAGGAGATATCTAAGACTGCATTCAGGACATGGTATGGGCAATATGAATTCATTGTGGTACCATTTGGGCTAACCAATGCTCCTGCAACATTTATGAGCTTGATGAATAGTGTCTTCCAAGACTGTTTAGATAATTTTCTATTAGTATTTTTAGATGACATTGTGGTCTATTCCAAGTCAGTAGAAAAACATGATAAGCACCTAAGAATAGTTTTTCAACGCTTGAGGGAGCATAAGCTTTTTGGAAAGCTATCCAAATGCACTTTTTATCAAAGTAAGGTGCACTATTTAGGCCACGTCATTTCCATAGAAGGGATAGCGGTAGATCTGGAAAAGATCAAGGTAATTATGGAGTGGCCAGCACCACAGAATGTAACAGAATTCCAGAGCTTTATGGGACTTGTCAGCTATTATGGGAAGTTTGTAAAGGGGTTCTCTATGATAGCAGTACCCATCACCTCACTCCAAAAGAAGGGAAAGAAATTTGAGTGGAGTGACAAGTGTGAACAGGCATTTCAACTTTTGAAGTACAAGGTCACGACTACACCTATCTTGATTGTGCCAGATCCAAATGGGCACTTCATTGTGATAACATATGCTTTAGGAGGGGGTGTAGGAGGAGTACTTATGTAGGATGGATAGGTGGTGGCATATGAATCTAGAAAATTGAAACAACATGAATTAAACTATGCACCACATGATTTGGAGTTGGCTGCCATAGTGCATGCCCTTCAAATGTGGAGACATTACCTTCTTTGGAAGCCCTTCGAATTGAAAACAAACCATTTGGGGCTTAAGTACATCTTCACTCAACCCAACCTGAATGCTCAATAGAGAAGATGGTTGGAGTTTTTGAGTATGATTTTGGGATCGAATATATAAAGGGAAAGGAAAATAGGGTAGCAGATGCCCTTAGCTGGAGGAGACATCTTGCAACTATGCTCACTGTAAGATCAAATTTTAGGCAATAGGTGATTTAGGATTTACCAGGAGATGAACATTACGAAAGAGTGAAACAAGCCTTAGAGCGGGATCCTTTAGATCACAGGTTTGATGGATATATGATTGAGGCAGATGGACTCGTAAAGTATCAAGGATGGATGTATGTTCCTAACTCAAGAGAGTTGAGGAAGCTAGTGCTCGAGGAATTTCATAATGTGCCATACTCAAGGCACCCCAGTGTGATGAAAATGATAGAAGGACTAAGATCCTTGTACTTCTAGCTAGGACTCAAGAAGAATGTTACTGAATTTGTAGCCTGATGTTTAGAATGCTAGCAAGTTAAGGCTAAGCATGTACATCCAATGAGACTTTTATACCCACACAGTGGACCATAATATAAGTGGTAGGTAATCAGTATGGACTTTATTCAGGGGTTTCCCATGACCAAGAATTGACATGATGTCATCTTGGTTGTAGTAGATAAATTGACAAAAGTGGCTCACTTTATTCCAAGGAACTTCAAGGATGGATATTTGATCCTAGCCAAAAAGTTTGTACAGGAAAATTTCTAGTTGCATGGAGTGTCAGAAATGATCATCTCTGATCGCGACACTCAGATGACTTCTAGATTTTGGCTGACATTGAATGCATCATTGGGGACCAAATTGAACTTCAGTTTAGCCTATCATCCTCATATTGATGGTCAGACGAAGAGGGTGACTCAGGTGGTGGAGGATCTCCTAAGGATGTATTGCATGGACCAACAGTATAAGTGGGAGGAGTACCTTCCCTTAGTGGAGTTTGTGTATAATAATTCATATCATGCCTCCCTAGGAATGGCACCTTTTGAGGCTCTGTATGGCCGTAAATGTCATACACCTATCAACTGGGATAAGGTGGAAGACATGATAGTAATTGGGCCAGAGATGTTGAAAGAAATGGAGGATTACATGAAGCTGATTAAGGAGAAACTGAAACAAGCTTCAGATTGCCAAAAGAGTTATGCAGATAAGAACAAAACCTTTAGACAGTTCTAAGGGGGGATAAAGTCTTCTTGAGAGTTTGACCTCAGAAAAGTTCCATTGCATTTGGCAAGGCTTCCAAGCTTGCCCCTAGCTGATATGTTAGACCATTTGATGTTTTGGAAGTAATTAATCTAGTTGCATATAGGTTTGCTCTACCACCAGCTCTATCCTGTATCCATAATGTCTTCCATGTATCTTTGCTTAAGCGGTACCATCTAGATGCTTCACATATTCTTGATTGGTGTGCATTGCAGGTTCAGGATCTCGGGGTGGTGCTGGTGGAGCCCACCTGAATTTTGGAGAGGTGCAACGTTAAGTTGCGAAATTAGGATGTTGTGTAGTATAGGGTCCAGTGGGACCAATATATGGTGGATAGTGCCACCTGGGAGAATGCAGAGGATATAGACAAAGCTTTCCTGCATCTGAAAAACTAGCATAAACTTTTTAATTTTTACATAATTATGACTTAGTTATTACATTGATACTGATTGTATAATACTTTTATTTTGATGTTTTGTGTAATAAGACATCATGACGATGTCTCTTCCAAGTGGGGGAGGATGTCACATCTCAAACTGTGATGCATTCTAGACTTAACTATAATTAGAACTATGTTATGGACTATTGTTATTGGTTGTGGATTAAGTGAATATTATTTGTATTGAAATCGATGAATTGTATAGTGCTTCGGCTATTGATTTAGACACTAACCAATTAATAGAAATCTGAATCTCATGTTGATAGGTTGTCGAAGACAAGGGTGTGGTTAAGGTAGAGGTGGTTAGCTTACTGGTAGGGATGGGATGGAGAGAGGCTTGATGTGCACACACAAACACATAGTTGTATTGCATTGCATTTTATCATTGCATAAATAATTGATATCGATGAATTGCTTTCTCACTTTTGGTAGAAAAACATCGTCATTATGTTTTATAGTTGCCATTTAAGTAAATACTTGTTAAATATTAATATGCTCTTTTGAAATAAAGTAGATTTAATTGATATATATTAGTTTTTATTAAAAAAATTTGTATGTGAAGGAAAGAAATTATTATTTTTATAATTCTATGGCAAAATAACTAGATAAAATTATGTTTAGTTATAAAAATTATGCATTTTTGAAAAATAGAAAACTTATCTTTCTTGATAACAATAGAGATAAACCATAGAAAAAGAAAGACAAATAATGGAAATAAAAGCAAAAAGAATGGAAATAAAGGCAAACAATAGAAAAAGAAAACAAAAATTAGAATAAAACAAAACTAATAGAAATAAAGTAAAAATATAGAAAAAAGAAACTAAATAAAGCAAAAGACAAAAATGAGGGAAATAATCAATAATAAAGGGAGAAGAAATCTGCTGAAAATTCATTCCACATGAAAAGAAGAAGAAAGGAGGCGTATGCAAGTAAAGGAACATCAGAATCTCTGAGGAGAGGAGAAAGGAATTCGAATCATAGGTACTTCTTTGAATCTTTTGTATTACTTATTAAGGGGTAGATATATTCAATAATCCAGATTTAATGCTCAACATCTATCTCTGCCGTATTAATTTTGACAAATTTTCTACAAAAGAATGGATCCGCTGTGTTCACCGGTCATGGTTATATCTTATCACTATTTTTCCACTGTAGATAGATTGTTAGTGCATAATTTCACTATCTAAGGAATTTAATGGTGCTTGCCACTAGAAGAGACTGTTAAAACATGTTGTTTGCTACTCGTTGGGAGTAGAATTTGTGTGCAAAACAATGAAACCTGACACCTAATTTATGCCTATAATTTATTCTAGCCTTAAGCACCTTCATCTATTAATTGAAATTATCTTCCTTTGTTGTTATGAGATCTCAGCCTATGATGTTTGACAGCCTTGCAGAAGCCTTGTTTTGTTCTTCACTTCAACTTCCTCCTGAGGTCTGTTACAACCATTTACTTACAACAACAATATATGCGCCCCAAATTAGTTGGTTTTCCTTGCTTAAGTGATAGGATCAATCAACATATTTTTGTTTTCAAGCAAAGCGCCAGTTTAAGTATGTAGTTTCGCTGTCCAAAAAAAGAAACATGTGCATGTCGCTGTTACAAACTCCAATCGCCTGATTTCCTCTTTCTTTGGTGCTTGTATGTTATACTTGGAACTTCCTTACAAATATGGTAATTCACCTCCCTTAAATGCTTTGTCATCCATCTTGATGCTTTCACCTGAGAAATTGAGTTATAGGTTTCTTAGCATACTTCCTTTTTCTTTTTCTAAACAGTGTACCACTCCCTGTTAAACTTGTGCACCAGGATTGTCCTAAGTTAACAAACTTTTAGTGCTTTAATTGTAGCGACTCCTCCTTGAGGTGCCTTATCTTCTATGCGTTCTTTTTTCATCTTAGGGTATGCAGCTTGGTCTACAATAAAAATTACAAAGAAGCCTAAAATTTGGAACTTGCCTCCTTGAATCATTCAAAGTTTAGGTTTTTGATAAAATTTGTATTGCTATAAATAAATTAATTTGATCATCTTCTTAGGATATAGGGATATTTATGCATAGAGATTAATAAACTTATTACTATTTACGTAGACATAATCACATAGTGATGAACAATAATAATAACTTTCTTATACTTGACTAAATAACAATTACACTTTTGTTACATAAAGAGAACGTAGTATTGGGGATATTCTTAATTAACATTATAATTTCTCATGAGTGTTAGAAAATGTATCTAATCTTTATTTTAGGCTTGTGATATCTTAGCCAATAGTCTTTTTGTAATAATGGTGGTGTTATTAAATAAACACTTTTCTTATACATCAATTATAGATTAATGTATTCTGTCGAAATACTAGCTATTTTGATTTTGGATTAAGCCGGTAGAGAACTTAGATCATCAGTTCTTCAAATGAATTTTCTTACCTGTATTGTTTTATGACTTCCAAACATGAATGATGTAAAATTGCCTCTTTTCTATTTAACAATGCTATGCATGCCTCAAAGTATAGTTAAAAAAGGAGGTGAAATTGTTACTATTATACTTTGCTTTATTATGACAATGTAAGTCCAACAATGCATTCTTTGAAACCAAATCTTTTATCTGCAACCATGGAGGTTCAAATTGCTAGTAATTGATGTACCCCTTGCTTATAAACAAGTTATTGTTGATTTCATGAGTAATGGTATATTTGTTCTATCTGTAACTTCTAAATCTATCTTTCAGGACATGATGCCGAGTGTGGGCTCCCAGAGACCGCAATTTTCTTTTTCAAAATTACCATTTATGTTTATTACTTTGGCCAAAGCTAGATTGCACCATTGAAATAGATGGATCATGAATGCCTAGTACTTTTTATTTATATGTCTCTGCCAAATCCTACATGCAAGAAATATGTTATTCTAGTTAGTTAGATTGCATATGGGTATCAGGCTTGCATCAAGAGTTCCCTCCTGCTCATTTGTTCTATGTTTCTAGGCTCCTCACGTAGGATCAGGGATTCTTCGAGTAGGAAGAAAATCGAGCAAGTTTAGTGCTTTCTGGTTGGGTGGAAAAAGCACCTTAACCACACTCTTGGCCTTCAGCTTGCGGAAGACCAGTGGGTCACAGTGGCTGAAGATAGATCTTATATGTTATGCAAATCAAAATGGATATATGTATTATATTGATCATTGTATGGCTGATTAGCCTAATTTTACTCTCATTGATGTAATTTTTATGTATCATTCATGTATTTGGAACAATTGAAACAGATGTAATGTTACTTCTATTATTGTGCTTGTAATTGCACTTTTTTTTTGCAAAGCTTGCAAAAATGTTGTATAATTATGGATATCTCTTTAATGAAATGATTCACTTTCCTTATTTGGATTGAGTTATGCTTTTTATTGGTTAATTTAAGTAAGTGAGATATTCAGACTTTACATCAATTTAGTCCTGCAACTATTGTATTGTTTTTAGGTGCCATTGATTAATTTGGGGGTGTTATCTTCTTTATAGGTTTTGCTACATCAATTCACTCATGCAACTATTGTAGTTTTCTTAGGTGCCATTGATTAATTTGGGGTTGTTCTCTTTTGCATAGGTTATGCTTGATCAATTCAATACTGTAACTATTATATTGTTTTTAGGTGTCATTAATTAATTTGGGGGTGTTCTCTTTTTTATAGGTTTTGCTACATCAATTCACTCATGCAACTATTGTAGCTTTCTTAGGTGCCATCGATTAATTTGGGGGTGTTCTCTTTTGCATAGGTTATGATTCATCAATTTAGTCTTGTAACTATTTTATTATTTTTAGGTGCCATTGATTAATTTTGGGGGTGTTATCATTTTTATATGTTCTACTACATCAATTCACTCATGCAACTATTGTAGCTTTCTTAAGTGCCATTGATTAATTCGAGGGCGTTCTCTTTTGCATAGGTTATGATTCATCAATTCAATCTAGTAACTATTGTATCTTTTTAGGTTCCATTGATTAATTTGGGGGTGTTCTCTTTTTTATAGGTTCTGCTACATCAATTCACTCATGCAACTATTGTAGCTTTCTTAAGTGTCATTGATTAATTTGGGGGTGTTCTCTTTTGCATAGGTTATGCTTCATCAATTCAATCCTATAACTATTGTATCTTTTTAGGTGCCATTGATTAATTTGGGGGTGTTCTCATTTTTATAGGTTCTGCTACATCAATTCACTCATGCAACAATTGCAGCTTTCTCAGGTGTCATTGATTAATTTGGGGGTGTTCTCTTTTGCATAGGTTCTGCTTCATCAATTTAGTCTTGCAACTATTGTGTGTTCATCAAATAGTGATAGACATTGAAAGATGTCTATCTATTCAAGATATATGTGATCTACCATGGATGTTTTGATCCATGGACAGCATGTATATCCTAGATAGATAAGACTTCAATTTGTGTGTTCTTCATTGCACAAACTTTCACACTGCAAATTGTTTTTAATTTTTGTATGGATGGAAGTTAAAATTGTTTTTGATGGTTCCAAGATTAAGGTCTACAATACAACCATCCCCAAAATTATCTATGGCACCATTAAAGAGTATAAGTTGGACACCCTTTTACTCCACTGGCTCACATTAATCTCTCACTGCCCCTACCAATTCTTCTGTATAGTCGTGTTTAATGCACATCCCCTCCTATTACCTCCATGACATACTGTACAAATTAGATAGGAGATTTGTTTAACTCTAACTTACTATTTTTTCATCCCTTTGAGTTTGCAACTATATGAATCATTTTCACATTGTCTAGGCATTAGTACTACACTGCCAACAATTCATTGCATATATTGACATGTATTACCATTACTTGAGGAATTTACTGATGTACGGAACTGTTTCTGTTTGTTCTATCTGATCCAACTGTGAGACAATGTTCTCCTCCACTGCCTATGAGTCCTCGGTGAAATCTTGATTGTCTCCTAAATTTGAAGTGCAAAAAGGAGCATAGTAATGCACAACTTCAGATAGGTCAATTGCAAGTGGTGGTGATGGGAAACTATAAGTACCCTGTTGTTCTGGGACATACAAATCAATGCCTAGATTCATTGCTCCCTCCACCAACTAGGATGGTTGGATACGTTGCGATGGAAGACCTAAACTATCTCTGAATTGGTCGAGGTTGTCCACCATGGGAGGAGTTTGTTGATTAGCGACCACTTGTGCAACTAAATTAGCAGGACAACTATCAGAAAACTGCTGTTATTCTATCGCAGACTACAATTTTCCATCTGGAAGAGTGGACTACAATTGTGGTACATCGTCTCTTGACACAACAACTCCTGAAAGGCTAAGAATGTTTTCCACTGCAGAAGTATCCTCGCTGACCTCAAATGTGTTGCTGGGATGCATGTCGTCCACGAGTGCATCTGGATTGAGTGGCCATATCCTAGTCCTTTTAAATCCCGCTTTGATGTTCTCAACTATCAAAGCTCTTATCAGTGCTTTCTGCCTAACATTGCAAGTTATGTCCTCCTCACTTCAATGTTTGGAAACCTTGCCAAAAATGTTGCACGTTCTAATTTGAAGTAAGATTTAAAAGATGAAAAGACACTCACATCTAATAGTTGTAGCTTATGTAAGGTGTGTGACAGAAATGTTAGTAAATCTACACCCAACTCTCTTTCTTCTTGGATGGTTTCGAATGCTACATGGCTTCCATGCCTGTCAAAAATCAACAACTGCTTGTTGGTGGGAGACACACCATCTGGAACTAAGTTTTTAAAGTGGGTTAACCAATCTATAAACAAGTCTTTAGTCATCCATGCATGGGGCTGGGCTACCATGCAAGCACTTGGTTCATAGTGTACAATGTAATTACCTATGTTTTGTTTCTCCTTGAACAAGTAAAATCCTGGAATGCTCTGCCTAACAACATTGACACAACATAGAATGGTTATCCCTTCACGACTCTTTAGAATAATGTATGAGAGATTCCTACTACCTTTTTGGCCAGTGCCTTCATGGACCCATTTCTGCCTTCCTAGATGCTAGTTTCATTACAATTCCAAATGTGATGAGGACCATATGGTAGAGCTTCATACGCCATTGACAATGTATTGTAGAAAGTTGCTACAATAGCAGGTCTAAGGTTGAGTGCCCTATCTTTATCTAGGCCTTCAACAGTTCGCAACACAAGTTTAGGATGTCGGTTCTTGAAACTTGTCCACCAAGACTTCCCTGGGAACCCATTGTTGAAAGGGTTTGGCCTATTTTGAAAAATTTGGGCAACCTCTACCTTAAGATTGATTATCTCAAGACCATACCCAACCTCAGCCAGTTCCTTGCACCATTCCACAATCAGATGTTCTTCCTCTTCAGTGAGGACTGTTGGCAGACCTTTCTTGGATGTTGTTGTTAGTCCGCCTAGCCATTTGGAGAGTGTGGTTGTTGGGATTTTCCACTTTTTGGAAGCTCTCCTTATTAACATGTCATTTTCCTCAATGTCATAGAGTGCCCCTTTCATGTCTTCTGAAGACCACAGCCATTGTTTCATTGTTACCTTTTGTGGTATTCAAGGTGTAGGAACCTCATTCTGTGGTATTCAAGGAGTAGAATTCTCCTCTACTGGTGCAACAAGATCTGATTATGGGGGAAATTTAGCCCCTCATTTGTGGGAGGGCAACCATGTCATGGCTCTTTTCTTTTTTTTTGGTTCCAGTAAGGGTCACCACTGCATTACCCTTAACCATTTGCACAGAATAAGTACAATCAAAACTAAGAAGGGAAAACAACATATATTTACTTCTTATGACAAAAATAGGAAGGTATTTTCATATTGAATGACAATTATCTTTATGTATGAAGACAATGATGCTTGAACAAAAGATTAATTAATTTATGTATGTGTTTTCTTTTTAGTTTGTTACATTAACATTTAGAAATATTGTTAACAGTTTACATACTTACATTTATTCTAGAGTGAGCGATATAAGGAAAAGAGGAGTGACAAGCACATAATTACATTGTATGCAAGGGAGTTAGAGTTTAACAATAAGTTAGAGTTTAACAATATCTCATATCTCTTAGGTATGTACAACATAAACATACTCATGCACAACAAACTGGGAACCACGCTCACATTTTAACTATGACTGTAATGATTGCAATATAACCTGAATGGAAACACAACTATGTAACAATGACTGTAGTGATTGCAATATAAACTGTATGGATAAACAACTGCTAACCTATGACTCTAATGACTGTAATGAAGAACAATTAAAAGCTTACAAATGTAAAACAGTAAGGTTGAGCTTAACAGATCTCATATCTTAAACATAGGGAAACACAACTACTAACCTATGACTATAGCGATTGCAATATAAACCATAGGGGAACACATCTATTTAACTATGAATGTAATGGTTGCAATATAAATCGTAGGGAAACACAATATAAAGCTTATGAATGAAAAATAGTAAGAGTTTAACAAATCTCACATCTTTTGTGCATGACGAACTCATTCACAGGCATAAATTATTGTGAAATTAAATGATGTAATATTTTGAATGATTGAATTGATGAAGCATAATCTATAAAAAAGATGAAACAAAACCTAATAAAAAGAGAAACCCCCAAATTTATGACTGACATCGAAGAAAACCTAACTGAATGATAATGTAGAACCTATGAGAATAAGACAACCATAGTGAATGATAATGCAAAACCTATGAGAATAAGATAACCAGAGTGAATGATAATGCAAAACCTATGAGAATAAGATAACCATAGTGAATGATAATGTAGAACCTATGAGAGTAAGATAACCAGAGTGAATGATAATGCAGAACCTATGAGAATAAGATAACCAGAGTGAATGATAATGTAGAACATATGAGAATAAAATAGCAGAGTGAGAGGAGCCGGAACGTGCGCACCCAATTTTCATGGGTCCACGTGGAATGCCACGTGGACTAGTAAAAACATTTACAAATTAGGGACATAAATAAATTATGAATAAACATTAAAAAATATTTTTTAAAAAAATTATGTAGAACCTATGAGAATAAGATAACTAGAGTGAATGATAATGCAAAACTAACGAGAATAAGATAACCAAAGTGAATGATAATGTAGAACCTATGAGAATAATATAACCAGAGTGAATGATAATGCAAAACCTATGAAACACAAATGCTAAACTATGACTGTAATATTTGTAATATAAACCCTAGGGAAACACAAATGCTAAACTACGACTGTAATATTTGCAATATAAACTCTAGGGAAACACAAATGCTAAACTATGACTAATATTTTCAATATAAACCGTAGGAAAACACAAATGCTAACCTATGACTAATATTTGCAATATAAACCCTAGGGAAACACAAATGCTAACCTATGAATGCAATATTTGCAATATAAACCCTAGGGAAATAGAAATGCCAACCTATGACTATAATGGTTGTAATGAAGATCAATACAAAGCTTACAAATGGAAAACAATAAGTTGCCTATTAAAAAATATCATATCTTAAAGGCATGTATAACATAAACATACTCACGCACAACAATCTGGGAACCACACTTACATTTTATGACATGGAAACACAATTGCTGACCTATGACTTTATTGGCTGTAATGAAGAACAATATAAAGTTTACGAATGTAAAACAGTAAGAGGAATACCTGGAACAATATGGAAGCTGCTAGATTGGAATTTGTACTGCTACCTCCTCTTGCTGTTATGTCAGTCAAATCTATGCTTGTCAATCCTCCTTTTCTTATGTCGCTCACTGTAGAATAAGTGAATACTTGAAGGATTTCACAGCTATTTGAATTGGGAATTATTTGAATTTGAGTGATTCTTGTTTGGTGTGGTGAATTAAATCCCTGTCCTGTTTCAAATTTAAATTTTTGGTGATATGAATTGCATATTTGATTGATTTTGGGCATTAATTATTGAGTTGATTGGTTTGGTGTATTGTTTGCATTTGTTTCCATAATTTTTTTTATGAATAATGGTAGCCTTACAACTTGTATTTTGGATGCAAGTGGATTTTTAGAGGAAGGAGCCAGTATGTGCGCATCCTACTTGGTGAGATGGGACAAACTCCTGCTAATACGTGTTGTAGGTCTCATGTTTGATGAGACAGGCAGATGCATTTGTGTGTTGTTTAGGTTATGCTATGGTGGGAAACATGGTTGTAATGGGTTAGCATTTCGGTCAAAGATGAGAGACATGGGTTTGAATTGTGTTGATGTGGCACCTCTATTTTGTTGTGTAGTTGTGATTAATCTGTAAGTGATGCCTAGATTGGTGTGATAGTTGGGTTTGAATGTTTATGGGGAAGGGTGCAAACTTTTATGATACAGTTGTTTTATTTCCAAGCTGGATCTTTACAGTGATATGTCAGATATAATTTCAAAACACTTACACGTGTTTGGCTGCTAGCCTTAGCTTGTTTTATTGACAAATATATATGATTAAATGTGCATTTAATATATGATTTGTGGTTGATCTCATCATGCTTTTTTATACAAGTGTAATTTCCTAACTTGTGGAGGACCAGTATATCATTGTGGGCCCCAACGTGCGCCAGTCTTATCGCATGTTAAGGCCCCCATGCACATTCTGGTGCCTCTTCCCTATTTATTTACTAGTCAAGCATAATCATTCAGTGCAATGAAAAATGAAAGAGTACAAAAAAGACTAGTGAAGCAATATTTGATGTTCATGTCACCATATTTAAAGTTTTTTGTCGTTAAATACAATCAAAATTTTGGGAAGGTTAAATTTGATGGTCGTGTGATCATATCTAAGGCCCACCCTTGTGTGACCATTTTAGTGGCACTATTGGACCTAATTATATTGCCTTACCCATGCTTATGTTTTGTTCATGGTTTGGTGACCTTGTCCAAGAGTTGTTGTGGTGTGGTTGTGAATCTATTTTTATGGTAGTTGTGTTCATGGTATATGCAAGATACATGTCTTGACTTGATAGATCATATATGACTCGACAATGATGGATTAGTTAGAAATGACTATGTCAATTCTCATTTTTTTTAGATGAGACATTGTTTGCTTTGCCTTGATTGTTTCAATTTTGATAGTGAATGGATTTCAACGATATAGGAAAATCAGAAAGGATTATCTTTGGAATATAGGCATAAGTTGTAATGTAGTTGATCATGTTATTTCTTGATTATTGTGGAATGAATGGAGATTAAGTTATAAATGCTCTAAAGTGAGATTGAATTGTTGCAATGGCTATTAGAACACCTAATTTTGATGATTAGAAATGGAATTTGTGAAAGGGTTGAAATAAGGCTATGCATTGATACTTGAAAATGACAGTATTGTGTTTGAAATATCTGGTTTATTGAGTGACTCTATGTGTGTTTAATTCCTATTGCTTCAGCTATTTATACATGGGCATATTAATGTGTGTGTTGAAGTGTGCAAACATTTCCATAGCCAATAGATTTTTGGAGGTTTACTAAGTAACTCATGTATTTAACCAGTGATGCCAGCCTAATCCCTAAGGTGGATTAAGGCCATTGTTGAAATCAGAATGACTGTAATGTGTTTTATTTGTACACTTTGAGTTATGAGTTTCCTAAGGATGTCTAGTAGTGAGGTGGATGATGAGTTGTCATCCACATGTCTATTTTCATTCTTATACTTTAAGGGCTTTTTAATTGATGATATTTTGTAAGGTTTTACCTTATTGTTGGACTGTAGGAGTCAAGGACAACACTGAGAGGGGGGGTGAATCAGTGTTGTGTGAAATTTCTGATCTTTTTACAAACTTTAACTTGCAGAGTACAAGGAGGGAGAGCTATCATTGATTTCTCACATACATGTGCACATAACTGAGAATGAAAAACAAAAACTCATGAGTAAAACATATATCCACAGAGAGAAGATTAAGACACAAGAATTGCACAAGTGGAAAACCCTCCAGGGGTAGAAAAACCACTCCAGAATTGCCTCACTGGCTTAACCGAAAAACATGCCTCACTGGCAATACAAATTGTCTCACTGATAAATATTAAGGTCACAATGACCTATAAGCCTCACTAGCTAATACAATGCCTCACTGGCAAATCAAATCACCAATAGAAGTTATAAACCAAATCAGAGGGATACTCTATTTCCATTCAATTCTCAATTCCTTCACACCTGCATAACAATTCAGCTGGTTATCTCTGCATTACAAACTCAGTATCATCTTATCATTATTCTTTTCTCTTCAAAAGAATGTATTAGAAAATGTCTTCATTTCTCTGTTCAATTCCACACACACACTCTGTCAATGTACTTTAAAACCATTATATACAAATTCTGAATATCTTTTCATATTCCTTTCCTCTACAAAAATCCTCTTCATATTTTCTTCAATGTCTCAAAAAAATCTTTTCATTTCCTCTTCTCTGTAAACATCTTACAAAAATAATATCTGCACAATAAAAAATCCATCTGCAAGAAGAAAAATCTAATTTACAATATTATGAAATCTTAAATAATGTTAATCAGTGCCCTGTAAAATAAAGACTCTTCTTGTATCCTCTTTTTATCCTGCAACAAATTACATTTCTTCAAAATAAAATCATTTTCTTTTCAATTTTCATCTTGAATAAATCTTCATATTCCACATCTCAAAACAAATCATCTGTAAAAAAAATCTCCTTAAAAACTTCCAAGCTTTTACATTCAAAACCCTTGAGCTTCTTCTTCTTCTCAATCTGCAAGAGCATCTTCAATCTCTCTTTGGATTTCCTTTGTATGAAGACAAGGAAAAAATAAAATCATCTTAACACTTAAAAAATCTTCCACAAAAATTTGTTTCAAAAATCTCTTCATATTCCTCTGACCCTTATCAAAACACCTGCATATAATGTTCACATTTTTCTGGATCATTGTCTTCACCATTGCATAAAAAATTTATGTTCATTTTCTCTGCAAAATGATCCTTCAAAAATCTTTTAAAACTTATCATGAGAAAAACAATCTTCCCAAAAAAATCTTCTAAGAAAAAATCTCCTCTTAAAAAAAACTTTCTTATTGCCTTTTTGCCACGACATTAGGAAGTGGTTCTTCAAAAATAACTTCTAAACTCAACTATAGAAATATCAAAAAAATTCCTTTCTAATCGGGCAAAAGATAGCAATTAAAAAGCAAATAGACTGCAGTTATAAAAAGTGACGTTCCAGTGACCGTCAAAAGGCAAGCTGCATAGAAGAGGAATCAACTTTAAAACACCACCGTTGGATAGAGATATCGCGCCCTTCGCAGATTCAAACTAAACCTTAGATTTAGGCTTTGGCGCCCATGTGCTTATTACTCCACCGATGTTACCGGTCATCTAGAGAGAGGGGCCGGTAACTATTATGACTTGAGGACCCTCCAAATGGTTCTATTTGAGTTATAAACCTGCTATTGAAAGTCATCAATCATTTAAAACAAAAAGTGCAAGTCCCACTTAGACGGGTAGAGAAGAATATATTTTAGATACATAACAATTATCTTCTAAGCCTCCAACTTCAACCATACCTCCTTCTTGCATAGTATATAAACTTCCACTTTATTTCATGAACCAAGACTGATATCTAAAATATCAACCATGCTTTACCAACTGAACATTATGAACCAACATTACTTTAACCATCGGTGACAATACATATGAACTAGTATAACTCCTGTGATCACTTCTATCAATCCTTGATATAGAGTATGCCACACAAAATGAAACCAATCCTTATTGTAGAGAAAGTCAGACAACATGATGAAGGCTCCTGAGATCAAATGATCAAGTCACTACCACTACAAGTCATCTGTAAAGATCATGACAAAAACAACACAACCTCCACTGAAGTAATATTGAAGATCCTACCATATCAAATGTCTACCAAACCACACATGAAACCAATCCTTATTGTAGAGAATGCCAAGCATCACTTTCACTGATCAATGTTATCATCAACAATTCAAATCAACACCTTGTGTTCATCCTGAGATCCATTGAAACATCAAATGAACTCCACAATGAAGACATTAACTCAAACACAACCCACTATTACTGACCTTAAAAATGATATGAACTACAACATCCTGATACATGATCAACACACTTATTCTGATTCTCCTAACATAAGTGAACAACATGTGAAGATGCACAACAATTCAACTGTGAAATACAAGATCAAATGTCCCTGATATTCTAAAATATCACTACCATTATTACCAAATGAACATTATGAACCAAACAACTTCTGGATGAAGCAAGAGCAAAACAACTTGTGCACTAACCAAGCAATGAACAACTATCTCCTCCTGATGTCCTGCAACAACACACTTTTGACATCAATGACAATCTATCACTATCATGGACCACCTTGAAAGTTTGTAATGTTGTATTGTTTTGGTTTGCACAAATTTTATGCTAAATATTTATGAGCCTTTTTAAGTGGATTTATGAGGCCCCTTGTGTTAATTATGGTTAATTAATGACCATAGGTCATACCCCTAGAGTCTAGGGTCATTTTTAGCATGTTAACTCTTGGTGTAACCCTTGTATGGTCACCTTAACTTACCCCTAGAGTAAAGTGACGATTTTGGGAGATGTGAAAGGTGGGTGGCAAGTCACCATCCCACCTTAACTAACCCCACTCACCTAGAGTAAGGTTACCCTTGTCCTTGAGTGCTTTGGAAGCTTCCAAAGCCTTCACGTGTGTGAGACCTCTTCCCTATGCTCTCACACGTGTGAGAGTATTTGTGGAAGAGTGTTTAGCATAGTTGAATGAGAAGGTGACAAGTGTCACCTCCTCATTCTTGTGGGGTCTGACATGTACAATTCCCTCTCCTAATTCTCTCACACATGTGTGAGCATTTGTGGGAGAGTGTGTAGCATAGTTGAACGGAAAGGTGACAAGTGTCACCTCCTCATTCTTGTGGGGTTGTGTGGAAAAAGGAGAAGGTGACAAGTGTCACCTTCTCATTCATCAAGGCTTGGGGGAAAAACCTATTTATCTCCCTCTTTGTGCGGAGAGGGGTTCTTTTCTTTTTGGCTTGTTTTTGGTCTTTGGATTTGGGGAGGAGCTTGGATCTTGGAAAGGAATTTTTGAAGTGTTGGAGAACTCTTGTGTAGATCTTCTTCAACTCCTTCAAACTTGGAGAGCTTGAGAGGTAAGCCCTCAAAAGTCTTCAAGCTTTTGGTAGTTGTTTACTTGCTTATGTAATGCATGTATTGGTATGCTCTTGTTTGTTTGTGTATTGTTTTTGTGTTAATATTTTGGGATGGGTTGTTTATGGCAAATGCTCACCACTTGTGTGGAAGAAGCTTGCCTTGTGTTTGGGGTTTGGAGAGAGGTGAGAACCTCCTCGAGGAAAGCTCACTCGTTGAGAGGAGTTCTTGGATTGAGGCCTTATTTGAGATTGTGATTATGTTGGAGAGGCAAGAGTGCCCTCCTTGTGATTATTGGAATAATAAGGTGGTTGAGTTGTTGTAGGAGATGCTATTGAGGACAATATGGTTAAGTTAAGATATGAGAAGTAGTGTTGAAGAAATGAGAAGATGGTATTTGATGTCTTTCCCCTTGAGGAGAGTAGTCCACTCTCTCCCCCTTGTTTCAAGTCCATGGTTATGGATTTTGTGTTGTGAGTATCCTTGGTTGGGAATGTGCTTCTTTGCTTGTGTGTGTGTGTTTGTTCCCCTTGAGTATGTGTGTATTTCGGGGTTACTTGTAGGCCTCCTAGCTCGGGGGAGGCTTGTAAGCAAGGCTATGGTTGGGTGGTGAGCACCTCCATTGGCTTTGTTTGTTTTTATGATGGTTTTGTAAGTTTTGGGATAAAGGAAGAGGAGGAAGGAGAAAAGTCTCCTTGAGTTATTTTGTGTTGGCTAAGAGAAACGTTCTCTTATTGTAAGGCTATGTGAAAAACCTTGAGCCTTGAGTGCTCTTGTAAAAGGGAAGCGAAATGTAATTACCAAGTTGTGAATGAGTTTAGGATTCTTATTGTATCTTTGAAATGATCAAATAAATAAAGAAGTTTCATAGAATGAATTTATAGCATAATGGTTGTAAGGAAATACTCTCTCTCTCTCTCTCTCTCTCTCTCACACACACACACACACACACACACACACACACACACACATTTACTATATTGTAAGCCTACTCATAAAAAAGGAAAATAAAGAAAGTTTTGAATGCCTACCTTGCTTCTACATAATCCATTTTGCATTAGTTATTTGTACAAAGAAAAATAAATAAATAAATCTCTACCCTTACATCTACTATTCAAATTTTGTTATAGTTAAATTTTTAAAACAAAAAAAATATAGTCACTTTACATTTACCTTTGCTTGAAAAAAAAAGAGAAAAATTATATATATATATTCACTTTATATTTACCTTTGCTTGTAAAAAAAAAGGAAAATTAGTTAGTTAGATTTAAAACAAAAAAATATGTAGTCACTTTATATTTATATATATATTTACCTTTGCTTGTAAAAAAAAGGAGATTAGTTAGCTAAATTTTAAAAACAAAAATATAGTAACTTTGTATTTATTTTGCTGGAAAAAAAAAAAGAGATTAATTATATTGTCTCTCAAAATAAAATAAAATAAAAAATTAAAGCATATATGTATTTTCTTTATCTTTCATTTTATAAAGCGGTGTTGTTAAATTCTTTGTTTTTGTTTATATATATAAAAAAAGAGACAGAAAATAAATCAAAGAACGCATAATATGAAATATATATATATTTTGAGAGGCTATATATAAAAAGGCATAGTTTTCATTACATTGAAAATGCCGAAAGTAAGTTAGGGTTTATAAAAATAAAGAGGACGAAAATAAGTAAAGTTTGAGCGAAGAATTTTTTTAGCGCTGTTTTTTTTCTGCCCTGGGCACGGGAGCCCGGACGGCCACGACGCCTCCAAAGTCTCCTCTGTTATTATTAAACTCTGCAAAATTTCATTATGTTCACTCTGCTTTTTATTTCGAAAATAAACCTTGCTTTTATGTACCAAAACCTCTGATATTTGCTGTATACTCTCAGTGTATTTTATATGCATTTCCTTAATATACACAAGAACACAGTTCTGTGTATATACAAAGCGCTTGTCCAGTATACTTATTATATATATATCCTTATTTCTGTATATACACAGGCCTGGGTATATATACAGAGGGCTTGTCCAGTATAGTAAACTAATTATTTTAACCTTTTTGAAAAGAAAACAAATGCATGTTGTTTCCTACTTTAAACTATTATTTCATAAATGGCATTGGAGGGAGATAGATTTGAAAGTTTTTAGACAAAATACCTTACTTGGAAAAAAAAGGAACTTTGATCTTTTGAAAACTATCAAATAATTAAAATAATGACATTATAAAACTATAGGTATTGGGGAAATAATCTTCCCATGAGGGAAGAGATTTCCTTCTCTTGCTTTCTCTCCAACCTCCAAATAAACTCCTCTTTGTGTGTTAAATGAAGGTTGGTGTTCTTTTATAAACTAAATTTAGGGTTAGGTGAGTTGCCCTAATTATTAGGGTATTTTAACCAACGTTTAAACTTTATTTGCATTCCCAAAACTCATTTAGGTGATATATTTAATTTATTGTAAGGTTATATAGTTTGGTTTGATTTATTGCTTTTTAATTTAATTTGTACCTAGTTCTTTTAGGGACGTAAATTTCCTAAGAGATGTTATACTTTCTTGAGAGATGTTATGCTAGCGGATTTTTTGGAGGCTCGATATATAGTATACATACATTATTTTGAAATTTTGCATTATTGAGTTTGATTAATTTATTAACTTGTATAGTTGATTAAGCCTTCTCTTTTAACTTATTACAGGTTAATGTTTTAGAAAGGCTTTAAATTTATTTATTTTCATGGTTAGATTTTAACGATTAAAATAAACTTATCTATCTTTAGTATGCCTTTTTTTTTGCATTTTAGTTTTAATTAAAATTGTTAGTTTAATTCTAGGGTTAGGGTTTTGACTTAGGTCGAAACTATTTCACCTTTGCCTAGGAAACCCTAGGGATGGTCCCATGATGGAGACCACCCCTTTTAGCAACGTTTGTTGTGATGCACACCCCCTTAGTTGCTATCATCAGCGCAGGGATTGTGAAAGGAGTTTTGCATCATCCTGCACCTTGTTTGACTTCCCTGTCTTTGTGAGACGTGACTAACGTGTGTTGCAATTACAACCATGTTACGTGCATGTGTCACTGAGCGCGCATTATGCGTACGAGGGGATTTTAGAGTTGGGTGGGAATTTTTTTTTGGTTTTTCGTGTCATGACTACATGGCGAATGTGGGAATGACATGTAGTTTTCATGTCATGACCACAGGGCAAATGTGGGCATCACATCATATTTAAAGAATTTTGTCATAAAATACATTCAAAATTTTGGGAAGGCTATATCATGTGAAAGGGAAGATTCTAAACAAACTGTCAAAAATTATATGGAATTATGTTAAATATATATCTAATTTGGATAGATAGAGAGTGTGTTGGTGGAGTATGGGGCTGAATCCTTTTTCAGGAGATGTTCCAAACTGTTATGGAGATTTAGTTGATTACACAGAGGATTCTTTGAAAGAAAGTGAAATTTTTTTCAGGTACTCATAGCCCACCATTGAAGATTTACAAAGGAGACTATCAGTAAAGGAAGTTTTTGGAGGGCCTGCACTAAATTTAGCTATGTTAAATTTCTGGGGATCCTTAGACTCTAGATTTTGCCATGACAATTTGGTAGAAGGTAGGATTGGCTCTAGGGTTGTGAGCCCCAGTCACAGTGATTCATTTGATAAAGTTAGAGATTCGGTGGGTGAGTCAGACCACTAGCATGATTTGTCTATAAGCCCTCGAGGGGAGGACCATAATGGGGACACTTCCTCTGATCTTGTCACTTTGATTGAATATCTGGTGGCTGTCGGAGTTTGGAAATCTATTGATTCAGCAACAATGAGGGATGGGCGATTAGTGTTTGTTGGTATAAATCTGGGTTTGGACCAGTTGCAAAGGTATTGTTTGGAACACCCACAAATCCTCCCGTAAGAAGAGGAGGAAAATTCTTAAGTGCAGGAGGGAGGAGATAGCTCTAGTTGTCAGGAACGCCATTAACTTGGATGGCATTATAGAGCTGGATGGAAAAACGTTGGTCAGGAAATTTGCAGGTCACAAGGTTGCACACGCTAACCTAGGGGCTTAGATTTTGGAGCAGTGGTATCCATTGTTGGGCTACTCTCCAATTTTCCACATCCTTAGCAAAGATTGGCTAGGGTTTCTCTTTCACAATAAGGCAAATGCAGAGAAAATTTACAAGTTGCAATGGTTATAGGATTCATCACTTTTTGTTCATGTGACATTGGATGCCACTTTTCAATCCAAATGATGTTGGGTTAGATGTCAACCTAGTTTGGATCAAGTTACCTAGCTTGCCATTAGAATGGTGGTCACTGGAAGGCTAGGTGACACCCTGACGATTGATGATTGTTATAAATCTCATAACAAGTGTACAGTGGCTAGGGTTCTAGTTAATCTAAAGATAAAAGATGGTCTTTTCGACTCTATAGACTTGGTGTGTGGTAGCTGCAAGTTCTCCCAAACCCTAGATTATACGAATGTCCCTCTTTTCTGTGTTTAGTGTCATAAAGTAGGCCACCTTTTTGAAGAATACCCTTTAAAATCTTTTCAGAAAAAATGTGTTTCGAAAGGTTCTATAGTTGATGTGATTCGGAGTGATGGTGTTGGGTAAAAGTTGACAAATCAGACGATGCAGATAAAGGATTTGTGTTTGGAAAAAGAAAATGTCACTGAGGTTTTGGAAAGCCTGGAGCCCCACTTACGATCCAGTATTAAAGATTTTCGCTAAAGTATATGGAAGAATGGAGTGTACTATGCAAGGACTTGACACTCAACAAAGGAATTGAAGGATTCTATTTGGCTGATGATCTCAACCGTGAGGTGCCCAAGTATACAGAATGGGAGAATCTCATTTCCTCTTAAGGTATGATATCTATTGGCCCTCTATTATCTTCCATATATGGCGATATTTTGAGGGATAAATCTTTTGTTGAATATGGGGGTGTCCCTATTGTGGATGGTTGTTCGAGTCGCCCTATAATCCCTAGCCCAATGAGTATCATGGAGGTCTTAGATTGTACTGACAAAAGTGTCCCTCAGGGAATAGGTGGAGATATTGTTTTTGGGGAGATTCCAGTAACTATTGGGAATAACCCCATTATGTCAATGGGGAATATACCCTCTGTTGAAAAACAATTTCACTTTCTTCCTCAAGCATGAGTGGACATGGTTTTGATACAAGAAAATTTGGGTAGTGGTGTTGCTTTATGTGACAATCTATGTAAATTGCTAAGTGGCTGGACATTTTTGGGTCTAGAATCGAAAGGTGCTTCAGGGGAGTTATGTTGCATATGTGTTGTCATTGATGTCAACAGTGGTATGGAGTGTTGCATTGTGGAAGGTTGGAAGTGATGGCACCAGAGATGTCAAAGGGAGATAGTAGCAGTATGGAGATTAGTGTAGACAACAGAGTAAGTAATCAAAAGTGTTATGAGGTAGAAAGCAAAGTGATGTGCATATGTGGTGATGGTCAAAGAAGCAGAAAAAGTGAAGGAGATGGATCAATATCATCTGCATAGAGTCATACTATATCTTCTAAAGTTCATGTGTAAGTTCACATCCTTGATATGTTTATGTTTGAACTCTGTCATGAGTAGAGTTGGATTATTGTTGTATGATGATGATATGAACTCATGGTGCTTGCCATATGAAGAAGAAAGTTGTAAAAGGTTGAAGGAAAATTGTCTAAGTTCAAGTCAGTGAAGGGGTCATAGGCTCATATAAATGTACTGCATATCTCTGATGTTGAAGATTCTGCATTGTGGTTTGGAAGATAAGTAGAAATAGGTGTAAAGAATGTATATTACAAATTTCAGAGCATGAAAGTCACCGCAAAGTATTTTGGAGTTAGAAGAGTGAAGGCAATTGTGAAATAGAGTAAGTGCAATCACAAAGAGACAGGAGAATGCTCCACACTTCTCCACAGATGAAAATAAGACATTACAGTTTGGAGAATAGATAGATATGAGTGAAAGGTATGCACATTTCAAGTTTCAAGTGTTGATAAATACCACAAATGGTCCTCCAAAGTCTATTGTGTGAAGACAAGTTTAGCTATTGCTTAAGCTAAATAGAGGGAGATAGTTGGTGCCACTGCAGTTCATTGCATACTGATATTTGGCCCTGTTGATTGAATGATAAGCTCATGACTGGTTGCTATGTGTTGTTCAAGTTTCAAATGATTATGTTCACCGCAAGTATATTTTTTTTGTTTTACCTTAAGACTACATAAGTAGAGTTTGCTAAGGACACATGCATTAGAGTTCAAGTGTGTGCGTCAGTAGGAAATATCTTGAAATAGAAGTGTACATAAATATTTTGCAAGTCATATAATGTTTATTGTGTGGTCCACATGATCTGTAAGTTTGTTTTCTCTGATATCGCTTTAGGTCTGGAGCTAAATGCAAGAAGGAAAAGTGCTTGTGGAGCCAACTAGGTGTATAATGAAGATTTTTCTATGTGTGTGGAGTGTGCGCCAGCTTGGAAGAGTGTGCTAAGGTGATATAGGACCTGATTATGCTTTATTCTTGAACCACATTGGATTTCTAATTACCGCATATGTTTTGGTGCTAACTATTTGTTAGGAATTTGTAAGTCAAATAAAACCAATTTCACATAACCCAATAGGAGAAAAAGATGCAACACATAACCATAATGCAAAGATCAAATAAACAATCAACAAGATAACACAAGATATACCCTAGAAAACCCTCAAGAGGGAAAAACCCAACCTCCAAAAGCATCCACACTCATATGTATTATTCATCAATAAAGATATTACAATACATGCCATGAGTGTCCATGAATACCTCTGAACCATCAAGCACCTCCAATGCATCCTCCATGTGTCCAAGAATGAATCCACACATCACCTGCCATGCTTCACAATATGCACTTATCAAAGAGAACTCGATACAATAATAGCCTCTCACAAACCTCCAATCCACCTACAATGAAATAGCCAACCCTTACCCAAACCACTAACTATGTGCTTTCTTTTATAGACCAAGCTCACACAAATATAACTTGTGGTATTGGATAAAACCATGTGTTCCAAAACCATGGATACACAAAACTATTGACCCCCTTATTTAATATTGGTACTACATTTTCCCAATAATTAAATAATACAAATAATAACCCAATGTTACATACTATTTTCACAAGTGGCATCCAAATAAATATCTAACGTGGTTAAACACATCAATTAAGATGCACCACAAATAAATACTTATTTTACATGAATAAAATAATACAATATTATGCAAAATGTACAACACCTATTTCCCAACATTCTCCTATTTGTTTTATACATTGTATAGGGGTCAATCAATGAAATACATCATCATAGGAAAACATGAAATCACATGAATCTCCAGTATGTTCTCGTGCTCCATCAAGATACCTGCAATAAAATCAAAGTGACCACCATCCTAAAAAAGAACTCCTCTCATCCTCCAACGTGCCACCTATGGAAGACAAGGAACATGCCAAGGTTAAGATGCACCAATCCAAAGAACACAAGTATCAAATACAAGTGATAACAAAAGGCTCCAAGATGTTTTCAAAGGTAAAAACCCACATGACTGGAAATAGCACCCACAACATATGCTAATACATCCAACCATCCATACCTCATAGGTATCAACAACATCAATAAACTCATGCCAACAACATATCCAACCCATATACCGCAATCACAAGCTCCATGTACAAAACTTGTCAATGAAGAACACATACATCCAGGAACTCCCATTGCATGGGTAATGTCAAATATGAAAATAGATCCAAGGCATACCAAGTCTATCAATCAACACTGAAACCAAGGTGTGGATAATCAACAAGCCAATGTAGTATCAAGAACAATCACAATGATCCACACATGCATGATAAATCACTGCATACTCTCTCACAACATGTCACCATAACTCTCCCAAGTCCAATCAAACCAACATGATCCTCCAAGAAGTAGCCATAAGACAAAGAGAGAAACCCTATAAATCATAATGTCTTTCTACAAACACCTCAAAGTGTTAAGCTATGTCAAGTATGATCTCCTCTACAACTCCAAATGAAAAGCCTCAACAACACACAACCATTCAATCTCATAAGATCAAATGAACATATGTAACATGTAACCAACATGGATGTAAGCCTCTCTAATCAAGGTAGATCAAACTCATAAGCATTCCATAACCAGGAATAAGCCCAATCACATCTCCTAAACTCCTCATAATGAACATCATAAATCAAACCATATGAACAAGGAGATAACCATGCTAACATCCCTCAAATGAACCCTCTAGAACCAATAACCATAGCTCAAGATCCATATCTATGAGAAGATAAAGCATAAAGCAAAATACATCTAAAAGGATGGGAAATACATCATAGATGATAAACCACCAAGTAGACCAAGAGTGGGGAACGAGAATGCTCCTCTGGGATACACCAAGCCACAATGACTCTCTCCAAGAACAATCTCCTCTAGGTACATAACGAACTCACATCCATATCTAGGTGTAAGACTCCTTGGTCTATCTGCTGAAACCTCCAAAGAGTAGCTATCTCAACAAGTGTCTTTAATCACATAAGAACTTCAGCCTCACCTAAGTCTCCAAGTATCCATGAGCACCTTCATGATCAATCCATGCCAAACTCCAAATACAATACCGCACTATCATGAAGCTTTCAAGCAAATGACCAAAGTACTCAATACTAGAAGAACCAACAAGATCATTGTCAATGCTCCAACTGTACATCTGCATAATCAAGCAGCCCATCATGATCTAACCATATCCTCTAAAGAGATCACATGCACTAATGCACACATCATGTCTCAAGAGAACCTGTATCATGCCAATACTCAAACTAGTATTAAGAGTAAACCATGACATAATATCAACATCTCTAAATAAAGGATCAACATGTCAAACTAACAAATCATAAACTGACACCTCAACCAAAGACTTGAAGAAGTCCTCCATGGTAAACCAAGATGTCAACATCTCCACTCACATGAAGATAACCATCTACTAACAATGAAACTCAGGATGTCAAAGTACACCCACAACCACTACAGAAGATCATTCATCACAACTAATGAATCCAAAATGCTGCCAAAGCTCCCACTGAACTGTGATACTGAGCTATCCATGACAACAAAGTAACCATCTCCTGAATGAAGATTATCCATGGCCCTAAAACAATCAAGAATCCCATTGTAACAACAACAACTCCCAAAAGGTCGAGTAAACCATAATCTCCAAACAAGATGATAAGACCATCACTATCAAAAGCTCACATAAAACCATGTATCCAAGCTATCCATGACATCATGATAAACATGCTACAACTCCCAACAATCGACTATCCAGGCACTCTATTCAAACCTCCTCTCATCCCAATGCAATATACCAATGTGCAAATGACCATAGATAGGGCCAACTAACAAAGTCTGCATAAACACTGAATCAATCTCATGGATATAGACAATCCACATTCGAGTCATCCCATTGTAGCCAAGGGGTAGCTATTCCACAAAACTACATAACTCGTAGATCCAAAACAAATGTAACATGCAAACTCATCATCACACTAGTAATATGCAAACTAAGATATCAAAGAAGACGACAACCTATAGACTCTAAGACTCAAACACCAAATCAACACTAGATTCAATTTGCCAACAAGTCCACAAATGAGTAACCATAGTCAAGGAACTAATCAAGCATCCAAGAGATAAAAACAATCCCCAAAAACACCACCACAACACCACCTGTAATCATGAATCAAACATCATAGCCCATACCTATCAATCACATACATAATCATGTCGTGGCAATGCAAAAGTGTACTTGCATATCCATGACACCATAATCATCATCATCGTTGTACTTGTACTCAACTCCCACTGAAACAAGACTCCAAGTCTCACATGCGTATCAACCATGTCCTCAAACTACAAGATAACCTATGTACCTATTTCCATCAAAGTCCAAACTCTGAAAACACCTATAAACCTATATTTGAAAACTTTCTATACCATGTTGATGGTCTCATAACAACATGCACTCCCACAAGTTTGTGCAAAAAAATCCATCTGAATGCACTCGTAAACGCACTCTAAATCTCAAGCTCCTACAAGTGATAAAACAAGTACCAATCTCTCTCTACACACCAAACTAAAAATCAGCACAATCCAAACTATAGTACACTGGAATAGCTCTCCAATGCATGTCCGAAATCAAAAATCTGATTTTGTATGCAAAAGTTATGAGCATAAAACTGTCCTAGAGCAATCCCTGGCTTCAGGCACCAAATTCTGACACAAATAGAAAAATCTGGTCATGAAACCTACACCAGTGTGTAGTTCTCAGCGAGAGCTTTCCGATGCTTATAAGAAGTCAAAAAACTAATATTGTATGTGAAAGTTATGCCCACTGGAAGAAAATGCCCTCCGAGGGCTAAAAGGGGACCCTTGGTGGGACCCTCAGTATTGTTGTACCATCGTTGACATCAATGCTGACTATGCATAGGTGGGGTCTACCAATGCACTGGGCTGGCGCAAGCCCTGCCGGATCGACAGGGAGCCGGGACCGGGGGCCTTAAGGCCTTCCGGCCGAAAGGGGCCTGATAGTCATTGTGTCTGGCCTACAGTGCTGTACCAGGCACAGGGGGTACGGGGGTCTGCAAACCCTCACCCCCTTATGACTTTATTTTTTATTTTTTATTTTTAATCGTATATCTTGATTTTTAAATGCCCTTTTATAGTTTCAAATTTTAATTTTTAATTTTTCCATCAACTATAGAAAAATTGAAACATTGTGTAGGAATAATTTTTTTAAATTTGCAGCGTACTTACACCTACAACGGTCGTACGACCGTACCGACGAACCAAAGATGGGGCTCTTTTTCTCCTTCCAAGCCCTGTGCCCAAAATAGGGCAAATAATATGTTTTTCTTTGCCTCTCGGGCCTCATAGACTCAATAGCGAGGTCCGTTTGTCCTAGGAGGTCATCTATAGAAAATCCTCCTCAAAACCCTCACCAGATCTATAACATACACAACAAATCTCCAACACCGAGACCCCCAAATCTGCAATACAACCTGCACAAAACCTTGTAATGTCCCCAATCCTTCCATGCATTGTCATAGCTTCCATTTTGCACCCGATCTACACAAACAAGGGTTATACATATCCAAGGAGCTCACACCTCCCTCAACCATAAACATGGCTCTAATACCACATGTTAGGAATTTGCAAGTCAAATAAAACCAATTCCACATAACCTAATAGGAGAAAAAGATAAAAAAAATAACCATAATTGCAAAGATCAAATGAACAGTCAACAAGATAACACAAGATATACCTTGGGAAAACCCTCAAGAGGGAAAAACCCAACCTCCAAAAGCATCCACACTCATATGTATTATTCAACAATAAAGATATTACATTACATGCCATGAGTTTCCATGAATACCTTTGAACCATCAAGCACCTCGATTGCATCCTCCATGTGTCCAAGCATGAATCCACACATCACCTGCTATGCTTCACAATATGCACTTACAAGAGAGAACTCAATACAATGACAACCTCTCACAAACCTCCAATCCACCTATAATGAAATAGCCAACCCTTAACCAAACCAATAACCATGTGTTTGCTTTTATAGAACAAGCTCACACAAATACAACTTGTGGTATTAGATAAAACCATGTGTTCCAAAACCATGGATACACAAAACTATTGACCCCCTTATTTAATATTGGTATTATGTATTCCCAATAATTAAATAATACAAATAATAACCCAATGTTACATACAACTTTTACAAGTGGCATCCAAATAAATATCTAATGTGGTTAAACACATCAATTAAGATGCACCACAAATAAATATTTATTTTACATGAATAAAATAATACAATATTATGCAAGGTGTACAACACCTATTTCCCAACACTATTATGAGCATTACAGTTTCATGTTACACGTTTCATCTTGGCTGACCAAGGAGAAAGATTATCAAGCCTGTGGAGGGTATCAATATAAAACCAAAGTTGTTGAGTGATGTATGAGTTGTGTATTGTGTGAAAGCATTGATTTAGTGTGAATAAACTTACCGCAGAAGTAGATTTAATGATGAAATATGGAAAAGACTAGTTTTTGTAATAAGTTATTGTTGCAAAATTATTTTTTTATTGCGGAGGTTGAGAGTATAGTTGTGTAGAGGTGAGATAGTTGTGCTGAGGCTAAAGTGATCAACTGAAGGTTGTAGAAGTCTGTTTTGTGAGAAGAATTTATGAGTTAGATAAATTTTGTGTTACAAAGATTGAAGAATAGTTGTGTAAAGATTGTAAGTGTTGTAATTGTTCAGGGAGTTGCAACTTCCTTTGGGTTGTAGCCCATAAATAATATTGTAATCCTATTTTCATTTGTGAGGGTGGATTTGGACAATAGATCCAAGAAACTTGCTCACTGTGGTTTTTCCCTTCTACGATTTTCCACGTAAATCTGGAGTTATGGTTGTATGCTATTGTGTTCTTATGCTTTGTATGCTTACTTAAGTTTGAATGCTATTGGAAGTAAAAGAATTTGATTAAGTATTGATTTACCTACCTCTCAGTACTTCTGTGTGTTCAACAATTGGTATCAGAGCTAAGTTCCTTGAATGCAACCTAATAGCCAAGGTAGATCTTGGAGTGGAACACATGGGAACTGAAGTACTATTTAACGGAAAGAATCCTCCGAAAGATGATAGAGATTTGACAACCTATAATCCAGAAGACTGTGTAGTTGATTATGAAGGAGAACTTATTTTTGCCCTAGAAGATTTGGATGCAGCAAGAAGTGAAAATGAACAATATAAGATTAAGCTCAAAGAATTAAAAGAAGCAATTGCCAAATTGAAAGTTCAAGTTGAAGAAGGTAAGAAGGTTGGAAATTGTCTAAATCCTAAGCTCAATGGCAAATCAGTTGAATGCTCCAAACTTGAAGAAGAAATTGTCTCTCTAAGGAAAGAATTGGAGAAAGCAAAGGATCAGATAGACAAAGGTCTAAACTGAAGAAAAGCACCAATATCCTTGATGAGTTGATCAACAGTCAAAGACCTCTAAAGAATAAAGGTGGTATTAGATTTGAGAAAAGTCAGAGTCCTAAAACAAATATACCTGAAGGCATGTTTGAAATGAATAAGGAAGAGCTTAATATTGAAGACTCTGAGGAGAGTGATGAGGAGGAGTTGGATGATGATGACTTCATACAGGTCAGCGATTAGAAGAAAGATCTCAAGAGATCTCCTCCTAGACAAGCTATTAATCCTATCTTCTCTCAATCTTTTATGGTTACTATTATTCTTGCAATAAATTTGGACATAAGGCTATTAATTGTAGAACCAAGGCTAGAAGAAATGATAACATGAGGAAGAATTCATTTGTGCCTACAAAATATGATGATGTAATCTATCATCCCTTCTATGGCTATTGTTATGCATGCAATAAGGTTGGTCATAGGGTTGTTGTGTGTAGAACTAAAGTTAGGAGAAATGGTATGACTCTAGAATACAATGATGTTTGCTACAAGTGCAACAATTTCAGGCATAAAGCAAGATTCTGCAAAAATGGTTATGTCAAACCACTTGTTCAGCACAAGAAGATAGAGAAAATTGTGATTTAGCAAAAGAAGGAAATGACAAAGATCTGGAGGAAGAAGATAGATCAAGATAATGAGAAGAAGAGTTTGTGCTTCTACCTAGTGTAGAAGACTTCATTGTTGATTAAGATAAGGCATAGGGTCAGGGGGAGCTAATAAGTGCATATCTATTCTTTCCCCCCGAATACTTGTGGCCTCTACAAATGAAAGCTAAGCATATAGATGAGTTGGAATGAATTCAACTGATGAAGTTGTTGGTAAGGCAAGATAGTTTCCTTCCCCCAAATTTTTAGAGAAAAATCACATGATGCAGTAGCTTGCTGAAGTTTTTTGAGTTTTTGTGGATTTAACAGAGCACTCTGGTAGCAGTTTACCTAACCTAATAAAGGTGCATCAAATGAGGAATGGTAGGGAAAATTGTAAAGTACTTATGCTTCTTTTGGATGATCAAAACTCATTCATGATCAAGCATTTGTGTCCAGAGTTGAGAAGAGAAGAAAGCTTTCAAAGTACTTGGTGAATTTGAGAAGAATCAAGCTGAAGATGAAACCCTAGTGATTGAACCTAAAAGTATTTATCAGAACTGCTATTTGCTAAAACCCTAGTGATTGAACCTAAAGGTATTTATCAGAACTGCTATTTGCTAAAACCCTAGTTTCTGAATTCAAAGAAATTTGTGATGGCGACTCCTCAACTAGTTGATGTCATTGAAAAACCAAGATTGAAGTATAAGAAATTTCCTTACAAAGCCATGGAGGTAGATAAAGAAGGGGCATTTTCACATGTTTTGACGTATGTGGTATACATAGAAGATGTTGGGTTTTACATTCACTCAAATCTGGATGAAATTAACCATGTAAAATTTGAGGAGCCAGAGATCAACTTCTAGAAGATGATGTTGTCTATAAACCAGAGTATGCCAATATTGGGACCAAGCGGCTGGATATCTAGAAAGATTATCTTGATTTTTGTGATATGCATAAATGGGTGAGGTATATTTTGAGCACGATTCATGATGAATTCATGTATCGTGATAAGCCTTACATAATTACTAAGGATGTGATTAGTGCAGTTACTGGGATGTGTTCTGTCAGACCTATACCGATGATGAAATCAATTAAAAATGAGAAGGTCATTGAACTGACAAGTGCTAAATTTGATAAGAGGACCCTGACTGTGAATGACATAATGGATCTTGGTGTCCAGTATGTTGCTATGGGTATTGCATACAAAGTGTATTACATAAGCAGAGAAGGATTTGCCACTGGTACAGTAATTCACACTACTTACCAGATAATTAAGGAAGGTAAAGACTTTGACCTCTGCAAGGTCATGAGAGAACAACTCTTGGAGAAGTTGAGGAGAACAAAAGAAACTCAATACAACTTCAAGTATGGCACCTTGATTATCTGCCTTGCATTCTATTTTCTGAATGAGTTGCCTAGTTTTAGTGGAAAGGTTTGGCAACAACAGAATCATGTTGCCGCTCAAATCAAGTGTCACATTAGAGGTTTCAGTGATCCAAAATCACTACAATACTTTATATTGGGGGTTCTTTAAAACCTAACAAATTGATATGCAAGCCAAGGATAGAATCCCTTTCAATTCAGTACAACAATATATGGAGAATATCACATTTTTAGTTGATAAAGATTATACCTATATGGAGGCAGTTGAGTCTAGAACTGCATGGATTCCAAGATTGCCATATGAGGTCTCAATAGAAGAAATAAAGACCTATGTTGATATTTTGCTCAACAAACCTAAAGACACAACTGTTGAGAGATTTGGTACCTATGATAAAATAATGGACAAGAAGATTAAAAGAAGTGCGGAGGAGCATTTTGAGAAACACAAAGAATAATTTCATAAAATGATGGGTATCTCACTAAAATCCACATCAGAAGCCCTTGCGGAGGATCCTCCAACTGTTATTGTTAATCCACTAGCTGTTCCAGGGCTAAGAAGGTCCAGTAGATCCACTGATGCAACCACAAATGCTCCGAAGCCCTCCGGATCAACTCAAATAGCCTCAACTGGAAGAAGAGTTGCATCTAAAATTTTGACTCAGATGAAAACATGTGAAAATAAGTAACCAAGGCAAAAGATGCAAGCTAAAAGGAAGAAGACTGATGTAAAGGAGGTAGAAGAAGAAGAAGGAGAAGGAGAAGAAGAAACTTCCAAGCTAAAATAGAAAAAGAAGAAATCTAAGCAAACTCCTATGGTGGCTCCTACAAGAGACCCTCTTCAATTAGCAGCCATCTTCAACAAAATTGAACAACATGGACTGCTAAAGCATACAACTAATTTGTATCTGGATGTTCCTGGACTGAGGATCAAAGCACCATTGAAAAGGCTGTAGTTATGTATATGCTTAAATACAACTTACCCATGATTGATGTCATTTAAAAAGTATCGGAGAGCCTAGCTCAGGCTCTAAAACAGAGAAGAGAAGAAGCCATTAAAATGGATGATGAGCTAAGGCAACAAGCTCTTGATAAGGCCATATCTTCTATGTCTTGGGAAGAAAAAGATAAAATGGCTTAAATGCAAGCTCAAGAGTTAAGGACAAAGCAAAGGGTGGACACTCTTATGAGCATGGAAAAAGATGATAGAGGGAAAATTCTGAAGGAGACCAAGGATGTGACAAAGAAAATCATGGAAGAGGTAAGAGTTTCTGAAAATGTGGAACAACCACATGTATCTCCTCCACACAACATTGAACATCAAGTTCTCCAAGAGGAGAAAGAAGATCAAGCATCACAAGATGAAGAACCAGTTACACATGGTGAAGGAAATGCGTCACTTGATCATAATGTTGTGCATGATAATCCTCCTCCGGAAAACACTGAAAAATAAGGTAACCCTAAACAAGAAGAGGAGAAGGCTAATTTTAATGTAGGGGAGAGCTCAGAAAAGGAACAAGACACATCTTCCTCCTCATCTCTAGTTGACTCACTTAAGGATTTCTTAGCCCAACAAATGTAAATACAACCGGTAGTTACTCTGCAACTCTTACAATTGCCTATGCTAGATGGACAAGTTAACTTGTCTGAGATATCTCCCCTCCAAAAGCTATAACTGGGAGACATACTCCAGTCCACCGCAAGACAAGAAATTTTGCAACAACAAGTGGAAGGAGTTGAAGTATTGGAAGAGGCAATTAAGATAACATAGGAAGAATTTCCTGAGGCAAAAAGAGATCCATCCTTGCCTCCTACTCAACAGATGAAACTCATGCTGGATTCTTTCAAGGCCCATTCATCCTATCTTGAGAAGCAAGCTGAGCAAAAGATAACAGAATAGGTGAATGCTAAAACATTAGTTGATGCATCTGGTAGATGTGCTAAGGCACATAATAATTTTCAAGAAAATATGAAAAACATTTAGAAATGTGTAGAGGATGCCAAAGTCTTATATCAATTTTGTTTGAATTGGACTACAACTACAAAGAGCATAAATGATCAAGCTAACTCTATTGAGTCACAACTAATTCAAGCAACCAAAGTATATGATCCATTGAAGGACAAAGATGGAGCCACTAGAATTCAAATAGAAAATCTACATTCCTAGCTGAAGTAGCTATTGGATCAAAGAGAGAAAATAAAGAGTGAGAGAGGACAACTAAGGGAAGTGGTAAGTATGAGGCTAGCAGTTTTGATTGGTATCTTAACTGAAGCTGAAAATGTTGCACAAAAAGTGAAGGTGCCGACATATTTGGAGGAAGTAGAAGATCTATATATTTAGCTTGAGATCCGATTGCACATTGTGTCTTCTACAAAGAAGAAGTGGGATACAACTCTTGCCCAGTTAAAGGTAATTTACAAAAATGTTCTACCTTCTAAGTAAATTAAAGACATGTTGAAGGTAAAACAAATTTTGATGATTGTATAGATATGCAAAGAATAAGATAGGTGTAATCAATGTTATTTTGATATAAGCACTCTTTACATAGTATCTATGTATATTGAAGAACAAATTTTGCTAAATCAGTTTTGAAGAGATAGAAGCTACTCTTTAGGGGGAGTTAACTAATAAAAGGTGATAAGGAATATTTAGACAGGGGGAGCCTATAAATTTTTTTCCAGAACAAAGGATGACTACCAGCTCTTTGTCATTGATGTCAAAGGGGGATAAATGTGTATATATCAGGGTAAGTGTTGCCATGAATGAAAAAGGGGGAGATTGTTGCATATGTGTTGTCATTGATGTCAACAATGGTATGGAGTGCTACATTGTGGAAGGTTGTGGTGGTACCTACCTAGGTCTAGGGTTTCAAGTCAGGTCTACAAGTCTTCATCTTTATTTTCTTAAACCTTATATCCCACGATCCCTTTTCACTTTATGTTTTAATCTGTCATTGACCGTTTGGCCTAGGTCCCCGGTCACCTGAGTTATAACTTGAAGCCTTTATGTTTGTTAGGTGATTGGCCCCATGTGCTAAGTTTACCCTCTATAACTCATAGAAATTTTAAATTTTAGGTCATAAGTCTTTGTAAGGGTTATAAAGTGTTATGTAAAAGTATTTCGCAGCGTCGCATGGTGTCAAAGGTGACATCATCATCCCTCCATGCGACTGCGACAAGGTGACACCTGTCAAGGAATTTGGGCTTACAACCCCTTAATCGAAGATCCCACATCGAGGAACTATATGCTGCCAAGTGTTGAGGTAAGAAGTGATCTGTAGTGAGATTTAAATCTGATGGTAGCTCAAGCGCGCAGAAGAATCTTGGCAGAGGCAGAGATTCCTTGCATTGTCGCGCAATGATGCCACGTGTCCACCCTTCGAGGGAAGAAAAAAGTATATGAAAGGGGGTGCATAGAAGGATTAGCTCACTTCTGGTGAGCCAAAAGGAAATGGTTCATCTACTATTAGATGGCCCAGAATTGTGACATGTGGCCCCCTCCTAAGAAAGAAATAAAGGTGTATTCAAATATGGACGCGTGGAGGCTTTAGTGTACCCACGCAGAGCAAGTTGGTGGTGGGCCATTTCCGGCTGCGACACTGTGAAATGGCGCCACATGTCTAGATCGAATAAAAGGGTGAAGAAGTCAGCGAAAAGATTATGTCTGACGTGGCTTGTTTTTATTGGCTACTGACTTTTCAACAAAGAAGCTCAGATTTTCAAATTTGACGGGTCACTCATGACCTTCGATCTCATAGAGGGGAGGCTGAATCAACAGCCGAGGTTTAAGCTTGAAGCAGCTATCTGTTGGCACCATTTCTGCATGCTTTCAATCCGCCACTAATGAATTTGTTGCATGGCTAGGGCTAGGATATCAAATCTGCTCATCTAATCAAGGTCCAGATTGTTTTGTTGACAGGTCTTCACCAAGAAATCTTATTGTTTCAACTACTCTATTAATTGAGGATCTGAGTATTTCATAAAAAATCTATAAGGATATGATTATTTTCATAAAAGTTTGTCAGAATGTAGGTGGTCGGAAGCTTGTTGCTCCTTTTAAAAGGAATTCAGGGCTGTTCTACAGAGAGGGGATTTTCTTCTGGGCTTTAGATACAAGGTATCCACTCTTTGGGGAGTATTTTTGTTGTGGACTTAGTTCTTGTGTTTGGGTCTAGAGGTATTTTATGTTTTGTAAATGTATAAATTTCTGAATGACTATTCTTTCCAGATTGAGCTATATGAGAAACACTTTTTGTGTGTGTTATTTATGATTGTCTCCTTGGGTATTAGCATTTTTATTTTGAACAAAGTTGCCAAGGGTTTCTAAGTTCTTCAATGTACACTTGCTATGTTGCATGTCTAATTTTTTGCATCTATTCAAGGAGTAGATTAAATTTGCTCTAGATCAGATATGGGGAAAAGTGTGTAATGTCAAGGGATTAGTGAAGTATGGTCATAGATGATACTTTTTCTTTGACATGTTACTATAAGGTAGTAATATTTTATTTTGGGTCCTCTGGATATGAATTTTTGTTGTCACGAAGGAACATTTACAGTAATGGGTTTGACTGATATTGAAAAGCTACATTTATTGATTATGAATGAGAGATACCCCCTAGGTTCGGTAGAACCTGAAGTGAAGGGGAGATAAGTGTGGGCAAATCACTCACCTTGTTTCTAAATATCCCACTATGTTGGCCAAGTCTCCCTTTAAACTTGAAGATAAGAAAAGGAAAATCTTTAGATTTTGATGTGTGCAGATTTGAGAACAAACAGAATTGGCGACTCCGCTGGGGAGAACGCAACTGCTCATCTTTTGGGAGAGTCAAATGAGTTAAATGGTTTTCATGGTCTAAGGTAGAAGGTGTTGCAGCATGTTTAAAGAATTTGTAAAGGTGCTCTGCTGGTGAAGTGAACCCAGAATGCAATTGATCAGGCAAGAGCTTTTGGCTTTTGATGTTTTGTCCTCTTTGGAGAGGCGGTGACTATTGTTGAACCTGCTTGAAGCTGCAACATATTCCCAGGTACTTCATCTCTTTCATTCAAAATGATTAAATTAGGACAACAATCCTGGTCATGTCCTCAAAAAGGGTATTCTCTATTGAAAGATCAAAGATCTCAATTTTAATGCTACTCATGGATACCCAAATGTTGTCCCTAGTGAAATTAGAAAGTGTTTACCAAAATATAATGGACAAAATTTTGAATCAGTAAGTAAACATCTACAAGTTTTCTACACGATTTGATGGAAAACTATGAGATTGAAGATGAAGATGTTGTAATGAAACTCTTTGTTCAGTCATTAAAGGATGATGCTAGGGACTGGTTTTCATTCTTACCTGACTGTTCTATTTCTTCATGGGTTGAGCTAAATGTTGCATTTCTAGAACAATTTGGTGAAAGGGTGTTTTATATGAAAAGGGGGATTGATGGTTTGATGGGTGATGTTTGTTTTAGTTTGAATCCTCCTTTCCACAAAACATTCCAAGGGCTTTTCAACTGAGTTCTTCTCCTATAAAGAGGAGAGTCAACTATCAGATTTGAGTTGCCACTTGGTTTTCTGCTGGAAAATTTAGATGTGATCACACAAGATTGCTAATTAATGCTTTTATGCCCTTAAAACCCTAATTTAAGCAAAATAGTAATCAAATCTACGAATTACGACAAATTCTATAGGAAATAAGTAGAGGGCAGAGAACCTTAACTCACTTTTTTTTGCAGTCAGAAAATAAAAAAGTTGGGGACAATGATGATGGTGCCCTAGTCCAATGTGCAGTTTTTTCCACAAAGTCCTGATCTCCTTCCGGAAATAATCTCTGTCGTGTCTTCTATTTTTCGTGATTTGAAAATGGAGGACAAGGTTGATGGCGCCCTTGTCCCAAAATCTCGTACAGTGTCTGCTTCTTTTTAGATCCAGAATATTCAATGTCTTCCTACCTTCCCTACAACTCCACTTTCTCTAGATCCAATACCTGTAACCTACAATCACAAGGAGTGTGGGAGGGGGTTGTGGTGTTTAGAGGCTTGCCTCAGTCAAGCCTCGAAGAGACATCCAAGTCTTCCAAACACCATTGTTAGAGAGAGAGTGTGTGTCCTTGTGGGACAGAGGCAAAAACTAAATGATAATGATTGAAAAAGAACAATAGATGTCACCTTGATGATGAAGCTCTCATGGAAGGAAGAAGCTCTTCAATGCCATGAGGAGAAGATGTAATCCAACCTACAAACAAACACAATAACAATGCTATGCTTTGCAACACAATGATAATCACAAGTATGCCAATAGCTCACAATCATAAAACTTGCCAATGATCTTCTAGTTTGCAAATGATAACCTAATCATGCTTATATATGTAACTATTGAGATTCCCACCAAGAATTTCATATTTGAAACTTATGATGTTGGCTTGGAGACCAAATAATGGTCACAAACCTGACATTCCAAATTAGGGCAGACCCAAAATAGGGCTGGACTAAGGCACTAGCACCCTTGTCCACCCCTTGTCTTTGCTCAATGATCATCAACATAGTCCCCCTTAGGTCCTAATTGCCACAAGACCCATGGGTTTTCTCATTGGGAGTCTGATTTAACATGCAAAATGCTCTAAATGCAAATCTAAAGACCTAGGAGCTAAAATTTTAGGAAAAAGCCCCTAAGGGTGCATTTTTCTGACATAACATTTACCCTCCACTTTAATGTATGTATTAAACATAAGGCCAATACATGCATTAAAGTAGGTCAACAAACACAACAAACACGCCAAGCATAGAGAAGACATACCAAACACATTGAAGACAATGATAGACACACAAAACACGAAGAAGACAGTTACAGGCATGCAAAACACGGAGAATACAATATTGAAGACATGCAAAGCACATAGAATACAATGAATGCAGTGATTATTTTCTTTTTGATTTTCCCATATGAAATGCATAATGCAAGTACAAGGAAAGTAAACAAACAAATCCCAAACGTGTAGAGGAGTTGTTCACCACTGGTCTTGCACCTTGAGAACAAACACGCCAAACAAATACCAAAGTGTAGAGGAGCTCATCGCCACCGGTATTGCACTTTGAGAACAAGCACGCCATACACACACACATACACTGAAGACATGGAGAAAACATGACAGACAAGTGATGGAGTGTTCCTATTTCTAGGCTCATCACTATCTCAGGCACATTACAGGCACACATCGATGATTGGGCTTCGCCACAACAACCACCGAAAACATGCTTAAGGGTTGTGTTAGTCACAAAACCGCTCCCCACCTTGCGATGAGGACTTTTGAAAATGACAGGATAAAGTAATCTCTCCAATAAGTACACAATCCCCGCCTCACGATGAGGGCTTAAGATAAAAGGATATGCTTGATATCCCACCTTTGTAGAGGGATTAAATGATTGATTGATTTTTAGATTGTTCAAACATGCTTTTCTATGATCTAAAGCAGATAGCTTACCTTATATATGCCCCCACCTTAAGGTGGTTGATATTGCGTATCAATATCAAGCACATTAAGGTAGGAAGAAAACACACAAGGGAACACGAGCTCTCGCAAAGCCCATGCCCCCTAGAGGTGACATGTACTTTCTGATCGCCGAATGTTACCACAAACACATCCCTGCAAGAAAAGTGTTAGTATCCAAATAATCATGATAAACAACAATGCATATGATCAACTACATGAAAAAGCCAAGCAAGGCGATATCCATGATAAACAAAGTGCACAGAGCAGCAGTATTGTTAAAGTGTTAGTAATATAAGATAATATTGACATCAACATCAAGATAGAGAAATCACGGAGTGATTCCACTAGCCAAGCGTCAGATAAAATGTTACAACCCCGTCGTCACATAGGAACTAAGTCCATTTTTTTATTGCTCTCGAAAGGGACACTAGGTCCACATCAGTATAATATGTTTTTCGTCATCCGCCAGCTTGATGGAACCACTAGAGGAAGGTAAACAATAAATTAGAGAGGAGAACAAGTGTCTTAGGGACAGTCACGTAGGAGGGTGCCCCCAATTCACCAACTGCAATGCTATGTCCGTAAGACACAACACACAATAATGAAATAAGAGGAGAAGCAATTTAGAAGAATGATGATACAAATAGAAGAAGGTCATGACAGAGGCAGTCTCCTAGTATCCTTCACCTTACAAGAGAATCAAGGGTCATCCTAGGAGGCTTAACAACACATAACACATCACAGGGGAAGCACATCATGAGAGATAAAGGGTTTAGAGATACTTACCTATAGAGAGGTTCATGCTAGAAGTCATCATCGGGTGGGTCACCGTCTTCCCAATCTCTGATGCTAGAGGGGAGAGTTGTATAAGGTACCATAGCCCACTTGTTCTTGTTTTCAAGTTTTTCATATTTAAGCTCTTTTTGATTTGTTTCAATATTAGGTTGGACGTTTTCTTCATTAACTAGTGTTGTATCTTTTGGAAAGTTTGTGTCGTTATTGATGTTCAAGGAATATGCAATTAAAGGAGAGGTAGTTGATGTTTTTAAATCCTTAGTGATGTCCAAATGACTTGAATATTCAATCAAAGGAGGGATATTATAGGTCTTCTCTTCCTTAGTGATATCTAAGGTGTGTGAACCATTAACTAAAGGAAGAATGTTGGTGGGATGATCCATAGAGGTTTCATGAACTAGTGTAGGGCTTTTATTTTTGTTAAATGAATGCTCATTGTCTACCCATGGAGTGTTCTTGGTTAGAGAGGCTTCTTTATTCACCAATGTTTTATCTTGGCCAAAGAGAACATTGTAATAAAGTGATGGGAGCTCTTCATTCACAAATGCTTCTTCTTGGCTAGAGAGAGCATTGGACAGAAGAGATGGTGGTATAATGTTAAGAGATGTGTCAATGAAATCATCCTCTTGTATAAAAGTGTCCTCATAAGGAGAAACAACTTTGGGAGAGAGATCATAGGATACCACTAAGTTATCATCACATGTTTTAGCAATAGGTGTTGAAGCGGAATGTTCCATAAAATCATCTAAGGCTTCATCTAACATTTTAAGATCATCACTAGTATATATATTATTTATCATGAATTTAGTGAGATCATCTAATATCCAAGGATATATTCCGATGAGGTTTGTGAAGCTATCAAAATCAGATATACAACAAATGATTTCAAATGTGGGGCACATAGAGAGATCAACATGATGAATGTATGCTATTTGTTCCAAAACTTGAGGATGTTTATCAATGAATTTAGAGAAATGATCAATGTCTATGATATATGCAATAGAGCTTCCAAGGAAGTATCCATGATATATGTTTTAAAATGAATGCCAAATCAAATTTTAAAGGTTTTCAAAACTTATACAAGAGCAAATGCAAAAGTATGTCGAATATGCTCTAAAATGCTTGATTTTTCAACTTTTCACAGTACAAACAAATGAAAGAAGGGGTGTTGTGAAGATTTTCAAGAGATACAACAAATGATATGCCTAATAAAAGTCCACTAATGCAAGAATACATTTCACAACACGCTTTTGAAGCAACTCTAGAAAGTCGTCAAGCCAAAACCTAGTGAAAATAGGCTAAAATATGCAATTTTTTCACCAAATCTCAATGCAAAAGAGTAGGGCAAAGGGTGTTGTAAGGAAAATGATGATGGAAAACAACTTATAATAGTAATAACATCCACCTAATGCCAAAAAATCCGTTACAACATGCCTATAGTGCCACTCTAGATTAAACCCTAGTGCAAAGATATAAAAAATATGCAAATTTTCCCAAAATTTCAATGTAAAAGCCCAAAAGAAAGGGTGTTGTAAGGAAATTGAGAAGGGGAAGAAAATAATGAGGCTAATAATAGCCAATTAGTGCAATAAAATTCCTCACAACACGCTTGGAGTGCAAATCTAGCAAGATGATAAGGCCAAATCTAGTGAAAAATGCAAGTTTTCAAACCCTAAGCATGAAATTTCACAAGGAGGCCACTATGATGCAACACTAAAATTAGAGATTAGACCTAATGAGTGTTTTGACAAGGTAGTAAAATCTGAAACAAGACTTTGACTACAACCCTAGCTCGTGCAAAACTAGGTTTTCACAAAAAAATGCAAGATTTCAAGCAATTTCTAACAAATCAAGCATGCAGTTACAATGAAAATGAATTGTAAATGATGAATTTATATATTTTGGATCATATATAATGCAAATAACAGAAATTAATTTAAATTAGATGCTAATTAATTCAACTTTCACAAAAATGCAAGCCTAATATGCCAATTTTTGCAAATTTTTCAATTTTTTTTGTATTTTTTCGAAAGCAATATTGAAAATAATGAATTGAATGATGATGAATTTCAGATCTGATGTAAAAATCAAAGAATTAATTAAATGCAACTGAATGAATGCAAACTATGTCAAAAATCAAACCCTAGAATGCAATTTTTTTCAATTTTTCCAAGTATATCAATTTTTTTGTAAATTTTCGAGTGCACTAAAATGAATGAATGCAAATTTGTCAAGCAACACTTAGCAAGGTGCCAAAGAGTTAAAAAACACAGGTTCACCAAAATGTTTTATATGAAAAGAGGAATTGATGGTTTGATGGGTGATGTTTTTTTAGTTTGAATCCTCCTTTCCACAAAACATTCCAAGGGCTTTTCAATCAAGTGGTTCTCCTATTAAGAGGAGAGTCAACTATCAGATTTGAGTTGCCACTTGGTTTTTTGCTGGGAAATTCAGATGTGATCATACAAGATTGCTAATTAATACTTTTATGCCCTTAAAACCCTAATTTAAGCAAAACAGTAATCAAATCTACAAATTACAACAAATGCTACAGGAAATAAGTAGAGGGCAGAGAACCTTAACTCACTATTTTTCACAGCCAAAAATTGGAAAAGTTGGGGACAATGGTGATGGTGCCCTAGTCCAATGTGCTGCTTTTTCCGCAAAGTCCCGATCTCCTTCTGGCACTGATCTCTGTCACATCTTATGTTTTTTGTGATCCAGAAATGGAGGACAAGGTTGATGGCGCCCTTGTCCCAAAATCTCGCACAGTGTCTGCTTCTTTTTAGATCTAGAATCTTTAATGTCTGCCTACCTTCCCTGTAACTCCACTTTCTCCAGATCTGATACCTGTAACCTGCAATCACAAGGAGTGGGGGAGGGGGTTGTGGTGTTTAGAGGCTTGCATCAGTCAAGCCCCGGAGAGACATTCAAGTCTTCCAAACACCGTTGTCAGAGAGAGTGTGTGTTCTTGTGGGACAGATACAAAAACTAAATGATAATGATTGAAAAAGCACAATAGATGTCACCTTGATGATGAAGCTCTCATGGAAGGAAGAAGCTCTTCAATGCCATGAGGAGAAGATGTAATCCAACCTGTAAACAAACACAATAACAATGCTATGCTCTGCAACACAATGATAATCACAAGTATGCCAATAGTTCACAATCATAAAACTTGCCAATGATCTTCTAGTTTGCAAATAATAACCTAATCATGCTTATATATGCAACTATTGAGATTCTTGCCAAGAATTTCATATTTGAAACTTATGATGTCAGCCTGGAGACCAAATAATGGTCACAAACCTGACATTTCAAATTAGGGCAGACTTAAAATAGGGCTGGACTAGGGCGCTAGTGCCCTTGTCCACCCTCTGTCTTTGCTCAATAATCATGAACATAGTCCCCCTTAGGTCCTAATTGCCATAAGACCCATGGGTTTGCTCATCGGGAGTCTGATTTAACATGCAAAATGCTCTAAATGCAAATCTAAAGACCTGGGAGCTAAACCTCTAGGAAAAACCCCCAAGGGTGCATTTTTCCAACATAACAAAGGGCTAATGTGATTTCATTAGTTAATCAATTTATGAGCATTCAAAAAGAAGATGATGAGTTGGTTCCAGCCTTTAATTTAAGATTTACAAAGCTGCTCAAGCATATTCCTGAATATATGAAACCAAATGATGCATTGTGCATGATAGTCTACCTAGCTGCATTTGATGAGGAAATGAGCTATTTGCTAAGGGATAAGGAGCCTGCCAGACTTCATCATGCATATCAGATTGCCATGTATATTGAAAATAATCAGAAGTATGGAATGCACAAGGGTTATTTCTCTACAAATGTTTGCTTCCCTAAGGCCCCCAATGTTGATGAAAGGTGTAATTAAAGTATTAAAAATGAATGTCAGAGCATTTACACCCCTGTTGTCCCAATCTATACAACAGCCCAATGTGATTATACAAGAGGTGTGGTGTCTCGAAATGTAGATAGCAGCTGCCCTATTGTGAAAAATCAGAACATGATGCACATAATTGAAAAGAGTATATAAGAAAATCAAGATTTGTCTTGTGAAAATAAGGATAGTGAATGTAATCAGCCCACAAGCAACATATATGCAAATCAATATATCAGTGATGAAGAAAAAATAAATGGCATGATGACAAAATAGATATACATGAAATCTCTCCCTATGATATCTCGAATGATGAGGAAGTAAAAGAGATGCAGGATGTCCTTCCATGTTATGTTTTGATCAGTGACAACAGAGCAAGTGTTGCAAATATTACATTGCAATTTAGTGATCATAATTTTGAAAATGAAATTTTAAGCATTCCTTATGAAGATTCTGAACATAATTTATGTAGTGATAAATTTTCTTGTGATAAGAATCATGATGGCAGTGACCCTGATTATTTTTCTATGGATTATGAATGCTTCTATGAGAATGTTGATGTGCATAACACTGGAAAATGTATTGATTCAGATCAATATGTGAAGCCACTAGCTCATGAAATCAATGTTGAGATGGAATATGCTTGTTTCTTTGTAGATGTGGACATGTTTTCATTCAATGAGGGGTGCAATAGTGTAAAATTTGATGAAGACACATGCTCACTTGTTGGTGAACAAGAAACATGCTATGATGAATCCATTGAATATCTAGATTTTAATGATAGAAACAACAACCATGTGGATTTTGATTTCCAATGCAGCTCTTATGGAGATCAAGAGGAAGAAGCATTAGAAGATGTAAAAGAAGAAGCATGTTCACTTAGTAGTGACCAAATATCAGGTTTGTTGGCCATGGAATATCAGAGGTATGTACATGAAGATGGTCATGAGCTTCTGCTCCTTGCTCACATAAGCTTCAACAATGATGATATTCCTTTGGGTACCAGGTATGACACATGTTCATTTGTTTCCCCATCCACAAATGAACAAGATGATTTGTAGGATAACATTGCTTATGAAGAATTGCTTACTCTTGAGCATACTGGGATGTTCATAAAAATGATGTTTCTTGTGATAACCCTGATCTGAATAATGACAAGGATACTGTTGATTTTAACAAATCTTATTTCCAAATGTTTGGGGCATGTAATAGAATGACTGATTTGCAGTGCTCAAGTGATTGTGAATGCCAATATAATGCGGGTTAGTTTGAGCATCCCTATGTATGAGCAATTTTTGTTTATCACACAAAGTGAATGCTTGTCTGGCATGGTACAAATTTATGAGGATGAATCTAAGGTTTTATTAAAGCATTCCATTCAATCTAATTTTTCAGACTTGGAGCTACAATTTGGCTTCAATGAATCAGGGCGTATACTTCTTGATGAGACTATTGAACAAATTCTCTATGAAATTTTCATGTTTGATATGCAAACTGAGTGTGATTTCAAGATTATTGATGTCAACTGTCAAAGGGACTATGAGTGTTTTCAACTTTTAGTTCAATTGGATGAGCATTTAGTGGAACATGGCAATGAACTGGATAAGGTAAAATGTCAAAATGATTATGAATTTCAATTAGTATGCAATTTTTAGATTGACAGATTTAATGTTGATGGTGGCAGGCTCAGTGATATGATAAAGCATGTCAATGACAGGGTTAGTTTGTGGGCAGTTTATGATAGTGCTTTTAGATTTGACCCGATGCAGTCAGATGAAAATCAGGTATTTGACAAAGGAAGGTTTTGGTTCTTCCTTTTTGGGGGCCTAGGGCCTCCAAATAATGTTTGAAAATTGTGAATTAGAGCATTGCAGATAGAACAGCTACTCTGCAGCCCAAATGGATAGGGCATGGTCTATATCCTAGAGATAATTGGATTCTCACCATGCCTACAAGAGACATGCATCCCGGGCAAGACCCAATGGTGGTAGCTGCCTAGGTCTAGGGTTTCAAGTCAGGTCTACAAGTCTTCATCTTTTTTTCCTTAAACCATGTATCCCACGGTCCCTTTTCACTTTATGTTTTATTTTGTCATTGACCGTTTGGCCTAGGTCCCCGATCGCCTAAGTTATAACTTGAAACCTTTATGTTTGTTAGGTGACCGGCCCCATGTCCTAAGTTTACCCTCTATAACCCATAGAAATTTTAAATTTCAGGTCCTAAGTCTTCTTAAGGGTTATAAAGTGTTATGTAAGAGTATTTCGCAACATCACATGGCATCAAAGGTGACATCATCATCCCTATGCGCGACTGCGACAAGGCGACACCTGTCAAGGAATTTGGGCTTACAACCCCTTAATCGAAGATCCCACATCAAGCAATCGTATACTACTAAGTGTTGAGGTAAGAAGTGATTTGCTGTGAGGTTTGAATATGACGGTAGCTCAAGCATAAAGAAGAATCTTGGCAGAGGCAGAAATTCCTTGTGCTGTCGCGTGATGGCGCCACGTGTCCACCCTTTGATGGAAGAAAAGAGTATATGAAAGGTGGCGCATGGAAGGATTATGGTGCAGGAGCACCTAGCACAAGGTGGCCTCCATGAGGCATTTAGCTTCATGTTTTGTTTTGATATCATGTTTTGATGTAATAAGGTCCTAGAAGACCATCCATGATTGTAAGGAATAAGGACTTTGTCCAAAAATCTATCCTCATATTGTTGAGGCAGTCTTCATAATTGTAAGCTTTTGATTAAGGTAGATAGGGCAGTCATAGATTTTTCCTGTTGTAAGCCTTTGTGGCAAGTATCCAAGGGTGGTAGGATTGTTAGATGATGACATTGTCAAAAGTGTTGACAAGTCATAAACAAGACATAACCATCGATGTCATTATGGTGAAACTATGTAATTAGTTTGAAATGCCAAAAGCAAGGTAGTTGCTGTCCAAAACATAAAGTAGTTGCAGAAATTTGATGGTTATACAATCCTATTGACCTCAACTACCTTCTACCTGATCAAAGGTGAATGTATAAGGCTTTTTTAAGCCCTGACATGATGGTTGTAGGAGGAGAAGACTCTTGGTGGAGAAGAAACAATAAAAAAACTCAGAAATTCTGTCTTTTTCTGTGTATTCTGCTGTAGCAGCCCGTGGTACCTTTTTGTACGGCTGTGTCATAGAGCATGTGATTTGGGGTGGATAGAGGCATGAATCAACATTACATTGCAAGTGATTAAGGGTTTTGAAATCATTTTGTGTTGAAGTTATCTGCATTATTCAGAAATCTGATCACCATAACCTAGAGTAGGGTTTTGAGTACAAATTATGCATTTTTCTACCATTCCACTAACTTGAGTCACTTCTGATCAGTGGAATGGGATGGAACAAGTCTATATTAGTATGTTACAATGAGTTTTTGGCAGGAAATCTAAGAAGGGGGAGTTTTGCTTGATGAAACCTAACAAAACCATGTGTTAGGTGTAGTTTTAAGGCACATTGAAGGAACCAAAGGTGTGTTTTTGGGAGCAACAGTTAGTATAAACCTAAAACCCACAAAATCACTTGTTTTGGCATGTATTCTAAGTGTCCAAACCATTGGTGGAGTTCTGGGATTGCATTTGAGGGTAGTCTCTTTGTAAATTTGGCCTAATTGGCGCACTAGGCCACTGATAGGGGTTATTGGTTGAGATATTCCATCCAAAGAAACCTATGCCAAGTTTTGGATATGTGATAGAAGGCCATAATGGGTATCTAATGATTGTCTAAGATCTGGGTTTGGAGTTTGAGTCAAAAGTTATCAGGTCTGTTGTTGTTTTGAAGGGCTACAAGCCATTTTGAGTGGTTTGTGAAGGAAGTACCAACCTGATACCCAATCTACCTTGGCCAATGGATGGAATGGGTCCCCTAATATCCCAAACCAACATTTCCATGATGATACTAGAGTTTCTTTCTGTTGTTCCCACTTTTACATAAAGATCTTCATTTTTGGACGTGTAGGTGTAAGAGAACCTTGCCTAGTTTATCTATCTTTCCCCATCCAATTTGCCTCTACATCATAGTGGTATCAGATCCATAAAAGGTTCTGTTGTTGGCCTAGTATATGTTAGTGGAGGAGAGTGAAGGAAAGGCTAGCAATATGCCTCCAAAGGGGATGACCACTGAAGTGGTCAAGAAGTTCAAGGAGATGGAAGAGAAGATCAAAAGTGGAGTCAAGGAAGCACTCCAAGCAGAGTTGAAGACATTGAGGATAGGGAAGAGGATAGATGAAGTTTTAGATGAAGAGGAAGAGAAAGATGAAGAAGAAGAAGAGCAAGAAGAGGTAGAGGTACCAGCTGATCAAAGGCATTTCCTTGAAGCCATCAAGGCAATTGGCAAGGATTCTTTGGAGGCTCGGATGGAGTCATGGAGTGGATTGAGGCTCTAAACAACTACTTTGAATAAAAAGAAGTTCCTAAAAGTAAGAGGGCTAAGTTTGCAAAAACTAAACTCAAAGGTGCTGCCCTTACATGGTGGAATTACACCCAATGTGCGAGGGTAAAGAATGGGAAGAGTATGATCTCTTCATGGAGCAGAATGTTGGAGAGGATCAAGTCCCAATTCCTTCCATCAGACTATGAGGTGCAGATCTACAAGAGGATGCAAAATCTCAAACAAAGAGATTTGGATGTGGCTACTTACATCGAGGAGTTTCACAAATACACTCTTCGTTGTGGGTATATGGAGGATGAAAAGGTTAAGGTGGCAAGGTATCTAAATGGTTTGAGATTCAATATCCAAGAAGAAATCAATTTATTCACCCCTGAAACTATGGAGAAGTACTTTCAAGTGGCACTAAGGGCTGAAGAGAAGTTGAAGAGGAAAGATGAGCAGCAAAGTAGAGGAAGAGGTGGCAGAAATTTCAGAGGTAGGGACAATTTTGAAGACAGAAATCAGTCCCAAGAAGACCAAGGAGACACAAGTAGAGGTAAGGGCCAAGTTTCTGATTTTAGAGGGGGATTTAGAGGCACAAGAGGTGGAGGTAGAGGTTCTAATGTTTTCATTGCAATGAGATTGGTCATACAGCATACAAGTGTCCAATGAACCAAAGTTCTACATTCGGTGATAGTGAAAGGAGGAATGAAAAGAGGGTTCAATATGTGCAAGAAGAAGAGGTAGATGAAAGTGTTAACTCTCAAATTGACAGTGCAGCCCCGGTTCAAGATGGAGAAGTATTGATGCTAAGGAGAACACTCTTGAAGACATCCAAGGAGATGATACAAAGGAGAGCACTTTTCAGGACCAATTGCAAAAGCAAAGGTAAAATATGCAAGGTAGTAACAGATTTTGGTTCAACAGATAATATGGTGTCTAGGGAAATGGTGGATAAATTGAACATAGAAAGGATTCCTCATCAAAATCCTTACAAAGCATCTTGGGTTAGTGATAGTCAATCACTTTTGGTAGATGAACAAGCATATGTTGATTTGGAAATTGGAGAATATAAGGATAGAGTTTTATGTGACATTTTGCCCATGGAATGTTGTCACCTACTTTTAGGTAGGCCATGACAATTTGATAGGAAATCATTATATGATGATGTGCTAACACATACACCATCAAGAAGGTTGGGAAGACTTTTTTGATGACACCATTGCAGGAGGATGCTGAAGCAAAGAAGGCAGCCAAGGTCATTTTGGTGGGTAAGAAAGAGTTTGTGAAGATCAATGAAGAGGAGACAAGTAAAGTTGAGGATACCTCAAGGAGTGGGGTTGCCAAAGATCAAAGTTTGAAGGTGGTTTCAGTTTTGAATGATGGAGATCAGATGGTGATGTCTGAGATGGATCAGAAGAAGGTCAAAGAACAGGTCTACAAGCAGCCACAAGGTGATTGGAAAGAAGGAGATGTTATCATAGTAGGGACCATTGTTTGTCCTCTAGAGCCAACAAGAGTTGAAAGACAATCATATTCTACCATAGCAGCAGTACAAGAAGCATCAACCAAGGTTTTGACTATAGGTGTTCAGGCAGATATGACAGTAAGTAATCATGGCATGCAACATCCAAGTTTGATTGCAAGCACTCACTCATGGCAAGGTGTGAGTAGGGCCTACAATGCTAGGCATGAGTTTTTGCTTCCATGGAAGAAAGTTGCAGTCCAGAGATCATGGGAAGACATGAGCCAACAAAGAATATAGGTGGAGCAATACAAAGAATCAACTCATGTGGCATGAGTTCTTTTATAGGTGGGGTGTATGGTGCAGGAGCACCTAGAAGAAGGTGGCCTCCATGAGGCATTTAGCTTCATGTTTTGTTTTGATATCATGTTTTAATGTAATAAGGTCCTAGAAGACCATCCATGATTGTAAGGAATAAGGACTTTGTCCAAAAATCTATCCTCATATTGTTGAGGCAGTCTTCATAATTGTAAGCCTTTGATTAAGGCAGATAGGGCAGTCATAGATTTTTCCTGTTGTAAGCCTTTGTGGCAAGTATCCAAGGGTGGTAGGATTGTTAGAGTCTTGATGGCATTGTCAAAAGTGTTGACAAGTCATAAACAAGACATAACCATCGATGTCATTATGGTGAAACTTTGTAATTAGTTTGAAATGCCAAAAGCAAGGTAGTTGCTGTCTAAAACATAAAGTAGTTGCAGAAATTTGATGGTTATACAATCCCATCGACCTCAACTACCTTCTACCTGATCAAAGGTGAATGTATAAGGCTTTTTAAAGCCCTGACATGATGGTTGTAGGAGGAGAAGACTCTTGGTGGAGAAGAAACAATAAAAAACTCAGAAATTCTGTCTTTTTCTGTGTATTCTGCTGTAGCAGCCCGTGGTACCTTTTTGTACGGCTGTGTCATAGAGCATGTGATTTGGGATGGATAGAGGTATGACTCAACATTATATTGCAAGTGATTAAGGGTTTTGAAATCATTTTGTGTTGAAGTTATCTACATTATTCAGAAATCTGATCACCATAACCTAGAGTAGGGTTTTGAGTACAAATTATGCATTTTTCTACCATTCCACTGACTTGAGTCACTTCTGATTAGTGGAATGGGATGGAAAAAGTTTGTATTAGTATGTTACAATGAGTTTTTGTCAAGAAATCTGAGAAGGATGAGTTTTTCTTGATGAAACCTAACAAAACCATGTGTTAGGTGTAGTTTTAAGGCACATTGAAGGAACCAAAGGTGTGTTTTTGGGAACAACAGTTAGTATAAACCTAAAACCCACAAAATCACTTGTTTTGGCATGTATTCTAAGTGTCCAAACCATTGGTAGAGTTATGGGATTGCATTTGAGGGTAGTCTCTTTGTAAATTTGGCCTAATTGGCGCATTAGGCCACTGACAGGGGTTATTGGTTGAGATATTCTGTCCAAAGCAACCTATGCCAAGTTTGGGACATGTGATGGAAGGCCATAATGGGTATCTAATGATTGTTTAAGATCTACATTTGGAGGTCTAAGTCAAAAGTTATCAGGTCTGTTGTCTTTTTGAAGGGCTACAAGCCATTTTGAGTGGTTTGTGAAGGAAGTACCAACCCGATACCCAATCTACCTTGGCCAATGGATGGAATGGGTCCCTTGACATCCCAAACCAACATTTCCATGATGATACTAGAGTTTCTTTCCGTTGTTCCCACTTTTGCATAAAGATCTTCATTTTTGGACTTGTAGGTGTAAGAGAACCTTGTTTAGTTTATCTATCTTTCCCCATCCAATTTGCCTCTATATCAGATTAGCTCGCTTCTGGAGAGCCAAAAGGAAATGGTTCACTTTCTATTTGATGGCCCCAAATTTGCGACACGTGGCCCCCTCCTAAGAAAGAAATAAAGGTGTATTCAAAGATGGATGCGTGGAGGCTTTAGTGCACCTGCATAGAGCAAGTTGGTGGTGGGCCATTTCCGGCCACAACATTGTGAAATGGCACCACGTGTCCAGATCAGACAAAAGGACGAAGAAGTCAGTGGAAAGATTATGTCTGACATGGCTTATTTCTATTGGCTGTTGGCTTTTCAACAAAGAAGCTCGGATTTTCAAATTTGATGGATTACTCATGACCGTCGATCTCACAGAGGGGAGCCTGAATGAATGGCCGAGGTTTAAGCTTGAAGCAACTATCTATTGGCGCCTTTTCCGCGTGCTTTCAGTTTGCCACTAATGAATTTGTTGCACGACTAGGGGTAGGGTATCAAATCTACTCATCTAATTGAGGTCCAGATTGTTTTGTTAGTGGGTCTTCACCAAGAAATATGATTGTTTCAACTGCTCTATTAATTGAGGATTTGATTATTTCATTAAAAATCTGTAAGGATTTGATTATTTTCATAAAAGTTTGTCAGAATGTAGGTGGCTGGAAGCTTATTGCTCCTTTTAAAAGGAATTCAGGGTCCTTCTATAGAGGAGATTTTCTTCTGGGCTTTGGATACAAGGTATCCACTCTTTGGGGAGTATTTTTGTTGTGGACTTGGTTCTTGTGTCTGGGTATAGAGGTATTTTCTGTTTTGTAAATGTAAAAATTTCTGAATGACTATTCTTTCTAGATTGAGCTATATGACAAACACTTTCTGTGTGTGTTGTTTATGACTGTCTCCTTGGGTATTAGCATTTTTCTTTTGAACAAAGTTGCCAAGGGTTTCTAAATTCTTCAATGTACACTTGCTATGTTGCATGTCTGATTTTCTGCATCTATTCAAGGAGTAGATTAAATTTGCTCTAGATCAAATATGGGGAAAAGTGTGTAATGTTAAGGGATTAGTGAAGTATGGTCATAGATGATACTTTTTCTTTGACATGTTACTATAAGGCAGTAATATTTTATTTTGGGTCCTTTAGATATGAAGTTTTGTTGTCATGAAGGAAGATTTGCAGTAATGGGTCTGACTCTGTTGCCCTGATAAAGCATTGATCCAGGATTTCGTTGCCCAAAGGGTCGAGGAAATCATTGCATTTAAAGACAAATCATTTGAATCAAATCATTTCATGTTTTAAGTTTAGGTACTGCATGTTCTCTAATATGAATGAGTTAGATAATCCAAGAACATTGCCAATCTGGGTTTATCTTACAAATCTTGGTACATACATCAGAACATTCTACTTGATATTGAAAAGGTACATTTATTGGTTGTGAATGGGTGATACCCCCTAGTTGTGGCAGAACCTGAAGTGAAGGGGAGATAAGTGTGGGCAAATCACTCACCTTGAGTCTAAATCTCCCACTCTGTTGGCCAAGTCTCCCTTTAAACTTGAGGATAAGAAGTGGCAAATCTTTAGAGTTTGATGTGTGCAGATTTGGGAACCAACAGGTTGGAAGTGATGTCACCAGAGATGTCAAAGGGAGATAGTAGCAGTATGGTGATCAATGAAGACAACAGATTAAGTAATCAAAAGTGTTATGAGGTAGAAAGCAAGTAGACAAAGTGAAGGAGATGGATCAATATCATCTATACATAGTCATACCATATCTTATGAAGTTCATGCGTAAGTTAACATCCTTGATATGTTTATGTTTGAAGTATGTGATGAGTAGAGTTGGATTCTTGTTGTATGATGATGATATGAACTCATAATGCTTGCCATCTAAAGAAGAATGTTGTAAAAGGATGAAGGAAAATTGTCTAAGTAAAGTTCAAGTTAGTGAGGGGGTCACGGGCTTAGATAAATGTACCGCATATCTCCATTGTTGAAGATTTTGCATTACAATTTGGAAGATAAGTAGAAACAGGTGTAAAGAATGTATATTCCAAATTTCAGAGCATGAAAGTCACCGCAAAGTATTTTAGAGTCAGAAGAGTGAAGGCAATTCTGAAACAGAGTAAGTGCGGTCACAAAGTGATAGGAGAATGCTCTGCACTTCTCTGTAGATGAAAATAAGACATTGCAGTTTGGAGAATAGATAGATATGAGTAAAAGGTATGCACACTTCAAGTTTCAAGTGTTGATATGTATCGCAGATGGTCCTCTGAAGTTTGTTGTGTGAAAACAAGTTTAGCTATTGCTTAAGGTAAACAGAGGGAGACAGTTGATACCACCGCAGTTCACCACATACTAATATTTGGCCCTATTGATTGAATGATAAGCTTATATGACTAGTTGGTATGCGCTATTCAAATTTCAAATAATTATGTTCACTGCAAGTATGTTTTTATTATTTTACCTTAAGACTATGTAAGCAAAGTTTACTAAGGACATAGGCATCAGAGTTCAAGTGTGTGTGCTAGTAGGAAATATCATGAAATGATAAAAGAAGTGCACATGAATGTTTTTCAAGTCATATAATGTTCATTGTGTGGTCTACATGATGTAAGTTTGTCTTCTCTAGTATTGCTTTAGGTCTAGAGCTAAATGCAAGGAAGGAAAAGTGCTTGTGGAACCAACTAGGTGTATAATGAAGATTTTGTTGTATGTGTGGAGTGTGCATCAGCTTGGAAGAGTGTGCTAAGGTAATATAGGACCTGATTATGTTTTGTTCTTGAACCACATTGGATTTCTAATTACCACATATGTTTTGGAGCTAACTATTGTGAGCATTACACATTTCATGTTACATGTTTCATCTTGGTCAACCAAGGAGAAAGATTTTGAAGCCTGTAGAGGATATAAATATAAAATCAAAGTTGTTGAGTGATGTATGAGTTGTGTATTATGTGATAGCATTGATTTAGTGTGAATAAAATTACCACATAAGCAAATTTAATGATGAAATATGGAGAAGACTAGTTTTTGTAATATGTTATTGTTGCGAAGATAATTGTTGGTGATGTGATGATGGAGAAGAGTTTTTGAAATTGTTTTTTTGTTGCGGAAGTTGATAGTGTAGTTGTGCAGAGGTGAGATAGTTGTGTAGAGGCTAAAGTGATCAGTTGAAGGTTGTAGTAGTCAATTTTGTGAGAATAAATTTTGAGTTAGATAAGTTTTGTGTTACAGAGATTGAAGAATAGTTGTGTAAAGATTGTAAGTGTTGTAACTATTTAGGGAGTTGCAACTTCCTTTGGGTTGTAGCCCATAAATAATATTGTGATCCTATTTTCATTTGTGAGGTTGGATTTGGATAGAAAATCCAAGCAACTTGCTCACTGTGGTTTTTCCCTTCTAGGGTTTTCCACTTAAATATGGTGTTATGGTTGTATGCTACTATGTTCTTATGATTTGTATGCTTACTTAAGTTTGCATGTTGTTGGAAGTAAAAGATTTTGATTAAGTACTGATTCACCCCCTCTCAATACTTCTATGTGTTCAACAAGTTATTATGGATTGTAAGGAGGATCTAATCCTATTAAACTCTTTTGCAATAATGTAAACTCTTTTGCAGTAACGTTGTATTAATGGTGGAAGTTTTCCTTAGGAATCTGGAAAAGGTGTTCAAAGTACTTAACATTTATGGTCCATATGAAGGTAAACAAATTTTTTGGAAGAAAATTTTTAACTAAGATTCCGATGGACAATAATCTTATACTTGGTGGTGATTTAAATTTTACTTGAAATAGAGGGGAAATCTGGGGGGTTTCAGCCTGGCCCGAACCCTTGGCAGATTTTTTATTCAATCTTTGGAATGTGCAGGATAGGTAGACTTGGCCCCTATGAACATAAAATCAACTTGGATTAATAATAGAGAAGGGAATGCAGTTGTTTCTAAGAGGCTTGACATATTCCTTATTCATAATCATATCTTGAATGAGGTAGGCAGATGCAGGACTTAGGTGGACAAAACTTATTGTTTGAACCATTTCTTGATATTACTAGAGATTGAAGAATCAAGCAATAAACCCAGTGCTCCATTTAAGTTCAATCCGGCTTGGATATTGGACGAAGAGTTTAAATCTTTGGTTTGAACAAACTAGAAATCGTTTGATCCCCAGTTGGGGGTCTCGGTCAATAGACAGTTCATGACTTCTTTAAAAAAGTATTAAGCAAAAGGTGATGGAATGGATTAGAATCAAAAATAAGTTGCGAAGCCATAAATTAAAAGAGGTTGAAGATAGGCTGGCAGATTTGGTAAATAGAGTGGATATATTCTTGCTGAATGATGAAGAACTCAAAGCTATTAAGGATCTGGAACTTACAAAAAATAAATTACTACTAGAAGAAGAGATGGATTGGCACATGAAGAGTAGGGTTGTCTAGATAGCAAAGGGAGACCAAAAATACAAAAAAAATCATAATTTTGTTGCACACAAGAAACACAAAAACTCAATTTAGGAATTGCAGGATGAAGAGGGAAGGCAAGTTAAAAAATTTAGCGAGCTGGAAAATCTGGGAGTGAGACATTTTGGTAAAATTCTTACTGAATCTAAAAAATGTAACCTGACTCAGATACTCTCAGTGATTAGAAAATTCTCGAGATTCATTGAAGAGGAGGAGGATGAGTTCTTTCAAGAGATATCCTTGGAAGAGTTATTGTCTACTATGAAATTTTTTCAAAAGGATAGAAGTCCAGGCCCTGATGGTTGGACGATAAAGGTTTTTCTAGCTTTCTTTGACATTCTAGGGTAAGACCTACTCTGACTAGCTGAAGAGATTAGATTGGAAGGGAAAGTACCTAGAAATATAAACTCAACTTTTATTGCACTCATTCCAAAAATAGATAGCCCTGATTCCTTTGATGAATTTCGTCCGATCTCTCTTTGCAATATGATTTATAAAATTGTCTCAAAGGTCATTGCTCTGAGACTCAAGCCAATTCTCTCCAAGGTAATTTCTAATTAACAATTTGGATTTCTATAGGATAGGCACATTCATGAGGTGGTGGGTATTGCACAAGATGCATTGTACAACATAAAATCCAAGAATCGATTGACCTTTGTTATAAAAGTTGATCTATCAAAGGCCTATGATAGGTTCTTGTGGACATACTTGCATCTGCTTTTTGCATATAGGATTCTCTTACAAAGTGGTAAAATGGATCATGGGCTGCATTACTAGTGCACAATTTGTTGTGCTAATAAATGGTTCAACATCAAACTTCTTCAATTCTTCAAGAGGCCTTAGGCAGGGATGCCCCTTGTCTCCATACCTATTTTTATTGGTGGTGGAGGGATTGATTAGGATAATGAATGAAGTGATTGGAAGTGGTCATTTGAGAGGTGTGATTGTGGGAAGGTCCGTGGCCCTATCTCATCTATTATTTGTTGATGATGTACTAATTTTTTGTCTTGGAGAGGAACAAGATTTAAGACAAACCATGGATTCCCTTGATCTGTTTTGTTTGGCAATGGGTATGGAAATAAATTATCAGAAGTTAGTTGTCTTCACATTGAATATAGAGAGAGGACTTTTCCATAGGTTGGCGACCTTTTCCCTGTTTGGCTTGAAGAATGTCAACAATGGTTTAAATTATCTAGGGTTTACTTTGAAACCAAACTATTGTAAAATCAGACCAGGAAATAAATAATAAATAAATAACAATTCAATAAATACTATAAAAAAGTTATTTAAAAAAAATCAAATCAAATAATGTCACATCAATACATGTACAAAAACAATTACTATTTCAAGTTCACACCTCCTGATACCATACACAGAATCCGCATAGGAGAAAAGAGGGAGAGAGAGATCATCATTAAGGCGATACCCACCCTACCACGAAGCATTAAGCTTCCCCATGCTACCCCATTGGAGGAGCCTGCCCATCACACAGGATCTAGCAATATGTGGCGACATGCAAGAAGGAATTTGGTGCACTATTGGAAACACTGGCAATCTAGTGAAACACTGACAATCTAATGTCTATCTAGCTTAGGAATGTTCTATCATCTCACCATGATATCTCGACATTCAATAGGATGGTTAATATATTCAAAGGATAAAGTCTATAAGTCCTTTAAAATTAATGTAATAATATATTTAAGGTAATATTGTTTATCATATAGTCCACCAAGGATGTTAATCATCTTTACAAGCACAATTTCCTAAATCTTCACAATACTAGGATACAATAGACAAAAGGTCTTCTACCTCATCACAACATAGTTGAGACTAAATTGTCACCTAGTTTACACATAGAAGCTTATAATCAATGCAGAAGCAAACTGACACACAATACCATCTTCCACATCCATGAACAATTTCTATTCAGGTTATAGCATATTCGTCATTTTCAATTAAGACCAACAGGCTCAAATGCTTCAAGCACTAGACAAATAGGCAACAATTGGTCATATTTGACATTACACAATCTCTTGGTTATAGTTTCTATTTCCAAGGATAACAATTTACTAAACATTCCATTAAAAATGTAATTCCTTGTCTTAATCATAAAGGCACAAAAGTTTTGGACTAATCCACTTAATTTTTACGTGGATCTAGGACAATGAACTTACTACCTCGTCAATCAAGGTTGGAATTAAAATTCACCTAGCATTCAAATAGGATCTCATAGAATTTTATAAAAATTATCTGGAAGTAAACTAGCCCATATTAACATCCTTATACTTCTACTTACATAGTCCATTTTCTCCTAGGTGTCAATGATCACATATTACTACACCTTATGATATAAGGGAAAACTTAAAATTAAATTACGACATCATATAAATTCACAAGATTACATTCTCAACCATGGCTAGAGACTTCAACTAATTCCAATAACTCAATTTAAAAACCTATAATGTCATATTACCTTTCTGTTATAAAATGTAAGCCATGTTTTTGTTAAAACAAACTCCTATCTATGCTCAGTATGACATCACACAAAACTAAGTCAACATAAGTCTATCATAAAAGTACGGACTATAACGTAATTTTCTTCTAATAGTTCAAGATTTATACAAAAATTTCTTTTAGTAATAATAATATTTTCTTATAGAATAATAAATCAACAAAATAAACATGGAATTCAAATATTTAGTAGAAGCTTTTAGCAACATTGACATGTGTATAGCCTTAAAGATTATATACCATAAATCTTTTTATATTAGATAATTTATAATAAAAAGTAGGAAATAAATCCCATTGAATGGAGTAGAGTATAAAGGCTCTTAACCTCATAATTATAATAATTATATTTGGCCCACAAGGTTTCTTTAAAAAAAACTAATTATCAAAACTATGAGATCTTAGTCTCATTAGATCCTTGTCCTAACATTTTAGCATGAAACTCTAATACAACACTAGACATAGACAGACACAAATGCCAAAAGCAAAGGCACTCCTCAAACCTCTCAAATAAATTAGCTACTGGAAAATAGAATTTTCAAAAACATTTCACACCGAAAGAAATGTAGTCACATAAATTAAGGATGTATATGTCTCTTTGAGAAAATCTAAATAAAAGGTAGAGAAAATATCCTTAGAAGGATAATATGGTTAGATACGTTTAATAATAACAAAATAATCAATGCATAGTGTTATCATTACATTAAAAAGAAGAAGGTTTTTGGTTGAAATGTATGCAAAATGTGGATGCCCAGACAAGGCATGTAAACCATTTGACAAGATGCCTCAAAGATGCTTCATCTCATTAATGCAACGATTGAAGGATATGCCAAAAATGGATTTGTGAAAAGCTTTAGAAATTTTCAAGCAAAAGCAATTGGCAGGCCACTTCCTACAATTTTAGTCGCTTTCCCCTACATGCAAAAATATGGAAGCAAGCATGACCCCCTCAAATACATACACAAGGCACGTTTCAAGAATTCCCCAATGCCCCCTCTGTTGGAAATTTTCTGCTCGACATGTATGCATAATGAGGAAGCAAACAAGGCGCATGTAAGTGATTGGCAAGGAGCCTCGAAGAGGTGTCATCTCATCCAAAGCCATGATTTTGGGGGTAAGCCCAAAAGCGTTCAGCGTTGAAGAAAAAAGAGTTGATCTTTTTTTCTCTATTGCCTCACACAAAGAATTCACTAATTCTAAGATGGCTCTAGAAGATGTGGACTTAGAGATGGTTGTGGATGGAAATATGGCATAAAGTTACCTTTTAACAAAAGAAACAATATTCTAATAATCTATTCACCAATTTGGCAATTCAAACCAGGAATGCCTATTTCATAGTAGGTGATAAGCACCTCACCTTTCCCTGAGGTTCAACAATAAGCCGAATTGCTTGATCAACTATTGAGTTGTAGAAGTTGATCTATCAAAAAATAACACAATCACTGCCAAAACAAAATTTACACTCACACTAAGAAAATATAACTTATGCCATAATATAATAGTCACAAACTATTCGACTATAGGTTAGTATAGCCTATATAAAAGTTAACAAACCCACAAGGTACATGCAACCGTGACTCTTACACCAGTTGCATATGATATGGTAACTCGACCTAATTCATTGAATCCAGAGAAATATTTAGAAAAGAATCAATCTGGGAATCACAATACCAAGTAACTCTATATAGACATGTTTGGAACAAAGCAAACCCTATCAAAATCAGATGTAGAGTTTGTCTCATACACACATGCACAAACAACAAAACATGCATAAACAATATGCATATACATTCACAATGCAACCTAAGTGAGTGCGCCTAGGAAAGTGAGACAAATTCTTTCATGACTCAACACTTTTTAGGGCTATAACCTTCTTCCCCGATGATACCCTCTCCAACCTGAGAGAGTGTAAAAAATTCATGTCACTTCTATGGAATAGAACACATAATTTTATGCATCATCAAATGGACATCAGTAATAATTTCATTAATGATTAAACAATACTATAACCATTTCAATTAATTTCAAAGATAATTGTCATAGTCAATTATCAATATTAAATGGACTAAACAAATGAAGTGTGACAACTACTATATGAAACAGGATTAACAGTGGTTATTGGGGAATGTTGAATCAAAAATTAACTTCTAGTGCAATAGTTGGTTATCCCGTGGAGGTTGATTTGTCCTTATCAAGACTGTGCCGGAAGTAATTCTAGTATTTTGGCATTTACTTGCATACATTCCTAAAGGAATCATGGATAGAATTAGAAAGCTCTATTTCAATTACCTATGGAGGGGAAGTGTTGAGTATAAAGGTCTCCATTTAGTTAGCTAGAAAAAAATCACTCTGCCAAAAGAAGTGGGTGGTTGGGGTCTTAAGAACAATGTCCTATTTGGAAAAGCATTAGCTGGCAGGTCTCTGTGGCACTGTTTCAATTCTTTAGGTCTTTGGAGCAGGCTATTAGTGGATAAATATGTTGGCAATGATTCGATGGTGGATTGGATTCGTTCATGGAACAAAAACATCTCCAATGTTTCTAATCATTGGAAAGCTCTGACACTTTCCTTCGCGATTCTCGGGAAGTATTTGGCTTGGAGAGTTGGGTCTGGGGTGGAAGTGAGGATTGGGGTTGATGGGATTATGGGTTGCAATGATAGAGTTTTTATTCCAAAAAGGTTAGTTCACATTTTACAACAAATTGGTAAGGTGACTTTGGCCAAGATTGATGACCCGACATCCAACTCTTTGTGGAAACAAGGATGGCTCATAGCTCATCAGTTGGGAATTCCAAGGGTATGGTAGGATCATTGCAAAAACTTCTTGGATGAATAGTATCCTATTGGTGTGGTTGATTCTCCATGGTAAATTTCTGACTTGGGATGCATTGCAGAGAAGGAATTTCTAGGGTCCAAATATGTATTATCTCTGTGGAAATGATAATGAGGACAATACACATTTGTTTCTCACCTATCCATTCATGGGAGAAGTATGGTCTGAGATTCAGTTAATAGTCCATCAACATAGTATTTGGCATAAAGATTCTGTAGGTGAATGCTTTGATGAGTTTGTAAGGCAAACGGATTTAAAGAAGTGGAGGGCTCTTCCACTAATTGTGTGATGGAGGATGTGGTCTGCTAGAAACACAACATTATTTGAAAACAAGAATTTACCTTCCTTGATTGTTGCTAGACTGGTGGAGGTGAAGATATAAGAGTATAGATTAGATTTGACTCCAAAAGTGCTTCGTGTGGTGGATAATATGGTATTTGCCACTAATAAGCCTTGGTCCTTTTTTATGGAATAGGCTATGTGGATTGGGCTTTATCTTGCACCTTTCTAATTCTGTTTCATATTCTTTTAAAGCAAATGTTGGAGAAGGTACTAATAACAGGGAGGAATTGCTAGCACTGTTTTACCTACTGAAGATGGCTAAACAAAAGGAGGTAAATTCCTTGAAAATTTTTGGCGACTCTTCTCTGGTTATCCAAACAATGCATTCTTTTGGTTGTATTGAAGCTCGCCATATCTTTTGGGAATTAAATACGGAAGCGGATGCTTTATCCAAACAGGGCTTGGAACTGCAGCTGAATCATTTTGCCATGATTCACAAAGAAGATGATTCAGAAAATATTATTAGTGAGAAATTTTGTGATTTCTAATTTTAGATTTTTGATATCAAAAGTGGATAAAGTTAATGAGTCTTAGGATCTCATACTTATTCTGGTTTACTTTGATGAAGCAGTATTCCCAAGTATCAGGATGATTTTGTAACTTAGTCAATTGTTAGATGTTTATTTTGATACGTATGGCATAGATTGTGAACATGTTTTGGTCAACGTTCATAGGAGAGGCTAATCCTCTCTTTTTTATGGCTATGCTAAGCATATAAGGAAAATACTTAATTTCTTGTTGAAATAAAGGTATGTTTTTTCTTTGAGAAAAAATATATATATATCTAATTCATGATACACTTCTTAAATGAGATAAGTGTTTTAACCTTTGAATGGATAACATCACAAAAAAATTGTTTGAAAAGTAAGGTCAATTGTCAATGTGTGCAATCTTTTGTTTGGTTTTCAAGAGAAGAAATTTCTCCATTTTGAGCATGCCTTTCCTCAAAATATCTTGTGGCGTCAAGACATGAGAATCTGTCTTTCCATTCCTTACAATTTGTCCTTCCATCCCTAGTCACTTTCTAAAATTATTAAGTTGCGTTAAAATTATTGTGCTTGACCAACAAGACTATTTATATGTTAATCGAAATTAAAACTCTAAATTTTGTTGAAACATAATCAACAATTTCTCACAAATCATCTATATAGTCTTTAGTAGGGACTAGAGTTGTATTGCATTTCTTTAGAAATTGATGTAGAAGCATCCGGGTCCACGAGCAATCCTCATCACCCAAAATATTTTGTTTGTTTTTCTGTGTGTTTTCCTTTGTTTTTGCTTGCAGGAGTAGATGTTCAAAAATTTCATAGATCCAGTTGGAATCATGCAAAAGTAGGGAGTGCATCTTGTTACTGAGCCAAATGGGTATCTACAGTTTAAATTTGGTGAAGATTTGATGAATTTTGACTAAGTTATGCTCATCACTCCAACAGGACATTCATAACTAGACATTTTTTAACCAGACATCCGGTTGTATTTCATGTATGGATCTGGTTGCACTTCTTTATATTTCAACTAGACATCTTATCAGGATCTTGTTGCCTTGTCGCATCTGGATCCTATTGTCTTATCATGTATGGATCCCGTTGTATCACCTTTTATATTACAACCGGACATTTACTAACAAAATATCCTATTGGGTTTCAATATCCAGATCTGGTTGCCTTATTCTTATCTGGTTGTGTTGTTTGTGTTCAACCGAACATTTCATCTGGACATTTCCTAATCGGACATCCCATTGATTTGTTATAGCCGGATCCTGTTGCTATTCATATTTGGGTCCGATTATGATGTTTTATCATCCATCCAGATATCATGTTACGTATCTGATTACATTGCTTTTCTTCAACTGGACATATTTCAAACTGAATATCCTGTTGCATTTCATTATCTGGATCTGGTTGTTGTTCACATCTGATTGCAATGCTTCATTTCTAACTGGACATTTTTCTATCTGGATGTTCTGTTGACATATCCAATTTCGGTTGCTTATTTCATCTTCCAACCATACAATTCCAACCGGACATCTCTCAAGTGGACATCTCCCATCTGAACATCCTATTGCATATCCATATCCGATTGCATTGCTTATCTCCCAACCGAACATTTTTCCATTCGGATGCCCTGTAGTGTGTCTTGTGGCTCGATCACATCCGGTTAGCTTGCAGGATTGTCCAGAAACTTCCAGAAGCAAGAAATACAGTTGACAACCGACATTTCAACCAACCCAGAGCTTGGACGTCAATGTTGATCCAAAGAGTCAGTAATATGGTCATTTTTTTCAAGATGCCTATAAGGGCATGCCATTTGTTCTCGTCACGTGACGATGGTCGTGGCCATCTTAATGCACTTAACCGCCTCTGTGTTACCTTAAAAGGGGAAAATTTCATGTTTTCAAGGGACGGTGGAGGTGTAGAGTCATGGAATCTATGGATACTACATTTATGTTTTCTACTGCAATTTCTTCGGGAAGATCTATAATCTGTAGGATACTCTGTGAGTTGTAGCAACTGAATGTAAGGTTGAGGCTGATGCATGTAAGGCTATAACATCACTTTTTACTGCTGCTGCTAATAAATGAGAGATTCTTTTTTCATTTTGGTCAGTTAATTGGTTTATTGTTGTTCGATTTAGTAACTTGAAAAATCCCCTAAACCTTGATCTACGTCAAGTGGTATCAGAGCAAGGTTTGGAGTTCCTTGAGACTACAGGTTCATTGTGAGGAGGATTCTAAAGATATTGTTGTAAGCAGAGTGAAGAGGAAAACCCACAACTACAGAGGGTCCGTAGATATGGCACACCATGGCAAAGGTCGAAGAGGGCCAGCTCCAAGAGCTGGAGATGCAACATTGGTTGAAATACTAAGAGGCATCCAGCAATGGAAAGAACACAATCCAGAGGAATACCTGAGGAGGATGGAATGATAATGAGGAAGAAGTCAGTGAAGAAGAAGCAGAAAACAGAGGAGATGAACATGAAAGAAGGTTTTTGAGTGCAATGACAAAGATTGCCAGTAAACCTTGTGTAGAATTACCTAGTTAGAGTGGAATTATGAATCCAGAGGAGTTGATAAACTAAATCTCAGAGACCTGGAAAAGTATTTTGAGTTGGAGTGTATTGAAGACCCGAATAGAGTGAAATTAGCGGCTACAAAGCTAAAAAGGCATTCATCTCTATGGTGGGATCATGAGCAGGTTGAGAGACAAAGGAAAGGAAAAGAAAAGATTAAAATCTAGGAGAGGATGATAACTACGATGAAGGCAAAGTTTTTACTAGCGAATCATCAGATCACCATGTTCAATACATTGCATAATCTAGAGCGGAGGGAGAAGAATGTGCAAGATTACACTGAGGAATTTTACAAATTGAGCATTAGAGTTGGTCATATTGAAGATGGTGCAAAGAAGTTCTCCAGGTATGTAAATGGTTTACATTATTTGATTCAGGATGAGATTAGCCTAGTCAGGATTACTAGTGTGGAAGAAGCCTATCAGTTTGCATTGAAGGCAAAGGAAAACATCTCTAGGAAGCAGAATAGTTCAAGAGGAAAAGGTAAATCCTCGAGAGGAAGAGGACGGTCGAACCCTGGACGCAGATCTCAAGACAAACAAGGGGAAGCAAGTTCTTCTCAGACTAATACCCAAGGAGGTAGAGGAAGGGGTGATCATTCTTGAGGTAGAGGAAATTCCAGAAGAGGAAGAGGATTTAGTGGGACATGTTTCTAGTGTGGATAGACTGGACACAAGGCATTTGAATGTCCTCGGATATAGTAGAGTAGTGGAAAAGGAAAAAAGGCAAAAGTACATGTGGCTGAAGCGGATTGTGAGTGTGGTTTCACCGAAAGTTGGAGAAGATCCCGAGGAGGGAGAATCCTTAATGTTAAGAAGGATAGTGTTGAATCCTAAAAAAGAGAAACCTGAACCTAATCAGAGGAGGGGCTTGTTCCAAATTAGATGTAAAGTGGGTGGTAAATGATGTAAAGTGATCATAGACAGCGATAGTACAGGGAATATAGTGTTCGAGGAGATGGTTACCAAGTAGAAATTGAAGAGGTTAAAACATCCCAGCCCCTACAGAGTTTCTTGGCTGCAAAAAGAATATCATTTAATGGTAAGAGAACAATGCCTGATGAGTTTTCAGATTGGAAAATATAAGGATGAAATTCTATGCGACAATGTCAATGGATGCGTGTCATATCCTACTAGGAGACCATGGCAATTTGATAGACAAGTTGTTCATGATGGGAGGACTAACACATATACAATTCAAAAGGATGGACATGAGTTGTTTTGAATCCGCTGAAGGGTTCAAAGCTTTTTGCTTTAATTTTTGCCTTTTTCTTTGCCCTCGTTTGCTTTAGGTGTATAAGTTTAACAGCCTGGCTTAAATTTGATTGTCCACCTTGTCTGTCAAAAAATATTTTTTCCAATAGTTTAGTCTTCATTATTGCCTCTTTATTATTGCCTTTCACATGACAATTAATTTTTTTAATACAAGTTTCTATTAAAGAATTTAAAAATAATAGAAATTTCTATTAAAGAATTAAAAATAAAAGATATATATATATAATTTTTAAAATAAATTACATGTATGTTAATACAGTCAAATATTTTATCGTATTTTATGTTTGAAATCTTTAAATACAACTATACAGTTCTACATTCCCTTCTTCCCTTCCCCTCTCATCCCCCTTAAATGGGCCTTGTATGCAAACCAAACTATCATTCCTCTTCCTGATGATGGATCATTGTGTATGATCCGAAATGTCGATGCAAAAACACACACAGTTGAATCCAGAAGCTCTTTATATAACTATACAGTTGTCAAATATAAGCCCTAGCTGGGATTAACAGTAACAGAAATTGCTAATCACTGTTTCTTTACATTACCCATAGTGTCTCCCCTCTTACTAGACAGCAGTTTACTTGTTTCTTTTGCAATATCTCAAATGCTGTTGTAATTTTTGAATGGTTGATGCCTTAGATTGCCTGTGCTCTGATACCACAGTCAGCCAGGACTGAAAGTAGGACAGAATGATGTCAATTTATTTGTTAAAAAAAATTTACGTTCTTATTTTATAGGCAGTGAAGGAATATTTAACTGCCCAAAGCAATTAAAAGAGGAAAACTACCAAACTACAAATATTAACTTGTAGAAATTAATATTTACATCTTAATTTATCAAGCCAGAGCCTGCAATGGACCTGACCAGCATCAGTCCCAAAACTCTGCTTAAAACCATTTATTAACTAGCTTCCAACTGATAATGTTTTGTGATCATGTCCAATTGCTAATGAACTTCCACTGTAAATTGAAAACCCTACTGTTCGGATTTCCTGATTTCGTCTATTCTTTTAAGGACTTATATGACATCTTAACACAACTGTCTCCGGTGTTCTAAATGTTGCTACATCAAACCCATAATTACAACTTCTGTAAAATTTGGGGGCTGGAAAACTTGTTTGCTGAACATCATGTATAATTGTTCACCCCTTGCTTCTAGAATAATTCCTATTTGGAACATAATGATACGATTTCTGAGATGACTCTCAGATGTAACAAAACTTCTATCTATTAAATATTCACCAATTACATTACACTGAATGGCTGCAGAGGTAGCAATTAGCTCACTTAAAAAAATTAATAACTACAATGCATACCTTGCTTAAAGAGCAACTAGACACAGAACGCAGGCCAGGGAGAATACCAACATAGCTCCGAGTGATGTCAGGCTGAGACATGTTAAGTTTGGAGGAGGCAAACTGTGAAAAGAGGGTCTGCGAATGAGCTTCAGTTGAGAAAACATTGTGAAAATGAAATGGGTGTATAACAAACAGTTTGCTCCATAAATTGGAGTTCATGGTAGCTGCTGCAGCAACAAATTTTTTGCAGCATAACATGGCGTTCATGGAAGCTGCGGCAACAACAAAAAGAGTAGGTTAGGGTTTTCACCAATAAAAGTTGTACGCTAAAATAAACTAGCACTTGCACCCATAAGAGGTTCAAAATATTAAGAATTAATGTTTTAATACCACATAATTAATTATATACCAATAAATCCATACATGTTTTGACTACAAATTTGTATTTTGATAAGTAATGGCTTCTATTTATTCAACCCTCCCAAGACTTGTGTATCAAGTAAGGTGATCCATTTTCCCATGACAGTCCCAAAATATTTTCACAAGACAATTCCATTATAGAGGCTATTCATCCATGTTAACATGTGTTCAAGAGATTTACTGAAGATTTAATTTATAGAGTTGCAGAGTCCAATCATTGCAAATAACTGGGCTTGAACAATAACTATGGTCTTATGTTATGGAGATGGCAACCAAAGAAGTCCAAATGTACCATTTCACTTTACTTCCCATTGAGACTACAACTTGGAAAGCTTAAGGGTCAACATCTAATTTAAATCAAAAGTGGCTTAGAATCATATATGGGTATGCTTAATAATAAGCATAGGTTTAAGAGATATAAATTAAAATATTTATGATTTCAATTAGAGTGAACTACAACGTACAGATTGGCCATCCAACATTCTTCTGCCTAATCATATAACAATGCCAACAATAGTGACCATGTCTAGATTCTTTATATGTTGAATGAAAGACATGTATTAGCTTAAACACTTAAATTTCATTATCATATTTGCACACCCATTCCTAGCTTTGATTTTTGCTCTCCATAGCATGCTTATGCTCTGCACAAGACTTGTGAGCCTTTTGTTTTCTTAGTATAGTTGCCAAGCTTTCAAAAGCTTCAATAGCATTGTTACACTCACCAAATTGCTTTCGAAAAAGGCAGGCCATGGTGTTTCAATAACTCAATTCATTCATCATAGATTTCATTGCTTGTTTTCAAATCAACTGCTACTTCATCCATGTTGCTAAGAGGAGTTCCCTACCGCTGCAGAGGAAAGGAGGTTGCCACACAAGGATTATGAGGATATGCCAGGCTCATGCGCCAAAGAGAATCCATGTTTTTTATGCTTTCAAGTAGTTAATTAGATCACACTCTTGCTCTTGGAGCAGTAATCTTTGCATTGCTCTTTCCTTAATAGGATTTGTTTTAATTAAATTAGATTAGATTCATTGCAATTCATAGATTACATTTCACTTCAAGTATTTTCAATTTCTAGATTAGATTAAAAAATCGTCTCACAAAATACCAAAAACATAGGATTAATTGCATTTGAAAAACTCATATGAATTGCATTCATATTTCCCTTCATAGTTAATTAGATCATTTTTATTATTCAATTTGGCAAAATGAACGAACAGATGTTTTGCATTCATATTAGTTGCATTTCATAGAAAAACACAAAAATATTAGGAAACTTAGAAAACTAAACACTTGATCCCATCATGAGGTACATGTCAAGTCAAACAAGGTCAAACCCTTGATTCCATCACAAGGTACATTTTACATTCAACATTCAAACGAAAGCAAGACAAACCTTTGACTTCAAGTCAAAGTCAATGCTTGTCAAACTAGGTCAATGCTTGTCAAACAAACTATCTCCCAAGCATTCGATGTGCCTAGGGATTAGAGGAAATTAGATTAAGGCTATTCTCAAAGAGATAGACAAAATCCACCCAGGACCACAACACACACAACAAACCATAGAAGAGAAAGACCACGCTCTTAGGATCTTCCAATAAAGAGATATCATATGACAACACATTCAAACAAATGAGGATATGTTACAATGCTCTAGACTCGTCAACGAGCAAAATAACTTCTACCCACGAGGCGTTGGAACCTAAGAAATCCCAACAGGAGATATATGATTAGTGACCATTTGAGTCATATAATTATCTCCACCACAACAATCCTTGAACAAGCTCATCAAATATCAATCCATACTAGCTCCACAAACCAACCAACCGCCCTCCATGAAGTTCTGCTTCCACACAGACAGAACCACCCTGGGTCTCGCCTCCACTCGACTGGCTTCTGCCGTGAGAGCAAGAGTGACTTAGAGGTTGCTCATAGCAAGGAGAGGGGTTCATGTGTGATATCGAGGCCAACTCATTCACATTGTGCTTGAGTCATGCTTTGGAGCATATAGTTACAAGAACTATTTTTGTGAAGTTGGGGTCCCATTAGAAGAAGAAAATTATGCTAGAAGACAAATTAGAATCTTGTACAAGAAAATTTTTAAATTTAGATTTTAAGGGTTATCTTCGGGGTGGGACTAAAAATTTCCTCCACTAGATTTTTAAAATTTTGATGTTATTCATATATAATTTTTTTAATTCTTGCCAACAATTTTTTAGATTTAGCTATATAGTTGTAGATTTAGCATTCTTGTTGCCAAAAAATAATCATGAGACCACTAGTATTCTAAAATTTTGGAGCTTAAAGTTTTAAACTTGTCCATTATTACAAAATCCATAGGACCACCTTCTTATGAAAGCTCCTAAAATTTCTCAAGATACTTTAGGAAGTCCCCTATGTGTGACCATACCTTATTGGATTAGCACGATATTAAACTTAGGGAATGTTTAGTTTGCAATACCATACTTGGACCTTGGTGGAGACTAGATTGTTGAGTCGTTGAAAGACATGGACAATGGCCACAGGGTTGAAACCTAATTTGCTCATTGTCTAGTTAGGGGCAATGTGAAGACAAATTAGAATCTTGTACAAGAAACTTTTTAAATTTAGATTTTAAGGGTTATCTTTGGGGCGGGGCTAAAAGTTTTATCCACAGTATTTTTAAAATTTTGATGTCATTCATATATAATTTTTTAAATTCTTGCCAATAATTTTTTAGATTTAGCTATATAGTTGTAGATTTAACATTCCTCGTTGCGAGGAAATAATCATGAGACCACTAGTATTCTCAAATTTTGGAGCTTAAAGTTTCAAACTTGTCTATTATTACAAAATCCTTAGGACCACCTGCTTATGAAAGCTCCTAAAATTTATCAACAACATACTTTAGGAAGTTTGGATTAGCATGATATTAAACTTAAGGAATGTTTAGTTTGCAATACCATAGTTGGACCCAGTGGAGACTGGATTGTTGAGCCATTGAAAGACATGGACAATGGCGACAGGGTCAAATCCCAATTTAAGAGATGTACACATTGTCTTCGATCTTGATCTTGGTAAATGTATTTTTCTTCATCTTAAGTTAGCTTATAAAATTATATGTTGATGAGAACGGAAGGCCAAGGAGAGATTCAAATGAAGACTTGTTGATGAGAATGGAAGACCAAGGAGAGATTCAAATTAAGACTTGTTGATGAGAATGGAGGCCTTGGAGGCTAGACTATGCTAGGAAGAATCAAAGGATGAAGAAAAGTCACAAAGGGCTCCATTTAGGACTCCAAATCTTAAGGAAAAATTAATTCAAGCTATAACTAGACAAGGGACCAAGGACAAACCTGATGTATCAAGCCTTAAAAGAGAGTCAAACCCAAATCTCTATGTAGATTGGGTGAAGGAGCTTGAGAAATATTTTGACATTGGAAAACTTGGAGGAAGATGATCCTAAAAGAGCTAAGTTTGTTGTCATCAAAATAAAGTCACATGCTGCCCTGTGGTGGAACAATCTTTGACAACCCAGAGAAGACAATGCAAAGAGAAAATAAGGTTATGGTCTAAAATGCTCAAGCATGTCAAGGCAAAGTTCTTATCCTCAAACCATCAACAAAAGTTGTTCATGCAATTTCAGAACTTGAGACAAAAGGAGTTGTTTGTGCAAGAGTACAGAAAGAAGTTTTTATGCTTGCAAATTAAAACAAATATTCAAGGAGAGAAACAAGCAACTGTTGGGCATCTCAATGGACTAAAATTTCAGCTCCAAGATGAACAAACTCTAGTCAAAGTGAGTATTTTGGAGACATATCAATATGCCTTAAGGGCAAGGATTTGTCTAGAAAGTAGCAAAGCACAGCCAAAGGTAGAAGTAGGTTCATTAGAGGAAGGACTTAGCCAAATATTGGAAGAGGTCAAAATGAGCATGAAGGGGAAGCTGGAACTTCTAGAGACCATAATCAAGTGTTAAGAGGTGGCTCATATCCTTCAAGAGGAAGAGGATCTTATGGTAGAGGAAGGGGAAGAAAATTTTTGGTGGAACGTGTTCTAGATGTCGTTGCACTAGACATAGGGCCTTTAAGTGCTGAGAGGCATAGAATGATGAAAGATCACGTGAATCCAAAATTTTCAAGGAGAGAAACAAGAAGCTGCTGGGTATCTCAATGGACTAAAATTTCAGCTTCAAGATGAACAAACTCTAGTCAATGTGAGTATTGTGGAGACTTATCAATATGCCTTAAGGGCAAGGATTTGTCCAAAAAGTAGCAAAGCACAACCAAAAGTAGAGGTAGATTCATTAGAGGAAGGACTTAGCCAAATATTGGAAGAGGTCAAAATGAGCATGAAGAAGAAGCTAGAACTTCTAGAGACCATAATCAAGTGTTAAGAGGTGGCTCATATCTTTCAAGAGGAAGAGGATCTTATGGTAGAGGAAGGGGAAGAAAACTTTTGTTGAAACGTGTTTTATATGTGGTTGCACTAGACATAGGGCCTATAAGTGTTGAGAGGTATAGAATGATGAAAGATCATGTGAATCCAACATTCATATTGTACAAGTTGATGCATAATCAATTGCACAATCTGAGTACATTGAAGAACTTGAATATGAAGAGACCCTCATAATGAAGAGAGTATTGTTGAGACTAGAAAAGATGGACAAAATAACCATTGCAATGAAGGAGTCTCATCAAAACCATATGCAAATCAGGAGGTAAGTGTTGTAATATTATCATTGATAGTGGAAGCACTGACAATTTTGTTTCGACTGAAATGATAGAGAAACTAGGATTGAGATAAGTAGAGCATCCTTGTCCATATAGGGTGTCTTGGCTTCAAAAAGGCCATCAACTGACAATGATTGAGCAGTCAATTTTCAAATTGAAGCTTACAAGGATGACATATGGCATGATGTGATGCATATGGATGTGTGACATTGTCTTTTGGGAAGTTCTAGAAAGGTTGTCCATGATGGAGTCAACACAATTACTTTGGAGAAGGGTGGTAAGAAGTACACTTTGAACCCATTAAAGGACAAGAAGGAAAAAGTGGGCAGCAATAGCAATGCTTTGATGATTATAGGAAAGGAACTCTTGAGGACAATGAAGGAAACAAAGGAATACTTGGCCTTAGTTCCCAAATTTATGCATGTTGGGATAACAAAGAAAGACCTTGAAATTCCCTAGGAAATTGAAGGTCTACTTCAATTCATGGAGACTATCTTAGATGATCTTCATGAAGGTCTACCGCCAATGAGGAGCATAAGTCATCATATGGATTTCATTCTCAGGTTCACCCTCCCAAACAAGGTAGCTTACCAGTTGACACAATCAAAGAATGAGGAGATAAATCGGCAAGTGAAGGAGCTTTTGGATAAGGGTATGATCAAAGAGACCCTAAGTCCATGTGTTGTACCTATGTTGGTATTGTCCAAGAAGAGTGAAGAATGTAGGATGTGTATAGATTCTACAACCATCAATGAGATCACTATCAATTATTTCTTTCCCTTACCTTCAACAATAGATCTTATGGATTATTTGAGTGGTCTTGAGTACTTTTCAATGATAGATTTGAAGAGTGTGTATCACAAAATTAGAATCAAAGGAGATGTGATGCCCCTATCAAACAGAAAAAAGAAACACTAAGGCCAACTTCCTTAATGTGGCCAACCCCATCTAAGGCCGACCACCTTAACATTGGCCGACCATCTTATGATAAGGAGCGGCGAATAAGACAAGAATGTGAATTGTTAGGGAGGAGTTTTATTAATTAAAAGACATGACAATTCATTGGGACACATCCTTGCAAGACATAAGAAGTATAAAAGGGAAATCGCCAAAGGAAAGGAGGCATCAAGCAATCAACAACAAGATCATTAAGTAAATACCTCATATTCTACTTAGGCAATCTGTAAATCAGTGATACTAATCAGACTTAAGTGCAAGTATACACTAAACAATAAAAAGGGATCTGGTACGAATTTGAGGAATAATATGCAGTGATTATTTTATAAGTTTTGAATTCTCTCATATATATATATCATAGTACTGCTATTATAAATTGATACTTAGATCATTTAATATAAATAAATGATATACATCTATGTCTTTATCCTATAACCAATCAAAGGTTGAAGGAGGCAAGATAGGGTAATGTTGTTTATGGGCCCTCATGCTAAGCACGCCACTTTGAGGGTGGAATTGGATATTCCTGCCACTCGAGGCCAAGGGGTGGGTTGTCTGAGACACTCGTGCTCTTGGGCTTAGGTGGGTGAGTAGTTTACAAGCACTCTTTTCAAGGATTTCCTTTCAAGCTGAACTATGACTGGTTATTAGGATGGATTCAAGGAGCTTTAATCATAAGGATGGAAAGGGTAACATGGATAGGAAAGCAAATATGAGTTTATCTGCCAAGTACGCCAACCCAAGGGTGGAATTGGATATTCCTGCCGCTTGGGCCAAGGGGTGGGTTATTTGAGACACTCGTGCTCTTGGGCTTGGTATGGATAGCTTTGAGAAAACTTATCATGTTCCTCATCCAAGTCCTATCATGATTAAATTACCTCTATGCATTATATCTGATCTTCTATCATGCACTATAGATATTGTGTAGTTTATGTAGATCTGAAATATATATTTATTGCATGATTTAAATAGATAATTTATTATACATGTTTTGATCGTATTAATTATATGTTCAATATTATCTAACATGATTGCAGGACCAAAACCAGGATTTATCTTGCTTACAACATTTGATTGGTAAGTTGTAACTCTAACTTGTGATTCTAGGGCAAGATTTAGGGAAATCCCAAAAGGGGACATTACAAGTGGTATTAGAGCATCCTTCTTGCCTTCTTGTGATTGATAGTTGATGCAACATAGCCAAAGAACTCAAAGGGCTTTGGAAAGAGAAAAGAGGAAACTTGCAACAAACCCCTACCCTACTCAAAACAATAAAATGGGTGAGCCAATGGGAAATGAATTGAGATCATTCATGGAAATGATGACTAAATCCTTGATGGAACAAAATGAAAGAACAACCCAAGCCCTTCTCCAAGCCATAGGAAACATGGGTAATACTTGTAGATCCAACCATAAATGGAAAAGATGTAAACTCTAATCATTCAAAAAATACTGACATGTCTTAGACTATTAAGTTACCAAAATCCTCGTTCCTACCTAGGGAGGAAACACCGGTGGAGGAAGAAGAAAATAATCCACCCCCCTCTAACATTGAGGAAATTGCTACAACTTACGCAAAAATGGACCCTGAGGTTAGAAGACATGTCCCATTTAAGGACTTCTGTGAAGCCAAGAAAAAAGAAGTAACAAAAAACTTAAGACAAAAGGTAAATAAAATAACCATACCCAATTTTGATGGGTCTAGAACAATAACAGCACATTCTTGGATTCAAAAATTAAACACCTGCTTGAACCTTAGCCCCATGACGAAACAAGATGCTGTACAATTTGCTATCCTACACCTAGAGAGTTTGGCCCATGAGTGGTGGCATCATGGTATCCACACTCAAGGGCACCAAAATGTAATATCCTATGATGAATTTACTAAGAAAATTATAAAACAGTTTCGTAGAAAGAATCCACAAAAAGATTTTAAAGAATTAACCTAACTTAGGCAACATGGATCAGCTGAGGACTACATAACATAATTCCAAAGAATCTCAGTTAGGGTTTTAGGGGTTTACGAGGGTCGACTTACCTACCTTTTTGTAGAAGGGCTAAATGATTCAATCTAAGGACTGGTAAGTGCTTTGCACCCTACCTCCCTTGACGATGCAATTGATAAAGCCCTGAAACTAGAAGACACAACCTCAAAAGACAAAATGAGGGATACACACACAAAACCACCCTATAAGAAAAACCAGCATAAAGGCCTTCCTTTCTAAAAATGAACATGAGAGACTCTGAAGGGAAGGATTATGCTTCAATTGTAAAGAAAAGTGGGAGTGGGGTCATATGTGTAAACAAGATGAGGATTGAAAGAGGAAATTTTGTTTCAAATGCAAAGAAAATTGGGAACCAGGGCACAAATGTGAAAAAAGAAGCCAATCTCATAATATAGAAGTGATATCTGATGAAGAAACAAGGGATGAAATAAACAAACATCCAAAGAAGAAAATAAGGTATGATGAAGGTGAAAAGGAATATGGAACCTTGGCTTCCATCTCCAAAGCATCAAGACATCATCCTTTTAGAGTTTGAGGCATCATTAAGGGGCAACAGGTAACAACCCTTATGGATAGTGGGGCAACCCACAAGTTTGTTGATGAAAATTTAGCAAAAAAATGAAACTTGAAATAAAAGACTTTAAGGGATTTAATATCACCTTGGCTGATGGATCTACCACCCCTTGCACAAAAAGGTTTCACAATTAAACCTCCATTAGGGGAGCATTCAATTAGAGAAGATTTCTAAATTATAAACATGGGGGACACTGATGTAATCTTGGGTGTCCCATGGTTGCACTCTTTGGGACAATTCTCCATGAATTTTCCAATATTGGAATTAAGTTTTTAGCATAATGGACGAGAAGTCCTATGAGGATTATCAGATGGGTCTCCAAGGGTAATATCATTCAAAAGAATGGAGAGAGCTTTTAGGCATGGTCAAGTGGACTGGGTAGCCCAATGTTTAATCCTAGACAAGTCCTCCATTAAAGAAAAATCAATTCATGTTGACATACAACCACTATTGAACAAACATAAGGTCTTTAGTAACATCCCTCTGGGACTTCCACCCAAGAGGGGTTTTAATCATCCATTGAGCTAGAGGAAGGAGCAAAACTTGTTGTTACCACTCCCTACCACCATCCTCGAAAATACAAAGAAGAAATTGAAAAAGCCATCAAAGAATTATTAGAAATGGGGCATATCCAACCTAGTTCTAGCTCTTTTGCCTCTTCAGTGGTACTTGCAAAGAAAAAAGATGGGACTATGAGAGTGTGCATTGATTACAGGGTACTTAACAAAAAGACAATAGAAAATTGATATCCCATTCCAAGGGTCAATGAACTTATCGATGAGCTTCATGGGGCAAAATACTTCTCAAAAATTGACTTACGATCAAGGTACCACCAAATTAGACTAAGGCAAGAAGATATACCCAAAACAACTTTTAGGTGCCATTATGGTCCTTTTGAATTTCTTGTCCTACCCTTTGGGTTGACAAACACCCCTGCCACTTTTCAATCATGTATGAACCATATCTTCAGGGGGCAGCAAAGGAAATTTCTATTGGTCTTCTTTGACGATATCTTGATTTATAGTAAAACTTGGGAGGAGCACCTAAGACATATAGACGAAGTATTGGGAATACTTGAGCAACATTCACTATTTGCCAAATTATCCAAGTTTGAATTCGGGGAGGAATAAATTTTGTGCCTAGGGCACAAAATCAGTGCTCAAGGACTTAGGGTAGATGAAGAAAAGATTGAGGCCATAAAGAGTTGGCCTAGACCTAAGACCTTAACACACCCCAGGGGTTTCCTGGGACTTTGCAGCTATTATCAGAGATTTGTCAATAATTTCTCAAAGCTGACGACTCCCCTAACTGACTTTACCAAGAAACGGGCATTTACCTGGAATGAAGAAGCACAAGCAACCTTTGAAAGACTCAAAGAGGTAATGAGTTCTTGTCCCATTTTGGCAATACCAGATTTCTCTTCATCTTTTGAGTTATATTGTGATGCTTCAGGGGAAGGCATTGGGGCAGTATTGATGCAAAACAAGTACCCCATAGCCTTTGAGAGTAGAAAACTAAAAGAAATAGAAAGGACATATTTTGTCTACGATAAAGAAATGCTAGTAATCATGCACGCCCTAGCAAAATTTAGACAATACCTAATATGTGGGAGATTTGTAGTAAAAACTAATCATAATAGTTTGAGGTTCTTTCTAAACCAAAAAGACTTATATGATAGGCTACAAAAGTGGGTAGCAAATTACAAGCATATGATTTCGATATCGAGTACATGAAGGGAAAAAACAATGTTGTAGTCGATGCCTTATCATGTAGGCATCACCTCGGGACTATGACAACAGTATCCACGGAATGGAAGACTTCCATACTTAGAGAATATGCTAAGGACACATTTTCAAATGACATAATAGAAGGAAGTATACAAGATGAAAGATACCGAGTTATTGAAGACCTCATTCTTTATAAGAGCAGGATATACATCACTCTAGGGTCAAAGTTAAAGAAAGAAAATTTGAAGGTATTCCATGACAACCCATCATCCAGACATCAAGGATACTACAAGACTTACAAACAAATCAGGGAAAGATTCTCCTGGAAGGGCCTCAAAGGAGACATACTAAAGTATATTAGGGAATGCGTGGTGTGCCAAAGGAATAAAGAGGAACATATGTATTTGACAGGACTTCTCCAACCCTTGCCCATACCCAATCAGCAGTGGGAAAGCATTTCTATGGATTTCATAACAAGATTACCTAAGGTATGAGGCAAAGATTGCATCTATGTGGAGGTAGACCACCTTACCAAATACGCTCACTTCATGGCCATATCAACAGATTTTAGAGCCCCACAAGTGGCATAAGTTTTCTTTAAAGAAGTCTTTAGATTACACAGTCTCCCCTGAAACATTGTGAGCGATCTAGACAATCGCTTCCTTACCCTATTTTGGCAAGAACTATTCAAATTCTAGTAGGAACACAATTAACCCCTAGTACCAGTTATCATCTGCAAATAGATGGACAAACAGAGATTGTAAATAAATGGTTAGAGGGGTATTTAAGGAACTACGTCATCGGGAAACAAAATGCATGGATCAAATGGCTACATTTGGGGGAATATTGCTACAACACCACCCACCATATGTCTATAGGGATGAGCCCTTTTCAAGCACTATATGGGTATTCAACATCTTTTGGAGATTTGATCCATACAGAAAGTCGCATACTGGGAGCTATAGATTTTATACAACAAAGTATGGATATCGTGAATACACTTAAGGACAACCTATGTCAAGCGCAAAACCAGTAGAAAGTGTACTGGGATAAAAAGAGGACCGAAAGGACATTCGAGCTTGGGGACTTGGTCTTCTTAAGGTTGCAGCCATATAAACAATCGTCTATCAAGATAAGTGGGGCTGAGAAACTTAAGCCTAGATTTTATGGGCCATACAAAATTTAGAGGAAATTAGGAGAAGTTGCTTATGAGTTGGAGCTGCCCACAAATAGCAAAATTCACAATGTGTTCCATGTATCTCGCCTCAAGAATTTATTAGGGCAACACATTTCCCCATACCTGAAATTGCCACTATTGGACGATGAGGGCAAATTAATTTTAGAGCTAGAAATCATTCTTAACATGCATGAGAAGAGATTAAGGAACAAGACTATTCCTAAATATTTGGTTAAATGGAAGGGACTACCCAAAGAGGATGCCACTTGGAAAGGACCCGAGATCGTTGATCATCCCAACTTGAAATTGCTTGAGGGCAAGCAATCTTGGGAAGGGTGGACTATGATGCCCTCATCAAATAGAAAAAAGAAACATCGAGGATGACTTCCTTAATGTGGCCGACCCCATCTAAGGCCGACCACCTTAACATTGGCTGACCATCTTATGAAAAGGAGCGGCAAATAAGACAAGAATGTGAATTGTTAGGGAGGATTTTTATTAATCAAAAGACATGACTATTCAATGGGGCACGTCCTTGCAAGACATAAGAAGTATAAAAGTGAAATCACCAAAGGAAAGGAGGCATCAAGCTATCAACAACAAGATCATCAAGTAAATACCTCATATTCTACACAGGTGATCTACAAATCAGTGATACTAATCAGACTTAAGTGCAAGTATACACTAAACAACAAAAATAGATCTGGTATGAATTTGAGGAATAATATGCAGTGATTATTTTGTTTTGAATTCTCTCATATATATATCATAGTACTGCTATTATAAATTGATACTTAGATCATTTAATATAAATAAATGATATACATATATGTCTTTATCCTATAACCAATCAAAGGTTGAAGGAGGCAAGATAGGGTAATGTTGTTTACGGGCCTTCATGCTAAGCACGCCAATCTGAGGGTGGAATTGGATATTCCTATAGCTCAGGGCCAAGGGGTGGGTTGTCTGAGACACTCATGCTCTTGGGCTTAGGTGGGTGAGTAGTTTACAAGCATCCCTTTCAAGGCTTTCGTTTCAACCTAAACTATGACTGATTATTAGGATGGATTCAAGGAGCTTCAATCATAAGAAGGATGGAAAGGGTAACATGGATAGGAAAGTAAATACCCGTTTATCCACCAAGTATGCCAACCCAAGGGTGGAATTCTATGCTCCACGGCGTTTTGGAGACGGGGACAGGGGGACGAAAGGGGACGTGTTTCGGGGACGACAGTTCAAGGGCCAATTTTTAGGGACAGTGAGGGGACATGTTTCGGGGACGACAGTCTAAGGGCCAATTTTTGGGGACAGCGGGGGGACGACGATATATGAATTTATATATATATATATATATATATATATATATATATATATATATATATATATATCGTAGTTGAAAAACTCAGCAAATTGAAAAACTCAATTGCTTAAATTCCATTAAAATTCAATGATAAGATGCATCCAATGAGTCAATAAATGAGTACATAAAAGAAAGAAGTTGAGTCTAGTGTATTTGATTGATTTGAAAGCAAATTGGGTACAAAATGGCTAAGTCTGAAACCCTGAAACCCTGAATTTGGCTAAGTCTGAAACCCTAAAACCCTAAAAATTTGGTTAAGTCTAAAATCTGATGGATCCTCTAAAATCTAGAATCTGCATGTTAAATCCCATGGATCTGGAACCTATCTAAAACATCCTGACAGTATATTTTAAAATATTTAAAGTATAAGAAATTCATTAAATATATTTTGAAATATACTGACCAAGCGTGTCTGGCAAATTATATACTTAAACTAAACTAAAATAAGAAGGGGACGTTTCAGAAACATTTCAAATTTTTTGCATTTACAGGGGACGCCAAGGGGACGTCCCCAGCTGTCCCCCCATCCCAGAAAAGTCACTAGGGATGGGGACAAGGCTGGAGGAGGTGGGAACGCGTCCCTGTGTACCACTGTTGGAATTGGATATTCCTGTCGCTTGGGCCAAGGGGTGGGTTGTCTGAGACACTCGTGCTCTTGGGCTTGGTATGGATAGCTTTGAGTAAACTTATCATGTTCCTCATCCAAGTCCTATCATGATTAAATTGCCTCTATGCATTATTGTTGATCTTCTATCATGCACTATAGATATTGTGTAGTTTATGTAGATCTGAAATATATATATATATATATATATATATATATATATATTTCAGATCTACATAAACTACACAATATCTATAGTGCATGATAGAAGATCAACAATAATATATATATATATATATATATATATATATATATATATATATATATATATATCTGAAATAGTTATATGTAGATCTGAACTATATATATATATATATCTGAAATAGTTATATGTAGATCTGAACTATATATATATATATATATCTGAAATAGTTATATGTAGATCTGAAATATATATCTTACATGATTTAAATAGATAATTTATTATACATGTTTTGATCATATGAATTATATTTCTAATATTATCTAACATGATTGCAGGACCAAAACTAGGATTTATCTTGCTTATAGCATTTGATTGGTAAGTTGTAACGCTAATTTGTGATTCTAGGGCAAGATTTAGGGCAATCCCAAAAGGGGACTATTGTGACGTATTCACAACATCGCCCCATCAAACATGGGGACCCCCGCATTTTTGAGCTTTTGGCTGTGAGTCCACTTAGAATTCCCTGCATGAGTAAAAGTGTTGGCAGGAATTGAAATGTCTAACTTAGTGCATAGAAGAGGAGGAAGGTCCGCTGAGGCATGAGCAAATGATTGATTTATAAAGATGGTGAAACTCCAAACTGATGATTGGTTTAAAAAGGCAAAGCCAAATTTATGCATCGTGTATCGAAAGCCCGTCTAAGCCCGTTGGTCTATTGGAGTGGAGAAATTAAACGAAGATGTAATCACTTGAAACATTGATTTATGCAGAGCCATATCGAAAGTCCGCCTAAGTGGACATTATTAATCACCATGCAATACACAAAGAGTTTTCAAATGATGCACAAAGCAATCAAAACTTTGCCTAAGTGCATCACTAATGGTGATTTGCAAGAGATAAGTGTCAAAATATGCATGAAGCGCACAAACATCTGCTTAGAATTGCGTTGTATTCAATAGCTATTTCAAACTTGCCTTTCTCACTAAACATTCGACGGTTTGAAAAGCATACATAGAATATTCACATGTTCGCTCTCTCAACTCATGCACTGGAGGTTTCTAAGTCCGCCTTAGAAGTTTGACTATGTTTATTTTTGCAAGCGAAGGAATCCACATGATGCTCGACGTCTTTATTAATCCGCTCAAGCGCATATTTATCTAGGTCTTGCAATTTGCATTTTCTGTTTCATGCATAGGTGCATTTGAAGTCTGCTTTCTATGCACGGGTCCATTAAAGTCTCGCTCGATGATATCTGTTTTCACTTTGTAAAATCTAAATTTCAAACTTGGCATTAAGCATTCAAATATCCGCTCGTGGGGCACTTATCGTATCTTCTCCACATCACTTGGTAATATGCAACGAGCATCTGAATATCTGCCTCAGGCGGACCTTCATATTCCTTCTGCAATCATAAACGATAAAAGAAAAAATCTGCTCTCCCCATTTATGATTACCGATGCATATGTTTTAAGAGATTTTGCAAATCACGATGGCATTAATGGTCAATTTGTAATGCATAATAATGCGTTGAGCATTAACATCCCACTAAGACAAATTTAGCCTTGTGCAGTGAGCATTAACACCCCACTCAGAGTGCGTATAATGAAGATTCTACTTTAAATTGCATTTCACGCATGGCACATATCCGTGGTGATCTCGCCATTCATGTTTTCACAACTATTTAAAGTATACACTCCAGAAATATGCTAAAACATACTGAGATCTCTGCACATCGTCCTGAGTGTGCTATTTCTTCAAATCTTACACTATTCATTGCTCAGCTCACACATGGTAGATTCACTTCAGACGCATATAGTGGTTGAATGACGCCATATCTTAAGATCGTAGTTTTTAATGTTGGTTTCACATAATGAAAGTCCAAGCTTGCTACGTTGCAGGTTTAAAGAGACAATTTGCATAAGCCTTGTTTAATGCACTGAAGCAAAAAAGGTCTGCTTCGGTGCCCATAAGGATTTTGAATTTGTAATAAGAGAATATCTTCGAGGGTCTACAACTTATATGCACCTCCCACTACGCATACACACATAAATTTGACTCTAAGATCATTCCAACTTCGTAAAGGTAAGAATGGGCATTGGAATAACAGGTAAAACCGATTAAAGTCTTAAAATGTATGTGTGGTTGACCCTCAACACATTTTTGCATGATTCCATTCCCTCATTCAAGCTACTCATTGACTGGAACTATGTTGGGGGCGGGTTTCAGCGAATAAACTGAGGTCAAACTGCAGATTGGGGTAATTGGAAATTCAATCAAGTTTTATTCTTTTGCAAAATTAACATTATTGGCTAGGTAATTTAAAAATCGCATATTCAATTTATCCCGCATACATTGTGCGGTGAAATTTGTCTTGCTTGCTTGTCTATTAAGCATTATTTTATGGTGCTGATGGCATGATATGTGTGCAGGTGAAGGATGAATGCGAAGGACAGGCAGACACTGATGAGGAGCGATATGAAGGGAACGTGGCCAAAAACAAAGATCACATCGAAATGGAGAAACCTTAGCGACACTAATCTAGGGAGAACCAACATGGAGGAGATTCGATAAAACTTACACAAACCCAATCCTTCAGATTTGATCAAGCGAATGTTAAAAAATAGAATTGTGCAAATTGCTTGTTTCCCACCTATGATGCTGAGTTTGGAGTTAATGTTGGAGTGTGCCAAGCACTATGATCAAGAAAAGAGATGCATTGCGACAAGGGATGGTAAGGTACTGGTTCATTTGAGAAAGGAAGTAATCACAAAGGCTTTTGACATTCCTTCACACAAAACTACTACTTTTTGTACCAAGGAGTCTGCTCTGTAACTTTATCTAGTTGGTCCTAAAAAGTGCATGGAAGTGATAAACAACAACTGGTTGGTACAACCGAGGCCACATGTGAGGAGGGTGCCTAAGAAGCTTCACAAATCTAATTTCCATCAGGAAATCAATTATATGGTTGTATTTTTGAATCGCATCATGGGCTGTCCACAATCAACAAATTTTGAATCCTGGATGTTCTTCTTCATCGAAGAAATCATAAGTGGAAATAGGATGATCGATTGGGCTAGAATCAGCAACAATATTGATGATCAGTTGAAGAGTTTGCAGGAGACAAAAACATTTTATATGAGCTCATATGTTATATATATGCTCGCTAGAAACGAGAGATATCCAAGACTGAATTGCCAAGGGAGAGTTGGAAACAGAGATGGACAATTCAAAGTTTATGATTGTTATCCTTAGCTGCACCTGAAAGCTATATCTCATTACAGGAGATTTAATGATGCTTTTTCCATGCACATTGTCAGAATATTGTAGGGCAACACATGCAGGAGATTGTCCAAAGAAGCTATGAATTTTGTAGAAAAGTACAGAAAGTGGTTTATTCAATTTCCAAGATTCACATACATCCGTGTTGAGGGCTATTCATCATTGCCTTATAGGTTACCAAGATATCCTATAGATAGAATGGTGTTGTTAGAAGTGATGAGATAGCTGGTTGCATTCGACAAAATTCAAAGAAAGAGAAAGAAGACTACAACAAAGTTTCCAATTAGCATTGGAAGGCTAGAAACTTGTATATCATTGCAGGTAGCTGAAACTTCAGAGATAAAGCTGCAAGCATACAACTTGGTGGGCCACAATGATGCACGCAATAATTTTGATCCATTCAATACAGTCAGGCAGAAATTTGGGAGTAAATATGAGCACATACCATAGCTTGAGGATCATTGGGAGGATGCGCACGATGACATGGAAATAAGGAAGAAAAGATGCTACAGATTGTCTTTGGACTTGGTTAGAGCAACAAGGGTAATTAACATTCTAGATCAGCTTGAGGAGAATCACATAAGGCTTTCAGAGAGTTCATATGATCAAGAGAAGGACAAACCTTTCACTATCAATTGGTCATAACAGGAGGTCACACGTAATGATGAATTGATGATACCAATTGTGGTACATACAAGAAAATATGTGGACTTCTAGGTTCGAAGGCTCCAGGAGAGAAATGTTCAATTCACTTAAAATTTTATGGGAGGAGTTAGTGCACATCAATCCAAGAATACTTCAAGTAGTGAGTCAACTAGTGACTCTAGTGATTCAGAAGGTGCAGATGCTGATCCGCAAGTAGATATTTAGCCAAGTAAGAAGTTGAAAAATAATGACCAAAATGCAGATGGCAATTCTTCAAGGCAAGAGGATAATAGTATAATAGATATTGAGGGAGATGAAGCAGGTTCTGATGAATAGGTGGCTTTGCAAATGCAAACTAATGAAGGCATCAAACAAGGTAATCAGATTGATGAAGTTTCGTCAAATCCATCTAAGGAACAAGAAGTAGTCATGATAGAGGTAGAGGATGAAAATAAAAATGACTAAGAGTTATATGAGTTTGATAAAGAAGCACTTCCTACTTTTCAAAAAGAGAAAGTTCAAGAAGAGAGTCAAGAAGATTTGTCTTACGTACCAGAATGGCTAAGGGATTGGGTCAAAGAGAAGTCTATTATTGAAAGACAACCCATCCTAATTTTGGAAGAACTACTAAGCAGGGTCAAACCGGACAAAGGAAAGCAGGAAGTTACTAAGTTTTCAAAAATCATGAGGGATAGCTCTTGATTAAGGCAAGTGCACATCGCTGTCCCAAAAGTAAGCATGAGTGCAGATGATGTTGTTCCAAGAGGTTTCGACATCAATACTTTTGATTTCAGTGGAACAACAGATGAAAGAATTAGAAGATTCAGTTGCAATTATTAGAGAAAGACTAAGGAAGGAACGAGAATAGAGGATCTAGTTGGAAAGGGATAACCTGGCATTTTAGCATTATATTCAGTAATTGATGAGGCCAGTGAGTCAAGTAGAGGAGATGATTGCATCCCCTGCCTTGCTTTCGAAGGAGTCTATTGCGCACTTGGAGGGAATGAGATCTTCATCTTAGGTCTTGCAGGATTGGGCAGCAGATTTTAGGATCAAAGCTGATAGATTCATTGATGAAATTGTGAAGTTATAGAAGGAGGCTTCTTCACTATTTGATAGAGTTCAAAATGTTTTAATGTCTTGTGCAGAATTTAGATTTGTAAGGGAAGGGGTGATTCCTTAGTTGAAAATGTTGATATATACTCCGTATGCCACCTTGATAGATGGAGTGATTGAACAAGGTTCAGCATATAATTTTCTTTCTTGGTATTGCACTCTAGGCATAAGGGAGCAGATTCTTGGGAAGATTGAGAGTGACAACACTCAAACAAAAGAAACACTTCAAGAAATACAAGGCAAAATACTTGTTTCTATAAACAAGATAGTTGACTCCAATGGAGAAATTGATGAGTACTTGCTGAAAGATAAAATGCATACAAGGTATTTTCAACATACACAGGTTGTTTCCAGAGAGTTGTTGGATGATGTTTGCACACTTTCCATTTTCATGGGCATGTTTCAGACATCGATGGTTGGATGGGAGATGACAGTTTTCAAATGCACAGAGGAGCTGCAAATCGTGGAATGCACCATTCAAACACTGCCAAGTTTCCCTATGGAGGAGGTTACACATGTCATATCAAGATTTGTGGAATTGTCACAAAAAAGGAAGGTCATAAAGGAGGGCACCCCACTTAGTGGGTGCATCATAAATGCAATGTCTAATATTAGTAAATTTTGTAACCACCTGTCTATGTGGCGCAATAAGGGCCCTTGATTCCTAGATTTAATCTTGGCCATTCATTGAATTTTGAGGGCTATATAAGCCTCATTGCTTTCATTTGAAAAGGGGGAATGCTCTAAGAAATTGTTGCTCAAGACTCTACTGAAATAAATACAAACTCATTGCTGAATTATTCATGGTGATTTTGTGTTGTTTCAAATGAATGCATGGTTTCTAAGTGTTCACTCATAGAATAAGATTAGTTTAGTTTGTTTTCAGCAATTTAGTTTTATATTTCATGGGAGTTGTTGCTGTTGATTCATGTTTGGAGTTTTCATAGTTCATACCATTTATAATTTGTCAATGGCAGATTGTAGTACATGGTTAGTCTGAACCTTATCCGAGCTTAACTTCAATTACTTTATGTTCATTTACCTTCATGTGTAGAAGTAATCTAAAAATCTTACTTTTTCCCTTAGAAGACTGCGTCACCTTTGTGTAGTTCTTACCTTATGGAGAAGCAAAGTGTGGTTGAGATTCTAGTGAATTAGTGGTGATTGTTTGCATTTTACATTAGAGTTTTCTAAACCCATTTCTTTTGCATTTTCTTTAAAATCTTGTTAGGATTAGATTCGGGAACTTTCATTGCCATATTTTAAGTTATCATATTGTTAGACCTTCGAAGAAGCTATGTTGCATGTTATCCAAGAGAAACAAGTTTCCTATTGTTGAATATTTGTGTAAGTCCCCTTTGTGTTAAACAACAATACACATCTTACTGCTAAGCTATCTCAAGTCGTAAAACCAAAAGTAACTAATGAAGAACCTTGGAGTCTACTCACGTGATCACTTGGCTTAGCATTTGAGGGATTTTGTTCAAGAGAGGATAGGGTACATCAGTATTTTATTCTACATTGCATGTGCAAAGAAAACACATCAACATAATTGGTGCTAGATGGAGGGCATCTCTTGGAATACAAGGATAGCTGAAGGAAGGACACACTAGAGCGTATTGGTTCTTTCTCACCCGGAAGACATCAGAGGATTTTAAGGTCTACACAACAAGCTTCAAAAGAGTTTGTTGAATTGGATTTTAATTCCAAGACCAAGCGCAATAAGAAGACAAATTTATCAAGTGAAGGATCATCTAGCATGGAGGACATTGCAAGATTATTCGAAACTCCTCCATCACAAAATACATTGACAAGAACTGCTCAACCAAGTAATACATAAGTGGTTACTCAAACAGTTCTAGTGCAACCAACAAATATTCCAATGGCTTAGCTTCCGACGAATGCTTCTCCCCTTGTTGCTTTTGCAAATTATCATGACATGCCCAAGACTCCCGAGCAGTTTTGCTCCAAGTTCCATATCAATGATGTGAACTGGACAGCAGAGGAGCATATCAAAATTTTTGAAGATACTCTTTGGAATAGGAGAATCGATCATGAAGATGTAGCTTGCAGATTGTTTCCTTATTCACTTAACGGAGATGCATTCTATTGGTATATCAATCTGCTTGCTAATTCTATAACTAACTAGCGAGTATTGAAAGATGCTTTCTTGGCTAAGTTAAGAATTCCTATTACTCCAGCAGAACTGTACAAGCAATTTTTTGACATTAGGAGAGAAGAGCATGAACCTATTGGTGCTTTCAAAAATAGATTTCACAAAGCTTATTCAAGATTGCAAGCTCCATACAATATTAATGATGCAATGGCCAGAGAAGTATATTATGTAGCACTATACCGCCTTACTTCCATGTTTGTGAAGAGGTCAAATTCACTTCCAACCAGTCTAATAGAAGCATATGTGGAGGCTGTCCAAGTAAATACAGACTAAGGAATGAACACTTGAGGCCCACTCAATCATATAGGGTATCCAACTATGCCAAATCAAATTCAAGGAATAAATCAAGCACTGGCACATCACAATCCTATGATGAATCCCATTCCTACTCCAAATAATCAGTTGGTGTTGCACCCGTTAGCACCCATTTCACAAGCTTCACCAGCGCAACCTGTGTATTGGCAAGGGTCATCATCCTATACAAGGACTCAAGAAGAGAAGGATGAAATGAAAGAGTTAATTGATCAAGTGAAGAGGTTATCCATTAAAGTTACCCATCTTAGAAATCAAAATAATCATTTACAAAATATGCAAAGTAGCTTCCAAGGAAATCAGAGGGATCAGGGAAATCAAAATGGATATCAAGGAAATCAAAGAGATCTAGGAAATTATCAAGGGTATAATCAAAGATTTTGAGAAACAAACCAAGGATTCCAAAGGCAAAACAAGACATGGAATACATCTCCAAATAATGGGAATGTTCCCTCTCCTTTGGAAAATACTTCAAATCCATATTCCAGACTAATAGACAAGGTATTCTTAGCTGAAGCAACACTATCAAGTTGGTGCAGATTACATAACACAAATCAGCATTTTGAGTTGCAATGTACAGAGTTCAAAATAGCTGCTGATATATTTCAAAAGGAGATGCAAAGAACGCAAGCTCAAGAGGCTCTTCAACCAACAATAGGATATGAGATTGTTCCTACAACAAGGTATGATCAAGCTTTGATCATTGAAGACTTCACATTCCCTGTTGTGATGGATTATGATACAATGGAGTACAATGGAAGGTTTCCTCCAGCATCTGCAGATGGACCAATTGAAGATTCAAATTATTACCCTCCATTTGGTAATGACTTTCAAGCTGAAGTGACAGGGGAAGTACAAGCATTTCAACAATCAGCTAGAAATCCACCCCTAAAAGGCTATCAGAGAAATCATCGAGTACAAGATCCATTAACTACATCAGTTCCTCCTAACAATTTTCAAACTCCACTGAATCCAAATGCTAGTAATAATCCAAATTTTCTGAAGGATTCACCAGAGTACAGACAGAGGGATGCTACTGAAAGAGTTACTCCAACACGAGAAGTTCAGTCATGAGACACTCCACAAAGAGTCAATCCTTCGCAAGATGCTGCTGTAACAAATGATGAACTAAAGCGTCTAAGCTTAATTGTCATAGAAGAATTCAAGAAAGTGAAGGTGAGCATGCCTTTGGTTGAACTAATGAGAATTCCTGAGATCAGAAACATAGTTTTAAACAACCTAAATGATACATCTATTTCTAGGAATGCTACAACAGGCTCTTCAAATTCATCCAATGTTCAGAATGCACATGTTGTGGAGAGTATGCCATCTTGTTCTTAGAATACATCAGAAGGGGCTACTCAGTCTCTCAACTCAGTATATATAGCCCAAGACCCTACAAAAGATACAACAGAAGGAAGTATTGTTAAAAATGAAAAGACTGTCAAAAATGAAAAGATTGCGAAGGATCAAATTCCATCATTAAATGATATGGTAAAGAATGCACACCCTAAGGCACCAAAGGAAAAGGTTGTTGTCTTCTATCAGGGGAGAGATGAACCTGTCCCATTCCTATTATCAGTCCATATTTTTGGAAAGATGCTACATAATTGTTTAATGGATTCAGGAGCATTGAGCAATTAATGCCACTTTCAATATGTAAAAGGCTTGGTTTGATTCCTACCCAAACCACAAAGAAGGTTACACAGCTAGATAAGATAGAAGTTCCTGTGGTTGGAGAGTTGAATAATAGACACATGCAGTTGTCATCTGATCCAAGAATATAGAATTACATCGACATCTCAATTGTTGACATCCCATGTGGATATGTCATGCTCCTAAGTCAAGATTGGTCAAGAAGATTGAATGGGTATGTAGCCACTGACTTCTCTCAAATGTGGCTACTGTGGAAAGGAATTCCAAATCAAACTAGAATTGATAGTACTCCAAGGTTAAAATTGATGATCATAGAATATGGTCAAGATAATGAGGTTTTGTTCTTAGAAATTGATTTGGGAAATTATAGGCCAAATATGGAAGAAGTCCTCATGCTGCAAGGTTCAAGAATGAAAGAAGATGAATGTCAAATGACTTTGAATAAAACTAGAATTCTGGTAGGAAGTGATCATGAGTCCTCTTCAGATGAAGATGAGGGTACATTTCAAAATTTTTAAAATTTTGTGCTTAAGAATGTTATACAAGCAATAGAGTTAGGTCAACATGCAAATGTCAAGGACCTGTTATTACCCAACTGGTGTTGGATACACAATGCTTTTCATTCTAAATTTTCTTGCACCATATGCAAGGAGGCCCTAGAACAAGTGTATAAGAGGGTTTCGCAGGCCGCAAGTCAAGAAGTCCCATAAGTAAAGAAAGAAGATAATCCTGTAGAATTGTCCACTAAAGCTGAAATGGTTGATAAAGTTGAGAAAAATGAGGATCAATTAAAGAAGAATCCAATTTCACCGAAGACCCCCAAGAATAGTAAACAAAAGGCAAAACTAAATAAATTTTTAGTAGATCAAGAAGGGAATCAAGTATGGACTTTGCGTTTTGACGGGTCCAAGTCAAAACAAGGAGCTGGTGCTGGGTTCGAGATGATCAATCCATCAGGTGAATCATTCTTGGTTGCACATCGACTACAATTTCCATGTATAAATAATGTTGTAGAATATGAATCATTGGTTCATGGATTACTGATGGCTATCAAGAAAGGTGCTAAGATCCTGCATGTTTACAAAGATTCAGAGGTAAATATCAAACAAATAAGGAAGAAATATGTTTGTCATGATAAGAGATTGAAGAGATATAGAAATCTTGTGTGGGATTTGATTGAAAGTTTTGATGCATTCAAAATCAAATCAGTTTAGCATCAAAGAATCAAGTTACTAATTCCCTAGTATAGGCTGCAAGTTCAATTACACCACTTGCCATGAATGGGTTAAAGAAGTACATAGTAGAGTTGGTTTCAGTACCATCAGTTCCAGATAATGTTACAAATTTTCAAGTTTTCAATGATGATAAACATATATTGGATTTCATCACAAACTCTGGGGTTTTTGAGGCTCAAATCATAGATGAAGAAGATTTGGAATAGGCAGAAGTTGATACAGATGGTATCTTGAACTTGAAGAATAATACAATACCACTAGGAATGATTGAACTAGAAAGACTTTTTGATCTAGATAAATTGAGTGTATTGAGAGATCATAAGATTGTAGGAGATAAATGTGAACCTGTTAATATGGGAACAGATGGTGAAGAGAAGAATGTGTTAATAGGAAAGGTGTGTAAACCTGAAGAGAAAGAGGGTATACACAAATTCATGAAATAATTTTTAGACATTATAGCATGGAGCTATGGCCATTTGAAGACTTATGATACTTCAATCATTACACACACCATTCCTCTAAAACCCAACAGCAAGCCATTCAGACAAAGGCAGAGGCCTGTCAATCCACTTTTATAACCACTGATATACCAAGAGGTAAAGAAGCTGTTGAACGCGAGTATAATATTTCCAGTAAGGCACTCAACATGGGTCGCCAATATTGTTCCTATCTGCAAGAAAAATGGAGAGATAAGATTGTGCGTGGATTTTAGGAATTTGAACAGAGCATCAAAAAAGGACAATTATCCGTTGCCTTCATTGGATGAAGTTTTGGAAATTGTAAATGGTTCCCAGATGATGTCTTTCTTAGATGGATATTTAGGATACAACCAAGTGATGGTGAAACCCAAAGACATATTGAAGACTACTTTCACTTGCAAGTGGGGAAACTATGCATATAGGTGAATGCCATTTGGACTAATTAATGCAGGAGCAACCTTTCAAAGAGCTATGGACATTTCCTTTCATGATTTGATTGGAAGATGTATAATCATATACATGGATGATCTCACAGTCTTCTCCTGCAAAAGGGAAGACCACATAGAAGATTTGAGAAAAGTATTTCAAAAGTGTAGGAATCACAAAATCTTGCTAAATCCAAAGAAGTGCATGTTTGGAGTAACAGAAGGTAAATTACTAGGACATGTGATTTCAGAGAAGGGAATTTCAATAGATCCAAGAAGAATAGAAGCTATTTCAAAAATTGATATGCCTGCAAGTAAGAAGGAGCTGAAGTCATTCTTTGGAAAGATAAACTTTGTTAGGAAGTTCATTACAGGATTTGCAAAGATTGTCAAGTCATTGAATGACATGTTAAAGAAAGATGCAAAGATAGAATGGACAATTCCTGCAAGAAAGGCATTTGAAGAAATCAAACAAGCTATTGTTGATGCTCCTATTTTGATAAGCCTAGATTACACAAGGCCATTTTATCTATTCTCTTTTGCTTCGGAGCATACGTGTGTAGTAATTCTCACGCAGAGGAATGAAGAAAAAGATGAACACCCAATAGCCTTCATGAGTACAGCGTTGAAAGATGTTGAACTAAGATATCCTAATGTGGAGAAGCAAGCTTCTGCACTGGTTAAAGCAATCAAGAAATTCAGGCATTATATTTTGAGAAGCAAAATATATGCTATTGTTCCAGACGTAGCAATTAAGACCCTTCTTATGTAGAATGAGATAGGAGAGAGAAGAGGCAAGTGGGTCGCCACTATTCAAGAATATGATATTGAAATATAGCCAATGAAGCTTGTTCGAGGACAAGGACTGACCCAAACAATTGCAACTGAGGGACTAGGTTTGGTGCAACAAGTTTATACTCTTGAGGAAGTATCACTTGACAAGTGGTACAATGACATCATATATTATCTGCTAAATCAGAAATGTCTAGCAAGATGAATTCAACCCAAAAGAGAGCTCTGAAGATGAAGAGTTAGTGTTTTATGCTCCAAGGATCAGTCCTATTTTGAAAGAATCATGAAGGGATATATTTGAGGTGTGTAGGAAAGGATGAATCAAGTCAAATAATGGAACACTTTCACAACAAATTTGAAACATGTCATGGAGGTGGTTTAGCCATGACACAACAGATTCTGAGAGCAGGCTATTATTGGCCTACTTTATTTCATGATGCATATGATCATGTCAAGAGATGTCACACATGCTAGGTAGCTGCTTCAAGGGAAAGAAATCCAGCCATGACACTTCAACCGATGATCGAAGTAAGACCTTTTTCTCAATGGGGTTTAGACTTTATTGGTATAATTAACCCACCTTCCTCGGCACAACACAGGTATATTCTAACCGCTACTAATTACTGCACTAGGTGGTCTGAGGTTTATGCATTAAAATTTTGTAATTCTAATGTTGTGATTAAATTTCTTGAAGAAAATATTATCACTAGGTTTCGATGTCCACATGCACTTGTCTGTGATAATGGTCCTGCTTTTACTTCATTGAAATTTTCTAATTGGGCTTTTGAATATGGCATCACACTGAAATTTTCGTCAAACTATTACCCACAAGGAAATGGCCTAGCAGAATGCGCCAATAAGAACTTACTAGGTGCAATTAAGAAACTTTTGGACAAAAACCTGAGGGATTGACATACACAACTTAGATTTGCTCTTTGGGTAGATAGAACAAGAATAAAGAGTTCCCTGGGTACATCCCCTTATCATCTAGTATATGGCCAAGCTCCTCTATTCCAATCCAATTGAAAATTCCCACATTGCAATTTATGCAGGATTACATGGCAGAGAATGATAGGGTCCAAACTAGGTTGTCACAATTGCTCCACTTGGAAGAAAAATGAGACATGGCATTAGAGAATTTTGCAAAACATCAAGGAGTCGTGAAGAGGTGGTTCAACAGACAAGCAAAGATCAAGTCCTTTCATATATCTGATTTGGTTCTATACTGGGAAAAAGCTAAAGAAAGAAAGGGTGAACACGACAAATTTGATAATCTCTGGAAAGCCCCTTACTAGATTGCTGAAATTTTGGGAGAGAATGCTTTCAAACTAAAAACACTCACTAGAGAATATGTTCCATTGCCCATCAATGGCCAATTCCTAAAGCATTATTTCCAGCCGTAAGTTCCTTCAGGGACTTATTTGTACATAGTTAGGTTAGTTGTTCCCTGCTTTCGTAGGTTAGTTTTAGGTTGGATTTGCTGCTTTTGGTTTGTTTGCTTTTTCTTGCAGTTTTGGTTTTTCCCGGGGTCCCATTTCTTGAGTGGTGATTAAATTTCAAGCACATTCTGGTTGACTTTATGAGGTAGTGTTAAGTTTATTTTTGGTATAAATATTCATGAAATTCTTTGAGTTAGAAGATGATTTCCTTTAGTTTGTCTATTTATTAAGATCTGTACTTGACATGAGAGTGGAATCATACATGGTACTTTGACATGGAGGTCTTTGATTATATGCTTAAAATGTTTGATCTTAAAATGAATGCTTTTTGTTTTCTTTTGACAAACTTGCTTCAGATGGATAGATCCATTGTGGACTCCATTGTTAGTGTTCAGTCGCATGTTGCTTGCTCTAGGAGGATAAATTGATTGTTTAGAGTGACTTGAACTGTTTTGAGATCTTATATATTTTCACACTTTTAAAATCTAGAGGTACCTAAGTGAATCTTTGTGATCTTGCATTAAGAGAAAAATTTAAAGGTCCACCTTTACCACCATCAGAATTCCACACCCAGCTAGCTGAGTTATCAACATAACTCGTGCCTTCAAAAATCATGTGTTGCAAGGGTAGCGGTACTACATTGTACTCTGCCAAATATAAGCTTGTTGAAAATCAAAAGGAAAAAAAAAGAAATGAAAAAGAAAATCACACACTATAACTTAGTTAGATGGACGATCGAGTAATCTTTACCAAGGCTATGGACACCTGACTGGCAGTAGGGCTATGCTCGAGTGGAATTACGAGACAAACCCGTCGGGGCTATAGATGCTCGCTGGCAGTAGGGTCATGTCTAGGTAGTTCATGAGGTGTGTACTAATCACGTAGCTTAATGCGAAGGAACTAAGGTGATCTTAGTTGTTGATGGATGGGAATGTACTCAATTGCACACACTTGGATCCTTGGGATATGAATGGTTGTCCTACGCTTTTGATTATGATGCTTGGATCAAGGTTTCATGTTTACTTGACCTAATATGTGAGTGTGCGCAGGGATTTTGAAGATTTGATTCTTGCTTATCTCTAGAACACTTGAAGGGTTTTAAATTAAATGTTTTATGGAACAACAAAGATGAAATGTCGTGATACAATTTATGACTCTTTTCTCCTTTTGAGTATGTCTCTTAGCTAATGGATTCACTTGAGGGAGTTATTTGATGATTTAGGGTTTTTTGAGTGGGTCTTTATCCCTAAAATGTTTAGGAACATTTCTCTTGTGGAGTCTCCAGATGTTGTTATGTATTCACAACATCACCCCATCGAACATGGGGACCCCCACATTTTTGAGCTTTTGGTTGTGAGTCCACTTAGAATTCCCCACATGAGTAAAAGTGTTGGTAGGAATTGAAATGTTTAACTTAGTGCATAGAAGAGGAGGAAGGTCCGCTGAGGCATGAGAAAATGATTGAATTACAAAGATGGTGAAACTCCAAACTGATGATTGTTTTGAAAAGGCAAAGCCAAATTCATGCATCATGTATCGAAAGTCTGTCTAAGCCTGTTGGTCTATTGGAGTGGAGAAATTAAATGAAGATGTAATCACTTTAAACATTCATTTATGTAGAGCCATATCGAAAGTCTGCCTAAGCGAACATTATTAATCACCGTGCAATATACAAAGAGTTTTCAAATGATGCACAAAGCAATCAAAACTCTGCCTAAGCGCATCACTAACGGTGATTTGCAAGAGATAAGTGTCAAAATATGCATGAAGCACACAAACATCCGCTTAGAGTCGTGTTGTATTCAATAGCTATTTCAAACTTGCCTTTCTCACTAAATATTCGATGGTTTGAAAAGCATACATAGCATATTCACATGTCCGCTCTCTTAGCTCATGCATGGGAGGTTTCTAAGTCCACCTTAGAAGTTTCACTATGTTTATTTTTGCAAGTGAAGTAATCCACATGATGCTCGACATCTTTATTAATCCACTCAATCACATATTTATCTGGGTCTTGCAATTTGCATTTTTTGTTTCATGCATAGGCGCATTTGAAGTCCGCTTGCTATGCATGGGTCCATTAAAGTCCCGCCTGGTGATATCTATTTTCACTTTGCAAAATCTAAGTTTCAAACTCGACATTAAGTATTCAAATAGCCGCTCATGGGATGCTCATCGTATCTTCTCCACATCGCTTGGTAATATGCAACGAGCATCTGAATATTCGCCTCAGGTAGACCTTGATATTTGTTACATCCCCTTCTTCTGAACAATGAAATGTTGGATATGTTGTTAGTTGTGTATAATTGCTTTCATGTGAATATGAAATTTATTCGTTGTAAAATGTGTATAATTATGTGAGAATGATTTTCTTTTATATGCAAATATTTTTCAATTATATGTGAGAATGGATGTATGGATATAATATATATTAATGTTCGTATCAAGGAAATGATTTAACCTCCATTAATTATCGAAGTGTTTGGAGGATAAATCAATTGACAAGAAAAAAAGGGATATCAACAGGGAGAGGTGTGGTTATGAGAATCGAAAAACAACAATAATGCCTAAGTCTAAGTCTAGACAACTATATCATCGCAGCCTTGGCCAAGGCACACATATATATATATATTTCAAGTCGGTAAGAGTTATTTTCCTTATGTATATTAAATTAAATATATTTTCGCTCACCTCTTGAGGAGTGCTTGCTGGTGTACGAGCTGGAGTCTTGTGTGTAACTCCTTCACTTTGCCCATACGCAAGAAGGAAACTTTCCTTCTTGCATGCAGACGGGGGAAGGAGGGGGCATGCCTTTATTTGTTGGCGTTCATCCTTTTCATCATAATTCTTTACTCAATCTTTGGAAGCAACATTCACACCCTCTTTCCAAAAAGCATTCGCAGGATTTGTAAGTTGTGTTATGAACATTGTTTTGCATTCTTTTGAGTGTCCTCGTAACTACAACTTAGAAATCTGAACCATATAATCCTTGTGTGTGAGCTTCATACCTTTTCTGTTGAATCAATATCATAGGAGCGGTAGTAAGAACCAGTTCGGCAATCAAGATTTGTCTTTGCAGTCACATATTCCTCTGCCTCGACTTGTAAAAGCTTATTCATGCAAGACAATGGTTCATTTCAATATACTATAGTTCATCATGCGATGGATAGAAATACATTATTTTGGATAGTCGTAGCTGACCCTGATTACAAGTCATTTTGTTACTCTGTATTTTCTATTTTACAATTCATGAATGATCTCCTGAATCTGTATGTGTCTTTCAATTCCAGATCTTTTGAATCTGTAGAAGTATTTGTCTTTATACCTATATATATACTTACATCCACTTATAAATTCTCATTGAGAAATTATACTTCGGTCATTGAGTTAAAGGATACCTTTCTGTCTAAATGTTCTTATGCCATATCTCTTATGAATATGTAAGTATGCCAAGTGGATTATACATGATTTTCATCCAAACCTGTAAACAAAAAGAAACATATGAAATAATGTCAATGTCGAGCAAGGGTGAATGCTGACGACATAGTAGTGTCAGATAATTATTAGAAATCCTTGGCCAAGGTTACGATGCAGTATAGGCATCTGTCAGCTATCAAGTACCAGATATACCACTGGTTAGAGTGATCTTTCCAGTTAGGAGGTACCTTTAGGGAAAAGTTGGATCAGGAGGTATAGGTTCTTGACACCAGGCTCAGAGGCATATTGTTGTTATTAAATTCCTCGCTAATCACCCTCGTGAAGGGTCGGGTTCCTTCAGTTGAAGAAGGATGGGAGACCAATTGGTCTTGGTTGGACGGATAAAGCCCTTGTTGATAATCCAGAGGAGAATCTTACAAACAAATCAGAAGGAAACTATTCAAATTGTACTTTTCTTAATCTCTCTTCCTATCTTAATATTTGAATTTTATTGGACAAATATAGTTAATCAAAAATTAGTTAGTTTATTCTTGATTATATGTATTCTTTTAGAAAAAATTATTTCAGCTAAAAATGAAAGTTAGTTGAAATTTGAATTCTATTGCATTCGATACTATTTTCATAATAGTTAGTTAATCTTTCCACTGAAATTATGTTATTAGATGTAAGTTTATAATTTTGTTAGATTAGAGTGGGTGTTACATATGGTATCAAAGCTACCAGGTTCCACACTGAACCTTGGTGCTCATCATGCTTAGAACATTGAAAATAGTTATTGATGTTTTCTTTAGGATGTTATTGATAAGAAAAACACCCTAGAAAAAGATTCGTGAACCTGTATCTATTCGACTATGAAAGATCAGACTTCATTATGATTATTCAAGTTGTTCTCCTCCTGCAGATTTAGAAACAATAGCCGAAGCTCTAAAAAGACTTCGAAAGGAGAGAAGAAAATGGACAGTCTCTGGAAAAGAGAAGGTGAAGTTCACCATAATTACAGACATAAACAAGACCAAATATAAAGACCACACTAAACCAGAAACATCTGAAGGAGATCGAGTTCTGATTCCTGTATATAGACTTATCACATTTTCAGAATTTAGTGATTAGGAGGAACCTATCACTGATAATGAAAAAGATTCATAAACTAATCACAGAAAGTGATGACCATTTTTGTATTGAATTGCAATAAATCTATCACAAGAAGTGATAGAATTTTGTAATTATTAATGAATCTATCACAGGGAGTGATAGTCTTTTTCTTCAAATAATTTAAAGTTTTTTTGAGCTATTTGTATTTGACTTAATTTTTTTTTTTAAAAAAATTATGCAAAAAGGAAGACTCCTTAATTCATTGTGAAAACTAAGACAAACAAACAATAACCAAAAAAACTAATTAGAAATCTTAATTTATTTAGGCACTTCATTGGAATGGAAAATTCTGGAAATGAGTTCAGAGAAGATTAGGACAATAGCTCCATAGATAAACTAGATCAGATATTGAGTATGATGAAAGCAACTCAGGCTAGATTAGCCCACGTAGAGAAAAAGGTAGAAGGGCAATATGAAGCTAGAGATGACAGGTCTGAAAATCAAAGTGACTAGCATGAAGATAACTCAAAAACATTAAGTATAGGATATAAGAGAAGTAGATTGGTCGATGAGTTAGCCAAAGATATGAAAAAGATAAAACCTCCTAAGTTTGAAGGCTCTACTTCGGGAGATGCCGCGGAGGCATGGCTAACGAAAATGGAAAAGTAGTTTGAGCTTCGAGATTATTCGGATAACTCTAAAGTAGCATGAGCAGCCTACCAGTTGGCAGGAGAAGCTGCCACATGGTGGGAAAACAAAAGGGCTAAAATGGGATTGGCAGTGGCTGATGTGTCATGGGATCAATTTGTGAGGATATTCTGTCAAAGATGACTTCCATAGTTATTTTATGATAAAAAACTGTTAGATTTTGAAAACCTCAGGCAGGGATCTCTAACTGTTAATGAGTATTGGGAGAAATATAACCGTTTACTCAAATATGTTCCATAGTACCAACAGGATGAAAACTTTCAAGTAAGAGAGTTCATAATGGGGCTAAACAATCGTATTGGAGGACCAGTAGATGTTTTGGCGCCTCAGACTATGGATGAGGCTTACGAGAAAACTGTTCGGCAAGAATAGAGATTAAAGAAAGATGTTTCCTTCAAGGACAGGAAGCATAACAAAGGTAAGTGGGAGATGTCAAAGCAAAATTTTAAAAAGAAAGGGTACAAGAATAATTAGATTAAAAAGAATAATTACAACCCTCAGAAGGATGAAAACCACACTAGTAAAAGTACTGAAAAGAAGGGACCGCCCGAAGGATGTTTCAATTATGGGGATGAGCACTACGCAAATTAGTGTCCCTCTAAGAACCAGCAAGGACAGCAGCAACGGAAGCCTCTACCACCTCAACAAACCATTTTTCAACAAGAAATTCATGCAACAGTTGACAATAGACAAGAAGAGTACTAGGTATGCTTTATGGAAACCCAATAACTATTTTAGTAGACACTGGAGCCACTGAATGCTTTATATCACCTAAGTTACTGGGAAGGCTCCCTAAAAGAACTGGGTATATGGCCAAATTGTGGATGGTTGAATATGCTAATCAGATGAGAGATCTGGTAGAGGAATGTCTATTTGAAGCCAAGATTGAATTTCTAGACTTCACTACAGAGGTCAACCTTTACGTAGCACCTCTAGGTTCCTATGATGTGATCATTAGAATGAATTGGTTAAAAGAACATAGGGCTAAGGTCAACTATTATGCTAAGATAGTAGAATGTATGAATGATTCAGGGAACCTAGTGAGGATTCAAGGGAAACAACAAGAGGTTAAGGTGCGACAAATTTCAACTATGCCGCTGAAAAGAAATACAAGGAAAGGATGTAAATTGTTTGTGGTCAAGATGGAAGCAATCAAAGAAGGGACAAAGCATTCCTAGAATAAGAAGAGGAAAATGTGAATTGAAGATAAGGAAGAGACCTTCGCTAAAAAATACCCTTATTTTTGGGGATATCAAGATGTATTTCCCGAGGAACTACTTGGGTTACCACCTAGAAGAATATTTTATTTTGCCATTGATCTAGTACCAGGGGATGAAACTGTTTCAAAAGTACCTTACCGTATGACCACCTTAGAGCTGGTGGAGCTAAAGGCACAATTACAAAAATTACTGGATAAGGTTTGATACGACCGAGTGTTTCACCATGGGGTGCCCCAGTGATTTTTGTTAAAAAGAAGGATAGGACTCTTCGTTTATGTATAGATTATCGAATGCTAAATAAGCTCACCATCAAGAACAAATATCCCTTACCTTGAATAGATAATCTTTTTGATCAAATGAAAGGGGCTGTAGTATTCTCAAAAATAGATTTGAGGTCAGGATATCATCAGCTCAAGTTAAAAGAGGAAGACATTCATAAGATGGCATTCAGAACTAGATATGGACACTATGAGTTCACAATTCTACCATTTGGACTCACCAATGCCCCAGCCGCATTCATGAATTTAATGAACAGTGTTTTCAGATGTTGCTTGGATAAGTTTGTATTGGTGTTCTTAGATGACATTCTTATCTACTCCAAAAACGAGGAAGAGCACCTTCAACACCTTCAAGTAGTTCTTCAACGGTTAAGGGAACATAAACTATATGGAAAATTGTCAAAATGTACCTTCTTTCAGAAAGAGATACAATATTTGGGTCATATAATATCAGCTAAAGGAATTGCAGTGGATCCTGCTAAGATAAAAGCTATAGTGGATTGGACATTATTGAAGAATGTTCTTGAGATTAGAAGTTTCTTGGGATTAGTTGGGTATTATCGAAGGTTTGTCAGAGATTTTTCTAGAATTGCTAATCCCATTACCTCTCTTCAAAGAAAAGAAAAAAGATTCAAATGGACTGAAAAATGTCAAGAGGCATTTAACCTATTAAAGGAAAAATTAACAACCGCCCCAATATTGATAGTACCAGATCCTAATGGTAGTTTTGTAGTTATAACAGATGCATCAGGAGATGAATTAGGCAGAGTGTTAATGTAGGAAGGAAAGGTAGTGGCTTATGAATCTCAAAAATTGAAACAATATGAGTAAAATTATGCACCCCACGATTTAGAGTTAGCAGCTATTGTTCATGCCCTACAAATGTGGCAACATTATTTATTAGGAAAAACTTTTGAACTTAAGTCAGATCATCAAGGTTTGAAGTATATATTTACACAGCCCAATCTAAATGCTCGCCAGAGAAGATGGATGGAGTTAATCATAGATTATGATTTTGAGATCAGTTACATTAAGGGCAAGGAAAATAAAGTAGCTGATGCATTGAGTCAATAGAAGCATATAACGTACATGGTGTCAATCAACACTGATTTTAGAACTCAAGTGATTCAGAAATTAAATGAAGATGAATATTATTTGCAAGTTCGAGAAGCCCTTCAGTTAAATCCACAGGAGCCTAAATATGAAGATTCTCACATTGAAGCAGATGGACTTTTGAGATTTAAAGGTAGGATGTATAATCCAAAATCTTCTGAGTTAAGGAAAATAATATGGAAAGAAGTACATGCCGCACCATATTCAGGACACCCATGAGTAATCAAGATGATGGCTAATGTCAAACCATTATATTTTTGGAAAGGAATGAAAAAGGATGCAACAAGATTTGTGGCAAGATGTTTCAAATGTTAGAAGGTCAAAGTAGAGCATCAACATCCAGCAGGATTACTTCAACCTCATAGCGTACTTGATTAGAAATGGCAAATTAGTAGTATGGATTTTGTACAAGGTTTACCTATGACTAGGAACATGCATAATGCCATATTGGTGGTAGTGGATAAACTCACCAAAGTGGCACATTTCATACCAAGAAATTTGACAGACGGAGCACCAGTGATCGCACAAAAATTTGTACAAGAAATTTTTCATATCCATGGAATACTAGAAAAGATCATATCAGATAGAGATACCAGGATGACATCCAGATTTTGGCAGACCTTATTTTTAGCTTTGGGGACTCAGTTAAATATTAGTACAGGTTATCATCCTGAGACAGATGGTCAGACAGAAAGGGTAAATCAAAATTTAGAAGATCTACTTAGAATGTACTATATGGATCAACAATACAGGTGGAAGGAATATTTATCCTTGGTAGAATTTGCTTATAACAACTCATATCAGTCAGCAATAAAAATGGCACCTTTTGAAGCAATGTATGGCAGGATATGTAGAACCCCTATAAGTTGGAACAGGTGGGAAGACAGGATCATTCTAGGACCTGAAATGCTTCAAGAAATGGAAGAGTAGGTAAGAATAATTAGGCAGAGACTGAAAGAGGCTAATACCCAGAAAAAGAGTTATGCTGATGCAAAACGTATTCTTAGGCAGTTTGTAGTGGGAGAAAAAGTTCTTTTGCGGGTAAAACCACAAAAAATCTCTATAAAATTTGGGAAAGCCTCTAAGTTATCCCCAAGATACGTGGGACCTTTTGAAGTTCTAGAAATTATCAATCCTATGGCATACAAAATTGCTCTACCCCCAACTCTCGCCAGAATTCACAATGTATTTCATGTTTACTATCTCAAGAAATATTATGCAGACTCTGAACATATGATTGATTGGAAATCATTGCAGGTACGGGACCTTGGGGTGATCATAATAGAGCCACTCTGAGTACTTGAGATACGTAAGCTGTACTTACATAATCGTGAGGTGGTACAATGTAAGGTCCAGTGGGACCAGTATTCAGAAGAGAATGCCACCTCGGAAGATTATGATGAGATTCATCAAAGTTTCCTTTTTTATTCCCAAACAATTAAGACGTATATGAGACTATGTTGTTAAAATTTGATAAATATTGATAAATAATCATCGAGGACGATGATTCTTAAGGGGAAGAATATGCTACATCCCCTTCTTCTGAACAATCAAATGTTGGTTATGTTGTTAATGGTGTATAGTTGCTTTCATGTGAATATGAAATTTATTCATTGCATAATGTGTATAATTATGTGAGAATGATTTTCTTATATATGTGAATATTTTTCAATTATATGTGAGAATGGATGTATGGATATAATATATATTAATGTTCATATCAAGGAAATGATTTAACCTCCATTAATTGTCAAAGTGTTTGCAGGATAAATCAATTGACAAGGAAAAAGGGATATCAACAGGGAGAGGTGTGGTTACGAGAATAGAAAAACAACAATAATGCCTAAGTCTAAGTCTAGACAACTATATCATCATAGCCTTGGCCAAGGCACATATATATATGTATATATTTCAGGTTGGTAAGAGTTATTTTCCTTATGTATATTAAATAAAATATATTTTCGCTCACCTCTTGAGGAGTGCTTGGTGGTGTGCGAGCTAGAGTCTTGTGTGTAACTCCTTCACTCCACCTGCACGCAAGAAAGAAACATTCCTTCTTACATGCGGATGGGGGAAGGAGGGGGAATGCCTTTATTTGTTGGTGTTAATCCTTTTCATCATCATTCTTTACTCAATCTTTGGAAGCAACATTCGCACCCTCTTTCCAAAAAGCATTCGCATGATTTGTAAGTTGTGCTATGAACATTGTTTTGCATTCTTTTGAGTGTCCTCGTCACTACAACTTAGAAATCTGAACCATATAATCCTTGTGCTTGAGCTTCATACCTTTTCTTACTCTGTCGAATCAATATCATAGGAGCGATAGTAAGAACTAGACCGGCAATCAAGATTTGTCTTTGCAGTCGCATATTCCTTTGCCTTGACTTGTAAAAGCTTATTCAAGAAAGACAATGGTTCCTTTCAATATACTATAGTTCATCAAGCGATGGATAGAAATACATTATTTTGGATAGTTGTAGCTGACCCTGATTACAATTCATTCTGTTACTATGTATTTTCTATTTTGCGATTCATGAACGATCTCTTGAATCCGTATGTGTCTTTCAATTCCAAATCTTTTGAATCTGCAAAACTATTTATCTATATATATATATATATACACTTACATCCACTTATAAATTCTCATTGAGAAATTTGACTTTGGTCACTGAGTTAAAGGATACCTTTCTATCTAAATGTTCTTATGTCGTATCTCTTATGAATCTGTAATTATGTCAAGTGGATTATACATAATTTTCATCCAAACCTTTAACCAAAAAGAAACATATGAAATAATGTTAATGTTGAGCAAGGGTGAATGTTGACGACACAGTAGTGTCAGATAATTATTAGAAATCCTTGGCCTAGGTTACGATGCAGTATAGGCATCTATCAGCTATCAGGTACCAGATATACCACTGGTCAGAGTGATCTTTCTAGTTAGGAGGTACCTTTAGGGAAAAGATTGATCAGGAGGTATAGGTTCTTGACCCCAGGCTCAGAGGCATATTGTTGTTATTAGATTCCTTACTAATCACCCTCATGAAGGGTCAGGTTCCTTCAGTTGAAGAAGCATGGGAAACCAGTTGGACTTGGTTGGGTGGATAAAGCCCTTGTTGATAATCCTTTTTCTAGAATCCAGAATAGGATCTTACAAACAAATCAGCAGGAAACTATTCAAGTTGTACTTTTCTTAATCTCTCTTCCTATCTTAATATTTGAATTTTATTAGACAAATATAGTTAATCAAAAGTTAGTTAGTTTATTCTTGATTATATGTATTCTATTAGAAAATATTATTTCAGCTGAAAATGAAAGAAAGTTGAAATTTGAATTCTATTGCATTCGATACTATTTTCATAATAGTTACTTAATCTTTCCACTGAAATTCTGTTATTAGATGTAAGTTTATAATTTTGTTATATTAGAGTGGGTGTTACAATATTCCTTCTGCAATCATACACGATAAAAGAAAAAATCCACTCTCCCCATTTATGATTACCGACACATATGTTTTAAGAGATTTTGCAAATCACGATGGCATTAATGGTCAATTTGTAACGCATAATAATGCGTTGAGCATTAACATCCCACTAAGACAAATTTAGCCTTGTGCATTGAGCATTAACACCCCACTCAGAGTGCGTATAATGAAGATTTTGCTTTAAATTGCATTTCACACATGGCACATATCTGTGGTGATCTCACCATTCATATTTTCACAACTATTTAAAGTATCCGCTCCAGAAATATGCTAAAACATACTAACATCTCTGCACATCCTCCTGAGTGCGCTATTTCTTCAAATCTTACACTATTCATTGCTCAGCTCACACATGGTAGATTCACTTCAAATGCATATAGTGGTTGAACAACACCATATCTTAAGATCGTAGTTTTTAATGTTGGTTTCACATAATGAAACTCCAAGCTTGCTACATTGTAGGTTTAAAGAGACGATCTGCATAAGCCTTGTTTAATGCACTGAAGCAAAAAAGGCCTGGTTCGGTACCCATAAGGATTTTGAATTTGTAATAGGAGATCTTCGAGGGTCTGCAACTTATACACACCTCCCACTACGCATACACATAAATTTGACTCTAAGATCGTTCCAAGTTCGTAAAGGTAAGAATGGGCATTGGAATAACAGGAAAAACTGATTAAAGTCTTAAAATGTATGTGTGGTTGACCCTAAACACATTTTTGCATGATTCCATTCCCTCATTCAAGTTACTCATTGACTAGAACTATGTTGGGGGCAGGTTTCAGTGACTAAACTGAGGTCAAACTGCAAATTGGGGTCATTGGAAATTCAGTCGAGTTTTATTCTTTTGCAAAATTAACATTATTGGCTAGGTAATTTAAAAATTGCATATTTGATTTATCCCGCATACATTGTGCAGTGAAATTTTTTTCTTATTTGCTTGTCTATTAAGCATTATTTTGTGATGTTGACTGCATGATATGTGTGTAGGTGAAGGATGAATGCCAAGGACAGGCAGACATTGATGAGGAGCGATATGAAGCGAACGTGGCTAGAAACGAAGATCACGTCGAAATGGTGAAACCTCAGCGACACTAATCTGGGGAGAACCAACATGGAGGAGATTCGACAAAACTTACACAAACCTAATCCTTCAGATTTGATCAAGTGAATGTTAAAAAATGGACTTGTGCAAGCTGCTTCTTTCCCACCTGCGATGCTTAGTCTGGAGTTAATGTTGGAGTGTGCCAAGCACTATGATCAAGAAAAGAGATGCATTGCGACAAGGGATGGTAAGGTACTAGCTCATTTGAGAAATGAAGCAATCATAGAGGCTTTCGACATTCCTTCATACAAAACTACTACTTTCTATACCAAGGAGTCTACTCTGCAACTTTATCTGGCTGGTCCCAAAAAGTGCATGGAAGTGATAAACAACTGGATGGTAAAACCGAGGCCACATGTGAGGAGGGTTCCTAAGAAGCTTCACACATCTGATTTTCATCAGGAAATCAATTATATGGTTGTATTTCTGAATCACATCATGGGTTGTCCACAATCAACAAATTTTGAATCCTGGATGTTCTTCTTCATCGAAGAAATCATAAGTGGAAAGAGGATGATCGATTGGGCTGGAATGATCAGCAACAATATTGATGATCAGTTGAAGAGTTTACAAGAGACAAAAACATTTTATATGAGCTCATATGTTATATATATGCTCGCTAGAAATGAGAGATATCAAGGATTGAATTGCAAAGAAAGAGTTGGAAACGAAGATGGACAATTCAAAGTTTATGATTGTTATCCTCGGATGCACCTGCAAGCTATATCTCATTATCAGAGATTTAATGATGCTTTTTCCATAAATATTGTCAGATTATTGTAGGGCAACACATGCAGGAGATTGTCCAAAGAAGCTATGAATTTTGTAGAAAAGTACGGAAAGTGGTTTATTCAATTTCCAAGATTCACATACATCCATGTTGAGGGCTATTCATCATTGCCTTACATGTTGCCAAGATATCCTACAGACAGAATGGTGTTGTTAGAAGTGACCAGATAGCTGGTTGCATTCGACAAAATTCAAAGAAAGAGAAAGAAGACTACAACGAAGGTTCGAATTAGCATTAGAAGGCTAGAAACTTGTATGTCATTGCAGGTAGTTGAAAATTTAGAGATAAAGGTGTAAGCTTACAACTTGGTGCGCCACAATGATGCACGCAATAATTTTGATCCATTCAATATAGTCAGGTAGAAATTTGGGAGTAAATATGAGCACATACCACAACTCAAGGATCATTGGGAGGATGTGCACGATGACATGGAAATAAGGAAGAAAAGATGCTACAGATTGTCTTTGCACTCGGTTAGAGCAACAAGGGTAATTAACATCCCAGATCAGCTCGAGGAGAATCACATAAGGCTTTCACAGAGTTCATATGATCAAGAGAAGGACAAACCTTTCACTATCAATTGGTCAGAACAGGAGGTCACACGTAATGATGAATTGATGATACCAATTGTGGCACATAAAAGAAAATATGTGGACTTCCAGGTTCGAAGGCTCCAGGAGAGAAATGTTAAATTCACTTAAAATTTGATGGGAGGAGTTAGTGCACATCAATCCAAGGATACTTCAAGTAGTTAGTCAAGCAGTGACTCTAGTGATTCTAGTGATTCAGAAGGTGCAGATGTTGATCCGCAATAAGATATTCAGCCAAGTAAGAAGTTGAAAAATAATGACCAAAATGTAGTTGGCACTTCTTCAAGGAAAGAGGATAATAGTATAATAGATATTGAGGGAGATGAAGCAAGGCCTGATGAACAGGTGGCTTTGGAAATGCAAACTAATGAAGGCATCAAACAAGGTAATCAGATTGATGAAGTTTCGTCAAATCCATCTAAGGAACAAGAAGTAGTCATGATAGAGGTAGAGGATGAAAATCAAAATGACGAAGAGTTATATGAGTTTGATGAAGAAGCCCTTCCTACTTTTCAAAAAGAGAAAGTTCAAGAAGAGAGTCACAAAGATTTGTCTTACCATAATGGCTAAGGGATCGGGTCAAAGAGAAGTCTATTATTGAAAGACAACCCATCCTGAGTTTGGAAGAACTACTAAGCAGGGTCAAACCAGACAAAGGAAAGCAGAAAGTTACTAAGTTCTCAAAAATCATGAGGGATAGCTCTAGATTAAGGCAAGTGCACATCGCTGTCCCAAAAGTAAGCATGATTGCAGATGATGTTGTTCCGAGAGGTTTCGACATCAATACTTTTGATTTAGGACCAGCCATAGTGGAACAAGAGATGGAAGAATTAGAAGATTCAATTGCAATTATCAGAGAAAGACTAAGGAAGGAATGAGAACAGAGCATCCAGTTGGAAAGGGATAACCTGGCATTTCAGCATCATATTCTGCAATTGATGAGGCTAGTGAGTCAAGTAGAGGAGATGATTGTACCACTTGCCTTGCTTTCACAGGAGTCTATAGCACACTTGGAGGGAATGAGATCTTCATCTTAGGTGTTGCAGGATTGGGCAGCAGATTTTAGGATCAAAGCTGATAGATTCATTGATTAAATTGTGAAGTTATACACGGAGGCTTCTTCGCTATTTGATAGAGTTCAGAATGTTCTGATGTCTTGTGCAAAATTCAGAGTTGTAAGGGAAGAGGTGATGCCTCAGTTGAAAACACTGATATATACTTCGAATGCCACCTTGATAGATGGAGTGATTGAACAAGGTTCAACATATAATTTTCCTTCTTTGTATTGCACTCTATGCATAAGGGAGTAGATTCTTGGGAAGATTGAGAGTTACAACACTCGAACAAAAGAAGCACTTTGAGAAATTCAAGGCAAAATACTTGTTTCTATAAACAAGATAGTTGACTCCAATGGAGAAATTGATGAGTACTTACTGAAAAATAAAATGCATACAAGGTATTTTCAGCATACACAGGTTGTTTCCAGAGAGCTATTGGATGATGTTTGCTCACTTTCTATTTTCATGGGCATGTTTCAAACATCCATGGATGGATGGGAGATAATAGTTGTCAAATGCACAGAAGAGCTGCAAATCATGGAATGCACCATTCAAGCACTGCCAATTTTCCCTATGGAGGAGGTTAGATGTGTCATATCAAGATTTGTGGAATTATCACAAAAAAGGAAGGTCATAAAGGAGGGAACTCCACTTAGTGGGTACATCATAAATGCAATGTCTAATATTAGTAAATTTTGTAACCACCTACTTGTGTGGCGCAATAAGGGCCCTTGATTCCTAGATTTAATCTTGGCCATTCATTGAATTTTGAGGGCTATATAAGCCTCACTTTGCTCTCATTTGAAAAGGGGGAATGCTCAGATAAATTGTTGCCCAAGACTCTGCTAAAATAAATACAAACTCATTGCTGAATTATTCATGGTGATTTTGTGTTGTTTCAAATGAATGCATGGTTTCTAAGTGTTCATTCATAGAATATAATTAGTTTAGTTTGTTTTCAGCAATTTAGTTTTATGTTTCATGGGAGTTGTTGCTGTTGATTCATGTTTGGAGTCTTCATAGTTCATACCATTTATAATTTGTCGATGGCAGATTGTAGTGCATGGTCAGTCTGAACCTTATCTTAGCTTAACTTCAATTACTTTATGTTCATTTACCTTTATGTGCAGAAGTAATATGAAAATCTTACTTTTTCCCTTAGAAGATTGCATCACCTTTGTGTAGTTGTTACCTTATGGCGAAGCAAAGTGTGTTTGAGATACTAGTGAATTAGTGGTGATTGTTTGAATTTTAATTTAGAGTTTTCTAAACCCATTTCTTTTGCATTTTCTTTAAAATATCATTAGGATTAGATTCAAGAACTTTCGTTGCCATATCTTAAGTTATCATATTGTTAGACCTTCGAAGAAGCTATGTTGCATGTTATCCAAGAGAAACAAGTTTCCTATTGTTGAACATTTGTGTAAGTCCCCTTTGTGTTAAACAACAATTCACATCTTACTACTAAGCTATCTCAAGTCGCAAAACCAAAAGTAACTAATGAAGAACCTTGGAGTCTACTCATGTGATCACTTGGCTTAGCATTTGAAGGGTTTTGTTCAAGAGAGGATAGGGTACATCAGTATTTTATTCTGTGTTGCATGTGCAAGGAAAACACATCAATAGAATTGGTGCTAGAGGGAGGGCCTTTCTTGGAATACAAGGATAGCTAAAGGAAGGACACACTAGAGCATATTGGTTCTTTCTCACTTGAAAGACATCAGAAGATTTTAAGGTCTACACCACAAGCTTCAAAAGAGTTTGTTGAATTGGATTTTAATCCAAGACCAAGTACAATAAGAAGACAAATTTATCAAGTGAAGGATCATCTAGCATGGAGGACATTGCAAGATTATTCCAAACTCCTCCATCACAAAATACATTGACAAGAACAGCTCAACCAAGTAATACGCAAGTGGTTACTCAAACAGTTCCAGTGCAACCAACAAATATTCCAATGGCTTGGCTTCTGGTGAATGCTTCTCCCCTTGTTTCTTTTGCAAATTATCATGACATGCCCAAGACTCCCGAGCAGTTTAGCTCCAAGTTCCATATCAATGATGTGAACCGGATAGCAGAGGAGCATATCAAAATTTTTGAAGATACTCTTTGGAACAGGAGAATTGATGATGAAGGGGGTAAATCATAAAACACACAATAACAGAAATTGCACACAGAAAATAGAACTTTCTTTATTTATTTGGACAACTTATTACATTACAGAAGCTCAAATACACTAAGAGGAATCAACCCTCCACAGGCTGCAACACATTACAACTTCCTATTCCCAGACTCTAGAATCATCTACCTTTTGTAACCCCAAATCAGCTAGGGTTTCTATTTTCCCACCTATTCTTGACTCTACACTTCCCCCCCTTAACTCTACTACTGCCCAGGGTTCCCAAAAATGGTTATTAATAGCCTTTTTGGTGGCCAACAACCTAATTTCAAAATTTGCTTCTCCCTCCAAAAATAGGTCAACTTCTGGGAGCCATAACTTTTGATCTGGGTGTTCGATTGACGAACCGTTTTATGTATTGGAAAGCTCGTGGAGTGCTCTACGTGCTAAGAACTTGATTTGCTAGTTTTAGCCATTTTTGGGCCTGTATAGGGCCATTTAGTGCCTCAAACCTGAGTTTAAATAATTTTTAGGTGTTTTTCAGGAAACAGAAACTTTAATATCTTTCAGCTCACAAATGATCTTTGTGTGATTCCTTCGCCAAATGTCTTATTTTTTAGTTATGAAACTTCCTGTAAAATTTCACTTCATTCCGTGAACAAATGCAAACTTTCTAAAAATAGCAGGTTGCTATTTTTAGCAGTTCGGAAAAACTGAAAGTTCTACATCATTATTCAAGCAATTATTGAACTAGAACCACAAATTTTGAAAAGAAATGGAAAGAACATCAACAACTTTGAAACACATCTTTTTTTGGGTGATGCAAGATTGCCCTTACACCACTGCATGCTCCTACATCAAACACCTAGGGTAATTTGAGAAGTGACCTTGTTACGTCTCAGGTGTTTGTGTGAGGAAAACCCAAACGGTCAACCTCTGCCTTAGACAACCAAGAAGAATCTTCAACAGGCCTTCCTTTCCATTTCACCAGATATTCTTCATATTGCATGTTCTGTGTACTTTTTCCCACACGGTTATCTAAGATCTCTTCTATCTCCTCTGTTGAAGTAGATGCTGGAATACTCCACTGTTCTTTTGTTGGTTGATCCTCTATTCCACCTTCATGATAATCTGATAAATAAGCAATGTTGAAAATAGGGGAAATGTTGGTCTCACTCGGTAGCTCCACTTCATATGCATTTCTTGAATCATGTTTCTTCAAAATTTTGCATGGTCCAAATTTCTTCATTTTTAGCTTATTGTATGTTCCAATCGAGAACCTTTCTTTTCTCAAGTGAACCATGACTTCATCTCCTACCTGGAATTCCTTATATCTCCTTTTCTGATCTACCTTAGCCTTGTACTGAATATTCATCTTATTAATGTGCTTTTTCACCTCTTCATGCAAATTCTTCATGTGTTCTGCAAAGTCTTCAACCTCGACACTTGTCTTTTCTCCTTTGTCCAAATTCCTTAACTCTGAAGCATTTCTTAGACTATTGCCATATATAATCTGGAAAGGTGATTTACCTGTACTCCTATGAACAGAATTGTTGTAAGCAAATTCTGCCTGTGGTAAAATCAAATCCCATCCCTTGGGCTTATCTCCTACTAAGCATTGTAGTAGGTTACCCAAACTCCTATTCACCACTTCCATCTGTCCATCAGTCTGTGGATGGTGTGTAGAACTAAACTTCAAATATGTCTTCAACTTCTTCCACAATGTCCTCCAGAAATAACCAACAAACTTGGTATCTCGATTTGAAACTATGCTCTTTGGTAGACCATGTAATCTCACCAGCTCTCTAAAAAATAATTTAGTAATATGGACAGCATCATTAGTCTTCTTGCAAGGAATGAAACATGCCATCTTCGAGAATCTATCCACCACCACAAAAATAGAATCATGTCCTCTCTGTGTCCTTGGTAAACCAAGAACAAAATCCATACTAATATCATCCCACGACTTCTCCGGTACAGGTAGTGGTTGATATAGACCTGTATTCTGACTTGCTCCTTTCGCCATTTGACATACTTTGCAACTCTGCACAAATTTCCTCACATCCTGCTGCAACTGTGGCCAATAATAATTTTCACCAACAATAGCAATGGTCTTATCTCGACCAAAGTGTCCAGCCAATCCTCCACTATGCTTCTCCTTAATCAGGTTCTCTCTCATGGAACTCCTCAGAATGCACAACTGGCTTCCTCTAAACAACATGCCATCTTGGATTATGAAATCCAACCATTTTGTCCTATCCAAAGTAACAGGTTCCAAACAAGCTTTCCAAGCCTCTGCAAAATCTGGATCTTCAGGATATAAACTTTTGATCTCATCGAACCCAATAACCTTTATCTTCATTTTTGTTAACAAATTTTGCCTTCTGCTCAAGGCATCTGCAACTCTATTAGACTTCCCACTCCTGTGCTTCAAAACAAAAGTATAGCTCTACAATAACTCAACCCATTTTAAATGCCTTTGGTTCAACTTTCCTTGACTATTAAGATACTACAAAGCCTGATGATCAGTATATAAAACAAACTCTTTTGGCAACAAATAATGTCTCCATTTCTTCAAAGCCTAAACTATTGCATAAAATTCCTGATCATAAACATAATACTTTTTCTTGGCATCATTAAACTTTTCACTAAAATAGGCAATGGGCTTACCTTCTTGGCTCAAAACAACTCCTATACCACTACCACTAACATCACAATCTATCTGAAATACCTTATTGAAATCTGGAAGTGCCAAAATAGGTTGTTCTATGACTTTCTTCTTCAATGTATCAAAGCTCTTGTCTACTCCTTTAGTCCATCTAAACTCTTTTCTATCCCCTCTCATTGTCTCAGTTAGGGGTGCACAAATACTACTAAAATTCTTGATAAACTTTTTGTAAAAACTTGCCAAACCATGAAAAGAGCATACCTCCATTGCACTCCTTAGCGTAGGCCATTCAATGATAGCCCTCACTTTTTCTGGGTCCATCTTAAGACCTTCCTCTGAGACAACAAATCCCAGGTATACCAACTCCTTTGCAAAACTGTATTTCTTCAAATTAATCAACAACTTCTCTTCTCTTAGCTTCTCTAAAACTCTTCTGATATGCATCAAATGCTCATCCCAAGTCTTACTGAAAATCAAAATATCATCCAAATAAACAATAACAAAACTTGCCATAAATTCTTTCAATACCTTGTTCATGAGCCACATGAATGTGCTCGGTGCATTGGTTAGCTCAAATGGCATGACTAACCACTCATACAAACCTTCCTTTGTCTTGAAGGCTGTCTTCCACTCATCTCCTTCTGTGATATGGATCTAGTGATACCCACTCTTCAGGCCAATCTTCGTGAAATACTTGGCTCCACTCAAACAGTCCATTATGTCATCCATTCTGGGTAATGGAAATCTATACTTGATTGTGATCTTATTGATGGCTCGAGAGTCTGTACACATTCTCCACTCTCCATATTTATTTGATGCTGGTACTACAGGTACCACACATGGACTTAGGCTCTCTCTTATAAATCCCTTCCTCAACAACTCCTGAATTTGTCTGTTCAACTCTTCACTCTCTGCTGGAGTCATTCTATGGGTGGCCTTATTTGGCAAACTGGCTCCTGGTATCAAATCCATTTGATGACTTATCTTCCTTACTGGTGGTAAACCCTTTGGTACATTATCAGAGATAATGTCCTAAAATTCTTCCAACATATCTAAAACTTTTGCTGGTACATCTTCACATTTCTCTTGACTAATCTTAGGAATCAATGCAAAACAATGATGCTCATGCTTCATACCCTCCAAAAATTTTCTACCATCTACCAAGCAAATTCTGGCAGTACAACATAGCTTTTCCTCCAGCTCTTTCAAGGGCTTCAATTTATGACGAACTCCATCTTTTGTTAGGGAATATGTGTTTACACAGCCATCATGGACATCGCTCCTATCATACTGCCACGGCCTCCCCAAAAGCATATGACATGTGTCCATTGGTATGATATCACACATCACCTCATCATGGTAGTCTCCAATCTTGAACTTCACTAAACAATGCTCAGGACCAAATCTCTATGGTCCTTCTGCAACCATGCAATCCGATATGGATGTGGATGCTTTCTTCTTGTCAACTTCAACTTGTAAACCATCTCCTCTGAAACAAGATTATCAATGCTTCCACTATCAATAATAATATCACAACACTTACCTTCACATTTGCACCTTGTGCGAAATCAACTCTTCTTCTGATTTGGTTCTTTCTCCTCATTCAACAAGGTTCTTTTGACCACTAGGGTTTCTCCTCTTTCAGCATCTTCAAAATGCTCAGACTGCACATCTTCATCTACATGTGCAACTCATGCATTACCTTAACGTCTTCTATTCATCCTTCTTTGATGTTGCAGACACTTTTATGCTTGATGCCCTTCTTCTCCACATTGGAAACAAGTTTCTCTGAAACCTCCTCTTCCAGGGCCTTGCCCAGGTCTGCCTCTTCCTCTTCCTCTTTGCTCATCATTGTTTTGGTCACGAGGGCGGTAGGCATTATCTCCTCTCTGAATTCGACTGGTGTCAGCTTCTTCACTTTTCTTTGAATCTTCATTTCACCCCCCATAGGGTCTTCCACCAGTCCTTCTGCCTTGACCTCTTCCCCTTTGCTTACTATCAAATCTTTTATTCATCTTCTCTTCCACCTTCAAGGAAAATTGGTATGCATCTTCTATGGTGGTCATTCTAACTAGGCTCAGCTCCACTTGAATACTCAGCCTCAAACCATTAATGTAACAGGCTACCTTCTCCTTATTGGGCTTTGCATGACCTGTCCTTATAGTAATTTTATAAAACGCCTCTGTATTCTCCTTAACAGACTTGTTGCCTTGCTTCAATCCTTGCAGCTTCTTCAACAACTTCATCTCATAGTCCATAGGAATGAACTACTTCTTTAGTTTCTCCACCATTCGATCCCATCTGGTAATCTTTCCTTTTCCTCTTCTATTCCTCTCTAACTGGACCTCCTTCCACCAAATACTGGCATGGCCCTTCAATTTTTTTTGAAAACTTGACCCAATCTGGGTCTTCCACATCTTCATACTCAAAATACTCCTCCATGTCATTGATCCAATCAATAAGTTGTTCCAGATTCAAATCTCTAGAATATGTAGAAACTTTGATCCTGGGCCTCTTTCCAATCTTAGAAATGGCCCTCAACAACCTAACTTCTACAGGATCTCCTACAGCTTCTTGTTCTTCCTCAGATAGCTCTTCTTCAGCTTCATCTTCGCTTTCTTCTCTTGTTCTCGGATCAAACCCTCTTCATAGCTCCTCTTGCAATGCATCGATTTTCCTATGCAGGGCTCTAAAACCCTCTTCCATCAAGGATTACTCCCAATATGATTTCTTCATGGAGGCATCTTGATCTCCGCAGCAAACCCACAAAATCAGGTCCTGGTGGAAACTGCCTCACGGTCAGCGATCTGTCTACACACTTAGGAACTTGGCTCTGATACCACTTGATGAAGGGGGTAAATCATAAAACACACAAAAACAGAAATTGCACACAGAAAATAGAACTTTCTTTATTGATTTGGACAACTTATTACATTACAGAAGCTCAAATACAATAAGAGGAATCAACCCTCCATAGGCTGCAACACATTACAGCTTCCTATTCCTAGACTCTAGAATCATCTTCCTTCTGTAACCCCAAATCAGCTAGGGTTTCTATTTTCCCACCTATTCTTGACTCTAAATTTCCCCCTATTAACTCTACTATTGCCCAGGGTTCCCAAAAATGGTTATTAATAGCCTTTTTGGCGGCCAACAACCTAATTTTGAAATTTACTTCTCCCTCCAAAAATAGGTCAACTTCTGGGAGCCATAACTTTTGATCTGGGTATCTGATTGACAAACCATTTTATGCGTCAGAAAGCACACAGAGTCCTCTACGCACTAAGAACCTACTCTGTTGGTTATAATCTTTTTTAGGCCCGTACGGGGCTATTTAGTGCCTCAAACCTGAGTTTGAATAATTTTCAGGTGTTTTTTAGGAAACAGAAACTTTAATATCTTTTAGCTCGCAAATGATCTTTGCGTGATTCCTTTGCTAAAAGTCTTATTTTTCAGTTATAAAACTTCCTGTAAAATTTCACTTCATTCTGTGTCCAAATGCAAACTTTCTAAAAATAGCAAGTTGCTATTTTTAGCAGTTTGGAAAAACTGAAAGTTCTACATCATTATTCAAGAGATTATGGAACCAGAACCACAAATTTTGAAAAGAAATGGAAAGAACATCAACAATTTTGAAACACATCTTTTTTTGGCTGATGCAAGATTGCCCTTACACCAATGGATGCTTCTGCATCAGTTGATCATGAAGATGTAGCTTGCAGATTGTTTCCTTATTCACTTGATGGAGATGCATTCTATTGGTATATCAATCTACCTGCTAATTCAATAACTAACCGACGAGGATTGAAAGATGCTTTCTCGGCTAAGTTCAGAATTCCTATTACTCGAATAGAACTGTACAAGCAATTTGTTGACATTAGGAGAGAAGACCATGAACCTATCGGTGCTTTCAACAACAGATTTCACAAAGCTTATTCAAGATTGCAAGCTCCATACAATATTAATTATGCAATGGCCAGAGAAGTATATTATGTAGCACTATACCGCTTTACTTCCATGTTTGTGAAGAGGGCAACTTTACCTCCAACCAGTCTAACAGAAGCATATGTGGAGGCTGTCCAAGTAAATATAGACTTAGGGATGAACACTCGAGGCCCACTCAATCATATAGGGTATCCAACTATGCCAAATCAAATTCAAGGAATAAATCAAGCACTAGCACATCACAATCCTATGATGAATCCCATTCCTACTCCAAATAATCAGTTGGTGTTGCACCCGTCAGCACCCATTTCACAAGCTTCACCAACGCAACCTGTGTATTGGCAAGGGTCATCATCCTCTACAAGGACTCAAGAAGAGAAGGATGAAATGATAGAGTTAATTGATCAAGTGAAGAGGTTATCCACTAAATTTACCCATCTTAGAAATCAAAATAATCATTTACAAAATATGCAAAGTAGCTTCCAAGGAAATCAGAGGGATCAGGGAAATCAAAATGGATATCAAGGAAATCAAAGAGATCAAGGAAATTATCAAGGGTATAATCAAGGATTTTGAGGAACAAGCCAAGGATTCCAAAGGCAAAAAAAGACATGGAATACATCTCCAAATAATGGGAATGTCCCCTCTCCTTTGGAAAATACTTCAAATCTGGATTCCAGACCAACAAACAAGGTATTCTTAGCTGAAGCAACACTATCAAGTTGGTGCAAATTACATAACACAAATTAGCATTCTGAGTTGCAATGTACGGAGTTCAAAATAGCTGCTGATATATTTCAAAAGGAGATGCAAAGAACGCAAGCTCAAGAGGCTCTTGAACCAACAACAGGATATGAGATTATTCTTACAACAAGGTATGATCAAGCTTTGATCATTGAAGACTTCACATTCCCTCTTGTGATGGATTATGATACAATGGAGTACAATGGAAGGTTTCCTCCAGCATCTGCAAATGGACCAATTAAAGATTCAAATTATTACCCTCCATTTGGTAATGAATTTCAAGCTGAAGCGACAGGGGAAGTACAAGCATTTCAACAATCAGCTGGAAATCTGCCCCTAAAAGGCTATCAGAGAAATCATCGAGTACAAGATCCATTAACTACATCAGTTCCTCCTAACAAGTTTCAAACTCCACCAAATCCAAATGCTAGTAATAATCCAAAATTTCTGAAGGATTCACTAGAGTATAGACAAAGGGATGCTACTGAAAGAGTTACTCCAACACGAGAAGTTCAGTCACGAGACACTCCACAAAGAGTCAATCCTTCGTGAGATGCTGCTGCAACAAATGATGAACTGAAGAATTTAAGCTTAATAGTCACAGAAGAATTCAAGAAAGTGAAGGTGAGCATGCCTTTGGTTGAACTAATGAGAATTCCTGAGATCAGAAACATAGTTTTAAATAACCTCAATAATACATCTATTTCTAGGAATGCTACAACAGGCTCTACAAATTCATCCAATGTTCAGAATGCACATGTTGTGGAGAGTATGCCATCTTGTTCTCATAATACATCAGAAGGGGCTACTCAGTCTCTCAACTCAGTATATATAGCCCAAGACCCTACAAAAGATACAATAGAAGGAAGTATTGTTAAAAATGAAAAGATTGTGGATCAAATTCCATCATTAAATGATATGGTAAAGAATGCACACCCAAAGGCACCAAAAGAAAAGGTTGTTGTCTTCTATTAGGGGAGAGATGAACTTGCTCCATTCTTATTATTAGTTCATATTTTTAGAAAGATGCTACATAATTGTTTAATGGATTCAGGAGCATCAAGCAATGTGATGCCACTTTCAATATGTAAAAGGCTTGGTTTGATTCCTACCCAAACCACAAAGAAGGTTACATAGCTGGATAAGAAAGAAGTTCCTGTGGTTGCAAAGTTGAATAATATACACATGCAGTTATCATCTGATCCAAAAATATAGAATTACATCAACATCTCAGTTGTTGACATCCCATGCGGATATGTCATGCTCGTGAATCGAGATTGGTCAAGAAGATTGAATGGGTATGTAGCCAATGACTTCTCTCACATGTGGCTGTCGTGAAAAGGAATTCCAAATCAAATCAGAATTGATAGTACTTCAAGGTTAAACTTGGTGATCACAGAATATGGTGAAGATAATGAGGTTTTGTTCTTAGAAATTAATTTGGGAAATTACAGGCCAAATATGGAAGAAGTCCTCGTGCCTCAAGGTTCAAGAATGAAATAAGATGAATGTCAAATGACTTTGAATAAAACTAGAATTTTGGTAGGAAGTGATCATGAGTCCTCTTCGGATGAAGATGAGGGTACATTTCAAAATTTTTGAAATTTCATGCTTAAGAGTGTTAGACAAGCAAGAGTTAGGTCAACATGCAAATGTCAAGGACCTGTTATTACCCAACTAGTGCTGGATACACAATGCTTTTCACTCTAAATTTTCTTGCACCATGTGCAAGGAGGCCCTAGAACAAGTGTATAAGAGAGTTCCACAGGCCGCGAGTCAAGAAGTCCCAGAAGTAAAGAGAGAAGATAATCCTGCAGAATTGTCCACTAAAGCTGAAATGGTTGAAAAAGTTAAGAAAAATGAGGATCAATAAAAGAAGAATCTAATTCCACTGAAGACTCCCAAGAAGGGTAAAGAAAAGGCAAAACTAAATAAAGTTTCAGTAGATCAAGAAGGCAATCAAGTATGGACTTTGCATTTTGACGGGTCCAAGTCAAAACAAGGAGCTGGTGCTGGGTTTGAGCTGATCAATCCATCAGGTGAATCATTCTTGGCTGCACATCGACTGCAATTTCCATGTACAAATAATGTTGCAGAATATGAATCATTGGTTCATGGATTACTGATGGCTATCAAGAAAGGTGCTAAGATATTGCATGTTTACGGAGATTCAGAGGTAATTATCAAACAAATAAGGAAGAAATATGTTTGTCACGATAAGAGATTGAAGAGATATAGAAATCATGTTTGGGATTTGATTGAAAGTTTTGATGCATTCAACATCAAACCAGTTTACGAATCAAAGAATCAAGTTGCTAATTCCTTAGTACAGGCTGCAAGTTCACTTACACCACTTTCCATGAACGGGTTAAAGAAGTTCACAGTAGAGTTGGTTTCAGTACCATTAGTTCCATATAATGTTACAAATTTTTAGGTGTTCGATGATGATAAACATATATTAGATTTCATCACAAACTCTGGGGTTTTTGAGGCTCAAATCATAGATGAAGAAGATTTGGAACAAGTAGAATTTGATACAGATGGTATCTTGAACCTGAAGAATAATACAATACCACGAGGAATGATTGAACTGGAAAGACTTTTTGATCCAAATAAACTGAGTGCATTGAGAGATCATAAGATTGTAGGAGATAAATGTGACCCTGTTAATATGGGAACAGATGGTGAAGAGAAGAATGTGTTAATAGGAAAGGTGTCTAAACCTGAAGAGAAAGAGGGTATACTCAAATGCATGAAAGAATTTTAAGACATTATAGAATGGAGCTACGATTTGAAGACTTATGATACTTCAATCATTACACACACCATTCCTCTGAAACCTAACAACAAGCCATTCAAACAAAGACAGAGGCCTGTCAATCCACTTTTAGAACCACTAATATACAAAGAGGTAAAGAAGCTATTGAATGTGAGAATAATATTTCTAGTAAGGCACTCAACGTGGGTCACCAATCTTGTTCCTGTCTGCAAGAAAAATGGAGAGATAAGATTGTGTGTGGATTTCAAGAATTTGAACAGAGCATTAGAAAAGGACAATTATCCGTTGCCTTCATTGGATGAAGTTTTGCAAATTGTAAATGGTTCCCAGATGATGTCTTTATTAGATGGATATTCAGGATACAACCAAGTGATGGTGGAACCAAAAGACATATTGAAGACTACTTTCACTTGTAAGTGGGGAAACTATGCATATAGGCAAATGCCATTTGGACTAATTAATGCAGGAGCAACCTTTCAGAGAGCTATGGATATTGCCTTTCATGATTTGATTGGAAAATGTATAATCATATACATGGATGATCTCATAGTCTTCTCCCACAAAAGGGAAGACCACATAGAAGATTTGAGAAAAGTATTTCAAAAGTGTAGGAATCACAAAATCTCGCTAAATCCAAAGAAGTGCATGTTTGGAGTAACAGAAGGTAAATTACTGGGACATGTGATTTCGAGAAGGAAATTTCAATAGATCTAGCAGAATAGAAGCTATTTCCAAAATTGATATGCCTGCAAGTAAGAAGGAGCTGAAGTCATTCTTTGGAAAGATAAACTTCATCAGGAAGTTCATTACAGGATTTGGACAGATCGTCAAGCCATTGAATGACATGTTAGAGAAAGATGTAAAGATAGAATGGACAATTCCTGCAAGAAAGGCATTTGAATAAATCAAACAATCTATTGTTGATGCTCCTATTTTGATAAACCCATATTACACTAGGCCATTTTATTTATACTCTTTTTCTTTGGAGCATACATGTGTTGCAACTCTCACGTAGAGGAATGAAGAAAAAGATGAACACCCAATAGCCTTCATGAGCACAGCTTTGAAAGATGCTGAACTGAGATATCCTAATGTGGAGAAGCAAGCTTATTCACTGGTCAAAGCAATCAAGAAATTCAGGCATTATATTTTGAGAAGCAAAATATATGCCATTGTTCCAGACATAGCAGTCAAGACCCTTCTTATGCAGAATGAGCTAGGAGAGAGAAGAGGCAAGTGGGTCACCACGATTCAAGAATATGATATTGAAATACAACCAATGAAGCTTGTTCAAGGACAAGGACTAACCCAAACAATTGCAATTGAGGGACCAAGGTTGGTGCAACAAGTTTATACTCTTGAGGAAGTATCACCTGACGAGTGGTACAATGACATCATATATTATTTGCTAAATAAAAAATGTCTAGCACAGATGAATTCAACCCAGAAGAGAGCTCTGAAGATGAAGAGTCAGCATTTTATGCTCCAAGGATCAGTCCTATTTTGAAAGAATCATGAAGGGATATATTTGAGGTGTGTAGGAAAGGATGAAGCAAGTCAAATAATGGAACACTTCACAACAAATTTGGAACATGGCATGGAGGTGGTTTAGCCACGACACACCAGATTTTGAGAGCAAGCTATTATTGGCCTACTTTATTTCACAATGCATATGATCATGTCAAGAGATGTCACACATGCTAGGTATCTGCTTCAAGGGAAAGAAATCCAGCCATGCCACTTCAACCAGTGATCGAAGTAAGACCTTTTGCTCAAAGGGGTTTAGACTTTATTGGTATGATTAACCCACCTTCCTTGGCACAACACAACTATATTCTAACCGCTACCGATTATTGCACCAGGTGGTTTGAGTCTCATGCATTAAAATTTTGTAATTCTGATGTTGTGATTAAATTTATTGAAGAAAATATTATTAGCAGGTTTGGATGTCCACATGCACTTGTCTGTGATAATGGTCCTGCTTTTACTTCATTGAAAATTTCTAATTGGGCTTTTGAATATGACATCACATTGAAATTTTCATCAAACTATTACCCATAGGGAAATGGCCTAGCAGAATCCACCAACAAGGACTTACTAGGTGCAATTAAAAAACTTTTGGACAAAAACCTGAGGGATTGGCATACACAACTTAGATTTGCTCTTTGGGTAGATAGAACAAGAATAAAGAGTTCCCTGGGTACATACCCTTATCATCGAGTATATGGCCAAGATCTTGTATTCCCAATCCAACTGAGAATTCCCACATTGCAATTTATGCAGGATTACATGGAAGAGAACGATAGGGTCCAAACTAGGTTGTCACGATTGCTCCACTTGGAAGAAAAATGAGACATGGCATTAGAGAATTTTGCAAAACATCAAGGAGTTGTGAAGAGGTGGTTCGACAGACAAGCAAACATCAAGTCCTTTCATATATTTGATTTGGTTCTATACTAGGACAAAGGTAAAGAAAGAAAGGGTGAACACGACAAATTTGATAATCTCTGGAAAGGCCCTTACTAGATTGCTGAAATTTTGGGAGAGAATGCTTTCAAACTAAAAACACTCACTGGAGAATATGTTCCATTGCCCGTCAATGGGCAATTCCTAAAGCATTATTTCTAGCCCTAAGTTCCTTCAGGGACTTATTTGTACATAGTTAGGTTAGTTGTTCCTTGCTTTCATAGGTTAGTTTTAGGTTGGATTTGCTACTTTTGGTTTGTTTGCTTTTTGCTGTAGTTTTGGTTTTTCCCGGGGTCCCATTTCTTGAGTGGTGATTAAATTTTAAGCACATTCTAGTTGACTTTATGAGGTAGTGTTAAGTTCATTTCTGGTATAAATATTCATGAAATTCTTTGAGTCAGAACATGAATTCCTTCAGTTTGTCTGTTTGTTAAGATCTGTACTTGACTCGAGAGTGGAATCATACATGGTACTTTGACATGGAGGTCTTTGATTATATGTTTAAAATGTTTAATCTTAAAATGAATGCTTTTTGTTTTCTTTTGATAAACTTGCGTCAGATGGATAGATCCATTGTGGACTCCATTGTTAGTGTTCGGTAGCATGTTGCTTGCTCTGGGAGGATAAATTGATTATTTAGAGCAACTTGAACTATTTTGAGATCTTATATCTTTTCACGCTTTTAAAATCTAGAGGTACCTAAGTGAATCTTTGTGATCTCGCATTAAGTGAAAAATCTAAATGTCCACCTTTGCCACCATCAGAATTCCACACCCAACTAGTTGAGTTATCAATGTAACTCGTGCCTTCAAAAATCATGTGTTGTAAGGGTAGTGGTATTGCATTGTACTTTGCCAAATATAAGTTTGTTGAAAATCAAAAGGAAAAAAAAGAAATGAAAAAGAAAATCACAAATCACACACTATAACTCACTTAGATGGACGATCGAGTAATCTTTACCTGGGCTATAGATGCTTGACTGGTAGTAGGGCTATGCTCGAGTGGAATTACGAGACAAACCCGTCAGGTCTATAGACGCTCATTGGAAGCAGGGCCATGTCTAGGTAGTTCATGAGGTGTGTACTAATCACGTAGCTTAATGCGGAGGAACTGAGGTGATCTTAGTTGTTGATGGATGGGAATGAACTCAATTGCAAACACTTGGATCCTCAGGATACTAAGCTTTTGATTTTGATGCTTGGATCAAGTTTTCATGTATACTTGACCTAATATGTGGTTGTGCATAGGGATTTTGAAGTTTTGATTCTTGCTTATCTCTAGAACACTTGAAGGGCTTTAAATGAAATGTTTTATGGAGCAACAAAGATGAAATGTCGTGATACAATTTATGACTCTTTTCTCCTTTTGAGTATGTCTCTTAGCTAATGGATTCACTTGAGGGAGTTATTTGATGATTTAGGGTTTTTTGAGTAGGTCTTTATCCTTGAAATGTTTAGGAACATTTCTATTGTGGAGTCTCCAAATGTTGTGACGTATTCACAATATCGCCCCATCAAACATGGGGACCCCCGCATTTTTGAGCTTTTGGCTGTGAGTCCACTTAGAATTCCCCGCATGAGTAAAAGTGTTGGTAGGAATTGAAATGTCTAACTTAGTGCATAGAAGAGGAGGAAGGTCCGTTGAGGCATGAGCAAATGATTGATTTACAAAGATGGTGAAACTCCAAACTGATGATTGGTTTGAAAAGGAAAAGCCAAATTTATGCATCGTGTATCGAAAGCCCATCTAAGCCCGTTGGTCTATTGGAGTAGAGAAATTAAACGAAGATGTAATCACTTTAAACATTGATTTATGTAGAGCCATATTGAAAGTCTGCCTAAGAGGACATTATTAATCACCCTGCAATATACTAATTATTTTCAAATAATGCACAAAGCAATCAAAAATCTGCCTAAGCACATCACTAACGGTGATTTACAAGAGATAAGTGTCAAAATATGCATGAAGCGCACAAACATCCGCATAGAGTTGCGTTGTATTCAATAGTTGTTTCAAACTTGCCTTTCTCACTAAATATTCGACGGTTTGAAAAGCACACATAGCATATTCACATGTCCACTCTCTTAGCTCATGCGTGGGAGGTTTCTAAGTCCGCCTTAGAAGTTTGACTATGTTTATTTTTGCAAGCGGAGGAATCCACATGATGCTTGATGTCTCTATTAATCTGCTCAATCACATATTTATCTGGGTCTTGCAATTTGCATTTTTTGTTTCATGCATAGGCACATTTGAAGTCCGCTTCTATGCACGGGTCCATTAAAGTCCCGCCCGGTGATATTTGTTTTCACTTTGCAAAATCTAAATTTTCAAACTTGGCATTAAACATTCAAATATCCACTCGTGGGATGCTCATCGTATCTTCTCCACATCGCTTAGTAATATGAAACTAGCATCTGAATATCCGCCTCAGGCGGACCTTCATATTTGTTACATCCCCTTCTTCTGAACAATGAAACGTTGGTTATGTTGTTAGTTGTGTATAACTTCTTTCATGTGAATATGAAATTTATTCGTTGGATAATGTGTATAATTATGTGAGAATAATTTTCTTTTATATGCGAATTTTTTTCAATTATATGTGAGAATGGATGTATGGATATAATATATATTAATGTTCGTATCAAGGAAATGATTTAACCTCCATTAATTGTCGAAGTGTTTGCAGGATAAATCAATTGACAAGAAAATAAGGGATATAACAAGGAGAGGTGTGGTTACGAGAATCGAAAAACAACAATAATGCCTAAGTCTAAGTCTAGACAACTATATATGTTAGGGTTAGCTGGTAGAAGATATCAATTAAATGCAAATAAAGATTAAACAGAGAAATGGAAATACACAGAATTAATAACAGCGAGAGACAAGTTTTAACGTGGTTCACCCAAACTCGGGCTACATCCACCAAACAGAGAGTCCAATATTATTATCCAGTAAATCAAACCGATTACAATCAACAATCCTTACAACTCAATACCGCTGCAAAATGCTACAATACAATATATCAAAACCCTAACCCTTAGCCGCTTTTATCAAGCTTTTTGTCGGTTACAAAAATAGGGTTTTCTTATGTCGGTCAATGAAAAACAACTCTCGGTGCCTTTATAAAATAATAAAAAACCGCAAGGGGTGCTGCCCCTTGACCCCGTAGGAATTTGGGGGGAAACCGCGCCGATAAAAGTGGGGAAAATGTAACCTCTGAGTCTGATTAGGCTCCATATAACAACAATCTCCCACTTGGAGACTGATCAGACTCCACACCATATCAAGCTTCTCTCTTGTCATTGCCTTTGTAAACATATCCGCTGGATTATCATCTGTATGTATCTTTTCCAACTGTAATTGTCCATCATCCAATACCGACAGAATGAAGTGATACCTCAACTGTATGTGTTTGGTCTTTGAATGCAAGGCAGAATTCTTTGCAAGATGTATGGCACTCTGGCTGTCTGTATACAAATAACTATTAACCTGATGTTTGCCCAATTCTTCCATGAAAGATTGCAGCCATATCATCTCCTTGCTCGCCTCTGTTGCAGCTACATATTCTACCTCTATGGTGGATAAAGCAACCACCTTTTGCAATCTGGAAATCCAACTCACTGCTGTTCCACCTACAGTAAAGACATAACCTGTAGTACTCCGCCTAGTATCAATATCTCCTGCCAAATCTGAGTCTGCATAACCTGCTAAATCAGTATTAGAGCCCCCAAAACATAAAAGTTTATTGGATGTACCTCTCAAATATCTGAGAATCCATTTTACCGCATTCCAATGCTCCAATTCAGGATGACTCATATACTTGCTGACGACTCCTACAACATGTGCAATATCCGGTCTCGTGCATACCATAGCATACATTAAACTTCCTACAGCTGAAGCATATGGTACCTTGGACATTTTCTCTTCCTCCTCTGGTGTCTTAGGACACATCTCCTTAGTCAATTTCAAATGACTAGGCAAAGGTGTGCTGACAGCTTTTGCATTCTCCATATGGAATCTCTGCAACACCTTTTCAACATAAGCAACCTGAGATAGAGTCAATTTTTGGTTCTTCCTATCTCTACAAATTTTTATACCAAGGATTTGTTTTGCTGCCCCCAAATCCTTCATATCAAATGACTGTGCTAACTAGTGTTTTAACTCTCTTCTGTGATCCATGTTAGACCCAGCTACAAGCATGTCATCAACATATAAACATAAAATAATGTAGCTGTCATTATCCAACCTCTTAAAATAAACAAAATGGTCAGAATTACACCTGTTGTAGCCTTGCTCATCCATAAAACTATCAAATTTCAAATACCATTGCCGAGGTGCTTGTTTCAGGCCATACAAACTCTTCTTCAATCTGCACACCTATTTCTCCTTACCTTTGACCTCAAATCCATGGGGCTGTTCCATGTATATCTCCTCCTCCAAATTACCATGGAGAAAGGCAGTTTTCACATTTAGCTGTTCCAAAAGCAAATCTTCAGCAGCCACAATACTTAAAATAGTACGAATAGAAGTCATCTTGACAACCGGAGAAAATATCTCATCAAAATTAATGCCTTTTTTCTGTGCAAATCCTTTTACAACTAACTTGGCCTTAAATCTTTTCTTACCTTCATCTTCCTCCTTCAGCCAGTAAACCCATTTGTTTGGTAAAGCCTTTTTACCTATAGGTAACTTACATAATTCCCAAGTCTGATTTTTCAGCAAGGAGTCCATTTCTTCTTTCATAGCAAGCTCCCACTGAACCTATGTATCCACCTGCATAGCTTCATGATACCCTTCGGGTTCACCAGCATCTGTTAACAAAATAGAATACAAAGAGGGAGAAAACCTTTCAGGAGGTCTACTTAGCCTTGTTGACCATCTAACATTCACTGGAGTTTGTGGTATTTCTAGTTGCTGTTGCGGAGCATGAGAAACCACTGGAACATCACTATTTGGAGTATCATCCAGCACCACATAATCTTTTGCTTTCTTCTCATGCTGCTGCAACTGATCTTTGTACAACACCTTCTCATTGAATATGACATCCCTGCTTCTCACAATTTTTTGATTTTCAAAATCCCAAAGCCTATAACCAAATTTATCAATGCCATATCCAACAAAGGTACACTTTTTTTATTTTGCATCCAGCTTGGTTCCATTTTCAGAATCTACATGTGCAAATGCTTCACATCCAAAAGTTTTGAGAAAAGAATAACTCACCTTCTTACCTGTCCATACTTCCTCTGGAATACCACAGCCCAAAGGAATTGAAGGACCTCTACTAATTAAATATATAGCAGTGTTGACAACCTTTGCCCACATGTTTAAAGGCAGCCCAGCATGCAATCTCATGGTCCTTGCATGCTCCATTATTGTCTTATTCATGCGTTCAGCCACTCCATTTTCCTGTGGAGTCCGTGGAACCATTTTCTGCCTACAAATTTCATTAAAGGAACAATAATCCTCAAATTCTTTGCTATAATACTCACCACCATTATCAGATCTAAGACATTTTAATCTTTTACCTGTCTCATTCTCAACCAAGCTTCTCCATTTCTTAAATGTTTCAAATACATCAGATTTCTGTCTAAGGAAATAAATCTAGACCTTCCTAGTTGCATCATTTATGAATGTAACATAATACCGAGAGCCACCGAGAGAAGATACCTGAGCTGGTCCCCATACATTTGTATGCACAAGCTCCAACTTTTCATTTTTCTTTTGCTTCCCATCTCTGAGAAAACTGACTCTCTTTTGTTTTCCATACACACAACTTTCACAGAAATCCATATTAATACATTTCAGACCTGGTAAAACTTTCTTAGAATGAAGTACCTTCATACCTTTTTCACTCATATGCCCAAGTCTGTTATGCCACAACATTGTCTCAGAACGTGCAGCAACTGTTTCAGTCTCTTCCTGCGAACCTGTAGCAACTGTTCCTAAACCTGTTTGTTTGTTCTCTGCAACAGCTAAAGTAGAAGAAACAGTATGACCTGTACAAAGATATAAGGTGCCTACTTTCACGCCTTTTGCTACTACTAAGGCACCTTTTGAAACCTTCCAATTTTTATTAGTAAATGTAACAATGCAACCTTGTTCAGCTAGCTATCCTGCTAAAATTAAATTCATACTGAGCCTTGGAACGTGCCTTACCTCTTGTAGTAGCCAATGATTCCCATTCTGCAACTTAATCTTGTTTCTTCCCTTTCCAACAATCTGACAGGGTTCGTTATCTCCCAAATAAACCAGCCCAAAATCCCCTTGGACATAATCAAGAAAATAACTTCTATGGGGCGTAGCATGAAATGAGGCCCCTGAATCTAAAACCCATGAATCATCAGCATTATCTAGGGAAAGAATCAAAGCGTCATCTTCAGATTTATTACTTACCACATTTGCTTCCTTATTGCCTTCTTGTTTGTCTCCTTCTTTATTTTTTTGAGACCAGATATCTTTTTTCAGATGACCTGGTTTCCCACAGTACCAGCAATCCTTTTGTCCTCTGATTTGGGATCTTTTGTCCTTTGATTTTCCTCGTGACTTCCCATGACCTCCAGAACCTTTTCCTCTCTCCTTTGATCTGCCCCTGCTTTCTGTATTCAAACACTGCCTGATGTGGATCCACCTGAGCTTTTCTTACGAATTTCCTCACTCAGAATAACACCAACAACATCATCAAATTTCAGGGTATTTGAACCAGAAACAGAGTTACTAACCGCCATTACCAAACTATCCCAGCTTTCAGGCAATGAACATAATATCAAGAGAGCTCTAACTTCTTCATCAAATTTTACATTTACAGAAGTCAATTGACTGACAATCATATTAAATTCATTTAAATGACCTGTCACAGATCCACCTTCAACCATTTTCAAATTAAACAGACGCTTCATGAGAAATACCTTATTTGAGGCTGAGGGTTTTTCATGCAATTTAGCCAAAGCTTTCATCAGACCATCTGTTGTCTTCGCTTCCATTATATTGAATGCCACCGATGGTGCCAGGCACAACCAAATGGTTCCCAGTGCTTTTCTATCAAGAAGATTCAATCCTCATCAGACATTGTTGCCAGTTTCTTGGCTACTCCTTCCAACGGCCTCCATAAATCCTTTTGATAGAGGTAATCCTCCATCTGCATCTTCCATAACTGATAGTTCTGCCCATTGAATTTATCGACCTTCAATTTACCCTCGTCCGCCATTACTCCCACTCAACCGTAAGTCTTTCCTACAGACGATAATCGAACACAACCCGCTCTGATACCACTTGTTATGGTTAGCCGGCAGAAGATATCAATTAAATGCAAATAAAGATTAAACAGAGAAATGGAAATACACAGAATTAATAATAGCGAGAGACAAGTTTTAACGTGGTTCACCCAAACTCGGGCTACATCCACCAAACAGAGAGTCCAATATTATTATCCAATAAATCAAACTGATTACAATCAGTAATCCCTGCAACTCAATACCACTGCAAAATGCTACAATACAAACCCTAACCCTTAGCCGTTTTTATCAAGCTTTTTGTTGGTTACAAAAATAGGGTTTTCTTATGTTGGTCAATGAAAAATAACTCCCGGTGCCTTTATAAAATAATAAAAAACTGTGTGAGGTTTCGAGGGCGCTACCCCCGAGCCCCCGCAAGGGGCGCTGCCCCTTGACCCCGTAGGAATTTGGGGGGAAATCGCGCCAATAAAAGTGGGGAAAATGTAACCTCTGAGTCTAATTAGGCTCCATATAACAACAATATCATCATAGCCTTGGCCAAGGCACATATATATGTAGATATTTCAAGTTGGTAAGAGTTATTTTCCTTATGTATATTAAATAAAATATATTTTCGCTCACCTCTTGACGAGTGCTTGGTGGTGTGCGAGCTGGAGTCTTGTGTGTAATTCCTCCACTCCGCCTGCACACAAGAAGGAAACGTTCCTTGTTGCATGTGGACAGGGGAAGGAGGGGGCATGCCTTTATTTGTTGGCGTTCATCCTTTTCATCATAATTCATTACTCAATCTTTGGAAGTAGCATTCGTACCCTCTTTCCAAAAAGCATTCGTAGGATTTGTAAGCTATGCTATGAACATTGTTTTGCATTCTTTTGAGTGTCCTCGTCATTGCAACTCAGAAATCTGAACCATATAATCCTTGTACATGAGCTTCATACCTTTTCTTACTCTGTTGAATCAATATCATAGGAGCGGTAGTAAGAACCAGTTCAGCAATCAAGATTTGTCTTTGCAGTCGCATATTCCTCTGCCTCGACTTATAAAAGCTTATTCAGGAAAGACAATGGTTCCTTTCAATATACTCTAGTTCATCATGCGATGGATAGAAATACATTATTTTGGATAGTCGTAGCTGACCCTGATTACAATTCATTATGTTACTCTATATTTTCTATTCTACGATTCATGAACGATCTCCTGAATCCGTATGTGTCTTTCAATTCCAAATCTTTTGAATCTGCATAAGTATTTGTCTTTATACCTATATATATACTTACATCCACTTATAAATTCTCATTGAGAAATTGTACTTCAGTCACTGAGTTAAAGGATACCTTTCTGTCTAAATGTTCTTATGTCGTATCTCTTATGAGTCTGTAAGTATGTCAAGTGGATTATAAATGATTTTGATCCAAAGTTGTAACCAAAAAGAAACATATGAAATAATGTCAATGCCGAGCAAGGGTGAATGCTGACGACACAGTAGTGTCAGATAATTATTAGAAATCCTTGGCCAAGGTTACGATGCAGTATAGGCATATGTCAGCTATCAAGTACCAGATGTACCATTGGTCAGAGTGATCTTTCTAGTTAGGAGGTACCTTTAGGGAAAAAATTGATCAGGAGGTATAGGTTCTTGACACCAGGCTCAGAGGTATATTGTTGTTATTAGATTCCTCGCTAATCACCCTCATGAAGGGTCGGGTTCCTTCAGTTGAAGAAGGACGGGAGACCAATTGGTCTTGGTTGGGTGGATAAAGCCCTTGTTGATAATCCTTTTTCCAGAATCCAGAGGAGAATCTTACAAACACATCAGCAAGAAACTATTCAAGTTGTACTTTTCTTAATCTCTCCTCCTATCTTAATATTTGAATTTTATTGGACAAATATAGTTAATCAAAAGTTAGTTTATTCTTGATTATATGTATTTTGATAGAAAAGATTATTTCAGCTAAAAATGAAAGTTAGTTGAAATTTGAATTCTATTACATTCGATACTATTTTCATAATAGTTAGTTAATCTTTCCACTGAAATTCTGTTATTAAATGTAAGTTTATAATTTTGTTAGATTAGAGTGGGTGTTACATATGGTATCAAAGCTACTAGGTTCCACACTGAACCTTGGTGCTCATCATGCTTAGAACATTGAAAACAATTATTGATGTTTTCTTCAGGATGTTATTGATAAGAAAAACACCCTAGAAAAAGATTCATGAACCTATATCTATTCGACTATGGAAGATCAGACTTCGTTATGATTATTCAAGTTGTTCTCCTCCAACAGATTTGAAAACAATAGCCAAAGCTCTGAAAAGACTTCGAAAGGAGAGAAGAAAATGGACAGTCTTTGGAAAAGAGAAGGTGAAGTCCGCCATAATTGCAGACATAAACAAGACCAAATCTAAAGACCACACTAAACCAGAAACATCTGAAGGAGATCGAGTTCTGACTCCTGTATATAGACTTATCCCATTTTTAGAATTTAGTGATCAGGAGGAACCTATCACTGATAATGAAAAAGATTCATCAACTAATCACAGAAAGTGATGACCATTTTTTTATTGAATTGCAATAAATCTATCATAAGAAGTGATAGAAATTTTGTAATTATTAATAAATCTATCACAGGGAGTGATAGTCTTTTTCTTCAAATAAATTAATTTTTTTGTGAGCTATTTGTATTTGCCTTACGTTTTTAAAAAAAAATTATGCAAAAAGGAAGACTCCTTAATTCATTGTGAAAACTATTAAAAGACAAACAAACAATATCCAAAAAAACTAATTAGAACTCTTAATTTATTCAGGCACTTAATTGGAATGGAAAATTCTAGAAATGAGTTCAGAGAAGATCAAGACAACAGCTCTATGGATAAACTAGATCAGATATTGAGTATGATGAAAGCACCTCAGGCTAGATTAGCCCACCTAGAGAAAAAGGTAGAAGGGCAATATGAAGCTAGAGATGAGAGGTCTGAAAATCCAAGTGACCAGCATGAAGATAACTCAAAAACATTAAGTATAGGATACAAGAGAAGTAGATTGGCGGATGAGTTAGCCAAAGATATAAAAAAGATAAAACCTCCTAAGTTCGAAGGCTCTACTTTGGGAGATGTTGCGGAGACATGGTTGACGAAAATGGAAAAGTATTTTGAGCTTTGAGATTATTCGAATAACTCTAAAGCGGCATGGGTAGCCTACCAATTGGCAGGAGAAGCTGCCACATGGTGGGAAAACAAAAGGGCTGAAATGGGATTGGCAATGGCTAATGTGTCATGGGATCAATTTTTGACGATATTCTACCAAAGATGACTTCCATAGTTATTTTATGATAAAAAACTATTAGATTTTGAAAACCTCAGGCAGGGACCTCTAACTGTTAATGAGTATTGGGAGAAATATACCTATTTACTTAAATATGTTCTACAATACCAACAGGATGAAAACTTTTGAGTAAGAAAGTTCATAATGGGGCTAAACAATCGTATTGGAGGACCAGTAGATGTTTTAGTGCCTCGAACTATGGATGGGGCTTACGAGAAAGCTGTTCAGAAAGAACAGAGATTGAAGAAAGATGATTCCTTCAAGGACATGAAGCATAACAAAGGTAAGTGGGAGCAGTCACAGCAAAATTTCAAAAAGAAGGGGTGAAAGAATAATCAGATTAAAAAGAATAATTACAACCCTCAGAAGGATGAAAACCACACTAGTAAAAGTACTGAAAAGAAGGGACCACCCAGAGGATGTTTCAATTGTGGGGATGAGCACTACACAAATCAGTCTCTCTCTAAGAACTAGCAAGGATAGCAGCAACGGAAGCCTCTACCGCCTCAACAGACCATTTTTCAGGAAATAATTCATGCAATAGTTGACAATAGACAAGAAGAGTACCAGGTTGCTCCCATAGAAACTCCAAGTATGCTTTATGGAAGCCCAATAACTATTTTAGTAGACACTCGAGCCACTGAATGCTTTATATCACCTAAGTTACTGGGAAGGTTCCCTAAAAGAACTGGGTATATGGCCAAATCGTTGATGGTTGAAAATGCTAATCAGACGAGAGCTCAGGTAGAGCAATGTCTATTTGAAGCCAAGATTGAATTTCCAAACTTCACTACAGAGGTCAACCTTTACGTAGCACCTCTAGGTTCCTATGATGTGATGATTGGAATGAATTGGTTAAAAGAACATAGGGCTAAGGTCGACTGTTATGCTAAGCTAGTAGAATGTACGGATGATTCAGGGAACTTGGTGAGGATTCAAGGGAAACAACGAGAAGTTAAGGTGCGACAAGTTTCAACTATGCAGCTGAAAAGAAATAGAAGGAAAGGATGTAAATTGTTTGTGGTCAAGATGGAAGCAGTCAAAGAAGGGACAAAGCATTCCCAGAATAAGAAGAGGATGGGAATTGAAGATAAGGAAGAGACCTTCACTGAAAAATACCCTTATTTTTAGGGATATCAAGATGTATTTCCCGAGGAACTACCTGGGTTACCACCTAGAAGAATATTTGATTTTGCCATTGATCTAGTACCAGGGGCTGAACTTGTTTCAAAAGTACCTTACCATAAGACCACCTTAGAGCTAGTGGAGCTAAAGGCACAATTACAGGAATTACTAGATAAGGGTTTGATACAACTGAGTGTTTCACCATGCGGTGCCCTAGTGATTTTTGTTAAAAAGAAGGATGAGACTCTTCCTTTATGTATAGATTACAGAATGCTAAATAAGCTCACCATCAAGAACAAATATCCCTTACCTTGAATAGATGATCTTTTTGATCAAATGAAAGGAGATGCAGTATTCTACAAAATAGATTTGAGGTCAGGCTATCATCAACTCAGGTTAAAAGAGGAACACATTCATAAGACGACATTCAGAACTAGATATGGACTCTATGATTTCATAGTTCTACAATTTGGACTCACCAATGCCCCAGCCGCATTCATGAATTTAATGAACAATGTTTTAAAAGATTGCCTGGATAAGTTTGTATTGGTATTGTTAGATGACATTCTTATCAACTCCAAAAATGAGGAAGAGCACCTTCAACACCTTCAAATAGTTCTTCAATGGTTAAGGGAACATAAACTATATGGAAAATTATCAAAATGTACCTTCTTCCAGAAAGAGATACAATATTTGGGGCATATAATATCAGCTAAAGGAATTGCAGTGGATCCTGCTAAGATAAAAGCTATAGTGGATTGGACAGTACCGAAGAATGTTTCTGAGGTTAGAAATTTCTTGGGATTAGTTGGGTATTACCGAAGGTTTGTCAGAGATTTTTCTAAATTTCTCATCCCATTAACTCTCTTCAAAGAAAAGAAAAAAGCTTTGAATGGACTGAAAAATGTCAAGAGGCGTTTAACCTATTAAAAGAAAAATTAACAACCGCCCCAATATTGATAGTACCGGATCCTAATGGTCGTTGTGTAGTTATAACAGATGCATTAGGAGATGGATCAGGTAGAGTGTTAATGCAAGAAGGAAAGGTAGTGGCTTATGAATCTCAAAAATTGAAACAATATGAGCAAAATTATGCACCCCACGATTTAGAGTTAGCAACTATTGTTCATGCCCTACAAATGTGGCGACATTATTTATTAGGAAAAACTCTTGAACTTAAATCAGATCATCAAGGTTTGAAGTATATATTTACACAGCCCAATCTAAATGCTCACCAGAGAAGATGGATGGAGTTAATCATAGATTATGATTTTGAGATCAGTTGCATTAAGGGCAAGGAAAATAGAGTAGCTGATGCATTGACTTGATGAAAGCATATAACGTCCATGGTGTCAATCAACACTAATTTTAGAACTCAGGTGATTCAGAAATTAAATGAAGATGAATATTATTTGCAAGTTCAAGAAGCCCTTCAGTCAAATCCACAGGAGCCTAAATATGAAGATTTTCACATTGAAGTAGATGGGCTTTTGAGATTTAAAGGTAGGATGTATATTCCAAAATCTTCTGAGTTAAGGAAAATAATATGGAAAGAAGTACATGCTGCACCATATTCAGGACAACCATGAGTAACCAAGATGATGCTTGACGCTAAACCATTATATTTTTGGAAAGGAATAAAAAAGGATGCAACAAGATTTGTGGCAGGATGTTTCGAATGTCAAAAGGTCAAAGTAGAGCATCCACATCCAGCAGGATTACTTCAACCTCATAGCATACCTGATTGGAAATGGCAAATTATTAGTATGGATTTTGTACAATGTTTACCTATGACTAGGAACAGGCATAATGCCATATTGGTGGTAGTGGACAAACTCACCAAAGTGACACATTTCATACCAGGAAATTTGACAGATGGGGCACAAGTGATCGCACAAAAATTTGTATAGGAAATTTTTCGTCTCCATGGAATACCAGAAAAGATCATATCAGATAGAGATGCCAGGATGACATCCAAATTTTGACAGACCTTATTTTTAGCCTTGGGGACTCAGTTAAATATTAGTACAACTTATTATCCTGAGACATATGGTCAGACGGAAAGGGTAAATCAAATTTTAGAAGATCTACTTAGAATGTACTATATGGATCAACAATACAGGTGGGAGGAATATTTACCCTTGGTAGAATTTGCTTATAACAACTCATATCAGTCAACAATAAAAATGGCACCTTTTGAAGCACTGTATGGCAGGTAATGTAGAACCCCTATAAGTTGGAACAGGTGGGAAGACAGGATCATTCTAGGACCTAAAATGCTTCAAGAAATGGAAGAGCAGGTAAGAATAATTAGGCAGAGACTGAAAGAGGCCAATAACCGGCAAAAGAGTTATGTTGATGCAAAACGTATTCCTAGGCAGTTTGTAGTGGGAGAAAAAGTTCTTTTGCGGGTAAAACCACAGAAAAGCTCTATAAAATTTGGGAAAGCCTCTAAGTTAGCCACAAGATATGTGGGACCTTTTGAAGTTCTAGAAATTATCAATCCTATGGCATACAAAATTGTTCTACCCCCGACTCTCGCCAGAATTCACAATGTATTTCATGTTTACTATCTCAAGAAATACTATGTAGAGTCTGAACATATGATTGATTGGAAATCATTGTAGGTACGGGACCCTGGGGTGATCATAATAGAGCCACTCTGAGTACTCAAGATACGTAAGCTGCACTTACGTAATTTTGAGGTGGTACAATGTAAGGTCCAGTGGGACTAGTATTCAGAAGAGAATGCCACCTGGGAAGATTATGATGAGATTCATCAAAAGTTTCCTTATTTATTCCCAAACAATTAAGACCGATATGAGACTATGTTGTTAAATTTTGATAAATATTGATAAATAATCATCGAAGACGATGATTCTTAAGGGGAAGAATATGTTACATCCTCTTTTTTTGAACAATGAAACGTTGGTTATGTTGTTAGTTGTGTATAACTGCTGTCATGTGAATATGAAATTTATTCATTGGATAATGTGTCTAATTATGTGAGAATGATTTTCTTTTATATGTGAATATTTTTCAATTATATGTGAGAATGGATGTATGGATATAATATATATTAATGCTTGTATCAAGGAAATGATTTAACCTCCATTAATTGTCGAAATGTTTGCAGGGTAAATCAATTGACAAGGAAAAAGGGATATCAACAGGGAGAGGTGTGGTTACGATAATAAAAAAACAACAATAATGCCTAAGTCTAAGTCTAGACAACTATATCGTCGTAGCCTTGTCCAAGGCACATATATATACGTATATATTTCAAGTTGGTAAGAGTTATTTTCCTTATGTATATTAAATAAAATATATTTTCACTCACCTCTTGAGGAGCGCTTGGTGGTGTGCGAGTTGGAGTCTTGTGTGTAACTCCTCCACTCCACCCGCACGCAAGAAGGAAACGTTCCTTCTTGCATGCGGATGAGGGAAGGAGGGGGTATGCCTTTATTTGTTGGTGTTCATCATTTTCATCGTCATTCTTTACTCAATCTTTGGAAGCAACATTCGTACCCTCTTTCCAAAAAGCATTCGCAGGATTTGTAAGTTGTGCTATGAACATTGTTTTGCATTCTTTTGAGTGTCCTCGTCACTGCAACTCAGAAATTTGAACCATATAATCCTTGTGCGTGAGCTTCATACCTTTTCTTACTCTATTGAATCAATATAATAGGAGCGGTTGTAAGAACTAGTCTGACAATCAAGATTTGTCTTTGCAGTCATATATTACTCTGCCTTGACTTGTAAAAGCTTATTCAGGCAAGATAATGGTTCCTTTCAATATACTATAGTTCATCAAGCGATGGATAGAAATACAATATTTTGGATAGTCGTAACTGACCCTGATTACAATTCATTCTGTTACTATGTATTTTCTATTCTACGATTCATGAATGATCTCCTGGATCCATATGTGTCTTTCAATTCCAAATCTTTTGAATCTGCAGAAGTATGTCTTTATACCTATATATATATATACTTACATCCACTTATAAATTCTCATTGAGAAATTTGACTTCAGTCACTGAGTTAAAGAATACCTTTCTGTCTAAATGTTCTTATGCCTTATCTCTTATGAATCTGTAAGTATGTCAAGTGGATTATACATGATTTTCATCCAAACCTGTAACCAAAAGGAAACATATGAAATAATGTCAATGTCGAGCAAGGGTGAATGATGACGACACAGTAGTGTCAGATAATTATTAGAAATCCTTGGCCAAGGTTATGATGCAGTATAGGCATCTGTCAGCTATCAAGTACCAGATATACCACTTGTCAGAGTGATCTTTCTAGTTAGGAGGTACCTTTAGGGAAAAGATCGATCATGAGGTATAGGTTCTTGACACCAAGCTCAGAGGCATATTGTTGTTATTAGATTCCTCGCTACACCCTCATGAAGGGTTGGGTTCCTTCAGTTGAAGAAGCACGGGAGACCAGTTAGTCTTGGTTGGGTGGATAAAGCCCTTGTTGATAATCCTTTTTCCAGAATCCAAAGGAGGATCTTACAAACAAATCAGTAGGAAACTATTCAAGTCATACTTTTCTTAATCTCTCTTCCTATCTTAATTTTTTGAATTTTATTGGACAATTATAGTTAATCAAAAGTTAGTTAGTTTATTCTTGATTATATGTATTCTGTTAGAAAAGATTATTTCAGCTGAAAATGAAAGTTAGTTGAAATTTGAATTCTATTGCATTCCAATACTATTTTCATAATAGTTAGTTAATCTTTTCACTAAAATTCTGTTATTAGATATAAGTTTATAATTTTGTTAGATTAGAGTGGGTGTTACAATATTCCTTCTGCAATCATACACGATAAAATAAAAAATCCTCTCTCGCCATTTATGATTAGCGACGCATATGTTTTAAGAGATTTTGCAAATCACGATGGCATTAATGGTCAATTTGTAACGCATAATAATGCGTTGAGCATTAACATCCCACTAAGACAAATTTAGCCTTGTGTAGTGAGCATTAACACCCCACTCAGAGTGCGTATAATGAAGATTCTGCATTAAATTGCATTTCACGCATGGCACATATCCGTGGTGATCTCGCCATTCATGTTTTCACAACTATTTAAAGTATCCACTCTAGAAATATGCTAAAACATACTGACATCTCTGCACATCCTCCTGAGTGCGCTATTTCTTCAAATCTTACACTATTCATTGCTCAGCTCACACATGGTAGATTCACTTCAGACACTTATAGTGGTTGAATGATACCATATCTTAAGATTGTAGTTTTTAATGTTGGTTTCACATAATGAAACTCCAAGTTCGCTACGTTGCAGGTTTAAAGAGACGATTTGCATAAGCCTTGTTTAATGCACTGAAGCAAAAAAGGCCCCCTTTGGTACCCATAAGGATTTTGAATTTATAATAGGAGAAGATCTTCGAGGGTCTACAACTTATATGCACATCCCACTACGCATACACACATAAATTTGACTCTAAGATCATTCCAAGTTCGTAAAGGTAAAGAATGGGCATTGGAATAACAGGTAAAACTAATTAAAGTCTTAAAATGTATGTGTGGTTGACCCTCAACACATTTTTTCATGATTCCATTCCCTCATTCAAGGTACTTATTGACTGGAACTATGTTGGGGGAGGGTTTCAACAACTAAATTGAGGTCAAACTGCAGATTGGGGTCATTGGAAATTCAGTCAAGTTTTATTCAAGCTGCTTGTTTCCCACTTGAGATGCTTAGTCTGGAGTTAATGTTGAAGTGCGCCAAGCACTATGATCAAGAAAAGAGATGCATTACGACAAGAGATGGTAAGGTACTGGCTCATTTGAGAAAGGAAGCAATCGCAGAGGCTTTCGACATTCCTTCATACAAAATTACTACTTTTTGTACCAAGGAGTTTGCTCTACAACTTTATCTGGCTGGTCCCAAAAAGTGCATGGAAGTGATAAACAACAATTGGTTGGTACAACCGAGGCCACATGTGAGGAGGGTGCCTAATAAGCTTCACAAATCTAATTTCCATTAGGAAATCAATTATATGGTTGTATTTTTGAATCGCATCATGGGCTGTCCACAATCAGCTAATTTCAAATCCTGGATGTTCTTCTTCATTAGAGAAATCATAAGTGGAAAGAGGATGATCGATTGGGCTGGAATGATCATTAACAATATTGATGATCAGTTGAAGAGTTTGTAGGAGACACAAACATTTTATATGAGCTCATATGTTATATATATGCTTGCTAGAAACGAGAGATATCTAGGATTGAATTGCAAAGGGATAGTTGGAAACGGAGATGGGCAATTCAAAGTTTATGATTGTTATCCTCAGTTGCACCTCCAAGCTATATCTCATTACAAGAGATTTAATGATGCTTTTTCCATGCACATTGTCAGATTATTGTAGGGCAACACATGCAGTAGATTTTCCAAAGAAGCTATGAATTTTGTAGAAAAGTACAGAAAGTGGTTTATTCAATTTCCAAGATTCACATACATCCGTGTTGAGGGCTATTCATCATTGCCTTACAAGTTGCCAAGATATCCTATAGATAGAATGGTGTTGTTAGAAGTGACGAGACAACTGGTTGCATTTGACAAAATTCAAAGAAAGAGGAAGAAGACTACAACGAAGTTTCCAATTAGCATTGGAAGGCTGGAAACTTGTATGTCATTGCAGGCAGTTGAAAATTCAGAGATAGAGCTGCAAGCTTACAACTTGGTGCGCCACAATGATGCACACAATAATTTTGATCCATTCAATACAGTCAGGTAGAAATTTGGGAGTAAATATGACCACATACCAGAGCTCTAGGATCATTCAGAGGATGCGCACGATGACGTGGAAATAAGGAAGAAAAGATGCTACAGATTGTCTTTCAACTTGGTTAGAGCAACAAGGGTAATTAACATACCAGATCAGCTTGAGGAAAATCACAGAAGGCTTTCATAGAGTTCATATGATCAAGAGAAGGACAAACCTTTCACCATCAATTTGTTAGAATAGGAGGTCACACGTAATGATGAATTGATGATACCAATTGTGGCACATACAAGAAAATATGTGGACTTCCAGGTTCGAAGGCTCCAGGAGAGAAATGTTCAATTCACTTACAATTTGATGGGAGGAGTTAGTGCACATCAATCCAAGGATACTTCAAGTAGTGACTCTAGTGATTCAGAAGGTGGAGATGCTGATTCACAAGAAGATATTCAGCCAAGTAAGAAGTTGAAAAATAATGACCAAAATACAGCTAGCACTTCTTCAAGGCAAGAAGATAATAGTATAATAGATATTGAGGGAGATGAAGTAGGGCCTGATGAATAGGTGGCTTTGGAAATGCAAACTAATGAAGGCATCAAACAAGGTAATCAAATTGATGAAGTTTCGTCAAATCCATCTAAGGAACAAGAAGTAGTCATGATAGAGGTAGAGGCTGAAAATCAAAATGACAAAGAGTTATATGAGTTTGATGAAGAAGCCCTTCCTACTTTTCAAAAAGAGAAAGTTCAAGAAGAGAGTCAAGAAGATTTCTTTGATTTACCAAAATGGCTAAGGGATCGTGTCAAAGAGAAGTCTATTAATGAAAGAGAACCCATCTTGAGTTTGGAAGAACTACTAAGCAGGGTCAAATCGGACAAAGGAAAGCAAAAAGTTACTAAGTTTTCAAAAATCATGAGGGATAGATCTGGATTAAGGCAAGGGCACATCGCTGTCCCAAAAGTAAGCATGAGTGCAAATGATGCTATTCTGAGAGGTTTCGACATCAATACTTTTGATTTAGGACCAACCATAGTGGAACAAGAGATGGAAGAATTAGAAGATTCAGTTGCAATTATCAGAGAAAGACTAAGGAATGAGAACAGAGGAACCAGTTGGAAAGGGATAACCTGGCATTTTAGCATTATATTCAGCAATTGATGAGGCCAGTGAGTCAAGCAGAGGATATGATTGCACCACCTGTGTTGCTTTCGTAGGAGTCTATAGCGCACTTGGAGGGAATGAGATCTTCATCTTAGGTGTTGCAGGATTGGGTAGCAGATTTCAGGATCAAAGCCGATAGATTAATTGATGAAATTGTGAAGTTATACAAGGAGGCTTCTTCACTATTTGATAGAGTTCAGAATGTTCTGATGTCTTGTGCATAATTTAGAGTTGTAAGGGAAGAGGTGATACCTCAGTTGAAAAGGCTGATATATACTCCGAATGCCACCTTGATAAATGGAGTGATTGAACAAGGTTCAGCATATAATTTTCCTTCTTGGTATTGCACTCTAGATATAAGGGAGTAGATTCTTGGGAAGATTTAGAGTGACAACACTTGAACAAAAGAAGCACTTCAAGAAATTCAAGGCAAAATACTTGTTTCTATAAACAAGATACTTGACTCCAATGGAGAAATTGATGAGTACTTGCTGAAAGATAAAATGCATACAAGGTATTTTCAGCATACACAGGTTGTTCCCAGAGAGCTGTTGGATGATGTTTGCACATTTCATGGGCATGTTTCAGACATCCATGGATGAATGTGAGATGACAATTGTCAAATGCACAGAGGAGCTGCAAATTGTGGAATACACCATTCAAACACTGCCAAGTGTCCCTATGGAGGAGGTTACATGTGTCATATCAAGATTTGTGGAATTTGTCACAAAAAAGGAAGGTCATAAAGGAGGGCACTCCACTTAGTGGGTGCATCATAAATGCAATGTCTAATATTAGTAAATTTTGTAACCACCTACCTTTGTGGCGCAATAAGGGCCCTTGATTCCTAGATTTAATCTTGGCCATTCATTGAATTTTGAGGGCTATATAAGCCTCACTTTGCTCTCATTTGAAAAGGGGGAATGCTCAGAGAAATTGTTGCTCAAGACTCTGCTGAAATAAATACAAACTCATTGCTGAATTCTTCATGGTGATTTTGTGTTGTTTCAAATGAATGCATGGTTTCTAAGTGTTCACTCATAGAATAAGATTAGTTTAGTTTGTTTTCAGCAATTTATTTTTATGTTTCATGGGAGTTGTTGCTGTTGATTCATGTTTGGAGTCTTCATAGTTCATACCATTTATAATTTGTCAATGGCACATTGTAGTGCATGGTTAGTCTGAACCTTATATGAACTTAACTTCAATTACTTTATGTTCATTTACCTTCATGTGTAGAAGTAATATGAAAATCTTACTTTTTCCCTTAGAAGATTGCATCACCTTTGTGTAGTTGTTACCTTATGGCGAAGCAAAGTGTGGTTGAGATTCTAGTGAATTAGTGGTGATTGCTTGCATTTTAGATTAGAGTTTTCTAAACCCATTTCTTTTGCATTTTCTTTAAAATCTCATTAGGATTAGATTCGGGAACAAGTTCATTGCCATATTTTAAGTTATCATATTGTTAGACCTTCGAAGAAGCTATGTTGCATGTTATCCAAGAGAAACAAGTTTCCTATTGTTGAACATTTGTGTAAGTCCCCTTTGTGTTAAACAACAATTCACATCTTACTACTTAGAAGCTATCTCAAGTCACAAAACCAAAAGTAACTAATGAAGAACCTTGGAGTCTACTCATGTGATCACTTGGCTTAGCATTTGAGGGAATTTGTTCAAGAGAGGATAGGGTATATCAGTATTTTATTTTGTGTTGCATGTACAAGGAAAACACATCAACAGGGACATTACAGGAGACAAGTGGAAGACTAATTTCAAGACCAAAGATGGGTTGTATGAGTGATTGTTCATGTCATTTGGCTTAACCAATGCCTCTAGCACTTTCATGTAGTTGATGAACAAAGTACTAAAGGTTGAAACCATTCTTGGGTGAGTTCATGATTGTGTATCTTGACAATATTTTAAATTTTAGTATAAGTAGTGTGGAGCACATGAGGCATTTGTGGCTAGTATTGCAAGGACTTGAAGAGGAAAGGCTATTTGTCAACATGAATAAGTGTAGTTTCATGTACATGTAGATTGAACTTGTCTACTTGGGATTTGTGGTGTCTTAAGAAGTCTTACACATAGATTCCAAGAAGGTAAAAACAATTTTAGAGTGGCCAACTCCAAGAAATACCTTTGAGGCATGCAATTTTCTTGGACTCACTAGCTTCTACTGCAAATTCATAAGAAATTTCAGTAGTATTTGTGATTGAATCACCACAGCTATAAGGGGAGACAAGAAGAAATTTGTTTGGACAATAGCAGTTTAGAAGAGTTTTGAACTCTTGAAGATGAAAATTACTGAACAACTTTTGTTTGCCTTCCCAGACTTTAACAAGGTGTACCAAGTTGATTGTGATGCAAGTGGGACAGCCATAGAAGCAGCCCTAAGTCAAGAGGGTGGATCAATTGCATACTTGAGTGAGAAACTAAATGATGCCAAGTGGAAGTATTTGGTGTATGACCAAGAGTTTTATGCCATAGTACAAGCACTAGAGAAGTGGAGGCATTCTCTTCTACCTAGGGATTTCATTCTCTAAACCGATCATCAAGTTTTGTAGTTCATAAATAGTCAAGGTAAACTAAATCAATGTCATATGAAGTGAATTGAAGTTTTTCAAAGCTATCCTTTTGCTCTTAAGCATAGGAGTGGCAAGTCAAATAGAGTAGCTGATGCCTTGAGTAGGAGTTTGTTGTTAACTCACGTGCATGTGGAAGTAGTAGGTTTTGATGCCATGGAGGAGTTGTATATGGAAGTTGGGAATTTTTTGAGGCATAGACCTTACCATGCCAAAGTCTTTCTATCATGGATAGAACACCATGGTTAGATTATATTTTGCAGGAAGGATTGCTTTTCAAGTGGAAATAGTTGTGTGTGCCATGTTGGTCCCCAAATCAGCAGACAATAAACCCTAAAGGTTTGCCACTTCTTATGATCAGATTTACTATGAGACTTCACCAACAAAGATGGGAGATTGTTTGCACTTGTCTCCCTTGCATTTTAGGTTCTGCCACACCTAGGGGGTATCCCTCATTCACAACAAAAAGATTTAACCTTGACTAACTTAGGCAGAATGCTCTCATGTATGGACCAAGATTTGTAAGATAAACCCAGATTGGCAATATTCTTGGACTATCTAATTGGTTAAATATGAGAACATGCAACACCTAGACCCTACTCCTAAAACCTAAAAGATTGATTGTTGTTTTTATGTTTCATGTATTTGGCTGTCAAACTAGGATTCTGATTCATAAACTTAACACAAACTCTGACCGGTGCTTATCTCTGGGCATGGAGTCAAACTAACATATATGTGTGTATGGTCTCACAATTATTACAAGCTTACATATTTCAAGGAGTTTGACCAGTATTTGCCTTACAAATACACCCAAGACTGAGTATTCTGTTAACCCTACTTACAAATATCCCTGCTGCAAAATAATCTTCCCCACACTTAACCTAAAACAATTTAATCTACTCCTTGAATAGAGGTCAAAGATTAAGCATGTAATACATAGAATTTGTATCCCTGAACTTGAAAAACCCTTAGTTATTTAATTCAGAACAAAGATTGCTAACAACACTAGAGACAGTCAACAGAAGACATGCATAAAGCATTTTTCATATATTGCAACATGAAATTGTAAATGATTTATGAAAAACAACATTCAACACATAGTCCATAGACTTACATAGCAAGAAATAGAGCAATCGAGGAGAACCTGCATTTCATTCACTCCTCCAAATCCTAGTCATTCAACAACAACTGAAAAAGAGAGCCCAATAGTCATTTATAGGCTCATAATAAGTTACCCTAAAATTTACTACATTCTGGAGGTAGGTAAGAAATTCATTACAATTTTGCCTCCAAAAGACATGGGAAAATATTAAAATATGTAGAAAAGAGGAGAAAAGAAAATACAATATAAAATGGTTTTAATTTATTTCCCCTTTTTCTAACTTCCCACACTTCACATTTGACTGCCGGATACCCTGCTGGACGCTCTTCCATCCCCATGCGTTGCTGCAAAACATGACTCTGTGACCTCTCCTCTATCTCTTCCAGCTTCTATGATAACATTTCACCCTCAGAGGAGAATTACAACAACATTCAATTTTGATTTTTGCCCAAACCAAACATCTCTGGGTCGTTTTCTAAGAAACAAGGGCGTTTTCACCCTATTGGTAGCCAAAAAATCAATGTAAATGTGTTTAAAACCTCTGCCAATGCCTTAGGAATTATCCAAGGACGAATTCTGAGCATAAAATTGCATATTTTGGCTCAAAAATGCCCCCAAAAATTAGCCTAGAACAAAAAAACGTGATTGCAATTTTCAATCAGCAACATTTCCACCTAAAGCTGCCTGAAACTCGTCAAAATGACCATAGCCATGAAGGAAATGCTTATACTTCACCTGCAGAAGAGAGGGGGGATGAAAATGCCCTACAACGACATTTCTAGTGCAGGGGCACCTATAGGTCCAAGATGCCTATCTTAAGTTTCTTGCTATGTTTTTGGTTTGAGTTGCAATAAGGTCTTGAAGATGATTTGTGGAATGTAATAAGGTCACCTTGGACCACTTTGAAGCATGTTGAAATAATTTGTAGTCATCTTGTAAGGCCTTAGTACCAATTTTGTATGTAGACAAGTCAAGTCCTAAGATGGTCAATTGTAGTCATGTAATCCATGATTGTAAAGATGGAGTGAAAGACATGTAATCCATGATTGAAGGTCATTCATGGCATGTAGGAACTATCTTAGAAGAGTTTGAAATGATCTTGTGAAGGGATTATCCACATTGTAAACAAATACACTAATCTGCATTGTAACAAGGTGACAAAAAGAGGTAGTTTGGAGGGTGTAGTGGTAGTTTTCAGTTGCCAGATCGATCCAAACTGCTTGAGGAGAATGTAAACACGTTTATAAACCTCATCATGGTCGTTGGAAGGGATGATGAAGGTTTTGAAGGACAAATTAATAACAAACACTCAGTTTCCTACAATTTCTGGTGTCTTTTTGCTATTACAGGCCGTACTCTGTCTTGGTACGGGACTGTCATAAGTTCCTATGGTATTGGATTGATAGAGTAGGGTGTTAAGATTGTTTTGAACTTGATTTGAGCCCTTGACATTGATCTAGAGTGGAGATATTGTTGTTCTTCTACAAATTGGCCGATAAAACCCTGATTTAGGGTTCTGAGCAAAACGATGAATAAATGACCATTCCATTGCTCTTCATCACCAAATGCTCAATGGAATGGGTCTGTGTTTTTGTCTATTTGATGTTTGTAATGATTGCAGGATGGAAGGTCAAGTTTTGGGCCGAGTTTTGATGGTTTTGGCTTGACAAAACCATGTGTCAAGCCACTAGAAGAAACCCACGAGTTGAAATCCTGTACAGTCAACTATAGGGGTCTAAAACCCATTGAATCCTATGTTTTTCCATGCAATTGACATGTCCAAGTGGGTCTGCAAGTTCTGTGAGGGAAGTCAAGGGTAGTTCCTTTGTAAAACATGCCTAATTGGGGCTCTATCAGTAATACCAATCCAGTTTTGAAGCATTTTTCCCAAAGGACCCACTAGTCATTGGGTGATATGTTGTGAGTCTTGTGTAAATACACCTTGTAATGGTCAAGGTTTGTCAGAAGAAGGTCATTGTGAAGAGTTATTGCCACTGTCCCCTAAAACAGGGCTACAAGGAGTGTGATAGGCTTGTGAAGCAAATACTAACCCCACATGCAAGACCCTAACCATTGGTTGGGAATGGTTATGTTGGTTGTCTTGAAACCTTTTAAATGACTGCCCTTGAAAAGGTCATACATTTGGTGCCATATCTCATATTGAGCCCCTTGGCTTAGGCCTTTAAACCTTGAAACATTGTCTTTGTGAAACAGTGAATTCCCTCTATCTTGTTGAGTGGTTTGGAAAACCTATTGAAGTGTCTTTTATTCCCTTAGAGTCTTTGCATCAATTTCCCACCATCACAGGGGTTTGGTGCTGCACAGAAACTCCCGTGCCTTGGTGGGATAAGCACCAAAACTTGACTTTATATTATTTGCCTCCCACTTTATAATGCATAAACATTATATTAATGTTTATACAAAACCTTTTTCACCTCAATTTTCCAATTAAAATAATGCAAATAATATTCTTTTTTTAAAAATGTATTTTGGAAACTTTAGCAATTGACAAATATTTAATTTTCTTTGCTTGGCACATGGCATTTTTTCACCGCGGGAAAATTGGGCATCCGATGACCATGAAAATTTGTGTAGGGGCACCATTAATTATTTCAAGAAAACCCATTTCCTCAGAATCCGTTATGCTGACCGAATTCGGGCACCTACTTTGTAAACTGACCCGTTGGGTGAGTTCGCCGCAATTGAGATGCATTAAAACAATGCATCATATGGTCTCTGATTTTGATAAAACTGGAACTAGAGACATTTGAGACCAAAGCGAGAAATGGGTCGCCCTCAAAATTGCAAGATTTGAAACTTTTCAGAATGTCAAAATTAGCCCGATCGCAGTTAGAAAATAATTAAATACCCCATCAAAACTCATCCTGGGAACACGAAACTGAACATGCATGTAACCAAATGTGCCAAAAAACATTCTACCAACCGGATTTGCAAGGTGATTCTTGAGTTGCAAGATTTTAATTGGCGAAGGTGGTCTCCAAGGTAGATTGAGCAGCCTGTCGACCAAACCTTTGTCGACACCTCAAAAGAATATTTGCACATCAAATTTGCAAATTTGAGGGTGCCACCATGCCACAAGGCTCAATGAGGAAGAATCTTATTTAAGAGATAAATAGTAGAAGTATAGCTGGTCATTTTGGCGTGGACAAGACTCTAGCCCAACTATCTAGTCTATGCTAGTGACCAAGGATGGGTAGTGATGTAAGGAAGTTCGTGTTGGGCTGCCAGATATGTCAACCTACAAAAGGAAGAGAAAAAATATTGGTTTTTACAAGCCACTGCCTATATGAGAGGGACCATGGGAAGACATTAGCATAAATTTCGTGTTTGGTTTGCTAAGGACACAAAATGCTAATGCTTTCATTTTTGTCATTGTTGATCATTTCTCCAAAATGACACATTTCTTTATTGGTAAGAAGACTAGTGATGCAACAAATCTTGCTATTTTATTTTTCAAAGAGATAGTTAGGTTACATGGATTGCCCAAATGTATTGTTTCAGATTGGGATACTAAGTTTTTAAGCTATTTTTGGAGGACTTTTTGGAAGAAGTTGGTTACTAGGCTCAACTTTAGTTAAGCATACCATCTTCAAATGGATTGATGCAACACTTCAGCTCAACTTAGAGTGATTCAAAATTCATCACAAAATGTATAGCTTATAGATAAGCAGAATAATGGTATAACAGAACCACAGAATAATAGTTTGCATCCAAAACTACTAAAATATCTTATATTTACAGACAAAAGGTTTTACATCAGTGTTTCTACATGACAAACAAAACTGTCTCTAGCAAATCCATCCCCTCTCTCCTTTATCCTAATTCCTTACGTCTCTTCTACTGTCTTCTCTAAGTTTCCTATTTGATCTCAAAAACTACTGCCCACGTACTAGACTCTTAACTTCAATGTAACTCTCCAAAATAGCATGATCATAAGTATAACAACTATTCCCCAAAACGCTGAACCATTCCAAATCCTTCTAAAATTAGCAATACAATTAGCCATGCCTCAAGAATCGGTTTACATCATGGATGGTCAAACTAAAGTTGTGAATGAGAGCCTTAGTAACATGATGAGATGCTTGATTGGCGATAAACCAAAACAATGTGATTTAGTACTTGTATGAGCCGAGTTTGCCTACAATAACTAAGTAAACTGATGTACTATGAAAATTTCCTTCCAATTAGTATATAGATGCAATCCAAGAGGGGTCACTGAGTTTCGGAGTGTAGCTGCTTTGGGTAATAGGAGTGCTGAAGTAGAAGATTATGTAGAATACATGCAAGAAATTTATCAACATATAAAGGAGAATTAGAAAAGAGTACAAAAAGCTACAAGCAACATGCTGATCACAAAAAAGAGGTTACAAGGGTTTCACGTGGGTGATTTAGTTTTGGCTCATTTGAGGAAAGAGAGATTTCCAAAGGCCTCCTACAACAAGCTAAAATAGATTAAAATAGGACTCTGCAAAGTCCTATGCAAGTTTTCAACTAATACATATGAGATTGAGTTCCCTAATGAGATTAACATCTCCCAATCTTTAACATTTTAGACCTATATCCATTTCATGATGAATTGCCATATGAAGAGAGTGTTGATCTAGTTTCACCCATACTAGACTAGAAACTACAGTTGCCAGAAAAGGAACGAGGAAATTGTGGCCCTGAATAATTTAAGGGTGGCTAAAAGGATATGAGACAATGAATACAATGAGTCCTTGGTATAATGGAAAGGCAAACTAGCTAAAGAATCAACTTGAACAAGTACATGCGAGATTCATCAACATGGCTAGTCATTGGAAGAAATGACACCAGATTCATGAACCAGAGCTCAATGAATATTTTCTCATCTGGGTTGTCTAATGCAGGAGCATTGTTGATAATAAGGCAATCTTGCATTAGTTAAGAATCTCTTTAGTTGAATAAACTTGGAAGAACTAGCATATTTTAAATTTTTGTAATGAGCAAATACTTGATTGAATGACATAAATCAACTCTTGTGATCATTTGTTGGAGTCAACTAGGGCTCTACTACTATTATGATTCTGCACTTGATACTGTTAATCAGTCATAATAGCTAACCCTCATACCATCATGAGTGCCACTCAAACCACATGAGGAAGTTCTGTTACAACCATATAGATGAATTTGTTCCATTTTTCTGCAAAGGGATATGGTGGCAAAGGCCAAAAAAGAGGATGATCTAAGGTGGAATTGGAGTGAAGAAGGAGAATCTAAGAAAAAATTAAATAATCAATCCAGTTTGTGGTTGTTTGCAGTTGGTTTCATTCTCAAATGGCATTTTGGGACCAAAAAAATTAGATATTTTTCTAGGAAAATCTTTTGAGTTGTTTTAACATAAATTGAGGCCATATTCCAATACAAAGAAGGATCCAAAGTTGAGGAAGGTTGTAAGGTAAACTGACCATGTTCCACTGGTTTTGAAATCATGGCATTTTCAAGACAACAAGGTAGCAGACGTCCCTGTTAGGAAATTAGGTGTGTCATACACCTTGCAATTTCTAATATTTGAAATATTTCATTATTTGTATTTTAGCAATTTGTTTTTCAATCACTGAGTGTCATGGAAGTTGCTAAATGCAACTATGGCAATTTGGAATGTGTGTAAGAGTTGCTAGAATGGAAAGAGCTAAGAGGGAGTTATTTTGGAATTATGATAAGCACAATTTTAGGAGATTGTGGAAGCACGATTTTAAGAGCCAAAAATGGAGTGCCATATTTGGAGAGTCAGTTATGTTTTGAGTAACTTACTATATTATGGTGGATTTGATTCTCCATGACTAAGGTTGTAGCTCATGTTTTTTGAGTTTCCACTTTGGTGGTTTCTTGTATTCGAACTCCTATAAATGGAAGGCCTGTGAAGAAGTTTCTAATGTAGAGTTTGTAGATATTGTTATGTTGTCAGAATGTTGCTGAAATTATTCCAGAATAGTTTATTGGTGATACTCATGTAATAAACTTGCTCTGTAAGTATATGCAATCTTGTTTTCGATTTCTAATACATTGAGCAGACTTTTGGAGTGGGGTTTTTCACCCACAAGGGTTTTCCCCACGTATATTTGGTGTTGTGTGTTTCATTGTTTATTTTATGTTGAAAATGTGTTTATGAAATTTTGTAACTATTAGACCAATTCTTAAAAGTTTCGCATTTATCTCTCCTCAAGGTTGGTGTAGAAAGTTGTTTCCGCCACTTTAACTTCCTTACAAGTGGTATTAGAGCCTGATCACCTTTGGTTTTAGTTGTGGGTTGTTGGGTTTTTTGTGCCAATCAAGGTTTGAGTGAGTGCTTGTGCAGAGGATACTTTGTGATCTTGTTGTAGATATTTTTCAGATGGCAAGCACATCTGGGAGGATTGAGGTAGAGAAGTTTTTTGGCATGAACTTTGAAATGTGGAAGCTGAAGATGGAAGATATGTTGATTGGTTGGGAGCTATGGGATGAAGTGGATGAAAATGTCCAGAAGCCTACAGATCCAACTTTGTCTGCAAAATATGATGTAATGGATAGAAAAGCTAAAGGTCTCATAAGACTATGCCTTGCAGACTCGATTCTAATAAATGTCCATGAAGAACCCACTTCGAAGAAGTTGGGTGAGATATACCAAACCAAATCTCTAGTAAATAAGATTTTCTTGAGGAAGAAGTTGTATTCTTTGAGAATGGAAGAAGGTGGGCAAATTTTTGAGCATCTGGAAACATTCAATATGATGGTTACTCAATTGATTTTGGTTGGGGTTAAGATGGATGAAGAAGAAAGGTACCAAACTTTGTTGTGTTTGTTGCCAGACTCATGGGACAGCCTAGTCATGGCCATTAAGAGCACTTCAGTCATCTTGAAGATGGAGGATGTTGTTGGTTCTTTACTCTCCGATGAAATGAGAAGGAAGGTCTCTCTAAATGCCAAAGAGGCTTTGAGTGTTTGAGGAAGATCAAAAGAATGAGACAAAGATGAGAAGCAGCGTGGCTGTTCCAAGTCCAAGAATAAGGGGAGATCAAAATCTCCTGTTAAGTCTAAGGCAATATGCTCGAACTGTGGCAAATCGGACACTTCCTAAAGGACTGCAAAGAAGAGAAGAAAAAGAAGCAAGATTTCAATTTTGAGTTTGAAAAGGAAGATGGAGACACCTTTACTGTAGCCTTGGGCACCCGTACATGTGATAATGCATGGTTGATAGACTTAGGTGCATCTTTCCACATGACTCCTAACAGAAACTGGTTTAGTAAGTATGAAAACTATGATGGTGGTAAGGTGTATTTGGGTGATAATTCTTTCCTTGACATTGTTGGCCGTGGAAGTATTCATGTGAAATTTTTCGATGGTAGAGTTAGATGATTTGATGGTGTCTTGCAAATCCTAGGACTAGCACGAAATTTATTATCTATTGGCAAGCTAATAGATGTGGGTGTGCATGTATAGTTTTGTCAAGCAGGTGTGAAAATATCCTAAGACTAACAAGAAATTTATTATCTGTTAACAAGCTAATAGATGCGGGTGTGCATGTATAGTTTTTCAAGCAAGTGTGAAAATGGTGAGAGGTGCTATGGTGATAGCAAGAGGAAGTAGATTGGGTACATTGTAGTAGCTCGATGCATGCATGGTTGAGTGCAATAGTTCTTCTAATAAAATTAAGCCAAAAACTACTTTGCTGGAAAAAGAAATAGTTTCCTCTTCCGCAGATGGTCGTGGCTTTTGGGTATCAAAGGGTGCTCTGTCTACCGAATCAAAGTTTCCTATAGAGAAGACCATGTTATGGCACCAAAGGCTTGGCCTCATTAGAGAGAAGGGTTTAAAAGCCCTGAAAAATAAGAACCTCGTTGAGGGGTTGAATGATTGCAATCTAGAGTTTGATTTTTGTGAACACTGTATTTATGGTAAACAAAACCACATTTAGTTTTATTCATCTCATAAGTCTTCATGTATCTTGGATCTAATCCATTCAGATGTATTTGGTCCTGTTGATGTTGCTTCTATTGGTAAATGAAAATCAGTTTATTATGTTACTTTCATTGATGATTTCAGTAGGAGAACATGGGTATATTTTTTAAAGAGTAAATCTAAAGTTTTCAATCATTTTAAGGAGTTAAAGGCTATGGTAGAAACTTGGATTGGAAAGAAAATTAAATGTTTGAGGACTGACAATGGCGATAGTACTTTTCTACAGATTTTGACAAATTCTGTACAAATTACGGGATTAAAAGACAAAAGACAACTCTGTATTCTCCACAGTAGAATGGAGTTGGATAAAGAATGAACAAAATGTTGATGGAGAAGGCTAGGAGTATGATGAGTGGAGGTGGTCTAGAACAAAATTTTTGGGCTGAAGTTGTTGCCACTGCTTGTTATTTGATAATAGATCTCCTACATCAATGCTTCTTGATAAAACACCAATGGAGGCATGGTCAGGGAGAAAGCTTTCACTTAGACATCTGAGAGTTTTTGGTTGTGAGACATATGAACATGTGCCTAAGGAGAAGAGAACAAAGTTGGATTCTAAGGCTATCAAATGTATCTTCATCGGTTATAGCTATGGTGTGAAAGGATACAAGCTTTGGGACCCTATTGCACAAAAGATAATTTATTCCAGAAGTGTTATTTTTAGAGACTAAATCTTCTCCTATTACTTTTCAGCCATATCAGATTAAAGTAACTGAATAGAAAAAGGATGTGATTCAGCTTCCTTCTACGCTTGAGAAAGTTGAATCGAGGCCCCAAGATAGACAAGAAGTCGAGGAGAGCTCATCAAGCTTTGAATCTTCAGAAGAGTTAGAAGAGGAAGAAGAAATGGAAGAACCTCCATCTCAACTTGTTTGAAGGACTACAAGGCATAGGCAACCACCAGAAAGTTATGGGTATTCATCTGATGATTGGAAATGTATATTTGCCTTGAATACTAACATTGATGAACTGAAATCTATGCAAGAGGCATTGGGTATGAATGATGCAAGGTCTTGGAAACTTGCCATGGATGAAAAAATGGTAGCTCTTGAAAATAATGATACATGGGACTTAGACCATTGCTTGAAGGACACAAACCTGTTGGATGCAAGTGGGTGTTCAAGAAAAAGATTGGTTCAGATGGAAATGTTGAAAAGTATAAAGCATGGTTTGTGAAAGGATACTCTCAGGTTGAGGGTATTGATTACAGTGAGATCTTTTCTCCTGTTGCTAAAATGACATCCATTCAATTTTTACTATCCATTGTGGCAACTTATGACCTAAAGGTCGAACAAATGGATGTGAAAATTGCTTTCCTTCATGGTGATTTGGAGGAAGAAATCTATATGACACAACCAAAGCACTACATGGTGAAAGGTAAAAGCAAGTTGGTTTGTAAGTTAAAGAAATCTTTGTATGACTTTAAACAAAGTCCTAGGATTTGGTACCAGAAGTTCGATGCATATGTGTTGAGTTTGGGATTTATGCGGTTTGAATCTGATCATTGTGTATATTTTAGATATGATGGTGATTGTTTCTTGGTAATTTCTTTATATGTTGATGACATGTTGTTTATTGGAAAAGGCAAAGGTTTGATTGCAGAACTGAAATCTCAACTCTTTATGAAATTTGAAATGAAAGATCTTGGTGTGGCAAAACACATACTTGGGATGGAGATCAAAAGAGATGGTGAGAACAAAAAGCTATTGCTAGCCAGAGTAAGTATGTTAGTTCAATTTTGCAAAGGTTTTTTACATGTAGGATTGTAAACCACTTCGTGTTCTTGTTACTTTTGGAACAAAGCTCTCTATTTCACAATGTCCTACATCCCCATAAGAGATGGAAGACATGAGCAGAGTGCCTTATTGGAGTGCAATTGGAAGCTTAATGTATGCCATGGTCTGTACAAGACTAGACATTGCCCAAGCAGTGGGAATTCTTTCTCGTTTTATGTATAATCTTGGAAGAGTGCATTGGGATGCAATTAAGGGGGTCTTTAGATATTTGCGGGGTACAGCAAAGTACTCTATATGTTTTCATGGTATAGTAGATCAACATTCCCTGAGTATTCGTGGTTTTGTGGATTCAGATTGGGTTGGTGACGTCAATAGTAGGTCCACCAGTGCATATGTGTTTACTCTTAATGGTGGTGCAATCAGTTGGATGAGAAAGCGATAGGTTGTGGTCGCTCTGTCCACTATAGAGGTAAAGTATATGGCATCTACTCATGCCTGTAAAGAGGCCATTTGGCTGAAGCGTTTATGTTCAAATATGGGATTGAAGGAGGGTGCAATTACTGTTTATTGTGACAGTCAGAGTGCAATTTGTCTTACAAGGAACCCGACTTTTCATGCCAGGACCAAACACATTGGTGTTCAATATTACTTCGTGAGAGACATGGTTGAGGATGACATGGTGAAGCTGGAAAAGGTAGAGACAATGGTGAATGTTGCATATGCATTAACTAAGCCTGTGAGCACAACGAAGTTCAGGTGGTGTTTCGAGTCTATGGGCCTTTCGGCCCCTAGCAGTTGAGTTCATGACGATATGGGTTCCCTGGGTCTTTCTTGTAATGTATACGACAAGTGGGATAATGTTAGGGAATTAGGCGTGTCATACACCTTTCAATTTCTAATATTTGAAATATTTCTTTATTTGTATTTTAGCAATTTGTTTTTTACCACTTAGAGTTGTGGAAGTTGCTAAATGAAACTATGACAACTTAGAATGTGTGTAAGAGTTGCTAGAATGGAAAGAACTAGTAAGAGGGAGTTATTTTGGAAATTATGTAATCATGATTTTAGGAGATTGCGGAAGCATGATGGGAGCCAAAAATGGAGTGCCATAGAGTTAGTTATGTTTTGAGTAACTTACTATATTATGGTGGATTTAATTCTCTATTAGAGCTTAAATTTGACAGTCCACCTTGCTTATCAAGGAATTTTTTTTTCCTACAGTTTAGTCTTCATTATTGCCTGTCACATGACAATTAATTTTTTTAAATGCAAGTCAAATTTTATATATCAAGCTGGTCATATTAATAATTTAATATCACTATAAATCCAATTTTTTCTATTTCACTAGGTATTTTTGATGTAAAGCAAAACCCTAGAAAACCCTGTTAAAAAAGCCTAGAATAAATAAAATATTTTATTAAAAAATAAAAATAATAGAAGTTCCTATTAAAAAATATAAAAATAAAAGGAATATATATATATAAAGCTTAGAGAGTTGTGCAAAAAGCCTAGAAATTTAGAATGAATATATTCTATTAAAAAACAAATCTAAAAATTTAGAAATTTTTTTCCTAAATAATAGAAATTTCTATTAAAAAATTAAAAATAAAAGGAAAAAATATATATTATATAATTTAGAATGAATATATAACTATATTCATTACAAACAAATCTAAAAATTTTGGAAATTCTTAAATAATAGAAGTTCCTATTAAAACATTTAAAAATAAAAGGAAAAAACTAGAAATTTAGAATGAATATATTTTATAAAAAAACAAATCTTGAATATTTTTTTCTATTAAATTTAAAAATAGAAGGAAAAAAAAAAAAAAAAAAATATATATATATATATATATATATATATATAATTTAGAATGAATAATAAAAAACAAATAATAACTCCTATTAAAAAATTTAAAAGTAAAAGCTGTATACATATACATATACATATACATATCCATACATGCATACAGTCATATTTTCATATTAATTGTTTTTTTTAACAATTTTACAGTTAAAATCTTCAAATACAGCTATACAACTGTCAAATTTAAGCCCTGTGAATCTCTAATTGTAACTCATGTTTTTTGAGTTTCCATTTTGGCGGTAGGTTAGTATTCATCTTAGCTATTTTGCGAGTGGGTTATTTGTAATTGCAAGTTTTTGAGCCCTTTCCATTCGCATTTGATACTGGCATCGTGAGTTCTGTAAATCTAACTGCAGTGGTGTCGTGAGTTTTGTCAATATGACATCGGCGTGATTTGTTCATAGTCTGCGGTAGATCAAGGTTTTTTCTTTCATTGTCTTTTGTTATGTATGTTCTTTACCTAAAACTTTTAGCCATATGTTTAAATTTTACAATGTAATGTTTTAATAGCAATACTTCATAATTTTTAAAATTAATATAATATATTGATATTTATAAATTATTACTTTATTAAATTTAATTTATAACTTTGTTAATATTAATTTGATTTATTACTTTTTAAAATTAATTATTTTATAAATTATCTTTTATTAAATTTATAATTATGTTATTATATATTATTTTATTAATATTTATAACTTAATTTATATGTAATAGGCATGGCCAAATGGATAAGTGATAGATTGATAGCAGTATAGCAGAAATTAAAAATAAATAAATGCCATATATACACAAACTGCCCTCCCCCACCCTTGCCAAAAATGGCTCCTCGACTGCTGTCCCCAAAATCCCGCCATCCCTGTCCCCAAACACCATGGAACATAGGAAACTGACGATAGATTTGATCCGGGTTTTTCATTTTATTTAAAAATCCATCTTTGAACTTAGAACAACAATTTATTTTTGATAAGATTTTGATTGTCCAAATTCAGGTCAGCTGTTTGACAAAATGCCTGAATGAAAATTTTACATTGCCGATCTTATCTGGGGAGTTGGTTTGAGTTGATGAAAGATTTGTTTTGATGAATGCATATTTGGAAAAAATCAAAGTATCATCTTTGATAACAAACTTCATTTCTTTGTTTTTAAGGAGAAATAAACTACCTTAAATTGTATGGTTTACATCATTTGCATTGAATGTGGTTTTGTGCTGCTAGGATAAAACTGTCATTAGCTTGATCCCCAATCCTTAGATTGCATCAAGATATCATTTAGTTTTCTTTTGAAAAGCAAAAATCTATTGTTAGACCAGGTCAAAGCTGTATGTGGCCATCTTCAAAATTGTAATGATGGATGGTTTGCTTAACCAGAATAACATATTAGAACATACCACGGTGAGTACTTCCAGACGGAAAATCATGTAATCATAGGGGAATAGCTTTACTGAGTAGCAGTGTGGAAGTAACTGGTCTCTTGCAATGAAGAAATTCACAGATGTCAACTCTGTAGATGAAGAAATTAAGAATAGATTATAAAACTAGCCCTCAAAACCATAAAACTGCTATGAGTGCATGTTAAATCTTGCAAAGCAATTACAATGACAGAGAGGAACCACGTGATGTTTCCAAAGTCATAGATAAGGAAGAATTTATGGTGATCAGTCCTCAACAGGGCTCCCCATTACTAGCTCAGTTTTAGAGACAAAAGCTACCATGAAGGAACCTACAACTAGAAATATATATTTTTGAAGGATAAAATTAAAAGTACTATACATTACTAGAAGAACTAACACAACTCTGACAAGAAAGGGGTTGGGGAAGCCGTGCAAATAAGCATGAAACTCAATAAAAATGTCGTCTTTGGTTATTCAACATTAAAAACTCACAATAAGCTGCTTCCCAAAGGCAGCACCTGCATAACCAGGACTGGGAGTGGCTATGGTCATCCAGAGTCCATTGACAAAGGTGGCGAAACAGCAGGTCAAGGCAGAAGAAGAGTTTTCTGGGAAAACTATGGATAAGATTAATTGATCGGAGATTAAAATAGAGAAGGCTAAAAAGGAGAAAAGTATTGTTCCAGATTCTGGTTTTGTAATATAATATTTCAAGCATTTATTCTTGGTATTGTTATCCTAATTTTAAGCTTGCATGTATAATTATTTTTCTAAAGAAACATGCACCTCTCATGATTTGTGTAATGGATAGATCACATTCTCTATAAAATTCTACAAGTTATTATCCTTGAACTATGTTACATGGAGTTTCTGAAACAGGGGAAAATGATGAATTTATTTTCCTGGATTTAGGAAATGGGGATGTTGTGCACCCACCGACACACACACATATCTATCTCTATCTCTGCGTGTGTGCCTATATTATAAATTATAATAATAAAGTTTATTTTAACTGATCTAAGAGCCCAAGAGTACGAGGTTTGAACATTTAACATTGAAACATAGGTAAATGGAAAGCTATGAGATGAAACATGAAACAATGAACATTGAGCATTCAAATGAAATATGAAATCTGAAATTTTGAGTACAACTAAAATGAAAAATTAAATTGCAGTATCAAAGTTTCAAGTTCAACCAGAGTGAGAAATTGCTGATTAGAGAGTACTCAATACTCAATATGTCAAATTTTAATACAACTCCAAAATGGCAAAATGGCAATGCCCAATCACAATTAATATCATAACCCTCATTTGAAGCACTGGCCATTAGTTGCTAGTCACCATCATGATCACTATCAGTCTTCGATGCTGAACTATATAGCCCTTCTAATGGAACACCAACCAATCCCACTTGTCTTCTTCCCTCATCAACCTATGAAGGCTCCCCGGGATCAACATACTATTGTGCTGCAACAGTTTCTCTGTGCTCAAGCATCTTGCAATCTAGGAGATGCAAGGAACTATGTACCATAGTAGCAAACATCTTTTTCAGGAATAATTCAGCAAACTAAATAATAAATATTTTCAATTAATTAGGGATTTAATAGGGAAAAAATTGGAATAGGGTTAGGGTATACTAATTTTTTATTTTTATTTTTATTTTTGAAATCCCTGGTGACAAATTTAAAAAATGCCTCAGAAGACAGTTTATAAGAGAACAATCATGATTTAATCACAAAAAGATTGTGGTTTTTTGGTAAAAAAATGCCAAATTTTGGTTTGACCAATTAATTTCAGAAAACTGCAATTTTTAAGCAAAAAATTGGGATCATGAATGAGTGGCTATTAATCAGAATAAATCCCAATTTTTAAAGATTCTGTAACCATGCCATGTACAACTGCTAGCTTCTTTGCTATAAGAGAGGTGAGTCTTTTCCTCTTAATAGAGTGGATGAAGCTATAAGTAGAGTAGTTGCTCTTTGTAGTAAAAGAACTAGCTACTTATAATAAAAGGATGGCGGCAAGCATGCACAACGGTGGAGTAGGGCTGCAATATAGTTGGTATGGTACCATTCAATAGGGTTATATCTAGGCAAGCATAGGTCCATCCTCTCTAGCTGACTACGAGAAGCCACTAAGATCAGCAAACTTGACCCACTCTTCTGTATGCCTCATCATTAGTGTTCAGTTTTTTAAGGCCTTCATGAACTTGTTATCACCTCCTCATTATCAATTGGAGCAACTTCTAGTCCTAGGAATACACCACTTGGAATTCACTATGTAAACTACCATATGTATAGGAGAGTTCATCTTCTCCCAATGATGTTGAACATTGGGAAGAAGATGGTTATGATATAATGCTAAGGTGGGGTTATTAGCATGTATTGTTGCTTTAATCTCTCCAAGCATGTTGTCAAAGGTCTCATTAATCTCTCTAAGGTTAGGAGAGTTTGTGTTGGCATAACATATCATTTTTATAGTAGAGGCAACAGATGAAATGATATATTTGACTTAATCCCAAAAGCAAACAACAATAACCAAACTCTTTACCCTCCTCCTTATATATGTGTTTACCTGTTTCCATGTGCCCCACTCCCTATGGATGATCATCAATTATAGTGCTTCCTAAAACTCAGTGATCCTCTCCAAAACGAAGTTGCTGGCATAATGCATCTCTGTAGGTTTGAGGAATTCCTTTCTTGGAAAAGACTTGAATAGTGCCAATGAGGTGGTCGTTGTAGATAAATATCTGCGCATTCCTAACATTAGATAACGTTTGTTTGATCTAGTCTAGCTTGCCAGTGTCTTGCAATGTGTTGTCAACACATGAACACAACTAGGGTTGTAAAAGATGTGCCTATAGGTAGCTTGGACCAACACACTTGCTGACTTGCAAATTGGAGCTGCATCTGGGACTTCTTGGTAAAATTCGTAAGTGTAGAAATATAATCACATTAAAAAATTAAGAATAAAAATAATTTTAGAACTATAATGAGAACTTAAAAAATAAATATATAATTATAAATAAATTAATATATCAACAAACTTTAAAGAAAAGAGAAGTTCAAAATAGATAGTACATGTACAACGCTCTTCTCCCTGAGCTTGTCTATAGCATTATTTTGAATGTTTAACTTAAAATTAGCCTCCTTATGTTATTTGAACAACCAAAAGCTCTTAGAAAATAGGGACCATCCTATTGATGATTGTTTTTAGACAGGTCAACAATAGAGTAAAACACTAGAGTATCCCACTCTCTCTTGAATAAAGCCTCTCGAATGCTAAACAAAGTGATCAATCGAGACAACTCCAAGGTTCCTTTTCTTATGATTCATGATGGGCTAACTCAGTGATTACATGTGATCTTACTGATAATCACAAAGGGACTTACATTAGACTTCTTCATTCACTTAGCTTATTTCTCTTTTCAGTGTGGATGATGTATCAATAATAAAGAAAAGCAAAAAGGTTAGAGTTCAGAAAGGCTAATCTAAGGTCAATGAAGCAATGATGATGCTTGAATAGACAAACTCCTTGATAAACCTAACTCCACTTCGCCAAGGATGCCTACAACTACATGAAGTTGGTGCACTCTCCTAAGGTATGCGAATGGTTTTCAAATCATGAAGGCTTATATAAGCACCCATCAAATAGCGAAGCTCAAACAAGCATCCACAATCGAACTTAAGCAAATGGGGCTCAGACTAGCTTTACACAACACTTCACTGACGATGAATGTTAAAAGCATGAGCTAGGAGTTGATCAAATATTCAGTACAACATACATTACATCAATGAACTTCTAATCTACTTGAAACATCTCTCCATTTCATCAAAGTACAAGAAACCATGCCACTTCACAAGACAACACTTAAACACCAAATGAGTTCCAATGTCTTTGCATTATTAATCTTGAGAAATATTTACAACAACTTCAAGTCCTCTTAAAAAATTTCGAGAGTCTCTTCTACTCTACTCCTACTTGTCTACTGACTACTTTCTAATGTACTGATTTTACAAATGAGGCAACAAGGCCTTTATATAGTGGTCCAGAAATACAATGAATGGCTAAGATCAATTCACGTAGCCAAAGGCTCAGATCATGCCAACTCAGCAGGTAGTTACAACAACTTGCTATTTTTAGTATAAAAAAGAGGCAATGAAGGCACGCTTTCCAAGAAGATAAGATAAGATATAATCTTTTAAAGCATCTCCCACATAGGTATCCCTTTGGCTTCTCGTTTGTTAAATGATACATTGAATGTAATCATATGATGTGGCTGATTATGATTGGATGATGATGTGTACTTGCCACGTAGATGCCACCTCAGCAAACTTTTAGATTTCAACTGTTAATTCAATATGCTTTTGGGCATATTCCCAAATTATATCATCTTTGTGATGTCTTCAAACATGATTGCTTTTGATGATGAACACTTGAGATGTATCTTGTTGATCTCGCCTTGTTCATTGTAAGTAGGATATGTATGATGCTTGTTACTTATTTGACTAACTCTATAATGCTTCTTCTTCTTGTAGGTAGGTTGATGATCTTCCGTGATGCTTCTTCATGTAGAGTAGATGAGGATAATGATGCTCCTTCATGACTTAGAGTAGGTGATGAAGCTTCATTGATGACATGGAGTAAAAGACTCTCCTCAAGGGCTTTTAAGGATGAATGCCTTGAAGTATGATATGATGAAGATAAAGTAGTGCACTTGGCATGTTGACCTTGACGAAATGATTGATGAAGAAGGTAGTTGATACTTGAAGATGAATGGAACTTGAAGTTAAATGAAGATCTCTGGACATGATGCAACTTGATGAAGTATGTCGAACTTGATGTGATCTAACATGATGTCATTGATGAAGAAGACCTAAGATGCATCTTGTTGTGACTTCTTGGAGCAGCTACTTCTTGAAGTGGTGTCTCTTTGGTAGTGATTACTTCCCATCTTAACTCTCTGGCATGAATGAATGTGAATGACTCCTTTGAAATAGCTACATGATGACTCCTCCTTGAAGGTGACTCCAAGCTCTTGCTCCTACCTCTGTGATTCTTCTTTTCCTTCAATCTTCCTGCAATACAAACCAAGAAACACATCAATCCTTATGATAAACACTTTATAGCACAAAGGAATCCTCTTTAAACATGCAAATAAGTCTTTTTCAAGTCTAGGTGCATATTTAGATGTTTTGGAATGAAATCAGCGCCTAGCAATAAATACCTTCATACTTGATATCTTACACTTTCTAACACTTAGGAATGACTTAAAAAGACTTCTATCATCCAGGCATTCATTACCAAAAGGTCACTTCATACATTCTCCTTCAAGGCGCCTACTTCAAAAGGTCAATTGATGTGATTCTTCCCAGGGCACCAATTCAGTTGGTATGAAGGTGCAAGAGGCGCCTTGATCAATTTGGACTCTATTTGCCATTTTAAAACTTTGAATGATTAAAACACACCTTAAAGTGATCCTTTTCTCTCTAGGCACTCATGATGATGTAGATTTATGATGTTTGCTATAAGGCGCCAATGTGAGGTCTACAAAGAGGCAAAGTGCGCCTAAGCCAATTTAAGCTTTATACTTGTCATTTTCATACTTTAAACAATTGTGAATGTTTTAGGAGGACTTCCCTCACCTAGGCGCCTATTGAGGATGTTTTAAACATGAATTGGCGCCTTAACTCTAGCTTGCTCCTTGCACTTCAAATGACTTCATTCTCACCTCTAGGCGCAATTTTAGGCTTGCATGGGTGAAAAGTGCGCCTCACATGTCTTAGCTTGTTTTCTGGCACTTTGATGGTTTTAATTACTTGTTTAAACTTCTTAAGAAGCTCCTTACCACTAGGTGCCTATTTAGGTCTCTGCCTTAAGGCGCTCAAATGATGTTATTCCAGATACAAAGAGTGCCTAACCTCAAGATGCTTACTCCCTTTCCATTAGGCATTGATTTGGGGGTATTTAGGTGACAAGAGGCACTTAAGGTCAATTTGACTATTTGAAAGGTGTTTCATGACTCCAAATATCTATTACTAGACTAGAATAGATGGCTTCAAATAGTTCGCATTCCTAGGCGCTTAGAGGTAATTGCATAAAGGGTAAAATGCGCCTATGAACTTAACATGGTCATTCTCACTTGTGGGCGCCAAATGTGCTCTTCTTGAATCCCTAGGCGCTCAAACTCACCTCAATGATCAACCCTTCCCTTAGGCGCCCTCTGTAGGTCGTTTAAACAAGGAAGTGCGCCTAAAACTCATCATGCTTACATCCACACTTCATAATATCAATCTCCTCCCTCTAAGCGCAAAAGTTGGGTAAAAGACTTGAAGGGGCATCTAAGTTCCTTAAGTAGCTAATATCCTATCAAGGCGCCAAAAGTTCATACCTCCAACCCTCTGGATCTAGGGCGCTCAAGATGATGAAAATAACAAGGAAGTGCGCCTTGAGTCGTTCAACACATTTTAGCCATTTTGGAGACTTTGTACACAAGGCGCTCAAACTTGTAGGTGACTTGACAACCATTCTTCCTTAAGTGCCCATACAAGATGGTTTTGATCATACAATGCGCCTATGTCTCTAACAATTTGCTTAAGACTTCAACTTGTTTTCTATCAAGACGCGTATTCAGTGTTAAAGGTCTTTTGAGTTAGACGCCTAATCTCCAAAATCCAATCTCTCTCTAAGGCGCTTATACAAGGTGAAATGAATTGAAATAGGCGCCTTCTTCTAGGATGACTCTAGGATGACTTCTCCCAAGGCGCAATTTGTCATTGGTTTAAACATGAATAGGCGCCTTGCTCACAATGTGTCAAATTTTCAATTCTTAAGGTCTTTTGGCAACTTTTCAATCAAGGCATCCACTTTGAGGTTGGTTGGAACTGTATTCTCTTCTAGGCGCACATATAAGTCTCCACCTAAGGCGTTGATTGAGGTTGGCAGAGGTGGGAAAACGCACCCAAGATCCTAGAGCAAATTCGCGCCCAGAACTAAAAGTCCCCGGGGATAGGTATATTGAAAAATATATTTAAGTATAAGTTTGACCTTTCAGGATGTTTGAGATAGGTCTCAGATCCATCGGATTTAACATGTAGATTAGAATTTGGAGGATCCACCAGATTTCAGACTTAGCCAATTTTTCAGGATTTTCAGGATCAGGATACCAGACTTAGTCATTTTCAGGATCTCAAACATTAGGATCAGGTCATCAGGGGACTATAGGACTCAAACATCACTGACTTCATCATGCAATAAATCTAAGACATCATCCAAGACTCAAGAAAAGCACTGGAGCTCAAAAAAAAACGGGGTCCCCATTTGCAATGGGGCGATGTGTGATTTGGTCACAACACATCCTAGCTTGAACAATGACATTAATGAGTGGTTGGTGTCTGATACCATCCACCCATCCATGATTGTTGAGCACCCTATCCTTGCCCATGTTTGCATATCTCCTCTATCTTTAGATTGACCCTTGAATTTTTTTTGTCCAAAAGAGAGGTCCTAAGCTTAATGTTCTTTTGGAGGCACATATGAAGGACCTACAAGTGTTGTCTTTTTGAATGCTTCTTGATAATAAAGAGATTAGACAACATGGAATGAAATACCATTGACAAATAATAATTTGCTAATAACATCATTATCCTCCACCCCTACTTTGACCATTTATCATCGCATCATTCCGTTACTTTGGCTATTTATCATAGCATCGTGCCCCATGACAGGTTTCTTTTTCCCTTGGACGCCTCTCTCGTAGGTGTAGTATTCACATGTTGACTAACAACCCTAGCAATAGATTGACTAGTAGAATGATAGGGGGTGAACGTCTCTTTTAAGGTTGAAGGATATGAATATGTTCAAAATATGTCATCTCCCCTTTAGTCAAATGTAAGACTAAGAGTCTAAGACGACTCTTCACTTCTTCTCTAGGTATATGTAATAAACGTGCATCAACCTTGGTATAACTCCCTTTGAAACTTTTATTGTATAGATGGCATAGGTAGTGTCTTGATCCAATGATTTTTTTATTTTGTATTATTTTTGAATGTCTAGTATAGTATCGAATTCAGCAAGGAGTTTCTTGGGGTAAAAGGGTCCTTAGACAGTATTTTAATAAGTAGGAGGGATGGGACAGTTAAATTAGCTTTCACTCCTAGTTGAAGCCCCCACTTCACTTTTATGTTCTTTTCCAAACAGAAACAAATTTAAAGAAACATGCAAGTCAAGTGGCCTTTGGTCTACTAGTGAAGTTGACTGACTCACAAACAGTCCACCAAAGATCAAGTCTTTCTAAACGCAAGGCCCACGACACTAAAGGGATGAGGTAGGGATCGTGCCTTGGGTGACTTTGGCAGCACGGATACCCTTCTATCCTTGGCTCTTAGCTGAAAGAAGTCGATTATTCATGCAACTTTGATTAGTGCTCCAATTCTAATGGGTTGCAAAAACAATCAGGAGTTTGTCTATCCTCTCAACAAAAGAAAACATATAAACCAAAACTCGAAATAGAAGCTAGATTTCAACATAAAAGAAATAACACCTAAAGAAAAATGTTATGAAAAACATGTCTGATCAATAAATTGAAATGTGACCCTATTTGGAGGTCTCCTGAAAGATGATAAGCATAATTGACCTCATTTAGTGTGTAGCTTAGTTGACCAAATTCATAAGAGCCCATTTCAGGTAGAAATCTTAGGTGATGTAGTTTATTGCTAGGACTTTGTCACGTCCCCTTTTTCAGTCCATAGCTGGGTTTGTCTTTTGGCAGTGTAGGAGTAGAATGTAGTTACCTCCAGTTTTCAGTTAGGAATGTTTGTGTTTGGAATAAGACGGTTGTATCTGGGTGTCTTCCAGTTGAGCAGCGACTGAATCTTTCAGTTAGAGCGGCTGAATTTGGTATTGGTTTCACACCTGTTCATACCTGTCAGTCAGTTAGAACTGTAGTGGACTGGAATAAGGAGGGCGTGTAGTTAGTTAGTTAGAATTGAAGTTACTTTCAGTTAGGATCAGTTAAATAAGGAATGAACTTGCTAGTTAACTGTAGCCAATTTAGGGAGGAACTCGTCAGTCAATTGCCATCGATTGAGGAATGATTGCCTACAATTGAGGAAGCAGAAATATATAATGTGTTGGGAAGAGAAGGGATTTACTTGAAATTTGATAAAACAAAAATCATTTCTTTTTACTGGCTGAATGTTGTGTTTCAGCAACTGTGGCTTGGAAATGAAACCCTCAAGGTGCAGAGAATAGGCTTCTTGAGGATGGAAACTCTTAAGCAGCGGGTTGGCATTCAGACTGACATCTGGAATTCTAGTTTTGTCTAGTTCTGCATGTGGGCATGTTTAGTAAGCTGTATTAGTTTGATGAATATCTATATGCTTATGTACTGTTTTGAAGACAGAGAGAAAAATAAAAAAGTATTATTTGCTGTATAATATTTCTGGGTTTGTTGTTTTGTATGTTAGTTTGGGTCTTTACAGACTGATTAGAAAAGATGGTTTACATCTTAGTAGATATTAAGTAGAATTAGTGAGCATGTTGTCTTTGTAATGAGAGTAGACTGAATATCAATATGTAATGGCAATGATGAATTTCATATTTGTATGGCTCTAACATTTCCTGGTTAAAATAAAAAAAAGTATTATTTGCTATAGTATTTCTGGGTTTGTTATTTTGTATGTTTTTAGTTAAGGTCTTTGCAGACTGATTATAAAAGATGGTTTATATCTTAGTACAGATTAAGTAGAATTACCAGGCATTGTTGTCTTTGTAATGAGACTAGACTGAATATGTAATGGGAATGATGAATTTGGTATTTGTATGGCTCTAAAATATCCTGGTTTTCTTTCTTCAAAGTTTATGGTTTGAAGAAATGAATATCAATTATGAATTGGGTCATGTGTGATTCTCTCGAATCCATGTATTGATGGAAGTTTCACGATTTATCTGTGGGTCCAGAGGTCCCGTTTTCTTTTGATCATTAACCTATAAACAAGATGAAATTATTTTAATATTGAAAAGTTACATGGTATTGCTGATGGATCAATTGGACACTTAAGGATATGGAGTACATGACTAGAAGCAACAGGCCATCCATGTGCCCAGGAAAAACAAAAACTAGAATAATTAAGTAAACAAAATATGGCAAGCATAAAGTAATTACTTTTCATAATCTGCATTACTTGGTTGAGAATGTATTTTAGAGAACTCAATTAATATGGCCATCCCTCCCTGTTATAGTTTACCTCCTTGAAGTCCAGATCAGCAGCCCAAGAATTACCATCAGTAGCAAACTTCTTCCCATCTTCTGGATCAGCATCATATTGCATGCCCACTTGCAAAAAAGTCATGGAGATAGTGACTTCTCTAGAGAAGCCAGCAAGATCTCTTCTTTCTTGTTGGAAAACATCGTTGTTTCTAGAAACCCTGATAACCATAAAATCTCAGTGGAAAAGAGCAGCCAGAGAATGGATATACTTGTTTAGACCTCCCAGCCTCAATTGAACCAAACAGAATATCAAACCAACTGATGTACTTGTTTTCAGCCAACTTGATCAAAACAGGTAGAAAAACATTCCAAACAAGTGTAGCAAAGGGATAAACGCAGAAAAGATGACTGGCAGACTCTCTACTAAACCGCAGACCAAATAAGACTTGAACTGAGGAGAAGAACAAACAGACCCAACAGCAAGCTTATTATGGAGAAGCAACCATCTAAAAAAGAACATTTTTGGTTCAAGAAGGGGTGTCCAAATGACACTAAACCTCTTGGACCAAACATCTGGATGGTCTGTCAAGCTCCAAATAGTATTAAGCTTGTCCAAAAGATCAACAGAAAAAGATAGCAGGTGGTGAATATATTTAGAAGAATCCTCAATCTATTTGAGACCTGTTGTGACCAAATCACACATCGCCCCATTCCAGATGGGGACCCCTAGTTTTTTTTGAGTTGAGCTCTGATGTTTTGCTGAGTCTAGAAGGTTGTCCTAAAGGTAGTTTGCAATGAAGTAGGAAGTATTGTCATGACTAATTCAATTCAACGTGAAACTTTGGTATCCTGCAAGGAATCAACAATGTCTCGAGCTTAGAAAGTTTTTGTAAGTAAGTAGCTCCACAATGCTTAGGCGCCAATTTACACTTGAAGACACCTAAAAGTGCTTAAGTAAGAAGATTGATTTCAGGAGCTTTGGGGGATGTTTTCCATTAGCTTGTATAATGTTTGGATTGATGAAGTATGAGGTAGACTCACTCAAGGTGCTCTTTGCCTTCAGAATGACCTTGTTTTGGCGCCTAGTGACTAGTTCATCTCTCACTACCTTGGACAGGCGCTTTATTGCACTCCAACCATCATCAATTTTTGCGCCTAATAAGAGTGGCCTTCTGGAAGTTAAGGTAGATGTTTGAAGTTGCAAATTACATTTAGGCACACTTATTCCTTCTTATAATCATGAATGCCGCCTAAGTGAGGAGGTCTCTACATAAGTTAAGATCATTTAAAATAGTAGCATGAAGCCACTAAGCTTCCTAGGCGCTCTTTTACTCCTCTGTGCACCTCAACTAACGCCTAGGAAGTAAGTTGCTTTGAGAAATGAATTTGGAGGAGTATAAGCATCAAAAGGCATATATTGGAACTCCACAAGTGTTTGCATCTTTGGAAATTGAAGTGAATATCTTCTACAACTAGGCGCACTTTCTAGCCTATATCACCTCATTTTGGTGCCTTAAAAGAAGATACATGGAATGACACCTTAGGTTGGGCGCCTAGATGAGGGAACCCATTCAAGACTTTTACAAGCATAAAAGATGATAAGTGCAAAGCTCAAGTAGCATGGGTGCATATTCTCATCCAAATGGTCACCTTTTGGCGCCTAAGGGAGAATGATATTCAACTCACCTACAGTATTGAGCGCCTTGAGTAAAAATCTCTAAAATGGCTAAACTTTGTCAAAAGCATCTAGGCGCACTTTCTTGTTATTCTCATCATCTTGAGCACTCAAAAAGTGGATGGCTTTGAGAAGTGAATTTAGCGCCTAGAAACTAAAGGGCATGTCATTGGCCAATTTGGAAGAGTATAAACATCAAGAGGGCGCCAATTCCACTCAGAACAACCCTAATGAGCACCTTGGGAAAGGGTACATGAAAGACATCTTGGAGTGGGCGCCTAAAGGAGGGAAGTCATTCTAAGACCTTCACCATTGTTTAAAGCACATGAGTTTGGGCGCACTTTGCCTCTCTGTAGAACTAGATTTGGCGCCTTGAGAGTATAAGGTTTGCAATCACCTAAATGAGCGCCCAAAGAAGGAATGGTTTCATAGAGCTATGAATAGGTGTTAAAATGGCTAAAGCTAAACACAAAGGTTAAGGCGCTCCTCGTCATTAGAATCATCCTAAATGAGCGCCCAAAGGTCAAGGCGCTCTTTGTCACGATAATTACTTCATATGGGCGCCTAAGGAAGAATGATTGATAAGTCACTTACAAGTAAGTGCGCCTTGAGTACAAAGTCTCCAAATTGGCTAAATTGTTTCAAGAACATCTAGGCGCACTTCCTTGTTATTCTCATCATCTTGAGCACCCTAGATCCAGAGGGTTTGGGAGATGAACTTCTGGCGCCTAGGAGTGCATGATGTTGAGAGTCATCAAATATTGTTTTGAGAAGTAATGAAATGCAAATTTAAGGCCATGAGTTTGGGTGCACTTCCCATCATCATCTGATGTGGCTAGAAAGTATGAAAGACAATATCATGATTTTTGGGCGCCCTTTATGTAGTTTCATATTCAACTTTGGCACCTAGACATAAAGAAACATTGAATGGAGATATTAGGTACTCATCATGTCAACTTGGAGATTCTATAAGGACATTGAGAGGTGAGTAATGATCCAAGTTCAAAGAATTATCAAACTTGCACGTTTTCATAATGAAGAGTTCAATTGTTAAGGAGTAAGACATCAAGAGGGCGCCATTCCACACTTGGAACATCATCAATTAGCACCTTGGAGACTTAAGGTCCTGATATCTGTTTTGGGCGCCTAGAGAGTTGATTGTCAAATAGGGGAGCTATGTCAAAGAGATTTTCTTTAAGTTGTTTGAAAGTGTAGATACTTCCATTTTTAAACCTCAACTAATGCTTAAACACATGAAAGTGAAGTAAGTAATCCTCTAAGAGAAAGGCGCCCTTCATGCCTCTTCTTGTCAATTTTGGCACCCTAGCACATTATCACTTGTAGAGACCCTTTGAGCGCCTTAGATGAAAAGGTTTTGGGTAAAGAACAAGACCTTAGGCGCCAATTTATCTAGGAGACCTTAGGCGCTCCTCTTGTGCAATTTCACCATTTTGGGCGCCTAGACGGAAGAGGAGTAGTTTGAAAAAACTTTGAAATTTTAAAAAATGCATTTAATAGTTAACTTGGCTGACCGTTAGTCTGGCCGACTAGCATTAAATGGAGGTAAAGTCACTATATAAGAAGGGCGCCCTTGTCATTTTCAACATTATTCATTCACACTCACTCAAGGAGCGATTTTTGAAGGAAGGAGCAACATTTTTTATTTGGAGGCAGATCTGCACTTTGAAGTCTGATTTTTGTCATTTTCATAACTGATTTTCATCATTTCTACAGAAATTTGCACTTTTCTAGGTCAGAAAATTGGTGTAAGGTATGTTTCAGCCGCCTTTAACTTCATAAATTTACTTAATTTTGCAGATTTTCATAGTTTTATCATAAAAAATCAGGTTTGTGAAGGTAATTTCATCATTTCAAGTCACTTATTCAAGTGTTGTTTTGTAGGTAGATGGGTATGACGGCAAAAGAGCGTCAAGTGATGATCAAGATGGATGCCAAGTCTACCATACCCGACTCCAAGTTCGAGACTCATTGGAAGGATGTGGGAGTCACCAACATGGGACACATCAACTTGGAAGAGATGAAGGATTTCTTGCTCGCCATCACGAGGAATGAATACATCAAGGCCATTGCAAAGAGTGGAATTGTACAAGCAGCATGTTTCCCACCTACTCTACCTAGCACCGAGTTAGTGTTAGAATGCATTTAGCACTATGACAAACAGAGAAGACAAATTGTGGCTAAAGATGGGACTGTCCTAGCCTACTTGCAAAGAGAAGCCATTCAAGAGATCTTCAACATCCAAAACCGGAAGGCAGTGTTCATTTGTCCTACAACTGCCCAATGTACTTTTGAAGGCAATCCCAAGCACTACATGCAAGAAGTGAGGAAGAAGTGGATGATAGATTCATCAATCAAGATATACAACTCTGAAGATCCAAAGTTTCACAAGGCAGATTTCAAACAAGAGATAAGTTACTTCATGTTCTTGAATCGAGTAACAGGTAGGCCTCAATCATCTACTTTTGAAGGATGGATGTATACCTACTTTGATCATGTGTTTACAAAGAATAAGATGGTTGATTGGGCTGGGCTTATAAGTCATTGCCTTGATGAACAATTTGAGAAATTTGATGAGACAAAGTCTTTCTTCATGACTTCTATCTTGTTTACATACTCGCAAGAAATGTGGTATATAAGGGATTAACATCTAAAGGAGAAGTAGGTATAAAGTCTGGACAGATTCTATCACATCAGTGTTATCCTCAACTCCATTTGAAGAACATCAATCATTATAAGAGGTTTAATGATGCCTTTGCCATGTACATAGTGAGAAAGTTGCGAGGAGAACTGCATAGAAGATTGACAGGTGCTGCTAGGAACTTCATTGAACAATATGGAAGATACTACATTCAATATGACAAGTTCACATATATCAGAATTCAGGGCTTCACATCCTTTCCATATCGATTGCCGAGGTATCCTACCAATAGGATGGTGTTGCTGGAAGTTTCAAGACAGTTATTGGAGTTCCACAAGATGCAAAGGACAAGAAAGAAGGCTGGAGTCTAGTTTCCTCTTAAGTTTGGGGTGATTTTACTCATGTCCATCACTTCAAGCAGCCGAACATTCAGAGATTGAGCTTTAAGCATATCATTTGCATCTTCATGATTCAAGGATGGGGAACTTCGATCCGCATGGAACTATTAAGCAATCATATTCTTCCTACCAGCATGTTGAGCAGCTTGAAGATCATTGGGCGAATGCTATTGATGATGATGATATAAGGATGCAAAAGTGTTCAAGGTTAAGATGGAATCTAGTGAGAGCTACAAAGGTATTGAGGATTCCTGATCAGTTAGATGATGATAGAACTCTTTCAGGTGATGAATACAATAAGATCCGGAACCTGCCATATGACATTGACTGGACTGATAGAGAAAGAGTTTATGAGGAAGAGTTGATAGAACCTATCATTGCTATCACTAAGGAACATGCAAAAGAGCAAGTACAAGCATTGGTGGATGAAGGAAAGAAGGTCACTTATGCGAAGATGGGAGAAGTTGAACAGCAAGAATAGCATAGTGCACCTGGTAGGAGTTCACGAAGTAAAGATAATGAAAGGGATTCAAGTCAAACAAGGAAAAGAAAACAACTTGAATCTACACAAGGAGAATTGAGCAAAAAGAAGAAAACAATAAGTATTGAAACTGCTTCATCTAGACAGCCAGGGTATACTCCAATGAATCAAGATATAGGTGTACATGTTGTTGAGGATGCAGTCCCAGATACTCGATTTGAAGAGGTGCCTTCAAGTCCACATGATACTGAGATCATTGACGAGGTTGACACTGAAGACAAAGATGAAGCTGAAGAAGAATCATTGCCTATGCAAGGGAAGCAAGTACAACGGTTAGGGGATCTTTTATCATTGCCGGAGTGGCTACAGGATAGAATTAAAGAAAGCTGTGAAGTTGAAAAATATCCTCCTATCCCAGTTGAAGAGTTGCTTCTAGATATGTCTATTGAAAAAATGAAGAAAAAGGCAACTACTCTTTCAAAGATAACCAAAGATGAAGCTGGTGTGAGGAAAGTACATGTAGCTGTTCCAAGACTTGAGAAGAATGTAGAAGATATTACACCTGAAGATTATGACATCAATACAATTGACTTGGGTCCATTGACTAGAGCACAAGTAGAAGAAGAACTTCAGGATTCAATAGATAATGCTCGAGCTATCATAAGGCAGGAAACAGTAGGCAGGATTAAAGCTGAGCAAAGGTGTCAAGCCTTGGAGCAATATATTCAACACTTAGTTCATCCTATCCATCAGCAGGAGAAAGCATCTACATCCCCATCTCTTCTTCCTCCAGAAACAGTTGTACATTTTGAGGGGTTGAGGTCTTCATCTCACAGATTGAAAGATTGGATGAAAAGGTCAAAGGAAGTAACATCTAGACATTTGGAAGATATCATGCAAGTGTATGATAAGATTGCTGATCTCAAGGAAAGGGTGCTTGCATTGTTGACAGCTTGTGCTGAGTTCAAGGTCATCAAAGAACAATATATGCCGCATTTGAAGAGCTTGATGGAAGCTTCAATTGATGAGTTAATACATGCTGAAGTGATTGAAGAAGGCATGACATATGATTTCTCTTCTTGGTATTATTGCTTTTGCAATAAAGGGCAGTTACTTGATAAGGTTGAAACAAATATGTCAAGAGTAAGGAGTGTGCTTCAAAGAATTCAAGATGGAATACATGCATCCTTGATAAAAATATGCAATCCATTTGGAGAGAGGACTCTTGATAATATGAAAGAACAAGTTGAAACATTCTACTTCTAAGAGGATGATGTTTCTGATGAGAAGCTTGATAGTATATTTTCACTTGTTGTCCACCTTGGTGCCAACAAAGCTAGGATGACCGATGGGGAGAAGACACTTGGCCTTTATGCAGATGATGTACTTGAAGCTGAAGGAATCACTAAGAATACGCCAAGTGTGCCTTTTGATGATGTCAAGCAAATAGTGTCCAGATTCATTGAATTCCATAATACTAGTGATGGTTATTCATATGGAGATTCCTCATAGGCTATTGATTTGTCATCCTTATCTTCTTGGGAAATGTGCCTTTGTTCCCTCTTTCATTGTACTAAAAATAGGAGTTTGTTGTAACTACTTGTGATGTGGCATGATCTGGTCCATTGGCTTTGCCAATTGATCCTGACCTTTCATGTCTTCTTGAGGTCTGTATAAGGGCTCCTTTTACTCTCATTTGTAAGATTGAAGACTCTGAAAATTGTTGCAAGAGCTCTTTGAAATAATATAAGACTCATTGTTTGGTGATTCTCTATATGTTTCTAAGTGTTGCATGGTTTTGATCTTTTCAAGCGAATGTTAAGTTAAATTAAGTTTTCTTTCAAAGTGTTATGTTAGTTGGTGGAAGGTTTTATTATTGTTTTGTAGTGAAATATATATGTTCACACCACTTGTAGTTTGTGGCTTGCAAATTACAGTGTATGGTTGGTCTGAATGAATTGAGCTTAACTTTGATCTTTATGTTTGTTGAATTCTCATGAGCATAAGTGATTTGAACATCTTGTATAACCCTAGAAGATAGCATCAACCTTGTGTAGTTGTTTAATCTGGCAAAGCAAGAGTTGGTTTGATTTCACCTAAGCAGTAATCATCTCTTACATCTAGGATTAGATTAGTTTCACTTAACCTTTCATCTTTTTTCTTTTCTTTTATCAATCTGGTTAGAATTTAGGATCAGGTACTTCATTGCTATATCATACATCATAAGTTGTAGTACTTAGATACTCTGAATGTTTGCGTCCTTCATTGAAGCAATGAGTTGTTTGAACAATTGTGTAAGTGCCTTTGTGTTTATCAACAAAATCATACTAAGTCATTGAGCTATCCACCACGAAATATAGAAAAGGAACTTTGGAGGTGTCTCGTCTGATCACTTTGTTTAGCATTTGAGAGGCTTTATTCAAGAGAGAGTTGGATACTCCATGTTTTACTCTATTGTTGACTTGTCGAAAAACAATCATCAACATTTTTGGCGCTAGAAGGAGGGCCTTACACAACAAGTTGTTTCATTTCTGGATTGGGGAAGAAGGAAGAACATCCTGGAGCGAATCGGTTCTTTCTCGCCAGAAAGGCACTAGAGAATTATAAGGTCTGCACCAGGAGCATCTAAGGAGTTCGCCGAGTTGGAATTCCCTCCTAAGTCAAGAAAAGGGAAGAAGGCAACTTCTCAGGTTAAGATCTCCAAGTGGAGGTGATATTTCAAATTTATTCCAGACTCCACCTCCGCAGAATCAAAAGCAGGGAGTTGCTCAACTTAGTAATACACAAGCAACCACCCCAGGGACTCCAATTCAGCTAGGAGCTACTCAAACAGGTCCAGGACAGCAACCTAACGTTCCAATGGCAACACCGACACTAGCTTGGCCCTTGACAAATGTTTCACCTCTTGGGACTTTCGCAAACTACCATGAGATGCCCAAGAATCCTGAACACTTCTGTTCTAAATTCCATATTAATGATGTAAACAGGACAACAGAAGAACACATCAAGATCTTCGAGGATACCTTGGTAAATTGGAGGATCGTGCATGAAGACGTAGCATGTAGGTTATTTCCATACTCGAAGGAGATGCAACCTTTTGGTATGTCAACATGCCAGCCGCATCCTTCACCAGTTGGAAGCAGATGAAAGATGCTTTCTTGGAAAAAATCAGGATTCCTCTCACTCCAGCAGAACTTTATAAGCAATTCATTGAAGTGAGGAGACAGGAACACGAGCCTATCGCTGCTTTTAATCACAGGTTCCACAAGGCTTATTCAAGATTGCGGAGTCCATATAATATCAGTGAAGACATGGCCATGGAAATTTATTATGCATCTTTGGATCGCCTCACTTCTATGTTTGTGAAGAGAGCAACGACACCACCCACTACTCTGATTGAAGCATACGCGAAAGCTGTTTAAGTGAATACTGATCTAGGCATGAATACTCATGGACCACTTAATCACTTGGGGCATGTGGCAATGCCTAATCAAATCCAAGGGATCAATCAAGCATTGGCTCAGGATACACCAGTGATGAACCTTGTTCCCGTCCCTGCTCCTGCTAATCAGCTGGTCTTGCATCCGGGAGCACCAATTTCACAAGTTGCACCTACAAAGCCAGCATATTTGCAAGGGTCATCATCTTCTACAAAGACTCAGGAAGAGAAAGATGAAATGAAGGACCTGATTGATCAAGTGAAGAAGTTATCTACTGAAGTTACACATTTGAGGAACCAGAATAATTATCTGCAAAGGAACTATCAGGGGAATCAAAATGGATATCAAGGGACCAACCCAGGATACAATTCAGGATATAATCAAGGTTTCAGAGGGAGTAATCAAGGCTTTCAAAGGCAAAATAGAACTTGGAAAACAACACCCAACAACAGAAGTGTGCCTTCACCACTTGATAATTCGCCAACTTCTGACCCAAAGCCAGCAGATAAAATTTTCTTGGCAGAAGCTGCATTATCCACTTGGTGCAGATTACACAATACTAATCAACACTCAGAGCTACAATGTCCTGAATTTAAGATAGCTGCTGACATCTTCCAACAAGAAATGCATGGTTTGCAGGCACCAGAAAATCCTCCTGTCACTGGGTATGAGATCGTGCCGACGACAAGGTATGATCAAGCTCTAATTATTGAAGATTTCACATTCCCACCTATGATGGAATATGATATGACATAATACAATGGGAGGTTACCGCCAACTTCTGCAAATGGGGCTGTTAAAAATGAATATTATCCTCCCTCATTCGATAATGATTTCCAAACTCAAGTGGCAGATGAGGTACAAGCTTTTCAACAGTCTTCTGGAAATGCACCTCAGAGGGTTTATCAGCGAAATTATCGAGCACAAGATCCTATTACTACATCAACTCCTCCGAACAATTTGTAAACTCCACCTAATCCGAATGCAAGCAATAATCCAAGTTATTCGAGGGATTCGCCGGAATATAGACAAAGAAATCCAGCTCAGAAAGTTGCTCCAGCACAAGATGCTCAACAACAGAATGCTGCCCCAAGAATTGATCCACTCAGGAAGGAAGTTCCCAAGGATGATTTGAAAAGATTAAGTCAATGTGTTGTGGAGGAACTCAAGAAAGTCAAGCTTAGCTTACCTTTGATGGAGTTGATAAGAGTGTTGGAGATAAGGGAAGCCTTTTTAGGAAGTGTCAATGTCAATGATACTACTGTAAAAGGTGGAAATCAAAATATGCAGGCTACAACAGGATCATTGAACCCTTCTACCTCCAATGCACCTTAGTCAAAGGTGGTTCAAAATATGAATGCAATCCCAGCAATACCTTCTCATCCACCAGGGCAAGCGAATGCAGTTTACGTTGCACAAGATTCACCTAGCCTGACTAACAATAAACAAACAAAAGAAAAGAAAGAAGTCGCAAAAAACAACAACACAACAAAAGATCAACAAGTCAGCCCTGAGTTGATAAATGATGCCGGATTTAGTGCTCCAAAAAGGAAGTCAGTAGTTTTCTATCAAGGGAAAGATGAACAACCCCCATTCTTGTTGTCAATCAGAATGTTTGGAAAGCTTTTGCATAACTGTTTAATGGATTCAAGAGCTTCAAGTAATGTTATGCCACTAGATGTTTGTAAGAAACTTGGTCTAATCCCAAAACAAACTTCCAAGAAAGTTACTCAGTTGGATAAGACTGAAGTCCCAGTTGTGGGAGAATTACATAACATTCATATGCAGTTGGCAGCAGACCCAAGGATTCAACATTACATTGATATCTCAGTGGTGGACATACCTGAAGGATACAGAATGTTGTTAAGTAGAGATTGGTTAATGAAGCTGAATGGATATGTTTCTACTGATTTCTCGGACATGTGGCTATCATGGAAGGGATTGCCGAATCAGATCAGAATAGATAGCACTCCACGACTGAAGTTAATGATCACTGAGTATGGCAAAGATAATGAAATCCTCCTTGTAGAGACAGATCTAGGTGTTTATAAGCCTAGGGTTGAAGAAATTGTGATGCTGTACAATCCAATAGAAGAACTTATAGAAAGTGATCATGATACGACATCAGATGTGGAAGGTGAAGGCATGTTTGAGAACTTTCGAAATTTTGTTATGAAGCATGTGAAGCAAGGCGTGGAATTGGGAAGTCATGCGTGTGTTCAAGATTTATTGTTACCTAATTGGTGCAGGATTCATAACGCCTTCCATTTTGAATTTTCCTGTGTAATGTGTGGAGTAGCCCTAGAACAAGTTCGGAAAAGGATTTCAGAGGTGATGGGCTTGGAAATTCCAAAGACATTGAAGTTGAAAGAACTTGTTTCGGATGCAATCTTTATGGAAGAAGCAAGCACGTTAGCATCAGTCGAAGGAGGTACTCAAGTTGGGTCTAGAGAAGTAAATGAAGATAGTAAAGTGTCGAGCTTGAATCAAGAAACTGAGCAAATATGTACTTTAGGGTTTAATGGATCCAAATCCAAACAAGGATCGGGAGCAGGCTTTGAATTGATCAGTCCAGTTGGGGAAGCATATCTATCTGCATTAAGATTGCAGATTCCTTGCACAAATAATGTTGCCGAATATGAAGCTTTAGTGCATGGATTGCTCCTTGCCATCAAAAAGAAGGTCAAGATTTTGCATGTGTTTGGGGATTCAGAGATAGTCATCAAGCAAGTTAGAAAACATTATGTATGCCATGATAAGAGATTGAAGAAGTATAGAAATTGGGTCTTAGATCTCATCGAAGACTTCGATGCATTCAACATTAAATCAATTTACAGGTTAAAAAATCAAGTGGCCAATGCACTAGCCCAAGCTGCAAGTTCTCTCAAGCCTCTAGCCATGGAAGGATTAAAGAAGTTCACGGTTGAACTGACATCAGTCCCTTCAGTGCCGGGTAACATTACAAATTTTCAGGTCTTTGACGATGATAAACACATACTAGACTTCTTGACCAATTCAGGGATTTTCACTGTCCAAGTCATTGATGAAAGTGAAGCAGAAGCTGAGTTCAATCCAGATGGGATCATGAATCTTAAAAACAACACTATTCCAAAAGGCATGATTGAACTAGAAAGGCTTTAAGACTCAGATAAGCTAAGCACTCTTCAGTACTGCAATGAAGACGAAAACAAACATGATGCAGTTAATCTGGGAACAGAACAAGAAACAAAGAATGTCTTCATAGGGAAGGTCTGTACACTTGAAGAAAGAGAAAGTATCATCAATAGCATGAGGGAGTTTTAGGATGTCATCGCTTGGGGGTATGAAGATTTGAAAACCTATGATACATCTATTAGCACACACACCATCCCTCTCAAGCCAGAGAGCAGGCTGTTTCGACAAAGACAAAGACCAGTGAACCCTTTGTTAGAACCTCTCATTTATCAAGAAGTGAAGACGCTGTTACAGGCCAGGATAATCTTTCCAATAAGACACTTGACATGGGTCGTCAATTTAGTCCCAGTCAGAAAGAAGAATGGTGAAATAAGATTGTGTGTGGACTTCAGAAACCTCAATCGAGCATTAGAAAAGGACAACTACCCTTTACCTTCACTTGATGAAGTACTCCAGATAGAAATGGGTCACAGATGATGTCCTTTTTGGACGGCTATTCAGGATAGAATCAAGTGATGGTTGAAGAAGAGGATCGATTGAAGACTGCTTTTACCACCAAATGGGGAACATATGCATATAGAAGAATGCCTTTCGATTTGATTAATGTTGGAGTGACTTTTCAGAGAGCTATGGACATTGCCTTCAGGGACATAATTGGAAAGTGCATTATCATTTACATGGATGATCTCACAGTATTTTCAAAAATAAGAACAGATCATGTGGATCATTTAAGGAAAGTTTTTGAGGCATGTAGAACATATGGGATTTCCTTGAATCCAAAGAAATGCTTTTTCAGGGTAACTGAGGGAAAGCTTCTGGGTCACGTTTTATCAGAGCACGGAATCTCTATCGATCCTGACCGAGTAGAAGCCATCAAAAGGGTCAACATGCCTACAAGTAAAAAGGAATTGACATCCTTCTTTGGCAAAATCAATTTTGTAAGGAAATTTATCACTGGGTTTGCAGAGATAGTAAAACCCCTGAATGACATGTTGAAGAAGGATGCAAAGATAGAATGGACTCCACCAGCAAAAAGGGCATTTGAAGAAATAAAGCAAGCGATTGCCAGTGCTCTTGTACTTATCAACCCAGATTACATGAAGCCCTTTTATTTATATTCTTTCGCATCAGATCATACTTGTGTAGGAATTCTAACTCAAAGGACAGAAGGTAAAGATGAGCATCCCATCACATTCATGAGTGCTCCTTTCAAGGATGTAGAGTTAAGATATCTTGGAGTTGAAAAACAAGCATATGCTTTGGTCAAGGTGATAAAGAAATTTAGACATTATATCTTGCGGAGTAAGGTGTATGCAATAGTCCCAGATGCTGTTGTCAAGACATTGTTAATGCAGAATGAATTGGGCGAGAGAAGAGGCAAGTGGGTCGCCACTATCCAAGAGTATGATATCGAGATTCAGCAAATGAAGTTGGTTCGAGGACAAGCGCTTACACAGACTATAGCAGTTGAAGGTCCTGGATTGGTGCAACAAGCATATGTACTTGAGGCAGTATCCCCAGATGAGTGGTATGATGATATTATCTATTACTTACTATCTCAGAAATGCCCAGATTATATGAATCCAACACAGAGAAGAGCACTGAGGTATAGAAGCAGATGTTTCATGTTGCAGGGGTCAGTCCTATTCCGACAAAATCATGAGGGAATCTACTTGAGGTGTGTCGGAAGAAGTGAAGCTAAATGAATTATGGAGCAGTTTCATGATAAGTTTGGAACTTGCCATGGCGGTGAATTAGCAACAACAAATCAGATATTAAGGGTAGGTTATTATTGGCCAACTCTATTTCAAGATGCTCATTAGCATATCAAGACTTGTCACACCTGCCAAGTAGCGGCTTCAAGGGAAATGAATCCAGCAATTCCTTTACAGCCTGTTATTGAGTTCAGGCCTTTCGCCAAGTGGGGACTCGACTTCATTGGTATGATCAACCCACCTTCTTCTGCACAGCAGAGGTATATCCTAACCGCGACTGATTACTGTACCAGATGGTCAGAAGCCCATGCTTTGAAGTTTTGCACTTCTGAGGTAGTAATTAAATTTTTAGAAGATAACATCATCACCAGGTTTGGCTGTCCTAATGCTCTTGTTTGCGACAATGGTCCCGCTTTTTCGTCATTGAAATTTTCAAATTGGGCCTTTGAGTACGGAATTACTTTGAAATTTTCATCAAATTATTATCCACAGGGTAATGGTTTAGCTGAATCTACAAACAAAAACTTGTTAAATGCAATCAAGAAGCTGTTGGACAAGAACCTGAGAGATTGGCACACTCAACTGAAGTTTGCTCTTTGGGCAGATAGAACTCGTGTCAAGTCTTCTCTAGGTACTTCTCCGTACCACTTAGTTTACGGCCAAGACCCCATCTTCCCGATACAGCTGAGAATTCCAACCTTACAATTCATGCAAGAGTATTTAGAAGAAGATGAAAGAGTGCAAACAAGACTGTCACAACTGTTACATCTGGAAGAAAAGCATGATATAGCCCTCGATAAATTCATGAAACATCAAGGGGTAGTCAAACGTTGGTTTGATCGCCAAGCAAGGGTGTAGTCGTTCAGGATTTTTGATTTAGTGTTATACTGGGATAAAGCACATGAAAGACGAGAAGACCATGACAAATTTGACTATCTTTGGAAAGGCCCATATCAAATTGCTGAGATCTTGGGAGAAAATGCTTTTAAGCTGAAAACATTGACTGGAGAAGACCTTCCATTGCCCGTCAATGGGCAGTTTCTGAAACATTACTTCCAGCCATGAGTTCCCTGTGGGACTTGTTTGTACATAGTAGAATAGGTTTCCCTTTCTATTATTTTGTTTTCTTAGACTAGGTTTGCTTGTCTTGATGTCATTTGACTCAAGTCTTTTCTTGCTTTTCGGTAGTTTAGTTGTTTTTAGTGTGGTTTGGTTTAGGTTTGTCGTTTTGGGGGGTTCTTAATTCATGCAAAGGCGATGAATTTTACGCAAGCATTTGGTATGATTTTGCCAGGATATGTCAGTTCATTTCTTAAATATTTATTCATGAAAATCTTAGAGTTGAAGGATCATGGTTTTTCAATTTATTGACAAGATGAATTCTGGACTTGATTGGGGCACTAATCAAGTATTGTATCTTGACACTATTATCTTCTGATCATAATGTTTTAAAATGCCAAAATCTAAATTTTATGAATTCTTATTTGTTCCTTTGAGAAACTTGGGTCATGATTGATAGATTTCCCGTGGATTCCATTGCTAGTGTCAAATAGCAGGATTGCTTGCTCTTGGAAGACGAGTCAATTGTTCAGTATTGACTGAAGTATTTTGAGGTTTTATATCTTACACATCTTAATGATCCCAAAGTTGCTAGGAAAGTTTTTGCGAGTCTGGATCAAGTGAATATTTCAAGGTAGTTCATGATTTCCGTTGTGCTCCATCATAGGCATCTTTGCATACTTCCATCCATTCCATTCCACTTATCACACCTCATAATCATAATAAAGTCTCCATCCACTTGTCTTTTCCATCCAATAATGAATTTGAGTCTGATGTCTGAATCATTTATACGGTCCTATTGGTCATTGTATACTCTAGACGGATAAATTGAAGTCCTTATGAATCATTTGGAGTATTTCCATGTCAATATCCTTTCCAAATGACCTATTAGCCACTGCATATAAGTCAAGGTCAAGATGTTGGTGTTTTTATCCACTTCATCTAAAATCCATCATTTTCCATTAGGCACCTATTATATATGTTCACTTCGCCTTTGTTATCATGTAAAGTATCAAGGCATGTAACTATCCATATCTTCCGCTGTACGTCATTTCGTCACTTCATTTCCTTTCCATCCACCCTATTCCATCATTCATTTTACCTACATTTCCCAAATTACATTACCTTATTTCCCTCATCCATTCACCTGTTTCCGCATCATGGTTAATGAATGTGAGTGTTGTCTGAACTAGAAGCTTGCAATCCATCCGCCCATTCCCCATATTTCCATAAAATAAATATTTGGATGCTTTTACCCACCAAGCAAAGAAATTCCTGAAAATTCTATAAAACTTTATGCCTCATGGTACAAATGCCAAAATCCTAATCAAGGCATGTTCAAAAGCTATTTCATTCTATACTTCCAAATAAAGAAATGCTTAAAGAATGAAGCTTTGGGTACTTAAAGCCGAATCCAAAGAGGTTACTGCATCCAATTCATCCATTCCATTTCCATTCCATCTCTAATTCGAAATTACTTCATCCTGGGAACTCAAATTAAAAAGGAAATCCTAAGTTCGTAAAGGATATGAAGGTATCATTACTAGTTATCATTCATCCCGTTCCGTGTCATATATCCCTTTCCCACTTGCAAGCTTCGAGGTTTAGGTTGATACGAACAGAAGTTGATCGTGATTCCATTTCCATTTTGTTCAGTTGATCACCATTCGTTTTCATTTCCCGCCATTCAGTATATGCCATCATTCCTTTGGTTTATGACTGAATATACTTTCACTCATCTCATTTGTATAATCCATATCTTAGTCCATTGTTTTTCTTTAAACATATTGTTTTGTCGCTTCCTTCCAACATCAGTAAGTGCCATAACTTGACAAGGTTTTCTATGGACCATTGTGCCGTCTGCAGAATCAGACTCTGGAGTTTTTTCATATTTGTTACCTCGGTGAAAACTTGGCAAACAAGCGCCGTGTTTGGTGATTCAAAAAAAAAAATGAAAATAGTAAAGATAAAAATTTTGTCCACTGATGAAAACCACCTCTGGTGGCCCATGGATAAGTACCATGATGAAAACCTAGCAAACAAGCGTCATGGTAGAGACATCCCGTTGCATTTCATTTCCATTTCCGCCTCATCCTTATTCCATCATGTTGTTGCATACCATCATATTCCGTTTCATCCGTATGTATATCTATCCATCCGCTTTTCATGAATTTACCTATCTTGAGATAGGTGAGCTTAGATGATCTTAGCTGCTGAGGGATGGGAATTAACATAGGTGCTTGCACTTTAAACTTCAAATATGGATAGTCGCGTTGGCAGTTGGTTTTGATTCTTTGATCATGTAGTTTTGTTTATTTGATCTGGTGTGTGGATGTACATGGAAATGTCGAAACTTGATTTTTGTTTATCTTTGGAACATTTAAGAAACCCTTTAATTGAAACTTATCTTTAATCACACATCAAAAGATATAGTGTTTTGATCCAATTTATGATTCCTTTCCCTTTTGAGCCCATTTTGATCGGTTAATAGGTTGAAGAAGATGATTCAAAAGTTCTGAGTTAGGATTGAATCCTTATTTTTGAAATGTTCATAAACATTTCTCCCGCGGAGTCACCAGATGTTGTGACCAAATCACACATCGCCCCATTCCAGATGGGGACCCCCAGTTTTTTTTGAGTTGAGCTCTGATGTTTTGTTGAGTCTAGAAGGTTGTCCTAAAGGTAGTTTGCAATGAAGTAGGAAGTATTGTCATGACTAATTCAATTCAACGTGAAACTTTGGTATCCTGCGAGGAATCAACAATGTCTCGAGCTTAGAAAGTTTTTGTAAGTAAGTAGCTCCACTATGCTTAGGCGCCAATTTACACTTGAAGACACCTAAAAGTGCTTAAGTAAGAAGATTGATTTCAGGAGCTTTGGGGGATGTTTTCCATTAGCTTGTATAATATTTTGATTGATGAAGTATGAGGTAGACTCACTCAAGGCGCTCTTTACCTTCAGAATGACCTTGTTTTGGCGCCTAGTGACTAGTTCATCTCTCACTACCTTGGACAGGCGCTTTGTTGTACTCCAACTATCATCAATTTTTGCGCCTAATAAGAGTGGCCTTCGGGAAGTTAAGGTAGATGTTTGAAGTTGCAAATTACATTTAGGCACACTTATTCCTTCTTATAATCATGAATGCTGCCTAAGTGAGGAGGTCTCTACATAAGTTAAGATCATTTGAAATAGTAGCATGAAGCCACTAAGCTTCCTAGGTGCTCTTTTACTCCTCTGTGCACCTCAACTAACGCCTAGGAAGTAAGTTGCTTTGAGAAATGAATTTGGAGGAGTATAAGCATCAAAAGGCATATATTGGAACTCCACAAGTGTTTGCATCTTTGGAAATTGAAGTGAATATCTTCTACAACTAGGCGCACTTTCTAGCCCATATCACCTCATTTTGGTGCCTTAAAAGAAGATACATGGAATGACACCTTAGGTTGTGCGCCTAGATGAGGGAACCCATTCAAGACTTTTACAAGCATAAAAAATGATAAGTGCAAAGCTCAAGTAGCATGGGCGCATATTCTCATCCAAATGGTCACCTTTTGGCGCCTAAGGGAGAATGATATTCAACTCACTTACAGTATTGAGCGACTTGAGTAAAAATCTCTAAAATGGCTAAACTTTGTCAAAAGCATCTAGATGCACTTTCTTGTTATTCTCATCATCTTGAGCGCTCAAAAAGTGGATGGCTTTGAGAAGTGAATTTAGCGCCTAGAAACTAAAGGGCATATCATTGGCCAATTTGGAAGAGTATAAACATCAAGATGGCGCCAATTCCACTCAGAACAACCCTAATGAGAGCCTTGGGAAAGGGTATATGAAAGACATCTTGGAGTGGGCGCCTAAAGGAGGGAAGTCATTCTAAGACCTTCACCATTGTTTAAAGCACATGAGTTTGGGTGCACTTTGCCTCTCTGTAGAACTAGATTTGGCGCCTTGAGAGTATAAGGTTTGCAATCACCTAAATGAGTGCCCAAAGAAGGAATGGTTTCATAGAGCTATGAATAGGTGTTAAAATGGATAAAGCTAAACACAAAGGTTAAGGCGCTCCTTGTCATCAGAATCATCCTAAATGAGCGCCCAAAGGTCAAGGCGCTCTTTGTCACGATAATTACTTCATATGGGCACCTAAGGAAGAATGATTGATAAGTCACTTACAAGTAAGTGCGCCTTGAGTACAAAGTCTCCAAATTGGCTAAATTGTTTCAAGAACATCTAGGCACACTTCCTTGTTATTCTCATCATCTTGAGCGCCCTAGATCCAGAGGGTTGGGGAGATGAACTTCTGGCGCCTAGGAGTGCATGATGTTGAGAGTCATCAAATATTGTTTTGAGAAGTAATGAAATGCAAATTTAAGGCCATGAGTTTGGGTGCACTTCCCATCATCATCTGATGTGGCTAGAAAGTATGAAAGACAATATCATGATTTTTGGGCACCCTTTATGTAGTTTCATATTCAACTTTGGCGCCTAGACATAAAGAAGCATTGAATGGAGATATTAGGCACTCATCATGTCAACTTGGAGATTCTATAAGGACATTGAGAGGTGAGTAATGATCCAAATTCAAAGAATTATCAAACTTGCGCGTTTTCATAATGAAGAGTTCAATTGTTAAGGAGTAAGACATCAAGAGGGTGCCATTCCACACTTGGAACATCATCAATTAGCACCTTGGAGACTTAAGGTGCTGATATGTGTTTTGGAAGTGGGCAAGTTAAGTAAAGAACAAGACCTTAGGTTCCAATTTATCTAGGAGACCTTAGGTGCTCCTCTTGTGCAATTTCACCATTTTGGGCGCCTAGAAGGAAGAGTAGTTTGAAAAAACTTTGAAATTTTAAAAAATGCATTTAATAGTTAACTTGGCCGACCCTTAGTCTGGCCGACCAGCATTAAATGGAGGCAAAGTCACTATATAAAGAAGGGCGGCCTTGTCATTTTCAACATTATTCATTCACACTCACTTAAGGAGCGATTTTTGAAGGAAGGAGCAACATTTTTTTTGGAGGCAGATCTGCACTTTGAAGTCTGATTTTTGTCATTTTCATAACTGATTTTCATCATTTCTACTGAAATTTGCACTTTTCTAGGTCAGAAAATTGGTGTAAGGTATGTTTCAGCCACCTTTTACTTCATAAATTTACTTAATTTTACAGTTTTTCATAGTTTTATCTTCAAAAATCAGGTTTGTGAAGGTAATTTCATCATTTCAAGTCACTTATTCAAGTGTTGTTTTGTAGGTAGATGGGTATGACAGCAAAAGAGCGTCAAGTGATGATCAAGATGGATGCAAAGTCTACCATACCCGACTCCAAGCTCGAGACTCATTGGAAGGATGTGGGAGACACCAACATGGGACACATCAACTTGGAAGAGATGAAGGATTTCTTGCTCGCCATCACGAGGAATGAATACATCAAGGCCATTGCAAAGAGTGGAATTGTACAAGCAGCATGTTTCCCACCTACTCTACCTAGCACCGAGTTAGTGTTAGAATGTATTTAGCACTATGACAAATAGAGAAGACAAATTGTGGCTAAAGATGGGACTGTCCTAGCCTACTTGCAAAGAGAAGCCATTCAAGAGATCTTCAACATCCCAAACCAGAAGGCGGTGTTCATTTGTCCTACAACTGCCCAATGTACTTTTGAAGGAAATCCCAAGCACTACATGCAAGAAGTGAGGAAGAAGTGGATGATAGATTCATCAATCAAGATATACAACTCTGAAGATCCGAAGTTTCACAAGGCAGATTTCAAACAAGAGATAAGTTACTTCATCATGTTCTTGAATCGAGTAAGAGGTAGGCCTTAGTCATCTACTTTTGAAGGATGGATGTATACCTACTTTGATCATGTGTTTACAAAGAATAAGATGGTTGATTGTGCTGGGCTTATAAGTCATTGCCTTCATGAACAATTTGAGAAATTTGATGAGACAAAGTCTTTCTTCATGACTTCCTATCTTGTTTACATACTCGCAAGAAATGTGGTATATAAGGGATTAACATCTAAAGGAGAAGTAAGTATAAAGTCTGGACAGATTCTATCACATCAGTGTTATCCTCAACTCCATTTGAAGAACATCAATCATTATGAGAGGTTTATTGATGTCTTTGCCATATACATAGTGAGAAAGTTGCGAGGAGAACTGCATAGAAGATTGACAGGTGCTACTAGGAACTTCATTGAACAATATGGAAGATACTACATTCAATATGACAAGTTCACATATATCAGAATTTAGGGCTTCACATCCTTTCCATATCGATTGCCGAGGTATCCTACCAATAGGATGGTGTTGCTGGAAGTTTTAAGACAGTTATTGGAGTTCCACAAGATGCAAAGGACAAGAAAGAAGGCTGGAGTCCAGTTTCCTCTTAAGTTGGGGAGATATTACTCATGTCCATCACTTCAAGCAGCTGAACATTCAAAGATTGAGCTTCAAGCATATCATTTGCATCTTCATGATTCAATGAGGGAGAACTTCGATCCGGATGGAGCTATTAAGCAATCATATTCTTCCTACCAGCATGTTGAGCAACTTGAAGATCATTGGACGAATGTTATTGATGATGATGATATAAGGATGCAAAAGTGTTCAAGGTTAAGATGGGATCTAGTGAGAGCTACAAAGGTATTGAGGATTCCTGATCAGCTAGATGATGATAGAACTCTTTCAGGTGATGAATACAATAAGATCGGGGACCTGCCATATGACATTGACTGGATTGATAGAGAAAGAGTTTACGATGAAGAGTTGATAGAACCTATCATTTCTATCACTAAGGAACATGCAAAAGAGCAAGTACAAGCATTGGTGGATGAAGGAAAGAAGGTCACTTACGCGAAGATGGGAGAAGTTGAACAGCAAGAACAACATAGTGCACTTGGTAGGAGTTCACGAAGTAAAGATAATGAAAGGGATTCAAGTCAAACAAGGAAAAGAAAACAACTTGAATCTACACAAGGAGAATCGAGCAAGAAGAAGAAAACAATAAGTATTGAAATTGCTTCATCTAGATAGCTATGGGATACTCCAATGAATCAAGATATAGTTGTACATGTTGTTGAGGATGCAGTCTCGGATACTCCATTTGAAGAGGTGCCTTCAAGTCCACATGATACTAAGATCATTGATGAGGTTGACACTGAAGACAAAGTTGAAGTTGACGAAGAATCATTGCCTATGCAAGGGAATCAAGTACAACTGTTAGGGGATCTTTCATCATTGTCAGAGTGGCTACAGGATAGAATTAAAGAAAGCTGTGAAGTTGAAAAATATCCTCCTATCCCAGTTGAAGAGTTGCTTCTAGATATGTCTATTGAAAAAATGAAGAAAAAGGCAACTACTCTTTCAAAGATAACCAAAGATGAAGCTGGTGTGAGGAAAGTACATGTAGCTGTTCCAAGACTTGAGAAGAATGTAGAAGATATTACACCTGAAGATTATGACATCAATACAATTGACTTGGGTCCATTGACTAGAGCACAAGTAGAAGAAGAACTTCAGGATTCAATAGATAATGCTCAAGCTATCATAAGGCAGGAAACAGTAGGCAGGATTAAAGCTGAGCAAAGGTGTCAAGCCTTGGAGCAATATATTCAACACTTAGTTCATCCTATCCATCAGCAGGAGAAAGCATCTACATCCCCATCTCTTCTTCCTCCAGAAACAGTTGTACATTTTGAGGGGTTGAGGTCTTCATCTCACAGATTGAAAGATTGGATGAAAAGGTCAAAGGAAGTAACATCTAGACATTTGGAAGATATCATGCAAGTGTATGATAAGATTGCTGATCTCAAGGAAAGGGTGCTTGCATTGTTGACAGCTTGTGCTGAGTTCAAGGTCATCAAAGAACAATATATGCTGCATTTGAAGAGCTTGATGGAAGCTTCAATTGATGAGTTAATACATGCTGAAGTGATTGAAGAAGGCATGACATATGATTTCTCTTCTTGGTATTATTGCTTTTGCAATAAAGGGCAGTTACTTGATAAGGTTGAAACAAATATGTCAAGAGTAAGGAGTGTTTTTCAAAGAATTCAAGATGGAATACATGCATCCTTGATGAAAATATGCAATCCATTTGGAGAGAGGACTCTTGATAATATGAAAGAACAAGTTCAAACATTCTACTTCTAAGAGGATGATGTTTCTGATGAGAAGCTTGATAGTATATTTTCACTTGTTGTCCACCTTGGTGCCAACAAAGCTAGGATGACCGATGGGGAGAAGACACTTGGCCTTTATGCAGATGATGTACTTGAAGCTGAAGGAATCACTAAGAATACGCCAAGTGTGCCTTTTGATGATGTCAAGCAAATAGTGTCCAAATTCATTGAATTCCATAATACTAGTGATGGTTATTCACATGGAGATTCCTCATAGGCTATTGATTTGTCATCCTTATCTTCTTGGGAAACATGCCTTTGTTCCCTCTTTCATTGTACTAAAAATAGGAGTTTGTTGTAACTACTTGTGATGTGGCATGATCTGGTCCATTGGCTTTACCAATCGATCCTGACCTTTCATGTATTCTTGAGGTCTATATAAGGGCTCCTTTTGCTCTCATTTGTAAGATTGAAGACTCTGAAAATTGTTGCAAGAGCTCTTTGAAATAATAGAAGACTCATTGTTTGGTGATTCTCTATATGTTTCTAAGTGTTGCATGGTTTTGATCTCTTCAAGCGAATGTTAAGTTAAATTAAGTTTTCTTTCAAAGTGTTATGTTAGTTGGTGGAAGGTTTTATTATTGTTTTGTGGTGAAATCTATATGTTCACACCATTTGTAGTTTGTGGCTTGCAAATTACAGTATATGGTTGGTTTGAACGAATTGAGCTTAACTTTGATCTTTATGTTTGTTGAATTCTCATGAGCATAAGTGATTTGAACATCTTGTATAACCCTAGAAGATAGCATCAACCTTGTGTAGTTGTTTAATCTGGCAAAGCAAGAGTTGGTTTGATTTCACCTAAGCAGTAATCATCTCTTACATCTAGGATTAGATTAGTTTCACTGAACCTTTCATCTTTTGTCTTTTCTTTTATCAATCTGGTTAGAATTTAGGATCGGGTACTTCATTGCTATATCATATGTCATAAGTTGTAGTACTTAGATACTCTGAATGTTTGCCTCCTTCATTGAAGCAATGAGTTGTTTGAACAATTATGTAAGTCCCTTTGTGTTTATCAGCAAAATCATACTAAGTCATTGAGCTATCCACCACGAAATATAGAAAAGGAACCTTGGAGTTGTCTCGTCTGATCACTTTGTTTAGCATTCGAGAGGCTTTATTCAAGAGAGAGTTGGATATTCCGTGTTTTACTCTATTGTTGACTTGTCAAAAAACAAACATCAACAAGACCACCAATCCACTTAATTTCTATCATACTAATCTTGAGAGAGAGAGAGGCTACTGCTCAAGAGAAGGGGCATCCTCCTTTAACTTAACAACCATAGAGAAAGTCCTTTTAGTAACTATTAGGTAAATAATATCTCTCACTCAACAAATCCTATGATAGAAGCCCCACAGTCCCAATCAATTGCTGCAAGTTGTTAAAACCAAGTGAATTTCAAGCTTTGGCAGAATATCCTCTGACAAGAGCAAGAGGGTTCTCTCCAAATTCCACTAGATAGATTTAGAGGGTTTAAATGAGTCTCCCTTAACACAAGCTCCATGTCCTCTTATGAACCTCCTAGCCATCTTCCAAGCCTCCAAAATGGAGGCAAAGATAATGGAAAAAGGACTGAATAAGATGTCAGAAGGGTGCAGGTTATTCTGACTAGATTTTCCTTTGTGGACACCAGATTCAATATTATGTCTAACCATGATTTTCCAAGGCTCATTGCCAGTAAGGGCCTTGGTGATCCATTTGACAGCTAGAGTGGACACCTTGCAGAAACATATTTTTAAACCCATGCCACCATTAGTTCTAGGAAAGCAACAAATATTCCAAGAAACTGCATCTTTTTCCTGGAGCCTTTACCATACTACCACAGAATATATCTAGTAACCTTGTTTAATTGATTGATATGGGACAAAAAAGCCAACCAATAGGGAAAAAATAGATGGAAAAGGAGAAAAGCACTTTTTCCATACTTGGAATCTTCCAGCCAGTGACAGAAGATGGGCTTGCCCCTTAGAAACATTCCTGGAGACCTTATCCATAACCCAATTCCATGTCTTTGAAGGAAGTTGTGAGAGAAAAATCAATACCAAGGTACCACAACATCTTTGAAGGACCCTCTTAATTCCAGTTCCAAGTTGAGAACCACCCAAGGGGAGTGTCCAACCAAGGATAACAGATTTATGGGCAGTCACTTTTGATCCAGAAGCAAGGACACATTCAATCTCTTAGCCAAATTAGCAAAACTCTCCTTGTCAATCTCAGGAAAAAAGTAGTGTCATTTGCAAATTGAATTTCAATTAATTGTTCTTGATTGGGTAACACAAGACCTCTAATTGGTGGACCCAATGTGCAATCTCTGAGACGGTAATGAATGGATTCAACAACAATGACAAACAATGCAGGGGCTAAGGGGCAACCTTGTCTAATAGATCTTTGAAGTTCAATTATTGTTCTTGATTGGGTAACATAAGACCTTTGACAGGTGGACCCAACGTGCAACCTTTGAGAAGGTAATGAATGAATTTAGTTAGCAATGGCAAACAGTGTAGGGACTAAGGGGTAGCCTTGTCTAATAGATATTCCAATTCCAAGTTGAGAACCACCTGTTGATGTGTTTTTTATGTACACGCAAACTCAAAATAAAATACTAAGTATTCTATCCTCTCTTGAATAAAGTCTCTCAAAGGCTAAACAATGTGATCCAATGAGACAAATCCAAGGTTCCTGATTCATGCTTTACAATGGATAGACTCAGTAGTTGATGTGATTTTGTTGAAACTCACAAAGGGACTTATGCTGAATATGCTCCTTACTCCACTCAAATGTGTTACTTCTTCCTTATGAAATGAAACTTCTTCTAACCGGCTATGAAAAGAAAATGCAAAAGAGACGGGTTAAGAAAGCTATTCTAAGGACAATGAGATAATGAAATATGCCAAGATAGACAAACTCCTCATGAAACCAAAACTTCGCTTCACAATGAGAACCAACAGTTACACGAAGTCAGTGCAATCTCCTAAGGTAACCCAATGATTTTCATATTGCAAATCTACATCCAAACACCCACAGCTGGTGCAGTTTGAACAAGTATTTACAATCGAACTAAAGCAAACGTGGTTCAGGCTAATTTTGCAAACTGACTTGCCATCGACAATTCGCAAAAAGTATGAACCAAAAGGAATTCATCAAATATCTTCACATATAAACATTACGTCAATGAACTTTTAATCTATCAACTAAGCTACTTGGAAACACATCTCCATCATATTCAAGAATTTAGAAACCATGCTAATATTCCATAACCACACAAATCATCATGAGAACAACAATGAACTTGTATTGATTTTGGAAGTCTTTCACAACAATTTTGCATGTCCCTTCAATGATTTTGAAGAGTCTTCTCTACTCTACTTGCTATCCTACTCTCTTATAACAACTCTATTATCTCCTTTACAAATGAGAAGAATGAGCTTTATATAGAGCTCAAGAATTACAATTAAGGGCCCAGATCGATTTTGGAATCAATGGCCAAGATCTTGACAACACAAGGTAGTTACAACAACTTGCTATTGTTCAGTCATGTGGAAATCTGATGTCTTTAATAAACAACTTGCTATTTTTAGCAAAAGTAAAAGTTGACACAACTTGTGTACATAAAAACTCATAGGCAATGAAGGCATGTTTTCCAAGGAGATAAGCTTGAAGTGGAATCTTTAGAATCTTCTAGATAAACACCCTCTTTAGCCTCTTGCTTTGTTGTAAATACATTGAATTTGAACAGATGATGTGACAGGATATGATTGGACTAGTGGTGTGCAAAGGCCACCTCAACATTGAGCAAACAAGTTTGATCTTCAACATGTTCACACTGCTCGAAATATTTCCCAAACTATCATTTTTCTTGGAATAGTCTTCGAACTTGGATTTTCGCCTCTGGAACTTAGCTACTTGAACTTGAAACTTGGGAATTTTGAACCTTCTTGTTGTCTTAATGTAATTCATGGATTTTCTTGATGCTTATGCTCATTTCTCATCTTGCGAAATTCTTGTTTTTGTGCAGAATTCTAATTCTGGATGGTGACCTTGGTGTTAGCTTCATCATGTTGGGCAATGACTTGCTTGAAACTTGATTATCTGGACTAGCTCTCCTCCATGTCACCTCCTTGGATCCTCCACCTGCAAAAGAGAAACAAATATCAATTGCAAAGATGATGATCATTAACACATTTCATTATGAATTTACTCTTATTATCTATCTTAGACACCTTGCGATGATTTCTGGCGAGGTTTTCACTGTTTGGAGGGATTGAATATGTAGGGCGGATTTTTCTTGTTTAAGAGAAATATGCGCCCTAGCAAGGGCGCATTCTCCACGTGTATGAGAAATTTCCTCATTTTTTACTTAGTACATTTTTAGGTTTTCTCCATTAAACTCTTTCAACATTGCTTTCCTTTTGGCGAATTTCTCTTTAATTTAATGATTTTTTTGCACTTTTCATGAATTAACTACCTTCTTTTCCAGGGCGCATATTTCTCATGTATGAGAATTTTCCTCCATTACAACTTTAACACTTTCAAATCTTTGCAATTTTTTTTAAAGTCCTTTCAAATGATCTTCGCTTGGTTTCCAAATAACTTTTTAGGATCAAGTTTTAAGATTGGAAGTCTTCAAAGTGAGGGTGATTTTCTTATGCGAATCCTCTTTCATCCTAGGGCGCATATTTCTTGTGCACGAGAAATTTCCACTTTTGCAATTTTGACACTTAGGTTTCTTGTTCTCCCTTTCAACTCTTCCCTTTGCCTTAGACGAAGTTTCTCGAGGTTTTAACTTGAATGCATGATGATGCTAACTCATTTCCTCAAAAATGTTTGAAAATGAATCCACAAACTTGAGCTCATATTTCTCGTGTATGAGAAATTTCCCCACTTGACACTTTTACCTTCAATTCTCACTTCCAAAGTTCTCAAAGTTTTCAAATGTATTCTTCATGTTTGGGTCCTTCACTGATCAACCCTAAGCTAGGTGCATTCTAACTGTTGATGAGAAATTTCCCATTTTCCCCGGCGCATATTTCTTGTCTATGAGAAATTTCCGCTCAAGGTCCAAGACTTCATTTTTTCCACTCGATTTCGAAGTGTCATGGGTGGAAGTATATTTAAAAATATATTTAAGTATATGTTTAGATATTGAATTTCCTATACTTAAATATATTTTGAAATATACGTGATTTCAAGGACTGAAAAATGGCTAAGTAAGAAAAAATTGCAAATTCCAGGCTCATGAGGAAAATGCAAAATTCCAAGTCATCACAAAAAATGCGATCCTTAAGATGCCAAAATATGCGAATTCCTAGGAGATAGTGAAAGTGCAAAATGAAATTTGTCCAAGCCATCTAAAAAATTGTGAAATTCCTCCTCCAAGGCGAAAGACAATCCATGACATGCTTCAAAGTGCCAAAATTCTATAACATGATGAGAATTGTGATCAAGGAGAAGATAATCCTTGAATTCATAAAAAATGCGAAAATCCATGACCTCTCCAAAAGTCTAAAATTCCAAGGATGAGTAAAAATGCGACATGGATTTTGTTCACGATGCTCTCAAAATTGCGAAATTCTAGAGGAGGCCAAAAAGTGCGACAAGAACTTATCCAAGGGGCACTCAAAAGTGCGAAATCCATAAGGTCTCCAAATTTGCGCTAAGGATTTGTTCAAGAAGTCACCAAAATTGTAAAATTCCAAGGCATGTCCAATTGTGCGGTGAAGAGATTTATCCTAGACTCAACGATGAAACATGGAACTTTATCCTTCACAAGATTAAAATTGCAAAATTCCTCAAGGAAGTGAAATTGGCGATGAAGATTTAATCCTCAACATGTTTGAAAATATGCAAAATTCCAAGACAAGATCAAAGGAGTGAGATAAGTTTGAGAGGTAAAAGGTGCTAAGACAAAATCGCCAATTCCATGAGTATATGGAAATTGCGCCACTTCTAATTCACTTGCCTTGTCCAATAAAACTCACCAAGGAAAATCGCAAATTCCACTCTCATGTGGAAATTGCGCCCATTTTGATAAAATTTCAAGAAAATCAAAATTTTTGTAACAACCCTCCTTGTTGGACTTTATTAAAAGTCAGTTTATTGTTATATTATTTTATTTCATTTCTTCCCCATGCCATACGATGGCCCTTGGAGAAGTTGGTGAGGGAGTTATTGTTGCAACGGAAATATCTTTGGTAGTGGGTGAAATGTTTACGGGGAGAGAAATATCTTGTGAGTGAATGGAAGACTGGGGGAGGGTAGTAGTGAAGAGAAAGTGAATCGCTGGTAAAAGTCTTTGGTAGCGTTTGGAAGCAAAGAGGAGAGAAAACCACGATTTGGGGGACTTCCTGTTTGGAGAAGAGAGAACAAGAATACAGGGCAGAGCGACTGGATCACTTAGGCAAGCACATCAAATTGCAAGCTTTGAGGTGCGCTGAAAGGGGAGTGTGATCTGGTGAAGCACAAAACTATCTGGTGCGACACGTTTTGAGGTATTTACCTCAGTTCTTTGTTCTTCCAGTACAAAAACTAAAATATGTTAGCTGTCATTTCATTAAGCACAGAAAATTGAGAACCCATTACTGCCTTTAAAAACTAAACCTGCTTATGCTGTGTGAGGTTGTGGAGTCTGGCTTTACATCCGCCAGTTGCATTTGCTTAAAGTTTCAAAGGCCTTTGCAACAAACCCATTTTGTGCGTGTTTTGCAATTAACGAATTCTCTGAGGCATTCTGTCAAATAGATCATGCCTTGTCTATGCTTCCACTTTTGCCATACATGTATACCAATGTACTTGCAGCTACAACATTTAACAAATTTTTTTCCCCTTATGTTATACCTTGCTCGATGTCCATACCCTATTCCAAGGCTTCCGTTCTGGTATAGGCAATGAGGATGCTAGCACATGTTTAGGAATTTGGCTTATGCCTGCCAATGACATTGTTCAAAAGTTTCTTAAGCCTTATAAACATATCCATTTTGTGCACACCCTGCAATTTCTATAGTCCATGAGACCACATTTATTTTAGGCATTTTACGATGCTAGAAGAAGAATTTGCTTGGGGCTTCCTTTGGCTGAGCGAATGGTTCCATTTACAATTGCTTCCTTACTCCATTCCTTTGACTGGACGCTTCCCCAGATGGATTCTGGACAATTAGATATGAGCTGAACTTCAGGAATTGCATTAAGGAAAAACTGTAGAGTTGCATGATGTCCCCACGCCTAGATTGCTGACTTACATATATTAGATTGTGTTGATTTAAGTTTTCCATGAACCGTGTGTTGGGAATTTTATATTCAAAGGTCGTTGTAATAGTTATAGGGTTAATAAATCTATTATTTATGCTCTTAGTATAGTATTAAATAAGTGAGCGTTGTTGAAAGGTTGTAGTAATATTTTTAGAATAAATGTGGTGGTTGTTTTGAAGTTCTTTTGATAAAGTTCCCTTTTCGTCATGCTTGATGGATGTCGCTTCCACAAGAAAACGGTCCCTGTTTATAATGATGGAAATGGTTCACATCTCTCACAACATGTTCTCTTGTAATAATCTTGGAATTGAGTTTGTTGCAGTGTGGCAATTGGTACATTTTGGCTTGATTAGATTTATTATTGCAATTTTATCCTTTTTGGGGAGTGGTTTGAGAAGTTGACTAATTGATGGTTAGGATTGTTTTAGGAACTTAATTGGAAGGTGTTCCTTTTTCTCCAGTTTCAAGAGCCACATCACAGTGATTATTATTTTTATCATGTAGAACAGATCAATCTTATAGTAGGGTTGTGTCTTGTTGAGCCTTCTCAATTATTGCATGGTCGTCGTGTACAGTCATAACAAGCTAAGAATAGTCCCAGATTCTGGAAAGGCACAAAATACACCATAATCATATGTTTATATTATTGAAATATAAGATCTAGATATAAATGGATAGAGTTTCACCATATATATATATATATATATATATATATATATATATATATATATATATATATATATATATATATATATATATATATATTGATCCCAAGGAGAGCAAAAGTGTTTATATAGTGGTTTTTACTTGATGAGTATCATGGATTGTGAGTGGTTGTTGAATTACTTTAATGTGGTTTTGTATGCCTCGTTTGGTTAAATGAGACGAGCTTAGGTTTAGGATAATGAGTCCTTGTGCATGGCCTTGAGCACATGTAAAGGCTAAGAATGCACACGAGAAGGCCTATCCGTTTGCGGGGCATCAAGTTATCCGTCTGTAGGACGTTGATTTGGGCATGTTTGAGTCTCCTCGTTTGAATGAGAAGTGAACTTGATTCCGTGTGGTGCCATTCCGTCAAGCATGCATGATGACACTCCACTTGATTTACACCCTAGTGTCTTGTACCTTTGGAGTCATGAGTAGCACTCGACAATATATTTGATGAGCATCTCTATGTGATGACTTTGGCTTTATGCATTGTTTTCCGTGTCTTCTTCGTGATTGATGTGAGTGTTGGCCATCATGTATACCCTTACCTTGTTACTTCTGTCTGGGCCTTGTGACTACCTCCGAGCACGGTGGGGTGGTCTCTTATGAATCCACATGGTTGGAAGGTGTTGCCACCGCATTGGGGACTGGTCTACAGATTTTGGAGTACCAGCTGGAGATGTTCTTTCTCTCCGTTACCTTACCAGTTGATGTACTCATTCAATTATTGTATCACATTCATGGCTATGCCATTGTTCTTGTATATTCCTTTATGTAAATTTTGTACTCTCTTGCGAGAGATGATGTAAATTAAAGTAATGAGAAGAAATGTGATGTTGTTTCTTATTTGACTTACTGATTCTGGTGTGGGTATCGGATCCGCTTATATTATGATGATTATAGATTCATGCTAATAATTGGAAATGGGTATTAGGAATATTTGAATTTGGTGTTTAAAATGAATGTAGTTTTATCGTTGTTTTCATTTGGAGGGTGAATTAATCATCTCCTTCGGGTTGCGCATTCAGCCATACTTGGCCATGAATGTTGTTGATCTATCGAATCGTCAACCGTATCTAGGTATGTTATCTACTTATGTCAAAAAATATAAATATTCTTGTCCTCTTTTGGCCCTTACCCTTCGGGGTTGCGGGGTGGGATGTTACAATTTTGATTGAGTAACCTTTGAATCATTAAACAAACTTCAAAATCTTTGCAAATCTTTGAGAAATGTTTAAAGAGAAACATCATAAGAAAGTCAGAAATTTTGACAAGTGGAAATTTTGCAATTTCCATGCTAGAGAGGAAATTGCGCCACTCTTTTGGATCTCATAAAAAATCAATAAAAGTAAAAAATCCTCAAGTATTCTTCGAAAACGTTAAGGAAAACCTTGAAATGTTGCAAAGAAATCATAGAAATCAATGAAGAAGAGAAAACATCATGGAGAAGGAAAATTGCAAATTCCATACTCGTGGAAAATGCGACAAAATCAAGTGATCAAGATTTTAGTCCAAAGTGAAAAGATACATCGAAATCTTCCTTGAAATACATTGAAAAATCCTTTAGAATCATTTGAAATTTGTAAAAGAGATCCATTTGAAATCATTTGCAAACATTTGCCAAAGAGAATAGAAAAGTTTCAAAAGAGTATCCTAAGGCAAAATCACAAATTCCAAGCATGATTGGAAATTGCGCTCAAAAAGCGCAAATTCTAGGTATAAGTGGAAATCCCAAAGTTCACTTTGCATTCATAAAATTGTGCTACCCTCATGAAGTGGAAATTTTGTGAAATTCAATCAATTGCTTTCAATTTCTCACATGTATTAATGAACTTGACTTGATGTTATCAAATACTATGACTTGTGAATTTTTATCTTGCAGATATTGGAGAATCTGGAGGCGAGCTATGCGTTCAGAAAGGAGGAGCATCTAGTGGATCGAGACTTCATCAAGGAATTCACCATCAACTTGCTTCCAGAGGAGAACTTCATTGCCGAAGTAAGAGAAGAACTTCATCATCACCTTGCAAGCTCCATGATCTGAGTATCCAGAAGATCACTTCCACATTCAAGAGCCTTCCACTTCATGCACCAGAAGAAGATCAAGAGCAAACATCATGAGGTCTACTCCAAGAATTCACGCCCAAGTCATCTCCTCTACTTCAACATCCAGAGTAAGACTCCTATACAAGCATCACAAGACAAGTTAGTTGAATGAACAATATTATCAAGAAAATCCACAAATTACATCTAGAAATGTAAGGAATGCAAAGACAACAACAAGGAGTGAAGAACAAGGATAAGTTCCCAAATTCCATATTTGAGAAAAAATAGTTCCAGAAGTGAAAATTCAAGTTCAAAGACTCGTTCAAGAAGGAGAATAAAATTTGGGAATAGCATTAAGAAATTGAAAAATATTGAAAATCAAGCAAATCTGCTCAAGAAATACTGAGTTGGCGTCTATACATCATCGATCAATCATTTCTCGCCACATCACGTTCATGTTGAATGTACTTGCAACAAAGTCCAGGAGAAAGATGGCGCCCCATCTAGAAGATTCCCAGAGATTCCAACATGTCATGCTTATTACCTTGGGAAATGTGCCTTCATTGCCTTTGGGTTTTTATGTACACGAGTTGTGTCAACTTTTTCTTTTTACTAAAAATAGTTGGTTGTTGTAACTAATTATTGATGTGGCAAAATCTTGGCCATCGGTTGCTCAATCGATCTTGGCCTTTTATTGTATTTTGAGGTCTATAAAAAGGCTCATTCGCCTTATTTGTATGGGGATACATTAGATATCATAAGAGTTGCTGTAGGCAAGTAGAGTAGGAGTAGAGTAGAGGAAGCTCTTCTAAGTTGTTGGAGAGAACTTGAAATTGTTGTAATTACTTCCAAGATTAATACATTTCTCATTGAAGCTTGGTGACAATTGTGTTGTTTTGGAACATAGCATGGTTTCTTATTTCTCGAAGATAATTGAGATGTGTTTCCAAGTAGAAGTAGAATAAGATTATAAAGTTCATTTATATAGTGAATGCATTGTGAAGATATTTGATGAATTCCTAGGTTCATACTTTTGATGGTTTGTCGTTGGTAAGTCATTGTACAAAGTTAGCTCGAACCTCAACTTATTGCAATAGCTTGGTTGTCGATGCTTGTCTAAGTTGTGCCAGTTGTGGGTACTCAAATGTGTGTCTACAATATGAAAATCCTTAGTCATCCTTGGGAGATTGCACTCGTTCCATCTAGTTGAATTTGTCATGGCGAAGTGGAGCTTGTTATGAAGAAATTTGTCTATCTTGGCATCATTCATTGTCTCATTGTCCTTAGAAGTAAATTAGATTCTCTCTAAACCCTTGACCGCATTTTCTTTATAGAGTGGAACTAGGAGGTTTCTTTCCATGAAAAGGAGTAATGAATCGGGTGAATTGAGAAGTAATTTCAGCATAAGTCCCTTTGTGTTAACAACAAATCACATCATATACATACTGAGTCTATATCCAACATATTGTCAAGACCTGACATCTGGAACCTTGGAGTTGTCTCACTGGATCACATAGTTTTGCCTTTGAGAGACTTTGTTCAAGAGAGGATAGAATACCTTGGTATTTTATTCTGAGTTTGCATGTGCATAAAAAACACATCAACACCACCCATGGGGAGTGTTCAACCAAGGATATTAGATTTATGATAAGCTACTTTTGATCTAGAAAGCAAGGTTGTACACATTCAATCTTTATCCAAATGAGCAAAATTCTCCTTATCAATCACAAGAAAAAGAATAGAGCCATTTGCAAATTGTATTTCAACTAGTTATTCTTGATTGGGTAACACAAGACCTCTGACAAGTGGACCCAATGTGAAATCTTTGAGAAGATAATGAATTGATCCAGTAGCAATGACAAAAGTGTAGGGGCTAAAGGGTAGCCTTGTGTAATATATCTTTGCAGTTCAAAGGGATTAGATTAAACACCATTAACACTAACAAATCTACAAAATCTTTCACCAAATCCTAGAGCTCTCATAACTTGCATGATAAATGGCCATTCAATCCTATCACATGCCTTTTAAAAATCAATCAAAGCCTTAGAAATATTTTGACCTAAGGCATTAGCCCAATGTATCCCTTCCCAACTAGCAAGTACGTTCTTTAAAATGTACCTTCCTTTCACCAAAATAATTTGGGAGGGGAAAATGATAAGAGGTAAAAACTCCTTAAGCGTAAAAGCCAAGATCTTAGCAAAAATCTTATAGGAGACACTCAGAACATTAATAGGTCTCCCATAGTTCAAAAACTCAGACTTGGAGAGTACTCGACAAGCCCAAATTTTTTGACTTGGAGAGTACTCAACAAAAACTTAGCAAAACTCGACAACTTAAAAAACACTTAAATTTTTGAAAAAAAATAAGTTTTATGCAAATACAACTAGAAAATGTATCAAATGAGTTTGGTTGAGGGTCTAGGGGCAATGCCCCCAGTGGGGTCGAGGACCTTGTCTAATTATGTCCTAAATTTCAGAGTTTTATAGGTTTGATATTTTGTCAAACACTTGTCATGTAATGTGACTGAGTTTTGATTTCTGAGTTTAACGCTTGTTTTTGATGCTTGTTTGTGATGGTTTTCATTGGAAATACATATGCCAATTTAGTAGAAACATAACACATAACTTTGCATTCATAAACGTCAAAATACTAACACCAATCATTTCTTTATTATCACCATAACAATTCTGATTACAATTTATGACAGATCTGATACACTTATGACATCAATTACAAACCCTATTCAAATTGAATATTTGAATAGTTAAACTTGTTCCACATACCTGGTATTGTGTCTCCTTGAAATGTATAAAGATATACTTTGAATAGCAATGAAGGATGACTAAATATGAGCACTAGAAGTCTAATATAACAACTTACACAAGACTAAAATCTAATATACAATATGATGATGAAGGTATCCACAAACCCTCCGATATGGTAGCACTAGATCCTTGACATGGCAATTCCACACAATGGCAATGTCTCCACAAAATGTCAATGGTAATCAAACCCTATATGAATGTTTGGGCAGCAATTCAATCTCCTTTCATGCTAGTCGAACCTCCAAACAACTCCTCAACACCTAATGTCTCCATGATACCAAAATGTATAGCGATTATCCTTCCATGGGTGGTGGTGACCTCACAAAGGGCAGCGATTCCTCTTCAAAATGTACTCAAACAAATACCAAAAGTCATCACAAAACCCTGCTCATAAAATCGGATATAATTCTTGCCAAATCGTACCAATTCCAAGTTGGTATTTGGTACAAATCTTCCAATTTGGAAGTAAAAAAACCTAGCAGCTGTAAACCTGCAAATGAATGTCTTTTCTAGCTCCTCCTCAATGCCAAAATCCTATAATGAAGCTCAATAGTAAACCCTAGGTGGATTCACCTCTCAACTGGTACTGGGTTTTTGTCCAATCCACAAATTTCCAAGGGTTTTCGTCCTTAGAAATGGCTGAACCTATTGTTGCAACTCAAAGGAAAATATCCAATCTGCAAATGACAAATACAAATGATGAAATGAACTTCCAAACACCTTTTAAAGCCTCCAAGAGGATCGACCTCTTTTGCTAATATTAATATAATTTTGAAGTCCATGAGAGGTGCACCACCATGTGTAAATAAAATATTATTTTTAATTCACTTTTTCTGCTTCAAATGGGCTGGCCCATTTGCCAATTTTAATAATATTTTATTTGTCATTTTATTATATTTTACTTTTCCTTTTTATAAAGTGACTTTCCTTTCTCCAAGTTTCACTTAACTGATTTTCCTTTCTTCAAGTCACTTTATAAAGTACTCAATGTAACTTCAATTTGGCTCAGGTGAAGTTAGCTCAACTAAGGAGGACAAAAAAGGGACATTACAAGTCCTCCCACTTCGAGATTGCTTGTCTTCAAGCAATTGAATGAGACAAATCTGCATTAGGCCCAAACACTCCAACCAATTAATCTAGGACTTTGGTATGACTTCTCATGTGATATGCTATTCTGCACAAGGTTTGTAAAAGAGAGTTTATGCAACCTTCTTGCTAAAAGTGCCACAATCCTCCACATGTATTCAGCAAACTTCTTAAAATTATGTGATTTCCCATCATGCTTTTGTTGTTCCATGTTGATAAACACTGAAAAATCCACATAAATGTCCTCTTTTTGCATAGCAAGTACTTGTGAATGCTCAAAATGAAGTGTTTCTTTGTCCATAACTCTCATACTCTTAGCTATAATTTCTAAGTTACCGATCCTGATATTGATTCGGATTCGGATTCGCGGGTTCGATTCGTGGATTCGGTCAAAAAAAGTTTTTGCTATGGGTTTGTTTTGGATTCGTTAATACAAAAACATATAAAAATCAGAAATATATACATATTTGCAGTAGTAATTAAGTTCAGAATGCCACATAGCATCATGATCATTTAATTATAATAAACAAAACCTCCATAAAACATTGAAACAATAAAAATTAAAAATACTACAATGTCAATTAGTCAAACTCGAATGTCATGATATATATTAAAATTAAAAATAATAATGCCAAGTGTCAACAATCAACCATCACTGATCATGCATCAGTGTCATATGGGTCTTCAAAAAAAATCATCATCATCCATATTAGATGACATAGGTAGTGGTATATTAGAAGAACCACAAATAGTGGCACCAGCACTGGCACTGGCACTAGCAATCTCATGCTCGCTAGATTGCTCCTCCTCAACATCAAGTGCAACAAGGTGGGAAATGGTAGAATCCAAGTTAATATGCTCTGGCTGGATATCCCACTTCTTTGTGTCCCCTTCCTTGTAGCCTCTTTATTTGTGTGTAAGCAAGCATAGGTTGGAATGCACATACATTAAGTCCTCTGCCTTTTTGAAGTGTAGTTGGTTACGCTTTACAGAGTTGATGAAGGAGTACGTGCTCCAATTTCTCTTAGATGTAGAAGAGCTAGCAACCTATTAAGACAAAAATGGAGAGTTAGAGTTATAAATCTAAAATCTAAAATTTAAAATTATAAATGAAACTTAAAACTAAAAAGTAAATTATAAATTATAAAAGATAAAAAAATTTATAAATATTAGAAAACTTACTTGTGATAAAATTTTCATCGGAAGAGGTTGTAGGTGTTTGAATGATTGGCCATGCAAGCACCACCAACTTGTAACATCAACCCTAAACTTGTCTCGAAGGGCATCAAGAGTACAGTCATTGGAGCGTACAAAATCCATAAACTCTTGTCTAATTGCAACCCGCATGTCAAGATCAATGAAGAGTCTACGAAACGCTACCTTGTACCCTTGGCTAACTTCAACATCTCTATATGGGGCAATCCTTGTTGGCACAGAAAGGACCTCAACACTATAATATTTGGGACCCAATGCAAAGGCAAGAAGATGCAACGGGGTGGTCATTTTGTTCTATCTCTCTTCAATAATTTTGTGGAGTTGTTTGAAGAAAATTTCTTGAGGATCTTTCTCTTTTGCATTTATGATGGCTTTCATCTTCTCAATCATTGAGTCGATGCCATCATATATCTCTCCCAAGCAAGGCCTATCCATATCTGTATAACGGATCATACTCAATATGGGCTTGGTGAAACTTAGGAGATATACATCCCACTCCCACCAACCGTCATCTAAGATCAACTGTTTAATTCTTGATGCCCTTTCAATACAGGATTGCCTCTATATGGACCAATTTTGACTAATGACCATGCTACCAAGTGCCTCTTTAACCTTCACAAGTCATCTTAAGACAATTATGTTGGAGGCAAAACAAGTCTCAGCAACCTATTCAACATTGATTTCAAAATGAAAAAATTAGAAAATAAAGATTCTTAACTTATTAAATCTTAAAGATAAATTTAAAAAACATAAACTTTAAAAATCTTATTACTTCACTTACCTTCAATAGCTCGAATATTGAGAACGATTTGAATATGCCTTGCGACATATGGTGGTTGGTGATGAACATTTGGATTTCTTCATCCTCATTGTACACCTGTTTGATCCAATCAATTTTGGTGCAAATTTTTTGAAGCATAAGGTTGAGTGAGTGGACTGTACAAAGTGTCCAAAAATATGAGTAATGCTCCTCAACCATAAACCAGCTGCCCTACAATTTTTGGCGTTGTCAATAATGACTTGAACAACATTTCGAGGCCCCACTTCTTCAATGGCTTGACAAAGAATATTAGCAATAAATGCACCATCCTTCACCTCCCCCTCACAATCCACTGCCTTTAGAAACATGGCCCCTTTAGGGGACACTACAATAACATTGATCAATGGCCGATTTTTTGCATCCTTCCATCCATTGGAAACGATGGGCACACCTGTCTCAACCCAAGAATCCTTTATAGGCTTCAATGAATCCTCTACAAACTGCACCTCCTTTTCCAACAAGGTAGTACACACCTTTTCATAGCTTGGGCCCTTGTACCTTTTTGGAGCCTCATTAATTGCTTTCACCATTTGTCGCCAATATGGTGAACGAACAACATTGAAAACCAATCCATTTGCATACAAACATCTTGCAATGTGTTGATCGGCAATCTCACGAGACTCATTGTGAAATGCCATTTCTAATGGGCCCTTTGATCTCTTACGTGCAACAGGGTCTTCACTTTGAGCCTGAGGTGTGTCTAAAAATGGGTGGCCCTTTGTAGGTTGAAGATTAGATGGCAATGAAGGGGGCTTCATTCCTTGAGACCCTTTCTTTACCAAAGGACGATTTGTTTTACAACCTATTGCTTCATCTGCTTTTTGTTGCTCAACAATATAGGCTAATACTTGCTCTATTGGAATGGGTGCATCTTTTTTTCTTGAGCAAGCTTTGATGCCCTGTCTAGGGATGTTACACAAATGGGCTTTCACCTAACTGTATGAGATTGAGTACCAGACATCACATCCATTGCAAATCCAAATATAACACCCACCACCTTTTACTTTCTCCACCATATTAACATATTTCCAAAGGGGTGAACTTGGGTCTGTTTTGAAGCGGGGTTTGTCCACGGAGGATGAACTAGTTGCCATTGTAATCCGGATGACTATGACAACAAATTGAATACACAACACATTTGAAAATTGAAACAAATAATTTAATAAAAACAGAAAAATTTATATAGAACTTAATTAAGTTTTAAAAATTAAGCATTTGCCATTTGATTCATAGAAGAAACTTAGAAACTTAGAAATGAAAAAAAAATCAAAACAAAACAAAATGTAAGGAAAAATAAATAAAAAACCAACCTTTCTTGTAGAAATCTTCCTCTACAATTTCCTTCTTTGCAAATGAGTTGTTGCACACATGTAGGAATTGCAACCCAATCACTTGGGAACCTTCAATGATCAATCTTCAACTTTGTTTGTTTGTTGCCAAGCAAGAGGGAAAGTTCGGCCACAATGAATGAGTTTTTGTTTTGCTTTCAAAAAGAGGTAAATAGATGTGTTTTGTGTCTTTACAATGCATTGGGAGGAGTTTTCTAGGGTTAGGGTGAAGTCAAACGGTGGTCAAAGAAGTTACAATATTAAAAAATTGAAAAAAAATAGGTGTTGACCTATCAAAGCGCAGATTCATCCAGGTTTGGCCTGGGTTTTGCTTGGATTCGGCCCAGATTCACCCGGGTTCGCGTGGGATGAATCTACAGATGGAATGTAGGATCCTAGACGAACTAGATACGGGATCGGATTAGGATCAGGATCCAAACCGAATCCGATCAGGATCTAGGGGCTGGGGTGAAGGATCCAAGGGTTGGGGTGAAGGATCCAATAACTTAGTGTAATTTGGTGTGGCAATGCGTGCTTGAGTGCTTTCATTGTAACTTGTTTCCCTTCATGTTGGAAACTCAATTCCATGGTTTGTAAGTCTTGAATGACTCTATGAAGTGAATGCAACCATTACATCCCAAGAAAAATGTCATTATCTTTCAAATCAAGAACATAGAAGTCATCACAAAGTGTATACTCACCAAAGAGAATACTAAGCTTGTTGATTTTCTTCTTGCATGGAATAATTAAACCCAAAGTTGGAAAACTCAGACTTGGCGCAGACTTGGCAGCCCAAAATAGGACTCAGACTCGGGACTCAACATAGACTCAGGAAAAAACTCGGCTAGGACTCGGCAAAAAAAAAAACCGTAGTTTAAAAAAAATTAATGCATTTAGAGAACATAAGAGCCTAATTTGATTATCAATTTGTCATAATTCAAAGATTACACATGTCATATGATCATCAAACACTCAATAATTGAAATTTCATCATTCATACTCATAGTTTCAAACTTTCAAAATGGCTAAGTCTGAAACCCCGAAACCTTGAATTTGGCTAAGTTTGAAACTCTGAAACCCTAAAAATTGGTTAAGTCTGAAATTTGATGGATCCTCCAAAATCTAGAATCTGCATGTTAAATCCCATGCATCTGGAGCCTTTCCCAAACATCCTAACAGTATATTTCAAAATATTTAAAGTATAAGAAATTGAATATACAACTTATACTTAAATATGTTTTGAAATATACCGTCCCAGTCGTCGGTGCGAGTTCCTACATGGGACTCGTGAGGCCGACCTCAGGACTCACACGAGGCCTGAGGCTGGACTCACGAGTCTCATCCAGGGACTCGCCTGGACTCGGCTCGTGAGTCCGTGCCGAATCAACTTGGCTAGCCCAGGGACTCGCGAGTTGTTGCGAGTCCAAATAGTCTTTCAACTTTGATTAAACCACATGTTGTAGTCACATCAAATCCCTCGAAATCATCACTATGCAATCCCCTCTTAACCACCAAACTCTCATCAATGTAGTTATGAGTAGCTCCACTTTCAAGAAGCGCCATGACCTTACACCCAAATAAGATGCATTGAAATAGAAATGGATTATACCTTGGAGCTCCTAAAAGATAAGTGACCATATTCCCTTTGTTACCATCACTCTCAATATGTGGTGTTGGTTGTCTATGTTCACTTTTTGAACTAGTGTCTACTTCCATATCATCAATATCAGAGGTGACCTCTATATAGTGCACTTTACCTTTTCCAAGACACCTATGACCGGGTTCCCATGGTTCTTTACAAGAAAAACATAACTTTTTTTTGTGAAGATCATTATTTGTCTCAAGATCCATCTTTGGTGGTGTTTCATATTGCTATCTAAAGATCCAAAAGAGATAGCCTCCTTGTATGCCTTTGAACCAACTCTCTAGCACCCTTAATCCCCTCCCCCAATGCATCAAAGATGAAAAGTTTCTTATAAAAAGATTGAGAGGGCCCTCAAAGTCTATTCTCCATTTTCGACTAGAACTCCCCCAATCTTTAGAGAATCCATTCTCTATAGTGTGCTTAACATTTAAGAATTTGAAGAAATATCTACTACCTCTATCCCCAAGTTTCGTTTGATCTCACTTTTTGTATTTTGTTTATATTTTTTTTGGAGTTTTGTTAGTCCCTATTTGGTTTATGCATAAATATATGATGCGCTTTCTCAAAAATCTTCTCATGACAACCATTTTAATTTTTTCTTATCAAGGAAATCTTTACTTTTGGGATACATGGCATTAGTTCAGGTTAATTGTTTTAGGTTGTCACAACAATTCTAATTATGGCATGCATTCTAGCTTCCACAATATGAGAAATGTTATTATAGTGCATTTTACCTTCTATGATTTGTCCTTTGTATCTTATCCTACTCCAATAATACATATTACAAATGCATTGTATTTACCAACCTAGTAATCCCTAAAGAAAAAAAAAGACAAATCAAAGTGAAATAGATAAAGACATGGTTAATTGTACTTGATGATAGTAGCCAAAATGAAAATCACAGTAGCCACTAAGGAAGTTTGTTAAACACATTGAAACTTCAAAGGATACGCTCTCGACAATGTTGAATCCTTGGTTTAGATTCTGTATCATAAGCATGCCCACAACATTATTTTGAAACACTCTAATTAACAAGATATGAAAGGTTGTTGGTGGCAATATCAAAATTATACAACAATGGAAGAATTACTTAGCCACAACAAAATATTGGAAAATCCCATGATCAATATCTTCAGATGGAAAATCATGGATTCATAGGGGAATATCTTTAGTGAATAGCAGCGGGGTAACAAGTCTCCTTTGGTGATGAAATTCATAGACGTGGACCTTCTTGAAGAAGAATGTAGTATCCCACCCCCTTATGGTTTTCTGTGGTTTAGTTGAACCTGGTGCATTTTGGTGTCTTTTACATTTGACATAACACATGCATGTACATATATTTTTGATAATCACAAGAAATAGAAATACCCAGTTACTTATATCTAAAAGAAATGCATAATATATCACTATTGTGTAATACCCATATGAAGGAAAGTGTGTGACATTAGAAATTTTGTATACCCATTAGCTAATATGGAAACACAAGACTGTAAATGTTTGTTACAGCAACTAAATGTCGTCAACACATTGAAATATCTATTGGAAACTTCATTTCAATTTATTTATACATATGACAGCAACATCCCAGTAGGCTGGCACCACAAACAAAGACATAGGTATGAGAAATCCAAAATTTGAGGACCCTGGGAACTCACATCCCCTGTTGGGCCAGTACGACCTCTTTATCAGTAGTTCCAAAGTTATTTGGGACAGTATTTAACCCCTCTGCTGTCCCTAAATGGCCTCATAATGCTGCTCCACAGTTCACGCCAAAAAATGAGGAAGAAAAGCAATGAAAATGCCTCCAAAATTGTCACAAACCCTTCCAATATGGTACGACCTGTATGATGAGATGTACAACCTATCTAGGAGGTTAAATGCATGTCAAAACACCTTCAAATTCACAACTAAAGCCTGCAATGCACTCTTCAGTCCTCCTCCATAATTATCATGATTAATAACTAGAGGTATATCAATGAAAACCCTTCCGCGACACACTGACTACAAGCAAATGAAGCTCAATGTGATCTCTGGAATAAGACCACTCCAAAACACCCAAGAGATGTCTCTCAACCCCATAGGTGCTCAAACCAAAGAAGGTTTTCGTCTTCAAAGGTTGCTGGTTCAAACCCTTGGCACAACCAAAGAACAAAGCTCATTCAATAACAATATGCAATGGTGAATGTAAAAATGACTTCACTTTTTGCTTATATCTCCCCTTTTTCCCAAATGCCACTTTTGGGGAAAATAGTTTAATATTTTAAAATCTGTTTTTCCCAAGCCTTGGGCGCCCACACATAAACATGACTTTATTCACTTTAAAATACATTAAGTCTTCAAATAATAATAAAGTCACTTTATTAAAAGACACATTAAGTTATATATTTAATTTAACTTTAATGTATCGATTAATAAATATTAATACAAATGGTCTACGCAGGTGAGTTCTGTAGTACCACTGAGCTAGCCAATGGAACAATGACTAATTTCAATACCGTTGCATTGACTCACTCTAATGTCTCGTGAGCCCTTGCTAAAAATAGTAAGTTTAGCCAAATGGCCCAAACTCACTCCAGAAAGTGCCAGATTATACATCTCGCCAAAAGAAGTCCAACTCATCACTCCATGTAAGCTGACTGAGCCTTGATGAACCAAATCTTGGTGGATCCCCTAACCACCCTTGCTTGTCTATGGGAAACCGTGTAGTAGACTAACTTGATGCAAATGTACTAGCCTAGGAAGGGGACATTACAGTCCGTCCTCCCCAAAATTGCTTTCCCACAAGCAATTTCAACTCTGGATGCTGTAAGATCTACTCATTCTCCCAAGTCACATCCTCTATCGACAAATTCTTCCACTTCACCAAATACTCCTTGATAACCCTCTTCCGCAAGGTGCGCTCTCTAGTGTCAATATTAATAATAGCCTCGGGAACAAGAATCAACTTCCCCTCCTCATCTAAAGGGGGTAACTCAGTGGAAGGTATCACATTGTTTCCAATGCCTTCTTGAGGCGAGACACATGGAAAACATTATGCACTTTGCTTCCCGCTGGTAACTAACTCATAAGCCACTTCTCCTATTCTCTTGGATACCCTGAAAGGTCCATAATATCATGGTTTAAGTTTTTCAGTGCCACTCTTTTTCAGAGTGGATTGTCTATAAGGTTGCAACATTAAGTAAACCATGTCACCCACCTTAAAAGAACACTCGACCCTGTGCTGATCTGAATATTGTTTCTATTGGTTTTGTGCCTTCTGGATGTTCTCCTTCAAGGACTTCATGATGTCTTGGCTCTCCTGTAGTAAGTCCTTAACCTTAGGCACTCTACTATCCCTGAATAACATATCCAGGAAGTTGGGAGCCTCATACTCATAGAGAGCCATAAAAGGTGACATCTGAATGGACATGTGGTAAGTAGTGTTATAACAATACTCCCCCAGATGCAACCAATTAACCCATGCCTTCTGCTACCCTACAATATAATTGTGGAGATATCCTTCCACCCACTTGTTGACAATCTCCGCCTACCCATCTGTCTGTGGATAATAGTTAGTGCTGGGAGTGAGTTCAATCCCACTCAATTTGAAGAGCTTCTGCGGCCTAGCAAAAGTGACTCATGAACTTACTATCTCTATCACTAACTATGCTCCTTAGCAACCCATTTAACCTGAATACCTCTCTGAAAAATAGATCTGTAATATGTGTTGCTGAGAATGTGGCTGAAATTGCAATGAAATGAGTGAATTTTGTTAACCTATCAACCATGACATAGATACAATCCCTTTCTTGGGCCTTGGGCAAGCCCGTGATGAAGTCCATAGAGATACATTCCCATTTTGGGTTAGGAATGGGAAGGGGCTGTAATAGACTAGCTGGAAAGGAATGCTCCTGTTTATTCTGTTGGCAAGTGGGGCACTCTATAACGTATTGCAACACTTTTGTTTTGAGCCCTTTCCATGTAAACCGTTCCCGGATTTGTTTGTCTATCTTGAAGTAGCTCGGGTGACCAGCTGTAGGAACATCATGAAAGGCTCTCATAACCTTCTTCTTCATCATCGATCCTGGTACCAATAAGATCCTCCCCTTGTAAGTGATTAGATCATTTACAACTATATACCTGCTATCTTGAATAGTACCATCAATTATCCCTGTGGCCCACTTGTCCTTAGCATATTTTGCTAATATCCATTCTCTCCAATCAGTGGTGATCTCTCCTAAAGAACACAAATGAGGTCTCCGAGATAGGGCATTAGCTACAACATTCTTCTTCCCTTTGAGATAAACTATGTCAAAGTCATAGGCTTGTAACTTGCTAACCCACTTATGTTGCTTGTCATTGAGGTCATGCTGATTAAGGAAATGTCTAAGGCTATTGTGATCTGTTTTCACTACAAATTTGCTCCCTACTAGATACTGTCTGAATTTAGCCAAAGCACATTATGGCTAATATTTCCTTATCATAGATATTGTAACCTCTCTCTACACCCCTAAGTTTCCTACTCTTAAAAGTAATCAGGTCCTTATCCTGCATCAACACTACTCCTATGCCTTCCCCAGAGGCATCACACTCATGCTCGAAAGGCTTGGTGAAATCTGGTATGGCCAAAACTAGGCAAGAACTCACAATCTGCTTAAACCTGTCAAAACACTGCTATGCCCTGTCAGTCTAGATAAATGCCCCCTTCTTCATCAAGTCTGTCAATGATGCGACACTCTATGAAAACCCCTTGACGAATCCATGGTAGAACCCACATAAACCAAATAATCCCTTGAGCTGTGAGAGATTCGTGATTGGTGGCCATTCAACAATGGCTCGGATCTTCTCTGGATCCACTCTGACTCCCTCAATACTAATGATGTGACCTAGATAAAGAAGCTCAGCCGTGCCAAATTCACATTTTGACTCTGTGGCATATAAAGACTCTCTCCAAGATACTGTTAGACTTAGGGCATACAACAGAGAGGGGGGGTGAATCAGTTGTGCGAAACTTTCCCTTTTTAAACACTTGAATCTTCTTTAGTGATTAGCATACTATTAATCATAAACCATAGTGCATTTAAATCAGAAGCAGAAACATATCAACACATATGACACCAAGATTTTGACGTGGAAAACCCGGTTAAGGGAAAAACCACGGGGTGATTAACCCAAGAATGTATTCTCTGTTAGAAGAATAGAAAGAACAAATGGCACATGCCAATTAGGGCTCACTACCTGAGCACACTGCTCACAAGAGGCTCACTGCCTACAAGAGACACACTATCTACAAAGAAATAAGTATCACCTTTATGAACTAGAGAATAGCATCTTCAACATGCTTGAATCAGTTCCATTTAAGCCCAATACTTCTGCTTTGCCTTTCGCACTTCTCTTCGCTACCACACACTCATCACCGCAAGACACACTTCACAATGATTTCACAAACCCTTATTTATACAAGACATCGACTTAGGAACAATCATCTAATTCGGCAAACATCTACAAGAACATCCGCAAGACGTGTAATACATTCGGTCGGCCAATCTCAAGAAGAACACCAATATCCGTGGTTATTCTTCAAATGCAAACTCTAACTTCAATGCGGACCACCAACATTAATTGGACATGATCCAACGATCATCATAACCTTCCCTAAATCACCAAGAACATCTGCACTTCATCATCCTACTGGAATTCTTCTCTCCTTCATCCGGAGCTACAAGAACACAGTCTGTCATCACTGTCACAAATGAATAGGCTCTTCCAGACCTTTAACCCACGAACTAATCTAGTTAATACTTCACAGGGATGTCCTCAACACTTCCTTAGATCTGCAGAATGGGATAATAAAATACCGGATCTCATTGGACCTATCTGTGGCCCTCTATCACCTCTGAACACCTATCGGAACCGGTTCTACTTGAGCGACCATAACTTCTTCAGATCTTCATGCGGACCTCTGAAATCTTGATTGGAGCATCTCAAGACTTATATCTACAAACCCTTTAAACCACATCCTCTGATCCTCAACCTATTGAGGACTTTTACCTTCTTGTCATCACTATTCTTCACTGTTCCTGATTGAGACTTATTTTCTCAATATCCTCAGCACATAGCTCATCTAATCCTTCTCATTAATGCAACATGAGTATGTTGACATCAATGACAACACTAGTTAGGCCCATACTTGCAGTAGATACTTAGTACCTCCTCGATGTGTTGGAGGTGCTCCTCCCAAGTCCTGCTGAAAATCAAGATGTCATCGAAAAATATGAGGACAAACTTCCTTAGCTACTCCCTGAAGACCCTGTTCATACAAGACTGAAAAGTAGCTAGAGCATTGGTTGGACCGAAAGGCCTAACCAAGAAATTGAAATGCCCATAATGGTAATGAAAGGCTATCTTCTCCACATCCTCCTAACCCGAATCTGATGGTAGCCAGATCTCAAGTTGATCTTGGAGAAGTAACATGCCCCATGTAGCTCATCTATTGGCAGAATGGGGTACCTATTCTTAATCATTTTCTTGTTGAGAGCCCTGTAGTCGATACACATCCTTAATGTGCCATCCTTTTTCTTGACCAAAACAACCGCAAAGGCAAAAGGGATCTTACTGGGCCTAATGTGCCCCATCTTGGGAAGCTTCTTGATTGTCTTCTCTATCTCATCCTTCAATCTTTTTGGATGTTGGTAGGGAGCAATAATAACTAGTTTAGCTCCCTCCTCCAGCTCAATCACATTCTCTATGCCTCTATTAGGAGGCCTCCCTAGGTGTATACTACTTAAGACCTTAGTGTGCTTGGTTATCAGCTTCTGAATGTCAGGATGATAACTTTGTTTCGACTGCTCTATAGCTGTAGGCATAACAACACACTTAGCTGCCTACTCCACTTGATCATGTCTGAGCAACCTCTCCATCCTCATGAGAGATACTACTCTAAGTCCACCATCTGACATTCCCCTGAGCACATGTTTTTTCCCATCTACCTCAAATTTCATCTCTATGGTTCGCAAATTGAGATAGAATTCTATGATTGCATGAAGCCACTTCATGCCAAGAACTACATCCATATCTCCCATACTGACCACATAATATTCAGCATGGAACTCATGGTTGCTTAACTTAATAGTTAAGTTCGGGATTTGTAATGTCCCCTTCTAGCAAGTCCAAAATTTTGCAACCTTGCACACAATTTCAACTTGTAAAAGAGAACATTAGTATACAATTCTTTCTTATACTACCAACTTATTGTAATATCCACAAGAATTTCAAATTCATATATTTTTTTACATCTCCCTTCTAGGGTTAGAGCCTTATAAACATAATCAATATGCATTTCACATTTTTTCTCATATCCATTATGTAAGGGCCTATACATTAATCCAACCATTCAGTCCATATGAGATGATATATTAGGATGCAATAGACCAATTTATCACCATGGGTCCTGTTACCTCTCAATCTGACTGGATGCTTATTCCCAGTTGTCCCTACAAGGTAGCCATCAATGATCAATAGGATTCCTGGTCCAGCGGCTAACAGTATAGGAGATGGACTCTACAGATGTCTCCTCTTCTTCTTTAGGCTCTGCAGAACCAAGGGGGGTATTCCCTATTCAACATCCATGAGATATGCTATGAAAGGACTGGGATGCTGACACAAAGCAGATAAATCCTCTATTATGGAGACCAAAACTATGGAATAAGTGCAAAGGGGCTAGATTTGGGCCTATATTCAGTTGTGAATCAAAGGATTGTGGTCCTAAAACTACTACTATCCTAAAGGTTTGTATATGAAGTTTGAGTTTGTTTTGTATTTGGATGCAAAACTAGGACCTTGGTTGTGACCTCAATACAAGACTGGATCGGTGCCTATTTCAGGGCTCGGAGTCAATAGACATACACATGTGAATGTAAATATAAACTTATATTAATCACTGAGTTTCAAGGGGATGTTTAATATCTGCCTTACAGATACTTCCCAGAATTGAGTATTCGGTTACCTCTGCTTAGAAAATCCTCACTGCAATATATTCTTCTTAACACTTTAACCTAAAACATTTAATCTACTCCTTGAGTAGAAGTAAAAGACCAAGCATTCAACATAGAAAATCCATATTCGAGAATCTTAGACACCCATTAGCTGTTTAGATTCAAAAGAAGAATACATTCAACTTGGAGACAAATAATAGAACACATGCAATGAAGCATTACTCATTTAAATCAACATGAAACCAGTAAGTTTATGCATTAAACATACAACATGAGATTCATAAACTCATAGAAACATTTCAAACAGGGCCACCGATGAAGTTGTATCTTATCATAGCACCAAAAATTTGTCCAATTTTCAACAACCACAATGAGTAACACAGTCTGGCTTTTATACCAAGGCTGTGTACTCAGCAAAATTAATTACATGACAAGGTCAAAAAATCCTGCCAGATACACTACATCAGAAATGGCGCTCAAAATCATAAATGCGGCAGGGGACAAAATAGGAAGAAGCAAGAGAAGGGCGAGGAGTAGTTGGGCTCGAGCCCTGTGCCGCCGCTGGAAGACCCTCCGTCATAAACCAGGCACTTGGCCTTTCGACCATCGGCCCATGCCTATCTGCAATCCTGCCATTAATGGCTTAACCACCCATAGCTTCTCTTGGGAATCGTAGCAGCGCACCCATGGAAATTTCCCACTAAAAAAAATGATTGCAGACACAAGGAAAAAACCATCGCTGAAGGTTCAAAACCCGACCGTTGATCAAAAACCCATCGTCGAAATCAACGGTCCCAAAACATGCATGAAGAGCTCCCAACCAATGATATCGTGCCACATAGGCACTTTGACCCTCTATCGTTGACCTTTCCTCCTTTTATTTTGCCTTTATCGCTTTTGTATATGCAAACCCAAATGCATATACAATATACAAGGCAGACGTCAAATGTTATAGAACAAACTGGAATTCAGTTCGGGTCCAGCTTGTATCTCTGTCTTGTAGCCATCACTTTGCATATTTCACACATACAAGCACAAAACACAAGGTGGACTCCATGGCATCTATCTACCGGATTTGAAAAACTTTCAAGTCCAGGCCTTGTATCCTCATGAGTTTGTATATCAGCACATATACAAGTGGTGGGCCCGACCCACTTTTTCTTTCCTTTGCACATTTCCTTGCACACCACATATACAAATGCAATGTGCAAGCCGCGGACGCCACACTGCTTTAGAATAAAATGAAAACAACTTCGGGTCCGCCTTGCATCTTTGGAATGCACTTCCATTGTATGTTCGAACATACAATCACTTTATACAAGTGGCGGGCCCCATCAAATGCACCCTCTGCTTTTGTATGTTGCGGAACATACAAGGTCCCTTATATATTTTCAATGTACATTCCCTTGCACATACAAGCAAGGAATCTTCTCCAGAATATTCCTGCAATGTATCATTTCCTTTGTATGTTTCGCTTGCATATTCTACATACAAGCCCGATAAACAAGAAGGGCCGATATACAAATGACGAATATTCCCAGAATCTTACAGAAGATTCCCCCAATGCATATGCAACCTGATATATACTTAGAAATGCATATAACTCAAAATTTTTACCATTTCTGGATGCCGATTGAGATTTCTGACCCACCAATGCACATTTTGACCTGTATGTATATACAAACACCTTTGTATATACAAAGACACTTGCACCTTAACTAATTTTTTGCATTTTTTCAACTGAAACTAGACTGCTCATGCAGGCGATAACAGGTCCCATGTCTTCCTCCTTTGACTCGATGGGTGAATAGCTCACCTACTTTAGTCAAAGGCCTATTGTCTCACTCCTTTGACTCGAGGGGTGAATAAGTCACCAACTTTAGTCAAAGGCCTATTATCTTTCTACTTTGACTCGAGGGGTGAATAACTCACGAACTTTAGTCAAAGGCCTTTTATTTCTTTCCCTTTGGCTCGAGGGGCAAATAACTCACCAACTTTAGTCAAAGGCCTGTTATTTCTTTCCCTTTGGCTCAAGGGGCGAATAACTCACCAACTTTAGCCATGGGCCTATCCACTTGTCTCTAAGGGGTGACATAGCACCAGCTTGAGATAAGGGCCTATTCATTAAGCTCATCTTGAGCATTACACATGGTTAGGCCAATTACTCATCCTAATTATCAATCCCTTCATATGGAGTTGGTGGACTAACTATAGGTTCCTTATCTTATGTCAGATATTATCCTTACTATCTCGTGATTGTCCATCACTTAGCAATGCTATTTATCATATGAACATATTTTATGCTATTCTTACTTATTTACCATGATTATAAGTATTTTCATATCACTATATTTTCAATCCATCATTAGTCTATTCTATAGTATTTGCTCATTTTTCTATGATAACTTTCTAACATGTTTCAACTTCTATTTTGAGATTAGATTTCTATGTTTATTCATGCATTAGCCACTATGATAATCATGTAGTCTAATTTCATTCTATGGTATATGATTGTTTCTCAATATTGATCCTTCTATGCGTATTTCTTATATATATTATCACATACTCTCACTGTAATAGATTATCTTAAAGATAAGATGACATACCTTTTACCCTATTTGCATGCTTGCTGCTACAAGTATCTTTGCTTTTACAAATGCAATTATGAAAGATGAAGTTACATACCAATTAATGATCATTTGCAAAGAATGTACCAAAGTGATCCCTGGTATGATGAAGGGCAGATTCTAGCTGATCATTGCCTACAAGTCTTTGGTTGTTCCAATTTGCTGGTTACTATGTGTCGCAACCTCCACAGTCACAGATTGCTGTCTACAGGTTTGATCATTGCCAAAGAGATGAACAATGATGATGTCTTCAAGGTGCTGTTTAGACTCTTAGGACTGTCCGTTCCCTTGTTACTCTGATTTAATGTTAGGAATGTCTTCAATGATGATGTATCACTAGTTTCTATGATTTATGATGTTGGTCGCTTTCCTATATGATACTCGTTGATGCTTATATAAGACTTGTTAATTGGTACATATAATAGGAATTCCCTGAGATTATTCCCTGTCTTGATCGATGGATGATTGAAATTCCATAGTGCTCTTTATTGCTGAATCCTTTTTTATAACTTCCATATTGGATGACTATAATTTGCTGCCTTCCACTATCTTATTTATACTTTTCTACCTGCCTCTTCTTACCTCCCATGACTATCCACGAATAATAGCTTAATATACTCAAGTGACTCCTTAGAAGAGTCATATCCAATAGGCGGGGTCCCTTTAAGGAGTCGGTTCAAGAATTTGTTTGAGGAGTTGATCAACATAATTTTTCCATATTAACCACATCTCTTAATAATAGCCTTTAGTTATGGAGCACATCCATTTAGTGGGACCCCTTGGCTTATTTGATTCTTACCATGTAGGCCGCTGACTATTTTGAATTTGTATTATATGATTTATGACTGTTGTTTTCAACTTTTATTTGTCCTTGGTTCCACGTAAGGCTTTCATCTATTTTGTAATTTAAATAAGACAAAAGGTCTTATATGATAATGGACCGCTGGCTTGTCTTTTAAATTCTTATATTACCTTAAGTTTAACCTTATTCAAGCCCTATTGAATCGGTCCCTTCTTATATTTAATACAGTCACTTATAATATTAATATATAATATATATATTATTTAATTAATTAATTCATATTAATAATATATATTATAATAATATTTATAGATCTATTAATATCTTATGAGTATAATAATATAATAATATTTGATATTTATAATAATAAGTTAAATAATATTTATGTGTAATTAAATATATTGTTTAAATCTTTAAAACAATGCTTTAATATGGGGACATGACAAGATTCACCTTTTGCAAGTGATGGCAAAACCATATGCTACCATGACTTTAAATCCCTCAAACTCCTTAGTCTTGAGTCCCCTTCTTGCCACAAGACCCTCATCGATGAACTTTTGAGTGGCCCCTATGTCAAGTAGTGTGGTCACTCTCTGTCCCTCCAAGACTCTGAATCCTGAAAGAACCCTCTTTCTAAATAGCAGAAAGGTGGGCTATAGGTATATCATCATCCTGCTCACCCTGTAACTCTTCTACTCCACTATCTGCCTCACTATCCTCTGAGTCAGTGTGATGGTCTAATTTTTCTGATGTGGTTTCCTCGGCTGAATAGTACTCAATCTGTTTTACTTGCCCCTTCATAGGGCACTTATGGTTGGGGTCCCATGGCCCCTTGCATTTGAAGCATAGTTTCTTCCTTTTGTACTCATTTAGTGCATCATCATCAAGTCTAGAGGTTGGTTTCATATGTTGGTTTGTATCTCAATGATGATAATTTTTATCCTTCTTGGGAGGGAAAGATTTGGAGACAAATTTATTTTTTGGAACAACAAACTCCATACTCAGTGCTTTCTTAATAGTCTCCTGAAGTGTTGGTGGATCAAAGGCCTTAACCCACCCTCTAAGTGGTTCCATTAGTCCTTCACTGAAAAGGACTACCAGTCTCCTCTCTAAAATATTTAGCACCGTGACCGAGAGTCTCTCAAACTTTGTGATGTAGGAATCTAGTGACCCATATTGTTTCAACTGTGCATGTTCCCTGAATTGCATCTTGGGGTCCTTGTTGTCAAACCTCTCAACCTATTTGTAAACTCATCATATGTGGTGATCAGATTGTGGCCCAAAGTGACCAACCCATGGTACCACCACTCATGTGCTATCCCATCTAAATGTATAGTAGCAAAGTTCAGTGCTTCATCTTTCGGCATAGGTTTGAGTGTCAAATAGTTGTCTAACTTCTACACCCATGCTCTAGCTGTCATTTTACCACTACCATCGAAATGCTTCAAAGAAACTTTACTCAAGGCATGCTAATAATCCTTGTTAGCTCGGTGTGCCCTATAATCTACTTTGCCACCCATACCTGCTCTCTGCCTTTTCTGGTTCATAAATTGCTCAAAAGTTAACATCTCCCTAATCTCTGGTGGTAATGTCATGTACTCTACATGATGCAATCTAACCTCCTTCGCCATAGGAATATATGACTCATGCTCCTGAATAACTGGTGCCTCCTCTCTGCATGGAAAGGTAGGCTTTAGTGGCCTAGGAACCGATCCTGGGGTCATCATAGTATTGTGACTAGTACTCTGACCAACATGCTAGTGATTGTTAGCATTGGAACCACTTGCCTCGCCATGATGTGCTACATGTGGTTGTGATGTTGGAGTTCCCTGATTCATTTTTTTCTAATAGCTGGGACATCATATCTAGCATAATATCAAATTTCTATTCTGTTTTTGAGTTGGGACTCTCCAGCTATTCTGGTCCTTTGTTTCTATCTATCATGTGTCCTGTAATACTATCACTATCACTGGATGAATTCCTGTGCATACCCAAGATACCTGATATGGTTTCTCCCTCTAGAACTTGTGGTGGTTGCCACTGATGGTTATCTTTGGTGTAGACCCGTTTCTAAACACTCATGAACAATGTTCAACACAGGCTGGCAAGATACACCAGCTCTGATACCACTGTAGTATCCCACACCCTTATGGTTTTTTGTGGTTTAGTTGAACCTGGTGTATTTTAGTGTTTTTTGCATTTCACATAACACATGCATGTACAAATATTTTTGATAATCACAAGAAATAGAAATACCTAGTTGCTTATATATAAAAGAAATGCATAATATATAACTATTGAGCAATACCCATATGAAGGAAAGAGTGTGACATTAGAAATTCTGCATACCCATTAGATGATATGGAAACACAAGACTAGAAATGTTTGTTACAGTAGCTAAATGGCATCAACACTTTAAAATATATATTAGAAACTTCATTTCAGTTCATTTATACATATGACAGCAACATCCTAGTAGGCTGGCACCACAAACAAAGACACAAAGGTATGAGAAATCCAAAACCTGAGTACCCTAGGAACTCACCTCCCTTGCTGGGCTGGGGTTGGAACCCTAAAATTTTAGCATCACCTTTGAAAATGAGTTAGGGTTGCTTTTTGAATTTCCTAAAAATTCCTTGTTTTTCAAAAGTTATGACCAAGTCAACAAGAGTCAAAACTGTACATTGGTCAAAAAATGTATCTCATATACATTTTCATTTGTATGCATATCATATACAACACCTTTCATGTCCGTCAGGAAATAATATGCATCGGGTTTAATTCTCAAGTTGTCAAAAGGGACATACAAATATGGACCCGATATCTTTTATAGGTATGCTTCATTATGTTTGAAATCTGCATTTATATGTCATAGTGCATGTATATCTTATACAAATCCAAATGTGCATTCGTAGATGACAAGAGATATTCAAAACTGGTGTATAATTCCGTGACCGTATCACTTGTACATTGCACACATACATGAGCGGACTTGAAAATAAAATTCAATAGATTTTGAGAAACATTTGTATGTGTAAACATTTGTATTTAATATACATACAGAGCCGGATGTGATTGGAAAGTTAAAATTTTATAAACCTTGGGTAAGATCCATTTGGAATGTATGTATCCGATATACAAAAGAGCAATATGCACTTACGGATGTGAAATTAGATTAAAATAAAGTGCATCTGTTCATTACGAAGGATAGAAAAGTCAACATCACCAGGTCAAAAAGGTATATGCATATGATATACAAAAGGTGATACAAACAAATAGATACAAGTCCGGATCCGATTAGAAAATTAAACTTTGAGAACTTTATGTGAAGTCTGTAGCTGTCTATTAAGATGCATGTATCCGATATACAAAAATGAAAAATGAAGCTGCAGATTGTATGTATGCGATATACAAAAGCTAATACAACTGGATATATGTAGAATCAGACCCGAAGGTAAATTAAATCTGGTACATAAACCCAATGAAGTTCGTATATGCACATGTATTCCGAATGCATGAAATATATGATATACAAATGCAAGAGTTGATACAAAGGAGATTTCAACATAATATAGAGGCCAACCACATATGCATATGTGTATGAGATACAAAACAATAAAACATGCATATACAAGTCCTAGAGTTAGCCGGAAATGAAGCCGATATTAAAAGGTAATTGCTCCACTTGCTTAAATTCAACCTGGTGATGTCATCAATAGTTAATACATTTGTATCTACTGAAAGAATGAAATAAACATATACAAATGCATCCGCTGAGAATTCAAAAGATTGTTATCATCAAATAGAGAATACAGAGCATTTTGAAGACAAAGAAGGTTAAAATTAAAATGTTTTAATCTGTTGAAGATAATTAGTTAAGTGAAGAGTTGCATCGGGTGGTTATCTCAAGGGTCACAACCCTTGGAAATGTAATGTATATATTAAAGATGAAAATCAAGTAGTGAGGGCAAAGAGCAGCAATCAATAAATTAGGAAAATATATGAAGATGAAGACTTCCAAGCACATATTGTAAGACTTTTTTTGAACAGTGAAAGAATAAAATAATCTGTTGTCCAACACCTCTGGTGTTCAATTATTTGTTAATATTCATTCATATGTGTTATCTGTACTCTCTCCAAAATGGTTTCCCTTGTTATTTAAATTAATATATCAACGATATATTTAATTTATCTGGTCACATTTGTTGATTCAGTGTGTGCTACTTGATTGGTTTATGTGAGAAGTCGATTTAATTCCTCTCAAGTGATTTATGTTTATTAGTCTCTGCCAGGAGTCAAAACCCTTTAAACAAATGATCTTGGTTAGGTTTCCTTCTTACTAGAATTAAATTTCCTTTCAATTGTTCACAGTAACCTGGGAAAATATCATTGGGATTAGTAAGAAGAGCCCAAATAACCTACAACTTTGCACGTTTATACAAGGTATAAACACTTAGAAGTGCCAAATAATTAGAGTTAAGCCAAGAGGGAGGACACATCTATCCTACACATCCTAACTCTGTTGCCCAAAATAGATAAAACACTGGCCATTACAAAGTACATTTTTGAACCTTATTCACATTTTCAAACTGGAATCATTAGTATTAGGAATAGCTTTCACCCTTACATCTACTTCACACTCATTTGCCATTGTGAAGGTCAAATTAAGTCTGCACTAACAATTAAGGTACACCCACCTAGGTATGGTAGAGCCTGAAGTGAAGGGGGTTTAGTCATATCTACCCCGTATCGTTAGCCAAAAATGTCAAGAGAGCTTGGCAACCTCTTAGGGTTAATGACCTACATTTTTGTAACCTAACAGAATTGGCAACTCTGCGGGGGAATAATTCAAAATCTGGTTAAAAGACCATTTCATTATAGAGTCAGTAAAACTTTTTTAACTCAAACACAAATTGGAAGCTCTGCTGGCAAGGACCCAGAAATCCCACATTTGTCTATTTTTAGGGTTTGCCATAATTTCTTCGATTCTCATCCAATCGCCTTCAAATTTTGCCACAGTGTTCATTTCCTCTTTCTGCTCCTTTGTCCCTCTTGGAAAAATTTTCCCATTCTTTCACCCCGCTTCTGAAATCCCCATTTTGTGCTTCCCTGTCCCTCAGAAAGTGTCCAAAACCTAGTCAAACCCCAATTACCCATTAGAGTTTTTCCCAAATCCAAATTTTCCTTTACTAAAAAAGTTTCTGTTTTTGTTTTTCTACTCATTCCCCCCCCCAAAAAAAATCTTGGCTATGGTTGTCACCCACACAGGAGCAAAAAACATTTAGGATGAACTTGCAGCCCTCAAGACCAAACTACAAGATCTGGATGAAAATGGTCTTGGCCTCAATCTTCAGCATTCAGCCATGAACAATAGACGGCAGCCAGAGTCTTCTGCAGACACTAGGTTCTCTTCTTCCGGCAATTTTTGTGGGCCGAAGCTTGATTTTCCTTGCTTTAATGGTGATGATCCGACTGGATGGTTATACCGGGCAAAACAATATTTTAGTCTGCATAATACTTTTGATGTTGAAACAAAGTCCCACTTGCATCCTTTCATTTGGAACATGAAGCCCTTCAATGGTTCCATTGGTACATCAAGGCTCATGAAGAGCCCAAATGGACAGATTTTTGCAAACTCATTTTGCAACAATTTGTCCCTAGTGCTTTTGATGACTTCACAGGAGCACTCACTAAACTTCACCAAATAGGCACTGTGAGAGAATATCTGACAGAATTTGAAAAATTGGCCAATCACACAGAGGGATTGTCTGATGAATTCTTCAGCAGTTGTTTTGTCAGTGGTCTGAAGGATGCAATCCGATTTGAGGTTAAAATGTTCCATCCCAACACAATGATGGAAGCCCTAGGGTTGGCTAAGTTGGTGGAGGACAAGATCACAGCTCAACATCGCTCCAAATCTAATTTTGTTCCATTTTGAAATATGGTTTCCCAAAGACCTCCAATCACACCATCTCCTAGAACAACTCCTATCAAGCATTTGTCTGAAGCAGAGATGCGAGCACGTAGAGAAAAAGGGCTTTGTTATAATTGTGATGAGAAATTCACTTAGAGACATAGATGTGTTAAGCGAAATCTCTCTCTTGGATGTGGATTCTCCACTTGCAACTGAAGTTTATGAAGATGCTCAAGATACAGTAGATGACCAGGTCAAAACTCAGCAGCCGCCTGTTGACCCTACTTCTCAGGAAGACCATCCAGAGATCTCTCTCCATGCTTTAGCAAGAGTCACCACCCCACAAACCATGCAGGTCAAGGGTTACTTCAAGAAGCTCCCTCTTATAATACTCATTGATTCTGGTAGCACTCATAACTTCATTGATCCTCGAATTGCCAAACAGTCTGATTGTTTTGTCCATCCTTGCTCCAACTTTAAAGTCATGATTGCTAATGGGGGCACATTACCTTGCAAAGGGAAGTGTCGCAATGTGCGTATCTCTATTGGAGATTATAACCTGTGCTCCGACATGTTTGCCTTACCCTTAGGCGGATGTGATGTGGTTTTGAGCACTTAATGGTTACGCACACTTGGACCCATCTTATGGGATTTTGCTGAACTTTGGATGCAGTTTTCAGACAATGGGCAAAAACACACATTGAAGGGCTTGCAACCAAGGTCTCTCAGCATCATAAGTTCACATCAGATGGAAAATCATCTTAAGAAGAATTCACATAGTGTCATCGCTCAGCTCCATTCCATTCAGATGCAACCATCAACGGTCTCCACTACTCCTTTGGATCTACGATGAATTTTGGATAGGTATGCATGTGTCTTTGCCGAACCAGTGGGATTACCACCTTCACAACCATAGGACCACCGTTTTCAGCTCCTTCCTAGAAGCGTTCCTCCCAACATCAGGCCCTACCACTACCCATTTCACCAAAAGACAGAGATTGAGATGCTCATTCGAGACTTACTGAAGCAAGGTATTATTCGCCTTAGTACCAGTTCCTTTTCTTCACTAGTTCTTGTCTAGAAAAAAGATGGGTCATGGCGCCTCTGCATTGACTTTCGAGCATTCAATCACATCACAATCAAGGATAAGTTTCTGATTCTTTTTGTTGATGAGCTTCTTGATAAGCTTCATGGCACTCATTTTTTCTCCAAGTTGGATCTTTGTTCTGGGTATCACCAAATTCAAGTTCATGAGGATGATAACCCTAAAACGGATTTCTACATGCATGATGGCCACTATGAGTTTTTGGTCATGCCCTTTGGCCTCACTAATGCTCCTTCAACATTCCAGGCATTGATGAATAAAATATTTCGGCCCTACCTATGGAAATTCATTCTGGTCTTCTTCGATGATATCCTCATCTATAGTAAAACATGGGCTGAGCATCTCCAACATCTTGATCTCGTACTACAACTTCTCTCTAATCATCATCTCTATGCAAAATAGTCTAAATGTGTTTTTGGCCAAGAAGAAGTGGAGTATCTTGGGCATATTGTTTTAGCCCAAGGGGTTCGAACGGATCCTACAAAAATAGATGCCATGAAAAATTGGCCGCATCCTCAGACACTCAAGAGCCTTCATGGTTTTTTGGGACTGACTGGCTACTATGCAAGTTTGTCAAGGATTACAGGAAGATTACAGTTGCATTAACAGCTATGTTGAAAAATGATACTTTTACATGGACACATGCTACTGAGTGTGCATTTAAAAATTTGAAACAAGCTATGTGTACTAGACCTATTCTAGCTATGCCCAATTTTTCCAAGACCTTCACTATTGAGAGTGATGCTTGCAGCAATGGACTTGGTGCTGTTCTCCTTCAAGATGAACATCCCATTGCGTTCACCAGCAAAGCCCTTTCTGGTAAGAATTTAGTACTCTCTACATATGAGAAGGAAATGATGGCTATTTTGCATGCAGTACAGAAGTGGTGGCCATACCTACTAGGGAATCATTTCTGCATCAAGATTGATCGCCAGAGTCTGAAATATTTTCTGGAACAACAGGTCTCCTCCCCAGTACAACAGAATTGGGTTAGCAAACTCATGGGTTATGACTATGAGATCACTTACAAGAAGGGTAAGGACAATATTGTGGCAGATGCTCTTTCTCACACATTTGATGACCAAGCTTCTCTTTCAACTATTTCTATGCTTGTTCCAAATTGGTTGGAATCTGTCCAGCAAGGCTATGTCAATGACTCTTCATTATCTCAAATCATCCAACAGTTGGCCAATAACCCTTCTGTTGTACTGTATTACTCTTGGGATGGTGCTTCTCTGAGATATAAGGGTTGTTTGGTGCTTTCCCAGAGCATAGATCTTTAACAAGCTGTCTTCTATGAACTCCATGTTTCTCCATCGGTAGGGCACTCTAGGTTCCTCAAAACTTATGAGCGGACACGACGTAACTTCTTTTGGAAGGGAATGAAAAGAGAAATTCAACAGATGGTGGTTGAATGTGATATCTGCCAATGCAACAAGGGTGAAACGACACTCTTTCTTGGATTGCTCGAACCTTTGCCCATCCCTACATGGATTTGGACAGATATTTCTATGGATTTCATTGAGGGGCTCTCTAAATCTGGAGGGAAGACAATGATCTTGGTTGTGGTTGATCACCTCTCCAAATATAATCATTTTTGTGCCCTCAACCATCCCTATACCGCCTTCTTAGTCGCACAAATTTTCATGGACTAGATCTTCTATCTTCATGGCATCCCTTCTTCCATTGTCTCAGACGTGATGCAACTTTTACCAGTGATTTTTGGACAGAACTATTTCAACACACTGGCACCAAACTGAAGATGAGTTTGGGGTATCACCCACAAACAGATGGTCAGACTGAAATTATCAACAAATGTTTGGAAACTTATCTTTGTTTCTTCACCTCAGAACAATAGCATTAGTGGGCAAAGTGGCTCCCTCTCGCTGAATAGTAGTAAAATACCTCCTACCACACTGCATCTAAAATGACTCCATATGAAGCAGTCTATGGTCAGGCACCGTCAATGCTCCTTCCATACACCCCCAACAGTTCACCAGTTCAGGCAGTCAACACAGGTCTCTGAACCTAGGATCAAATTCTTTGCATCTTGCAGGACAATCTTCATATGGCAAGAAATCGAATGAAACAACAAGCCGATCAACACCATTCTGAGCGCACTTTTCAAGTAGGTGATATGGTTTTTCTTCATCTACAACCATACACACAATCATCCCTGAAACTCAAAGGGCATCATAAGATGGCTCCAAAGTTCTATGGGCCATATAAGGTTTTTCAGAAGATTGGGTCAATTGCTTATAAATTGGAGCTTCCTCCTTCCCACGTTCATCTAGTATTTCATGTCTCTTGTCTAAAGAAAGTTCTTGACGCACCAACATCAGAGAACAAACTGTTTTACCAGAACTGGATAATGAAGGATCAATCATTTTGGAGCCGGAGGCAATCCTCGACAGGCGCACTCATCAGCTTCTCTCTCGATCCATCACAGAGGTATGAATTCAGTGGCATGAAATGCAACCAGAGGATGCTACATGGGAACCACTCCTTCAGATTCAGCAACAATTTTCACATCTTAAGCTTTGGGGACAAAACTTTTCTAAGAGGGAGGGGATGTTAGGAACTCATGTTTAACCCTTCTCTTTACTTTGTTAGTATATTGTTGTTGGACGCATATGCTTTGTAAGTCGTCCCGTGAGTATATTGTATTATCCCACATTCATGAGAAGTAATAGTTGTTTAGATTAGACTTAGTATATAAGTACATGTTGAGGCCAATGAAGGCATCCATGAATTTATTGTATTGAGCTTGCTCAAAAGAGGTTGCCCCCTCAAAGTGGTCTGCGATCAATAAATTCCTTCTGTGTTTCTACTATTTTTGTTATTTCGTGCATTTTTCATTATATTGTTGCAGGAGGTTCCTCTCACTCAGAAAGCGTACTTCCTCACTTTTTTTCTTCAAGATGACAATAGAGAACAACTATGATAGTTCTTGTAATGAAGAGGATCTTCAATACAATAAAAATGGTGATCTCAAGCTATGTATATGGATTTGGTGCCAAAGGTGCGCTATGATTCCTGCAGAGTAAGTTTGCTAAAAGCTTGGATGATTGAAATGGAGGAATAGGGGTTGTATTTATAGACTTGTGAGAGAGAAGATCAATGGTATAGAATGAATAAGAAGATCAACGGTTGAGAAGACTTGAGAGGGTGTGCACAAATAGGAAGAGGACAAGTGTCCTGCTCCTTCATGCAATAGGGGAGTTAACAGAAATAGAATGAAGAGTTAACTAATTTAATTGTCTAGTTAACAGAAAAGACTAACTAGTTAACATATTTGATTTATGAGTTAACTAATTGGAACTGGAGGATAAAAAGGACATGTGGGTGAGGGAACAATTAATTAAATATTAAAATATTTAATTGCATGTGTACATGGACTAATTGAATTATTTTTGGTGTTAATTAAATTTTAGAAGAAATAGATAATCTAAATAAATGTTTTGATTTATTTAAATATAGAGGATGCTAAGTTTAGAAGAACTAATTAAATAATTGAACATTATTTAATTTAGAATGACTTTAGAGTTTAAAAAAGGTAATTAAATAATTTGATATTATTTAATTTAGAGGGATTTTGGAAGAATTAATTAAATAATTTGGTATTATTTAATTTGGAAGAACTTGGAGGATTTTAATTAAATAAATGAATTTATTTAATTTGGAGAAATATGAAGGATTTAATTAAATAAATGATTTTATTTAATTCTGTGGAGGAATGTGAATAAGATAAATAAATTGATTTGTTTATTTATTGATAGAGGAATTAAACTGAAATAAATATTAATAATATTTATTTAGACAGAGTTATGTCATTTTTTGGTGTATACACTTTACATACCAATCTTGCTTTATTTCTTATTACTTCTCCATTCTCATTCATCTTGTTTCTGAAAACCCATTTGGTGCCAATCACATTCTTATCAGCAGGTCTAGGAACTAGTGTTGAACTGCACCAGACAACTAAGAGGGGGGGTGAATCAGTTGTCCTAAAACTTTTAACTAATTATGAACATCAACTTATCTATTACTTATATTAAGAAATAATCATGAAAGCATGAAATGAGAAGTTCAACACAATAACATAATCAACACAGAAGACACTAGATTTTTACATGGAAAACCCTAAAAGGAAAAAACCACGGTGGGCGTTAGCCCACAGAAATATATATGTTATATCAATACCAGAAAATAGAGGCTCACTGCCCAAATTCCTCACTGCAAAGGATGGCTCACTGCCTATGGGTGGCTCACTACCAAAGGGTGGCTCACTGCCAAAAGGGTGAACTAATTCAGCAACATCTACTCCATTCCAGGGTTTAGTTCCATTGAAGTACAATATTATTTCTCTGCTTTTCTCTTTTACAGCTTCACACTTATCTTTTCATCATCGCAACACACACACTTTTTCACAACTTCATTACATACTTTTATACAATTCATCAACCTTGGAATATGCATCAAGGTCGGCCTTACATTCATCAACCATTGGATCAATCTCCAAGGTCGACATTACAATTATACATAAAAGAGGTCTTGACCTAATACAAAATAAGCTAAGGAAAAGATGTAAAGATGTATACGGATCACACCATGCCTTAGCTGGGACTCAAACACAATCCTCCATGCCACAACACGTTTCTATAATCTTTGATGCATCTCCGCAAATAGTGAATTCAACCAGGTCGGCTAAGGCTGATGATAGCACTAGGTCTGCCAGAACATTATTCATTCACAATCAATTTTTCTCTTTGCAGACCAATCCAAAAGTAGGAACATGATATGGAGACATCCACAAGCACATTGTAATCACCAGGAACACTTGTACAATATCTAATCACTCTGTCAATAAGATTCTTCAAACTGGAGCACAAGAACAACACTGTTAGCCACTGCCATGAGTAAAGGATAGCTTGTGGACCACCAAATCATGAACTGTTGCAATATTTGAAGGCACTTAACATCATCACATACTTAATTCTAGAACTGCAGACCAAAGTACTTTAATGCGAACGAGTGCAGAGCAAAACACTTTCTCCCTGTCACCACCAAACATACAGAAAAATCAATTTTCACATTGGTGAACACAACTTGTTCAAATCTTCATTCTGGATGCTCAACCTTGGAATATAACATCTTCAGACAGGCTTCTAAATAACTTCCAATATGCATACAAAGATATTTATTCTATAAGAAATGTGGAGCATTCTTCTAGACTGTTCTTCTGCATGTAAAGCACTGTTTCTACTACAATTCACTGTTTTTACAGAATGAACTAATTTTCTCAATATCCTCAACATCTACAAGCAAGTAACAAAATGAGGGCACAGTTGACACTAATGACAACATAGATACGTTGACATCAATGACAACACTGATTAGGCACATACTTGCAACAATCTCCCCCTTTGTCATTGATGGCAACATATGATGTGAAAAACTGAAAAGACCATCAAGACAAGATTCTCCCCCTTTCTCTTTACACATCTGCATCCTTTCTCCTCCTAAGTTTTTCACATGATTTCTCCCCCCCTTTAACATCAATGGCAAAGGGCACATACTTGCATGCTACTGCTTTGATCCACTTACTTTATCAGAAACATCTAGCTACTCCCCCTGAGAGGTAGCCTTCAGAACATCAATTCAGATCAAGGAATGACACTTTGAGATCCATTGGATTGATGCATTCCTATGCATCTTATTTTAAGATAGGAGGGGTAATGACCCCTAACTTTTCTCTGAGATACTCAAAGGTATCTTTAGGCAGAGGCTTATTGAAGATGTCTGCAATCTAATCTTTAGTGGACACATATTCCAATTTTACTTCATTCTTTGTCACCTTCTCTCTCAAAAAGTGATACCTTATTGACATGTGCTTTGTTCTTGAATGCATCACTGAATTCTTTAAAATATTTATTACAATTGGATCTTCATACACAACTCTTATGTCCTTCAAAGTCTGCTTCATCCATAACACTTGAGTGCAACAAAATTCTGTTGCAATATACTCTGTTTCTGTAGTTGACAAGGATATTGAATCTTGTTTCTTGTTCAGCCATGAGACCAATCTATTACCCAAGAAGAATGCACCTCCACTTGTACTCTTTCTATCATCAACATCTCCGACCCAATCTACATCTGTATAAGCACTGAGAGTGAAATCATTGTCCTTTGGATACCATAAGCCATGATCCGAAGTACCTTTTAAATACCTCAGGATTCTCTTAACTGCCATCACATGTGATTCTCTTGGATCAGATTGAAACCTTGCAACAAGACAAACTGCATGCATAATATCAAGTTTGGTTTGAGTTAGATAAAGCAATCCTCTAATCATGGATCTATATTTTTTTGATCAACCTTAGGTAATTCATCATTTTTTCTCAAATTGCAACGAGTCACCATGGGAATACATACCGGTTTAGAGTCTTCCATCCCAAACTTCAACAACTCTTTCACATACTTAGACTGAGATATGAAGATTTCTTTATCTGATTGGTTTATTTGTAGATCTAGAAAGAAATTCATCTCACCAAACATGGACATCTCAAACTCTTTTTGCATTTCACCAACAAATTTCATACACATACATTCATTGCCTCCAAAGATAATATCATCAACAAAGACTTCAACTATCAAAATTTGATCATCATTAATTTTGAAATAAAGATTACTGTCAACAGTACCTTTATTGAACCTTAACTGCAATAAGTATTTATCCAACCTTGTATACCAGGCTCTAGGAGCTTGCTTGAGCCCATACAAAGATTTCTTCAATCTGCACACAAAATCACTTTGGTCTGATAGCCTAAATCCTTCCAGTTTCTCAATGTAAACTTCCTCTTCCAACTCAGCATTCAGAAATGTAGACTTCACATCCATCTGATACACTTTGAAATCTTTGTGGGTTGCAAATGCCAGAAATATTCTGATTGCCTCAATCTGAGCTATAGGAGCAAAAGTTTCTTCAAAATCTAATCCTTTAATTTGATAGTATCCTTTGCATACAAGCCTTGCCTTATTCATTACTGTTGATAACTGAGAGGGGGGGTGAATTAGTTATCCTAATTATTTCTGCTTTCTGAACTTTATTAATAATCAATGTAACATTAATCCAAATGAGCAAACATAATCATGAAATGGAAATACACATGACACAATATTTTTGACATGGAAACCCTGTTAAGGGAGAAAACCACGGGGTGATTAAACCAAGATTGTATTCTCTGTTAGAAGAATGGAAATACAAAATGGCACTTGCCAATTAGGGCTCACTGCCTGGGCACACTGCTCACAAGAAGGCACACTGCCTACAAGAGACACACTGTCTACAAAATGAGTGTTATACAATACTTGAACTGATTGGTAGCATCCACATATGCTGGGGTTCAGTTCTGATTAGGCTCAGTACACTGATCTGCTGCACTTCATCTTTCCTCTTCTCTTATGCTGCTTTCCTTTCACATACCGGACCTTCCTTACTGCTTCTGCTCTGCTCTGCTTTTATTTGCACATCAACAACACCCACAACACATCTCACAACTGAATCCATTGTGTATATATATCCGCACAAGTGATTTCATCACCTTTCTAGTCGGCACCTAGAATAGTCAATCTTTTCACAAACTTTGATCTGTCGACTGAATCCTTGCACACCAGGTAATGCGGATCAATGATATACTTGTGGAAATCATTAATCATGTCAGCTAAACATAATTCATGCCTTCATAACCTTTACCAATATCAGCAACACATCCGGAATAATGTCTGATGTTCTGCCAGTCAGTTCTTGCTCTGTTCACACTGTCACATGAGAACCTGACACTCAAACATTCATATCTCTTTATCCTTTTCACACCGGAGGCTCAAACCTTGGAATCTATCAGTCAAGACACTCCTCTTGACTTCCCCAAATCTGCACTTCACCAAGATACTTTCTCTAAGGGATCCAGACCTGTCTGTCGGACCTCGCCACATGCTTTGTTCCTATTTACCAAACCACAACATTCTTCACTCTGACTTTCGGTAGAGACATACCATGACCTGTGGATGTGTGGGATGAACTTTGTTGCCATCAATGACAACAATCATGAATCCATATAGTGTCTCTTGTCAACAATCTCCCCCTTTGGCATTGATGGAAACACTTAGTGAAAAATGACTAAGTGTTTACACTATGCTCCCCCTTGGTTGATGCTCTATTTTTATATATATTTTCCGGAGCTCCCCCTTAGTTGGATTCCTCATTTTTCACTGCTCTTCACTCCCCCTTTGACATCAATGGCAAAGGGTAGGGTCCACATACCAAAAGTTTCAAAAGTTTTAACTATACTTAGCTGCATATTACATACTCACATAAACTGAAGAATGTCTGCAAAGGATGTCTTCAATTGGATGAGTTTTGTAGCCCAACTTTGCTTCATTCTATCCAAAATTGAAATGTGACCACTCAACAAAAATGCAAAAGCTTCTACCCTCTTAAGATCTATCGGATCATTGGTTTGGGCGGTAGTCTGAGCATCACTTATGGCCTCATGCATGGCTTCTAACTTAGGGATAATGATTCTTCTGAGTTCACCCATCTGGCTAATTATGTTCTTCTTTTCCTTCTCAAAATTCTTTATTGATTTGTGATTGCAATAGTCTGACACTCTTGATTGACTATGGAGGAAGAGAGAGGATCAAAACTTTGAGACAAACTTAGTAGTTTATCCTCTTGCTCTTTTATTTTCTTCTCAATCTCTACTGTTGCTTTGGACGATGAAATACAAAATTTGTATACTTTTTCGCCATCTATAAGAGCATTTTCTAAGCTCTTTATCCCAATATTCATATTCCTTCTATCATTAATGATCAACCCTTGTATCTCTGAGAATCTCTTATTCAAAAACTCCTTCAGGACCTTTTCTTCAGCTGACTTCTCTAGAGAATCAAAATGTGTACTAACACTGCTGACTAGAGTTTTAAGATTACCGGAAGAGGAGGCTATGGGATCTTTCTGAAACGATGGTATAATCTTTTCAAGCACTCCGGAAGCAGCTTCTATCAACTCACAGTCTTCCATGTGAGACTTTAGGAGTTTTTCTTTAGCCTTGGCATTAGCAAATGAAGCAATCTTCATTGTCTGTACCGGAGAAAGTGAATCAAAATTAAATGGTCCTTGTAGAAGCTCCGGTTCATCAATCTCCATTGTTTCTTTGTTCAGGAATTCTTGTACAGTTTTTGCAGTGTCTCTTGCCGGAGACAGATGTTTCTTCTCTTCTGCATTCTTAGGGCTGTCCCTTGGAGCTTTCTCTCCTTCTACATTCTTACCACTAGCAGTTGTGGTTTTCTCTGTTGGGGTCTTCTCTCCTTCTGCAACCTTGGTACTGTCAACTGCTTTTTCCTTCACTCCTACTTCTTTCTCCTGTATTCTGTCTTCTCCTTTAGATCCGGAAGCTATAGGGGAAACCGGAGGAGAAATGTTAGTCTGTTCAGGGCCCACCTCTTCTGTCATTTTCTCAGCAGCTTCTTCTACAACACTAGTGGTCGAGGGGTCTGTACCCAAGTCCTCTATAATTGGAATGTTGAATTTCTTAAAGGCATTCCGGAGGATCTCTTCGGTCTCTTTTGCCACTTTGTCAGTTTCACCAAGCATTAGCTAATTCATCCTGGCTTTGCTCCGGAACTCATCCTTGCAATCTTTGAATACCATATTCATTGTCTTGGGATCGATTGAAGGAAATAGCTGAATTGCTATCTGTTCCCGGATCTTGAGATCTTTTGCTCAAGCATTATTCTTCCTCATTTCAAGCCTTTTCTCTAAGCTTTTGGGAATTAGAGAGATAATTTCAATAAAAGCTTTATTGTAAGTGTTCAAAAACTGAACTATGGCTTCCTCCAGAATCTGTTTATCTGCTTCATTATAATCATCATAGAATTCTGTTAAGGGTTGCAGGTTTCCATCCACAGTGACTGCTTTTACTACAACATCTAAGGATAGAGTGGGTTTTTCAACAAATTCCTCTTCCTTCTCCTCTTCTCCTTGACCGGTAGAGTGTTCACCGGATGATTTCTTCTTCTTCTTCAGTTTCTTTATCTCGTCATCTGATTCGGTTTCCTCTTCGTCTCTTTGACTGGCATAAGCCCTTGTGGCCTTTGTCTTTGATCTTTTCTCTCCTTTGCCGAATGTTTGGACTTTTGGTTTTGATGTTTTTGAGCTTTTGGTTGTGACAGATGCAGATCTCTTTGATGATCTGGTCCGGGTTGAGGTTTCTATCGGAGCACTTTCCTTACTTTCTTTTCTGCCTCTTTCTTCTCTTCGTCAGCCCTTTGCCTCTTTTTCTTGTGGGCATCAAGTGCCTCCTTTGAGATGCCAAGGCCTTGGGCAATATTCTCTACTTCTTTTCTCACCTTCCTTTTGATCTCTAGTTCTCTGAGTTCTACATGAATCTTTATACTTAGCTCCTCAAAGGTTCCAAACCTTTCTGCCTTTGGATCCTTTGGTTGACTTAGCATGTGTTGAACATGCAGCTCTACAATTTGTTCATCAACTTCATACCCCATGGGCATGATCCATACAGTTCTTGGTTCTACTGCCTCCATTAGGCACTGATCAGTCTCTACCATAAAACAAACTGTGTCTTTGTATTTTTCAACAAGAGATTAGGGAATCCTTTCTCTTGCTTGCATTATGTTCTGAAAATTCTTGAAGTATCCCCACAGAGCTGTATTTTGTGCTTTGTTATCACCAAGTCCATGCAAATAATCTCTAATTTGGATAGCCACTGGTCTATCATTCTCCCACACCCAGCCACTAGATTCGGGAAGCTCATTCATAAAGTAGAAGAATAAGCACAATATTAATCCACCATACTTGAATGAATTCTTTTTATCTTTCTTTATTTTCTGCAGATTCTCCAAGAGTTGGTTCAAGAGAAGCTGACAAAGATCATAGTCTGCATCCTTTCTTAGCATTTCATAAGCGATGTAGATGGCAATTCCAGGTACTGAATTTTCCCTGCTAGAATGATATATTTTATATCCAATGATCATGGAGGCATACTTGACATCCGGATCAGAGATGTCATCTACTGTCATTGCTCTTTTGTCAAACTTGGATCCGGTAGCCTCACTCATAGTTTGATTCTTCATAGATTTAAGAACAGGAATCCCACTGGATGAGTGTAATCCAGTAACTGCCCTGATGGCATCTTTTGTGATTTTGAATGGTCCATTTAACCACATAAAGTTGTCATGTATTCTGCTTAAAATGTACCTGACCCATTCATCCTCAGTAAAATAGGGGAAATGTATGTATTGTGCAAAGTGCTTATTCCGGAGGCCTTTGTATTGGGATTTGAGCTCAAATGAATCATCTAACAGTTGTTTGTGATAGATATCTCTTAGTTTGAATTCCCCAAACTCTTCAACATTTGCGTGTATGTAAACCCTAATATATTCGGTGTGCAAAACGCCATGCGAAACACTGGAAAATGCTCTTAGGGGATCTACCTCCAAGGATTTGTATGGATGTTTCTTAAATGTGGGGTGAGGTCTATCATAAATCTTTACTATATTCGGAGTAGCCATCATCAAAGAATCTTACTGAAGGATATCAAGAACGAAGAATACCTTTTACGCAGTTTAGGGCACACAATGAAATCCGGATTGAGCTGTATGAAGAATCGTCTTGATCTTTGGGAGAAGTAGTTACAGAGCTCCTTTTCTCTCTTCTTCTTGAATGCAGAATGAACAAGTGATTAATGAGAAAACCCTTATATTGCTTCTCAAACCCTATTGTTAGGTTGCAATAAATGCTCGACCTAAGTTATTCCGGTTGGTCTTGTTCGGATGACTTGAAGAATCGGATTAGTCCTGATCTTTAAACAACATGCGGATCTTCCAAATCTTAACCATAGTTTGTTTGGATGTTTCCCTTATGAATCCTTCAATCCGCAACTCTTCTTGTGCCAGTTCCGACACCAATTGACTGGCTGGGGGAACAAGGTTTTCTTTGTGTCTCCCCCTGAGCCAGAGCTCACTTTTTAATTTCTGGAAGGAATATCAGCACCAGAGTCTGGTGCGGATCCAACCTCGACATTGTCTATACTTTTCTTTACCCAAATCTTGTTCATCTCACTTTTAACTTCATCCGTATTCACCTTTTGTTTCCCCTTATCTTGATTCTGACTATGATATACCGGACCTCTTTTGTCTTGATTCTTGCTTCTACAGAATTTTGCAATATGACCGGATCTATTCCAAATTTGGCAAACAACATTTCTTTGCATATTTGATTGATATCCTCTTGATCTGCATTGATTAGCCATATGACCTATTCTATTGCATACAAAGCATCTACCATTGAATGATTTGTTCATTTGCATATTTCTGCATTCATGAGATTTGTGACCATACCTTTTGCAGTTAAAACATTGTCCGGAGAAGGATGAATTAGTCTGATTCATTCTCTTTCTGCACTGATTAGCTTTGTGACCAAAGTGATTGCAGTTGTGGCAGTATCCATTGAAGGATGGATATCTTTAAGCATTAGGCTGTCTTATCGGAGGTCTTCTAGGCATGTTCCTTGGATTTTCTGATCCAAAATTCTTCTGATCGGATCTGGAGCTTTCTCCTTTCTCATATCCCAAACCACACTTGTCATCTACCTTCTAATGACTTCCAAGAAGAACTTCAAGTTGAGCAGAACTTATCTTGAATTTCTCTTTATACTCATTTGCTGTTTGAAGATCCCTTTTGAGAGAGACAATTTGATCCTCAAGTTTTTCTTCATTATCTTTAGCATCTTCAAGATCAGATTCAAGATGTCTGATAATTCTATCCATCTGGTGGCAATCTTCTGATTTCTCCTTGAGAGATTGTCTTAGATTATCTTCAGTTTTTCTTTTCTCTTCAACTTCTTAGGTAAACTTCATGACTCCTGATTCCATTTCATGTCTTACCATAATGATTTCTTTTGATAACTTTTCACACAACTCAGTTTTTTCCTTCAGCTCTTCATTTGCATTATTTGCTTCACCTTGTCTTGCCAATTGCTGAAGCAGCTCCTTTCTCTTTTTCATAGATAGACTTAATTTGTCTTTTAGTTCTCTCATGAAATCATCAGCTTGTTTGAGTCTTTCTTTTAATTCATTGACTTCAGAGTTTGACTATTCAAGATCATCAAGGGCAGTCTTGAGTTGCTCCCTTAAACCATATGCATCCATTTGAATTCCCAGATCTTCCTCAAGCTGTTAGGCTCTGTTAGGAGGAACTTAGCTCTGATACCAATTGTTGATAATTGAGAGGGGGGGTGAATCAGTTATCCTAATTATTTCTGCTTTCTGAACTTTATTAATAATCAATGTAACATTAATCCAAATGAGCAAACATAATCATGAAATGGAAATACACGACACAATATTTTTGATGTGGAAACCCTGTTAAGGGAGAAAACCACGGGGTGATTAACCTAAGATTGTATTCTCTGTTAGAAGAATGGAAATACAAAATGGCACTTGCCAATTAGGGCTCACTGCCCGAGCACACTGCTCACAAGAAGGCACACTGCCTACAAGAGACACACTGTCTACAAAAGGAGTGTTATACAATACTTGAACTGATTGGTAGCATCCACATATGCTGGGGTTCAGTTCCGGTTAGGCTCAGTACACTGATCTACTGCACTTCATCTTTCCTCTTCTCTTATGTTGCTTTCCTTTCACATACCGGACCTTCCTTACTGCTTCTGCTCTTCTCTGCTTTTATTCGCACATCAACAACACCCACAACACATCTCACAACTGAATCCATCATGTATATATATCCGCACAAGTGATTTCATCACCTTTCTAGTCGGCACCCGGAATAGTCAATCTTTTCACAAACTTTGATCTGTCGGCTGAATCCTTGCACACCAGGTAATGCGGATCAATGATATACTTGTGGAAATCATTAATCATGTTGGCTAAACATAATTCATGCCTTCATAACCTTTACCAACATCAGCAACACATCTGGAATAATGTCTGATGTTTTGCCAGTCAGTTCTTGCTCTGTTCACACTGTCACATGAGAACCCGACACTCAAACATTCATATCTCTTTATCCTTTTCACACCGGAGGCTCAAACCTTGGAATCTATCAGTCAAGATACTCCTCTTGACTTCCCCAAATCTGCACTTCACCAAGATACTTTCTCTGAGGGATCTGGACCTGTCTGTCGGACCTCGCCACATGCTCTGTTCCTGTTTACCGGACCACAACATTCTTCACTCTGACTTCTGGCAGAGACATACTATGACCTACGGATGTGTGGGATGAACTTTGTTGCCATCAATGACAACAATCATGAATCAATATAGTGTCTCTTGCCAACAATTACAACTTCTCCATTCTCATCCAGCTTATTCTTGAAAACCCATTTGGTTCCAATAACATTTTGTCAGCAGGTCTGAAAACTAATTCCCAAGTATCATTCTTTTCTATTTGCATCAGCTCTTCCTCCATGGCTTTTACCCAACTTTCATCATTGCATGCTTCATTCACAGTCTTTGGTTCAACCTTTGAAAGCAAACAGTAATTGACTTGTTCCTTTGCTTCTCTTCTCCTTGTCAGCACACCTTTGTTTTTGTCACCTATAATCTGATCTTCAGAATGATTGATCCTTACATACCTAGGAGTCTTGACAACACTTTCTGGAGCCTCTTCATCTTGACTATCTTCTTGCTCATATTTTTCTTCATTCATTATAGTCATAGCTTCATCTGGTTCATAGCAATTCAGGTCTGATATTCTTTCTTTGCCTTCATCCACCTTCACATTTATACTCTCAAAAATCTTTTTGAGCCTTTTGTTGTAGCATCGGTAGGCCTTACTCTTGGTAGAGTATCCAAGGAGAATTCTTTCATCACACCTTGCATCAAACTTTCCTAGATCTTCATCTCTCCTGATATAGCATTTGCTTCCAAAGATTTTGAAATATTTTACTGTAGGAATTCTTTCATACCACAATTCATAAGGATTTTGAGTACCATTACCTTTCACTTGAACTCTGTTTTGAATGTAGACAATAGTATGAATAGCCTCTTTCCAAAAGACTTCTGGCAGATCTGCTTCCTTCAGCATTGTCCTAGCAGCCTCTTGAACTATCCTATTTTTCCTTTCCACAACTCCATTTTGCTGAGGAGTCCTAGGTACAGACAGCTTTCTTTTTATCCCATGCTCTTCACAAAAAATGTTGAATTCGTTTGATGTGAATTCACCTCCTCTATCAGACCTCAAGCATTTAATTTTCAATTCTATTTCATTCTTAACCATTGCCTTGAAAGATTTGAACTTCTCTAGGGCTTTTGATTTGTCTCTTAGAAAAGTAACCCAAGCCATTCTAGAACAATCATCAATACGTAACATGAAGTACCTGTCACCTTGTAGACTTCTCACCCTTGTAGGACCACAGATATCTGTATGCACTAGATCCAACAAACTGACAGAGAATTGCTCTTTGTTCTTGAATCTTGTTCTTGTCTACTTCCCTAACTAACATTCCTTACAGATTGTATTGGATGGTTTAACAAGTTTTGGTAAATCTCTCACAATCTATCTTGAACTTATCTTTACCAGATTATCAAAGTTTATTTGACACATCCTTCTATGCCATAACCAATTTTCATTTGCTTGAGCCAATAAACAATAATAATTAGTTCCTTTTAATTAATAAATGTTACTTTTTGTCTTCTTACCGGTAACAATCACAGTTCTGGAGCTTTCCATGATCTTGCACCCATTATCTTTGAATCTCAAATCATATCCTTTGTCACACATCTAACCAACACTCAAAAGATTATGCTTCAAACCCTTCACATATATAGGACATTGTCAGTATTATGCTTTCCATCAAATGAAATAGCTGTTTTTCTACAAATCTTACGAGTTGCATTATCTCCAAACCTAACCAATCCTCTATCATACTTTTCCAAACTTACAAACTTACTTTTGTCACTGGTCATGTAATGTGAGCATCCACTATCAATAATCCATTCATCCTTATCCTTCTCAATCTAAACAACCAAAGCACTTTCTTCCACTAGTTTTTCTTCCTTCACACAGCTACCATAATTAGTAGACATAGGATCTTCTTTAATAGCAATAAACATGCATTCATTTGCACTAGTACTAGCATCATAAGATTCATCATCAGTCACTCCATCATCAAAATCTCTAACATAGTAACATTTCTTAGGAACTCTAGGCCTACTCTCATATCTTTTCTTATTTCTTTCAACTCTTTCAGGACATCTGGAAGCATAATGTCCTACTTTGCCACAAGTAGTTTACCTTTGAACTTGCCGGAACCTTTTTGCAACCTGTCAACACAGTTAGCTTCAATTTCATCAAAGTCATCATCCACTTTATATTTCTCATCTCTGAAAATCTTTTCTGAAGTACTTGTTGGAAACAAGGCAGATAACTGAGAGGGGGGGTGAATCAGTTATCTCTTCTTCTTTAATAATTAGTGTAGCATCAAAACATATAAGCATATGTGATCATAAGAGCAGAAATAAATCAACACACATAACACAAGGATTTTTACATGGAAAACTCTATTAAGGGAAAAACCACGGGGTGACTAACCCAAGATGTATTCTCTGTTAAAAGAATAAGAGTACAAAATGGCACTTGCCAATTAGGGCTCACTACCCAAGCACACTGCTCACAAGAGGCACACTGCCTACAAGAGACTCACTGTCTATAGAACTTACAGAAGGTAATCAGGTGTTTGAACTAATGAGAAGCATCTACAAATGCAAGAGTTTAGTTCCGGTTAGGCACAATACACTGATTTGATGCACTTCATTCTTCCTCTGTTTTAATGTTGTTGCTTTGTCACATACCGGACTTGAATTACTGCTTTCACATTTATCCTACTTTTCTTTGCACTTTATTTCATCCCTTATGCACCACACACACCTACATACTAGAATCCATCTGGTATATATATCCACATAAATGATTCTCATCAACTTCCTAGTCGGCAATAAGAACACTTCAAGATATTTACAAGTTGCTGATCTGTCGGCAGAATCTATGCTTGATTTGTGATGCGTACCAAAAACATGGGCATAGAAGTCTTTAATCATGGCGGCCAACAATGTATAATCCCCCAAATTTATTGATCAACACCTTTTACTCATCCAGATTGAAGTCTAATGCTCTACTGGTCAGTTCTTTCTTTGTCTGCTCTGCATGTCTGGAACCCAACACTCAAATGCTCATATCTTTTTCATGCTTTATCATCGGAGGGTAAATCTTTGGAATATAGTAGTCATGATACCCCTCTTGACTTATCCAAGTCCGCAACTTGCTGAGTTACACCATCTAAGAGATTCGGACCTGATTGTCAGACCTTGTTGCATACTCTGTTCTTGTTCACAGACCAAAACAATCTTCAATCTGACTTCCGGTATAGGCATACTATGTACTGCGGATGTGTGGAATAGACTTTGTTGCCATCAATGACAACACTCATGAAGCCACACAGTGTCTCTTGCCAACAATCTCCCCCTTTGGCATTGATGGCAACACTTAGTGAAAAATGGCTAAGTGTCACATTAAACTCCCCCTTGGTTGATGCTCTGTCTTTTACACTATTTTACCGGAGCTCCCCCTTGGCTAGATTCCACATTTTTCACTACTCCTCACTCCCCCTTTGACATCAATGGCAAAGGGTGGAATCTGCATACCAAAATTTTGCAAAAATTAATCTATACATGGCCACATAAGTATATATACATGTTATATTTACATACACTTAAGTATATTCGCAAAAGTGGCCTTCAACTATACAAACTCTTTGGCCCAGCTCTGCTTCATCCTGTCCAAAATGGAGATGTGACCACTCAACAAAAATGCATATGCTTCTGCCCTTCTTAAATCTGCCGAATCACTGGTCCGGGCTGTGGTCTGAGCATTTGCCAAGGCCTCATGCATTGCCTCTAACTTAGGGATAATTATCCCTCCGTGTTCACTCATTTTGTTTATTATATTCTTCTTTTCTTTGTCCAGCCTCTTTATTTCATTTATAATGACAATGGCTTGGCATTCTTGATTCATTAAAGAGGTAATAAGGGGATCAAAATTCTGAGATAAGCTTGATAGTTTACCTTCTTATTCTTTCACATTCTTTTCAATATCCTCTGTCACTTTGGACCAAGATAGACAAAATTTGTACAAGTCCCCACCATCTTTAAAAGCATTTTCAAGGCTCTTTATTCCAATGTTCAGGGTCCTCCTATCATTAGCAATGAGTCCCTGTACTTTAGTGAATCTTTTTCCCAGAAACTCCTTCCGGACCTTTGCTTCTGCTGATTTTTCTAGAGATTCAAAGTGAGTGCTAACAAAATTTACCAAAGATTCCAGGTTGCCGGATGGTGAGGCCGAAGGATCCTTTTGGAATGATCGCATGATCTTCTCCATCATCTCGGATGCCACCTCCAACAATTCATAGTCTTCCATGTGAGATTTCAGGAGTTTTTCTTTTGCTTTGGCTTAAGCAAAAGATGCTATTTTCATTGTCTGGACCGGAGAGAGAGAGTTGAAATTTAGTGGCCCTTGAAATAGTTCAGGTTCATCTATCTCCATCATTTCTTTGTTCAATAAGTTCTTCATTGCCTCCACAGTGTCTCTTTTTGATGATTGAATCTTCTTTTCAGAACAGTCAACATTAGTCTCTTCTGCTTGTTCTTCTTCTTTTCCTCTAACCACTTCTTCTTGACTTACTTTTCCCTCTTTTCTTCCTTCTTCAACTTCAAAATCTGGAATGTCTACAATGGGATCCAGAGGAGAGATGTCACCGGTGTTTATTGCTTCATGAACTTCCTCTTCTAGAACAGAGGAATCCAAGTCCTTAGACTTCTCTTCATCTAACTCTTTTGATCCTTCTACATCTTTGTCAGAAGATTCTTCATTGGTTACATTTAATCCTTCAACATCCATGGTAGAAGGTTCTTCATCTGTTTCCTCTACAATAGGAAGATTGAATCTTTTGAAAGCATTCCGGAGGATGTCTTTTGTTTCTTTTGCTACTTGGTCAGTTTCTCCAAGCATAAGTTTATTCATTCTTGCTTTACTCCAGAATTCATCCTTACAATCCTTGAAAATCATGTCCATTTGTTTTGGAGTGATAGAAGGATAAAGTTGAATCATTATTGGTTCTCGAATCTCTAGATCTTTTGTCTTTACATTCTCTTTTCTCAGTTCAAGCACCTTCTCTAGACTTTTGGGAATTAATGATATAATTTCAATGAAAGCTTTATTGTAAATATTCAGATACCTGACAATAGCTTCTTCCAAAATCTTCTTGTCAGTATCACTGTATTCATCATAGAACTCTGTTACTGGCTGCAGGTTCCCATCCACAGTGACTGCCTTGATGATGTCATCAATGGAAAGAGTGGGCTTTTCAACAAATTCTTCTACCTTTTCTTCCTTATTTTTATTGGTAGAGAATTCTCCGGATGTTTTCTTCTTCTTCATTTTCTTGATTTCCTTATTAGATTCTGTTTCTTTATCATCTTTAAGACTTGTGCATGACCTTGTGGCTTTGGTCTTCATCCTCTTTTCTCCTTTTCTGGATGTCTTGACTTCCAGTTTGGTGGCCCTGAGATTTTACGACTGGCAGGTGCATAGCTCTTGGAAGATCTAGTATGGGAGGAGGCTTGTACTGGAACATCTCCTTTCTTTGCTTCTTGTTTCTCTTTCTCAGCCTTCTCCATTTTCTCTTTGTTTGCATCTACTGCCTCTTTTGATATGCCAAATCTTTTGGCAATTTCCTCAACTTCCCTTCTTACTTTCCTCTTTATCTCTGGTTGTCTTAACTCAACATGTATTTTTACACTTAGTTCTTGAAAGGTTCCAAACCTTTCAGCCTCAGGGTCCTTAGGCTGGCTCAACAGGTGTTGAATATGTAGCTCCAAGATTTTCTCATTGACCTCATATCCCATAGGCACTATCCACACTATTCTGGGCTCAACTACCTCCATTAGGCATTGATCAGTGTTAACCATGAAGCACACTGTATCCTTGTATTTCTCAACTATGGATTGAGGTATTCTCTCTTTGGCTTGCATCATGCTTTGGAAGTTCTTAAAGTAACCCCAGAGAGCTGTGTTTTGAGCTTTAGCATCACCAAGTCCATACATATAATCTCTAATCTGAATTGCAACCGGTTTGTCATTTTGCCATACCCAACCACTTGATCCGGGTAGCTCATTCATGTAATAAAAGAATAGACACAGTATTAGACAACCATATTTGAAGGAATTCTTCTTATCCTTTTTGATCTTCTGCAGGTTTTCTAATAGTTGATTTAGGAGAAGATCACATAGGTCATACTATGCATTTTCCCTCAACATCTGATATGTTGCATATATTGTAGTCCTAGACACAAAATTCTCCCTGCTAGAATGATAGATCTTGTACCCAATTATCATTGAGGCAAACTTGACATCCAGATCTGTGATGTCATCTATGGTCATTGCTCTTTTGTCAAACTTAGATCTGGTGGCTTCAGTTACTATCTAGTTCTTGACAGATTTAAGTGCACGTAACCCACCAGAAGAATGCAGTCTAGTCACTGCCCTGATGACATCTTTTGTTATCTTGAAGGGCCTCATTAGCCACATGAAATTGTCATGCATCCTGCTTAGGACATACTGGACCCAAGCATCTTCTGCAAAATAGGGAAAGTGTATGCAATGTTCGAAGTGTTTATCTCGGAGGGCCTTGTATTGAGGTTTGAGTTCAAAACTCTCATCTATTAGCTGTTCGTGATAGATGTCCATCAATTTTGAGTCTCCAAATTCCTCAATGTTGGCTTGGATATAGACCCTAACATATTATACATGCAATACCCCATGTGGAATGCTAGAAAATATGCCTAAGGGATCAACTTCTAGAGATTTATAGGGATGTTTCTTGAATTTAGGACATGGCCTATCAGTGATCTTGACAACCATTGGAGTAGCCATTTTGCAAGAGATTCAAAGAGAGATATTCAGAATGGAAGTACCTTTTCACGCTTCAGGGTTCGAAATAGGAGCTGGAACAAATTGCTTGTTGAATTCGATTTTGCAGTTGATTTTGAGTGAGTTGTAGAAACTTTGTTGCAGAGCTCTTCTTTTCTTCTTCTCGAATGCAAATGTACAAATAATGAGTGAATCAACCTTTTTATCCTTGCACAAACCCTAATTTCCTTTTGTAATAAATGCACAACATTAATTATCTGGTTACCCTGTTTTAAGAGAGATCTTCTCGAATCATTGTGCTGATCTTAGAATCATTGTCAGTGAGGATTGACAATGTATCTTCTTTACTTCAATCATGCCATGGGTCCGCAGATCAAAGTATTTTAATTCTGAATCATACCGGATCTGTCTGTGAAAATCCTGCTTTACCGGAAGGTTGTCAAACTAGATCAACTTGAGCGATTAAACGCTTGCAAAACTCCATGCGGATCTTTCATATTTTTACTGAGGGTTATTTAGATATTTTTATGAGAACCCTTTAATCCACAGCATTCCATGTGCTAAATATAGGCACTAATTGACTGGCTGGGGGAATTTGTTTTTCTCTGTGACTCCCCCTGAACCAGAGCTCACCTTTTTAGTTTCCGGAAGGAGCACCGGATTCTGGTACGGATCCATCCCCAATATTTTATGTACTCTTCTTTACCCAAATCTTGCTCATCTCATTTTGAACTTCATCCACATTCACTTTACCTTTGCCCTTATGTTGTTTCTAATTATGTTCCACTAGACATTTTCTATCCTAATTTCTACTTCTGCATAATTTGGCAATATTACCGGATCTATTGCAATTATAATAGACAACATTTCTTTGCTTATTTGATTGATATCATTTTGATCTGCATTGATTGGCCATATGTCCCATTCTATTTCAGGCAAAGCATCTACCATTGAATGAATTGTTTATTTGCATATTTCTGCATTCATGAGATTTGTGACCATACCTTTTGCAATTAAAGCATTGTCTGAAGAAGGATGGATTAGTTTGATTTATTCTTCTCCTGCACTGAGTTGCTTTATGACCAAAATTGTTGCAATTGAAGTAGTATTCATTGAAGGATGGATATCTTTGAGCATTTGGTTGCCTTACCAGATGTCTTCTAGGCCTGTTTCTTTGATTTCCTGATCCAAAGTTCTTCTGACCAGATCCGGAGCTTTCACCTTTCTCATATCCCAAGCCATGTTTATCATCTACCCTCTTTTGGCTTTCAAGAAGAACTTCAAGTTGGGCTGAGCTTATCTTGAATTTCTCTTTGTATTCATTTGTTGTTTGAAGATCTTGTTTAAGAGTGTCTATCTGATTCTCAAGTTGTTCTTCATTGTCTCTAGTTTCTTCAAGATATGATTCAATATGCCTGATTATTCTATCTATTTTGTGGTAGTTCTCTGTTTTCTCCTTGAGGGATTGTTTTAGATTATCTTCAATTTTTCTCTTTTCTTCAATTTCTTGGGTGAATCTCATAACCCCTGATTCCATTTCATGCCTTACCATAATGACTTCTTTTGACAGCTTCTCACATAGCTTATTTTTCTCATCCAGATCTTCATTAGTATCTTTAGCTTCACTCTGATTTGCTAATTTTTGAAGTAGTTCCTTTCTCTTTTTCACAGAGATACTAAGTTTTTCTTTTAGCTCATTTATGAAATCATCAGCTTGTTTGAGTCTTTCTCTCAAATTATTGACTTCAGAGTGGGATTGTTCAAGATCATCTAGGGCAGACTGAAGTTGTTCCTTCATACCATATATATCCATTGAGATTCCCAGATCTTCCTCAAGCTGTTATGCTTTGTTCAGAGGAACCCCGCTCTGATACCAATTGTTGGAAACAAGGCAAATAATTGAAAGGGGGGGTGAATCAGTTATCTCAATTTTCTTTAACTTCTTTTCTTCTTTAATAATTAGTGTAGCATCAAAACATATAAGCATATGTGATCATAAGAGCAGAAATAAATCAACACACATAACACAAGGATTTTTAGGTGGAAAACCCTGTTAAGGGAAAAACCACGGGGTGACTAACCCAAGATGTATTCTCTGTTAAAAGAATAAAAGAGTACAAAATGGCACTTACCAATTAGGGCTCACTGCCCGAGCACACTGCCTACAAGAGACTCACTGTCTACCGAACTTACAGAAGGTAATTAGGTGTTTGAACTGATGAGAAGCATCTACAAATGCAAGAGTTCAGTTCCGGTTAGGCACAATACACTAATTTGATGCACTTCATTCTTCCTCTGTTTTAATGTTGTTGCTCTGTCACATACTGGACTTGAATTATTGCTTTCACATTTATCCTACTTTTCTTCGCACTTTATTTCATCCCTTATCCACCACACACACCTACATACTGGAATCCATCTGGTATATATATCCGCATAAAGGATTCTCATCAACTTCCTAGTCGGCAACAAGAACACTTCAAAATATTTGCAAGTTACTGATCTGTCGGCAGAATCTATGCTTGATTTGTGATGCGTATCAAAAACATGGGCATAGAAGTCTTTAATCATGTCGGCCAACAATGTATAATCCCCCAAATTGCTTGATCAACATCTTTTACTCATCTAGATTGAAGTCTAATGCTCTGCCGGTTAGTTCTTTCTCTGTCTGCTCTGCCTATCTGGAACCCAACACTCAGATGCTCATATCTTTTTCATGATTTATCACTAGAGGTTAAATCTCTGGAATATAGTAGTCATGATACCCCTCTTGACTTATCCAAGTCTGCAACTTGCTGAGTTACACCATCTGAGAGATCCGGACCTGATTTTCAGACCTTGTTGCATACTCTGTTCTTGTTCACTGGACCAAAACAATCTTCAATCTGACTTCCGGTATAGGCATACTATGTACTACGGATGTGTGGAATAGACTTTGTTTCCATCAATGACAACACTCATGAAGCCACACAGTGTCTCTTACCAACAGTACTGGCTTTAAAAGCTGATTCAACTTGTGGCAGGGCATCACTAAATTCTCTCATCTCAAAGGTTGTAAGCTTTCCAAGTAACTGATCTCTGTCAATAGTTTTCATAGTCATAAATTCTTCAATAGCAGCTACCTTGTGACTATAGGACTTTGGTAGTGATCTAAGAATTTTTATCACAATTTCCTTATCACTGAGAGTTCCTCCCATACCTTTTATTCTAGTGACAAGTTCATCAACTCTTTGCATAAAGACTATTATGTTTTCATCTTCAAACCCTCATATTTCACTTTCAGGCTCTGTAGCTTAGCTTCTCTTACAGAATCATCTGCTTCATACATATTTTTTTAGCTTCTCCCATACCTCATTTGCAGATTCAAGGTCCACAACTTTTGTCAACACTGAGACACTTAAGGAACTTAACAGAGCATCCTTTGCTTTGACATCCAACTCACATTCTTTGATACCATCCTCAATTGTCAAGCCACCTTTAGGCATGACAATTTGTGACTGTGTAGTTAGCCACACTTTATAAACAAGATAGAGGAGATGACTTTTCATTCGACGTACCTTCCAAAGAGCATAATTTGTCCTATCAAAATGTGAAGCTTCCTTCTTATAAGACATCCTGGATCTTCCTCAAGTTGTTAAACTTTCTTTTGAGGAACTTGGCTTTGCTACCAATTGTTGAACTGCACTGGACAACTGAGAGGGGGTGAATTAGTTGTCCTAAAACTTTTAACCAGTTATGAACATCAACTTATCAATTACTTATATTTAGAAATAATCATGAAATGAGAAGTTCAACACAGAAGACATCAGATTTTTATGTGGAAAACCCTAAAAGGGAAAAACCACGGTGGGTTTTTGCCCACAGAAATATATATGTTATATCAATATCGAAAAACCGAGGCTCACTACCCAAATTTCTCATTGCAAAGGATGGCTCACTTCCTATGGGTGGCTCACTGCCAAAAGGGTGAAATGATTCAGCAACATCTACTCCATGCCAGGGTTCAGTTCCATTGAAGCACAATATTATTGCTCTACTCTGTTCTTTTACACCTTCACACTTATCTTTTCATCATCGCAACACACACACTTTTTTGCAACTTCATTACATGCTTTTATACAATTCATCAACCTTGGAATGTGCATCAAGGTCAGCATTACATTCATCAACCATTGGATCAATCTCCAAGGTCGACATTACAATTATACATAAAATAGGTCTAGACCTAATACAAATTAAGCTAAGGAAAAGATGTAAAGATGCTTGCAGATCACGCCATGCCTTAGCTAGGACTCAAACGCAATCTTCCATGCCACAACACGTTTCTACAATCTTCGATGCATCTCTGCAAATAATGAATTCAACCAAGTCGGCTAAGACTAATGATAGCACTAGGTCTGCTAGAACATTCTTCATTCACAATCCATTTTTCTCTTTGCAGACCAATCCAAAAGTAGGAACATGATCAGGAGACATCCACAAGCACATTGTAATTGCCAGGAACACTCGTACAATCTGTAATCACTCTATCAATAAGATTCTTCAAACTGGAGCACAAGAACAACTCTGTTAGCCACTGTCATGAGTATAGGATAGCTTGCAGACTGCCAAATCACAAACCATTGCATTTGAAGGCACTTAACATCATCACAGACTTAATTCTAGAACTGCAGACCAAAGTACTTCAATGCAGAGGAATGCAGAGCAAAACACTTTCTCCCTATCACCACCAAACATACAGAAAAAATAGTTTTCACATTAGTGAACACAACTTGCTCAAATCTTCATTCCAGACGCTCAACCTTGGAATATAACATCTTCAGACAGGTTTCTAAATAACTTCCAATCTGCATGCAAAGATATTTATTCTATAGGAAATCTGGAGCATTCTTCTCGACGGTTCTTCTGAATGTAAAGCATTGTTTCTATTGTAATTCACTATTTTTACAGGATGAGCTAATTTTATCGATATCCTCAACATCTACAAGCAGCCTCTTGAACTGTCCTATTCTTTCTTTCCATAACTCCATTCTGCTGAGGAGTCCTAGGTACAGACAACTATTTTTTTATCCCTTGCTCTTCACAAAAAATGTTGAATTCATTTGATGTGAATTCACCTCCTCTATCAGACCTCAACCATATGATTTTTAGTTCTATTTCATTCTCCACCTTTACCTTGAAAGATTTAAACTTCTCTAGGGCTTCTGATTTGTCTCTTAGAAAAGTAACCCAAGTTATTCTAGAATAATCATCAATAAGCAACATGAAGTACCTGTCACCTTGTAGACTTCTCACCCTTGTAGGACCACAGAGATCTATATGCACTAGATCTAGCAAACTGACAGAAAATTGCTCTTTGCTCTTGAAACTTATTCTTGTCTGCTTCCCCAACTAACATTCCTTACAAATGGTATTTGTGGGTTTCACAAGCTTTGGTAAATCTCTCACAGACTGACCTAAACTTATCTTCACCAAATTATCAAAGTTTATATGACACATCCTTCTATGCCACAACCAACTCTCATCTGCTTGGGCCAATAAATAGTAATCATTTGTTCCTCTTAACTAGTAAATGTTACCTCTAGTCTTCTTACCGGTAGCAATCACAGTTCCAAAGCTTTCCATAATCTTGCACCCATTGTCTTTGAATCTCAGATCATAGCCTTTGTCACACAACTAACCAACTCTTAAAAGATTATGATCAAACCTTTCACATATAGGACATTATCAATGTTGTGCTTTCCATCAAAAGAAATAGATCCTTTCCCACAAATCTTACGAGCTGCATTATCTCCAAACCTAACCAGTCCTCCATCATACTTTTCTAAATTCACAAACTTACTTTTGTCACCATTCATGTGATGTGAACATCCACTATCAATAATCCATTCATCCTTATCTTTCTCCACCTGAACAGCCAAAGCACTTTCCTCCATTGGTTTTTCCTCTTTTACACAGCTAGTAGGATTAGTAGATACAAGTTCTTTAATAGCAATAAACATGCATTCATTTGCACTAGTACTAGCATCATCAGATTCATCATCTATCACACCTTCATCATCAAGATCTCTAACATAATAGAATTTGTTTGGAACCCTAGGTCTATTCTCAAATCTTTTTCTACTCCTTTCAATTATTTCAGAACACCTAGAAGCATAATGACCAACCTTACCACATGTAAAACATTTGAAAGGTAATTTGCCTTTGAACTTACTAGAACCTCTTTGCAGTCTGTCAAGAAACTTTGCTTCAATTTCATCGAACTCATCATCAGGTTCTACCTTATACTTTTTAGCTCTAGAGATCTTTTTTGAAGTACTGGCTTTGAAAATAGTCTCAATCTTCAGTAGAGCATCATCAAGTTTTCTCATCTCAAAGGTTGTAAGCTTTCCTAGCAACTGATCCTTGGTGACCTCTTTCACAGTCATCACTTCTTCAATTGCAACTACCTTGTGACTGTAGGATTTAGGTAATGACCTAAGAATTTTCATCACAACTTCCTTCTCCTCAATAGTTCCTCCCATAGCTTTGATTCCAATGACAAGTTCATCAATCTTTTTCATGTAGGATGTTATGTTTTCATATTTGCCCATCTTTAAACCTTCATATTTAGCTTTCAGTCCCTGCAACTTGGCACTCTTTACAGATTTATCTCCTTCATACAGATTTTCCAACTTTTCCCATACTTCTTGAGCAGTTTCATAATCCATGACCTTTATCAAATCAGAGTTAGTCAATGCACTTAACAGATCATCTCTAGCTTTTATATTTAACTCATATTCTTTGATTTCATCTTCAGTTGTCAGACCATTCTAAGGCATGGTATATTTAGTCTCTGTCACTTTCCATACTCTATAACCGATACAAAGCAGATGGGTTTTCATGCGTATCTTCCAGGTCACATAATTCCTTCCATCAAACTGTGGAGCTTCCTTCTTATAAGACATTCTGGATCTACCTCAAGCTGTTAAGCTTACCTCTGAGGAACCTTGCTTTGATACCAATTGTTGAAATGCACCAGACAACTGAGAGGGGGGTGAATCAGTTGTCTCCAAAACTTTTAGCCTCTTATGAACATTAACACATCAAACACTTGTTTATTGTTATTTAGATTTAACCATGAAAGCGTGAATTGAAAAAATCAATACAACAACATAATCAACACATGAGACACTAGATTTTTACATGGAAAACCCTATAAGGGAAAAACCACGGTGGGTGTTAGCGTACAAAGATATATATGTTATAGCAATATCGAAAAACAGAGGCTCACTGCCCAAAATGCTCACTGGAAAAGTTAGGGTTCACTGCCAAGGGGTGGCTCACCGCCAAGATTGGTGAACTGATTTGATGGCATCTACTCCATGCCTGGGTTCAATTCCATTGAAGCACATTATATCCCCTCTACTATGCTCTTTTACACCTTTGCACTTATCTTTTCATTTTCACACCTCAATACATTTTTCACAACCATATTACATGCTTTTATACAATTCATCAACCTTGGAATGTATATCAAGGTCGGCATTATATTCATCAACCATTGGAACAATCTATAAGGTTGACATTACAAACATACATACCTAAATAAAACTAGCTAAGGGAAAAATGTATGTGGATCATATTATGCCTTAGCTGGGACTCAAATGCAATCTTCCACACCATGACATGACACACTTTCACAATCTTCGATGCATCTCCGCAAGTGATGGAAACAACCAAGTCAGCCAAGACTGGTGTTAACATTAAATCTTCTAAGAACAGTCTTCATTTACGATCCAAATTTATCTTTGTGGACCAATCCAAAGGCAGGAACATGATTAGGAGACATCCACAAGCACATTGTAATCACCAAGAACATCCACACAACCTTATACCAATTTGTCAAGAGGATTCTTCAAATTGGATCACTTAAACAACACTATCAGCCATTGTCATAAAGAAAAGATTGCTTGTGGACCACCAAATCATGAACCATTGGAATTGAAGGCACATAACATCATCTCAGACTTACTCTAGAACCGTAGACCAAACTACTTCAATGCGGAGGAATGCAGAGCATGATACTTTCTCCCTGTCACCACAAAACATATAGAAAACGTAGTTTCACTCTGGTGAACATAACTCACTCAACTCTCATACCGGAAGCTCAAAAATTGGAACATAGCATCTTTAGACCTATATCTAAATAACTTCCAATCCACAGATAAATATATTCATTCTACAAGAAATGTAGAGAAATCTGTTGGACTATTCTTCTGTAGACAAAGATACTTTGCAGCACACTATTTCCACCAAAGGAGCAGATTTTCTAATATCCTAAATATCAGGATCTCCAACACTTACATAGGCAAATACAAAGCATCTAACTCATTATAATCAAACATCAAACCAAGAGCACAATTGACACTAATGACAACAACGGTTAGGCACATACTTGCAACATATCATGCCAACACTCTAATGCATAATCAAGAGTAAACCAAGACACAATACCAACCATCCTATAAGAAATGACCACCTGTTAAAAGTGACAAACCATAAACAACACCTCAACCAAAGACTGCAAGAGTCCTCCATGGTACCAAGATGTCAACATATCCAAATCACATGAAGATAATCATCCCCTATCAATAGAACCCAAGATGTCAATGAAATCTAATTGCATAGAAGAAATAGGATCCAATATCTCCTCCATGACACTAACAACCACTATAGAATATCACCCATCACCTAAATGATGAATACATATAATTGTCAAAAGCTCCCACTGAAGTGTGATACCGAACTATACATGACATCATGATAAACATCAAACCATCGCTATCAAAAGCTCCCATTGAATTGTGTAACCAAGGTATCCATGACATCGTGATAACCATCTCCTAAATGAAGATCATCCATGGCCTCCAACACAATCAAAGAATTTTGTTGTGACATTAATAGCTCCCAAAATGTAGAGTAAAACCATAATATCTAAACCAAGAAGATGAACAACCGCCTGTAAACCAAGAATCAACCCAACACCACCAACAATGCACCTGCATAAAAATCATGTCATGCCAAAGTCCCAACCAAACAAGGAACCTTCATCACACCATGATCACCAACTAATGTACTTGCACCAAACTCCCATCAAGTATCACACAACTGTACCATATAGTTAAGAAATCTAGGTCCCATATCATGATTATATCAGATAATACCATCTCTCTCCATATTTTAATGACAACCAAACCAATGAACCAAGTGACCAAATGAGGCCAACCAAATAGAATCTACATAAACATTGAAATATCTATGGGCATAGACAATCCACATCCAAGTCATGTATGCAACCTACAAGTAAAGACAACCTACAAGATTGCACAACTTATAGATCTCACAATGCAACATGAAAATTCAATCATACATTGGTAATCATGTCAACCAAGGATAATCAGAGATAAACATGTAAGTTTTCAATGAATCAAACACCAAATCACCTTAGATTCGATTTGCCACAAACTCACAAAGTACCAAAAGTCAAGGAAACCACATAATAGCTCAAATTGAAACAAACTAAACAAACCTCAGAATGACATTCTAAACTTGGTCTATTGTGTAGTGATCTGAAATACCTTTCCAACCCCTATAAGAAGTCCAAAATTAGACACTATATGCACAAGTTATGCCCCGTCCAAGATCAAAACATAAATCTAGCTTTCAACTAGCAGATTCTATCAAAAACAATAAAATCTAGAAAAATCTCTGACACCACAATGTAGTACTTGGAAAGAGATTTCCATCGACTATAAGAAGTTGAAAATCCAAATTTGTATGACGGTGTTATGGCCCTCAAAAAATATTCCCCTATTAGGCTTAAGAAGTAAAACTTGGTGGCAGATGGATTGAGTTTGGACGGTCCTTTAGCTGCTTTGCTGGTGGTGGCGACTCCTTAACAGTGTGCGGGTGGTGAAAATGGTGGTTGGCAACTTAAAATGGTGGTCGGGTGGTTACATGCTGATAGCGTGGCCCACCCACCACTCACCTAGGGGCTGGGCCCTAGGCCGCAGCCCCCTAGCCAACACCCAGGGGACTAGGGGCACGGACCCCTTGCCGCCCCACTTCAATTTTAATTTTTTTATTTTAATTTTCAGAATTTAATTTTCTACGTTATATATATTTTTTAATAAAAATTTTTTGTGACAAGGATGCCTGTGTTGAGGCAGTGTGCAAGGAATAATCCTTGTTCCTATAGAATATTCCTTGGCACCATACGATATGGAATATTCCCTACAAGATTCCTTAGGGCACAAAATAGGGAAAAATTTTTTTCTCACCAAATTATGTCAAATTTTATATGAAAATATAGGTTTTCACATCTTCTGGACTCAATGGTAAGGTTTTTTTTTTCTAGGAGGCCTCTTACAAAAGCTCACCTCCAAAACCCTCATACAAATAGCCTAAATTGAAAACCCACTTGCCAAATCTCCATCAAACCCTAGATCTCCAACAACCCAAGTCTACAAACACACCTGTAAGCTTAAAAATGCCTTCAATCCTTTCTTGCAAAGCCATGTGTATACACCTAAAAAATGGCTAAGTCGAATTAAATAAATATTTAATATTTATTTTATTCCCATTCCTCTATCAATGAATAAATTCAGTAATTTATTTATATGATTCACATCATCATAATTCTACAACAAATCAATTAATCAATTATTCTAATGTCTCACTTAATTAAATAATTCTAAATTATTTAATCAAATCATCTTATCCCAAAGTCAAAAGTCCATAATTCCACATCATCTATCCCACATCACCTAATCCACCTCACAATCCACCTCATCATGTTGCACACATAATTAAATATATTAATATTTAATTATCTAATTTCTCTCACCCACATGTCCTATTATTTCTCTAGCTATCCCTATTCTCATGAGCATGGTCTCTCCATGTTATCTTGGTCAAAAGACACCTTGAGACACTTGTCCCATAAGTCCCTATATTCCTTCCAACCATCCTACAAACAAGGTCTCCTTTGACCTTCATTCTATGGTCTTTGTGAGCCTTGTGACATGTGGCCTCATGTCACACCTTTCTCTCCACTTTGTCAAGGTGAGAGGAACATCTTCTATATTTCTCTTCCTCATCCCAACCAACCAAATCTGAACCGTACACATCACAAGGCTTCTTCTCCACTGTTGAGATCGTGGCACTTGGAATTGGCCTCTCATTGGCCTATAAAAGGAATCCTCATTCCCTCATTTCAAAAACCCAAGAGCTTTTGTAAACTTACTCTGTAGAAATTCTACCAGCGTGCCTTTGGCAAAGTATCCTCATTGCACTTGCATAATCTCATTATCATCACAATGATCCAACCATGGCTTCATGTCTCCATTATCCATCATCCTAGAGTTGCATTGTTAGTTTAATCTTCATTGCATTATCCATCTACAATCATTCTCCTATTGTCATCTTCAACAGTAAGGGAGTACACACTTTGAGAGCTCAACTCATTCATAAGATCAATACAAGTAGGCAACAATGGAAGCTACGAGGTGAATCGGTCTATGAAGGTAATATCTTTGTTTATTGTATTTGCATCAATTTCATTGAGTTATTAGATATTTAGTTGTTTAATACTATTGTTCATATTTACTCTAACATTTTTGGTGCCCACCATGGGGGCCTTGCCCCATTTTTAACCTCAGTTTGAGTTTTTTTATGAAGCTATTGTTGTAACAGATCATTTTGGCGCATTCACATTCCAGTCCTGTGCATTCACAGCTTCCTGCGCATTCACAGCTTCCTGCTGTGCATTCGTCTTTGCACGCATTTACGTCGTCTTTCCGTGCATTCACCACGTTTCGTTGCGCATTCATTGAATAGACCTGCGCATCCATGGCTTCTTTCTGTGCATCTATGGTTCTGCGCTTTTACTGAGCAATGCTACACATTTACTTCCTGTTCCTGTGCATTTACATTCTGACAGAAGTTGTATTGGTTTTTGCAAAGATTTCTGTACTAACTCTTCTTACAGGTGTAGGAGCTTTGTTTAGTCATTTAGCTGCATCATAACTTCATCTAGATTTAATTAGGGGGAAAGTAATTTAATATCTTCATGCAAATTTTCACCTAGATCTAATTAGGAGGAAGTAAATTGTATTGTTGCATTACAACTTGCACATAGTCCCAACCTAGGTGGATAAAATTGAACAAATCTTTCATTTTGCTATCTTGTACTACAAACTCTCATTTAGCTTAAATAGGGGAAATTAAATTTGTTTGATTCTTCAACAACAATCTTCACATAGATTTGTTTAGGAGGATAAACTTTGGTTCCATCTTTTCCAAGTTTTTGCTACCTTGTCAATGGAGTGTGCTTGGTAGAGTAAAACATGCCTAGTTTTTTTTGTGGTTTTTAACTCTAGGAGGATAAAGAACCAGTGTACTCTGTGCTTGAAAATGATGATAGGACTATGCTCTCCCCTTCTTGGGTGACCAAAATGCCAAACTCATCATTTTATTTGTGTAACCTTTAGAAGAGGCCTGCCCTTGGGATTGTGTTTCTTCCAAGTGGGATGACCTCGAGAAATAATGGGCTAAAGCCAAGCCACTTCCTAGTCACTATAAATAAATTGTGTGTGTCAAAAGGAACAAACAATAGGTGTTGTTGTGTTATACCGACAAATGTTTCCCCCAAAACCCTGTAGAGTGTAACCACTGTAGACTGGGAAGGCTCCTTATCGAAGCAAATTGCCACACGTATAACCACTCGAATGGATGCCCAAACTAAAAAGCCAATTGTTTTAGAAAGCCAAAAACCCCTATTTATTGATGTAGGAGGAAGTCTTCTGAAGCCGTCCAACATCATACACTCATCTAGTGTGGAGACAAAAAGTTTAACTCTTCAGAGGAACCGTAACTTGGTATGCGTGAGAAGTGAGTGCCATGGAGGGGAGCCGGTGCTACCAAGTTACTAATTGTCCACATTTATGTAAGTGGATGGAGTAAAATCCAAGTTGGAATTTAATGAATATTGCCATTTCCATCCTTAGGATTGTAATTGTTTGTTTTTACATTTATCAAAAATTGTATCAAATAATCATGACAACCTCTTGCTTACTATGTTTTCTAGCAATAACTTGAGTAAAAAAAAACAACACTTCAAAAATTTAGAGCATCCTAGGAAAATGTGCAAACAAGCCAAGATTGACAAACTGAAACAAAAGGCAAAACTTCTGCACTCCTACGCATTTACATTCTATTACTACACATTTATAAAGTCTTGCTGTGCATTCACTGTTGCTGCGCATTTAACCAGTATTGTTGCACATTTACACCTTTTTGTTGCGCATATACCATTTTGCGCATTTGAAACACAGTACTGTGTATTTGAAACGTAGCCTTGCGCATACACAGTACAAAGCTGTGCATTTGCCCTTTATTCCTGCGCTTCTGACACTGCACATTCACAACAAAGAGTTGTTCCATACATTCTGAGACAAAACTGAAACCAGTTTTGGATACCCTTTTTGCTCTAGTTTATACTTAGAAAATAACTTCAACCTTGCAGTCACATCCTCATACCATTTTCACAGCATCACCTTTGCATACCATTATCTTACTATCCAAACACATCAAAGCGAACCAAAACTTATCAAGGTATAATTGATACTCTACCAAATTCAAACAATAGCTAGCTAGTTTCATAATAAGATTCTAATCATCCTTCACATCGAAACTATACTTGTGTATCTTGATAGGAGGATAGTCTACATCAATAGTGGAGATCATCCATCCCTATTTTGACTCCTTCTATAATCGACACTTCAATTGCTATTACCATTATAGCTCAAGAACACCGTGTTTGGACAACACAGAATCAATATAAAGTGTTAGCAAAATCTAGTCTAAACATATCCAATCAAGTTCACCTCATATCATATCATATCAAAACATCAAACCAAGTCCACCAAGCCTCACGTTCAACTCCACCCACATCAAATCTTTATATGGTTGAAACTAGATCACAAGTCAAGAGAAAAAAATAAATGGGTTCACTACATGGTAGCCACAATACTTCTAGTGATGAGGAAGAGGACATTACCCAAGAAGAAATTATTAGTGCTCAACAAGACCCCGAATTTCAAAAACTAATGGACAAAGTCATATCAATTGATCCACACAAGTATTTCCTTATGCTTGCCCAACAAAGAGTAAAGTTACCTTCCAATTTTGATATAGAAAAATTGAGAGAAACAAGGCAAACAATTGAAACTGAAGCTCCTAAAAATAAGAAAGCTAAGACTGTGACAAATCCATTAGAAGCACTCACGCAACAAATCTGAGCTTTACAACAACAATTTATGGATTTACAAATTAGATCTTCCACAAAATGATATTCATTAGAGAACATATCTCCTTATCCATTTGATAAAAGCTTGGTTATGACACCTTCCTCCTCTAGTTTTGAAGTGCCCAAGTTTGACAAATATAGGGAAAAAGGTGATCCATGTGAACCAAATCCTTCACAATATGAGCATGCTAGTACTAGCTACACTTCACACCAAGATCACACATCCTTAACTCATCTTAATGATACTATTGACAAGGGAAATACCACCTTAAGTTTAGAATCATATACCACTCCATCTACTAGTCCTCCATCACCATCCCATAGAAGCATACTAGTCCTACACCAACAACACCATCAAACTTCCCAAGCTCTAATCCATCAACCAAAGAATCCTTGAATGATTTTTTCCAAAGATTATTTACAAAATCTAAAAGTGAAAGAAAAGCTATGGAGAAATCCAACCCACCCATCCATTACCTCATTCATCTACCCATACACCTACGAAGGATGTGATCCAAGGGCTACTAGCAAGGAGTCAATCATGTCACCAAATTCCTATCCTTGAACCTACAAAAGATTCTTCCAACACCATGCCCAATCCTACAATCCCATCATCTAGTCCACAACCCCTTGAGCCTATTGAAGAGTCTCCTCCCATAAGTCCATGTCAACATCCATTGTACCCTCGTGCAGTCGACCACCAAGAACATATCAAGCCTCCCCAAGAGCCTCACACTTCTATTAAACCGCACGAGATATGTCAAGAACCTAATCCTAAGCATGTGGAAACATCAAACCCCCATCCTAATCAAGATCAAATCATTTTCATTCAACCCATTCATAACATTTATCTTTTCCTTGATCAAGATGATATTCATGATGAAGAGTCTATCCACAAGAAACTTGATCCTATTCATACCCCCACAACCATCCATAAACAAGATACCCAAGACCTACATACTCCATTTAATAAAAATCTTGTTGACCTACTTGAGCATTCACCCTGTTTCATGGCCTTCCTTCAAAGCAAAGAAACTTCTTCTTCATCTAGCCCTACCCATGATCCACAAATATTTATTTCCCTTGATGAGACACTTGGCTTCCAAGTACACATATTATCAAACCAATACCTTGAATATTAGTGAGCATAATGATAATCAAGACCCTAATGATTCTCCCTCATACATTATTGACCATGTTGCAAATTCATTATCCTATCCCCTTGGTCTCACTCCTTCATCCATGAATGGTCTTCCTTAGGAGAGCAACAATCATTATCTACCACCTCACCTTCCCCATCAAATAATGAGATCACATTTAGTGTCCAAATCACCCATAATCCCATTGTCCACCGATACTCCAAAAAATGAACTATCTGTTGCAAGTATGAGGTTAACCAGTGATGTCATTGATGTCAACATACTCATATTGCATTGGTAAGAAGGTTTGGATGAGCTGTATGTTGAGGATATTAAGAAAATTAGTCTGAATCAGGAACAGTGAAGAACAGTGATAAGAATAAGGCAAATGTACTCAATAGGTTGAGGATCAGAGGATGCAGATTAAAGGGTTTGTAGATATGAGTCTTGAGATGATCCAGTTAAGATTTCAGAGGTCCGCATGAAGATATGAAAAAGTTGTGATTGGTCAAGTAGAACCAGTTCCGGGAGATGCTCTGAAGGGACAGAGTATTACAAAAAGGTCCGGTGAGATCCAGAGGTGCATTATCAGACTCTGTGGATTGGAAGGAGTGTTTGGGATATCCTTGTGATGTGTCATCTCGGTTTGTACAAAGTTTGAAGGTCCGGAAGAACCTTTTTCAGTTTGACAGTCACGACAGACTGTGTTCTTAAAGTTCCGGATGAAGAAGAGAAGAGATTCCTATGAGTAGAGGAAGTGCGGATGTACCTAGTCATTCAGGCAAGCTTGTGAAAGTTCTTGGATCATGTTGAGGTTGTGTTGACGGTCTGCATTAGTGTTAGAGCCCGGAATTGAAGATATTCTTCCAGATGAAGATATTCTTGTTCAGACTGGCCGACTGGATGAGTTATTCATCTTGCGAATGTTCTTGTGGATGATTGTCGACTTGCGAATGTTCTTGTGGATGATTGCCGACTTAGATGATTGTTTCTAAGTCGATGCCTTGTATAAATAAAGGTTTGTGAGTTCATTTCAAAGTGTGTCATGAAGCAGATGAGTGTGGAATAGCGAAAGAGTGAAAGGCAGAGCAGAAGTATCTCGGGCTTAAATGGAACTGATCCAGGCATGGTAAAGATGTCAATCTCCAGTTTAAGTTTGTGATTCTTATCACTTTGTAGACAGTGTGTCTCTTGTAGGTAGTGTGCCTCTTATGAGCAGTGTGCTCGGGCAGTGAGCCCTAATTGGCATGTGTCATTCATTTTTCTTATTCTTCTAACAGAGAATAATCCTTGGGTTAATCACCCCGTGGTTTTTCCCTTAACCGGGTTTTCCACGTCAAAATCTTGGTGTCCAATGTGTTGATGTTTATCTACTCCTATGTTTATGCATTATGCTTTCATGAATGATTAACTGATATGCTATTAACTAACAAAGAAGAATCAAGTGTTTGAAGTAGAAGCAAGTTTTTGTACAACTGATTCACCCCCCCTCTTAGTTATGTGCCCTAGATCTAACACTATCAAGGCAAAGGCTTAGGCCTTCATGAACAAGGTATTTTGGAGCGTATTCATGTCAAAGTCCCTCCACACTCTTATGGCCTTGGTCATATTCCCCAAGAAATGTATTATCAAGATGTTGGTACTTCCTCCATGCCTCTTAAATCCACTCCTTTCCATCATAAACCATATCATATCCCTAAAATATATGTTGCCATTCCACCTCCATCATCATACAAATGTCAAAAGCATGTGACCATACACCTTCCACCATCCAATTTATCTCCATTGCTTCCAACTCCTAATATCCTTCCATCCACTTTACCTCCATTGCTCCCAACACCTAATATCCCCATCCATAAATTCCCTCACATTCCTACTCATGACCAATTAATGCACACATGGTCTAAACATGAAGCTTCCACCCATTCCAAGGGATTCAAAAATAAACATTTGGATGCCTCTACCTATAAAGACAAAAATCCTATGGATCCTCATGCCTTAGGACATCAATGCAAAAGTCAAAGTCAAATCCATTCAAAAAGTTATCCAAACCCATACCTTCACAAGTGAAGTCAAAAACTAAAATTGTATGGGTTCCCAAGCAAAAAGAAGCAATCAAGTCAAAAGAGGCATCCACCTCTCAAAAATCCCAACCATCCTCTTCCATCCATTTCATTCAACAATATCACATTCCTTCATCCCACATCAAAAGCAAAAATCATACAAATACTAAGTCCATGTGGGTCCCTAAATCACTCCAACAACCATCTCCTAAGCAAACATCACCATTGCTTCTTACACCACCTTCCCATCAAAAGCTTCAAAGCTTATCACGGTGTGTGCAGCCATCGGTCACGGTTCCATTCCATTCCGCGACATTCCCACATACCTCCATCTCTCCATCATTCAACTACTATCCTACATATCTTCCCCATCATCCTATCTTTATGGTCCATGCTTTTGCATAAGCCTTTTACCCATCCTCTTGCATAAATCCTACGTAATCCACATCATACTCAACTATCTTTTCCTACATAAGCCACATCATAATCCATCATCTACCTAATCCATTTCACTTTCATACAATCTCTTACCAACATCTATGAGCATTTGACATAGCCCATTTGCAATGACATACATCCCTAATGGGACACTATCACCTTTCATGGAACTAGACACTTGAGTTTCTCTCATCCATATTCCACCTATCCTATCCAAATATTTAAAAAAAAGAGTAAAAAAAATAAATCCTTCATCCAATGGTGAAAACTGGCCAAACAGGTGCCTTGGATAAGTACCATGATGAAAACCTGGCAAACAGGTGTCATGTGTAGGTTGATCTTCTATGTCACTTACCTTTGGAAGCACATTGTCTCATTGACCCTATCATTTTCCATCCTATCTTACCATACCATCCTATCATCCTTATCCTACATATACATATCATATTGTTATTCCTTTCATCCTCTCTTACTCTTTTTGATCTTGATAAAGATTGGGGGCACAATGTTGACATGTTTTGGATATCTCTTGACATACCTCATCCTTTTCAAACCTATCCTATCATCCTCCTTCATCATAAGCTTTGTCATGTCAAATCCCAAGCCTTACACTTAGAATAGGGTAAGTTATTCCTATGCGACATAGTCCTTTGAGATCACATCCTTTCTATCTTACGCTTTCCCTTCCATTCGTATCCACAATCCTATTGTAAACCTTTGCATATCTTCATCCATCACCGGTGTTACCCTTCAAGCTTGAACTACGTCACCTCTAAGTTATCATGTAGGCAAGGCCATCATTGATGCACCCTTGAGGCTCCGTCCTCATTCATCCATATCCCAAATCCTACCATAAACCCACTCTTCATTCATATCTTCATCCGTCACCGGTGTCAGCCTTTAAGAGCGAACTACATTGCCTCTGCGTCGTCACATAGGCAAGGCCATTTATCAATGATCCCTCGAGGTATTAGGTCAGTCCCTCAGGCCCGTTTCTTCATGTCTATCATTAGTTCATCCATAATAAATCGATCCATTACTTGACTAGGGGAAAATCCTTGACCTAGTTAGTGAATTGGATTTTTGAATCCTACAACTCAGGATAACAAATCGGATCATGGTTTTATCACTAGACGGCAAGCAGCACAACATGCAAGCTTTAAACATCATCTTGACAAAGAGACATCAAACTAAACCTAACAAATCTCAGCTTGCCTAAAACATCAAACGCGACTCTATCAAGTTATTGTAAGAACACATATATCTATGGCAAGAAGGTTTTTAATGGTTGTTTAAAATCTTATTATCAAGATTTTTGTTATTATGTCTCTTATGCTGCTCAAGGATGTTAAAAACTAGAGATGCTATGATGGAACATGATTATTTTATTTGTCTATTATTTGTGGGTTTATCTTTAGTAATGTTAAGCCTTGTCTAGCGACATGATCAGTAAAAGATCATTAAGGACATCAGAAGTCTAAACATGAAACAAATTTAATCCTTGTCTGTTGATACACAAACAATACTCAGGTCATATTGGTTCAATTATACTTAGATGCTTGTATTAACTTGCTAAATCAAAATCCATGTAAGTAATACTCAGGTCATCATGGTTTAATTATAACTAGATGCTTGTATTTTCTTACAACATTTTAAAGCTCAATGATGAAACAAAGTACTTCAAAAACTTGTACAAGAAGATGACAAAATCTGCATCCATACATACCAAATTGCATTCCATTTCACTATAAGCATTTCATCATTATCAAAATTCCAAGTGTCTCAAAATTTTCATCCATTAACCAAATCATTCTTCTAAAGTATTTTCCATTTATCTAAATCATTTCATCCATTCACCAAATCATTCTATTAAATTATCATCCATTTATCCAAATCATTTCATCAATCTTTCAAATCACTTCTTGTAATCAATTTTTCATTCATCCTTATCCGATCAATCCAAGCAATGATCTAAATGCAAGTCAATCCTTAATCCATACCAATCAAGTACATCAATCTTGTCAAATTATCCAATCACAATCAATGGTGTTGATTCTAATCTTGTCGTAAACCAAATCAATCAATCATCATTGTCAGTGGGATATGTCTTTCCCGCATCTTTGTGTTGATCTAGGGATATATTGCTCCCCGCACTGACAACACTATCATCAGTCATTATCGATTAATCATTGGTTTACATCTTGACATGGGCAATACCTTGTTTGTTCTTGTGTCATTTGTGCATACTTACTTTCTTGCTTGTGTGTGTTATCGTTTTACCTTGCATAACATTTCATTCAACTCTTTCATCCATCCCTTATCTTGCATCCTCCATTTTCTTAGCCATCTTTATCATTCAACCTTTCTCATCGTGAGATCATCCATTCTGTCGTCACATTTTCTTCCCATCCAATCTCTTGAGGGGACATCCTACCATCATTAAACTTGTACTAGGGAAAAACTGGGGCATGTATCAAAATCACTCAGAAAATTTTTATTCTTTGAAACAACATGATAAAACACATTGTCTCAAAGAGGGGAAAAATGTATACACCTAAAAATGGCTAAGTCGAATTAAATAAATATTTAATATTTATTTTATTCCCATTCATCTATAAATGAATAAATTCAGTAATTTATTTATATGATTCACATCATCATAATTCTACAACAAATCAATTAATCAATTCTTCTAGTGTCTCACTTAATTAAATAATTCTAAATTATTGAATCAAATCATCTTATCCCAAAGACAAAAGTCCATAATTCCACATCATCTATCCCACGTCACTTAATCCACCTCACAATCCACCTCATCGTGTTGCACACATAATTATATATATTAATATTTAATTATCTAATTTCTCTCACCCACATGTCCTATTATTTCTCTAACTATAAGTCCCTATATTCCTTCCAACCATCCTACAAACAAGGTCTCCTTCTTTGACCTTCACTCTATGGTCTTTGTGAGCCTTGTGACATGTGGCCTCATGTCACACCTTTCTCTCCACCTTGTCAAGGTGAGAGGAACATCTTCCATATTTCTCTCCCTCATCCCAACCAACCAAATCTGAACCATACACATCACAAGACTTCTTCTCCACCATTGAGATCGTGTCACTTGGAATTGGCCTCTCCTTGGCCTATAAAAGGAACTCTCATTCTCTTATTTCAATGACCCAAGAGGGGTCATCCCACAATAATGGGTTACATTTTTTGGCCAAACTTGACATTGAAATCAACATTTTGAACTAAATATTCACTTTCTAACACCTATAGCCGCTAAACCGTTAGGAATTTGAAGATGATGCAAACTAGTGATTTGTGAGATTTTGTTTGTAGATTCTAAATATATATTTTTAAAAAATTTGGAGTTAAATTGTAATTTTTTTATGTCTCCTTTGATAACTAGTTTTTAATAGTAAACAACATTTTTTTAAAGTGATGTGTATTCCGTAGCACATAACTTTTTTTCTACAAAGGATAAAATTCTGATTCTTTTGAATTTAGATTGGTAACACTAATATATAGGGCATGCATTTGGTTTTATAATTTATTTTTTAATATTTTTTTAATTAATTTTTGAAGTCAAACCAATTATAATTTAGACATAGGCATATTCCGTAAAACGTAACTTTTTCTGTATGTATCGAAATTCTTTTTTTTTTTGAAACAAGGACATCAATACCTAGGGTATATATATTTTTCAGAATTTTTTTCACTAATTTACTAATTTTCTATGTGTGTAGAATAGAGAACTTGATGTTCAGTGAAACACCTACATTCACAAGAAATAAAAAAATAAATTTAATAATCAAATTAAATATATTTAAAATTATACTTTTTGGGAAGCTTATAATAAGGACTACATACTTACAAAACATAAAATTTAAATGAATTCATTTGATCCCCCAAAAGGTAAATCAAATGTGGTTTTTTATCAGCAATTTGATAGGTGTAGAGGAGACTCCATTATAGGTATGGTTTAAAACTAGCGGGGTTTTATTCAAGGGAATTTGAAGATCTAAGGGGGTTGATCAAACCCTTTTCTATTAAAATCCTTTAAATGCAACCTTTCAAGGCTTAAATCATTATATTTTCTAAAAATATGTGATTTCAACAAAAATCAGGATGTCCCAGAAAGTGTAACCCATTATTGTAGTAGCACCCAAAGCTTTTGTAAACTTATTCTGCAGAAATTCTACCAACATGCCTTTGGCAAAGTATCCTAATTACACTTGCATAATCTCATTATCATCACAATCATCCAACCATGGCTTCATATCTCCATTATCCATCATCCTAGAGTTTCATTGTTAGTTTAATTTTCATTGCATTATCCATCTACAACCATTCTCCTATTGTCATCTTCAATAGCAAGGGAGTACACACTTTTGAGAGCTCAACTCATTCATAAGATCAATATGAGATAGGCAACAATGGAAGTTATGAGGTGAATCGGTCTACGAAGGTAATATCTTTGTTTATTGTATTTGCATCAATTTCATTGAGTTATTGGATATTTAGTTGTTTAATACTGTTGTTTATATTTCCTCTAACACCATGTATTTATCTATGCACAAAATCCACTCAGAGAATGGGTTATAAAGTTAGGGATATCTCCTCCCACAACCATGGCAACCAAGCTCTGATACCAAATGATGGAAATATACTAACGAACAATTTCCTCATAACTCTATGAGAGATTAAAATGCAAACATAATATTCATAAATTCACATGCAAAAGTGTAGACACTTAAAATTGACCACATCCTTCCAACACCACTCAACATCAATTTTGACATCTTGCGACACCTTGTGCCATCTTGCAATGCCTTAATTCTTACATCCACATTTAGCCCAAGATAATTAAACATATCATATTTATTTAATTAACTTATAACTTTATCTGATAGCCTAAATTAATTAAATAAATTCCCCTTTTATTTAGTTAATTTAACCTCCCAAGCCTTCATATCCCTATGTTAATTAAATAAACTTCATTTATTTAATTAACATCCTTTCCACTACCTAGAATAATTAAATGAAACTTGTTCAATTAATCCTAACACCTATTTAATCCTATACCCATAATAATTAAATAATCCTTATTATTTAATTAGTTATCCTAGACACGTCACTATCCTCAACACTCCACTAATAAAACCAAATTTAAAATTCATCCACTAGAGGACAAAAATCAAAGTCACATGACTACAATTCAAACTCCACCCTCCATCCATCTTTTAATCTTGACCCTCCACGCATAAGGATGCCCTAGAAATCCTTATCAATCCCTAATCCAAGCCCTAATTCCTCTCACTCAACCTCCATGTGACACTTGTCACATGACTACAACTCCAAACCAAACCCTAATCCTCAAGCAACCCTAGCCATTGATCCAAAATTTCAATCCTAACCCTCCATCCTTTTACCAAAAATCTATAAATAGAACCCTCATCTAAGCCAAAGATCATCTCATCTCATTGTAATCTTATACTACCCAAGTATCCTCTCATTCCTCTCCATTGTCCTAGTTTATGCTTAGTGAGAGCAATCTACATCCCATCTTCATCATGGAGTATATTTAGAATGCATTGAGTGCATGCTTTCTCCGCTCTATCAAGGAGAAAGGAGTAACGAAGGTTGAAGGTATAATATTTATTTGTTTGTATTTTTGTGTTATTTTCTTTTTCTATTTTCCCCCTCTTCATTTGGCACACCCAGTGGGACCCATGTCCTTGTATCTAACTTTATTTTGCAAGATTTTGTGAGTTTTTGTCGTGCAAGTCGTATTAGCACCATTTACTGTGCATCAATGCCTCTGACATCCAATTTAGTGGCTTCAGACCCTTTGTCAATGCCCTCATTTCTGACTGACAATTACTTTTTCTATTTTTTGTTAATTGTCTATGTTTTGTATATTAATGTATCTGGTTCCTAGATCGGCGCCTCTAGTTCTCGAATTAGCGCATCTAGTTCCCATATTAGCGCTTTTGGTCTCTGCATCTTTTCTTTAGTTTCTAGACTAAAATATATGGTTTTTGTTTCATTTTCTTAGGGTTTTTTTACTAAGGTTTTGTGACATGCTTCATATCTGACCTCATTGATGTTTGAACACATGTTATTTGGTAGATTTCCTCCTATACCGACCTTCTAAAAAAACCCTTGAAAATCCTCATTTCTACCTGATTTTGAGTTGTTTGTAGGTTAGTGCCTAAAAACCCCAAATCAATGCCTTAGGTCCCTAGATCAGCGCCTTTGGTGATCAATGCCTCTGGTTCCTAGATCAGTGCTTCTAGTTTCTAGATTAGTGCATTTGGTTCATGGATCAGCGCATCTGGTTCCCAGATTAGCGCATCTGGTTCCCGAATCAATGCATCTGGTTTTCTAGCTTTAAACAGGTATAAATCTATGGTTTAGTGCCTTTGTTATTTCTGTTAGTGCATGTGTTGTCTGTCTTAGCACATTTGGTAGCTCTATTAGCACCTCTGATACTTTTGTTAGTGCTTTTGACTGATCTGCATGGTTTTTTAATCTATGGTACTAATCTAATCTATGCAACTTTCATTTGATTATCCAAGGCATTTATCTAAAACTACTAACACTTGTTTTGCAACCTTGTTGTCAAAGAGATCTCTCTTGCTTACTAGTTTAGTTGCATTTAATTAGATTAGTGGGAAAAAGAACTTGTTTTTTATGTCTTCAAGGTCTTGATTGGACGTATGCTCTCCCCTTGCACCCTTGGGTGATCTTGGGGATCAAAAGTCCATCATTATCCTTTTTGTATTTATCATTGTTAATCCTAAGGTTCACTTGAGTGTGTATTCTCTCCCCTTGCACTTCATGCAAACTTGGGGATCAAAAGTGCGAAGTGTAATCTTGCCCATTAGGAGGCCTGCTAGGGGATTTCATCACCACTAGGGATGACCTCAACCACGTGTATCAGTGGGGTGTATCAAAGGGGGAGAAGGAAACTTGTACCCCAATCTAGTCATGTCGTTGTCATTGGGACAACCTTGGGGCCCCATGTGATTCCAAACACAAGGTGAAGTGGCATTCACTTAATCGCTCATGCCACATCCCTTCAACGGGCTAGTATTCACTATTTGTGCCCCACTTACCTAGTGTATATAGAGAACTCCTTAGAAAACTTGTTTAAGCATAGCTTAAGACCTCTTAGCTCTATGAGATCGTAATGTACTAGATACCAGTTAGGCTTGGGAAGTTACTCACCACACAAGCCACATTGATTTTATCGCCAAGTACAAATGCCCTCTAGAAATGGGTGCCACAGAGCAATCTTGGGTGATCAAAAGTTAGTTTCCTCATCATGGGACTTACATTTTATGGCTAAATAAAGGCAGTGAGGTGGGCTTATGATCTTATTCAGTCCTATCTTACTAAATCTAGGGTATTGGTGTGTATTGCATGTGTCTTCATTTGTATTAGCTCAATCCAACCATCCTTTCTAAACCCATGCATACGTGTGAAAAATCCTTTTGTTTGTAAGTGGCCTAAAGTCAATCTCTAAATCATCCAATCACCTTCATCGTTCATCCAACTCATCCAATTCTATTCAACCTCATCCAATTCAATCCATTTTATCCTAATCACCCATCTTGTCTAAATCATACATCATCCTACCTATCCTAACCTTCCCAATCATTCCCAACCACATCGTCCTCCTAATCATCCTACCGGGACATCCATCCAAATCATCCATTTTCCTCTTAATCCACCTTATCTCAATCCAATTCCATCCTAATCATTATCCTATTCATCCAAAGAAATCCCCCATCATAACCATCAATTTTACAAGCCCATTTTTTAATGGGTCTCCTCCCAACACCACTAAATCCCCCCATTTATCAAATCCCATCATTTGAGATTAATTAATCCCCATCTTTTAGCTTAATCCCATATTATCATCCTAATCACTTTCTCATCCAATATCCATTATCTTCCCAATCCATATCCTAATCCATTTATCTAATCTTAATCACCTTATAATCCTCTTAATCCAACCTTCTTATCCTCCTAATCACTCATCCAATTATCCAATTTCATCCTAGTCATTATCCTAGTCATCCAAATCATTCTCCTAATCCATCACCATTGGACCCTAATCCCAATCAATTTGCTAAGTCAAGAAAAGGTCCTAATCCTAATCCATTATCCACCTCATCTATTTACCAAGCATCACCATTACCCTAATCACTTCCCACCAATTGAGCTTACCTCAATTCCATTATTTGAGCTTAATCAAGTCTATCCTAATCCACTTCATCCTTACTCATAATCCATCTTCATCATCCAATCCTAATCCATTCTATCCCTAACCTTAATCCAACCCATCTCTCTAATCATCCCTAATAATCCTAATTATTCTTATCCACCTCATTCCAATCCAATCACCTATCCTAATCATCCTAATCCATCCCAATCCAAATCCATATCAATCTTCTATCATCACTTCTATCCACTTCATCATCCTAATAATCTATCTTATCCATCTCATCTCCTAATTCTCTTACACATCATCCATAGTCATCCTAATCGTCCATCCTTATCCATATCATCATCCAATTATCTTATCACTTTCATCCACATCATCCAATCCAATCCTAATCATACCCACCTTATCCTTAATCATCCACATCAACTTACCCCTATCCTATTTATTTCCCAATCATCCAACTTATCCAAATCATATCTCACCCATCATATCCTATTCATCCCAATCATCCTCTAGTCATACATTCTATCTATTTATCATCCTTAATCTAATTCCTCATCATCATCTTAATCCAATTCCCTTATCCACTTGATCATAGTTCATCCAATCCTAATCTAATCCATTTATTCCTCATCCAACATCAATCACCCATCATCTATCATCCATTCCAATCAAACATTCCAACCCCTAATCCTTAATCAACAAATTATAATTTGGAAAAAAAAAATTGGTTAAGGACTTAGTCTCCTTCATACTCCATCAAACTCTCATCCAAATCCCAATCACAATTATCCACATCATTATCAAAAATCCCTTATCTTTAAATGATCCTTACATTATCCACAATCATCCAATCCAATCCATCCAATCAAAATCAAGACCCTAGTTGATCATTAACAAACCTTTATCCAAACTTGCTTAAGAACATTATTCTCTCTTAAGTATAGTCATCCCATCAAATCTCATCAAAATCCAATCCAATCAACTCTCTTCCTTAAAATCATTAGTCTACCTTAAGTATAGAGAATCATCCATCCTTCAAATCAAATCAAATCATTCTAAGGTCTTGAAATTTGATCTCCAACCTACATCACACTCATCCATTATCCTACATCATCTCATATCCTTCCAACAACATGGATCCTTATGAATCAATACAACAATTACAAAGACTTAAACATATCTATGAGTATTTTGATCCTATCACTAAGGAAAAATGCAAAAATGTCATTAGTGATATCCCTCTTGCACATCTCATCACTGGGGATTTTACTAATCCTATCACATTAACATCATCATCCCCAAATGTCATTCCAAAACCAAATTATCAAGTCATACACCCATATCTAAACATGGAAGCATTGACTAGCACAAGCCATACCCATATACCTAATGATATACCATATGACAAGGGAAATCAAGTCTATCACGTACCTCCATATATCCCTCCATCCATGTCTCAACAACCATTTCCCATGTGTATCCCCCACCTTACAATCCATCAATCCCTCCAATCCTATCAAACTTAATCCATCATCCTATGTACCTCACAATCCATCAATCCCTATACTCCCATCACTGTATCCCTACAATCCTCCTACATCTAACCCTTTGATCCACCTATCTCCCAATCCATCAATCCATATCATCCATCCACCATCTAATTCACCATCTAATCCACCATCAAACCTTCCAAGTCCCAATCCGTCAACCAAAAAATCCTTGAAGGATCTTCTCTAAAGAATATTAGCAAAAAATAAAAGCAAAAGCAAAGCTATGGAGTCCTCCAAATCTACTCATGTCCTATGTCATCCCCCTCTAACACAAGTAGGCCCAAGCCCACTAATCATGAACAAGAGCTTCCAAGTACCATACCTATCTCTCCAACACTACCTTGTAATCCAACGCCTATCCTGGATCTTACCCAAGAACCACCACTATGTAATCCCATCACTCACCCACCTGATCTTTATCCTAATCCTACAAAATCTATGATCATTATCCACCCATTATATTATCCACCTCATGCCTCTCCTAATCCATCAACCCCTAAACTCATGAAGGATGTGATCTGATGGCTAATAGCAAGGAATAAAACACCATCATGCAATCCAACACCTACCAAACCCATTGAAGAATCTCCTACCATAAGTTCAAGTCAAGAACCATCATGTAGCCATGTTGAGGAGCCCATCCAAGAACCTATCATATCCATCCAAGTCACTTCCACTTCCATGCAAACACGCAAGCTATGTCAAGAGTCAAATCCAAAGCATCTTGAAGCATAAACTTCCTATCCTAATCAAGATCTAAGCATCCCATCTAATCCCATCCCTGATCCCCTCCCATCTAGTGATCAACTTATCCACACTGACCCTATCCCCGATACCACAACACCCCTTACCAATCCCACACCACCTACCGATCCCATTACAAATCTGTCCTCTTACCCACTTGTACAAAACACCTTTATCCATGGTGGCTCTCTCATAGGAGGTGAACAACTTCCATCCATCACCCATCTTTCCCCAACAAATAATGGATTCACATCTTGTTTCCAAAGAACCAAACATCCCATTGCACGTTGCATGCTCCAAAACATGAACTATCAAGGCAAAGGTTTAGGCCTTCATGAACAAGGTATCTTGGAGCCCATCTGTACCACATTCCATCCATGATCACATGGCCTTGGATATACATCCCAAAGAAAATAATCCACCCATGTTGGTACCACCCACACACCTCATAAAGCATCTTCTTCTAACTCCAAACCCAGTGCACCTCATTGTACCCCCAAAACATATGCCACCATCCCTCCTCCATTGTCGTACGAACCCAAAAAGCATGTGACCATACATCTCCCTCCATCTACTTTACCTCCACTACTCCCAAATCCTAATATCCCCATCCTCTGGACAATCTCCTCATCCCTTCATCCACAAGTCCACTAATCCTCCTATCCACACATCCCGCTTCCTTAAAATCCCCAATCATGACCAACAAAAGCACACATCATCCAAACAAGAATCTACCAAAACACCCATGGGATTTAAAAGCAAAAATTTTGATGCCTCCATACATAAAGAAAAAAATCCTCAAAATCCTAAAGGTGCTATACCATCCAAGCAAAATGAAAAAATCTAAAAGGCTATCAAAGCCCACATCATCAAAAGAAAAAGAAAAAAAATGGTGTGGGTCCCCAAGAAAAAAGCAAGTAATCCAAATGAGGCATCCAAATCCCAATCCACCCCCAAATCCCAAACATCCCACTCCCCATCTAAAAATCCCACAATTCCTAAATCTATTTGGGTCCCTAAGTCCCCAAATCGACAATCCCCATTACTCCCCATCCCACATCCAAAATATAAGCTTCAAAATATATCACGGTGTGTGTAAATGTTGGTTGTGATTCCCCTCCACCCCATGGCATTCCCACATACCCTGATTCTCCCAGCTTACATTCCCTATCCCACATATCTCCACCATCACATCCCTATGGTCCATGCTTTCACATATCCATGTCATAATCCACTATCCACCATCCATTCCATCTTCTCCTATCTACCAACATCCATGCACATCATATCACTCGATATGGTCCATGCATGACAACTATCCAACATGGGACAATATTCTCCTTGCTATGGAAACAAATGCTAGAGTTCCCCATTCCATCCAAAAAGAAAAAAAAGAAAAAAAGAAAAAAATAATAAAAAATAAAAAAATCAAGGAAAAAGAAAAATAGTAAAGAAAAAAATCTGTCCAATGGTGAAAACCACTCCTTGTGGTGCCTTGGGCAAATACCATGATGAAAGCCCCTTGTGGGCATCATGCGCAATCCCTTTTCCACCCATTTGTATCCCATACTCGGGGGCAAAATCATGCCATTCATCCACACTCATAACATCCTTTTGCATGTAATATCCATTGTGTATCCTTATCCTATCATATCCCTATCCACCATCTTCATATATATCCTATCGTCTCCCATCTATCCTATCCACCATATATTCTTCCTTATCCTATTGTCATTCCATTAGATCTTGATAAAAACAAGGGAAAAAAATCAAAAACATGCTTTGGACACCTCTTGGCATATGTCCCTTTCCAAGTATATCCTCCATACATCCATCTAGTACAAAGATCTCCCATCATACATCCTCATAAGCACAATCACATAAAATCCTAAGCATCATACCTAGAGTGGGACATATGATTCCTATGCAACACAGTCTTTGAAAATCATCATAAACCTCTCGACCCATCCATTATATAAACCTCTCATCCATCTATAATGTATCCCCCATCCTATCCCTTATTGCCATGTATCCATCCATCTATCACTAATCTCCTATCCATCATCTTCCATTTCCAATCCTTCTACCCAATCCTATCACCTTATTCCAATACTACCTTCACTCTCACCTATAGAATTGGTGTTCCCTTGTCATTGGTATCCAGCACCTAGGCTATCCAAACACAACCCAATGCGACCATCCCCTAATAAACCCATACCCCATCCAAAACGTTCAAATATCCAAAAAAATCATAAAACCTTCAAAGATCCAAAAAAAATCACAAAACCTTAAAAAATCCAAAAAAATAAAAAAACCTTCAAAAATTAAAAAAAAACACAAAACCTTCAAAAATCCAAAAAAATCACAAAACCTTCAAAAATTCAAAAAAAATCACAAAACCTTCAAAAATCCCCTAAAAATAAAAATAAAAATCCAAGCAATAAATCCAAATGCAACCAATCCTTAACCCATACCAAACTAGCCAAGCAATCTATCCAATGATTTTGGGAAAACGCCTTGCTACAAACCTGTCAATTATTTCATCAAACCCAATCAATTCTTGCTTAAGAACATAAGGCTATCTTAAGTATAGAAATCATCTATCCATCTTGGTGTTGTTTTTTGACCAACAACACTATTCCTGGTGTTGCTCACATGGCCGCTACATGGACTATGTTTTTCAGCAAACACTATTTTTCTAGCTTGACAGAGGCAACAACTTTATTTTTCATGCATGCTTGCCCTTTTGTGTGCACTATCATTTCATCTTGCATTTGTCTTGTATTTCACATGTTTGTTGGATGTTCTTATTACTCCAGCAAATATTCATATCTTGTGTGTGTTGGAATAAACTTTTTGCATACCATATGTCCTTTGCATCTAAGGATTATACCTTTTGTGCATTAGGACTTTAATGCTCTAAGTTTACTTCCTCACATGTCTAGACAAGGTTGTATTATGTTGGGCATAAGAACACCCCTTTGTTTGTATCAAGTCCTTGCAGCATATTGTCACCATGACATCATGGTCTACCATATCATGGTGCCCAATGGCATATGTTGCTTGTGACCTTGTGCAGGTTGTCTCATCACAATATCCACCAAGGTTTTCAAACACCTTGTGTTGTGCAAGGGCATCCATCTTTATGCACGAGACACATTATCACCCTGGTTTCTATACCTTAGTGCATAAGATCTAGTGCTCTATCAAAATAAAATATCGCTCTCATTGTATTACAACATAACGCCTCCTTCATCCATTCCATCCATTATCCTTCCTCATCCCTAACCAACTTGTTTCATCCATTTCGAGAGCACACCCGTGTTCTTGCAACCCGCCTATCCTCTCGAGGGGGCATCACCTCTACTATCATCCCTAAGCCTAACCCTATTCTTCTAAACCAAAGCGTTTTTTTTAAATCCAATCCAGAGATATATTTTAAACTTCTTTGAAATAATGTTACTTAGTTGCAACACTATTTCAAAGAGGGGCAAAATGTAGACACCTAAAACTGACTGTGTCCTTCCAGCACCACTTAACATCAATTTTGACATCTTGTGGCACCTTGTCGACACCAACTAAACTCACTTTCGACATCTTGTGACACCTTGTGTCATCTTGCAATGCCTTAATCCTTATGCCCACATTTATCCCAAGATAATTAGATAAATCATATTTATTTAATTAACTTGTCCCTTTATCTGATAGCTTAAATTAATTAAATAAATTCCCCTTTTATTTAGTTAATTCAACCTCCCAAGCCTTCATATCCCTATGCTAATTAAATAAACTTCATTTATTTAATTAACATCCTTTCCACTAGCTAGATTAATTAAATGAAACTTGTTTAATTAATCCTAATAGATCTCTATTCTTATACCTATAATAATTAAATAATCCCCATTATTTAATTAGTTATCCTAGACACATGTCACTATCCTCAACACTCCACTAATAAAACCAAATTTAAAATTCCTCCACTAGAGGACAAAAATCAAAGTCACATGACTACAACTCAATCTCCACCCTCCATTCATCTTTTAATCTTAACCCTCCACACATAAGGATGCCTAGAAATCCTTATCAAGCCCTAATTCCTCTCACTCAACCTCCATGTGACACTTGTCACATGACTACAACTCCAAACCAAACCCTAATCCTCAAGCAACCCTAGCCATTGATTTAAATTTTCAATCCTAACCCTCCATCCTTTTACCAAAAATCTATAAATAAAACCCTCATCTAAGCCAAAGATCATCTCATCGCATTGTAATCTTATGCTTGTTGGATTTAGGGCATACAACTGAGAGGGGGGGGTGAATCAGTTGTATAAAAAAACTTCTTGTTACTTCAAACACTTGATTCTTCGTTGTTAGTTAACAGTATATCAATTAATCATCCATGAAAGCATAATACATAAAAACAAGAGCATATAAACATCAACAGATTGAACACCAAGATTTTGACGTGGAAAACCCGGTTAAGGGAAAAACCACAGGGTGATTAACCCAAGGATTATTCTCTGTTAGAAGAATAAGAAAAAGAATGGCACTTGCCAATTAGGGCTCACTGCTCGAGCACACTGCTCACAAAGAGGCCCACTGCCTACAAGGAGACACACTGTCTACAAAGTGATAAGAATCACAATCTTGAACTGGAGAATGACATCTCTACCATGTCCGGATCAGTTCCATTTAAGCCCAAAAACCCCTGCTCTGCCTTTCACACTTCTCTTCGCTATGCCACACTATTCCACACAATCCACACTCAAAATGAATTCTCAAACACTTATTTATACAAGACATCGACTTAGGAACAATCATCTAAGTCAGCAATTAACCATAAGGACATTCGCAAGATGATTAATACATCCGATTGGCCACCACAAGAACATTCGCAAGATGAACAACTCATCCGGTTAGCTAGTCTGAACAAGAACTTCATCCGGAAGAATATCTTCAATTCCGGGCTCTTCCACTAATGCGGATCAACAACAAAACCTCAACACAATCTAGGAACCTTCACAAGCCTGCCTAAATGACTAGGTACATCCGCACTTTCTCTACTTACTGGAATCTCTTCTCTTCCTCATCCGGAACTTCGAGAACACAGTCTGTCGCCACTGTCACAATGCAAAAGGTACTTCCAGACCTCAAAATCATACACAACTCAAGATGACACATCACAAGGACATCCCAAACACTCCTTCCAATCCGCAGATTAGGATTATATAATTCCGGACCTCACTGGACCTTTCTGTGATCCTCTGTCACCTCTGAACACTTGTCGGAACCAGTTCCACACAGACAGCCATAACTTCTTCAGATCTTTATGCGGACCTTTGAAATCTTAACTGAAACATCTCAAGACTCATATCTGCAAACCCTTTAATCCGCATCCTCCGGTTCGCAACCTATACAATACATTTGCCTTCTTCTCATCACTGTTCTTCACTGTTCCTGACTGAGGCTAATTTTCTCAATATCCTCAGCACACAGCTCATCCAATCCTTCTTGTCAATGCAATATAAGTATGTTGACATCAATGACAACACTGGTTCACCTCATACTTGCAACAATCTCCCCCTTTGTCATTGATGGCAACATATGATGTGAAAAACCATCAAGACAAGAACTCCTTTCTGTCACAACTCCCCCTATCAGCAACATGTCTTCTTCTCATTTACTGCTCCCCCTTTGATCATCAGCCACTTGTTTTTCACATGTCTTCTCTCCCCCTTTGACATCAATGGCAAAGGGCTCATACTTGCAATTCTAACACATCATAATCATACAAGCTGCTCCCCCTTAGTAGCAGCTCCCCATCATCAATCCAGATCACAAAATATGACTGTGATATCCACCGGACTGATGCACATCAGTGCATCCTAGTTCATTACCGGAGGGGCCATGACACCTAACTTCTCCCAGAGATATTCAAAAGAGTCCTTGGGAAGAGGTTTAGTAAAGATATCTGCAATCTGATCCTTGGAGGGAACATACTCCAATCTAACTTCTTCCTTGTTCACTTGTTCTCTCAAAAAGTGAAACTTGATAGATATGTGCTTAGTCTTAGAATGCAATACCGGATTCTTAGAAATATTAATTGCACTTGAATTATCACAGAAAATTGTGATAGGCTCCTCATATTCAATTTTAATGTCTCTTAGCATCTGCTTCATCCATAAGATTTGAGTGCAACTACCTGCTGCTGCAATGTATTCTGCTTCAGTTGTAGACAGAGATATTGCATCTTGTTTCTTGCTTAGCCAAGAAACCAATCTCTTTCCCAAAAAGAATGCTCCACCACTGGTGCTCTTCCGGTCATCCACATCTCCTGCCCAATCTGCATTTGTGTAAGCATGAAGAGAGAAATCCGGATCTCTAGAGTACCATAGACCATACTCAGCTGTCCCTTTTAAGTACCTGAAAATTCTTTTGATTGCCATAACATGAGATTCTTTAGGATCAGCCTGGAATCTTGCTACAAGACCAACAACCTGCATTATATCTGGTCTATTCTGAGCGAGATACAACAATCCACCAATCATTGATCTATACTTTGTCTGATCTGCCTTTGGGGAGTCATCATCTTTGCTCAACTTACATCCGGTTGCCATGGGAGTGTTCATTGGCTTTGAATCTTCCATACCAAATTTTCTCAACAATTCTTTCACATATTTGGTCTGAGAAATGAAGATCCCTTTCTTTGTTTGAGTAATTTGCAGACCCAAGAAGAAATTCATTTCACCAAGCATAGACATTTCAAACTCACTTTTCATCTGATTTGCAAAAATTTTGCACATACTATCTCTTCCTCCAAAAATGATATCATCCACAAATACTTCAACAATCAAAATGTTTTCATGATCAATTTTTAAATATAAGTTACTATCAGCAATACATTTATTGAATCCAATCTGCACAAGATTCTTATCCAACCTTTCATACCATGCTCTTGGGGCTTGCTTTAATCCATACAATGCTTTCTTCAACTTGCAGACCATATTATCATTATCAGACAATTGAAATCCATCCGGTTGTTCAATGTAAACTTCTTCTTCCAGATCACCATTTAAGAAGGCAGACTTGACATCCATCTAATATACCTTGAAGTCTTTAAAGGCAGCAAATGCAAGGAATAATCTGACTGCTTCAATTCTTGCCACCAGAGCAAAGGTTTCTTCAAAATCAATTCCTTCTATTTGAGAGTAGCCTTTGCAGACGAATCTAGCTTTGTTTCTAATTACTTCACCAGCTTCATTCAATTTGTTCCGGAAGACCCATTTGGTTCCAATCACATTCCTGTCTCTTGGTCTGGGAACAAGATCCCAAGTATGATTTTTCTCAATTTGCATCAATTCATCTTCCATTGCTTTGGTCTAGTTTTCATCATTGCAAGCTTCATTTATTGTTTTAGGTTCGATCTTTGAAATCAGACAACATTCACCCTGATTTTGAGCAATATTCCTTCTAGTTTGCACACCTTTGTTTCTGTCACCTATAATCTGATCTTCAGAGTGGTTTTGTCTTACATACCTTAGAATTTTGAGAGTATCCTGCACTGCTGCTTCTTGATCAGGCTCATTCAGACCTATCTCTTCTTCCTGATTTACCGGATTAGGCTGACTCTGACTTACCGGAGAGGATTGAGTTCCTTGAACCTGAACACCATCTTGGTCATCTTCATCAAGCTCATAAAATCTTGAGGGCTTCTCAATTCCTTCATCAACTTTCACATTAGTGCTTTCTATCATCTTTCTCAATCTCTTATTGTAACACCAGTATGCTTTGCTTTGAGTGGAGTAACCCAAGAAAATTCCTTCATCACTTCTAGCATCAAACTTTCCTAGATCTTCATCTCTTTTAATATAACACTTGCTACCAAATACTCTGAAATATTTCACAGTAGGAGTGATCCCAAACCAGAGTTCATAGGGGGTCTTACCGGTGTTGTTTCTGATTTGAACTCGATTGAGAGTGTAGACTGCAGTGCTGATAGCTTCTTTCCAAAACATTTGAGGAACATTTGCTTCCAACATCATTGTCCTGGCAGCTTCCTGGATGGTCCGGTTTTTTCTCTCAACTACTCCATTCTGCTGTGGAGTCCTAGGAGTAGACAACTGTCTTCTTATACCCTGCTTCTCACAGAAGTCAATGAACTCACCAGATGTAAATTCACCACCTCTATCAGACCTTAGACACTTCAGTTTCAATCCGGTTTGATTCTCTACCATAGCTTTGAAGATTTTGAACTTTTCAAGGGCTTCTGATTTCTCCTTTAGGAAGGTAACCCACATCATTTGGGAATGGTCATCAATTAGCAACATGAAATATCTATCACCTTGCGGACTCTTGATTCTTGTCGGACCACATAGATCAGTATGTACTAATTCCAACAATCCGGTAGAGGACTGATCTTTGCTTTTGAAAGAGACTCTGCTTTGTTTACCTAGCTGACATTCTTTGCACAAACTATTTGTAGGTTTCATCAATTTTGGAAGATCTCTTACAACCTGAATATTGCTTATCTTGATCATGTTATCAAAATTTACATGACACATTCTTCTATGCCATAACCAAATCTGATCAATTTGAACAAACAGACAACTTTTATTTGAACCAACCAGATGAAAGATATTACCTTTTGTTTGAGTACCGGATGCAATTTCAGTTCCGGAGCTTGTAAAGATTCTGTATTTTCCATTCTTGAACCAGAGATCATAGCCTTTGTCCACTAACTGACCAACACTGAGAAGATTGTGCTTCAATCCTTCAACATTTAGTACATTACCTGTTTTGCTCTTTCCATCAAAGGAAATAGTTCCCCTACCTCTGATTCTGCCAGCAGAATTGTCACCAAACTTTACCATTCCTCCTTCATACATTTCCAAATCCAAGAATTTATTCTTGTCACCAGTCATATGGTAAGAACATCCACTATCAATAACCCAATCATCCTTTTCTTCCACTTGAGCAGCCAAAGCTCTTTCCACAACCTTGTGATTGACAGATTCAGAGGATATTGAATCTTTCCTTGATGGCAATAAACACCCATTCATTTCCAGTTTTGCTTCCTAGTTCTGATTCATCATCTGTTACTCCTTCATTGTCATCTTCTTCATGAACATAATAGCAGTTATTTTGAGACCTTTGTCTGTTAGTATTAGACCTTGCAGATCTTTCTGGACATCTTGAAGCAAAATGACCAATCTTATTGCAGTTGAAGCACTTAAAGGGTAGTTTTTTTTCATACTTACCGGATCCTCTTGGCAGTCTCTTTGCAATGAGGGCTTCAAGTTGAGCTGTTTCTGCTTCTTCTTCTTCCATGTCTCTTCTTGCTTGATCATACCATGACATCTTCCTTGAAGAGTTTTCTCCCGGATCAAGTTTCTGTTTGCCTTTCACATAGGCACTGGCTTTGAAAGCAGATTCAGTCTTGGGAGGATCATCTCCAAACTCGGTCATTTCAAATGCAACTAGTTTGCCAGCCAATTGTTCTCTTGTGACAGTTGTGTGGGCTCTGAATTCATCAATGGCAGCAACCTTGATTTTGTAGGCAGCAGGAAGGGATCTGAGGATTTTGCAAACAATCTCATTTTCATCCAGAGTTCCACCAACATTTCTAATTCCACATACTAGCTCATTCACTCTTGGCATAAAGGTAGTGATGTTTTCATCATCTCTCATCTTCAATCTTTCAAATTTTCCTTTCAGACTTTGCAACCTTGCACTCTTGACAAACTCATCTCCTTCATACAAAAGTTCCAGTTTAGTCAAGATCTCATATGCAGTTGGTAGGTCAATAACATTTGAGAGATCTGAGTCATTTAATGCGCTTAGCAGAGCTTCCTTGGTCCGCAAATTGTTTTCAGCATCTGTGATTTCATTCAGAGTTGTCGGACCACCTTGTGGAGGTACATATGGTTTTAAGACCATGGCCAAGTATGCTTTTCCCATGCATTCCAAGTGACATTTCATGTGACCTTTCCAGAGAGTGAAGTTGGTTCCATCGAACTTTCGAACTTCAGACTATCCTTCTTGTATGACGACATCCTGGATCTCCTCAAGCAGTTAAGCTCCTTTCAGAGGAACTTGGCTCTGATACCAATTGTTGGATTTAGGGCATACAACTGAGAGGGGGGGTGAATCAGTTGTATAAAAAAACTTCTTGTTACTTCAAACACTTGATTCTTCGTTGTTAGTTAACAGTATATCAATTAATCATCCATGAAAGCATAATACATAAACACAAGAGCAGATAAACATCAACACATTGAACACCAAGATTTTGACATGGAAAACCCGGTTAAGGGAAAAACCACGGGGTGATTAACCCAAGGATTATTCTCTGTTAGAAGAATAAGAAAAAGAATGGCACTTGCCAATTAGGGCTCACTGCCCGAGCACACTGCTTACAAAGAGGCCCACTGCCTACAAGGAAACACACTGTCTACAAAGTGATAAGAATCACAATCTTGAACTGGAGAATAACATCTCTACCATGTCCGGATCAGTTCCATTTAAGCCCAAAAACCCCTGCTCTGCCTTTCGCACTTCTCTTTGCTATGCCACACTATTCCACACAATCCACACTCAAAATGAATTCTCAAACACTTATTTATACAAGACATTGACTTAGGAACAATCATCTAAGTCGGCAATTAACCATAAGGACATTCGCAAGATGATTAATACATCCGGTCGGCCACCACAAGAACATTTGCAAGATGAACAACTCATCCGGTCAGCTAGTCTGAACAAGAACTTCATCCGGAAGAATATCTTCAATTCCAAGCTCTTCCACTAATGCGGATCAACAACAAAACCTCAACACGATCCAAGAACCTTCACAAGCCTGCCTGAATGACCAGGTACATCCGCACTTTCTCTACTTACTAGAATCTCTTCTCTTCCTCATCCGAAACTTCGAGAACACAGTCTGTCGCCACTGTCACAATGCAAAAGGTACTTCCAGACCTCAAAATCATACACAACTCGAGATGACACATCACAAGGACATCCCAAACACTCCTTCCAATCCGCAGATTAGGATTATATAATTCCGGACCTCACCGGACCTTTCTGTGATCCTCTGTCACCTCTGAACACTTGCCGGAACCGGTTCCACACAAACAACCATAACTTCTTCAGATCTTTATGCGGACCTCTGAAATCTTAACTGAAACATCTCAAGACTCATATCTGCAAACCCTTTAATCCGCATCCTCTGGTTCGCAACCTATACAATACATTTGCCTTCTTCTCATCACTGTTCTTCACTATTCCTGACTGAGGCTAATTTTCTCAATATCCTCAGCACACAGCTCATCCAATCCTTCTTGTCAATGCAATATGAGTATGTTGACATCAATGACAACACTGGTTCACCTCATACTTGCAACAATGCTTCCCAAATATCCTCACATTCCTCTCCATTGCCCTCGTTTATGCTTAGTGAGCAATCTACATCCCATCTTCATCATGGAGTATAGCTAGAATGCATTGGGTGCATGCATTCTCCACTTTGTCAAGGAGAAAGGAGTAGTCAAGGTTTAAGGTATAATATTCATTTGTTTTTCTTTTTGTGTTATTTTCCTTGTCTATTTTTCCCCTCTTAAAAAAGAATAAGAAAACATACCATCGAGGTGACACAAGATATACCCTGGGAAAACGCTTCATGAGCGAAAAACCCAGCGTCCAAAAGCATCCATATCCATTGTATTATCGCATGAACAAAGATTACAATACATAGTCTCTATGAATACTTCTGAACTATCAAGCTCCCTAATTGCACTCCATGTGAACAAGCATTTAAAAACACATCCCATGCCATGCTTCCTCTCTTCACACATGCAACCTATACGAGAAGCTCAAACTAGCTAAACCCAGCCAATGGCTAAAACAACCAACAAGCCAACACAATCAACCTCAACAACTACTCATGTGCTTGCTTTTATAGAGATAAGCTCACATAAATACAAGATGTAGTATGGTAAAACCATGTATCCTAAAACCATGAGTACACAAAACCATTGACCTCCACATTTAATTATTGGTACATTAAGTTTTCCCTTTTTCCCAATATTAAATAATTTCTCAAATAAATAATTAATTATTCTGTGTCCCACACACATAAAATAACTAACCCAATGTTACATACAACATTTACAAGTGGCACCCAAATAAATATTTATTTTACATAATTAAAATAATTCACTTTTATGCAAGGTGTACAACATACCTTTTCCAACAATTAATGGTCATTAAAGCTTGGTTCTTGTGAACCATTAGGACCATGAAATATGGATTGATGAATCCCAATAAATCATCACATAGTTTACTAAATTACAAAATCACCATTTATACATAATTAATGGTTATGTAAGGGATAAAAGTGCACACACTACACTCTTACCCCTTCTTTTTACATTACTTTGCATGGATGTCGTAAATGCATAGTCTTGTCACTCAATTTAATTTATTTAATGCACAAATGGACATTTACCCTTAAACTCATTATCCAATTGCCACACACATTCCATTCACCTTTTTGAGCATTTTCCTACATCGACTATATGGCATAGTGTGCCCTAGTTTGCTTCTCTCAAGTTTGAAATTTCCTACTCCTAGGCTAGATTTCTTGAAATATGACTATTATTTTTCTACTTCCAAGCTATCTTTCTTGAAATACGACTATTATCTAGTTAGATCACATGCCAAATGTCTCAAGTTGTATGTCTAGGAACATGTTTTTAAGGACATCTCCTAGGTCATTAGGAACATCACCTATACACATCATAGATTAGCATCAAGTGCTCTCTTTTTGAACACTCAATTACAATTGCACTAGTTTCAATCTTAGTTGCATTAGTTACATCAACATTTGCATCTTTGCTTGGCATGTTCTTCAATCTTTGTACATTGACAAAAGGGTTTGACTACTATTGAAGAAGTCAATGATCTTCCTTCTACCTATAGCAAACTCGAATGTGCTTTTTAGCATAACCCTTTGCTTAGTAAACATGTATAGAGGAGACAAATGTCTTTTGGAAGGTTGCATTTAGACTTAGATCCCTTAATATATGGAGCATTACTTTTCCTTATAGATTCATAAGGTACAACATGAAGGTTTTGCAAATGGCTAGGAAATTAAATGGGCTTGATTGTAGGGGAGATTCACTGAATAAGTTTTCTTGAACTAGAGTAGTATTAGGATGAGTGACCTTTGATAAATATGAATGATAAATAGACTTCAAAATAATGAGAGATAAGTTCTTGTGAATCTCTACTCATAAAATGAAAATTGACTTTAAACTACAAAGTTAGAATTTCAGTAACTCATCACATAATTTTCTAATTTTTATCGAAAGAATTTAAAATCAAATTATCTCCATCTTAGTCTAAGGGCCCTTGGTTTATTGGTGAAGTTGAAAGTTTTTTTTTTGGCATATCTATATGAGCATCAACATGAGACCAATACAAGCTCTTTACGAGCAAACACATTAGAAATCACCTATCGAAGACCAAGAGTCACTACTTAGAAATCCACTTTATTTAGAAACCACATCCACATTAGAAGCCAACTATGGAAGACCAAGAGTTAGAATTCCAACTTAGGTCTCCACAATGAGAACCCAACATTTTAACCAATTAAGTGCAATCCTTTGGACAAGTTGAAAGGTTTTGAATGAGCCTACCAAGAATAAGTCTTACTAGTGTAAGGCCACCCAACACCAAAAGAGAATGAGGCAAAGTTTTTACCTCCATCTCTACCATTCATTCACCCCATTAAACAATTAAAATAAGTAACTTGATAAAAAGGCAAAGTTTATATATTAAAAACAAGGAGACCCAAATTACAGATTAAGCAGGATGAGTTCTAAAGCTTAGTATAAGCGGATCCTAAATTTATACTTAATGGCAACATTCACCCTATTGAAGGCTACATGTTGAGGAGCGACATACCCACGAGCATATCTGAATTTTCCTGTTCCACCAACCACAGACATCTCCCTTGGGATGACAAGAAATCTGCCTTCTCCCTGAACCTGAAGGGTGCTGCCATTATATTTCCCATGCTCAAAAATAACAGAGAAAACCAGATATAAATTGATGCCCCTGAGATCTGCAATGGTGCCCAATCCTTGGGCTCTTCCCACAATCTTGGAGGAGGGGTCAGGCCCTTCTCTCAAAACCTCGTCTATCACAATTACAGTTCCAAAGGCAAACAGATTTGAAGAAGTTCCGTTAACTCCTGCAACAATTGCTTCTGTAGATTTGAAAAAGTTTCCGTGATAGTACAAAACTAACTTCTCTTCTGTGCCATGACAAAAACAAGGAGCAGAGGAAGATATTGCATCTGCAAGCACAGTAATAACAGTAGAAGAAGATAGCAATGCAATGAAGACGAGTGATATTATTGTAGAGCTTGAAGCCATTGCAGATGAGAATCTGTAAATGCAGTTTGATTGCAAGAGTATGAATTGTGCTATTCTTAAATTGATATACATTGTTTGTGGATGATATTTAAATAGAGTGTATTTATTGTATAATCAGAGTTTCATTACATTTTTCCATCACATGGTCAACTTGCACTTTTTTTCTTAATAAGAAATATGGCACGAACTCACGATATCATAATAAGAAATATGGCACGAACTCAAGATTATCAGATCAGTACACAAAAGATTTGAAATGCCTAGAAAGCTACGGTGAATGCTAAACTAATGGCAAATAAGAAATAAAAACTCAATGTTTATGCATGCACGAATCACATGCTAAACCAAATTGCACATTTCTTCTTAAACAAGTATGGTTGGTCATTGGAATTTGATACCCTTCCTATAATTGTAGTTATCTACTTACAAGTCAACTTGAAGTAAGATGTAGAGTTCCAAGGATAATATTGTTACTATCTACTTGACTTATCAATTATGGACTGCAGATGGGATGACGAAACTTGGCTTTCCCAGGGTTTTGCATATGCACGATATGTGTTGTGTTGCCCTCTTGTTAGAGCAATATATGTATCAATCATTTGTTGTTGAAGGTTGTGAGATTGACATCAAAATGGGCTTGCAGATTTACCTTGAAGGCAATGGAATTATTGTAATACTTCTTATTATGTAGATGTGTTTTTGGAACTATTATAATACTTCTTATTTTTGTAGATGTGCTCTTATTTAATAACATTGTTAGTATGTTTGTAAATGTTATGAGATTTATAGTTCAATAGTGTATTATGTTGGTAGAATTTTTTTTTAGCAACTCCTTATTGTCTGGGTTAAGTATGCTTGGGAGCTATATGAAAAAATTCAATGATGTCTATACATGATTGAAGAATCAAGCTTGAGCCTATTAAAGAATTAACAAAGTGTGTTGATCTTCAAGTGGGGAGCCACTTATTTTCATGGAAGGTATATATTTAATATTTCAACACATACTTTTGTCATCAATTGCCCAACCACATGATCTAGGATTGTCCTCTTTTGGTCTATCTTAACCCCACATCAAATTTTGACTTCACTTCAATAGCCATCAAAGATGAGGGTTGGACAATTATCGATAGTAAGTAACCTACTACAGTGTCCAAATAACCTAAGTCAGGGATGACAACATCAAAACCTAAATGTCTACATTAAGTTTAAAAACCAACTCAATCTAGAATTTCCCTATTTTTATCAAACTCATAGAGCCAAACTCCAGTTAGAATTAATTCTCAAATACCACCTATTTCAAAGAAAGGAAAAGTTTTGGTATCTTCACCCTCTATTCCTCCTGCTAAGTGGTCTCATAGCCCACCTTGCGATGATAATGACTCTCCTTGGTTGGATGACAAGGACAAACTATGTTGCCTTGTTTCTCTTGGTAAGTTTTAACAACTAATGCAACATGCTTTACTAGATAATTAGTTTGCTACATTCACAGTTCAAAAAGGACTCCTCCATATATGAATATCTATCACATCCCGTTTTTACTTGCTTATTATGGACAAATTATTAATGTATAAAATAACTAATTTAACGTGTGCATATTTAGTGTTTGGATATCATGTATTAAATGTGATGACATTATGATTTATATGTTTCTATGACAACTTGTTATTTCATCACATCTACAAAATATTCTTGATTTGAATTGATAATTGGTTGTACATTATGTTCACACATGTTTGTCGTTATGGAATGGTTAATGAATAATTTGGTGAAATTAGTTATTTTGTATATCATATGTAGTTGATATTTTAATTATTATTACTGATTTGTGATTCTTTGAAATTTTGGTCTTGACATAGACTAACTACTGTCTACTGTGATGAAGTAGATGCAGGATAGATTTTCCCCTATCACTTGTAGAGGGAGAGCATCATCTGGGAGAGGGAGGCAGATTGTGACAATGGGGCAGTTGAACCATACTCTGTGAGAACCCACACACTTGCATGAGTTTGCAATTTGATTATTTGATGATGCATTGCATAAGCATAGTAGAGTTTGCTTGTGTATTACCGTAAACAATGTCGTGAATAAATGAATGTCTTGGGTATATGCATGATGTTTGGTTCATAAGAGTTGTTGCTTTATTTGGTTAAGTGTTTCTCTATGCAGTTGCATTGTGTGACATTTGGTTTTAAATTTATTTTGTGTAAAGGAAATTGTGAACCATAGTTTTATCTACTCTATTAAACTTATCTATACTTATTAGGTTTGAGCTACTATGAAATAAGGCATTTTTTTATTTGAAGTCTTACTTGGTTTAAGGGAGTTAAAAGCACCTTGGGATTTAGCTTGGATATGACTTTTTGGTTGAGCTATTTTGAAAATATATAATCTCTTTTGTTAAGATTTCTAGGGTTCTTTCTTTTCAAGAATGAACATTGAGAAATTTGGGGATGGGCATTGGATTTTTCAAGGGGTTGTGGTGGATGGTAACGCTGACCCAACATTGAAATCTTGAAGCTCTTCTTCTTCACTAATGTGTGTTAACTGAAGTGGAATATTGTTTAGATTGAAATTTTTTATCCCCTTGTCTACCATGGAGCCCATGAGGGCATGATAGTTGCCTTGATTTGGGGGTTTCCATTGATAATCCCATGGAGAAGGTTGGGCAAGGGGAGGGTGGAAAAGGGGATACTTTTGGTTTTGGGAAAAAAAGGTATGTTGTGTGGAATAGGAGTTATATTTTTTGGAGCCATTGAAAGAGGTCGTGAGCTAGAATTTGGTAAAAATTTTGGCAATAGTTTCAAAGATCTCTTATGAATTTATATTAGGTATGTGACTGTAATTTTTTTTCTTGTTTTAAAAAGGATTTCAATCTCTCTTTTAGTTTAATAGCCTATTTGATTTTATTTAACATCCTTAAGGGGTCATATGTGAGTGTTTGTACAAGGTTGAGTGTATGATTATCTGTACATTGCATACTTAAGACACAAACCATGAATATCATGATATGTTGTTTCCAATTGTATTGGTGATGTTGTTTTTCATAGGATTGTATTAATATGTGATCTTCTATTTTTTAAATAATTTAATTTTTTTGGTAGAAATAACTAACGAAGTGATTTACAAATCTATATATCTAAAGTGAAAAATAACTACTAGAAATGTGTGGTGTGGAGGTTTTTAGTTTATTTTCTAGTGAAATGTTTCTAGTGGTTGTGACACTACTAACACTTTTGCTAAAATGATAATTTTGGATTGAATTAGCTACTACGTCCTATATCATGTTGGACCCATCATCCTAACATCAACTAGATGACTTCCATATTAGCTGGATGAAGTGCCATGAAATAATGGACAACTTAGTTAATTAATGTGATGAGGAAAAACATGATGACTCTAACTTACTAGTAGTTAATTGATGGAGTAATAGTTATTAAAAAACTACCAAGCCAAGAAGATTTTCAAATCTTACTTAGAAAATCTAGTAGTTAAAAATAAGATAGATCAAAGCTCTAAATACTTTTTATACATAAAGAAGATAGACCAATGCTGAACCCAAAAATCTTCAACTTTAGACCTATAATTTTTGTTGTTGTTGGGAGGATAAAGATCTCTATATTTTTTTGTAGCCCATTGAACTTGTTTGCGTGAATCACCAATCACCAACCTCTTTTGGCTTAGTGTCAAGAACTGAGGGGTGCATGAATGTGTAACCTCCTTTAACTTGGTGTAAAGTATTGAGAGGTATGTCATGACCCTAGTTTGACAACTAGTCAATATTTAAATAATTTTATTTTAATTAGTTTGCATTAATTTATTTATTAAACCCATTAATTTTTATATGTAAAATATTGCATTTTATTTCTTATGTGTAGATTAAATCATTCTTGAAAATAGATTGAATAAATTATTATAATTCTTTGATTTTAGAAACATTTTAAGTAATATCTTTCTTTAGTTCTAATTAAATTAGTGTTCAGGTATTTCTATATTTTTTTGAAAAATTTTGTGAGTTATTAGTATTTGATTCTGAGCCACAAGAAGAAGAGTTGCAGTTATGAATGATCTCAGAAAATGGAAAGCTTGAGAAAGATTTTTGAGGATGCTAATTTTATTTGAGATTTTAAAAAGAATTGATTGGAGTTGAAGAGGGGATTCTTTTGGGGGGAAATTTGTTGCTTTTATGTGCAACAGAGTTGTGGATTTGAAAAATCAATAGCAAATCTCACTTCACTAAGTATATTATACTCCATTTCATTATGTAAGAGAATGCAGTAAAATGTGCAAACAAGGGCTAGTGTGTTTATTGGGTTATTATCCCAAATTCATTGTCTTTTTCCTGTTTCAGTGGAAATTATGGATAGTTTGTTATAATGTTGGCTTGATTTTAAAAGTCTTTATCTGTGCAATATATATTTTCATTTGACCATCCTTTAAGGCATCTCAATTTCTTGTGAAAACTGCATTTTAACCCAACAATAGAGGTGTTCCCTTTTGGTTGAAATCTACATTTTAATCTAGCCATAGAAGCGATTCTTTTTGGTTAAAAATCTACACTTAAACTTGAAAACTACATTAAACTCATGTGAAAGAGGCATTTCATTTGGTTTGAGATCTACAGTGAATCATGTTATTAAAACGCCATTTTAGAAGTCTCAAAAGTTATTTTATTTAGAAGTTTCTAAGCACCATTTTAGAAGCTTTCAAGGTGGCTCTTCTGTATCATTTTAGTAATGGCGATTCATTTTGGTATGATTATATATATGATACATCTGCCATGCAATGGCAGTTTATTTGATATAAATAAATAACTATTAACTACCATAAATGGCATCACAAATTGATGTTTATCACTGCTATAAAATGGCATTACAATTTGATATGGAAATATATGTTTCCACTGCCATAATGGCGTTAGAATTTGATGAAAGTATATATATGTTTTTGATTAGTTCAGCTGGAAAAGAGGGTCCAGAACCCTATACAAAACAACCCCCAGGGCAACAGGCCTTAAACATGCTAGTAATAGTACATAAACATGCCAGTAACAATACATTAACATCACACTAACAGCCGACAAAAAATGACTAACCAAAAACAACAGAAAGGAGAAACAAGAACTAAGGATTGTTAGTAGTCCCTAATTTGGCCAAAAACTCAACCATGTCTTTGTAGTCACTAAGGCTATCAATTCCCACCTGCTTAACCTTGTCATCCAGCGCCTTCATTGTAGCAAAGATCAACGTTGCCCGATGCAAAGCTTTGGCAGCAAATTCTGCCACGGTCTTCCATTTCTTCTGCGTTTTCTCCATGTGCAACTTGAGTCTCCCCACATCTTCAGTGGTCTTGACACACAACAGACAACTTCCCTTGTTATCCAAACTACCAGTTTCCTCAGCAGCACCACCCAGTTCCTCCGAACTCGATTTGTTCATGGAAGCAAAATGGCTCGCCCCTTCTTCCTCATGCACAGATTCAATCGGAGCATCATTCTCCCCCTCCTCCATGGTTTCCTCAAAAAATTCCGAGTCATCGAAAATCTCAACCCCCTTCGGATTAGCAGAAGGTTTCCCAACAATGCGGTTAGAACAGTAAACCCTCGAACTGAAATGTTTCACAGCATCCTCGCCACCACTCCCAATGAATAGGCCCCGGGTCCAATTCGTAACTACCATAATGGCATTAGAATTTGATGAAAGTATATATATGTTTAACTGCCATATGATGGCATAAGAATTGGATGATTATCTATATGATTTAATTGCCAAAAATGGCGCAGCTTTTTTATTCAATTATATATGTTTGAATCTGCCATAAAATGGCATTATAATTTCATATTAGTATATAGATGCAATTCTTTCCTTAATGGCGTTGAAATGTCATAGTAAGTTTATATGCCAATCTGTACGGATGGCGTTGAAATTTCATATTAAATATGTATACTACCCTGCCCTAAAATGGTGTTTGAATTTCTTATTAGTATATATATGCAAATCCGCCATAATGGCGTTTTCTTTTGATATATAAATATATGTATATCTGCCATTGAAATGGCACTTGAGTTTCATATTACGTATATGTTTATTTGTGACATAATTGGCACTAAAATTTGATAAAGAATGTAGGTTAACCTTTGCCAAATGGCGTGGTGAATTGATGTAAAAATTATAAGACATCTCTGCCATAATGACATAGTAATTAGATGATTTATATATGTTTAATCTGCCACTAAATGGAGTTTGATTTTGGATATAATCTACATGTCCTGCTATAAATGGTGCTGGAGTTTGACATAGAATATATGTTATTCTTACCCTAAAATGGTGCTGAAATCTGATATAAAGTTTGAGTTATCTTCAGCCATAAATAGCGCTTAAATTGGTATGTTAAATCTGCCATATATTGGCACTAAGTAATATGTTAATTGTGTTATCTCTATCACAAGAAAAAGGCGCCTAAGTTTGGCATTATATATGTGATAACTCTATCGTTAATGGCGCCTAAGTTTCACATAATAAGTATGCTATCTTCTGCCATAATGACATGAAGAAATTATATAAACATATGAGTTATCTCTACCATATAATGTCACTGCGTTTTGATATAAATATGTCTGGTCGATTTCAAATATATATGTATAAATATGTTTGGTCGATTTCATATATATGTAATAATATGTTGGTCGATTTCTCATATATGTGTATAGATATGACTTAGTATATATATATAAAAGTATTGTGGCCTTGGTCGAATTCATTTATGTGAGTTGTATTTTGAGGATAGTGGAGTATATATTGTATCTAGGTAGATCAAGTATATATATAAATAAGTGTGAAATTGTATTATGGTAGAATAGTCCTTTTGGCCGAACTTATGTACTATGCATTTATATCAACATTATGTTAGGACAAATATAAGAATAATTGTATTTTGTGGCAGCATTTTATGTTTAACTGAACATATATATTTACATAAATATGTGGTAGTATCCATAGCATCATAATTGATCTAAGTTGTAAGTTTATGTTTTCAATAGATTGATTTGATTTAAACTTAATTAGTTATAAGGATAATAGGTAGAACATTCTTTGTAGAATATTAATATGAAATGATTTTGGATCAAAACTTATTGATAGTCATATGAAGAGTAAGTTATAATGAAGATGAGGTACCATGGTATCATTATGTTTGAGTTTTAAGACTATTTTTTTAAATTTAAGTATCAAGGTGTAATTGTGACTATTATCTTAGTTAGGTGTCATCTTTAAGGAGATAGCAGCAATCACAGGTCTTGAACATGTGAACTTAGCTAAATTGGTGAATGAAGTATGTTTCCTTTGATCACTATGAGGTCTTGTAACGATATAATATAAATGGTTATTTATTAGGTAACATTGCATGGTATGAGTAGAATTAAGATTATATATATATATATATATATATATATATATATATATATATATATATATATATATATATATATATATATATATTCTAGTGCATTAATGTTAGTAAATATAGATGATGATTTAAGTAAGGTATTGTCATCAATAGTTTTCTTAGAGGCTTGAATAGATAGAGTTGTGGTTTATAAATATTGGATGAATAGATATTGTAGTGGTATTGAAGGCCATCACAAATGGTTGAAATACATAGATATATCTCTAACAATTAATTTATTAATGGATTCCATCATTCATATGATGCTTAATCATGTTTTCCAATGTTTCTTGATAGTTAGTCAATTTAGGTGTGCATATGCAATAGATTTATTTGAGAATTATTCCTATGTTGATCTTGGGACTACTGATGAGAAATAATAATAATAGTCCCTGTGAAAATGATATCTAATATTTTAGTTCTATTCTATCATAGCTAAATTTTCTTATAGAGGGAAATTCTGATAGATTATTATTCTGGGTAGTATTTATAATCTCGGTGTTTGAAGAGGCATCTATTAACCTTGGTAACTATAGATTGAGGATCATAAATGTTTTGGACCAATAAGGTCAAGAATACTTCGTGTCGTATGCTCTTGCCTCACCTTCGGGGATCTTGGCGATCGGGAAACAGTAAGCGTTCTTTCCAAACCAAACTATTAAGTCCAAGCGAACATGAAATCTTCCTTGGACACAAAATTTAGGTAAACCTTATCATTTCATAAAAACAAAACTTAAATGTCAAACACACATTGTAGGTGTTTGCTTTTATATTTTTTTTGATTCTGTCCCCGTTTCCCCTGAGTGGGTGGCAGTCAACGAAGAACTGTCTGGGGAACTGGACCTTAGAAAGGGTCACGTACCCACTCATACAATTTCATAAACATAGAACAACCAAAACTACATATCACTCATAATAAATCCTCGTGTACCTTGATCCTATGGATACAAGGTATGTAGGCAGTCTGGAAAACGTAGGATGTTTTGAGTACGCAGGTACCGGGATTATGTGAGGATTAAAGACTACCATGTTTATTATTTAAAGTAGTTATTTAATAATTTATATCACTGATGTTAATTGGAAATAAAAATAAATGTTCTCTTTTGCTTTAAGTACTATTTTTGTATTAGGAAATCAGTAGAGTTGTTACAAGGTATACATTCCACCAAATTCATTTGGGACTTGAAGTTGACCTCATCCTATATAGTGTTTGGCCTTTTCACTCAGCAACAATTGATCCTAGGTGAGTTCTTTGTTAGCCAAGCATTCTCATTAATAGACCAACGACCACTTGATGACCTATAAGATTTTCTCAACTGTTGCTTTTACATTTATGTTTATAATGTCATGTTTGAATACATTAGATTCTACAACTAAAATTAGAATTTTAAAAATCTCTTTGTTTTAATCTTTCATCATAGTATTGGGCATCAATGCCTCACATTTAATACAAGTCCTCTTCTCTACCAACACATTAAAAATCAGCATTGCAAAATGATGATGATACCCATGTAAATAGAAAGAGAATGAAGTAATTGTAGGTTTCAACTAGCACATTTAACTGTGGAGTTCCATAAATGCAATGAGTGATAAATGACTATTCATGGATATGAAAGCTTGGTTCTTGTGAACCACTAGTCATGAAATATGGATTGATGAATCCCAATAAATCATCACATGATTTGATAAACTACAAAATCATCATTTATACAAAAAAGAATGGTCTTGTAAGGGATAAAAGTGCACACACTACACTCTTACCCCTTCTTTTTACATCACTTTGCATGGATGTTGTAAATGCATAGTCTTGTCACTCAATTTGATTTATTTAATGCACAAATGAACACTTACACTTAAACTCACTATCCAACTGCCACACACATCCCATTCACCTATTTGAGCATTTTCCCACATCAAACTATGTGGCATAGTGTGCCCTAATTTGCTTCTCTTTAAGTTTCAAATTTCCTACTCCCGGGCTAGATTTCTTGAAATACTCCTAGGCTAGTTTTCTTGAAATACGACTGTTATCTAGTTGGATCACATGCCAAATGTCTCAAGTTGTATGTCTAGGAACATACAACTTTCAGATTATGCAAAGTTTATATATAAAAAAACAAGGAGACCCAATTTACAGATTAAGCAGGATGAGATCTAAAGCTTAGTATAAGCGGATCCTAAATTTATACTTAGTGACAACATTCATCCCATTGAAGGCTACATGTTGAGGAGCGACATAGCCACGAGCATATCTGAATTTTCCTGTTCCACCAACCACAGACATCTCCCTTGGGATGACAAGAAAGCTGCCTTCTCCCTGAACCTGAAGGGTGCTGCCATTATATTTCCCATGCTCAAAAATAATAGAGAAAACCAGATATAAATTGATGCCCCTGAGATCTGCAATAGTGCCCAATCCTTGGGCTCTTCCCACAATCTTAGAGGAGGGGTCAGGCCCTTCTCTCAAAACCTCGTCTATCACAATTACAGTTCCAAAGGCAAACAGATTTGAAGAAGTTCCGTTAACTCCTGCAACAATTGCTTCTGTAGCTTTCAGTTCGCTACAGTTTCCGTGATAGTACAAAACTAACTTCTCTTCTGTGCCATGACAAGGAGCAGAGGAACATATTGCATCTGCAAGCACACTAATAACAATAGAAGAATATAGCAATGCAATGAAGACGAGTGATATTATCGTAGAGCTTGAAGCCATTGCAGATGAGACTTTGGGACTAGAGAATCTGGAAATGTAGTTTGATTGTAAGAGTATGAATGTGGGTATGTATTGAATATTATTTAGGACAAATATTTACTACTTTTTGTTGTAAATTGTAAATAAAATATAAAATTATTATTGACCATGATACTTAAATAAAATGTATTTAATGGAGCAATAAAAGTGCCTGATTATATGTGAAAGCTTCATTATATTTTTCTTCTTGGAAAATGCCCATCACATGGCCAAATTGCACATTTTTTTGTTAATAAGAGATATGGCACGAACTCAAGATTATCAGATCAGTACACACGAGATTTGAAACTCCTAGAAAGCCACGATCAATGCTAAACTAATGGAAAATCAGAAATAAAAACTCAATGTTTATGCATGCACGAATCACATGCTAAACTAAATTGCACATTTTTTCTTAAACAAGTATGGTCGGTGGTTGGAATTTTATACCCTTCCTATAATTGTAGTTATCCACTTATAAGTCAACTTGAAGTAAGATGTAGAGCTCGAAGGATAATAATGTTACTATCTATTTTTGTCTTCTTTTTGTTATCAATTACAATAATTGTTTGGAGTGGAATGAGCTCTGCTAGGGTTTCCTGTGTCTATGTTTTCCCTTGGTCTTCCTTGTGTCATACCGCACCATTGGCGCAAGATTTTTCACTTAATATGTGAGTATGACCGCATTTACTGCGGTTTTAGGGGTTTATAATGCCTCCAACCGGCTCTAACTCAGTAGTTCTTGCTAGAGTTGGTGGTTCGACGACTCTGCTCAATGGCTCCCCCGAACAAGCATCCCTGGAAATTCGTTCCGAAAGTCTTCCACAAGATAAGTCTTTTGATTCTCTTGCGGATGTGGTTTTACCCACATAGGATTTTGATTCTGCATGTTATTGGCTAGAACAACATACTCTTGTTGGTTATTTTGTTTGGAGGACTCCCCTTGAAAGTGTGCTTAAAGATTCAGTTCAAAAGGCTTGGGTCCCCCATGGGGTCCGCCTTGATATGGTCCAAAATTTGACAAAGGGCTTTTTTCTTTTTCGCTTTGCGGAGGTTAGTCATGTTCAGGCAATCCCAAATCATGGTCCCTGGTATGTACGGTCCTCTTTATTGGTTTTCCAGCCCTGGACCTGGGACTTTGCTGTCTCAGATGACACCAAGTTGCGGGTTCCAGTCTGGGTTGACTTCCTCGGTTTGCCCTTGCCTTGCTTGCATTTTCTGCAAGCGATTGCATCCTCCCTAGGGAGAGTTATTTGTGTCGAACTTGATAGGTTCTGTCAAGTTCGCGCTCAAAAGTGAGTCTGTGTTGAAGTGGACCTTTCACAGGATTTGAAAGAGCCCATTGATATTTAGATTGGCTCTCTGCGTCATACCTAGAAGGTTACCTATTTCAATTTGCTAAACACCTACTATTGGTGTTAGTCTGCTGAACATAAGATCAAGGATTGTCCTCTTGCGATCCCTCGTACTCAGTCTCCATCACGAGAAGCTGACAAGCCCCGTCCGGTGGAAGGTGTTGCCGCTAAACCAGACAAAAAATGGTCAATGGTTACCAACCGGAAAAATAAGTCCAATGGCTTTGGGGTGGTTTCCAAAGCCCATGCGCTGATAAAAGATGTTTCAAACCCTTCTGCGAAGGGGATGAAAACCCACAAGGTTTCTCCTAGCATTTCAACTCAAACAAGGCCTTCAGCTACGCCCCAGCCTATTTCAATTATGACAACTCAGCCTACTGAGCCTCCTCCTATGTTAGGATCTCTTAGGCGCTCTTGTAGCCCTTCTGCGAAGGAGAATATGTTCACAAGAAATGGAGACATGCATATCCTCCCTTTCAGATTGGTACACTCACCAGAATTTTTGCAGAATTGCTACTCCTCTCTGGAAGAGCTGGACTCTGATGACATGGTGGAGTTTCTCTAATGAAATTTCTTTCCTAGAATGTTCGAGTTCTCACTGACCTCTCTAGGAAGTATTCTGTTAGGGATACTCTTCAAAAGTATGCTGGTATTGATGTTTTGTGTCTTTAGAAAGTGAAAATTGCTGGTTTTTTTCTCTCTTCGGCTTACCATTCTATTTGGCCAACCAGTCAGATGTTCTGTACAGATCATGAGGCCAGACGTGGCGGAGCAGTCATCCTTCTGTCTCCATGGTGGCAAGCTTCGGTGGTTGCTCATGGGTCTAACCCCACACATTGGCTTACCTAGATTCTTCTGAACATTGATAATCATTCCTTTGGGACTATTAATGTTTACACCTCGAATGATGTTGAAAGATCTTGTCTCTGGCTAGGATTGCTGAATCATTACCAGTTGCCACCTGGGTGCTTTGTGGAGATTTTAATATAGTTGAAATGACATATGATAAAGATGGTCATCTACCATTCTGTTGGGTAGCTGGTGAAAGAGAGGCGTGGTTTTACATGTGACATAAATTGGGTCTCTTCGATCCCAACATTGGTTGTGGCCATTCTCATTCTCTGTGGCATACTTGGTGAAATTTTCAAGCTGGGTCTAACATGATATTTAAATGCCTTGATCGGGCTATTATCAGTGCAATAGTTTTTCTTTTGCCAACTCTTCACCACTCCTGGTAATGCCGTTAGTGGATGTGACATTGTCAGATCACTTTCCTATTTTGTTTTGCATTGAATGGCACGTCAGACAACCCCATGCCAGTAGGACCCATTTTTTTTAATACCTCTTTGCTAAGTCACCATCCCACATTGGTCCACATCCTTACCATTTGGAATATTGAATGTCGTCTGCTGTCTGCCCCGCTTAACGGGTTGGATCCAATGGTGAAATGATGCTATTACATGGACTACGAGATTTCTTCACATCTATGGGTGCTAGTTGGCCATTTTTCATAGATAGTCTTATGTAGCCACAACGGCTAACCTCCGTGCTGCCACAGAGGCTTGGGCGGCCAACCCTTTCTCCCCATCTCTGCAAGTCATGGTTGCCGAACTTCGGCATCAAAAACAAGTTGCTGACAAATATGCATCCAAAGGAGCACAACTCAAAGCCAGGTTACATTGGCTCAAGATTAGGGATCGTGCCTCGAAAGAATTTTTTATGGCACTTCGAGCCAGACATTCCTCACTTGGCATCAAGCGCATCAAAGAAGGTACTACTATGCTTTCAAATTACTTGATATTCTTCAAGCATTTGTTAAGCACTATGAGAAAGTTTTTACAACCCAAGACTATACTCCTAAGCAGTCAAATGCACTCCAGGATTGTCTTGTTGTTGTGCCAAACAGGCTTTCCTCAATTCAAATAGCCTTCTATGAATAGTTGCTCACTATTGAAGACCTTAAAGAAGCCATCTGCACTATGGCAGATGATAAGGCTCCGGGAGTTGATGGATTTCCCTGTGAATTTTACAAAGCTTTGTGGGATTGTGTTGGATAGGATCTGCATAAAGTCTACCTTGAAGCCTTTCATTCTAAATCCCTAGGTAATCTTATCAATGAAGGTAATATAAATTCATACCTAAGTCTGGTGATCCTGAGGATATTTGCAACTGGCGGCCCATCATGCTCCTCAATGTCTCCTAAAAAATTATTGCCAAAGCTCTTTCTCTCAAAATCTGCTACCTCTTTCCCTAGGTTGTGCGCCTTGAACAGACTAGTTTCATCAAATCTAGGTTCATCCTGGATAACATCATTGCTGTCTGGGAAGGTATGGAATGGGTGACATGCTCTAACCAATATGGCCTTTTCCTTAAGATTGATTATGCCAAAGCCTATGACTGCATTGAATGGCCTTTCATTTTAGCCATGCTTTCAAAATTCAGTTTCGACCCAAATTTCCTCCAGTTTATTACAATGTTGTTTTCTGACACCTTAGCTTGTATCACCATTAATGGCCACCAATCCCAATCCTTTGGTTTGTTCCATTCCATTCGACAAGGTTGCCTGCTTGCCCCTCACTCTATGTACTAGCTGTTGAAGGGTTTGGCTATCTTCTTGCTCATTCTGTTTCCCAGGGATTGGTTCATGAGATCTCCTTGCCTAATTCTTCTGCTCAACTTGTCAATGGCCACTTTGTTGATGATTCCTTCCTTACCTTGCTCGAAGAAGAGAATACTGTCAAAGCTTCTTTGGATTGTCTTGAGACCTTTTTCTTGGATTCTGGTTCAATCGTTCAGTGGCACAAAACCTTGTGTTACAGACAATCGATTCTTCCCAGCCTCCTTTGGATTCAACAATATGGGTGGAAATGGATTGCACCTGGTGAAATCTTTAGATTTCTTGGCATTCCTTTTGCCTTTTAGGCTTCTTTTTCTGATCTCTGGTAGGCAATTCTCTCTCACATTGAGCAGAAATTAGCCTTCTGGGTTACTAAACCACTCTCTCTGGTTGGGAAATTTCAGGTCTGTTCCAAAGTTCTTGTAGTGACTCATGTGTATTACTCTTCTTGTTGGGCCCCTTCAAAGGCCTTGTATGCTAAGTTGGAGAAATTACTTAGAGATTTTCTTTAGGCATCTTCTGAGACCCATCATAGATTTCACCACGTTGCCTGGGAGTTTTGTTGTCTCCCAAGAGATTCTGGTGGCCTTGGCCTTCTCTCTACTCAGCGGCAAGGCATTTCTCTCTGTGTCAAATGGATCATCTGTGCTCTTACTAGTAACGAGGCTTGGAAAATCCTCCTCAAACACAATATTGAAGTGGGTTTTCCCACTCACAAACCCTCTTGGAAGGGAATTGGTCCCCCCACCCTTCTTATTATGTGAGTGCCTATTTAGATTTTGGGTACCTTTGTCGCCAAAAGCATATGGCATGCCTAGGAGGTGGTTAAACCTTGGGTCCGTTGGTCAGGGGATGGTTTTCATGATGGGCTCTCCCTTAATCAAAAGAATATATGGTGGTCTCCTCTTTTTTCCAGTACTGGTCAGCCGTTGGCTAAGCTTCCTTGGCTCAAGGCTCTCAAATTCCACAAGAAGGGTATTTGAACCTTACAAGATCTATTTCATAGGTGCACCATGCACATTCTTTTGTGGGAAGATTTTTGCACCCAATTTGGCTTTTAAAACCATGACCATGAAACTTACAACGGCCTGGTGAGTTGCATTCTAACTGATATGCTTCATAAAGTGGGTATCCATTCCAATAAACCATGGTGGAAGAACTGGAAATGGTTTCCAGAAACCCCTTTCAAAAACTACAAGCCTCAGCTTGGCTATCAATGGCTTTCGCCTCAGTTTCCCATGATTGATGCCTTGAATCAGCGATGGCTTCTTTAGTCCTCAATAGCCATTTGGCGTAAATGATTTTTTGTTGTGTGGTCTACAATTGTTAAACCCAAGCTTGCCCACTTTGTTTGGTGTACTCTCTTCCAAGGCTTACCTGTGGGTGCTCGACTATTTCATTTGGGGATTCAGGACCCTCACTTCCCTTTCTGTGGGTAGGCTGAATCATTCCAGCATCTCTTTTGGTATTGTGCCAGAGCGCAACAACTGTGGACTTGGATCCACAATTTGTTTCAGTCATTTCAGCCAGAGCCCTTATCATGGCATATGGTTCTATTGAGAGACTCTCCCAAGATTTCCGCAAAGTATACTCAGATTTGGCACACTTTCAGGGTGGAAATCCTCTTCAGTCTATGGAAAGATAGAAATTCTTGCATATTTTCTCACCACAAAATGGATACTGTTGTTTCTTTATATTGTAAAGCTATTATTTGTTCTAATGTTCTTCTGCAGATTCAAGTGCAAGCTAATAAAGTTTCACTTGAAGTTTCTCACCTTCAAGAGCTGTTGGAACACTAGGGCAATGCCCCTTGCACTGTGGCTCATGTGCCTCCCTCTCCCACTTCCTTCAAGGGCCGGTCGCATTCACGAGGCCAGTGACGAAGTGGCTCTATCAGTGATTCTCACCCCATGTTGAAGCTCCTCCTCATTGTGGCTCTCACCCTTGCCGACGGTGGTCCTTCTCTCACCCTCTGCAAGATGGCCTAGGGTGGCCTTTTGGCGGAGTTCCGGTGGGAGGAAACAAAGATTTGAGGTGGCCTTTAGGTGGTTCCACTCCTGGTGGCAGTTCTAGTTGGCCCCCGAATAATTCTAAATGGGTCCTGCGTTTGGATTTGGCAATTTCACCTCATCGTGAAGATAAAAATGCAAGAATAGTAAAGGATAATGATGACTAGACTCCTCCTAATGTCATCCTGGGCCCTGCTGCTAGATGGGGCAACCCATATGACAAGGATCCATCATCTGCTAGCATTGCTTTGGCCACTTAATGGCCCTCTTTTCTATTATTGCTTCTATTGTGTTTTGTGACTTCTGGGCGTAGCCCATGATTTTATGACTTTTTGGGCACTGCCCATGTGACTTTGGGGTGTGCCTTTTAACCACCCACCCTTTTTTGTTGATAGGTGTACTATTTTTTCTAATTAATATAGATATAGTCACTTATCAAAAAAAAATTATGGATTGCATATGGGATGACTAAACTTGGCTTTCCTAGGGTTTTGCATATGCACGATATGTGTGTTGTTTTGCCCTCTTGTTAGAGCAATATATGTATCAATCATTTGTTGTTGAAGGTTGTGAGATTGACATCAAATTGGGCTTGCAAATTTACCTTGAAGGCAATGGAATTATTGTAATACTTCTTATTATGTAGATGTCTTTTTGGAACTGTTATAATACTTCTCATTTTGTAAATGTGCTCTTATTTAATAATATTATTTAGTATGTTTGTAAATGTTATGAGATTTATAGTTCAATAGTTTATTATGTTGGTAGTATTTTTTTGAGCAACTCCTTATTGTTTGGGTTAAGTATGCTTGGGAGCCATATGCCAAAATTCAATGACGTCTATACATGATTGAAGAATCAAGCTTGAGCCTTCTAAAGAATTAACAAAGTGTGTTGATCTTCAAGTGGGGAGCCACTTATTTTCATGGAAGGTATATATTTAATATTTCAACACATACTTTTGTCATCAATTGCCCAACCACATGATCTACGATTGTCCTCTTTTGGTCTATCTTAACCCCACATCAACTTTTGACTTCACTTTAGTAGCCATGAAAGATGAGAGTTCGACGATTATCGATAGCTGCAACTAACCCACTATAGTCTCCAAATAACCTAAGTCAAGGATGCCAACATCAAAACCTAAATCTCTACATTAAGTTTGCAAACCAACTCAATCTACCATTTCCCTATTTCTATCAAACTCATAGAGCCAAACTCCAGTTACAATTAATTCTCAAATAGCACCTATTTCAAAGAAAGGAAAAGTTTTGGTATCTTCACCCTTTATTCCTCCTACTAAGTGGTCTCATAGCCCACCTTGCGAAGCTAATGACTCTCTTAGGTTGGATGAAAAGGAAAAACTATGTTAGCTTATTTCTCTTGGTAAGTTTTAACAACTAATGCAACATGCTTTATTAGGTTATTAGTTTGCTACACTCACAGTTCAAAAAGGACTCCTCCATATATGGATATCTATCACATCCCATTTTTACTTGCTTATTATGGATAAATTATTAATGTTTAAAATAACCCATTTAAGGTGTGCATATTCAATGTTTGGATATCATGTGTTAAATGCGATGACATTATGATTTATATGTTTCTATGACAACTTGTTATTTCATCCCTTGTACAAAATATTATTGATTTGAATTGATAATTGGTTGTACATTATGTTCACACATGTTTGTCATTATGGAATGGTTGATGAATAATATGATGAAATTGGTTATTTCGTATATCATATGTAGCTAAGATTTTAATCATTATTATTGATTTGTGATCTTTTGATATTTTGGTCTTGACACAGACTAACTACTGTCTACTTTCATGAAGTAGATGTAGTATAGATTCTCCCCCTATAACTTGTAGAGGGAGAGCATCATCTGGGAGAGGGAGGCAGATTGTGACAGTGGGGTAGTTGAACCATACTCTCTAAGAACCCACACACTTGCATGAGTTTTCAATTTGATTACTTGATGATGCATTACATAAGCATAATAGAGTTTGCTTGTGTGTTGTCGTAAACAATGTCGTGAAGAAATGAATGTCTTGGGTATATGCATGTGATGTCTAGTTCATAAGAGTTGTTGCTTTGTTTGGTTGAGTGTTTCTCTATGCATTTGCATTATGTGACATTTGGTTTTAAATTTATTTTGTGTAAAGAAAATTATGAATCATAGTTTTATCTACTCTATTAAACTTATCTATACTTATTAGGTTTGAGCTACTATGAAATAAGGCATTTTCTAATTTGAAGTCTTACTTGGTTTAAGGGAGTTAAAAGCACCCTGGGATTTATCTTTGGATGTGACTTTTTGGTTGAGCTATTTTGAAAATATATAATCTTTTTTGTTAAGATTTCTAGGGTTCTTTCTTTTCAAGAATGAACATTGAGAAATTTAGGGATGGGCATTGGAGTTTTCAAGGGGTTGTGGTGGATGGTAAGGCTGACCCAACGTTGAAATCTCGAAGCTCTTCTTCTTCACCAATGTGTGTTAACTAAAGTGGAATATTGTTTAGTTTGAAATTTTTACTCCCTTGTCTGCCACGAAGCACATGAAGGCATGATAGTTACCTTGATTTTGGGGGTTTCCATAGATAATCCCATGGAGAAGGTTGGGTGAGGGGAGGGTGGAAAAGGGGATACTTTTGGTTTTGGGAAAAAAGGTTTGTTGTGTGGAATAGGACTTATATTTTCTGGAGCCATTGAAAGAGGTCATGAGCTAGAATTTGGTGAAAATTTTGGTTTCAGAGATCTCTTATGACTTTATATTAGGTATGTGACTATAATTTTTTTCTTGTTGTAAAAATGATTTCAATCTCTTATTTAGTTTAATAGCCCATTTGATTTCATTTAACATCCTTAAGTGGTCATATGTGAGTGTTTGTGCAAGGTTGAGTGTATGGTTATCTGTACATTGCAATGATACTTGAGATTTACAAAATTGTAACTTTGGCGACAGTGTGCATATATTTTATCAATAATCAACAATTTGTTTTTGTATGCTCTCTCTCTCTCTCTCTCTCTCTCTATATATATATATATATATATATATATATATATATATATATATATATAGGTGTGTTATGTGGCTGCTAGATTGTATGGGTAACACTTCACATAGTAGTTTATATATTATTTCATTACTTGAAACTTATTATTTGTGCATTGATTAAACCTCTCAAAGATGTATAAATTGTTTTACTTTCAAGCTTATATGAAGGTATATGCATAGATTGTAGGAACTATTGGTTACAGGCCTGCAAGTATGCTAATTGTTTGTTGAAATGTCTAAGTGTTTGGACATATAAAATGAGGGAAAAAGACTTAGTTTGACTTATGAAGAAGATATATGGGTATATATATAATTATAGATTCTTTTAATCGTTTCTTATCATATGGGTTTTGATTGCTTGCAAAGCATTGGGTTTATAGACTGTTTGGGCTAAGTATTTATTGATGTGGTTCTGGGTTGATTTGTAGCCTTGAATCAATTTTAAAAACATGGTCACACACACACACGCGCGCGCGTGCGCGCATGTGCATGTGTATACACATATTTATGTATATATAATATACAAGGGATATGTTGTTTTGTTACATGTCTACCATATTAAATAGATAAGATTATGTATGAAGAATTATATGCTTATGACATAGTAAAGTTGTCTATAAAATGATTCTTTTGTTAAAGATATTGGGTTATTTACTATTAAAAATCTAGAAAAATGTACATAACTAGCCATATCCTCATTTATGCACTTAGAATAGTAGTGTGTCTGGTTAAAAACGTCACTATAGTAACTTATGCATGATTTGTCTTGTAATTAGGAGTGAGATGAAACTTAAGATGATTATTATCCTTCCTAATCAACATTATACATGATTGCTACTTATTAGACTTTTGGTTAACAAGATTATGTTATTCTTGTACCTGACTGTCCTCACATTAGGTGAGTGGAAACCTTGTAGACAACCATATATAAGATTGTACAACCTTTATAAAGGCATATTGTATGAATTTTACCTATTTGGTACATCAAGTAGACAATAGTTATATGATGTACTCTTATGTTACCCACTAAGAGGTAGGGTATGTTGGGAGCTTGGAAAATGATATGGTTTTCTAGAAACTTGTGTTTTGATTTATACGTTGTATTTTTTATAAATATTTTGAGATCATTTTGATGAGTCAAGCAAGAGATAGTAGTGTTGTAAATAGGTGACTTGCATTTATGTAAATCAAAATGTAATTTTGATTAAACACTTTAGCTAAAGTGATGCTATAGTTGTATGCATTTCTAGTTCATCACACTCACAGGATTGCATGGTAGTTAGAAGACATGAGTAGCTAGAGGGTATCTAGGGTCCACATGACTAATTGAATGTGATAATGTTTGTACTTATTTACACTTAGTTCTTGGATTTAGTTATGGTTCTATAGTAGATGTCATTATCTACCACCCTCATTAAAGGGTTGGGCCACTTCTAGTAGGAAGATAAGTGGGGGACTGCTTGGTCTGTGGTTGGAGGTAAAGCACTTGGATAATTCTCTACTTCCTTAAAACTTGATAGAAACCATATTGCTTGCACTCAGAAAAGATGATTAAGACCGTTGGTCTACTATATTGTAATGATTTGAAAGATAAAACTTCATTTAGTTGATTATCACTTATAAATTCTATGTAGGACAATAGTCCCAACCTTGAATGAAATGTAGCATATCATTTTCAATCATGTGTTATGTTGCACCACAAAAGATAATGAAATAATAGCATCTATTTTCTTAAGCTGTGAAACTTGATGGTTAGTTACTATTTGAAAATATATTTACACATTTGTGATGGAAACAGATAGATTCTTTAAAAAAAAATCTTTCTTTTCTAAAGTATTAATGGTGTTTATTTATTAATTATAAAGAAGCTCCTTACATGTGGTATCGGAGTGTAGGTTCAAAATCTAGGGTCTATGAGCCTGCTGCAATTAACACATGACTACTAATTTAGTTGTATGTGCAAACCTAGACTAACTAATAGTGTATTTCCAAGATATATTCAAAGATGGGAAATACAAGAGTCAAATTAGATGAAGCTGCATTAAATAACTAGTGTAGAATCCACAACACTAGTGCACATGCAGAATTAGACTGTCCTTAGTTCAAAATTGTTGCTAGTATATTCCAGGCAAAAGTGCAAAATACAGAAGGTGAAAGTGATTCTTCTCAAGGAAATGAGTTGGTTCATATGGGATATGAATCTGCAATAGTCCTAGAAAGCTCTATGCATCACCAACAACAAATGAATATGGTGCATGAAAATTATACTCTAGTCTGTGAAGAGTCAACATTAGCATTTGAGATACATGTTTTCCTGTTTGAGGGTGACAATGAGCCATAACAACATGCCAATGAGGTCCATGCTTTCTAATAGTACCAAAGAGGTCATAATTACAATTTGTGGAGTAACAATAACCATCCTCCTAGTCCATTGACCAATTCAATTCCACCAAACAATTTCAATACTCCTCTGGATCCGAATGCCAGCAACAATCCAGGTTCTCCAAAAGTGAATCAACGTCATTTTGCATCATCTGTAACTATAACAAAAGGTATGACTCAATTAACTAAATCTAACAAGTTAGTTGCATATTTATTTGATGAAATGAAGAAAATCAAGATTAGCTTATCTTTGTCTGAATTACTTAAGACCCCAGTCATAAAGAGGGCTTTCCTTAAGTCCTTAGAAGAGCCTATAGTAAAGGATGACATTCATAGTAAAATCCATATACCTAAGGATACTCCTTTCAAACCTAAATACAAAGGTCAAGTTCATACTGCAGATGCATCCCAAGTAGCATTATAAAAAGGAAAATGTGAATCACCTCCTTCTTCCTTACTCTAAGGATATTTAGAAAGAATTTGCATAATTGCCTAGTAGATTCTGGAGCATCCACAAATGTCATGCCCCTATCTATATGTGAAGCATTAGGTATTTCTCATGCTAAGTCTCTAAAGAAGGTCACTCAGCTAGATAAATCAGAAGTCAATGTCATAGGTGAACTGACTCATATCTATATGCAATAAGCATCAGACCATAGGGTACAACATTTCATAGATATACAAGTAGTTTATATTCCTGATACCTATGGTATGCTCTTGAGCAGAGACTGGTCCAAAACCCTCAATGGATACATGTCCATTGACTTTTCACACATGTGTTTGCCCTAGAGAGGTATCCCTAACCAGGTCTGTATTGAAGCAAAACATGAAACATATGATCACAGAGTATCATTAGAACAATGAGGTGTTATATCTTGAAGTAGAACTAGGAGTATATATGTTAAAGTCTCAAGGAGTTAAGATAGAGGAAATACTCATGTGCATGCATGTACATACCGATGATAAGAAAGATAAAATCATGCCTGGAATAAGTATATTAGTAAAACCTGGTCATGATTCATCAAATGAGGATAAAGCTAATCATTTTCATGAGTTTGAAAGGTACTTATCCAAGGAAGTTCAGAGATGCCAGTTGCAAGGAACATCTACTAGGGATGTGCTTATGAAAGGGTGGTGTAGATTGCATGGGAAGTAACATTTGGAATACACCTACATTTTATGTCTTGACATAGTTGAAAAGGCGGAAAAAATGTCTAAAAACAAGCAATTGTTGCTAGTGGTGATTGAGAAGCCTGATATAGATGAGAATAATTGCTTGTTACTTCATCAGAATGTGGGAAAACATGAAGAAGAGTTAGAAGAAAAGATTGTAATACCTCAAGATAAAATATATGAAGACAATGAATCCGTAAAAAGAAAATATATCCATGAGATTGAGATTCAGGAAAAAGAATATTTGGATGTTTCAACTTCTCAAAAGCAATTGAAGGTTATCAAGTAGGAACCACAAAAGATCAAATGGATATCTGTAGAGAGCGTTGCCTATGCCAAAAGAAAGAAAGAAGGTTTGGATAAAGATCCACGAAAAGAGAAACCATGGATACTAAGGTTTGATGGGTTTGAGTCTAAGCATGGCGCTAGAATAGGAATTGATTTGATTGATCCACAAGGAAAATCTTATCTTGTAACGTATAGGCTCTAGTTTCACTGCACTAATAATGTGGCAGAGTATGAAGTATTGATCCATGACCTACTTTTTTCTTTAAAGAAAAGAGTGAAGATACTATATGTGTTTGGATATTTAGAGTTATTTGTTAATCAAGTGAAAAAATATTATGCATGCAATTATAAGAAGTTATCCAATTACAAACACAGGGTGTGGGACTTAATTGAAGGATTTGATGCCTTCAACATCACTCATGTTCCAAGGAAACATAATCAGTGTGCAAATGCTTTAGCCATAGCTGCTAGTACCTTAGAGCCATTGATAGTCTCAAGGTTTAAGAAATTATTTGTTGATTTCTAAGTGTCAGTGCCATCAGTACTTGACAATGTGGTAAATTTCCAAGTTTTTGAAGATGATCAACACATTCTCGATTTCATTGCCAATAGAGACTTAGTTGAAGCTCAAGTGATATATGAGCATAGTCTTGATGATTAGACACATGATGATGAAGAGATTATTGAGTTACCTAATAACAAAATCCCCAAAGGAATGATTGAGCTCGAGAGAATGTATGATCTGGATAATATTGCTAAGCAAAAGGATTTGCCCAAAATAGATGGCAGCAAGTATGAGCCTATTGATATAGGTCAATGTTTGGACATCAGAAATATCCTCATGGGAAACGTATGTACTCTAGTGGAGAGCGAAGGAATAATTTAGGCCTTGAAGGATTATATCCATGTGATAGCATGGACATATGATGAGTTGCAAACATATGATACTTCAATAATTATTCACACTATACCACTAAATCCTGATGCCAAACCATTCAGACAGAAGCAAAGGCTAGTGAATGCCTTGCTAGAACCAATAATATTCAAAGAAGTCAAGAAGCTCCTAGCAGCTAGAATTATCTTTCTGATAAGACACTCTACAAGGGGGTAGCTAACCTAGTACCTATGAGAAAGAAGAATGGGGACATTCGTTTATCTGTAGATTTCAGGAATCTAAACAAAGATTTAGAGAAGGATAACTATCCTCTCCCTTCATTAGATGAAGTACTCTAGATGGTCAACCGAGCATAGATGATGTCCTTCTTAGACAAATTTTCTAGATATAACCAGGTTATGGTAGATAAGGTCGACAGGTTGAAGACAACATTCACCACCAAGTGGGGAATATTCGCATACATGCGTATGCCTTTTGGCCCGATCAATACTAGAGCAACATTTCAGCTTGCTATGGACATTGCCTTTAGAGGGTCGGTTGGTCAATGCATCATTATTTACATGGATGACTTAATAGTATTCTCGAAGCAAAGAGATCATGTTGAAGATTTGAGAAAAGTGCTCCAAAGGTGCGAAAAGTATGGCATCTCTTTAAATCCTAAGAAGTGCGTCTTTGGCATCACTACTTGTAATCTATTAGGACATTTAGTGTCAGAAAATAGGATTACCATAGATCCAGATCAAGTAGGGTCTATCATGAAGCTTCAATTCCCATCTAGTAAGAAAGAATTGATATCCTATTTTGGAAAGATAAGTTTTGTCAGGAAGTTCATAACTGGATTTGTAGAGATAGTAAGGCCATTAAACACCATGCTAAATAAAGATGCCAAGATTGAATGGACTCCAGAAGCCAGGACAACTTTTGAAGACATCAAGAAAGCAATAGTTGATGCCCCAGTGCTAAGTAGCCCTGATTACACAAATTTTTTTTACATATACTCTTTCGCTTCTATTCATACTTGTGCAGCTGTGTTGACCCAAAAGAATGAGAACAAAGAAGAGAAACCAATAGCCTTCATGAGTTTTCCTTTCAGAGATGCATAACTAAGATATCTATATGTGGAGAAACAAGCTCTTGCTCTGGTAAGAGCCACAAAGAAATTTAGGCATTACATCCTAAGAAGCAAGGTGATTGTTGTGGTCTTTGATGCAGTAGTTAAGATGCTATTGATGGAAAGTGAGATTGGTGAGAAAAGAGCCAAGTGGATTACCGTTTTGCAGTAATATGACATGGATATCACTCCAATGATGTTAATTAGGGGGCAAGCTTTGACCCAAATGATTGTAGAAATTGACCCAAATCTGATCAGCCAGCAATATACATTAGACTCCAATAATCAAGATGACTGGTATTACAGTATTAAACATGTAATCTTAGGAAAGTCTCTGAGAAATATGAAGTCTTCTTAGAGAAGAGCATTAAGAGTAAAATCCCAGAATTATATGATGAAGGGAGGGATCTTATTAAGAAGGAATCATGAAGGGATATACCTCAGATGCCTTGATAGGCCAGAAGCTGATAAGGTTTTACAAGAATTACATGATAGGTTTGGAACAACACATGGATCTCACCTAGCTACAACACATAAAATCCTCAGGGTAGGATATTATTGGCCCACAATTTTCAAAGGCACTACTAAACATAACAAACATTGTCATACTTGTCAAACAACCACCAATAAATAAAGTGGTTTAGTCACGGTTAGGAGGGTCCTCAAAGAGAACAATCCAGATTGTTCAGCTAGAGTAAACACAATGAAAACAATTCCAAGATATGAAACAAATGTAGATTCAGTTATTCAGTATTTTATAGAATTTAATTACAAATTGGCCAGCAATATGTGGGCTTACAATTAGGGCCCACAGGCCTGATTACAAAATATCAGAATATGCACAAGATATAGTTTTGAAACTCCCTCGCAAAGAATCCAAACTATGAACTTATTCTCATGATCCTCACTACTTTCCTAAGCATCTATTACATCAATATATATTATCTCTGGAAGCAAAGATTCCTTCGTGTCGGCCAAGGAAGATCACAAACTCCAATGAAGAGCTGTAACGTGTGTACACAGATAGGTCAGACCTAAATGAATAGAATTCATCCACAAATGAATGGAATGATGTGCGGATCTTGGGGAAGGTTGGCCATGAACCATAGATCATTGAATGATGTGTCATTAGGCTCCAAAAGTCAGGAAATGCTCCACAAGTTTTCTCCTTTAGAATATTATCTGAACTATCAGAATGCTCTGCTTTGAGAAAATAGTTGATCTTCTGATAGCGATAACTTTCCGGTACTTGATCCAAATGCTCTAAAATTTGGATATGTTGTGCATGAATGAATCTAGATGCTAAGTCCATCTCCACAAGATCTGAAATGTAACTACACTAGAATGTGGACCAAAATACAAAAACTGCCACTAATTGAACTGCTTGAACTGAACTCGAAAATGAAAAGAAACAAACTAAAATGAAAACAAACTAAAATGCAAATGTCTTAGGTTAATGAAAGATTGCTCTTGAACTAGGGATGCTCCTGCATCTGACATCCAGGGTTAATGAAAAAGTGAGTCCCTCACTTTGCTGGGGCTAGAGGAAAACCAAGACAGTCCACCTCAACCTGAGAAATCCAAGATGAATCTTCTTCTAGTCTGCCTTTCCACTTCACAAGATATTATTTGTATTGTCTTCCTCTGGTGCTGCGTCCAACTCTGCTATCCAAAATGTCTTCAATCTGCTCTGGTGCTTGTTGTGGTAACTGCTTCTTCAATTCTTCTTCAGTGCTTTCACTGAACTCTACTTCATGATACTGACATAGGTCTACAATGTTGAAAATAGGTGATATACCCAATGTCTCCGGTAACTCCACTTCATATGCATTTCCTGAATCAAACTTTCTGATTATCCTGCAAGGTCCAAACTTCTTCATCTTCAACTTGTTAAATGTTCCTACAGGAAATCTCTCTTTTCTCAAGTACACCATTACTTCATCCCCAATTGCAAATTCTTTATGACTCTTCTTCTCATCTTCTTGTTCTTTATACTTGTTGTTCATCTCTTCCAAATGCTTCTTCACTTGATTATGCACTGTCTCCATGTGTTCTGCAAATTCTTCTGCTTCTGCACTTCTCTTTTCTTCCATACTAATATCTCTCAACTCTGCTACTCCTCTAGGATTTACTCTAGTAACAATCTCAAAAGGTGTTCTTCCAGTACTCCTATTCACTGAATTGTTGTATGCAAACTCTTCTTGTGAAATAATCAAATCCCAACTTCATGCCTTCTCTCCAACCAAACATCTCAACAAGTTTCCCAAACTCCTATTCACTACCTCTGTCTGTCCATCAGTCTGTGGATGAAATGCCGAAATGAATTTCAATTCTATCTTCATCTTCTTCCAAAGTGTCTTCCAGAAGTATCCAAGAAATCTTGTATCTTTGTCTGAAATTATGCTCTTAGGTAATCTATGTAATCTCACAATCTCCTTGAAAAATAGGTCAGCTACATGCACTGCATTAGTTGTCTTCTTATAGGGTATGAAATGTGCCATCTTTGAAAATTTGTCCACCACTACAAATATTGAATCATGTCCTCTTTGTGTCTTAGGCAATCCCATTACAAAATCCATACTTATGTCTTCCTAAGGTCTCTCCGGTACTATCAAAAGTTTATACAATCCAGTATTCTGACTACTCCCTTTTGCAACTTGACAAACTCTACAACTCTGCACAAATTTCCTAACATCCTTATGTATTTGAGGCCAAAAGTAATTTTCACTTACCAAAGCCACTATTTTATCAATGCCAAAATGTCCTGCCAGTCCACCATTGTGCTTCTCCTTGATCAGATTATCTCTCATTGAACTTCTAGGTATGCATAATTGATTTCCTCTTAACAACATATCTTCTTGAATGAAATAATCCAACCACTTACTACTATCTGTCACCACAGGTTTCTTACATGCTTTCCAAGGTTCTACAAAATCAAGATCTTCCTCATACATGTTCTTCAATTCATCAAATCCCAACACTTCAACTCTCATCTCTGTCAATAAGTTCCTTCTCCTACTCAATGCATCTACAACTTTGTTTGATTCCCACTCCTATGCTTCAATACAAAAGTATAACTCTACAAGAACTCTACCCATCTCATGTGTCTTTGATTCAACTTTCTTTGACTATTCAAATATTGCAAAGCTTGATGATTTGTAAACAACACAAACTCCTTAGGCAACGAGTAATGTCTCCTCTTCTTCAAGGCTTGAATTATGGCATAGAACTCTTGATCATTAACATAATATCTTCTCCTTGCATCATTTAATTTCTCACTAAAATATGCTACATGTCTACCTTCTTGACTTAACACTACTCCAATTGCATTCCCACTTGCATCAAAATCTACTTGAAATACCTTATTGAAATCTGGTAATGCCAAAACAGGTTGCTCTGTCACTTTTTGCTTCAACAACTCAAAGCTTTTGTCTACTCCTAATGTCCACTTAAAGTCTTTTCTGTCACCTCTCATTGTCTCTGTCATAGGGTTACAAACTAAACTAAATTTTTTGATGAACTTCCGGTAGAAACTGACCAATCCATGAAATGATCTGACTTCTCCAATCTCTCTGGTGTATGCCATTCAATAATTGCTCTCACTTTCTCAGGGTCCATTTTCAATCCTTCTGCAGAAATCACAAATCCCAAGTATACCAATTCTTCCTTCATGAAACTACACTTCTTGATGTTTATCAACAATTTCTCTTCTCTCAATCTCTGCAATTCTTGTCTAAGGTGCTGCAAATGTTCTTCTTTTGTCTTACTAAAAATTAGGATGTCATCTAATTATACAATAACAAACTTACCCAAGAATTTCAATACTTCATTCATCAATCTCATGAAAGTACTAGGTGCATTTGTCAATCCAAAAGGCATCACTAACCACTCATACAATCCTTCATTTATCTTGAAAGCAATCTTCCATTCACCTCCTTCTTTGATTCTGATCTGATGGTATCCACTCTTCAAATCTATCTTTGTGAAATATTTTTCTCCACTCAAACAATCCATGATAACATCCATCCTAGGTAAAGGAAATCTATACTTAACTGTGATCTTGTTTATTTCTCTAGAGTCTGTACACATTCTCCATTCTCCATATTTATTTGGTGCTAACACTGCAGGTACTACACAAGCACTCAAACTTTCTCTGATCAAACCTTTCCTCAACAACTATTGTATCTGTCTATTCAATTCTTCATTCTCTGCTAGTGTCATTCTATGTGTTGCTTTGTTAGGCAAGCTAGCTCCAGGTATAAGATCCATGTGATGACTGATACTTTTGATTGGTGGAAATCTTTTAGGTACATTGCCTGATATGATGTCTTCATACTCGATCGACAACTCAGTCATCTCCTTTGGTTGTGATTCTTTAGTCTCCTTCAATGTTTCAGGCTTCTTAGGAATCAAGGCATAACACATATTCTCATGTCTCAAACCATCTAGAAATTTTCTTCCATATACCAAACAGATTCTAGCATTCCCACATACTTCACTCTTAGGATCATCTTCCAAAGGAATCAAAGTAGTTCTCTTTCCATTTGATGTTATAGTGTATGTATTCTTTCTCCCATCATGTATAGATTTTCTACCATACTGCCAAGGTCTACCCAACAAGATATGACATACATCCATAGGCATGATATCACACAATACTTCATCATGATAAGATCCAATATGAAATTTTACCAAACATTGTTCACTCACCAGTACCTTATGATCATCCTAAATCCATGCTATCTGATAGGGCTTAGGGTGTTTCAACATTTCCAACTTCAGCTTAGTTACCATCTTCTATGAAACTAGGTTATCAGAACTACCACTATCAATAACAACTTTACAACATTTACCTCCTGATTTGCATGTGGTTCTGAACAAACTTTTCCTCTGCACTAGTTCCTCATTTGTCTCTTCTTGAAATAGTGTTCTCCTCATCACAAGTGATTCTCCTTTCTCAGGTTTGCCAACTAAACTAGGTGATCCAATAGTTTCTTCTTCCACATAGGCTGCTCTTCTACTGTCCTCTATCCTCTTTCTTGTACTCCCCTAATTACATTCAAATTCTCTATGTCCTTCACCTCCACACTTGAAACAAGTTCCTTTGAATGTTCTCCTATTAGGTCCTCTTCCTTCTCTTCTGTATCCTTCACTCTGACATGGACTAGGGTTTCCTCTATGGTAGAAATTTATGTCCTCTCTCCGATATGTATTGTTATCTTTTCCATTCTTCTTGAATGTGTTCTCTTGTTTGCTATGCTCTAGAAATGATCTTTCTCCTCTAGAAAATGTTCTCTGCCTCTGAAATTTACCTCTCTACCTCTCTATTTCTGATCATGTCTCTTGTTCAACTTTTCTTCAATTTTCAAGGAAAACTGATATGCTTCTTCCAATGTTGTCATCCTTACCAAACCCAATTCTTCTTGAATGTTCATTCTCAGTCCATTGATGTATCTAGCCACTTTCTCCTTGCTTGCTTCAATATGTCATGTCCTTATGATTGTCTTATGAAATTCTTCAATATACTCTTTCACAGATTTCTCCTTTTGTCTTAAGTTTTACAATCTCTTCAACAGTTCCAACTCATAGTCAACAGGTATAAACTGATTTTTCAGTTTTGTCACCATCCTATCCCATTTTGTAATATTTTCTTTTCCTCTTTTGTTTCTATCCAACTGAACTTCTTTCCACCATATAGGAGCATGTCCTTTCAACTTTGTCTTTACAAATTTCACCTTCTTTGGATCTTCAACTTTTTCATACTCAAAGTATTCTTCCATGCCATTTATCTAGTCAATCAACTCTTCAAGGTTCAAATTGCCAGTGTAATTAGGTACATCAACTCTAGGTCTTTTCCCAATCTTTGAAATAGCTCACAACATCTTGACTTGATCTGACTCTTCTTCATCATCACCTCCTAGGGTTTCTTTAGTTTGATTCACAGATTGAAATTCTTCATCATCACTCTCAATATCAATTCTAGGGCTTAGTCCTTTTCTCCTATCTTCTTCAATAGCATCTTGTCTAATTCGCATTATTTTCATCATTTTCATCATCTCATCCATTCTACCAGCCATTCTTCCAACAACAAGGATTCTCCTTGGTAGCATCTTCCTAGGATCAAGTGCAAACTGCCCCAAGTTCAGTGATCAGGCTACAAGGTGACAACTTCCTCACAATCGGTGATTGGTTGCGACACCAGTAACTTGCCTTGGATTTGGTGATCTACTCACAACATGATCTTATGGAATTCCTTTGCCAACTTTGCTCAGTTCATTCCCAAATATTTGAACTTTCGCTCTGATACCACTTGGTGTAGTCATGGTTAGGAGGGTCCTCAAATAGAACAATCCAAACCATGCAGCTAGATTAAAAACAATGGAAACAATTCCAGGATATGACACAAATGCAGATTTAGTCATTCACTATATCATAGAATTCAATTACAAATTGGCCGGAAACATGTGGGCTTACAATTAGGGCCCACAAGCCTAATTACAGAATATCAGAATATGCACAAGATATAGATTGAAGCTCCCTCGCAAAGAATCCAAACTATGAACTTATTCTCATGATCCTCACTACTTTCCTAGGCATCTATTACATCAATATATATCATCTCTGAAACCAATGATTCCTCTGCCTCGGCCAAGGAAGACCACAAACTCCAATGAAGAGATGTAACATTTGTAGATGGATAGGTCAGACCTAAATGAATAGAATTCCTCCACAAATGAATGGAATGATGTGCGGATCTTGGGGAAGCTTAGCCACAAACCATAGATCATTGAATGATGTCTCATTAGGCTTTGAAAGTCAGGAAATGCTCCGCAAGTCTTCTCCTTTAGCTGATTATTTGAACTATCAGAATACTCTTCTTTGAGAAAACAATCGATCTTTTGATAGCGATAAATTTCTGGTACTTGATCCAAATGCTTTGAAAATTGGATATGTTGTGCATGAATGAATCTAGATGCTAAGTCCAGCTCCACAAGATCTGAAATGCAACTGTAGTAGAATGCGGACCAAAATATAGAAATTGCTACTGACTGAACTGGAAAATGAAAAGAAACAAATTGAAATGCAAACAAACTAAAATGTGAATGTTTTTGGTTGATGTAAGATTGCTCTTGAACCAGGGATGCTCCTACATCAGAAAGATATGTTGCATAGCCTTTGCAGCTAGTAATGGAGATGTGCCCTTTTGCACAATGGGGGATGGACTTTATAGGAGCAATCAATCCACCATCTTCAGCTGGGCATAGGTATGTTCTAACAGTTACTGATTATTCCACCAGATGGACTGAAGCAATTGGCAGCGAAACATGCGCCACTGAGGACATGATTAGATCCCTGTAAAACAACATTATCACAAGGTTTGGAGTTCCCTTTGCCCTGGTATGTGATAATGGACATACTTTTGCTTCATTAAAATTTTCCAATTGGGCTTTTGAATATGGCATAACCCTAAAATTTTCATCTAACTATTATCCTCAGGGAAATGGATTAGAAGAATCCACAAATAAGAACTTACTAAACATTATCAAGAAATTGGTAGATAAAAATCCTAGGGAATGGAACACCCTATTGAAATATACACTGTGGGTGGATAGGACAAGAGTAAAAGAAACCCTAGGCAACTCTCCTTACCAATTAGTGTATGGAGTGGATCTAATCCTACTAGTAAATTTAAAGATTTCCACTCTTCAATTTGCACAAGAATACTTAGGTCTAGAGGACAAGTTAGAGGTCAGATTATTGCAGCTCATGCATCTAGAGAAGAGAGATAGAGCTATAGAGCACTTTTCAAAACATCAGGCTATTGTCAAAAGATGGTTTGATAGAAGAGCCAAAGTTAAAACCTTTAAAATATCAGATCTTGTTTTATCTTGGGATAAAGCCCATGAGAAGAAATGAGATCATGGTACTTTTGGTAAACTACAGACTGGTCCCTTTCAGATTGCTGAGATATTAGGTGACAGTACCTGTAGGCTAAAAACCTTAACTGGAGAGGATGTCTCATTGCATGTCAATGGACAATTTCTCAAACATTACTTTTAGGCCTAAATAGGAAAAGTCAAATTCATGTATATATGTAAATACTTGCTTGTAAAGCTGGTTGTTTGTTTTGTTTCTGTTTGTTTGTTGAATTCTTGTTTTGGTTAGACAATATGGAGCACCTTTTCACTTTAGAAAATAATGAAATTGTTGAAATTCAAGAAAGAATTACAAATTCCCACATAGGTTGTAATTCTTGTAATCTCAAGTAGTTTGATCCATTCTATGAAATCACATTCATCAATAAAAGGCTATATCCCAGAAACAACTAAATTCAAAAAAGCACAAAGACTTCAACAGTAATAACTTCAACTAAATTAATAAAGAATTCTATCGTGTATCATACAATCACCACCATAAACCATATACCCAAAGATTGATAATCCACAACAGTAAGCAAGAATTAAAGACATCCAACCACTTCCATACAAAAATATAATCAATACCAACAGTATATTCAACGTTACCAACATTATATTCAAGGTAGGAAGAATAAGATTTCAGACAACCATAACACAAAGTTTATGATCACCAGAAGTCCATTGCATTGATTTCTATTCATATATAAAAGCAATTAAACATAAAATAACCAAAAAATTGATCTATCACCCCAAAACAAAGTTTGTCAAAAGATCCATACAACGATTAGCTAACTAAATTTATAGCCCGGTCACCCAATAACTTTCTTTAAAACCTAACGGCTTGTTGAGGAAAGCCGATTTAATGAAGTTTTAAATTAAACATCACTTAAAATAAGGGCCGTCCAGAGCCAATAGTTTTTGAGAAAATATGAAAAATACTAAAGCATAAGAAAAGAAGATCAATTGATAATTGTCATGTCTTCCTCCTCAACATTGCCTTCTTGTGTCACTTTCTTCTCCTTTACCTATTCATCTTCATTACATGTGTCACCTTGCACTTCTTGAGATTCTTGTGCTCTTAGCTTTTCCTTGTAATCCTTATACTTATTGATGATTGATGATAATGTCATACCGCTGGGACTTCCAGTCATGTTGATTCAGAGTTTCTTCTTACTTATTGCCCTGTCATCCTGAGTCACCTTTTTATGCATGTCATCCAATCCACTTTTAAATATTCAAACCTAGGTAGATATTCTTGCAACTTTTCCAACTGACTCTGCTATAACTACATCATAACTCACCATTTCCTCTGTCACCATTTTCTTGAAATTCTTCTTGATTTATTTGACATCAAGTAGTTTATCATCATCATCATCGATAGCTGCTACCTCCAAGATGGAAAAATTACTTTTAATATCCCTTAATTCCGTGTAGTAGAGAGTAAGAACGTTTCTCATTAATGCTCCCACAAAAGATAACTTCCATTCAATCACATCAGCCTAAGCAGCAGAGTTCATTTCCCTAGGATCACTCAACACTTCCTCGACCACCAAAATGTTAACATGTATTTCAGCCATATCTTGTATTTCTTTTGAGACTAATGATAGGCTATTGTGATCATTTATGAGAGTTTGGAAATTAAGTATCATGGTTTTTCTTTTATTAAAAATGGAGTTAAATAGCTTATAAGCTTCCTCAATGAATATTAGGCCATCTAGGGTCACCTTCTCTATCCACTACTCAACAACACTACTCAGAGCTTGTGATCTTCTAATCTGTTGCAACAAATTGGGGTCAAGGGCACTAACACTCATATCAGGGAAGACCTCTGTTGATGGTTTGTTTATCTTCAAAATTGACTAGATAAAAAGAGATAAGGAACTTACTTGTGCCCAGAGCTTGGTGTTCTCTTGTTGTTCCTTCTTGACTCTCTTAGACATATTTTTAACCAAAAAATTTGCATGATAAATATCATCCTCAACAGTCAACGGTCCCATGTCTACTCTGCTCAAATTAAAATCTGCCTCGGTTACCTCATCCTCATACTTACTCCCTACTGGATCAACGATTTCCAGGAAATGGTGTCCTGTGTCGAAATCAACCACCATCCTTGACATCCTTCTAACTCATTTAGGCTTAGGAGTCTCTTGTAGTAACTTGGCCACAGTATCCACACTGGTATCCACCACTAGAGTATACATTTTTTTTTCTCAACTACTTTTCTTAGCCAGGCAAGGGACGAAGAGGGAATATTGGCATTACCAACCATACTCACTACACCATCTGAATGCATAGGTGGAGAATTATGTTATGGAGGATTACTTAAATTAGGTGAATTTGGAGTACTTAACAAGGACTGTAGCACATTACCCTCTCCTAACTAAATAAAAATTAAGGAATCACTATCACTTACAAAATTGTTGACAAGGGGCACATGGTCTTCTCTTGGTGGAGAAGCAGCCAATCTGGTGTTACTCTTCATTGGTTGACCATCTTGTTCACATGCTACTTTCATCTTGCTGACATCCTCAGGGGGCTGCTCACTATCCCCACTCAATTGTGAGCCAACTCTTTGAAGAGTTAGGTCCAAACTAGATGACCTCTTCTAAGTGTGAGTGGTTTGGAATTTGTTCTATCCTTGAGTAGATGAGTCCCTCAACGCTGCTGAACTAGATTGTTCTCTTATCTTTCCTTTCAACCATTTCTCTATTCTTCTTATCACATGGAAGGAGCAAAAATTAACATCGATGATCTCCTTTTCTAACCACTTTATAAGAGGTAGGGGTTGCAACGAGGCATCATGATAACCCTCATCGAGAATATTAGAATTATCATCAACTATATTAGGAACTCACATAGGCAGTTCAAAAGCACAGACCTGATCAATGGTTAATCTCATCCAATTCCTCCTTTGTACTTCCCTTTCATCTAAACAATCCTCCCATAAATCTTTGATTTGGGGCTTGTGCTGGTATGAACTGTTGAAGTTTATGATAAACCTGAAACACCAGAATCTTCTATAAGCCAAAGATTAACCTTCTACAGAGAAAAAAAGCATAAAAGAGTATTTGCACAATAAAATGGATGCAATTAATGAAAAAGAATTATGAATTATATGTGACAACTTGATTTTATATTTGCAAGTTAAATAAAACCCTAATATTACTTAATAATAACCTAAGACTAAAAATAAGCCCTAAGTAAACTTATTAAAGTGTAATTAAATATTTAATTACACCAACACCCCCCAATAAGTGCAACTTAGGGAGAAATTAAAGACATGCAACTAATGCAAGAATGGATCCTAGCTACAAGGCCATATTAGGTACCCATGAACAACAAGAATCTCTCATAGTGCAAGAATATTCCCCCTTGTGCAAAAAAATTTGGCCACTTGCATGCACTTTTTCTAAAAAAACTGAAAAAACAAGATCTGACTTCAAACAAAAATATTAGGTATCTAATGAAATTTTCTAGAAAAAATAAGTGGATCATAGCATATATCACAGAATCATCTTTCCGATGCCTATTTGTTTGCAAAATTTGGACACTGTATGCCCAAGTTATAGCCAATTTTGCAAAACTACTCTTCTAGGGCTTTAAAAGGCAAAAAAAGCAAGCAGAGGCTAAAAATAGAGACGCAAATTGCAATCTATTTTCTCAAAATCCGTGCCATTTCTATAAAAACTAAGAGATACCCAGATAGGTTTTCTAAGTCCTCTTTCTAGAAATATCTTGTTTTTGAAAAATAGAGTTTGTATGAGAAAGTTATGCCCAATTTCGTGAAACTGCTCCAAAAATGCTCTCAGGTTGGATCCCTAGAAAAAGCACTCTTGAAACCTTCACAGATCTAGCTTCCCCAGACCAAATTCAGCCAAACAAAAGACAAATCCACCTTTTCTAGCTGCTCCAGATCCAATGAGAATGACGATTTTACTGAAAAAAGCACCCAACAAAAGACTCTATGCGAAATTTTTCTCAAATTTGAGGAGGCTATAAACCTAACTTTGATACCATGTTAAAGTTTATGATAAACTTGAAACACTAGAATCTTCTACAAGCCAAAGATTAACCTTCTATAGAGAAAAAAAAATATAAGAGAGTATTTGCACAATAAAATGGATGCAATTAATGAAAAATAATTATGAATTACATGTGACAACTTGCTTTTATATTTGCAAGTTAAATAAAACTCTAATATGACTTAATAATAACCTAAGACTAAAAATAAGCCCTAAGTAAACTTATTAAAGTGTAATTAAATATTTAATTACATCAACATGAACCTCCACCATGCATGTTTCCTTTCACAAAATTCTTTCTATCAAAGGCCACCCGGTCAGACAAACTATGAAGATTGAACTCAACCAACAATTTATCCACACTTCTAGCACTGTCATTACTTTTACAGGAATAGAAAGAAATTGTCATAGGGAAGGAATACCCTTTCTTTTTCATTGTGTGATACTTTGCATTCCCAGCGACCATTTGACGACACACCTCCAGAAATATGAGGTAATCAGATGGATATCATGGCAATTTCAATGGGGTATTTTCAAAACCCCAATCCTCAAGTAGGAGAAACGGTCAAAATGAACATGAAAACTTCCAAAATTCATCACTAAGGCAACAACCTCTGCATAGAACCTCCCCTCTAGTGAACCCTCAATTCTTTTTGTAAGCCACATAGAAAAAGAATCATTAATCTGCCAAAAATATTTCATACCTTCACTTTTCTGCAACTGTGGGAAAGTTTGGTACATAGGTGTACCGGGGGCGGGACCTCCTTGAGCTCTTAAACGTGGCCAAGCAACCTCTTTATGAGCTAACACATATATTAGTTGAGAACAAATGTGAAATATTATGCTCAGCGAGACATTCACCAGTTGTTCATGCATACATTCACTGATTACCCTTGCCAAGTCTATATGGTGATCTCTACAAATGAGCGGGATAAATCTACACATCTAGTACTCGAAGGAATTGGATTCAGAGCTCCCAACTATGCGATTTAGCAGAGTAATCATGTCTGAAATTCCTTCCTTGAAATGGCTTCTCTTCAAACTAGTAGGGAGTCTCGACTTTCCTTTCTTCTCATCTTCTAACCAGTTTTTAGCAATGCAATTCTGGCACTAATCCTTTCTCTCATTATAAAATCCCCAAGTAGAAGACACAGAAACATTAGCATTCTCCTCATACTCATCCAGATTCAAAGCAAGAGCAATGGATTCTAAGTCAATTTTAGCAACAACGGAGCCATCTGAAGCTCTTATTTCTTGAGACTCCAAGAAATAATTATTGGCACAAGCAACCACCAAGTCAGGACAACAAACGACGAGTGGAAAATCCCTAGCTTGGTCTAAGCCATTGCTCACAATTTTGTTAGCTAGGGAAGTCTGACCCTCAGGTTGCATCCTCTTCCAAAAATCTTTAAGGTTAATATGACCCAGTTCTGTATCTCTCACACCAGACAACCCATTTTCTACCATGGGAACCATAGGGGCCCCTTGAAATTTGAATTTCATTTTTACCAATTTGAAAACCCAACCAGCCAAAAACTCTGAAACATTCACAGACATAATAGGAAAATGCAATACACTCATAGGAGAATCATTATACAGATACATGAAAATAAAATATTTCCACCACCCAAATGAATTGTTGTGTTCTTATAGCAAGAGAAGGAAAAATGGAATAAATAATGAAAGGAAGCTAGGTGTGCGGAAACGCTTCCTACACTAATCTATTGAGGAGAGGGCTATGCAAATTCAACTTTATCCTAACTATTACAGCAATGCTAAACCATTAACATGAGATATAGCAGCAAAACACAAGAACCAGAAAGTAGACAGAAGAAGAAATACAAAGATTTACGGTGGGGAAAACCCTTATCGGGTGAAAAACCCCACTTAGAAACCTGCACAATGTATTAGTAAATCTGAAAGAATGTTTACAATACACTTGCAATGCAAGCTTCAATGGTCTTCGACACTTGTGTTTGGAGTCAATCCGGTAGCATAACAGTACCTGTAAACCTATGATACTAACTCCATCTCCAAGCACCTGTTTAAATAGAACATACAAGGCAATTTTGGACCTTTCTTGGAATGGGCGTCCAATATGGCATCTTGGACCAAAACCCACGCCTAGTAACACTTGGTCAACATTGTAGAATGTGTCTGACACTTGTCCATAGCTCCCATCCCAAAGAGGTCGCCTATTTCCAAAATGGGCTATGATAGATGCTCTTACGACACTTACGATCGTCATAGAATCTGTCATAGCGGTTAGAACTTACAGTTGTAAGAGAATCTGTCATACACATGCTATAAATAGCATATTCTCTTACAACACATCATATTCCACCTTGGGGCACCCAAATATGCCTCATTCAAAGATGCTACATGACACATGTCATTACTTGTCTTATAGCCTTCTATTCTCGACTCTTACATGTCATAGATTCGTCATATAAATCCGTCATAACCGTTTCGGTCAAACATTCCTTACACAATATAGAAGATGCTGACACATGGCAGAATATTCCTACCACTAAGTGGGACGCCTATCTCCTCATGTGAGGACAAAATAACAAGTTGTCATAATCCATGTAGGATTGACACATCACCGTGCCACATCCCAAAATATGACAAAGTGGAATTTCCAATTATTTACAACATAGGCAATTGAATAATAAATACAAACATTACAAATGTAGAGAATTACCAAGGTTGAGACACCTTAATTCCCAACATCCTCCCACTTGTCGAACACCTTGTAAGAGCCAATAGAAAAACAAGATTTAACTGCTATAGGCCGAGAGGCCCATAGACTCCGAACACCATCTAAACTTCTCTGTGCCCACTGGTTTCGTCAATGCATTTGCAACATTCTTCAAAGTATCTACCTTCTCCAAATTTACCTTTCCATCCTCAACCATGTCCCTCACGAAGTGAAACTGAACATCAATGTGCTTGGTTCTAGCATGGAAAGTTAGATTCTTTGCAAGGCAAATTGCACTCTGACTGTCACAACTGATCATGATCTGACCTGCATCAACACCAATATCAGAACACAATCTCTTAAGCCAAATGGCTTTCTTACAAGCATGAGTTTCTACCATATACTTAGCTTCTGTCGTGGACAAAGCAACAACAGGTTGTCGCTTACTCATCCAACTAATAGCACCACCAAACAGTGTAAAAACATAAGCACTGATGGATCTCCTGCTGTCAATGTCACCTGCCCAATCTGAATCCACAAATCCATGAATATCAACAGAATGCGGAGGTCCTGAAACATTACCATGATAGCAAATGGAATACTCGGAAGTACCCCTCAAATATCTGAACACTCACTTAACTGCATCCCAATGAACCCGTCCAAGATTAGCCATAAATTGACTAAGGACTCCCACTGCTTGGGCAATGTCTGGTCTTGTGCAGACCATAGCATACATCAAACTGCCAACAACACTAGCATAAGGTACTTTGCTCATGTCCTCCACCTCACTAGGAGATTTTGGACAATCCTCAACAGACAACTTTGTCCCCAAAGAAATGGGAACACACAACAGTCTACAATCTGCCATGCTGAATCTGTCCAACACAGACTTCACATACTTACTCTAGCTTAACCAAAGTTTTTTGTTGGTTCTGTCTCTTCTGATTTCCATTCCTAGAATGTACCTGGCTACCCCTAAATATTTCATTTCAAACTGAGCTGACAACTGAGATTTAAAATTAGAAATCATATTCTTACCCTTCCCAATGAGCAACATATCATCAACATATAGTGCAACAATGAGAATACGATCACCATCAAACTTATAATAAACACAGTGATCTGATTTCGATCTCACAAATCTAATTGACAACACAAAGGCATCAAACTTTAAGTACCATCTCCTAGGGGATTGCTTCAAACCATACAAAGACTTCTTAAGTTTGCAAACCAAAATTTCTTTACCTTTTACCATGTAATGCTCTAATTGTGACATGTAGATCTCTTCTTCCAAGTCACCATGAAGAAAAGCTGTCTTTACATCCATCTGTTCTACCTCCAAGTCATAAGCTGCTGTGAGTGACAACAGGAATTGAATGGATGTCAGCTTTGTAATGGGAGAGAAGATCTCACCATAATCTATACCCTCCACTTGTGAATACCCCTTCGCAACCAATCTAGCCTTATACTTCTCAATACTGCCATCTGCACCAATCTTCTTCTTGAACACCCATTTGCATCCAACGGGTTTCCGTCCAAGAGGCAAAGGCACCAAGTCCCAAGTTTGATTCTTTTCCAAAGAAACCATTTCTTCCTCCATAGCCTCCTTCCAGGAACCTGTATCCTTCATATCCAAAGCCTCTGATACAGTTCCAGGTTCATCACTGTTAGTGATTAAAGCATAAGCACAACTAGAATCAAGCAATGTAAAACCAAACCTTTCAGGTTGCTTTCTTATCCGTGTAGACCTCCTCAAGAGCTAAGGTTGAGGTTCAGCTTCTTCCTCTGAGCTTTCAGAGCTGCTAGAGCTCTCCTCATCATCAGGTCCAACATTGTCTTTCTGTTCAGTCTTCTCAGGAGTGAGAGGAAACTAAACAACATCCTCTTTCTTTTCTTTTTCTTCTGGCTACAAAATAGTGGAAGAAGGTGTAAGCTCTCTAAAGATGACACTTCTACTATACAACACTTTTTCAGCCACAGGGTCCCAAAGCTTGTATCCTTTCATAGCAACACCATAGCCTATGAAGATGCACTTAACAACTTTGTTCTCCAACTTTGACCACTTCTCCCTAGGAACATGTGCATATGCCTCACAACCAAAAACATGAAGATGCCTTACTAAAGGCTTTCTACTAGACCACACCTCCATGGGTGTCTTTCCAACAAGAGCTAATGTAGGAGATTTGTTTACCAGATAGAAAACAGTGGCAATAGCTTCAACCCAAAACTTTTGTTCTAGACCAGCGCCACTAAGCATACTCCTAGCCTTCTCCATTAGTGTCCTGTTCATCCTCTCTACACCTCCATTTTGCTACGGTGTGTATGGAGTTGTCTTATGTCTTTCAATCCCAAGTTCCTTGCAATACTTATCAAATTCTGTAGAACAGAACTCACCACCGTTGTCAGTTCTCAAACATTTAATCTTTTTACCAGTTTGATTTTCAGCAAAAGCTTTAAACTCCTTAAACTTGCTATAGACTTTAGATTTGCTTATGAGAAAATAAATCCATGTCCTACTATAATCATCTATAAAAGATACAAAGTATACAGATTTTGATAACAAAGGAACATTAATAGGACCAAACACATCAGAATGACTAAGGTCCAACACACCAGAAGACTTATGAGAACTCGAGTAAAACTAAACACGGTTTTGTTTTCCATAAATGCAATGTTCGCAAAAGTCAAACTCAAGATTACAATCATCTAACCCCTCAATGAGGTTCTTATTTTTCAGGGTACGCAAACCCTTCTCACCAATGTGGCCAAATCTCTTATGCCATAACATTGTCTTTTCTGCAGGAAGTTTAACTTCTAATGCACGATTACAACCATCAAGACTAGAAACAACAGATTTCTTCACTGCTCATTCAGATGGTGGGGATGAAGTGACTACTGCCCTCTTCCTTGAGTCAGAAGAACTATTGCATTGTGCAATGCATGCTTCTAGCTGAAACAGAGTACCTCTCTGAGTACCCTTAGCAAGCACCATAGATCCTATAGTCATGTTGCATCCTTCTTTCGAAAAGACAACCTACACACCTGCATCATTTAGAGTACTTATAGAAAGCAGGTTCTATGCTAAGCCTGGGATGTGCATTACCCCAGATATCCTCTTCACTCAACCATCAGGGAATCAAATAGAGACTCTTCCACGACCAACGATCTTCAGATGAGAGTCGTCACCCAGATACACCTTTCCACCATCGAACTCCTCATGCTTAGTGAACCAGTCTCGATGCGAGGTCATGTGGAATGATGCACCAGAGTCGATTAGCCACACATCATCAGATGCATGGGTTGCCAGGGCTGCGATGAAAGCATCACCGTCATCTTGTGATTTGTTTTGAATATGAATTAGGAGTTTTCTTCTTTTTCTTCTTCTCCTCTTTGCATTCCTTTCGAAAATGCCCGGTCTTGCCACAGTTCCAACAAAGAGCCTTGAACTTTCCAGGAGATTTGGATCTCCCACGGGATTTGGATCTACCCTTCTCAGCTTTCTTGTCCTTCTTCTTCCCTTTCTCCTTGGGTCTTCCATGAACTACAAGGGCTTCTTTGGCTGCCTCAGAAGACTTTCTCCGTATCTCTTTAGACAACAGCAAAGAAACCACTTCTTCCATTTTGAATGTGGATGTGGTGCTTCCGATTGCCATGACAAGATGATCTCATGAGTCCGGTAGAGAACAAAGCAGGGTCATACACTGATCCTCCATTTTTACACCAATAGATGTTAATTGTGCAACCAGCATATTAAAGGCATTCATATGGTCAGCCACGAATCTTCCATCCTCCATTTGAAGAGAATACAACTTCTTTCTTAGGAAAATTTTATTGACTAGGGATTTAGCTTGATACACATCCCCCAACTTCTTCCAAAGGAGTTTTGCAGTAGCCTCCTCATGGACATTTAACAACACAGAATCGGCAAGACTAAGTCTTATGAGACCCTTAGCCTTTTGATCCTTGAGATCCCACTCATCTATAGTCATTGTAGCTGGTTTAGTTCCATTCACACTTTCCCAAAGGTCTTGGTCAACTAACATGTCTTCCATTTTGAGCTTCCATAGCTCGAAATTACTGCCATTGAACTTCTCTACTTCAAACCTTCCTGATGTGCCTACCATCTCCTTGTTGCAATAAGATACAGAATGCTCTGCACAGATTCCCACTCAACCTAAGATTAGCTCAAAAAACCCCTACCCTACAACTAGGACCAAAGGTGATCAAGTTCTGATACCAACTAAAAGGAAGCTAGGTGTGCGGAAACGCTTCCTACACTAATCTATTGAAGAGAGGGCTATGCAAATTCAACTTTACCCTAACTATTACAACGATGTTAAACTATTAACATGAGATATAGTAGTAAAACACAAGAACTAGAAAGTAGACAGAAGAAGAGAGACAAAGATTTACGGTGGGGAAACCCCTATCGGGTGAAAAACCCCACACTCAGAAACCTGCACAATGTATTAACAAATCTGAAAGAATGTTTACAATACACTTGCAATGCAAGCTCCAATGGTCTTCGACACTTGTGTCTGGAGTCAATCTAGCAGCATAATAGTACCTGTAAACCTGTGATACTAACTCCATCTCCAAGCACCTGTTTAAATAGAACATACAAGGCAATTTTGGACCTTTCTTGGAATGGGCGTCCAATATGGCATCTTAGACCAAAACCCATGCCTAGGGACACTTGGTCAACATTGTAGAATGTGTCTGACACTTGTCCACAGCTCCCATCCCAAAGAGGTCGCCTATTTCCAAAATGGGCTATGACAGATGCTCTTACGACACTTACGATCGTCATAGAATCTCTGATAGCGGTTACAACTTACAGTTGTAAGAGAATCTGTCATACACATGCTATAAATAGCATATTCTCTTACAACACATCATATTCCACCTTGGGGCACCCAAATATGCCTCATTCAAAGATGCTACATGACACATGTCATTACCTGTCTTACAACCTTCTATTCTTGACTCTTACATGTCATAGATTCATCATAGGAATCCGTCATAACCGTTTCAGTCAAACATTCCTTACACAACATAGAAGATGTCGACACATGGCAAAATATTCCTACCACTAAGTGGGATGCCTATCTCCTCATGTGAGGACAAAATAACAAGTTGTCATAATCCATGTAGGATTAACACATCACCGTGCCACATCCCACAATATGACAAAGTGGAATTTCCAATTATTTGCAGAGAATTACCTTAATTCCCAAAAAATAAGGCCAACTCTGCTAACCTGTAAACTAGAATTCCACAGACTCCTCGCTCATAGTGGACTAGCTGCTCTCTTCTTTGCAACGTATCTCCTTCGCAGAATTATGAAAATTTCTAATAGGGTGGTTAATTTATTCAAGTTTCATGTCACCTCTCATAAATCCATTCATAAATTTCATTAATTTCTAGTGGCATATCAAACTCTGAAATTCGTAAAATCTCCTTGGGTTTCCCTTTGAAAAGTGTGCCAGTGTACTTAAACACATTCCAAGTTAAATGCGAGATGATAGGTGTCATTCCATCATACTGCATGACAGCTCATAAAAAGGCACCATGGGAGCAACAAGCATGTTCAGTTAGCAAGTCAGAGATTTGAGGAACTTTTTAACCACAATTTTGAGAGTTTGCAAGTTCAAAGAACTTTCAACCTCCCAACAACCAAGACTTTACTTGACACAAAGTGACCAAGACTGATGAAGGAAGAACCTTTAGACACTAGACTTGGTGACCAGTCGGGGAGTCAGGTGGTTCATGAACTCTTGAACCCGTTGACCTTGGTTCAAAAATAGAGAATTTTTGACAATATGCGAAAATGACTAAGTAAAGACTCAACTTTGGAAAATAAAACAAATAGAGGCAAGTAAAGAATGGAAAATTTTCTAAGGCAAGGAAGCTTTAGTAAAATTTCAAACAGGGGGTAACATAGTCAAAATAACATGATAGCCTCATAGGGTAAATAATGTCTAGTACTAATCACAAACACTCAAAATTGTCACAAGTATGAGCAGTAAGTGTTGTTATTGATGTCAACACCTAAGTCTATTTGTTGATAAGTGTTTGGGAAGATTGTTCCAGATGTTGTTGTTGTTGTTGCAAAGTGTGAGCATGTTAGTTAAGTTTCCTTGGTGAAGTTACTTTGAGAAGAAGTTGAAGGTGTTTAGAATGAGTTCTTGATGTTGAGTTTCCAAATGCTTTTGAGAAAATTTGTTCTCCAAAGGAAACAATGTGTTGCAGAGTTGTTCTAGCTTGCAGAACAATGCTAGTATTTTGCTCCGCATTTCTCCGTTGTTGAAAATATGCTTATACAGTTTGGAGGTGATGTTCAAGGATGTTCAAAGTTGCTATGTTTCAAGTTGGAGGTGTTGATTTGTTGTACATAAAAATTTGTGTTCAGTAGAGTGTGGACAATGCTTTTGAGTTATGTAGAGGTGACTAGGAGAAATTGTTTTTCTCCACATTCCTCTGCAGTTGTGTTTCTTGGTTCATGGTTATGGATTTATGTTTATAATGCATATATCTTTCTTTAGTTTAAGTGGTTCATGGTTTGGTGCTCCACAAGCTATCTTTCTAAAGTTGCAGTTGTTGTCAGTACAATTCAAGTGTTCCAGTATGAAGATTCTTCAGGTAAGAGTTGTTAAAGTTGTTGTAGAAGGTTTTGTTGGTTTTCAAGTGCTTGTGGATGTTTGTAGATCATGCTCATGCTTTGTGTTTTCTTCGTGAGTTATCTGTTGATCTTGTTGAAGCATGTGCCTAAAGATCCTAGTGTCAACACCAGTCTTGGCCAACATGGTTGTTTGCACTCTTTGCAATTGTGCTTCAAAATTTGTGGAAGCATGTAGAAGTGTGGTAGAGTGAATTTAGGTCCCTACTAAGGTGTGGTGTGGTCTACATTCATTCCTTTCCACTGTGGGAATGTTTAGGTCTAGACCTAATTTAAATTTAGTTAAGTTTGAAGGTTGTGCCAACCTTGGAGATCGTTCCTAAGATTGATGTTAGTATAAATAAGTATTGGATGTTTGAATATTGCATGGAATTATGTTGATAGGTGAAAGGGTTGCATGGGATGTTTGTGTGATGCAAGTTTGTGTAGAGTAGTAAGGATTCTTCATGTGCTAAACTACTGGATGCAGTGAGCAGAAGGTGTCTACAATTCTTTCAGAGATGCGACAGATGTTGTGAGTGTTATTGTTGTGGATTTCCTGTTGCTTTGAGATATCTTCTCATTATAACTTTATTCTTCTATCTTCTTTCATTTTTGGCAGTGAGCCCCTTTTGGTAGTGAGCCCATTGTAATGAGAATTTCTTTGGACAGTGAGTCCTTGGGTTTTCCACGTAAATCTAGTGTTCCATGTGTTTATGGTGTTGATGTGCTTAAGTTTTTGTTATATGCTTTTACAATTAATCACACTAACAGATTAATAGATAATTAACTAGTTGTTGATTTAAATATTAGTGAGGGTTCAAGGTTTTGGCTACGCCCCCTCTCAGTTGTCTTCTGCATTCCAACAATTGGTATTAAAGCGAGGGTTCCTTGAAAGAGAGCCTAATAGCTTAAGGTAGATTTGGGATGGCGCACATGATAGACATTGATCAGTTTAATGGAACTGACTATGCCTTTTGGAAGGTAAGAATGCAAAGTTATCTTGTTTCTCTTGGTTATGATGTCTGGAAAATGGTTCAAAAAGAATACACTATACCTAAAGATGGTTCAGAGATTGTAGCTGAGGTTAAGGCTTATGAGACTAATGGTAAAGCTAGAAATTCTCTGCTAAATGCTCTATCTAACACTAAACTGGAGAAAGTTTTGGATCTAGAAAATGCACATGAGATCTGGAATAAATTGAAGAATATCTATGAAGGTGATGAATTCGTTAAGAAAGATAAGTTGCAAAATTTGAAGTCCAAATATGAAACTCTACAGATGTCTAAAGATGAGAATATAGTTCCGAGCTATCCGAAGATTGATGAAGTTGTCAACAACATCGAAGGTCTTGGTGGAGAGATGGATGATAAAGAAGTTGTAAATAAGATACTTAGAACACTTCCCAAATCTTACAGTCATAAAGTGTTTGCCATTGAAGAATTGCTAGACATGGACAAGCTTTCAAGAGATCAATTGCTTGGTAAATTGGCTGCTTTTGAGATGAGAGAATTTGGTACTACTGATGGTCTTATGAAAATTGAGACTGCTTTTAAGGCCAAATCAGAAAAGACTGTTAGATCAGATAAGTATGATGTGGAGTTAGATGAAGAAGACTTTGATGAGATTGAGGCAAACTTTGTAAGTAGAATGAAAACGGGAACTGAAAAGTTCAGAGGCAAGTTACCTTTCAAATGTTTAAGTTGTGGTAAGATTGGTCATTATGCTTCAAGATGTCTTGATAGAGCTTTGAAGATCAAGAACAAAGAAGGTAAAGGTAAGATGGTAAGGAAAAGTTACTATGTTAGAGAAGATGATGGTGTAACTGATGAGGAATCTAATTTTGAGGATGGCAATGCTAGTGAATGCTTGTTTATTGCCCTAAAAGAAGAACCCGTTTCTACTAACCTTGCAAGCTATTTGAAGGAAGGAAGTCTAGAAGAAGAAAAAGTGATGTATGCATTTCATGCTAGAAAGGAAAAGGATGAATGGATCATTGATAGCGGATGTTCAAATCACATGACAGGAGATAAGAGTAAGTTTGTTAAATTGGAAAAGTATGAAGGAGGACTAGTTAGATTTGGTGGTGATGCGGCTGGTAAGATTTGTCAAAAATGGTCAATTACTTTTGATGAAAGCATAATACAGATGATGTTCTTTATGTCAAAGGATTAAAGCATAATCTTCTAAGTGTTGGACAGATGTGTGACAAAGGATACAATCTGACATTTAAAGATAATGGATGTAAGATAAGGAAAAGTTTGAGAACAATAATTATTGTTGCTAAGAAGACTCATGGTAATGTTTATCAATTGAAAGGTACTGATAATTGTTGTTTTTTGGCTCAGACAAATGAAAGTTGGTTATGGCATAGGAGAATGTGTCATATTAACTTTGATAATCTAGTAAGAATAAGCTCAATTCAAGTTGTAAGAGACCTACCTAAGATTATGAAGCCTGGTAATGCTATTTGCAAAGAATGTCAATTTGGGAAGCAAACAAAGAATAGTTTCAAGAGCAAAGAACAAATCTCTACCGGTCTATTGGAGTTGGTGCATACAAACTTGTGTGGTCCTATAAGAATAATAAGTCTATAAGGTGATAGGTATTTCATGCTACTTATTGATGATTATTCAAGAATGACTTGGGTTACTTTTCTAAGAGAAACATTAGAAGCCCTAGACAAATTCAAGGCATTTAAAGCAATGGTTGAGAATGAAATGGATTTGAGAATCAAGTGTTTGATCTCTGACAGAGGTGGTGAGTTTACTTCAAATGAATTAAATGGTTTTTGTGAAGAACATGGGATAAAGAGACAATTGTCTTCCCCTAAACTCCTTGACAAAATGGAGTAGTTGAAAGGAAGAATAGAACAGTTCAGGAAGTTGCTAGAACAATGATCAAGGAAGCAAACCTACCAGAAGTATATTGGAAATAAGCAATTGTTGGAGTATAGGACCACTAAGAGGGGGGTGAATCAATGGTCTACAAACTTTCAACTTTCAAAACTTGACTCACCAGAATTATGCACAGAAACCCATTGAAAACATAGTCACAATGATATGCAAATTAGAACATAAAACTTGAACAAAGATGATTAAACAAGTACAATATAACAAACCATCAGGAGGAGACATAACACAAGTTTTATGAGTGGAAAACGCTTAAAGGGTGAAAAACCACTCTAAAACATTCACTTTATTAAGCCTCATTGGCAAGACAAAACCTCACCGGTTACATTTAGAGTCTCACTGATAAAGCCTCACTAGCAAAATACAACCTCACTGGCAAAATACAACCTCACTGGCAAATGTGTTGTCTCACTGACAAAGTATCAATCTCAAAATAAAAAGTATATTTCACATATTTACATGAATATCACTAGTTACAGATGTGTTCCATAACTCAGATACAAAATACCTTATCTCTCCTAGTTGATATAAAAGAATACATATATGACATCATAATATAAGAACTCCTGGTTTCATGATACACTCCTTTTAGCATAAACCATCATTTTCCTTGTCTCACAAATTTGCTATCATTCATTTATGTCATCATGATTTGAATTCAGGACACAAAAACCAAGGTATACTTTTTCATTGCTCTTTTCCATCATTGTGATGCTCTAACTCATATTTTTTCTCTATACAAGTTTGATTATCAACAACCCTCATTTTTCCTTCTTTGTATCAAGTCTGTTGGCAAGAGACACTATATGGATTCATGGTTGTTGTCATTGATGGCAACAAAGGTCATCCCACATATCCGCAAGACATGATGTGTCTCTACCGAAAGTCAGAATAAAGAATGTTGTGGTCCGGTGAAGAAGAACAGAGCATGTGGCAAGGTCCGACAGATTGGTCCGGACCTCTCAGAGGAAGTGTCTTGGTGCAGTGCGGATTTGGGGAAGTCAAGAGGACTACCTTGAGTGGTATATTCCAAGGATCTAGCCTCCGGTGATGGACAAGGAAAAAGATATGAATGGTTGAGTACCGGATTCCTGAGAGACAGTGAAAACAGAGGAAGAACTGACTGGCAGAGTATCAGACTGCTTTCCGGATGGGTTACTATTGATGACAGAGGTTGTGAAGGCATGAATCATGTTTGGCCGACATGATTAATGATATCTACAAGTATATGCTTGATCCGCATTGCTTGGTGAGGAAGGATTTAGCCGACAGAATGAAAGTTTATAAGAAACTAGACTGTTCCGGATGCCGACTAGAAAGGTGATGAAATTACTTGTGTGGATATATATATAGAGGATGGATTTAGTTGTGAAGTGTTGTGTTGTTGTAGAGATATATGCGAATAAGTCCAGATAAGAGCAGAGATAGCAAAAAGGATCCGGTATGTGAAAGATAGCAGAATAAAGAACAGAGGAAAGATGAAGTGCAGCAGATCAGTGTACTGAGCCTAACCGGAACTGAACTCCAGCATATGCAGATGCTTCCAATCAGTTCAAGACTGTGATTCTCATCACTTAGTAGACAGTGTGTCTTCTTGTAGGCAGTGGGCCTCTTGTGAGCAGTGTGCTCGGGCAGTGAGCCCTAATTGGCAAGTGCCATTTTTGTAATTTCCTATTCTTCTAACAGAGAATAATTTTGGGTTAATCACCCCGTGGTTTTCTCCCTTAACAGGGTTTCCACGTCAAAAATACTGTGTCATGTGTTTCTTATTTCATGGTTAATGTTTTGTGTTTGATTTTATGCTGCATCAATTAAAAGGAAAGTTCAATAAAGGAAATAATTAGGATAACTGATTCACCCCCCCCCTCTCAGTTATCAACAATTGGTATCAGAGCTAAGTTCCTCCTAATAGAGCCTAACAGCTTGAGGAAGATCTGGGATTTCAAATGGATGCATATGGTTTAAGGGAGCAACTCAAGACTGCTCTTGAGGATCTTGAACAGTCGAATTCTGAAGTTAGTGAATTAAAGGAAAGACTCAAACATGATGATGAATTCATGAGAGAATTAAAAGACAAATTAAGTCTCTCCATGAAAAAGAGAAAGGAGCTGCTTCAACAGTTGGCAAGACAAAGTGAAGAAAGCAATACAAATGAAGAATTGACTGAGCAAACCAAGTTATGTGAAAAGTTATCAAAAGAAGTCATTATGTTAAGACATGAAATGGAATCAGGAACTATAAAGTTTACTCAAGAGATTGAAGAAAAAAGAAAGGCTGAAGACAATCTAAGACAATCTCTTAAAGAAAAATCAGAAGAATGCCACCAGATGGACAGGATTATCAGACATCTTGAATCTGATCTTGAAGATGCCAAAGATAATGAAGGAAAACTTGAGGATCAAATTGTCTCTCTCAAAAGAGACCTTCAAACAACAAATGAATATAAAGAGAAATTCAAGATAAGTTCTGCTCAACTTGAAGTTCTTCTTGGAAGTCAAAAGAGGACAGATGACAAGTATGGTTTGGGATATGAGAAAGGAGAAAGCTCTGGATCCGGTCAGAAGAATCTTGGATCAGAAAATCCAAGGAGCAGGCCTAGAAGACCTCCGGTAAGACAGCCAAATGCTCAAAGATATCCATCCTTCAATGGATACTGCCACAGCTGCAACCACTTTGGTCACAAAGCTAATCAGTGCAGAATGAGAATGAATCAGATTAATTCATCCTTCTCCGGACAGTGCTTCAACTGCAAAAGGTATGGACACAAATCCCATGAATGCAGAAGTATGCAAGTAAACAAATCATTCAAAGGTAGATGCTTCACATGCAATAGAGTAGGTCATATGGCTAATCAATGCAGATCAAGAGGATATCAGTCAAACATGCAAAGAAATGTTATTTGCCAAATCTGCAATAGGTCCGGTCATAATGCTAAAGTTTGCAGAAACAAGAATCAGGACAAAAGAGGTCCGGTGTATAATCAGAATCAAGACAAGGGTAAACAAAAGATGAATGCGGATGAGGTTAGGAATCAGATGAGCAAGATTTGGGTGAAGAAAAGTTCAGAGAATGTAGAGGTTGGATCCGCACCAGACTCTGGTGCTGATATTTCTTCCGGAAATTAAAAGGTGAGCTCAGGCTCAGGGGGAGACTCAAAGAAAATCTTGTTCCCCCAGCCAAACAAGTGGTGCCGGATGTGGCACAAGATGCGGATCAAAGGGTTTGTAGATATGAGTCTTGAGATACTTCAGTCAAGTTTTCAGAGGTCCGCATGGAGTTATGAAGAAGCTGTGATCGATCAAATAAGACCTGTTCAGGGAGATGCTCCGGTATGATAAAGGATTACAAAAAGATCCGGAAAAATCCGGAAATGCACTATCTTGTTCTGCAGATTGGACAGAGTGTTTGGGATGTTCTTGCAATATGTTACCTCGATTCATTCATGATTGAAAGATCCGGATGATATCCACAGATCAGGACTAATCCGGGATACTCCAAACTATCCAGACAAGGCAAACCGGAATGATGTAGGTGAAGCATTTATTGCAGACAGATATTAGGGTTCGCGGAGCAATTTAAGGGATTTCTCAAAGGTCATTTGCTCATTCTGCACTCGAGAAGAAGCGAAAAGTGGAGCTCTGCAACAAGGATCATCAAGCACACCAAGGATCTCCTGCCGAAGCTATTGCATAAAGAAATCAATCCAACCACTCCGGGCAAACCGAAGGCGCATAAGGTATTCTCCGTTTTTCATTACCTCACTGCAAATCTTTGAAGAATGGCTACTCCAAACATAGTTAAGATCTCTGATAGACCTCGCCCCTCATTCAAGAAACATCCCTACAAATCATTGGAGGTAGATCCACTAGGAGCCTTCTCTAGTGTTCCCCACGGAGTTTTACATACCGAAGACATTAGGGTTTACATACATGCAAGCATTGAAGAATTTGGGGAATTCAAATTAAGAGACCTCTATCACAAGCAACTGATAGACAATGCTTTTGAGCTTAAACCAGAGTATAAGGATATCCAGAAGAAACAATTTGAGCAATTTATTCATTTCCCCTGCTTTGAAGAAGATGAATGGGTCCGGTTTGTACTGAGCAGGATGCATGACAACTTTCTATGGCTAGATAGACCCTGCAAGATCACAAAAGAGACAATTAGAGCAGTAACTGGTCTATACTCTTCCGGAGGGGTACCTATCCTCAAATCTGTCAAGAACAACGTTGTAACTGAGGCCACCGGATCAAAATTTGACAAGAGGGCAATGACCATTGAAGATATTTCGGATCCGGATATCAAATATGCATCAATGATAATAGGATACAAGATCTATCACTCCAGCAGGGAGAATTCTGTATCCGGAACTGCAATATACACTGCTTATGAAATGCTAAGAAAGAATGCAGAATATGATCTCTGCGAACTACTGCTAAGCCAATTAATAGAAAACATACAGAAAATCAAGAAGGATAAGAAGAATTCCTTTAAGTATGGTACTCTTATTGTATGTCTATTCTTCTATTTCATGAATGAGCTACCCGGAACAAGTGGATGGGTATGGCAGAATGACAAACCTGTTGCAGTCCAGATAAGAGACTATTTGCATGGACTTGGGGATGCAAAAGCGAGAAATACAGCTCTATGGGGATACTTCAAAAACTTTCAGAGCATGATGCAAGCAAGAGAGAGAATTCCCCAGTCCCTCATTGAGAAATACAAGGACTCAGTGTGCTTTATGGTTGACACTGATCAGTGCCTAATGGAGGCAGTGGAGCCAAGGACTGTCTGGATCATGCCCATGGGGTATGAAGTTGATGAACAAATAGTGGAGCTGCATGTTCAACACATGCTAAGTCAGCCCAAAGATCCTAAGGCAGAAAGGTTTGGAACCTTTGAGGAGTTGAGTGTAAAAATACATGTAGAACTCAGGGAACCTGAGATTAAAAGAAAGGTAAGAAAAGAAGTAGAGCACATTGCTCAAGGCCTAGGTATCTCAAAGGAGGCACTTGATGCCAGCCGGGAAAAGAGGAGGAAGGCCGAGGAAGAAGAGAAAAGCAAAGAAAGTGCTCCGGTTGAAACTCCCACCCGGACCAGATCATCAAAGAGACCTGCACCTTCCACAACCAAAAGTTCAAAACTGGAAGTTCAGGCATCCGGTAAGAGATCCAAGACAAAAGCCACAAGGGCTTATGGAAGCCAAAAGGATGAAGAGGAAACAGAATCAGATGAGGGAGTAAGAGAAGTAAAGAAACAGAAGAAGAAAGGATCCGGTAAGCCCTCCACAGGCCAAGACAAGGATGAAATGGCAGAGGTAACTGTTGAAAAGCCCACTCTGTCACTAGAGAGCATAATCAAGTCGGTCACGGTGGATGGAAACCTTCAACCAATGACTGAATCATATGATGACTTCAGTGAGGCCGACCAAAAGACTCTGCAGGAGGCTACAGTAAAATATCTTAACATATATAATAAGGCTTTCATTGAAATAATATCTCTTATTCCTAAAAGCCTAGAAAAGGAAATGGAAGTAAGAAAGAATAATGCTCATGCTAAAGATCTTGAGATCCGGGAGCAGATAGCTATTCAGCTATATCCTCAAATTGATCCCAAGACAATGAACATTATCTTCAAGGACTGCAAAGATGAGTTCAGAAGCAAAGCTAGGATGAATCAACTCATGCTTGGCGAGACTGACAAAGTGGCCCAAGAAACAGAAGAGATCCTCCGGAAGGCCTTCAAAAGGTTCAATCTTCCGGTTGTAGAGGATTTAGGTACAGAAACAGCTGAGGACTTGGGACCCTCTGCTCCAGAAGAAGTGGCTCATGAACAAACTAGCATCTCTCCTCTGGTTTCCCCTACAGTCTCCGGATCCAAAGAAGAAGAGCAATTACAGGAGAAGGAAGCAGTGGTGAAAGACAAAGAGGTTGACAGTTCTAAGACTGCAGAAGAAAAGAAACATCTGTCTCCGGCAAGAGACACTGCACAAACTGTTCAACAATTTTTGAGCAAAGAAACTCTAAAGATTGATGAACCGGAGCTTCTGAAAGGCCCATTTGATTTTGACTCTCTCTCTCCGGTACAAACAATGAAGATAGCTTCATTTGCAAATGCCAAGGCAAATGAAAAGCTCCTGAAGTCTCATATGGAAGACTGTGAGTTGATAGAGGCTGCTTCCGGAGTACTTGTAAAGATCATGCCATCAATCCAGATAGATCCGACAGCCTCCTCTTCCGGTAATCTAAAAACCTTAGTCAGCAGTGTTGATACACATTTTGATTCTCTAGAAAAATCAGCTGAAGAAAAGGTCCGGAAGGAATTTTTGGACAAAAGATTTTCAGAAATATTAGAATTAATCTCTAAGGATAGGAAGATTGTAAGCATTGGAATAAGGAGCTTAGAGAATGCTCTTAAGGATGGCGGTGACATCTACAAATTTTGCATATCCTGGTCAAAGGCAACAGCAGCATTTGACAAGAAAATAAAAGAGGAACAGGATAAGCTACAAAGCTTATCTCAAAGTTTTGATCCTCTCTCTTCCTCTATAATAAATCAAGAATGTCAGACCATTGCAGTCTTGAATGAAATAAAAAATTTTGAGAAGGAAAGGAAGAACATCACTAACCGGATGGGAGAACTTAGAAGGATTATAATCCCTAAGTTGGAAACTATGCATGAGGCCATCAGTGATGCTCAGACCACCGCCCAAACAAAAGATCCGACAGATCTCAAGCGGGCAGAAGCTTTTGCATTTTTGCTAAGTGGTCACATTTCAATTTTGGATAGAATGAAGCAAAGTTGGGCCACAGAAATGATCCAATTGCAGACATCCTTTGCAGACATTCTTCAATATATGTGAGTATGTAAATATGCGGCTAAGTATAAGAAATTTTTGAAAATTTTGATATGCGGACCCTACCCTTTGCCATTGATGTCAAAGGGGGAGTGAGGAGCAGTGAAAAATGAGGAATCCAACTAAGGGGGAGTTCCGGAAATTGTATATAAAGACAGAGCATCAGCAAAGGGGGAGCATAGTGAAAACACTTAGTCATTTTTCACTAAGTGTTGCCATCAATGCCAAAGGGGGAGATTGTTCGCAAGAGACACTATATGGATTCATGGTTGTTGTCATTGATGGCAACAAAGGTCATCCCACATATCCGCAAGACATGATGTGTCTCTACCGGAAGTCAGAATAAAGAATGTTGTGGTCCGGTGAAGAAGAACAGAGCATGTGGCAAGGTCCGACAGATTGGTCCGGACCTCTCAGAGGAAGTGTCTTGGTGCAGTGCGGATTTGGGGAAGTCAAGAGGACTACCTTGAGTGGTATATTCCAAGGATCTAGCCTCCGGTGATGGACAAGGAAAAAGATATGAATGGTTGAGTACCGGATTCCTGAGAGACAGTGAAAACAGAGGAAAAACTGACTGGCAGAGTATCAGACTGCTTTCCGGATGGGTTACTATTGATGACAGAGGTTGTGAAGGCATGAATCATGTTTGGCCGACATGATTAATGATATCTACAAGTATATGCTTGATCCGCATTGCTTGGTGAGGAAGGATTCAGCCGACAGAATGAAAGTTTATAAGAAACTAGACTGTTCCGGATGCCGACTAGAAAGGTGATGAAATTACTTGTGCGGATATATATATAGAGGATGGATTTAGTTGTGAAGTGTTGTGTTGTTGTAGAGATATATGCGAATAAGTCCAGATAAGAGCAGAGATAGCAAAAAGGATCCGGTATGTGAAAGATAGCAGAATAAAGAACAGAGGAAAGATGAAGTGCAACAGATCAGTGTACTGAGCCTAACCGGAACTGAACTCCAGCATATGCAGATGCTTCCAATCAGTTCAAGACTGTGATTCTCATCACTTAGTAGACAGTGTGTCTTCTTGTAGGCAGTGGGCCTCTTGTGAGCAGTGTGCTCGGGCAGTGAGCCCTAATTGGCAAGTGCCATTTTTGTAATTTCCTATTCTTCTAACAGAGAATAATTTTGGGTTAATCACCCCGTGGTTTTCTCCCTTAACAGGGTTTCCACGTCAAAAATACTGTGTCATGTGTTTCTTATTTCATGGTTAATGTTTTGTGTTTGATTTTATGCTGCATCAATTAAAAGGAAAGTTCAATAAAGGAAATAATTAGGATAACTGATTCACCCCCCCCCTCTCAGTTATCAACAAAGTCTTCAAGAATACACAATTCATTTCCCTACAAACAAACAACATATTCTAACAACATTCAGACACTACGTTGTTTTTCATCTCTCTGCATCTTCATCACCCCTTAATACATCACAAAAGAACACCCTTCAAAAACACAGTTTACATCACTAATATTGACAATCTACACATGAACATGTAGGTATTTCTCTGCTTAGCACAAATCACAAACTCAACCCAAAAGAAACATCTCTACGTGCATTTAATAAATTTCCCTGGCCATCTTGTCCATTGGAGAAATTGCCTGCAAGGTTGTTAAATCTCTGATGATCCAAGTGCCCATCAAATAAACCATGTAAACTGAGCCGTTGAAATTCAAACTCAGTTTAAATCATGGCCTTCGATCTTCGATTCGCGCCTTTGACAAAAACAAATCTCAACCTTTGATTACTTTTTGATCATTGGAGTGACTTGAAGAACCGGTGTCCTTAAAAAAGGGCCATCAACTATTACATTTAAGGAACCCTTTAGAAGGTCACCTTAAGTGACTTTACCTACTATAAAAGGTCAATCACAAATTATAACATAAAGTAACATTAGGCTTGATGGGCTAGGTTAGGTATTAAGGACTTAGTTTAGGGTTTTTGAAAGACATTTAGGGTTTTGAAACTAGGTTCTTTTAAGACATTAAAACCTCAAAAATACAAACCCTAGAAGTATAAACTCCAATTGTGATCAATCTTTAATGACAGACTCCATGTTTTTGAGCATCAAGGTGCAATGAAGACAAACAAAGTATGAACATGATTTGAAGCATGATTGCATGACTATCAACTGAGACCTCCTCCAACTTAGGATCAACACTATTGACCATTGACTAACCATGACAAAACTTTGAAGCATGAAATATAATGAATGAAGATTACAATGATATCTCAAACTATAAGAAACATGAACAAGAAGATAACTCATGAACACGATAACATGAAGATCTGAATGGCATGATTTGAGGACGTACATTAAACTTTGTCATCACTGACATCATGAAGCAATTATCCTATCATCTCTCTGCTATGTAAACATCAAGTACATGCTCCTGATGTCATCAACAAACTCTTGTGATGGCAAAAACAAACTCACATGACAAACAACACCATCATCAACTAAACACCTCCTGATGAATTCACTACTCATTCACAACTCCTGACATGATGAACTGAAACATAATAATGAACACATTAACATTAGCATTATGAGCATGACCCATTGTATGACCCATTGTTTCACCAATCTTTTGGACTCCTTTGACTGAGAGCATTGCAAATCCAAGTTGTTCTAACCATTATACATAAACTTTGTCTCTTGTATCCATGACCTTTGCATCACCATAACCTTTGACATCAATGACAAATAATCTACAATCTTCCTCTTTGTCAGTGATGGAAAAACTAATCAAGTAACTGCACTCCTACTCCCCCTTTGACATCCAATGACAAAGGCAGGACACCATACCTCTTGTTTGCATGAAGCTCCCCCTGTCTTATAACTCCATTGATCAAACTGCTATGACCTCAACATATACTCACCTCTGTACCAAACTGTCCTCTTAGCTATCCAATGGTTTTCACCCATCTGTTAAATTAAAACATACTCCCCCTACATGACAAACTCCATCAAAACTAGGATTAAAGAATGAGAGATTAAAGCATGTATATGCTCTATACATGTATTGCACATATCTTTGTTGTCATGTACCTCTGCTATCTCTGTACTGTACATATTACAGACAATGCAGACTCTCTATGCAAAAGGAAACTCATGATAACCATTAGGAAATCACATTATGGGTTGGAGTGACAAGTCAAGACAAGTAAACTTCCTTTAAGGCAATATACTTCCCTACACCACAAACTCACATTTACTATTCTGACAAAGAAGACTGTATTGCAATACACTAACACAAAACAATTTCCAACTTTTAAGCATCATTCAAGTTAGCATCACTGTCATAATGAACAATATAAGACCTGCATTAACTTATTATCACTACTATCTTGAAGACTACCCTGCAACAAGCATTGTCATTGTATTCCATCAAGATCAAAAATTTTAGTGGCATAAAAAACAAAGCATCAAGAATGCCAAAGATCAATGAATCACTATCATCCTTTCATTTTTTGGTGAAATGTCATCTCATCAAGGACTGTTCAACCACAAGACACTGCATAAAATCCATGTGAGAGCCATGGCTGATACACAACACTGTCACACTGTCCACCAACACTGGCAGTGCCTACAACTGTCACTATACCTTTGCTACAATAATTTCTCAAAGCAATACCTCAATATGCTAGATCAAGCAATACAAAATGAAAGAGTTGCATAGTGCCACTCCATGGAAACCTTGTCCACATACTGATCAAAACAGAGAGCAGTGAAAGTAAAATACATCTAATGAAGATCATTGTTTTAGCACCATACTATTGATCAACAAGGAAAGAGAAGAAGAAATATCACCATTATATTCAGAATCTACCATTGGATAGAGGATAACTACTTCATGTTGTATGCTTATCACTTTGACACTTGTTGTTCCTTTTTCTATGTCATACTGTTGAAGATCAATATGTTCATGCAAGAGCATCACCACCATGCAAAGTACTCCACTGTTGTTTTGAAATATCATACTCCACTAAGTGAGAGCACTTGATAGAGAGCAAAGCATAGTCAACAACTAAGATCTTGATACATGGATGAATAAACTTTCACATATTGGCACTAAAGCCCTGCAACAATGTCACTAAAATATCATTGTTAACCCTTAACTCTTCATTGTAAGGACTATCACCAAAGGTACTGTCACTGTCCTTGTCAGCAGATATAATTGTTACCTTTGTCCTTGCACCATCTAAAGCCATTTCTTAAGTGAGTTCTACAATCTCTAGCTCTATGACTATAAATATGATAGGAATAGCAATAACCATGAAATTGAGAGTAGTTGTACCTTATTGAATGGTATTGCCTGATAGGTGGAGGCCTTGAGGTCCTGTTTGTCTTCTTCCAACATTAGCAACTTTATCTTTTTCTTTCTTCTTGTCTTCCTCAGGAGCAACAGAATGATAATTCAGGTCTATCTTCTTCCTAGGAGCATTTCTAACTTTACAACACTCTCCTTCTTCATAACCTAGACCAGTAGTGTCCTTATGATGCTTTTGCTTCCTCAACAAATCATTTAAGCATTCAATACTCTTTTCAAACTGCAAATTCTTGTCCAACTTAGAAGATGACTTTTCCAATTCCTTTCTCAAAGAAACTATTTCTAACTCTAGTTTTAGGCATTCATTAGTTTTGACTTCAAGATTAGATTTTGTAAAATCAACTACCCTTTTTTCTTCTTCTATCTCTGTCTTTAGACTGATAATAAGTTTGTTAGACTCTTCAATATCTAAAGAAACTTTTACAAAATCTAAACATACCTTGTCCTTGGAATCTTTTTCTTGTTGAAGTTGGTCTTCTAGTCTCTTATTCTCTTTTTTGAGTTGCTTTATTGTACCTAGAGCACACAAAAGTTCACCTTCTATATCAATCTCACACTCTTGTTCATCATACTCCTGTTCATAATCATCTTCACCCACAAAGAGGTCTCCCTCTTCGTCATCAATCTCGACAACAAAATTATCTTCTCTTTTATCAAAACTCTCAATTACAAGACCATTCTCTTTATCACACTTTGTATCAAAATTCAGGGGTGACTCATCCAACAACTCATTACTTGAGTTGACTGTGACTTGTTTTACATCCTTTTGCTTGACATCTCTCCTTCGTCCATTTCTTTTACACTTTCTTATGGTACTCCACTACTAGGACATACCCAAGCCTATTAGACTTCTACAAGGAACCTATGCTCTGATACCACTTGTTGGAGTATAGGACCACTGATAGGGGGGGTGAATCAGTGGTCTGCAAACTTTCAACTTTCAAAACTTGATTCACTAGTATTATGCACAAACACCCATTGAAAACATAGTCACAATGATATGCAAATTAAACATAAAACTTCAAAAAAGATGATCAACCAAGTACAATATAACAAACCATCAAGAGGACACATAACACAAGTTTATGAGTGGAAAACCCTTAAAGGGTGAAAAACCACTCTGAAACATTCACTTCATTAAGCTTCACTGGTTACATTTAGAGTTTCACTGACAAAGCCTCACCGGAAAAATGTCTCACTGACAAGAATGTGCCTCACTGGCAAAATACAGCCTCACTGTCAAATGTGTTGTCTCACTGACAAAGTATCAATCTCAAAACAAAAAGTATACTGCACATGTTTACATGAATATCATTGGTTACATGTGTTCCATAACTCAGATACAAAAACACCTTATCTCTCCTAGTTGATATAAAAGAATACATATATGACATCATAATATAAGAACTCATGTTTTCAAGATACACTCCTTTTAGCATAAACCATCATTTTCTTGTCTCACAAATTTTCTATCATTCATTTATGTCATCATGATCTAAATTCAAGACACAAAAACCAAGGTATACCTATTCACTGCCCTTTTCCATCATTATGAACCCTCATTTGTCCTTTGTATCAAGTCTTCAAGAATACACAATTCATTTTCATGCAAACAAACAACATATTCTAACAAGATTCAGGCACTACATTGTTTTTCATCTCTCTGTATCTTCATCACCCCTCAATACATCACAAAAGAACACCCTTCAAAAAAATAGTTTACATCACTAATATTGACAATCTACACATGAACATGTAGGTATTTCTCTGCTTAGCACAAATCACAAACTCAACCCAAAAGAAACATCTCTGCATGCATTTAATAAATTTCCATGTCCATCTTGTCCATTGGAGAAACTACCTGCAAGGTAGTTAAAGCTCCGACGATCCAACTGCTTGTCAAATAAACCATGTAAATTGAGCCATTGAAATTCAAACTTAATTTAAATCATAGCCTTCGATCTTCGATTCATGCCTTTGATAAAAACAAATCTCAACCTTTGATTACTTTTTGATCGCTGGAGTGACTTGAAGAACCAATGTCCTTAAACGAGGGCCATCAACTATTACGTTTAAGGAACCCTTTAGAAGGTCACCTTAAGTCACTTTACCTGCTATAAAAGGTCAATCACAAAGTATAACATAAAGTAACATTAGGCTTGATGGGCTAGGTTAGGTATTAAGGACTTAGTTTAGGGTTTTTGAAAGACATTTAGGGTTTTGCAACTAGGTTCTTTTAAGACATTAAAACCTCAAAAACAACATGGGAAAAACCTCAAAAATGCAAACCATAGAAGTATAAACTCCAACCGAGATCAATCTTTAATGTCAGACTCCATGTTTTTGAGCATCAAGGTGCAATGAAGACAAACAAAGTATGAACATGATTTGAAGCATGATTGCATGACTATCAACTTAGACCTCCTCCAACTTAGGATCAACACTATTGACCATTGACTAACCATGACAAAACTTTGAAGAATGAAATATGATGAATGAAGATTACAATGATATCTCAAACTATAAGAAACATGAACAAGAAGATAACTCATGAACACCATAACATAAAGATCTAAATGGCATGATCTGAGGACACATTAAACTCTGTCATTACTGACATCATGAAGCAATTCTCCTATCATCTCTCTTCTATGTAAACATCAAGTACAAGCTCCTGATGTCATCAACAAACTCTTGTGATGGCAAAAACAAACTCACATGACAAACAATACCATCGTCAACTAAACACCTCCTGATGAATTCACTACTCATTCACAACTCCTGACATGATGAACTGAAACATAATAATGAACACATTAACATTAGCATTATGAGCATGACCCATTGTATGACCCATTGTTTCACCAATCTTTTGGACTCCTCTGACTGAGAGCATTGCAAATCCAAGTTGTTCTAACCATTATACATAAACTGTCTCTTGTATCCATGACCTTTGCATCACCATAACCTTTGACATCAATGACAAATAATCTACAGCAATTCACACTGCTATCTACATTCATAACAGAGTGCAAGTCAAAGAAAATGGAATGAAGACACCTTATGAGTTGTGGTATGGAAGAATTCCTACTGTGAAGTATTTCAAAGTTTTTGGAAGAAAATGCTATATCATAAGAGATGAAGAGTTAGGAAAGTTTGATGTTAGATGTGATCAAGGCATATTCCTTGGGTACTCTACCAAAAACAAAGCTTACCGGTGCTACAACAAAATGTTGAGAAAGATTGTTGAAAGTGCAAATGTGAAGGTAGATGAATAAATTTAGAAAATCTTAGAGCTGAATGGATATGAGTCAGATGTGTCTACTAATACATAATAAGTTGAAGAAGACAAAGACAAGGAAGTTCAGATTGATGAAGAAGAAGCTCTAGAATGAGTTTCTAAAACCCCCAAGTATGTGCTTAAGAATCACTCATAGGTTCAAATCATTGGTGATAAAAGCAAAGGAACTTTGACAAGACGAAGAGTTGCAGAAGAATAGGTAAATCTCTGTTTACTTTCAAATGTTGAACCTAAGACAGTTACTAAAGCATGTAAAGATGAACATTGGGTCAAGAAAATGGAAGAAGAATTGATTCAAATTGAAAAGAACAATACTTGGGAACTTGTCCTCAGGCCTGCGGATAAGAATATGATTGGAACAAAGTGGGTTTTCAAAAATAAGTTGAATGAGAATGGAGAAGTTGTAAGAAACAAAGCTAGACTTGTATGTAAAGGCTATTCACAAGTTGAAGGTATGGATTTTGAGGATACTTATGCTCTGGTGGCAAGAATTGAGGCTATCAGAATGTTTCTGGCATTTACAACACATAAATATTTCAAAGTATATTAGATGGATGTGAATTCTTCCTTTTTGAATGGTGAGTTGGAAGAAGTCTAGATTGAACAACCAGAAGGATTTCAGCTATCAAATAAGTCTGATATGGTATGCAGATTGAAGAAGGCCTTGTATGGATTAAAGCAATCCCCCAGAGCTTGGTATGCAACATTGGATAGATATTTGTTGTAGATAGGTTTCAGTAAAGGTACTACGGACAACAATCTCTATTTTAAAATTGATAAAGATCAAATCTTGATTGTGGTAGTATTTGTTGATGACATTATCTTTGGAGGTAATGAGATAATGTGTAATAAGTTTGAAAAGGAAATGCAAAAGGAATTTGAGATGTCAATGTTTGGTGAAATGAATGTCTATCTTGGTGAGAGCAGGGAAACTGGACAAGGTTAGAAACAGAAACTAAATGCACAAAAACACTAAGTTATACCTTGCTATTTCTTCCTCCTTCAATAAGGTTGAGGAGCTTGCACTCGTGAACTCCTAGCTTTACCCAATGTTGATGTAGTATGAATGTGGATTGCTCAATGCATTTAAACACAATATGAATAGAGGAATTGATGATAGATTTGGCTAAGGATAGAGATAAGATGGGATTTAGCTATGGATTGAGGAATGATTTTGGCATGGCAACGGTATGATGAGAGGAGATGAGAGAAATTTTGGCATATAGTTATGATAGGATGAAGAAGTGATTGAAATGGCTTAGATGAGGGCTCTATTTATAGATTTTTGGTAAAAGGATGGAGGGTGAGGATTGAAAGTTTAGATCAATGGCTAGGAATGCTTGAGGATTAGGGTCTGGATTGGAGTTGTAGACTTGTGACAAGTGTCACAAGAGGATTGGAAAAGAGAGATCAAAGGCTAAGATTTGGTCAATGAGATTGGATGGCTCCCATTATTTGTGAATTTTAAATTCACATAGGGAAGGGTGATGAGAATAAAAATAAATTAAAAATTCCTTTTGGGGGAAGAGTTGGATATGACAAGTTAGATGTGAATTTTTAATTCACATGAGGAAGAGTTCCATTAACATGGGGAAGAGTTCCATTAATGGAGACTAGGACAAGTGGGAATAAAAGCTAATTTTTTATTTGGTGGGGTGTGGGAATGAGTGTTAATCAAGGTTTGACCATATTAATTAAGTGTTTAGCTTAATTAATTTAGGTCTAGGGAATATGTAGGCTAGGGTAGCTAATTAAATAATTGCTATTTAATCAACTAGGCTATGTTTAGTTTGATTAGTAGGGTAGATTAATCAAATAAGCATGATTTATCCAATTAATAAGGATTAGGGAGATGGACAAAATAAATAAATAAATATTGAGAATATTTATTTAATTAATGAGGGATAGTGTTGTAAGGTATAGTGATAAATTAAATGAATTAATTGATCACAAAGGATGGATAAATGGTTAAGGGTAGATGATTAGGGATAAATTAATTACATAAAATGATTTTATTTAATTAATAGGAGGGATAATTGGTGGTGTAGAGATATGGGAAATTGGTTTGCGAAGCAAGTCAATTTTAGGTGACTACACTTGGTTTGCAAATCATTCAATCAGAAAAAAAGATTTTCATTTCTCAGTCAAAATATGTGAAGGAAATGCTAAAGAAGTTTGGAATGGAAGACTCTAACCCTGTGTGTACCCCTATGGTGACTAGTTGTAAGTTGAGAAGAAATGATGAATCTCCTAAGGCTGATCAGAGCAGGTATAGGTCTATGATTGGAGGATTTCTCTATCTAACTACAACTAGACCTGATATCATGCATGCAATTTGCCTTGTGGCCAGATTTCAAGAAGATCCTAAAGAGCCACATGTTATGGCAGTAAAGAGGACTCTAAGGTACTTGAAAGGCACTTCATATTATGGACTGTGGTATCCTAGAGATACTAATTTCACCCTAAGTGCATATACAGATGCAGATTGGGCTGGATGTGTTGATGACAAAAGAAGTACAAGTGATGGTGCATTCTTCTTGGGATGCAGATTGGTTTCATGGCTAAGTAAGAAGCAAGATTCAGTTTCATTGTCAATAGCAGAGGCTGAGTATATAGTTGTTGCATCTTTTCGTACTCAAGTGTTATGGATGAAACAAACTAAAAAGGACATCAGAGTTATGTATGATGAATCAATTTCCCTTTTTTGTGATAATACAAGTGCTATAAACATTTCAAAGAATCCAATGAATCAATCAAGAACAAAGCATATTTCAAAAATTATCATTTCTTGAGAGAGAAGGTTGCAAAGAATGAAGTGAAGCTTGAGTATGTGCCTACTAAAGATTAGATTGCAGATATATTTACTAAAGCTCTTCCTAAGGATACTTTTGAGTATCTTCGGGACAAGTTAGGGGTCATTACCCCTCCTACTTTGAATTAAGATGCATAAGGAGATGCATCAATCTAGTGGTGCTCAAGGATTTACACTTTGATCTAGATTGATGTTGTAGGCTACCTCTTAGGGGGAGTAGGTAGTGGCTTTTGGTGTTTGTTGCTAATAGAAGTAGTAAGTGTTGTTGAGATTGGAGTGTACTCCTTAGGGGGAGTATTCAGAGCAGAGCAGTGTAAGAGAAGTTGTTCTTATGTCATCAAAGGGAGAATGTAAAGTGTCCTACCCTTTGCCATTAATGTCAAAGGGGGAGAGAGAGGCATGTGAAAAATAGTTGGGGAGAGAGATGTAGATGTCAAAGAAAGCAAGCAGTTGGGGGAGAGATGTGCAAGAAAAATAAAGAGTAAAAAGTGTGTTACAGACCTTGTCTTGATGGTTTTTCACATCATGTGTTGCCATCAATGAGAAAGGGGGAGATTTTTCCAAGTATGAGAAGTGTTGTCATTGATGTCAACACCTAAGTCTGTTTGTTGATAAGTGTTTGGGAAGATTGTTGCAGATGTTGTTGTTGTTACAAAGTGTGATCCTGTTGGTTAAGTTTCCTTGGTGCAGATGCTTTGAGAAGAAGTTGAAGGTGTTTAGAATGAGTTCCTGATGTTGAGTTTCCAAGTGCTTTTGAGAAAATTTGTTCTCCAAAGGAAACATTGTGTTGCAGAGTTGTTCTGGCTTGCAGAGCAGTGCTACTATTTTGCTCTGCATTTCTCTGTTGTTGAAAATATGCTTATGCAGTTTAGAGGTGATGTTCAGGGATGTTCAAAGTTGCTATGTTTCAAGTTGGAGGTGTTGATTCACTGTACAAAAAAAATTGTGTTCACCAGAGTGTGGACAGTGCTTCTGAGTTGTGTAGAGGTGACTGAGAGAAATTGTTATGCTCTACATTCCTCCACAGTTGTGTTTCTTAGTTTGTAGTTCTGGATTTATGTTTATAATTCATATATCTTTCTTCAGTTCAAGTGGTTTGTGGTTTGGTGCTCTGCAAGCTATCTTTCTTAAGTTGCAGTTGCTGTCAGTACAGTTCAAGTGTTTCAGTATGAAGATTCTTCAAGTAAGATTTTTTGAAGTTGTTGTGGAAGGTTTTGTTGGTTTTCAAGTGCTTGTGGATGTTTCTAGATCATTATCGTGCTTCATGTTTTCTCTGCGAGTTATCTTTTGATCTTGTTGAAGCGTGTGCCTAAAGATCCTAGTGTCAACACCAATCTTGGCTGACTTGTTTGTTTACACTCTTTATGGTTGTGCTTCAGAATTTGTGGAAGTGTGTAGAAGTGTGGGAGAGTGGATTTAGGTCCCTGCTAAGGTGTGGTGTGGCTTGCATTCATTTCTTTCCACCACGGTAATGTTTAGGTCCAGACCTAATTTGAATTCAATTAAGTTTAAAGGTTGTGTCGACCTTGGAGATTGTTCCTAAGGTTAATGTTAGTATAAATAAGTATTGGATGTTTGAAGATTGTGTGGAATGATGTTGATAGATGAAAGGGTTGCGTGAGATGTTTGTGTAATGCAAGTTTTTGCAAAGAAGTAAGGATTCTTCATGTGCTAGACTACTAGATGCAGTGAGCAGAAGGTATCTACAATTCTTTCAGAGATGCTGCGGATGTTGTGAGTGTTGTTGTGGTGGATTTCCTGTTGCTTTGAGATATCTTCTCATTGTAACTTTCTTCTTCTATCTTCTTTCATTTCCGGTAGTGAGCCCCTTTTGGCAGTGAGCCTCTTTTAGCAGTGAACCTATTGCAATGAGCATTTCTTTGGACAGTGAACCCTTGAGGCAATGAGCCTTGTTGTAAATTGTTGGTATCATTTATATTGTGAGCTAATCTGAGTCACCATGGTTTTTCCCTTCTTGGGTTTTCTACGTAAATCCGGTCTTCCATGTGTTTATGGTGTTGATATGCTTAAGTTTCTATTATATTCTTTTATGATTAATCACACTAATAGATTGATGGATAAGTAAGTGGTTGTTGATTTGAATATTAGTGAGGGTTCAAGGTTTTGGATACAATTGATTCACCCCCCCTCTCAGTTGTCTTGTGCATTCTAAGAAAAATGCATATCTTAAAGAACTTATTCCTTTGTAAAATTAGTAAAGCTCAAGTCCTTGTTTTCAATTCTATCAGTGGGTATTTGGATTGCTTGTACCCTTGACGTCTATTACCCATTAAGTTAGTTGTTATAGGCTCAAATTTCTTACTCTCAATCATTGCTCTATCTTCTATGAAGTCTTCATATAGCCTATTCAAGAGACCTTTTCTAAATAAATTGTGCACACCAAACCACCATGTGTTGGGGTTCCAATTTTATATTTCACAACTTCCTCACTTGCATCTTTAAAGTCACCATTCCTGAAAATAAGCCCAACATTTTTCACAAGTAGGGGAATCAAGTTTAGATGGGTCATAATACCAATCTTTCTTGTCATAAATCCTCCATTCTACATATACCCAAGTAATTACAACCACAACATTAGTTGTATCCCTCACACTTTGATGGATTTATATACTCTAACCCACAAGCTTCCATGGTTTGTTAACAAAAATCCCCCTTTCATTATGATTTGATTGATACTCATACCCTGTTCTAAAGCTCTCATTTACACATAGGAAAATTGGTAAGAGTTGTGGGATTTGGCCTTAAACAGGCCAATTGTATTTTCTTAGAAAGTTTCACAAGCTTTTAAATAGAACTTGCGATCACTATGTTCCATGAGATGCACTTCTTTGAAGCATTTTGTCAAATAGTTTATTTGTCATATCCATGCTTCCATATTTTGCGTGAATGTCTTCCAAAGCACTTATAAATATAATATCTGATCAAAATCCCATCTTCAAACATGCCTTGAGGGATGTCTGTATGTTATTCCCAAACTCTTGTTTGGCATAGGCCAAGAGGATGCTGACAATGATTGTAGAGTTTGGCTTTACACATGCCAATTGCATTTTCTTTGCGGCCTGCATAATGGCAACCATTTGACCACATTTCATCGAGGCATTTTTGGATAGGTCATTTATCCATTGTTCCAAAGCTTTCTTTCATTTATGGCGGCCACAACACCTACAACTAAAACATCTGGCAAAATTTCTCTTCCCTCACGCTTCAACACAGTCCATAACTTGAAAGTTCTAACCTTTTATCAATGAATCCTTTTTCTATATATCCTTGAACCCTGGTAGAGTGTAAGCACATTCCTTTGAGGCATCATGTCAATAGGTTCATGTCTTCATTAGCCGATAGGCTATTAGTGGGAGCTTTTTGCTCCCGGAAAAATCGGACGCCGGAATTGTCGGACGCCGGAAAATCGTCCGATACCAGGAAATCCTCCGACTGTTATTTAAAAAAAAAACACTTTACGGTAAATAAATGTCTGTGGGGAGTGTGTTATGGCAGCTGTAAACTGGAATTACCCAAATAATCCTCCGCTGGCGTTCAATTACACTGGAACTGTGCCACGGGCTCTTTGGCAGCCCGAGTTCGGGACGAGAGTAAAAGTTCTAAAATTCAATAGGAGTGTGCAAATAGTATTGCAGAACACCGGGATTCTTTCAATACAGAACCATCCCATACACCTTCATGGCCATAATTTTTATCTTGTGGGGCAAGGCTTTGGAAACTATAATTCCCAAACGGATCCCACAAACTTCAATCTGGTAGATCCTCAGTTGTTGAGCACAGTCGGAGTTCCTACTGCTGGCTGGGCGGCCATTAGGTTTATAGCCGACAATCCAGGTAAGCTAGTTTATACTGTAAGTACTTATTTTAACAGTGTCTCTTTTATGTATATACACCCACTCTGGAATCTAAATTTGTTTATATTGCTACATAACAGGAGTTTGGTTGATGCATTGCCGTTTTGAGTCTCACTCCGAATTGGGCTTTGATACCGTATTTCTTATGGAGGACAGAACCGGGAAATTCAGACACATTGCCTCCTCCTCCAAGGAACCTACCCAAATGCTAGATGCATCTCTTCATAGATCCCACCGCTCTAATAAAAGAGGCCTAATCTCAATACTAAGTCATAATTATGATAGCCATTTTGTTGGAGCCCTCACTCAATTTATGTTCTTTTAATAGAGAAAAAGAAAGTTTGTACCAATGCAAGTTAGTTAAAAAAACTAGCTTGACATATAAAATTAAGCATAGGGTAAATGTGGTTGGCCTTATAATGGTCTACTTCGGTTATTTTAAGTCTCTCTCCATTAAACATTTTAATTTAGCATTCTTTTGTATTTAAATATTATTTTTTATTAATATATATGATAGTAAATTGTTTCCAATCAAAACTTGTATTTTGTTTTAAGTATATATATATATATAATTGTTTTTATTTTAATGAGAGTGTTTTGATATATTGATATATAGACAAATGGTATAATTTTGTGTAAAGCTTGTCTCTTACTCTCTGTTATTCATCTATTCCATTGGACATCTTTCTACACACCTAACACTTCTCCCTTTCTACCACATTCACACACCCTTATACATTCACCCTATCCATTCATTTATTACTCTTTTGCTCACATGATTTCAATGCACACAATATTTCTTGCCCTTTTTAGTTATTCATCTATTCCATTGGACATCTTTCTACACACCTACCACTTCTCCCTTTCTACCACATTCACACACCCTTATACGTTCGCCCTATCCATTCATTTATTACTCTTTTGCTCACATGATTTCAATGCACACACTATTTCTTTCCCTTTTTAATCCAAAAACTAATTCATGGTCACAGAGTCGTCATCATTGTCATGGTCTCATCCCACCCTAAATAAAAAATTTAGATTCAAATTTGACCAACTTTCCACATTTGCCATTCCTTCCTAGCACTAACTAAATATGTAAGCATTATCCAGTGGACATGCTGTAAAATTGACCAATAGTCAAAATTAAATTAATTACTATTTACATGAGACTTACTAATCACATGTAATATGTTGATATGTCCTTGTATTTGAAGACATTCAATGTACTCATTTCTCCCAATTAGAAAATCAATTCTTCAATGATTCTAGAGAGCAATTAATAGTGACACATTTGGATTTAGTGCCATAAAAAATGTAAGGAATCTACATCTTAGGCACTTGCGTACCATTTTTTATATTGTTCAATTTAGTAGACTCACCTGTTTCAAATCATGAAATCTTTATGTTAATACTATAGAACAACAACATTCGTTGTCTATTTGTTTCAAACTCACAATAAGAAATTTTGAAAAATTACATAGCGCAGGAAGACTGAGATAGAATAAGGATCACAAAAATTGCCAAATGGCCAAAAGGATTAAAATGATAGAAGAGTTTTTGCAAAATATTATAGTGATGGTAAAATTGGCAAAATGACAGAGATATTTGTAAACTAGGGTAGAATTTACATATGATTTAAGGATTTATGCTGCTTGCAAGACACGAAAATTTAGAAGGCGGTTTGCAGCTCCTTGAAAGAATGAAAGAAGAGGGAATTAGGCCTTTGAGTGGTACTTATACTCATATTCTTAATGGATTATAAAAGGTGGAGAATTTGACAAAGCACATTTGTTTCTAATTCAGGAGAGCAGAAATAATCTTAGCTTGGATTCCAGTAACTATGAAAGTTTGATTAGGGCTTGTAGCAATGTAGGAAGAGAGAAAGAGGCATATGGGCTTTTTATGGAAATGAAATCCAAGGGTTTGGAACTTCTAGATGATCAGCTGTGCAGAGAGGTTTTAAAGAACCATGGTGTTGGGCAGGAAACTTAGTTTACCATTGTTTTTGAAATCATTCTGCTGGGCATAGTGTAAATTGAGGTCACATGATTTGCCCTGCTATGAAATCCATGGAGGTATGCATCTAATTCCGTACTATAAAAGATAAAACTATGTGTCATTTACATAATGACTTTGGGTATGACGGTGATTTCCAGTAAACCTTGCAAGCAAATTGTTCCTTGATTTTGGGTTCAATGCATGTATGTATACATATATGTTTGGAAATTTCTGCATCGAAGAAGAATGCTGAGAACGTGAAAATTTAAATGTTGAGGTTTGCTTCTTGCATGGGATAGGATGACTTTAGGGTTTACTTATGCCAGAATTTCTAGTTAAGAGAAGAATAGCCACATAGCTCTCTGATTATTTGTAAACTCTCTTTTATAACACATATTGCACACTCACATTCATCTTCTACAAGTTGTCTCCTAAATGAATACATTTAGACTCCCTTGCATGTAATTTCATCTAACCAAAAAGCAGTACAAGCTATCTGCCTAATTCCATTCCCAATAAAGGCTATTGGCCTAATTCCATGCCCTAGCTAATGCTTGTTACTTGGATATTTATACCTCTAAAAATAGACACTGCATATTTTATTCAATGTTTTTCTTTTGTTTATTTGGATCCTTGATTCTATAGTTGCTACCAAGTTACCATACGATATAGCAAGGATACTTCCATAGAGAATGCACACAAATTTGTAACAACAAATGAAAAAAAATGTGCTCCTATTGATAGACCCTATTGGCTATTCCATTGCACATAAATTTCATGCAACTGCTAGTTTATTCTATTAGGGAATCCTCAGAAATCTGTTATTTCTTGTGTTGAAAACTTCTATTTTTTTTATGCAATACATAATGTTGGCAATTTAGAGGTATTTGGGAACCATGGAACTACATATTAGCGAAGTGTTCGAGGTTTGAGGGGCTCCCAGAATCGTGGGAACCTCTGACAAGTTCCAAGTTACTCATAAAACACTAACGAATGGGAAGTGTCAAGGGGTAGGATGGCTTTAGGAACTATCAGGGATTTGAATGCCTTTACAAATTGTTAGGGGTTTGACTGGTTCTAGGAACCACATAAAGCTCCAACCAAAGTCAATTTTAGGAATTTTAAATTTTTTTAAAGCTATAAAGCAACACCAAAGGATAATACCAGAGATTATAATGATTTTGGAGATTTTAAAATTCAACAAAGCTTAGAGCCTTAGACAAACAATGTAGTTCAGGCTATTCTTTAATTTTTAAACTAGAGAAGTATTGCCAAAGTGTAATGCCAAGATTTTGACGGGTTTTTGAACTCATGAACTCGCCTACGAGTTTAAAACATTTAGAAAATACTGACATACAGCACAAGGTAAACTTGTAAAATTTTCTGAATGAAGCCATAAACATGTTCTAAAAAATGATAACTCATAACTTTCGACTGGGCTAATATTTTTGCTTGAAACTTGGCCACATTATCAAAAGTAATCTCATAAAATTCCCTATCAAATCATTTTGCTCCAACTTTTATGAATCTTTGGATTTAATCGTTTCCATAAACTACCTAATGAAAACTTGCTAGTTTAATATTTCCCAAATCTAAAAGAGTTTTACTTTAAAAAATTTCCACATTGTGTTTAACGAAGTAAAGAACGCCCCTTTAAAACATTTTCATTCCATCTCTTAAGGATTTCCTGATTTAATTTTTTTCATAACACATCACACTACACAACTACTTCTAGTACTTCGACTGAACATATGGACAATTATCCTTCAAACTAGTGCACAAGTTCTAGATTTGATGCAATTAACTTACATGAACTTGATCAAGTGTGGCATCTCCAAGATGGACAACTATAACAACTAGCGTGAAAAACATGTGACACCAATAACTTGCAATTGTGATTGTTGATTGATGGCTTCAATTTAGCAAGCAACTTGATGCTTGGGGATTATTGGGGCATTTTTGACTAAGAGCAACTCAACAAAGGTACTCAACACATGGCGATGCTTGCCGATTTGACATAAAATGTTTAAATTTTGTGGGGCCGAAATGAGACTAACAATAAGTAAGAAAAGTCTATGAACCTTAAAAAATAAAAAATAAACTTGTTGAGGGCATGAATGATTGTAACTTTGAGTTTGAATTTTGTGAATTTTGTGTTTATGGAAAACAAAATTGTGTTCAGTTTTATTCTAGTTCTCATAAATCTTTTGGGTATTGGACTTAATACATTTTGATGTTTTTGGTCCTATAAGTATTCCTTCAATTTCAAAATCTATATATTATGTATCTTTCATTGATGATTAAAGTAGGACATGGGTATATTTCATTAATAGTAAATCTAAAGTTATTAGTCAATTGAAGGAGTTTAAAGCCCTTGTAGAAAATCAAACTAGTAAAAAGATTAAGGTTTTGAGGACTGACAATGGCAGTGAGTTTTGTTCAACAAATTTTGACAAGTTATATAAATATCATGGAATAAAAAGACATAAGACAACTCCCTACACCCCTCAACAGAATGGAATTGTAGGAAAAATGAATAGGACGTTGATGGAGAAGGCTAGGAGTATGCTTAGTGGGGCTAGCCTAGAACAAAAATTTTGAGAAAAAGTAGTTGCCACAACTTGTTATTTGGTTAACATGTCTCGTACATCAACTCTTGTTGATAAGACACCTATGGAGGTGTGGTCGAGCAGAAAACCCTCATTAAAGCATCTTCTAGTCTTTGGTTGTGAGGCATATGCACATGTACCTAGGGAGAAGTGGTCAAAGTTAGAGAATAAAGTTGTAAAATGTATATTCATCAACTATGGTGTTGATTTGAAAGGGTACAAACTTTGGGATCTTGGAGCTGAGAGATTTTTGTATAACATAAGTGTTATTTTTAAAGAAGTCAAGCCTTCTCCCACAATATTATAATCAAAGAAGGATGGAAAGAAATATGTCTTTCAACTAACCCCAAAGACCAAGAAGGTTGAACCAAAAGTCCATGAAGGACCTAAAGAGGAGGAAAGCTCAGATAATTCAAAGAGTTTTGAAGAAGACATAAAACCTCCACCTCAGTCATTGAGGAGATCCACTCAACAAAGATAACAACTAGATAGGTATATTCTTCCTAATTGGAGATGTATTTCCTCTTTGATTACTAACACTGCTAAGTCTAAGATTGTGAAGGAGGCTATGAGTATCAATGATGTAGAGTCCTTAAAGGTGGCCATGGATGAAGAGATGGTTTCTTTGAAAAAAAATTGTTGGCAATATGTATATAGTGTTTTCATTGATGTCAACCCATAGTGATGTCTATCCACAATATGATGTAGAGTCAACATGATGTTTAGAGTTTGGCAATGTATGTTGCAGAAGCAGACAAGATGGCAAAGTATGTTGCAGATGCAAAGTCAACTTTATTGAAGTCTGGAAGAATGAAGAATGACTTGTAAGCACCCTATCTGCTGAAGCTCATATTGAACTTCCTCATTCTTGGTATGCACCCATAAGTGTCTTTTAGGAGGTTGTGGAGCAGTGGTATTCTTATCTTTTCATCCAAGTGTTTTTTGAGAAAATTGTCTAAGGCATGAACAAAGTATTTTTCCAAGACAGGGGATCGGTAATTTGCTCCACATTTCTCTACATTACAACTTCTTGGCTTGTGGTTCTAGAATAAGCATTGTGAGTCTTCAAGGAGTCTAAATCCAAAGTTTTAGCTCTTAACTCCTTCTGTAGTGGAAGTTATAAGTAATAGAGTATCAGACTGTGTAGACAGAGTCTAAAGTTGTAGAGATCAAATTGGAATGCTCCACATTCCACTGCATTTGATCTTTTTGGCATGCGGTCTTTAGGAGATGATCAGTAGTAGTTGAAGATCACTCTATCTAAATTTTAGAGTGTTTGGTGTTTTGCAAGTACCATTTCTTATGAACAGTTGGTTGTTTCTTGCTTTATCTTCACTGGCATCTATCTGCAAACCTAACCTACGTGACTTGGTGACTGAACGGTGACTATTCATATGGATAGTAGAATTTTAAAGGTGATTGAAGGGTGTGCCAACCTATTTTGGTGAGGTTCATGTTATGTTTCATCTCTGCAAGAGCATATGGTGATATTTTGAAGTGTGCATAGGTCGACTTACCACAAGCTACATGTTTCATCCTTTTGGTCGACCTAATCAATGCTTTGAAGTATTATGGAAGATATTTATAGAAGATCAAATTCATTTTGTCATGGATAGAGGTGAATGCAAATATAGTAGAGCAGAGTACAAGATATGAAGTGTGAAGAATCAGTTTGAAGACATGTATTGAGCAGAAAAGGAAAATTGCATTATCAACATAAGTCAGATGTATACTTTGCAGTAGTCCATATATTTATTCTTATAGATCCAAAGTGTAGTAAGCAAAATACTCAAGTAGTAATTGTTTTCCTATTTTGCTTCCCAACAAATAGCCCAAATCCAAAAAAACTCTAAGTGTTTTCCCCTTGAGAGATGCAAGGAAAAACATCCAAAATTGACCAAGTCCCAAAAACTTTGAGTTTTCCTTGTGTTTTCTAACTTTTCAGAGTTTCAGAGTTTGGAGTTCTACCCTTCATCCTTCCATCTAACACCATCTCCAAACTCTACCCTTTCCTTTGTGAAATCTTCTAAGTATGGAATGCCTTTCAGACCTCAGAATTCAAACCTTGTTTCTTCCTCCTTCCTTCCCTTTTGGAAGGAGAAAGGCAGAAAGTCTGAAGCCTGAGCTCCAATCCTTCCCCTTTGAAAAAATGACTAAGTGTTTTAACCTTTCTGGAGTTTCAAACTTTAGAATTTTCCTCTTTCCTCTTCCTTCTTGGAAGGCATAAGACAGAAGGCCTGAAGCTCAACCCCCGACAAGTGTTAATTTTTCTAAGGCTATCCACTATCTGTGGAGAATATTTTAATAGAATAAAAGGTGCTAGCGGAACTGCGGAATGCTACCACGTGAACAAAGGGAAAGCGAAAGGCAAAATGATCGGGGCATGATCGGGGCTCGAGCTCTGACTCTTTCTTTGAGAAATAATGCTATTTGTTTCAGGCTTTGGGGATTAGATCTTCCTTCTTCTTCCTTCTCACTGAAGGCGAAAGATAGAAGGCCTAAGCTCCAAACTCTACCGAAACTTTCAAAAGATCAACTAAGTCTTTGACTTTTAGGGTTCAGACTTTCCTTCTTCCTCCTTCTCTGCAAAGGTGAAAGACGGAAGGCCTGAGGCTTGAAGTCCACTAATAATGCAATCTTCCAAGTACAACATGAAGTTCAGGAGACAAACTTTCCTCCTTTCTTCTTCTCTTTTGTAAGGCTAAATGTTAAAGGGCCAAGGCCCAAACTCCAACGACTTTCACGATCTTCAAAGACAAACGAAATGAAGTAGAACCAAGGGTTTGCCATGATCAATCTTGTTCAGATCTTGCTTCCAAGGTTGGAATCTAGTCTAGATGAAAGTCAAAGCATCTAGCTCCAGATGGAAAATTGCATTTGAGCATTTATGGTTGTGAAAGGCAGTTCAAGCACAAATTTCTAGCAAGATATTCATTTAACCACTTCTTGGAGATATTTTCCGCATTTATGTCCAGACAATCAGATTTTCTTCTAATATTCCTTTTGTAAAATATCTCTGACAGGCCCATGGGTGCATTCATTACAGTAGGTAATGGTGCTTCATTGTAAATGATATATAAGGCATGGAATTTAATGTATTTGGGTTAGCTTTTTGGTCTAAAAACCATATCTCTTTTCAATTGTAACTATGCCTCTTTGAGAATAAACATCAGATTTCTACCTTTTCATGAATTATTCTTTTCTCTGTGTATTCTATGTTTGATCTCCATCTATGAATGCTTCTTTCCTCTTAGATTTCATTTAGTTTCCTTTACCTCTGCAAGTAGTTCATGATTTGTGTATGTTGATCTATTGTTTGTTGTTATTTTGTGCATATATGGTTGTTTTGAGGGCCTACCAACATTCAAACCTAGTGTATCACCTCCTTTTACTTTCAGTTCATCCTCCTTCACCTTTTCCTAAATAGTGAATGGATTAGATTTAGTCTTAGCAATAACTGAATCTCACATTCAGTGAAGGAACCAACCTCTCTCTAGAGATTTGGCCTCCTTGTAGGGTCCCACACCTGGAGGTCATCTCAATGTTTCACTAGATTTTTGGAGCCCTAAAAGCCTTCAACACAAGGTACAAATCCAAGTGACAATAATAGCTTCCTTGGGTCCTACCCTAAATCAAAGTTGTTATTGTTGTAATCACAAATATAGGGAGTAGTAGCTTCCTTGGGTTACAACCCAAAAATAAAGTTGTAACTTTTTTTAGTGAGCATAATATATTGTGAGCTAACACTCACCATGGTTTTTCCCTGTTTTAGGGTTTTCCATGTAAAAATATTGATGTTCTTGTGGTGCATAATTTACTTTTTGTTCTCTAAGTAATTCAGTTTTATCTACAAATATCTACTTAATTTTTAGTATTTGCTAATTCACCCCCCCTAGCACATCATAGTGTTCAACAATTGGTATCAAATCCAAGTACCTTTGAAGAAGCTTAATAGCTGAGATAGATCATGCACTTGAACACATGGAATCTAAAATTATGGACAATGATGTATTTGTACCAAAACCAGATCTAGAAGCCATGAAACCTGAAGGTGTTGATTGGTTTGTCTTGACATTGATGTTAAAATGGTTGTAAGGTTGATCTCTCAGGTGTGATGTCTTCAAAGTTGATATGTGAGATATCATGGTGCATGGTCATGCCACAAGGTGTTTCTCTTTGTTATGTTGTGAGGAGTGCAGAAATGGATAATTGGAGTCTTTGCAGCAAAATGTAGAAGTGAAGTCTTATGCAGAGTTTAATGTGTCTATGCAGAGAATTAATGGTGTTTAGGGTTTCATTTATTTGACCTTAAATGAGTTCAAGTCATATTCTTTAAGCCCTAATGTGAAACCTTCATTACTTTTTGTTATATTTTACATTTGACTGGGCGAGCAAGTTAACTTAAGTTATAAACTTAAGCCACTGTCTGTCGTGGGGTAACTGGTTCCTTGCCTAGAAGATACCAGAAGCATCGGTCAAAGGGCATACATTGAGCACCAAACAAAGCATCGATGGCTCCGATTAAATTGTCAAGTGGTGCAAAAAAGGTGATCAAGGAATAAAATTTAAAGTGTTTTTGAAGCCCAACAGTCAGGCCATGTCATCAAATTTGACGGGCTTTCTACATATAAAAGCTAAAAAGGCTTGCTTTTTAGCTCTTTTGAAGTGTTCGATGGCCAAAAAAATTGGTAATATGATGTCAGAGCTTCTATTTTGAGTAAGAATTGATTTTGTGCCTTGTTAAGACTTATACCTATCGAGTCATATCATTTTTGTATATATTGTAGTTATAAATATATGGTTTTGGATGCTTAGAAAGTGTTTTGGAAACAAAAATTTTTAGTTTTGTGGGCCAGTGAATTTAGGTGTGAGTTTGTTATGAAATTTTTATGAATTTTGTTCATTGATTCAAGATGGTGAAAGGGATATCTACACACCAGTGTGAGGATTTACAGTTTTTATGAAGAATATAATAGTATTTGATATATTTGAAGCTAGAAGTCAAATCAGAATATGAAGATCATCTTCAATACAAGAGATGAAGGTTCAGATATTGATTCTTGATTAGAGGAACATATTATTACTTGTAGAGATTACAGTGTATTGCAGAGTCTGAAGAATTGGAAACAATTGTCAGAGATTTGTTTGCAGGGATTTGTATGACCTTTTGAAGACTATAATCATTGTTTCGCATCAGAGATAAGATTTTTTACTTGGCTTCAAAGATTGTAATTTGAAAAATGAGAAATTGAAGAAAGTTTGTGAAAGGAGAGATAAGGTTTGTGTTAAAGAGAATTAGGGTAATCCCCTAAAGTGCTTGGCTTTGTATTGAAATTGATTGTATAAGTTAGTGAGACTTTGTTTTATCAGTGAGACATACATCAGCCAGTGAGGCCATGTATATGTTGTTTTCAAAGTTAAGCCAATGAGGCAGTTCTTGAGTGGTTTTTGTACCCCAGGAGGGTTTTCCACTCGTAAAACCTTTGTGTCATTGTTTCAAGACTTGTGTGTAATTGTTTGTTTTACATACTTGTACATTCAATATCTATCTCCTTCATATGTTGATGCAAGTTATCATGGTTAATTGTCTACTCATCTTCTTTCAAGGTTGATAAGGTTTAAATAGTTTAATTTTGGTACAACACTGATTCAGCCCCCCCTCTCAGTGTTGATTATACTCCAACAAGTGGTATCATAGCCTGGTTCCCATTAGAGGCTTAATTAGCTTAGGTAGGTCCTATAAGTGGAGTACTAGTCATGGGAAGTCAAGAAGGTTTTCAACATACAAGGCACCTTTATTTGATGGGTCTAATTATGATTTTTGGAAGTATAGAATGGAGTCACATTTGTCTTCTTTGGGGTATGATGTGTATGCTTCCATAGAAAATGAGTATAAAGCCACAACTCCTCCATCTACTCTTGATGAGAAGAATGCATATGAAAATAATGCTAAGGCCAAAAATGCAATATGCTGTGGTTTGTCAAATGAGATACTTGTTAAAATCATGGACTGCAAGTCAGATAAAGCCACATGGGATAAGTTATCCAATATCTATCAAGGAGATGACAAAATCAAGGAAGCAAAGTTATAGTCTTATAGAGCAAAATTTGAAAGTCTCAAGATGAGTGATGATGAGAAAGTGGCAGATTATCTTCTGAGAGTTCAAGAAGTTGTTAATGCTATTAGGGGCTTGGGTGATACCTTAGAAGAAAAGGTAGTTGTTACTAAGGTTGTAAGGACTTTAACTCCTAAATATGAATCCAAAGTATCTGCAGTAGAGGAGAAAGACTTGAGCAAAGTGACATTTGATGAACTTCATGGTACCTTTAAAGCTTTTGAGATGAGAATATGTAGTGAAACTCCTACAAGTAAAGAATTTACATTCAAATCAATCAGAAAAGATAAGGAAGTAAAGGTTGATTTAGAAGAAGTGGATGAGGATCAAGAATCTTCATTTGTTAGCAACTTGAAAAAGGGATCAACTGGAAAATATAAAGGTAAACTTCTATTTAAATGTTTTGAATGTGGAAGAATAGGACACTATGTTGCAAATTGTCCATATAAAGATTTGGATAGTGATGAGGAAGAAAACATGCCACAATTTAAGAAGAAACAGTTTCAATTTAAAAAGAAGAACTTCAAAAAGAAGAAGAGCTTGTTCATAAAAAATCCTGATATAACTGATAGTGATTCAGAGGAGTCACTTGAGGAGGGCACAAAAACTTTGTTCATGGCTATTATAAATGAAAATCAGAATAAAAAATGTGAAGATCAATCAGGGAATGAAGAAGTAGTAGTTGATCTTGAAGGTGAGTTAAAGTGTGCTCTTGATATGGTCAAAAAACTCAAGAAAGAGACAATTGCTCAAAGAAACCAATTTCAAAAAGATAATAAAGTTTTGATCAGCAAGGTTAGTGATTATGAAAAACAAATTGCTGACCTAAAATTGTGTCTTGAGGAAAACAAAAGGGTTGTTGATGTTACAAGTAAGGAGCTTGATGTCAAAGTTAAAGAATGTCATGCTCTTGAAGTTGAAATTGTGACTCTAAGAAGAAGACTTGATATGTGTTGCAGCAGTGATAAACTTGAAGACCTATTGGAAAAACAAAAAGGTTTCAAAGACAAATCAGGTCTAGGGTTTGAGGAAGGACAATGCTCATACACCAATAGTTCTCAACATGCTAACATCAATCACAAAAGTATTATAACAGCAACAAACTTCAAAAGGAATGAGTCTTTCAGGTATAATATGCATTTTCTTGGATATTGCTTTTGTTGTAATAGGTATGGACACAAAGCAAGTGAGTGCAGATTTGGCTTTAGAAGAAGAGCAAATTTCTTGACAAGAAATCCTTTTGTGTTTTTAAGAGGATTGAAGTGTTTTAATTGCAATAACTTTGGGCACATTGCCAAATTTTGTAAACCTAATCTGAAAATGCAGCAAACTAGGTTGAATATTCTTTCCAAGGTATCCTCTAAAAGTGCTGATAAGAAATTACTTGTTTGGAAACCTAAGATGATGAGTAAGAAAATTGAAGCTATGATTGTTCAAGTAGCTTTCCATGCCAAAAAGAAGGATCAGTGGGTTATAGATAGTGGTTGTTCTAATCATATGACAGGTGACAAAAGAAAATTCATCAAGTTTGAAGATCTTACTGAAGGATCAGTTATGTTTGGCAACAATTATTGCATTTTGATCAAAAGTAAAGGTACTATTCTTTTAGATGATGAGACCCCATCACATGATGTTTACGATGTTGATGGTTTGCAGCATAATCTATTGAGTGTTAGCCAAATTTGTGATAATGGTTTTAGTGTTGCATTTAATGCTCATGGTTGTGAGATCAAAAATAAATCAGGAAAAGTTGTGGCAACAAGATTAAGAACAAGTGGAAACATATATAATCTACATGGAACTGAAAATAGGAGTGCAGATGGACACATTTGCTTCATGGGTCAAATTAAGGAGAGTTGGCTATGGCATAGGAGACTTGGCCATGTAAATTTTGATAATCTTGAGAGAATTAGCGAACATCAAAATGTAAGGAATATGCCTTACATCTCCAAACCAAATAATGCAAGTTGCAAAGAATGTCAATTCAGTAAGCAAACTAAGGTCAACTTCAAATCTAAAGAGTATACCTCTTCTAAGCCTTTACAACTTGTTCATTTAGACTTGTGTGGTCCTACAAGGACTAATGATTTAGGTGGTGAAAAATATTTTATTCTCTTTATTGATGACTTTTCTAGAATGACCTAGGTAACATTCTTGAGACACAAATCAGAAGCCTTTGATAGGTTCAGGATCTTCAAGAAGATGGTAGAGAAGGAATCTAATTACAAACTCAAATGTCTAAGATCAGATAATGGTGGAGAGTATACATCCAAGGAGTTCATAGTGTATTATGAGAAACATGGAATCAAAGACAATTTTCTGCCCCTAGAACTCCACAACAGAATGGAGTAGCTGAAAGAAAGAACAGGACTGTAAAGGAGATGACAAGGACATTACTTCTTGATGCCAATCTGCCAAATACTTTTTGGAAGGAAGCTATCCATACATTGGTATACACTCTAGATAGAGTTCAATTGAGGTTAAAATATAATCATACACCTTATGAACTATGGTATGGTAGAACAACTAATGTTGGTTATTTTAAAAATTTTGGTAGTAAATGCTTTATCAAGAGAGATGGTGATAACTTAGGAAGTTTTGAGTCAAGGTGTGATGAAGGCATTTTTTTAGGCTACTCTACACATAGTAAGGCCTACAAATGTTTCAATAAGAGACTCAAAAGGGTGATAGAAAGTACTAATGTAAAGGTGGATGAGAATTTGCAGCCATGCGTGCAGCTAATTGAAAACAAAGAAGAAGAACATCATTCAAAAAAAGAAGAGGAAGTTCTAGTAGAAGAAGAGACTCTTGAAAAGTCCATTGAAACCAAAGGTAAAACTCCTTCAAGAACATTGCAAAGAGATCATCCAAAAGAGTTGATAATAGGAGAGAAAGATGATGGTGTGTTAACAAGAAGAAAACTTGTTGCTGCAAGTAATCAAGCACATGTGTGCTTAATATCAGAAATGGAACCAAAAACATATATTGAGGCCAGCAAGGATGAAGCTTGGATGAAAGCTATGTAAGAGGAATTGAATCAAATAGAGAAGAACAAGACATGGGTACTTGTACCTAGGCCTGAAGGTAAAAATGTTATTGGTTCAAAGTGGATGTTTAGAAACAATCTTGATGACAAAGGTAAAGTTATAAGAAACAAAGCTAGATTGGTTTGCAAAGGTTATTCACAAATTGAAGGAATTGACTTTGATGAAACTTTTACACTTGTGGCTAGATTAGAGGCAATAAGAATGTTCTTAGCTTTTTCAGTTTATAAGAATTTCAAGGTGTTCCAAATGGATGTGAAATCAACCTTTCTAAATGGTGATCTTGAAGAAGAAGTTTACATGGAGCAGTCGAAAGGTTTTGAATGCAAAGACAAATCAGACCATGTATACAGATTGAAAAAGGCCTTGTATGACTTGAGACAAGCCCCAAGAGCATGGTACTATAGGTTGGATAAGTACTTGCAAGAGCAAGGATTTACTAAAGGAGGTGTGGACAACAATTTGTACTATATTGCCAAAGGTGAGGATATCTTGGTTGTAGTGGTTTATGTTGATGATATCATTTTTGGAAGTAATAATGATGATATGAGTCATTCATTTCCTAACATCATGAAGTCAGAATTTGAAATGTCTATGTTGGGAGAATTGTCTTTCTTCCTTGGTTTATAGGTATCTCAACTTGAAAAGGGGATTTTCATCTCACAAGTGAAGTATGCCAAAGAAATGCTTAAGAGGTTTCAAATGGATGAGTGTAAATGCGTGGGTACTTCTATGGAAACAGGGTACAAACTAAGTAAACATGATGATTCACCCAAAGTGGAACAATCCTTATATAGATCCATGATTGGTAGCCTCTTGTATCTAACAACTTCTAGGCTTGATATCATGCAGGTAGTTTGCTTAGTGGCAAGATTTCAAGCATGTCCAAAACAATCTCATTTAAATATTGTTCAAAGGATTTTTAGATATCTTAAAGGCACTCTTGATTTTGGATTATGGTATCCTAGACACAATTATTTTACTCTTCTTGCATATATAGATGTTGATTGTGTTGGAGTCAAGGACAACACTAAGAGGGGGGGGTGAATCAGTGTTGTGTAAATTCTTAACTTTTTGCAAACTTTATCTTACAAGATAAATAGAAAGGAAGACATTAATGATTTGTTGAGCTCATATGAACAAGACTGATAGTGAAAGATGTGAACCAAAAACTTATAAGCAAAACACAAATATGCACACATAGAGACAAATTATGACACACAAATTTCTGGAGTGGAAAACCCTCTCGGGGTAGAAAAACCATTGAAAGATGCCTCATTGGCTTATTCAAAACCTCACTAGTTACATGAAGGTCTCACTGACCAAAGAAGCTTCACTAGATTTACAAGATGCCTCACTGGCACATACAAAGATCTCACTAACCACAAGCCTCACTAGCATAGGAAGGTCTCACTGACCACAAGCCTCACTGACATAAACAATCACCATCATCCAAACATAAAATTTTGTGTGCAAGAAATGATCACATCTCAATCTGATTTGCACCAATATACATTCTGTGTTTCATCAAACATCCTTATACCTACTATTTGATTTTCAAATCAATACCATAAAATAAATTTTTTTCACATCTCTACAAACAATCTCTCTTTACAAATCTTTGTAAACAAATTTGCAAATTGTCTCTATCAATCTTTCATCAATCACTGCAAACAATTTTTCACCACTTAATTACAAGTCTGTGCAAGTGCCTTTATACAATCTGATACATCTGTAAGAACATATCACAAAGAAGAATATCTCACACAATATGTCTTTTTCTCTGCAAATTGGTTCACTCAATCATTCATCTCTATCAAACAAATCTTCATCATTGATTTGCACAACAATTACACACATCCCACACACTGGAACCTACAAAAAATAAATCATATAATTTTTCTTCAAAACCCTTCATATTCCTCTTCCATCTGATCACACAACATCTGCAACAAAATCATACAAAAAGACTCTTGGAATTCCTCTCTTCTGCATATCTTCAATCTAAAAACAAAATTGTTCTCATAAAATAACTTCTTCAATAAAATCTTCAAACTCTTTATCTTCTCCAAAGATAACTATTCATTTTCACCTGCAAAAACATTTTCATCTTCTCCAAAACAAATCATCTCAAAAAAATCTTCAATCAATTTTGTCAGTCTGCTTAAAAAAAAAATTATTATCTCAAATCCAAAATAAATAAACTTCAAGGACATCATGATCTCTCCACACAAAAAAAACTTTCTTAGTTAAAAGAATGAAGACTCGTTCATTAAACCTCCAAAGTCTCGAGATAAGGTTATAAAAATAGAAAGAATCTTTCTTAACATGAATCTTTTCTAAATCTCACAAAAATCTTCTAAAAAGAATCCCTAAAAAAAATCTCCAAAAATAGCCTTGTAGTCGGGCTAAAAATTAGCTTTGACTGCAGTTAGAATGAAGCTGACGTTTAGATGCACTTCAAATATAAACCAAAGTAGTCGGGGTCTAGTTTTAAATGATAGTCACCAATCTGAATTTTTGTGCCCTTTGAAATTTTGAATATGACCGTTGATTCACCTTTTGGCTCTCGGGCTCACAAGTTAATACCGATTGCATCGGTCTAGCAAGGAGGTAGGGGCCGGTCTCCCAACATTGCTTAACCCCTTTAGTTATAACTTAAGATGATTATTACCTTCAATCCTAAGTCATCTCAATAATAAAACATAAAGTGACTTTAGTGATGACATGTAATAAAGAGTTTTGATAAAATGCTTTAGGATGTAGATTTTAGAACTTCACAAAACCCTAATACTTTAGTACAATTGATGAATGAAACATCCATTTCTTAATCTCTACCTCTGTCATATAGATCCTTTCCTTTGAAGAGAATACTAAAGCTTTAGATCCTCTTAGTGTCTAATGAGATGAAGTATGAACAACCAATCTAAATTGTATCTCCTTTTTACTCTCAACATACTGATATTGTCATAATGAGATCTACTGCTGACAAAGTGACATCAATGTATTCTTGTGGTCTTGTAAGCACTTGAAACACCAATATAATGAATATGATTGGTACATGAATGTTATCAAACACTTGTAATATCATCATCCTTTTGTCACCAAAATGAGTGATTTCTTATCAATCAACTAACATTTATCAAGTCAACCCAACTGACAACATCCTTCAACACTTTGAATGATGAGCACAAACCTCTGAAGCATGTGAACATTTAAAGAACTTGTGAACATCAAGAATATAAGTCCAACACAAACAAGTTAGCATCAATATCTTATGTGATCAACAATTGATGTGATCAACCTGATCAAACAAGTCCTGTGATCATAAAAGAAGATGATGATCAATGATCAACATCATAAACCAAAACTGATAACTCCAAGGACCAATATGAACATCCTACAACAATAACATCCAAATTTATGATAGCATCTTGCCAAACTCCTAATCATTATTTCAAATATCAATACCATGAGAATCAAGGAACCAAGTAAGTAACCTCATCACACTTTACAATCAACCTTGCATCATGAACAAAAACATCAATGGAAAACTATACATCTTTTTGACATCAATGACAATCAGTCACCATCAGATTGGGCAGGTTGTCCTGATGATAGAAAGAGCACAAGTGGAGCAACCTTCTTTCTTGGTGGCAGACTGGTTGCTTGGCATTATTTAAGAAGTAAGATTGTGTCTATTAATCTACTACTAAAGTTGAATATGTTGTAGCATCTTCATGTTGCACTTAGATTCTTTGGATACTTCAGTCACTTCAAGACATCGAAGTGGAGGTATCTAAACCTATAACTATTCTTTGTGACAATACAAGTTCTATTAATGTGTCCAAGAATCCAATCATGCATTCTAGGACCAAGCATATTTCCATTAGATATCATTTTCTAAGAGAAAAGGTACTTGCAAATGATGTGGTGTTAGATTATGTCCATACCTCTAATCAACTGGCTGATATCTTTACAAAACCACTGCCTAAAGAAGTGTTTGAGTCCCTGAGACAGAGGCTTGGGGTTTTATCACTTTCATCTATTCAATGAGTTCATAATGATGTTGGATTCAGGGGGAGTAATAGTTTGTTTTATGAATTCCTGAAATCCAATCAATTTTTTTTTTTGGTTTTGTATATATTGTTTGTGAGCAATTTCAGTGAAGTACATGGGCAACGATTCTTCATAGTTTGCATAGATTGCATTTTGATGGTTTGCATAGTATTCTTCATAAATAGGGTCCTTGGTATCAATGATTTACACCTCTAAGGATAGATAAAATAGAGGGTATTTGAGAGGAAAACATGACAGTGGTATGACAGTGATATAATAACAGTCCTTTGTGGCAGTTTTGGATAAGTTTGTAAGGATTGCATTTTAGTCAAACTATTGAGTTTAGTTTGAATAGTGATTATTGCTCATATCTACTTGTATAAGCTGAAAACTTCATTCTCATGAGATAAAGGGCCAGCAAATTGAAGGTGCAGCAGTATACTATGCAACAGTATACAGAGATATCATGTCATTTTTTTGCATTGAAGGACAACCTTTGTATTAATGTTTTATATGCAGCAATATAATGTCTACTGTCAGTAGTCATGGACGGAGAGAAGATGATGTGTAATGGATAGAGTTTGGGACAGTCTTATCAAGCCTATATTATAATTTGTTAAGTGCATAGGTTGAAACAATAAGTTTTGTCAAGTGGTACTGTCTTGAAAACTTTTGGAAGGTGTAATTTTAGTCATTGCAATCCTAGAATAGGCAACAGTGCTTCAAGAATGCTTCAAGGAGCCTATTTCTTTGCCATTGATTGCCAAAAAGGGGGAGAAAGATTGTAAATTTACTGTTGATGGAGGCTTTGACATCAATTCCAAAGCTAAAGGGGGAGTATGTTGATAGGTTTGTCTTGCCATTGATATCAAAATGGTTGTAAGGTTGATCTCTTAGGTGTGATGTCTTCAAAGTTGATCTGTGAGATATCATGGTGCATAGTCATGCCACAAGGTGTTTCTCTTTGTTATGTTGTGAGGAGTGCAAAAATGGAGAATTGGAGTCTTTGCAACAGAATGCAGAAGTGAAGTCTTATGCAAAGTTTAATGTGTCTATGCAAAGAATTAATGGTGTTTAGGGTTTCATTTATTTGACCCTAAATGAGTTCAAGTCATATTCTTTAAGCCCTAATGTGCAACCATCATTACTTTTTGTTATATTTTAAGTTTGACCAGGTGAGCAAGTTAACTTAAGTTATAAACTTAAGCCACTATCTGTCGTGGGGTAACCGGCCCCTTGCCTAGAAGATACAAGAAGCATCGGTCAAAGGGCATACATTGAGCGCCAAACAAAGAATCTATGGATTTGATTAAATTGTCAAGTGGCGCAAAAAAGGTGATCAAGGAATATAATTTAAAGTGTTTTTGAAGCCCAACAGTCAGGCCATGCCATCAAATTTGATGGGCTTTCTACATATAAAAGCTAAAAAGGCCTACTTTTTAGCTCTTTTGAAGTGTTCGATGGCCAGAAAAATTGGTAACATGATGTTAGAGCTTCTATTTTGAGTAAGAATTGATTCTATGCCTTGTTAAGACTTATACCTATCGATTCATATCATTTTTGTATATATTGTAGTCATAAATATATGGTTTTGGATGCTTGGAAAGTGTTTTGGAAGCAAAATTTTTCAGTGTTGTGGGCCAGTGAATTTAGGTGTGAGTTTGCTATGAAGTTTTTATGAATTTTGTTCATTGATTCAAGATGGTGAAAGGGATATCTACACACCAGTGTGAGGATTTACAGTTTTTATGAAGAATATAATAGTATTTGATATATTTGAAGCTATCTAAGTTAAATTAGAATATGAAGATCATCTTCAATACAAGAGATGAAGATTCAGATATTGATTCTTGATCAGAGGAACATATTATTACTTGCAGAGTCTGAAGAATTTGAAACAACTGTCAAAGATTTGTTTGCAGGGATTTGTATGACCTTTTGAAGACTATAATAATTGTTTTGCATCAGAGATAAGATTATTTACTTGGCTTCAAAGATTGTAATTTGATAAATGAGAAATTGAAGAAAGTTTGTGAAAGGAGAGATAAGGTTTGTGTAAAAGAGAATCAGACTAATCCCTTGAAGTGCATGGCTTTGTATTCAAATTGATTGTATAAGTTAGTGAGACTTTATTTTGTCAGTGAGACATACATCAGCCAGTGAGGCCATGTATATGTTGTTTTCAAAGTTAAGCCAATGAGGCAGTTCTTGAGTGGTTTTTCTACCCCAAGAGGGTTTTCCACTCATAAAACCTTTGTGTCATTATTTCAAGACTTGTGTGTAGTTGTTTGTTTTACATACTTGTGCATTCAATATCTATCTCCTTCATATGTTGATGCAAGTTATCATGGTTAATTGTCTACTCATCTTCTTTCAAGGTTGATAAGGTTTAAATAGTTTGATTTTGGTACAACATTGATTCACCCCCCCTCTCAGTGTTGATTATACTCCAACAGAACGTTGGGAGTTTGATTCAAATGAGTGTGAAGTGGACCTTGAAGGAGAATTCAAGTTAGCCCTTGATGATCTAGATGAAGCAAAATAACTAAATATAGAATATGAAGATATGCTTGAAAAAGCAAAGGAGGCAATTGACAAATTGAAGATAAAGGCCAAAGAATCAAAAGAAGAAATTGGCAAACTAAAAAAATTATTAGAAGAAGATAAAGGAGATGACACTAAGCTCAAGAAGGCAGAAGACATGATTTCCAATCTGAAGGTCATGGTTGAAGAAGGAAAAAAGGTTGATGATTGCTTAAATATCAAGCTCACTGAGAAAGTAGTTGATGGTTCAAAGCTTGAGGAAGAAGTTGTGACTCTGAGGAAAGAACTGGAAAGATTAAAAGAATAGATTAACAAAGGACTAAAACTGAAAGGAGGATCTAAAATTCTTGATGAGATAATTAACTCTCAAAAGCTAGCAAAAGAAAAATCTGGTCTTGGTTTTGAAAAGGGGGAGAGTCCTATGATCAGTGTCTCTGTAAATCTGTATGATAACTTTCAAGTAGGAGGAAAGTTTGGAATAAAGAAGAGACCTATATTGAAGATCCTAAGAAGAATGCCTCTGGAGTTATAAAAGAAGATGAATTCACTCATGTCTAGAGACAAAGGAAGAATATGAAGAAGAATTTCAAGAATCCTACACCTAAACAAACTGCTCCCACTAGGTATTCTCTAGCCTTCAATAGAAATTGTTATTCTTGCAATAAGTTTGGTCACAAAATTGTTGATTGTAGAAGCAAGATAAATCAAAGTAGTGTAAAATATTATTCTTGCAATAAGATTGGCCACAAAGTTGCTGAGTGTAAGAGTAAGTCAAATAAGAACTCTATAAGGTGTTATGCCTGCAATAAGATGGGACATAGAGCTAATGAATGCAAAAGTAAAAATGTCAAGGAATAATAGGGATAATGCTCAGCCCTTTCATGGATACTATTACAATTATAACAAGTATGTCCACAAGGCAGCTAATTGTAGATCTAAGGTGAGGAGAAATGGTAATGCTTGGCAATCAAATTTCACCTGTCACAATTGCAATCAAACAAGGCACTTTGGAAATAATGTAAGGCTTGCTCAAAAGAAAGTTGATTTTGCTCAGCAAAATAAGGAAATAAGCAAAGTATGGAAGAAGAAGGAGGAATACGATGTTTCCAGATATCTGCCTAGTACAGATGGATCCTCTAGTAACTAAAAGAAGGTTCTAATTCAGGGGGAGTCACAACTGCAAAGTTCTTCAAACCCCAGAATAAATAAGATGTTGAATTCCTCAACATTCTGGCTAAAATGGTATGAGCATGTTAAGATAATGATATGAAGAAGTTTGATCAAATTTCTGGAGTAATTGAACTATCTGCAAAGGATTGCTAAGTGATCATGAAATTCTACATAAGGAAAAGAACAAGCTAAAGTAATATGTAGAAAGAGAAACTAGAGAAGACTCATGTAAAAGTTTGAAAGACACATTGATTTTTCCTAGGGCAGAAGATTTCATTGTTGATTAGGAGGAAATTGCATGGGTCAAGGGGAGAAACTTAGTTTATCAACTTAATCCCTTGATCTATTGTGGCTTCTCTCAATAGAAGCAGGTTATACAGAATGACTGACATGTAATCCTTTAGGGAGGACATAGGCAAGGCAATGAAGTTTCATTTCCCCAAAAATCTAGAGAAAAATCTCTCAATGTAGTAGATTGCATAAGTTTTTAGGGTTTTCAGTGATAAGAGCATCTACCAAAAGGAAGTGCATTTATGAAAAAAAGTTGATCTATTTTAAAGTGATTATCAATTGATTTGATTTCATTATGCATTTGATGTGTTTTACGATCTTTGCGAAGGAGAAAAGGTATATTTGGAATGGTTGAACAGTGAAGTAATGAAGTGAAACCTTGGCAGCAAATTTTAGAGAAGTGATTTGAAGAGATCCAGAGTTGTTGTGTGAAACCATACCAGCAAATAAATTCAAAGGTATTTTTCATTTCTTGCTAAAACCTAGTTTCAGAAGTGATTCATGATGTTTACTTCTCAAGTGATTGATATCTTGGAGTGGCCAAGACCTAATTTTAAGAAGCACCCCTATAAATCCATGGAGACGAATCCAAAAGGTGCATTTTCAAGTGTTCCCAATGGTGTTATGCATATTGAGGATGTGTGAATCTACATTCACATGAAAATGGATGAATATGATCACTCAAAGATAACAAATATCTGGGTTAATGAGCTAACTAGAGATGATTTTGAGTTGAAACCTGAATTTGAGGGTTTGATAGAAAAGAAGCTGATGTATGGAATGGTTTTCCAAATTTCTATTATGTGGATGACTAGATTAAGTATGTGTTGAGCTGTATTCATGACAAGTTCATGTAGTTGGATATACTGCATATGATCAATAAGCAAGCTATCAAGGCAATTACTTGCTTATGCTCTGTAGGAATTGTTCCCGTAATGATAGTGGTGAAAAATGAGATGGTAATGAAACTTACTAGTACAAAATTTGATAAGTGTGCCCTAACATTGAATGACATAAATGAACTAGTGGTGAAATATGCTTTGATGGAAATTGGTTAAAAGATATATTATTCTAACAGAGAGAACTCTGTGTCGACAACTACTATACACACTGCTCACCAAATGATGAAAAAGGGTCTGGACATTGATTTATGTGAGCTCCTGAGACAACAGCTAATGGAGAATCTATAGAAGACCAAAGATTCTTAGTACCCATTCCAATATGGTAAACTTATCATATGTTTATTGTTTTACTTTCTTAGAGAGTTGCCTAGTGCAAAGAATATTGTGTTGTTAAGCAACATTCCTGTTGCAAGTCAAATCTGTGATCACCTAAGAAGGATTGGAGACCTAGATACTCAAAAATATATTCTATGGGATTTCTTCAAGTCCTTTCAAGAGATAATGCAAGAGAGAGAAAGGATACCAGCAAAGGTGGTTGAGAAATACAAGAAAGATATAACTTTTATGGTTACTAAAGATTAATGCATCATGGAAGCAGTGGAACCTAGAACAATTTGGTTTCTAGAAATGGGTTATGAAGTAGTAGAAGATGTTGTCATAGTACACATAGAACTAATGTTAAGCAAACCAATAGATCCTACAGTAGATAGATTTGGAACATATGAAGAAAAATCCAGTGAAGTGTAGTTAAAACAAAAGGAAAAGGAGATAATGAAAAATGATGAAAAGATGAAAACAAAGTTGGAAGAGATTGCTACACCAAAGAGCCCTGTAGAGAAATCCATAGGCATACCTGCTTCTTTGGAGAGTACTCCCAGCACAAGAAGGTCTACAAGGACCTCTACCACCTCTCCTACTATTCCAAAATCCTCCAGAACCATGCCTACAAAGAAGAGAGTTGCATCCAGTGTCTCTGTACAACAAGAACCTCCTAAGAGGAGAAAAGTAAAAGAAAAGGCCAAAAGAGAAAAATATATAAGTTTTGAGGATGAAGAAGAAGAAGTAGAGGAAGGACCCAAGTTGGTTCGGAAGAAGAAGAAGATGTCTCATGCCTCAGGAGAAGAGGCAAGTATAAAGAAAGAAAAATTCTTCTTTGTTGAGACTGATAGTGAAGAGGAAGTTGAGAAGAAAAAGAAAGAAGAAGAATCAATCAAAAGCAAAGGAAAAGGCAAGGGGAAGAAGGACAATCTCCTTTAGTAAGGGAACATAGCCCCTTAAAATTTGATGCTTTATTTAATAGTATTGCAAAATTTGGTCTCTTGAGGAGACATCAAATATGTACACTGAATCTAATAATGAAGACAAGGCCACCATTGAAGAAGCTATTGTTAAATATATGGTTACATTTGACACTGGCCTAGACAAGATTGAGGAACAATTGCCTAATGAGTTGAAAAATGTTTTAATTGTAAAAAGGCAAGAAGCCATAGAAGAGGATGGAAAGATAAAGGCATTTGCCTTGGAGAAGACTGGTTCCTCATTTTTTGTTGAAGATAGAGCAAAACTAGCTCAATTATACAACAAAGAATTTAGAACAAAATAGATTGTAAACATTCTGATGAGAAGATACAAAGAAGACAATGATAAATTAAGGAATGAAACTCTACGGAAGAAAGAAGAATTGGCTAAAGGACTAAGAGTCCCTCCAGACAATGAAGAGCAATTGTAGCATGATATAAATGTTCCAGAGAGTAATGAGCTTGATAATGCACAACAGGTGCATATGCCTAAAGAGAAGAATGAGAAAAAATATTTAGGCTCAGATAATGCCCCTCCAATGGTGGAAAATATTCTTGATGACAAGCAAAAGGAAGAAAAGACCTTGGAGAAAACATAAGCACAAAATACTGAAGACTTCCCTCCTCCAAACAAAAAGAAATTTGTTGAAGAGGAGAAGAAGATTGAGGATCAATCCGGTGATGAAAGAAAGGAAGAAGAAAATGAAAAAACTGATGGTGAATCCTCCAGAGATTCATTAAAGAGTCTTTTAGACATGCAGTTGCAATTTGAACTAGTGGTATTTGCATAACTGCTACAGCTTCCAATGCAACAAGGACACGTTGACATTGCAAAGATCTCTCTCTTGCAGAAGCTCTAGCTTGGTGATGTATTTCATGCCCCCGCATGGAAGGAGATTTTATCAACACACCAAAAGAGGCACAAAACTAATTGAGGAAGCAGTCAAAGTATTGAAAGAAGGCATCCCCGGACCAACAATCGATGATTCTTTATCCGGTGTTGAAAAGTTGAAGCTTCTATTAGATTCTTTCAAAGATTATTCTATCAAACTTGAAGAGAGGCTGGAAAAGGAAATGACAAAGAAGGTCAATGATAGACGATTAACTAAAATATCTGGCAAGTGTAGTATTGCACATGGAAAACTGCAAGAGAATTTGAAAGAGGTACATAAAAGCTTGGAAGAAGCTAAAATTTTGTTTTAGTTCTATTTGAAATAGCCTATCTCTAAAAAGAGCATTAAGGACTAGATGGACTTAATAGAGTCACATTACACAAGCCTCTAGTGTCTATGATCTAGCCAGTGATGCAGATGGTGCAACAAGGATAGCAATTGAGAATCTGCATGGACAATTTTTTCTAGTTGCAAGAGCAAAAAGAAAAGATTATTATAGAATACTGTCATCTCAAAGATCTGGTGAGTGCAAGACTTACCTCCTTGACCGTGTAATTATAAGTGCAAAAAACATGGCACAGAAGGATCTGGTACCTAGCTCTCTAGATGAAGGAGAATATCTCTTTGTTCAATTTGAAAGTCAATGTAGTATGCTTGCCTTTTCCAAAGAGGAGTGGGAAGTTGGAAAGAAGGATTGGGAGACATACCTTGCAAAATTGAAGGTGTCTTACAAGAGCATTCTGCCCTCCTCTAGTTGATATGTACATTTTTGTTTTTCTTAAGCAATTTCTGATTTCTTTGTACATATGCGGAAGTATTAGTGTGATGCAGTACATGTTTGTTTGGTCAGTTTGGATGAATAACATTGCTAGGGGGAGTATCCCTAATATACATTATTTGAAAAGTGTTGAGTATAGAAGTGAAGCAGTAAGGGAGAGCTACTCTCATGTATATACATACATACATACATATATATATGTATATATGTATATGTATGTATATGTATATGTATGTATATATATGTATGTATATATATATGTATGTATATATATATGTATGTATATATATACATATATATATACATACATATATATACATATATACATACATATATATACATATATACATACATATATATATGTGTGTGTAGATATATATATATATATATATATATATATATATATATATAACAAAGGGGGAGCAGTGAGAACAGTTGAAGTTATTTTGAAAATCTTAACATTAAGAGCCCTGTGCCCTTGATGTCAAAGGGGGAGAGAAATAGAAATGTGTTGCCATCAATGACAATGGGGGAGATTGTTGCAATATGTATATAGTGTTGTCATTGATGTCAACTCATAGTGATGTCTATCCACAATATGATGTAGAGTCAACATGATGTTTAGAGTTTGGCAGGGTATGCTGCAGAAGTAGACAAGATGGCAAAGTATGTTGTAGATGCAGAGTCAACTTTACTGAAGTTTAGAAGAATGAAGAATGACTTGTAAGTACCCTATCTTCTGAAGCTCATATTGAACTTCCTCATACTTGGTATGCTCCAATAAGTGTCTGTTAGGAGGTTGTGGAGCAGTGGTATTCTTATCTTTTCATCCAAGTGTTTTTGAGAAAATTGTCTAAGGCATGAACAAAGTATTTTTCTAAGACAAGGGATCGATAATTTTCTCTACATTTTTCCACATTACAACATCTTGGCTTACGTTTCTAGAATAAGCATTGTGAGTCTTCAAGGAGTCTAATTCCAAAGTTTCAGCTCTTAACTCCTTTTGCAGTGGAAGTTATATAAGCAACAAAGTACTAGACTGTACAAACTAAGCCTAAAGTTGCAGAGATCAAATTGGAATGCTCTGCATTCCACCACATTTGATCTTTTTGGCATGCGGTCTTCAGGAGGTGATTAGTATTAGTTAAAGATCCCTCTATCTAAATTTTAGAGTGTTTGGTGTTCCACAAGTACCATTTCTTATGAACAATTGGTTGTTTCTTGCTTTATCTTCACTAGCATATGTGTGCAGACCTGACCTAAGTGACTTGGTGATTGAGTGGTGACTATTCATATGGATAGCAGAATTATAAGGGTGATTGAACGGTGTGCCAACCTATTTTGGCAAAGTTCATGTTATGTTTCATCTCCGCAAGAGAATATGGTCATATTTTAAAGTGTACATAGGCCGACTTACCACAAGCTACATCTTTCATCCTTTTGGCCAACCTAATCAATGTTTTGAAGTATTGTGGAGGATATTTATAGAAGATCAAATTCATTTTGTGATGGGTAGAGGTGAATGTGAATATAGAAGAGAAGAGTACAAGATATGAAGTGTGTAGAATCAGTTTGAAGACATGTATTGAATAGAAAATGCAGACTGCATTATCAGCAGTTAGATGTCTACTTTGCATCAGTTCATATATTTATTCTTATAGATCCAAAGTGCAGTGAGCATAATATTCAGGGAGTAGTAGCTTCCTTGGGTCCTACCCTAAATCAAAGTTGTTATTGATGTAAGCACAAATACAAGGAGTAGTAGCTTCCTTAGGTTGCAGCCCAAAAATAAAGTTGTAACTTTTTGTAGTGAGCATAATCTATTGTGAGCTTATACTCACCATGGTTTTTCCCTGTTTTAAGGTTTTCCACATAAAAATATTGGTGTTCTTGTGTTGATTCTTGTGGTGCATAATTAATTTCTATTCTCTAAGTAATTTAGTTTTATCTGCAAATATCTACCTAAGTTTTAGTATGTGCTGATTCACCCCCCTCTCAACACCTCATTGCGTTCAACAAAAATGACACATGGGACCTAGTACCTTTTCCTAATGGATAGAAACTATTGGATGCAAATGTGCGTTCAAAGGAAAATAAGGTTTAGATAGCAGTGTTGAGAAGTATAAGGTGAGATTAGTTGCAAAGGTTTATTCTCAAGTTGAGGGAATAGATTATGGTGATAATTTCTCCCTAGTAGCAAAGTTGACATCCATTCAGTTTCTATTGTCTATTATTGCAACATATGATCTTGAGGTTGAGTAGATAGATTGGAAGACAACATTCCTTCATGGTGATTTGGAGGAAAATATTTATATGACATAGCCAGAGCACTACTTTGAGAAAAATAAAGAACATTTGGTTTGTAAGTTGAAGAAATATTTGTATGGTATTAACCAATCTCCTAGGATGTACCAAAAGTTTGATTCTTTTATGTTAAGTTTAGGATTTATAAGAGCTAAGTTGAATCATTACATATACTATAAGATGGATGATGATCATATTCTCATTATTGCATTATATGTTGATGATATGTTATTTTTTGATAATGGGAAGAGTTTGATTTGTGAATTGAAATCTTAGCTTTTAGCACGGTTTGAGATGAAAGACTTAGGGATAGACAAGTACATCTTGGGATTGGAGATCAAAAGAGATAGAGAAAACAAGAAACTTTGGTTGGGTTAGAGTAAGTATGTGAACTCAAAGTTGGAGAGGTTAAGCATGTCAAATTGCAAGCAATGTGTTACTGTTACAATGGGGACAAAGTTATCTATTGAGCAATGTTTGACTTCTCCTAGTGAGATGGAGGATATGAGTAGAGTACCTTATACTAATACAATTGGGAGTTTGATGTATGCTATGGTATACACAAGAATAAACATTGCCCAAGAATTGGGACTCCTTAGCTGATTATGGCTAATACTAGATAGGTACTTTGGGATGTAGGGAAGAGGGTTTTCAAGTATTTGCAAGGTACTTTCAAGTATTCCTTATGCTATCATGGTTATCCTACAGGGGACCAAAATTTAGTGTTTATTCTTAGATTTTGGATTCATATTGAGCTAGAGATGTTGATAGCAAGTGATTCGCCAATGGATATGTTTTCATTATATTTGGTAGTGCAATCAGTTGGATGAACAAGCAATAGGTTGTGGTTGCTTTGTCCACTATAGAAGTAGAGTGCATGGAAGCTACTCATGTTTGTAAGGAATCCATCTAGATTAAGATATTATGTTCAAATGTTGGACTAGATGTAGGAGCCATTATAGTTCATTGTGATATCCAAAGTGCCTTATGTATGGCAAAGAACCTGACATTTTATGCAAGGATAAAGCACAATGATATCCAGTACCATTTTGTTCATGATATGGTGGAGAATGGAAGGATGAAGTTGGAGATGGTTGGTACTTTGATGAATGTTGCAAATTCTTTGACAAAGCTCATGAGTATAGACAAGTTCAGATGGTGAAGTGAATCTATGAACCTCTTGGCCCCTAGCAGTTAGATTTTAGTGTTGGTGAATTTCCCCTTGCTCTTGCAAGGTGTTCAACTAAGAGAATGTTAGGAAAGGTGTTTCAACCTTGCACCTAATGTTACGATTGTTAGTGTAGGTTATTTTCCTAGTGAGTTATTTATTTTTTCATATTTCCTAGGTTTTTCCTACACTTTTAGTAAGCTTGCTTAGGTTAATAAAGTGAGTTTAATTAGGTGAGTGGGTCATTGAGATGTCAGCATCCTAGGAGGGAGTTACATTTACTATGTTTAGATCGTTTAGTGGTCTATGCCTATTGTTCAATTTTTCCACCTCCACACCTTTCCCTAGTCTAAATAAACTCACTACCTAGCTTGTATTTTGCATCTTGTATGGAAGTTACACCAATCTTTTGTAGTTTCTTCTTTGAGATTGTAAAACAATTCTATCATCTTGACATTTGCATATCTCTTGGAATCATTGGTTTATTTTTTTAATGCATTTACAACTTTTGTAGCTTAGAATCTCTCTAAAAAAGTTCTTAGCTTATTCATTTGTTTCAGATTTCTAACATGGTATCAAAGCTATTGTTTTGAGAGTTTTAAGTTCATAGATTCCTAATTGAGAGTTTGAGCTTATTTTTGTGAGATCTTGTAAAATCTTGTATGCTCTTCTCTTGCATTTTCTAACGATCTGGAGAATCGAATAGGATTTATGAAGATTTGATAACCTCTTTATTTTCCATATGTGTTTGGTTAGATCTAGATGATTGCACCTATTCTAGTTATACTAGAAGTATTTATGGTTGTTCCAAAGTGTCCATGAGGCTCAAGAAATTCAAGATTGGCTTTAGTTCCATTTGATTTATAGATCATTTAACATAGTTGCAAACTAGGGTTTGAAGCTCAGATCTGACAATCAACTTTCATATGGAGCATTTCTGGCTAAAAAAGACCTTGCCATTGAGTCCAAAAGGGCGAATAGATGAATTTTGATATAAAATTTGCCCAGTTTCGATGTAATGTCCCCAATTGGCGCTTAGCCAAGTCATGAACAATTATGTTATTTCTGAGTTTTCTCGTAGGCTAATTGATGTGCAAGGGAGAACTCCAAAGTTCTTGGAGAGCATTGGATTAGATTTGCAAAGAATTTGTTCATGGTCTTGAGTTTAGTTGGTTAGATGGAGCCTTTTGGTGCTTTCAAAACCAAATTATGACCTTTTGAGTGCTCTCCAAATTTCTTGAAGGAGCATACTATTATTTAGAAAGTTACCTGGTTGCCTCTGATCATCATCCCAAGTCTTCAGGATCATGTTGGTATGGTCAGATTTGCAAGTTACTTCATTTTGGGACTTTCCGTAAGTTGGGTGAATTAGTAAGTTATTTAAATCAATATTCACTTAAGTTATCTATTGTTGGGAAAATATTAGAAAATAACTTAAGTGTAATAGCTCATTGGAAAGGTGATGAAAAATAGTATTTGATTTTCACTTGATAGTAGGCGTTGGGCACACGACATAAGTGGCATCCCATATTGGAGGAATATTTAATATCTTTTGAAGTCATAAAACAATATTATAACATTTATCTCTTGGGCACTCCATTTGGGAGTCTATGCTCATTTGGAGGGTTATGCTTTTGAATATGATAGTTACTTCTTCTTTGAATGTGAGCTTGGTTCTTCTTGGGGTTCATAAACCTTATTCTATTACTACTTTTGGTAGTGAAAGATCTACCCTAGTTGGTTGAGAGTGATTTTACTTTAGAAAACACCTGTGTGCTGCCATGGAGTTGGTACTTTTTGATGTGTTCTAAATTAGAACTTGGATGTTAGGTTTTTGGTATGAAGTTTATTGTTCATTTTGGTTTGGATTTGGTTTGAAGTTATTGGTGTTTCTATTTGGAGTTTGTGAAGAGTTTATTCTTGTTGGGTGCCCTCATTTTATCTAAGCAGGATGTATGATTCTAGGAGCTCTATTTGATCAAAGTAATGTTGTAAACCCTCATTTCTGGACAAGTTCTCCATTCCTGACCAAGGTGTTGAGTTTCTAAGTAATAAACTTGTTGTTTGAAGAACTTTAAATGGGAAGAAATGTAGTGTATGCATGGAATTTTTTAGGGTAGAATGCCTCTCTTATCTTTGAATAATCCTCATGTATGGTGGTGCTTGACCTTGTAGGGGTTATTCAAGGAGTTTGGAGTGGTGCAATTCAGTTTGGAGTTTATTAGAGTGTGGGTTAAGGTTTTTGTGTGTGTCTTTTAACTTCATTGTTGTTGATTATCAATTCAGTTCAGAAAATACAATGATTTTTAGTGGGTTTCAAACCTGTTATTGCAGATTGATCAAAGTTGTGGTTTGTCAATCATTTTAGACTTTCAAAGGGTAGTTTTGAGGCAACTACTTGGGTATATTTCTTGTGCTATCTTCTTGGATGCTCCTAGAATGTTTATTATATCATTTCTTTGAGATATTCGATGTTTTGATGTCCTACAACAATGTTTATCAGATTGAAATCAGAAATAATATTATATTGTAGCTCTTACGATGATTTGTTACTTGTTTCATAATGCAATATCTCTATGTTTGTAACCCCAATGGTTGTACCATCGGTTAATTCATGTTTGTGCGTTCATATTGTAATATTGGTTGGTTTACTACTAATAGTCTATAGCATTCTTGTAGCCTATTTGGTATGTACACTCTGCTAGTGGCTTGCATCTTCACACATCTGCTCAATAAGCATTGATAGGATGACTTGCCACCTTGTGTGAACTCATTATGTTTGCATCATGCACTTCACTACATAAGTGTGGACGTGGTCGGCACAGCTGCCTAGTGCATGCATTACTGTGATTTGCATATAACACACTCCACTGAACAAGCATGGCATGTGGTTGATGTGGACACCTGGTCTATTCATAAACATCATGCATTGCACTACTTCCAGTAGAAGTTGTTATAAAAAGTGTGATCCTACACACCGTATGCTCTCACCTTGCCCACCTTGGGATCTTGGTGATCAGAAAGTGTAATGAAGACTGCCTATACATTTGAATTTAGTGCAAATTATTTGGAAAAAATTAGGGAGGTCATTACAGTGGTATCAGAGATGGATTTATTACTAGCCTTTGAATTTGTTAACCCTACATGTAGTACAATAGTGATAGAGAAATAAGGTATCTTCAAATGGAAGAAAGAAAATTGAGATCAACTTCGAGTACAGAGGGTTTTGTTGAAGAGGCTTCAGCCATGGCAGAAAGGGACAAGGATGTTTATCCTCTTGATAGTCCTAGTGCTAGAATTGTAAAGAGATTTGATACCATGTTTGATATGATGGATCAACTTATTAGTAAAATGGACCAAAATTAGAATAATCTGCAAAGGCCAAATAGTGACACTAGTAGTTCCCAAGGCAATGGCCCAGAGTTAACAATGTTGGTTCTGCAAAAACTTTTGTTGGGTCAACTACTAGACCCCTTCAACCTATCTTTACTTGAAGGGAGGAGGCTCAACCTATGAAAGATGAACAAGTTACCTTCATGGATGAAGTCATGACCAACTATGATGAATATAGGTCTCTTCCTGATGAGGTCTGTCGGATCCTAACTCTTGATCAGTTCATGAACTAGAAGAAGAAGAGGGGAGGTGGAAGACAAGACAATAGAGGACAAGGAGCTCATAGAGATTTCCAACAAGCATTAAGTAAAGTTACCCTAGCTCACTATGATGGAAGTGAAGAGAGTACAACAAGAGCTTGGGTCAATAAGTTGGACAACTTCCTAGCATTGAGGTCGATGCCAAAAGATGAGGCTATCAATTTTGCTACACTGCATTTGGATGGGGCATCCCATGAGTGATGGTATCATGGATTGGTGACACAAGGTCACAACCTCATCACTATATACGATGAGTTCACCAATAGACTCATCAAGAGATTTGATAAGAGAGATCTAGAATAGAGTTTCAGAGATTTAGCACAGCTAAAACAACAATGTAGCATTGATGCCTACATCACTAAGTTTTAGAAACTTAGTGTCACAGTTCCTGACGTGTCTGAGAGGAGGCTCATTTTCTTATTTTTGGAAGGACTCTTAGAACTAATTATAGGATGGGTCAAGCCACTTGGCTCACAAACTTTGAAAGATGCTATAAAGAGAGCCCAAAACATGGAGTTTTCAACTCTTAAGATCAAGATTTCATCCCACTCCTTTCCTTTCAAGAAGGACAAGAAGCAATTACTAGAAAATTTAAATCAACCCAAGAGTCTTCCTTCAAAAATGGATGATGACCTTAGAAATGAGATAAAGAGGAAAAAATTATGCTTCACTTGCAAAGAGCCATGGGCCCTAGGCCACAAATTCTTTGAGAAGGGTCGAGTTCTTCATTTAGAAGCATATACAACTACTGAATTAGAATCTGAAAAATCAGAACAACAAGTTGATTCAGAGATGAGTGAGGAAGAAGTTCTGGAAGGGCCTAAAAATAAGAAATTTGATAATGGCATCTTTGCCCAACTTTCATCCCATCTAAATAATAATCCTTTTAGGGTCCGTGGAGTACTGTGTGGGTAGCAAATTGTTTCTCTAATTGATACTAGTGCTACTTACAACTTCATTGATGAAGGAGTTGTAGCATGAATAGGCCTTTAGATGAAGGAGTTTGAGGGATTCAATGTTATGGTTGTAGATGGGTTTACTCTTCAATGCACAAGAAGGATTCCAAATTTGAGTCTCCGTTTGGGAAATTATGAGGTTAAGGATATTTTTCATGTAGTAAGTATTAGTGATTCTGATATTTTCCTTAGTATTCAATGGCTTAAGTCATTGGGAGAAATTTCTTTAAACCTTCAAACCATGGAACACAAGTTTCAAGATGATGGCAAAATAGCAATTTTGAGGGGAATGTCAAATGGTGCATCTCGTGTTCCCACTACAAATAAATGGATGAGGAAAAAGAATATCTTATAGTTGTGCAAGCCTTACCAAATAAACAAAGTAAATATTTCAACTATATATTATCTGAGAAGCTTCCAAAAAGAGATTTTGAGCTTGCTAGAAAAATTAGGACAGTAGCAAAAAAGGCAAGTTCAGAATTTGTTTTACATAAAGATTGGTAAGTCAAGGGTCTAATCATGGTTTTCAAACATTTGATAATCCACTCTATGAATTGGGTGTCGATTTGATATATGATAATCCTTTTTGAGTGGAATTTGGAGGCATCAATCTGAATGTTGACATGACTAAGTTGCAAGAAGAAGAAGATGAAGTGGTCTCAGATTTCCATTGGAAGCAGGAAGATAAATTCAAAGAGAATGCAATGTTTGATGTTGGTTACAAAAATCCTAGTGCCTTGGAGGTCCCATTTGTTGATAGCACTTGGATTGGAAGTGTTAAAGGCATTCTTTTTGGAAAAGATGTCTTTGATTTCAGCGAAAGGTTTTTAGATGAAGCCCACATGAATAACAGAGTTGCACAACACAAGCATGGTGGAGTTGTTTTATTACTTAAAATTCATGATAGAGGTCACCAACAAAGTATGTTGGAAGGTTATGGTGACTAGAGAGATGTTCCTTGGTGGAGGAAAGTTCAAATTTTTAGTTTTAATTCTATTATTTTACTGCATCTTAGCCACCTTACTCTTTTGCTTGCACTCATTCATGAAGGTTGGCAAAGTATTTTAGTCATGGGCTGGAGGAACTTCCAGTTGTAGGATGTTTGGGAGTCTTTTCCAACCTCTCCAAAGATGGTTTTGAGCATTTCAATTCTCATCTTTCATGTTCATGCATGGAGACTTCATTTGTGCAGCTGATGTCCTACTCCAAGAGCATTGATTTTAATAAAATCATATTATGATATGTTGTTATTTACCTTGGACAACCACATGTTGATTCAAGATAGGGTTCCTATGCCTTGGATGGATGTTGGAGAAGGGCTTCAATTGTGGGAGAGTTATATTTCATCCTTCCTAACCTCAACTCGGGCATGGATATTTCAGTGGAATGCTTTGAAACATTCCAAGTGTTTGCCAACAACTTTATTTATGAGAATGATAGCATGTGTTGGTGATTTAATGAGAAGATGTGTTTGGGGGAATGCTGAGCTGATGTATGGTCATCCTAACTTGCAATTGCTTGAGGTCAAGCAATTTTGGCAAGGGAGGATTGTAATGTCCCCAATTGGTGCTTAGCCAAGTCGTGAACAATTAGCCTATTTCTAAGCTTTCCCATAGGCTAACTGGTGTGCAAAGGAGAACTCCAAAGTTCTTTGAGAGCATTGGATTATCTTTGCAAAGAATTTATTCATGGCTTTGAGTTCAGTTGGTTAGATGGAACCTTTTGGTGCTTTCAGAACATAATTCCAACCTTCTGAGTGCTCTCCAAACTTCTTAGAGGAGCATGCTATGTTTAGAAAGTCACCTGATTGCCTTTGATCATCATCCAAAGTCTTCAGGATCATGTTGGTATGGTTAGATTTGCAAGTTGCTTCATGTTGTGACTTTCCATAAGTTGGGTGAATTATTAAGTTATTTAATTCAATATTCACTTAAGATATCAATTGTCGAGAAAATATTAGAAAAAAAGTTAAGTGTAATAGCTCATTAGAAAGGTGACAAAAAATATTATTTGATTTTCACTTGATAGTAGGCGTTGGGCATAATACTTAAGTGGCATCCCACATTAGAGGAATATTTAATATCTTTTGAAGTCATAAAACAATATTATAACATTTCTCTCTTGGGCACTCCATTTGGGAGTCTATAAAAGGGTGTTTTGTGCTCATTGGAGGGTTATGATTTTGAATATGATATTTGCTTCTTCTTTGAATGTGAGCTTATGAGATTGGTTCTTCTTGGGGTTTAGAAACCTCATTTTATCACTAGTTTTGGTAATGAAAGATCTACCCTAGCTGGTTGAGAGTGGTTTTACTTCAGAAATCGCACGTGTCTTTCCATGGAGTTGGTATTTTTTATGTGTTCTAAGTTAGACTTTGGATGTTAGGTTTTTGGTGTGAAGTTTAGTGTTCATTTTTGTTTGGATATGGTTTTGATTTACTGATATTTCTATTTGAAATTTGTGAAGAGTTTGTTCTTGTTGGGTGCCCTCATTTTATCCAGGTAGATCGTACCATCCTGGGAGCTCTATTTGATCAAAGTAATGTTGCAAACCCTCATTTCTGGCCAAGTTCTCCATTCCTGACCAAGGTGTTGAGTTTCCAAGTAATAAAATTATTTTTTAACAAACTTTAAAGTGGAATAACTATAGTGTATGTTGGTCATACCAACCATAAGAGGTTGTGTGGGGTATTTTAGGCTAGAACACCTCTCTTATCTTAGAATAATCCTCATGTATGGTGGCACCTGACCTTGTAGGGATTGTTCAAGAAGGTTGGAGTGGTGAAAATCAGTTTGGAGTTTATTGGAGTGTGGGTTAAGGTTTTTGTGTGTGGCTTTTGACTTCATTGTTGTTGATTATCAATTCAGTTTAGAAAATACAGTGATTTTTAGTGGATTTCAAACCTATTATTGCATATTGATCAAAGTTGTAGTTTGTCCAACATTTCAAACTTTTAGAGGGGAGTTTTGAGGTGACTACTTGGGTATGTTCTCTTGTGCTATCTTCTTGGATGTTCCTAGAATGTTTCCTATATTATTTCCTTGAGATATTTAGTGTTTTGATGTGCTACAATAGTGTTTATCAGACTGAAATCAAAAATAATATTATATTGCAGCTCTTATGATGATTTGTTACTTGTTTCATAATGCAATATCTCTAAGTTTGTAACCCAGATGGTAGTACCACCGATTAATTCATGTTTGTCCATTCATATTGCAATATTAGTCAGTTTACCCCCAATAGTCTATAGCATTCATGTAGCCCGTTTGGTATGCACATTCTGCTAGTGGCTTGCATCTTCACACATTTGTTGAATAAGCATTGATAGGATGGCTTTCCACCTTGTGTGAACTCATTCTATTTGAATCATGCACTCCGTTTCATAAGTGTATATGTGGTTAGCACAACCACCTACTAAATGCATTACTATGATTTTCATATAACACATCTGCTAAACAAGTGTGGCATGTGGTCGTCGTGGATGCATGGTGTGTTTGTAAACATCTTGCATTGCACTTACTTCCAATAGCAGTTGTTAGAAAAAGTGTGATCCTACACACCGTATTCTCTCACCTTGCCCACCTTGGCATCTTGGTGATCAGAAAGTGTAATTGAGACTACATGTGCATTATAATTTAGTGCAAATTATTTGGAAAAAAACTAGGGTGGTCATTACATTCAGCTCCACGAGAATTTGAGGAAAAATAAAATTTGCCAGGAAAGTCATATGGCCTCCCTAGCACACAGTCTAATAAAAAAATTGTTAGACACACAAGTGTACTAAGAGGGGGGGTGAATCAATATAAAATCAAATTTCACTTTCAACAAATTCAACTTGTTCAGAGTAGATTAAACCTTAAGCATTATAGCATTAACATGAGTATGAAATATTAACACAATGTACATCAACACATAATACCAGATATACGTGGAAAACCCTAGAAGGGAAAAACCATAGTGAGGATTAACTCACAATATATGAACCTCAAATAGTAACTTTATTTTAGGGGCTATAACTCAAGGAAGCTGCTACTCCCTAAGTAACTTTGGTTTAGGGTCACACCCAAGGAAGATTTTACTCCTTGATGACTTTGTTTTAGGGTCACTCCCAAGGAAGCATCTACTCCCTAAAATGAGAATACACTTACAAAAGATTAAAGTATAATAGTCTTTTCTTACTGTCTGAAAACTATCATTGAAGCTCACACCTTTGATGATTGCACTTCTGCCTCCTCACACTTTCTTCTGAAGATCTAATCAATCAGGCACACTCTATACTTGATCACTGTCACAAATATGTCTTCAAGATGAATCCGGATAGCATCAACAACATCTACTCGTTCTCCCACAGTCACACATTAATAATGCATTTATTCTTCTTTTATCTACTTGTTGACCTTTTCAATCATCTTGCAATCATACCTTACCTCACTCACTTTGATTCACTATTTATACATGATATTATATTGATTACATTACTTATTGGCTAGATACATCATGAACAATACATTTACAAGTCGGCCAGACAACACACACTATGAAATGTGTAGAAGATAGGTCCTAATTGAAATCACACGTTACACCAATAGAAGATCCAGGCCTTTCAGACACCAACAACTACTTAACCAGGTCCAAAACATCCTTTACTTTCTCAAACACCAAGGAATTACATCTGCACACTCCGCTCATTTGGAAATATGACAGCTTTAAGAAAAACACATGAAGACTTGAAGTATAACGACAGTATCAACTTGTAAACCTTGTACGATACTGGAAACAGAAAGATCTCCATGAAACTTTTTTAGATGAGTTCACATGACTCATAAAACACCCCCCAGACACTCCTTTTCCACCGTAAATCAAAGAATTGTGCCACACAACTTCAAACATTTACTCTGAAAACACTCTGTTATCTAAAACACATTGTACCATGCTGTCAATTGAAAAATTGAGCTATGGAAAAAGAAAAGAGGCATGCAATGTACATCCAAGAACATCTTCACAAAACTACAAGGCCAATCATTCACTTCCAGAGGAATGCATAGCATTCCAGTGGGTCTTCAATACTACACCATTTTGCCAGAGCATATTCTGGTGTTCTATCATACATAACTTTCACATCGGAGGGAAATATGATTTGAGACTTTGGAAATAGCACCTTCACTACCTTCTTGACACAATATTAGAACTACATAGCCACATATACAATGGTGGAGGAATGCAGATCATTCCATTATCATGTTAGAAACACCTTCACAGAACCAACTTTATCTTCAAGCTGTCAGCAGAAAAACATCCTTCCGGTCATCAAAACAGCATGAAACATTGAACATACATAAACTAACATTGTATGAAGCTATGTTCCAAACTACAGAAGCTCAATAGCACAATGATGGAAATGTGGAGCAATCTTTCAGATAGTCTTTTGAGAGCAGACATTCTAAAACAAAGACTATCACCTACTTTTGGAGGCCAACCCTTCATTACATTACCACATACAACTTAGGATTAGTAGGATAGATCATACAACATGGTTCAAGCTATTAGGCATCCTTCCTTAACATCTAATTGTCTTAGTGCTTCTAATTTCCATATTAATAAGGCTTCAAATTCCACTCTGCTTTGATTAGGAATGTATCTTTTATGAACAGTATCAAATTCCCATGTAGTTTTCTCTTCCTTAGGAATATGCAACCATGAACAATATCTTACTTTCATGATACTGTTGACATTAGTGTATGTTATGTTGACATCAATATGTGCTATGTTGACATGAATGACAACACATATGGCCAACAATCTCGTCCTTTGTCATTAATGGCAACATATGCTTCCCCTTAAACTCTCTCTCCCTTTGAAATCAAGGACAAAGGGATCCAATACCTACTCATTCTTCCATTTTTATCAACAATCATAAATATGCAAACTTTTTCTTCCAAGACCCCCCCATCATCAGTCACCACTACCTACTCCCCCTAAGAGGTGGCTATCATTGGTCCAGGATAAAGATATAGCATGAACTCCCCCTGGACAAATGTGCCACTATGCTTCTTTAGCAAGAAGAGGGGCAATTACCCCTAACCTTTTCTAGAGATCCTCAAAGTTGTATTTTGCAAGGGCCTTTGTAAAGATATCTACAATTTGATCCTTTATTGGGACATATTCCAACTTCACTTTCTTATCTGTAACCTTCTTTCTCAAAAAGTGATACTTGATTGCTATGTGCTTGGTTCTGGAATGCATCACTAGATTCTTGAAAATATTGATAGTACTTTTATTATTACACAAAATAGGAATAGGATCATCATACAATACTTTGATATCCTTAAGAGTTTGCTTCATCTGGATAACACTTGTGTATAATAGGAGGTTGCTACAATATACTCTACCTCTACAGTGGATAAGGATATTGAATCTTGCTTCTTGCTCTGCCATGAAACCAATCTACTTCCTAGAAAGAAAGCACCACCACTTGTACTTATTCTATCGTCAACACAACCAACCCAGTCAACATCAGTGTGTGCACTCAAATCAAAATCATTACCTTTTGGATACCATAGACCATAGTCAAGAGTTCCTTTCAAGTATCTGAATATCCTTTTCATTACTTTCTCATGTGTTTGCTTAGGATTGGCTTGATATCTAGCAACCACACATACTGCATGCATAATGTCAAGTTTGGAAGTAGTTAAGTACAATAGTGCTCCAATCATAGACCTATAGGTGGTCTAATCTACCTCTAGAGACTCATCATCTTTGCTCAAGTGACATCCAGTGACCATGGGAGTACTCACTAGGTTTGAATCCTCCATACCAAACTTCTTCAACAATTCTTTGGCATACTTAGCTTGAGAAATAAAGATACCACCATCTAGCTAGGAAATTTGAAGTCCAAGGAAGAAAGACATTTCACCAATCATGGACACCTCAAATTATTTTTGCATCTCCTCTGCAAACCTCTTACATATATCATCATTTCCGCCAAACATAAACTGCAACTATCAAGATCATGTCTCCTTCTCTCTTTATGTAAATATTATTATCTATATTACCTTTCTTGAAGCCTTGCTAGAGTAAGTACTTGTTTGATCTTGCATACCAAGCCCTAGGTGCTTGCTTGAGACCATACAAAGCCTTTTTGAGTTTGCATAACATCTGTGGATCTTCTTATATCTGAAAACCATCTAGTTGTTCAATGTATACTTCTTCTTCTAGGTCACCATTGAGAAATGCTAACTTAACATCCATCTGATACACTTTGAAGTTCTTGTGAGTAGCAAGAGCAAGGACCATTCTAATTCCCTCCATCCTAGCTACTAGAGCAAAATTCTCCTCAAAATCAATGCCTTCTTCTTGAGTATATCATTTGTATACTAATCTTTCTTTGTCCCTTACAACTTCACCTTCTTCATTTAGCTTGTTCTGGAACACCCACTTTGTTCCTATAACATTCTTATTGGCTGGTCTAGGAACCAATTCCCATGTCTGATTCTTTTCAATCTGATCCAATTCTTCTTCCATTGATTTTATCCATCCATAATATTTGTTGGCTTCAATAAAGGTCTTAGGTTCCACTTTTGATAATAAACACAAGTTTACTTGCCCATGTGTCTTGGAAAACCTTCTCCTTGTCTACACACCTTCATTTTTGTCTCCAATGATCTATTATGCTAAGTGGTTCTTCTGAACATACTTTGTTGGGGTCTTAGGCATCTGTCTAGATTCATGTTCCTTTTCTTCTTTCACTTCTTCTACTTCTTCATCTTCAATGTAAGGAAATATATCAGATCCAGTGTCTTTTGAATCCTATGTGAACTGATACAAGTCTTTATCTACTTTGACATTTGTGCTTTCAATCATCTTTCCTACCCTTTTGTTGTAGCATCTATAGGCCTTGCTTCTGGTTGAGAAACGAAGAAAGATTCCTTCATCACATCTTGAATCAAACTTTCCTAGGTCTTCTTCATCTCTTCTAATATAGCATTTACTACCAAAGATCCTGAAGTATCTGACAGAAGGAGGTCTTCCATACCACAACTCATAAGGGGTCTTAGTGTTATTGACCCTTAATTGCACTTTGTTAGTTAGATAGACAGTAGTGTGAATTGCTTCCTTCCAATATGTATCATTCAGATCTACATGTTTCAACATTACCCTAGACATTTCTTGCGTAGTCATGTTCTTTCTTTCCACTACCCCATTTTTCTTAGGGGTTCTAGGAGTAGACAAATGCCTCCTAATACCATTATCTTCACAAAAATTTTCAAATTCATTTGAAGTAAACTCCCCTCCTCTATCTGACCTTAAACATTTGATCTTAGTATCCATTTCATTTTCAACCAAAGCTCTGAAAACTTTAAAATTATCAAGGGTATTAGATATTTCTCTTAAGAAAGTAACTCAATTCATTCTAGAATAATCATAAATGAGAAACATAAATGCCTTTCACCCTGTTGACTCTTTACCCTTGTAGGTCCACATAGGTTTGTGTGAATCATCTCCAATGGATTTGAAGAAGAGTACTTGATTTTAAAACTTGTCTTTGTCTGCTTTCCCATTTGACATTCCTTGCATATAGTGTTTGCAGGCTTGATTATTTTAGGCACATCTCTCACTGCATGAGTAGAGTTGATTCTTACCATATTATCAAAGTTGTATCCCATTCTTTTGTGCCACAACCAACACTCACTAGACTAAGTCAATAGAGATGTTCTTCAATTTACTTCTTTCAAGTGATAAATATAACATGTCTTGATACCTTCTGCAACTAGCTTTCCAGATCCTGCCTTCTTGATTTCACAACCATTAGCATGAAAACTAAGATTGTAATCTTTCTTGCACATCTGACTGACACTGAGAAGATTGTGTTGTAATCCTTTGACATAGAGAACATCCTCAGTATTGTTCTTTCCATCAATAGTTATGACACCTTTTCTACAAATTTGAGCTGACTCGTCACCTCCAAACTTAATAGCTCCACCATCCCACTTCTTAAGGCTAATAAACTTCTATTTGTCACTAGTCATATGATTTCAACAACCACTATCAATAACCCAAGCTTTGGTTTCTTCTTTTACATGGAAGGAAGTCCATACAACAATTGATTTTTCATTATTTTGAACTATTTGCAAGGTATCAATTTTTCCACATTTTCCAACTTCATTCTTGTTGTCATCAACATTCAGGGCCAAGAAAAGTGTTTCATTATTTGAATCATGATCCTCATCTTCTGAAGAACTTGTCTATCTTCTAAGGAAATCAAACTCCTTTTGAATTTACTATTTCTATTACTTCTCCTAGCTTCTTTAAGAGGACATTTATAAGAAAGTGACCTACCTTTCCACAATTAAAACATTTGAAGGGTAACTTACCTTTATATTTGTTAGAACCTTTCTTCAATGTTCTTACAAAATTTTCTTCAACATCATTAGGACTTCATCTTCATCAGCAGATTCATCCTTTGTTTTTTTGTTGGATTTGAAGGCAACTTCTTTCTTTGGAACATCACTGTCAAATTATCTCATTTCAAAAGTAGTAAAGGTACCAAAAATATAGTCTAAAGAGTATTTATCTAAGTCCATGGTCTCCTCAATAGCAAATACCTTATGACTGTAAGATTTGGGAAGAGATCTCAGAACCTTCTTCACAATTTCATCCTCTTTTATTTCACCACCAAGACCTTTGATGCCATTGACCACTTCATTCACTTGAAGAATAAATCCAACAATATTTTCATCCTCTGTCATCTTAAGGGTTTCAAATCTACTTTTGAGAATTTGCATCTTAGCTTGCTTTACTTTCTTATCTCCTTCATAAATGGTTTCAATTTTTTCCCAAACCTCTTAAGCAGAACTACAACTCATCACCTTTGAAATTTATGAATCAGATATCCACTCATGATGGAAAACTTTGTTTTGGCACAGTTCTCATACTTATTGACTTCATCTACATTTGTAGGAATAGTAGCAGGAATAGTGTAACCTTTCTTGACAGAATCCCAAACTCCACACCCTAGAGAATTGATGTAGGCTTCCATCTTTATCTTCCAAAAACCATAATTTGTTCCATCAAACCTGGTTATCTTACTAGATCCTCCTTGTGCCATCCCAGACCTTCCTCAAGAAGTTAAGCTTCCCTTAGAGGAACTTGGATCTAATACCAATTGTTAGACACACAAGTATATTGAGGGGGGGTGAATCAATATACAATTAAATTTCACTTTCAACAAATTCAACTTATCCGAAGCAGATTAAACCTTAAGCATTACAACATTAATATGAGAATCAAAGATTAACACAATGCAAATCAACACATAACATCATATATACGTGGAAAACCCTAGAAGGGAAAAACTATGGTGAGGATTAACTCACAATATATGAAGCTCAAATAGTAACTTTGTTTTAGGGGTTATAACCTAAGGAAACTGCTACTCCCTAAGTAACTTTGGTTTAGGGTCACACCCAAGGAAGCTTATACTCCTTGATGAATTTATTTTAGGGTCAATCTCAAGGAAGCACCTACTCCCTGAAATGATAATACACTTACAAAAGATTTTAGTATAACAGCCTTTTCTTACTATTTGAAAACTGTCATTGAAGTTCACACCTTTGATGATTGCACTTCTACCTCCTCACACTTTCTTCTGAAGATCTGATCAATTAGGCACACTCTATACTTGATCACTATCACAAATATCTCTTCAAGATGAATTTGGACAACATCAACAACATCTTCTCTTTCTCCCATAGTCGCTCATCAATAATGCATTTATTATGCTTTTATCTTCTTGTGAACCTTTTCAATCATCTTACAATCATACCTTACCTCACTCACTTTTATTCACTATTTAAACATGATATTACATTGATTACATTACTTGTTGACCAGATACATCATGAACAATACATTTACAAGTTGGCCAGACAACATACACTATGAAATGTGTAGAAGATAGGTCCTAATTGAAATCACACGTTACACTAGCCAAAGATCCAAGCCTTGCGGACACCAACAACTACTTAACCATGTCCAAAACATGCTTTACTTATTTAAACACCAAGGAATTACATCCACATAATCTGCTCATTTGGAAATAGGACATCTTTAAGAAAAACATATGAAAACTTGAAGTAAAACAGTCATATCAACTTGTAAACCTTGTGAAGTACTAAAAACAAGAAAGATCTCCATGAAACTTTTCCAAATGAGTTCACATAACTCATAAAACAACCCCCATACACTCCTTTGCCATCGCACATCAAAGAATTATGTAGCACAACTTCAAACATTTACTTTGAAAACACTCTGTTATCCGGAACACATTGTACCATGCTGTCAATTGAAAAATAGAGCTGCGGACCACCAATAAGCTCGAAACAAAAAAGAGGCATGCAATGCACATCCAAAAACATGTTCACAGAACCAAAATGTCAATCATTCACTTTTGAAGGAATACGGAGCATTCCAGACTCTAGTTGGTCTTCAATACTACACTATTCTGCAAAGCACATGCTAGTGTTCTATCATACATAACTTTCACAATGAAGGGAAATATGATTTGAGACTTTGGGAATAGAACCTTTATTGCCTTCTTGACACAATCTTAGAACCACATAGACACATATACAACAGTGGAGGAATGCAGAGAATTCCATTATCATGCTAGAAACACCTTCACATAACCAACTTTACCTTCAAGCTGTCAATAGAAAAACATCCTTCCAGTGATCAAAACGTCATGAAACTTGGAACATAAATAAAATAACATTGTATGAAGCTATGTTCCAAACTGTAGAAGCTCAATAGCACAATGATGAAATTACAGAGCAATCTTCCGGATAGTCTTCAGAGAGAAGACATTCTAAAACAAAGACTATCACCTGCTTCTGGAGGCCAAGCCTTCATTGCATTACCACATATAACTTAATATCAGTAGGATAGATCATACAACATGCATCAAGCTATCAGGCATCCTTCCTTAACATATGATTCTCTTAGTGCTTCTAATTCCCATATTAATAAGGCTTTGAACTCAACTTTGCTTTGATGAGGAATGTAGCTTTTATGAATAGTATAAAATTCCCATGTAGCTTTCTCTTCCTTAGGAATATGCAACCAGGAACAATATCTTACTTTCATGATAGTATTGACATCAGTGTATGTTATGTTGACATCAATGTGTGGTGCTATGTTGACATTAATGACAACACATATGACCAACAAATTCTTCTTCTAGCTTTTCATTTTTACTTATTTTAAAAAATAATTGTAAAGTATTTTGTTAAAATTTGTATTTGATTTTTATTGTAAAATTGTTTTAGAAAAACAACAAAAAAGTAGAAAAAAAAAATTGAAGCACCTGGAGGTTCCTGCGCAAGTGCAGGCCTCCGTACCTAGGCGCATTTCCCTTGCTTGTACAAGGGTACATGGGTACCCACAGGATTTTGTGCTCCATAGACAAGGCTGCATGCCCCATACAGCCCACGAACCCCTTCATTAGGGCTCAGGCATGGCCTTTGGCCACCATCACACTTCATTCGGCCTTTAAAATCCTTAAAACTCTTTTCATCACCTCATCTGTTTCGGCCTTTTAGCCCATGAAACATGTACCCGCCTCAGCCCTTGTGCCTATTTTTTTGACCTACGTGCACCAAATTTAGGAGATCTCTATTCTTCGTAGATTCTGCTATTTTAGCAGTACCCTATTTTGGTGGAGATTTTGGTAGATTTTCTCAAACTTAGCGGCTCTCTAAACTATTTGTCAATGTCTTTATATCTGGAAAACTTCTAAAACTATCTAGGGACTTCTAAATTTAGTGGCACCGCCAAATTTGGTGAAGGTGACTTTTTGCAAACCAAGCTCCCTCTCTATTGGTAGGCTTGATTTTCCAAGCAAACTTTGAAGGTTGATAACTTAGGCTCAGTACCTCTATTTTCTAAGCATTTTTTTTTATTTGGGCTAAATTTTTGCACTCTACGAGCTGGTGGAAATGGTTTATGATTTCAGTGCATGGTTTTTCCATAAATTATAGATTCTCACAAGTGACACTGCATAATCTTCATTTTGGAAACTTTGAAGACTCATAATTTTTACACGACCTTGGATTGAGGTGGTTTTTTTTGAAAGTGCTTAACTTTTTGAGTATAACATAGTGGTGCTATTTGTATCACTTGGTTTTATTTCAAGATTGTACTTTCATCATATACTCATTTGTTGAGAACTTTGTAAAGCATTGAGATGAAATCCACTCGACGTTTCTTGTTGGTGGTAATTGTAATCGCCCTAAATATAAAGTGCCATATCATATTTGCTTGGGGGTCCTTTGACTAAGTGAAAAGTGGAGGGTATCTTGTGTGCTCTCTTTGTGTAAGGTGCGGAAATTTACCAACTTAAAATAGTACCCAAAAAAAAAAAACCATATTCCAATAATGGTTTCCAAATATCCATAATCATATAATGGCAATAACTCATAAATACGAATAATGATCCATATACCAGAATGGATTAAAAACAATGTACATACACCCGACTTGGTGTTACAATACATATGTTTCAATGTTACATAAGGAAAGATTAACATAAAGATATCCATGAATCAGAATACAATTGCAACTTGGTAATGAAGCCATACAAAAAAATATTTATAAAGCAAATATCCATATAATAATAATAATTGAACTCAGTTGCCTCGATACTTTGATCATTTGCAAACCAAGACCAAGAGAGTGGTTGAGGTACTTTTTCCACCCAACCATAAAGTATTGAACTTCCCCAGGTTTCTTCATAACTTGAAGAAAGCACCGACCCTGCACAAGGAGCCTAGCAACCGAGAATGGTGTAAGCAGGAGGGAAACTCTCAATGCATGCATGTTGCCTGTATGCATTCTAATACTAGAATGACATAAACTCTTGCAAACAGGATGTGGAAAAGACTACAAAGTTCTAAGCTTTTAAAACAATCCATCTATTTCAATGGTACAGTTGCTTGGCTAAACAAATAAATAAAAAAAAATAGTTTTAGAAAAAGTAAAACTATCGTCTTTGTAGACCCACATTCGACATATTCCTATCCTGAAAGTTCGTACTTTACCAAGATACATACAATGCAGTTTTACATACAAATTTCTTATGTTTGGTTTTCCATAATCTCAAATATCTATAAACAAAAATTATTTCCAATGATCAAATGATTTTACTATTTTGCTTAATGAAAAGTTTACTATTTTTCCTTTATTTTATCTGATCTAGTTGAAGATCTACCATATAAACATAATGCATTTCTTTCATAAACTACTAGTTTTTCCAATTGAAATGTAGAAATAACATTTATCAAGAATTCAATAATTTCAAAAGTATCTACAAGTTTTTCTCATTAATGTAATTTCAATAATTTCAAAACTCTTGCAAACAGGATGTGGCAAAGACTACAAAGTTCTAAGCTTTTAAAACAAATCCATCTATTTCAATGGTACAGTTGCTTGGCCAAACAAATAAATAAAAAATGATAGTTTTAGAAAATTAAAACTATCATCTCTGTAGACCCACATTCGGCATATTCCTGTCCTGAAAGTTCGTACTTTATCAAGATACATACAATGCAGTTTTACAATACAATTTTCTTATGTTTGGTTTTCCATAATCTCAAATATCTATAAACAAAAATTATTTCCAATGATCAAATGATTTTACTATTTTGCTTAATGAAAAGTTTACTATTTTTCCATTATTTTATCTGATCTAATTGAAGATCTACCATATAAACATAATGCATTTCTTTCATAAACTACTAGTTTTTCCAATTGAAATGTAGAAATAACATTTATCAAGAATTCAATAATTTCGAAAGTATCTACAAGTTTTTCTCATTAATGTAATTAAAAAGAATATTTCTTTTTCTAATGAATTCAATTTCAAATATATATATATATATATAAAATCAAATACAGTCATAAACCATTCTATTTTTAGACAATAAAAATTTACAGTTAATATATATACTTTTCTATGAAATAATCAATTCAGTCATTCTATTTTTCAGACAATAAGAAATACAATCAAATCATTTACCTTGATTACAGACTATAAATAATACATATTGTTTTAACACAGACAAAATAGATGAGAGATAGACAGTCACAAAATATTCATATCTCTAAAATGACAAACTAGGTAAGGATGATTTTTGGATATGATTTAGATATCTAGGTCATACATCACATATAATAATTTTAGAGAAACCCAGTTCTTAAAAATAAAGTTATGGCTAACACAACAAACTATTTTAACAGAGACGAAATGGGTGAGAGATAGACAGTCACAAAATATTCATATCTCTAAAATAACAAATTAGGTAAGAATGATTTTCAGATATGATTTATATAACTAGGTCATGCATCACATATAATAATTTTAGACAAACCCAGTTCTTAAAAATAAGTTATGGCTAATGTAACAAACTGTTTTAACAGAGACGAAATGGATGAGAGATAGACATCCACAAAATATTAATATCTCTAAAACGACAAACTGGGTAAGGATGATTTTTGGATGTGATTTAGATAACTAGGTCGTACATCACATTTATATTTTTTAATAGAACCCAGTTCGTAAAAATAAAGTTATGGCTAATGCAACAGACTGGTTTAAGAATATGTAGAAGAGAATTCATAGAATAATATAAAGCTTGCATATGACAAATTCATTACAATCTACCATGAAGTTTTCTTTGTATATGTATATATATATATATATATATAGAAACAAAATATTTTTTAAACAAAACTATAGCCAGTAACCTAATAATTTATAACAATTCAAACAGATGATCATGTATTTAACAGACAAGAAAAGATTCAATCATACGAATAGATGAAATTAAGATTTAATAAGCACCTAGAAATTCGTTCCTTAATACAATTGAATGCCGGATTCCTACAGAAGCTCCCTTGATCTGATTTAATTTCCCTTTTGTGCCTAGAAAGCTTTCACAATTTTTATGATTTGAATGCAATTACAGAGACAAAAAATGATCCCCTCTTTTTGAGAATGCAAGATGTTAAATAGAAATTTTTGGTGAGCAAGAAATGAATTGCAACTTTCTGTTTCCTCTTCCTTAATATTCCAACTTCTAGAACTTTTCTTATTCCTCAAATAAGTTTTTATTTCAAAAACATGTTTTATTCTATTTCTAATTCTAAAAATATTATTAAAATAATTCACATATTTATCACAATGTATCTATAAAACTAATAATTAAATAGAATACGATTATTCTCTAAATAAAATAAATTAAATAACTAAATCAATTATTCTATTTTCTAAAAACTCAAGATATTAAATAAATAATCTAATTAAATTACCATTAACTAACTATGCGATATATAATTCAAATAAAATAAAAATGCAATTTAAATTTAACTATTAAATCATTCAATATGCAACATATGCAGCTACATGACACTACGTGAAGTGTGTGAAAGTTATCCCTCCATATTAACCCTACTAGGATGTTAATCTCCTTTACCTAACCACCTCTTGTCTTCGACAACCTGCAACTCATAGTAAACTCTAATTTCCCATTAATAGGTTAGTAATCCAAATAACCAAAGCATAGCCGAAGCATTACTAACATGAATATTACATTTATTTCATTACATCTTTTCATATTAAAATATTCATAACGATTATTCATTTATCCGCATATAATTATTCATGAAATATTTTCATTTAAAGTAAATTCAGATGTATCAAAATTTGAGATGTGACACTTTGCATTCTGCATTCTTATTTATGCACAACAACCACAACAATAATCTATATTTCTACATTAAAATGAATCAACTAATAGTACCAATACTCACACCCTATAACTACTATGAGTGGAAGTACAAAATGACTATCTATCTTGAGAAGTAAGAGTTGCATCGAGTAACTATGGGGCTTGAAACTGAACCAGATCTAATTGCAGAAAAACCAAAATGGTTTAACAAATGTGATGAAGCATATGGTACTATGTACATGTTTGTATCTCCTGATCTTATTTTTCATGTTGAATCTACATCAACTCCAAATGAAGTCTAGACAATCTTGGGAGGACTCTTTGGTGCATAAGATGAGTTAAGGGGTCACCAGTTGGAGAATGAGCTCATAGGGTTTAATCCATGTAATTTTGATATAATTCAAGATTTCTTCACAAAATTGAAAGCTATTAGATTGCAGTTGAAGCAGTGTGGGATAGAGTAGAAGGAAAGTCAATTGATTCTAAGCATTCTTTCTAAACTTGGTGCTAACTATTGAGTTTTTGTTTCTACATTTTATGCTACCAAAAGTGCCTTAGGAACCACATAAAATATCTTCTCTTCATGATTTTACAAATAAACTCACAAAAGAGAAAGATAAATTAGTTCAAATGGGCACAATTAAGCCCTATAAATCCCATGCCTTAGCTGCAAATGAAGGTACTAAATATGGAAAAGGGTCTAATAAGCAAAACACGAAACAATAGAACAAAGGTGAAAGATGCAAGATCAGAAACATGCTATCACTAATGCAGCTACTTCAGCCTCTTCCTCCAAAGGCGGCAAGCCTAAGGAGAAGGAAAAGTGTGCCTATTGTAAGAAGCATGGTCATGATGAATGCATGTGTTTAAACAAACAAATTGATCACCTTACACATCTTCTCGAAAAGAACAATATTAAGGTACATGATTCTATGAAATAGAGTTCATCTCAGGAATCTTCAAAGGACACAAAAAAAAGTAAGGAGAAAGGAAACGACAAGGCCCTAGTTGTTGTTGTTTCACATTCCAATTCCTAGATCATTGACTCGGGTGCATCACACCACATGGCTTCATCAAACAATGGTTGCCTCTTTGGAGCCATGTTACATGCCATCTATACTAATGGGTGATGACATTCTTGTTGAGGTGCATGGGAAAGGGTCTTTTGATGTGGGTGAAGGAACATTTCATGATGTTATATGCATTCCATCTTTGTCAACTAATCTCTTAAATATCTATGAGATCACTCACACTTACTCTAGCAAGTAGGTTGGGTTCACTCTAGACACAATGGTAATTAGTGAATTACATAGTGGATTGATAGTTGTTGTGGGAAAAGTTGATCATCAGTCCAAATTGTATCACTTCTCATATTTTGTTTTTGATTCTCCTTAACTTCTTTTCTCACTCACTCAGATGAGGTGAGTTATTTGTGGCATCAATGGTTTGGCCACTTGAACTATCATTACTTGCAGTATCTCAATCAATAAGATATGGTTTCAAGGTTGCCTTCTATTTGATTTTTTAATGGAGTTTTCCAAGGCTGCATTCTTGGTAAGAATCATGAAGAAAAATATGATAAAGGCAAACCATGGAGGGCCACACAACTTCTAAAGTTAGTACATAGTGACTTGGTAGGACCATTTCCACATCCTTCTTTCAGCAAGGCTAGATATGTTCTAACTTTCATTGATGATCTTTCGAGATACACTTGGGTATATTTTCTCAAACAAAAGTTTGAGGTCTTTGAGTATTCTCAGGACTTCAAAGATTTTGCAAAGAAACAATTCGAGAAGGCCATCAAAAATTTGCATACAGATAATGGGGGACTATGTCAACTAGAGGTTAGAGTAGTTTTATGCTTCAGAGGGTATTGATCTTTAGCACACAATTCCCTACAGTCCACAACAAAATGGTATCACATAATGAAATGACAGGTCCTTGAAAGAGATGGACAGTTGTATTGATGCAGGAGCATCCTTGGTTTAAGAGAAATCTTGCATCAACCAAAAACATTTGCATTTTAGTTTGCTTTCTTTTATTCTCTAGTTCATTTGAGTCAGTTCAGTTAGTAGCAGTTTCTGTATTTTGGTCCGCATTCTGCCACAGTTTCATTTCAAACCTTGTGGAGTTGGACTTAGCATCTAAACATCTTCATGCACATCATATCCAAAATTTAGATCATTTGGATCAGGTACCAGAAAAATATTGCTATCAAAAGATCGACTATTTTCTCATAACATAACATCCTGACAGTCTCAGACAATTAGCTAAAGGAGAAGACTTGCAGATCACTTTCATGACCTGCAGAGCTAAATGACAAATCATTCAAGGAACTTTGGTTCATGGCCAACCTTCCTTGAGATCCACATGCTATTCCATTCACTTGTAGAGGATTCCCATTTGTTCAGGTCTGACCTATCTGTGTACACATGTTACATCTCTTTCATTGGAGTTTGCAGCCATCCTTGGCCGACATGAAGGAATCTTGGGTTTTGGAGAGGATATATATTCATGTAATAGATGCATAGGAAAGTAGTGAATCACATAGAGATAGTTTTGTAGTTTTAATTCTTTGAGAAGGCCCTTCAAAGATGTATCTTGTGCATGTACTGTAACTAAGGAATCATGCCTATGAGCCCTAATTGTAAGCTCGCATGTTGCCGACATGTTTGTATTTTGAATCTTTGATATACTGAATGATTGAATCTACATTTGCATCCTATAATTGATTTCCTTCTGTTGTGTTTACTCTTGCTGCATGGTCTGGAATGTTCACTTTGTAGACCCTCCTAACTGTGATTGCACCAAGTGGTATCAGAGTGAAGTTCAAATCCTTTGGGAGAAAAGTGACCAAAGTTTGTGAAGGCATTCTATAAGATCTTGCTATGAATAGATCATCGAATTTGAGGTAGACTACTTGTGTTGTCAACCGATCGCCAATTGTGAGGTAGTTGTCACCTTGTAGCCCGATCATCGAACTTGAGGCAATTACACTTGATCCTAGGAAGAGATGTCACTGAGGAGAATACCTGCTATTGGTACTATGGCTAGAGTAATAGATGAGATGATGGAAATTATGAAAACAATGTGAGTTTGCTTGGATGCTGTCGAGGAAGATCGAAGAAGAGGATTGACACCTCAACCTAATATTGAAAGTGACGACGATGAAGAATTTCAATCCGCTAATCCAAATGAAGTAACCCTAGGAGAAGAATAAGAAGAAGAATCAGATCAAGTAAAGATGTTGTGAGCTATTTCAAAGATTTGGAAAAGACCTAGAGTTGATGTACCAAACTATACTTGTAATTTGAATCCTGAGGAGCTGATTGATTGGATAAATGACCTAGAAGAATACTTTGAATATGGAGAAGTTGAAGATCTAAAGAAGGTGAAATTTGCAAAGATAAAGTTGAAAGGACATGCTTCTATATGGTGGAAAGAATTTCAATTGGATAGAAATAGAAGAGGAAAAGAGAAGATCATAAAGTGGGATAGAATGGTGACAAAATTGAAGAATTAGTTTATACCTGCTGACTATGAGTTGGAACTGTTGAAAAGACTGCAAAACCTAAGACAAAAGGAGAAATTTTTGAAGGAGTACACTGAATAATTTCATAAGATGATCATAAGGATGGGACATAGTGAATCAAGCAAGGAGAAAGTGGCTAGATACATCAATGGACTGATATTGAACATTCAAGAAGAACAAAGTTTCGTATGGATGACAACATTGGAAGAAGCATATCAGTTTGCCCTGAAAGTTGAAGAAAAGTTGAAAAAGAAGCATGAGCAGAGATAGAGAGGAAGAGGAGGTAAATTTTAAAGGTAGAACATTTTTTAGAGGAGAAAGATCATATGTGGAGCAAAAAAATAAGAAAGCACATTCAAGGAGGACAGAGATAATAATGCATACTAGAGAGATGACAAAACTTTATACTGCAGATGAAACCCTAATTCATACCGGAGTGAAGGATACATAAGAGAAGGAAGAAGACCTAATAGGAGAACATTCAGAGGCACCTATTTTTAAGTGTGGAGGTGAAGGACATAGAGCATTTGAATGTAATCAAGGAAGTACAAGAAAGAAGACAGAGAACAGTGGAAGAGAAGCCTATGTGGAAGAAGAACATGTTGGATCACCTAGTTCAATTGGTAAACCTGAGAAAGGAGAATCACTTGTCATGAGGAGAGCACTATTTCAAGAAGAGACAAATGAGTAACCACCACAAAGGAAAAGTTTGTTTAGGGCCAGATGCAAATCAGGAGGTAAATGTTGCAAAGTTGTAATTGATAGTGGTAGTTCAGACATTTGGTTTCAGAGGAGATGGTGAATAAGCTAAAGTTGGAAAGATTGAAACACCCTAAGCCATATCAGATAGCATGGATATAGGATGATCATAAGGTACTAGTGAGTGAACAATGTTTGGTGAAATTTCATATTGGATCTTATCATGATGAGGTGTTGTGTGATATTATGCCTATGGATGTTTGTCATATATTGTTGGGTAGACTGTGGCAATATGATAGAAAAGCTATACATGATGGAAGGAAGAATACATATACTATAACATCAAATGGAAAGAGAATTACTTTGATTCCTTTGGAAGATGATCCTAAGAGTGAAGTATGTGGGAATGCTAGAATCTGTTTGGTATTGGAAGGAAATTTCTAGATGGTTTGAGACATGAGAATATGTGTTATGCTTTGATTCCTAAAAAGCCAAAAAACTTGAAGATAGAGACTAAAGAATCACAACCGAAGGTGATAGTTGAGTTACTGATAGAGTATGAAGACATCATATCAGACAATGTACTTGAAGGATTGCCACCAATCAGGAGTATCAGTCATCACATGGATCTTATACCTGGAGTTAGTTTGCCTAACAAAGCAGCACACAGAATGACACCGGAAGAGAATGAAGAATTGACTAGACAGATCTATGAATTGTTGAGGAAAGGTTTGATCAGAGAAATCTTGAGTCCTTTTGTAGTACCTACAATGCTAGCACCAAAGAAGGATGGAGAATGGAGAATATGTATAGACTCTAGAGAAATCAACAAGATCACAGTTAAGTATAGATTTCCTTTACCTAGGATGGATGACATTATGGATTGTTTGAGTGGAGCAAAGTATTTTACAAAGATAGACTTTAAGAGTGGATACCATCAGATCAGAATTAGAGAAGGAGATGAAAGGAAGATTGATTTTAAGACAAATTAAGGATTGTATGAATGGTTAGTGATGCCTTTTGGATTGACAAATGCACCGAGCACTTTCATGAGGTTGATGAATAAAGTTTTGAAGAAATTCTTGGGGAAGTTTGTTATTGTATATTTGGATGATATTCTGATTTTCAGTAAGACAAAGGAAGAACATTTGTGGCACCCGAGACAAGTATTGCAGAGGTTGAGAGAAGAGAAATTGCTGATAAACATTAAGAAGTGTAGTTTCATGAAGGAAGAGATGGTTTACTTGGGATTTGTGATTTTTGTGGAAGGATTGAAGATGGACCTTGAGAAAGTGAGAGTGATTGTCGAGTGGCCTACACCTAAGAGCATTGGAGAAGTCAGATCATTTCATAGATTGGCTAGTTTCTACTGGAAGTTCATCAGAAATTTCAGTTCAGTATGTAACCCTATGATAGAGACAATGAGAGGTGATTGAAAAAACTTTAAGTGGACATCAAGAACAAATAAATTTTTTGAATTGTTGAAGCAGAAAGTGATAGAACAACCTGTGTTGGCATTACTGAATTTCAATAAGTTATTTCAAGTAGATTGTGATGCAAGTGGAAATGTAATAGGAGCGGTGTTAAGTCAAGAAGGTAGACCTATATCATATTTCAATGAGAAGTTGAATGATGCAAGGAAAATATATTTAGTTTATGATCGAGAGTTATATGCCATCATTCAAGCCTTGAAGAAGTGGATACATTATTTGTTGCCTAAAGAGTTTGTGTTGTATACAGATCATCAAGCTTTGTAGTATTTGAATAGTCAAGGAAAGTTGAATCAGAGACATATGAGATGTGTAGAGTTCATGCAGAGTTATAATTTTGTACTAAAGCATAGGAGTGGAAAATCAAACAAAGTTGTAGATGCATTAAGTAGGAGAAGGAACTTGTTGAAAGAGATGAGAGTTGAAGTGTTAGGTTTTGAAGAATTAAAGAACATGTATGAAGAAGATATTGATTTTACAGAATCTTGGAAAACATGTAAGGAACTGTTGTGACAGATAGGAGTAAGTGGTTGGATTATTTCATTTAGGAAGATATGTTGTTCAAAGGAAATCAGTTATGTATACCTAAGAGTTCAATGAGAGATAATTTGATCAAAGAGAAGCACAATGGTGGATTGGCATGACATTTTGACATTGATAAGGCAATGGCTTTGGTAAGTGAAAATTATTTTTGGCCTCAAATACATAAGGATGTTAGGAAATTTGTGTAGAGTTGTAGAGTATGTCAAGTTGCAAAAGGAAGTAGTCAAAATACTGGATTGTACAAATCTTTGACAGTATCAGAGAGACCTTGGGAAGACATAAGCATGGATTTCATAATGGGATTGTTGAAGACACAAAGAGGACATGATTCAATATTTGTAGTGGTGGACAGATTTTCAAAGATATCGTATTTCATACCTTGTAAGAAGACAACTGATGCAGTGCATGTGACTGACCTATTTTTCAAGGAGATTGTGAGATTGCATGGATTACCTAAGAGCATAATTTCATATAGAGATACAAGATTTCTTGGATACTTCTGGAAGACACTTTGGAAGAAGATGAAGACAGATTTGAAGTTCGGTTTAGTATTTCATCCATAGACAAATGGAGAAATAGAGGTAGTGAATAGGAGTTTGGGAAACTTGTTGAGATGTTTGGTTGGAGAGAAGGTAGAAAATTGGGATTTGATTCTATCACAAAGAGTTTGCATACAATAATTTATTGAACAGGAGTATTGGAAGAACACCATTTGAGTTGTGACAGGAACTAACACTAGAGGAGTAGAAGAGTTGAGGGATATCATTATGGAGGAAAAGAGGAGCATAGAAGCAGAAGAATTTGTAGGACACATGGAGATAGTGCATAATTCTAGGTTAAGAAGCATTTGGAGGAGATGATCAGTGAGTATAAAGAGCAAGCAGATGAGAAGAGAAGACACAAAGAATTTTCAGTGGGAGATGAAGTATGATATATCTGAGAAAGAAATATTTCTAGTAGGGACATATAACAAGTTAAAGATGAAGAAGCTTGGACCATGTAGGATACTCAGAAAGTTTGATTTAGGAAATGCATATGAAGTGGAGCTACCAGAGACATTAGGTATATCACCTATTTTCAACATTGCAGACCTATATCAATATCATGAAGCAGAATTCAGTGATAGCATTGAAGAAGATTTGAAGAAGCAATTACCACAAGCACTAGAGTAGATTGAAGACATCTTGGATAGTAGAATTGGATGCAGCACTAGAGACAAGAAATACAAGGAATATTTGGTAAAGTGGAAAGGCAGACTGGAAGAAGACTCATCTTGGATTTCTTGGGCTAAGGTGGACCGTCTTGGTTTTCCTCTAGCCCTAGCAAAGTGAAGGACTCACCTTTTCAACAACCCCAAATGTCTGATGCAGGAACATCCCTGGTTCAAGAGCAATTTTACATCAACCAAAAACATTTGCATTTTAGTTTGCTTTCTTTCATTTTCTAATTTATTTCAATCAGTTCAGTCAGTAGCAGTTTCTACATTTTGGTCCACATTCTACCACAATTTCATTTTAGACCTTGCGGAGCTAGACTTAGCATCTAAACATCTTCATGCACATCATATCCAAATTTAGATCATTTGGATCATGTACCAGAAAAATATCACTATCAGAAGATCAACTATTTTCTCAAAATAGAGCATCCTGATAGTCTTAGACAATCAACTAAAGGAGAAGACTCTTAGAGCACTTTCATGACCTACGGAGATAAATGACACATCATTCAAGGAACTTTGGTTTGTGGTCAACCTTCCTTGAGATCCGCATGTTATTCCATTCACTTGTGGAGGATTCTGATCTATTTAGGTCCGACCTATCCATGTACACACGTTACATCTCTTTCATTGGAGTTTGAAGCCATCCTTGGCCGACGTGGAGGAATCTTGGGTTCTTGAGAGGATATATATTCATGTAAAAGATGCATAGGAAAGTAGTGAATCACATAGAGATAGTTTGATAGTTTGAATTCTTTGAGAAGGCACTTCAAAGATGTATCTTGTGCATGTACTGTAATTGAGGAATCAAGCTTGTGAACCCTAATTGTAAGCCTACATGTTGCCGGCATGTTTGTATTTTGAATCTTTGATATAATGAATGAGTGAATCTACATTTGCATCCTATAATTGAGTTGCTTCCATTGTGTTTACTCTTGTTGCATGGTCTGGACTATTCACTTTGTGGACCCTCTTAACCGTGACTACACCATGTATGATTCACTCCAGGTCTATGGCATCTCAGTATTGGGTAGAGGCTATAAATTGTGCATGTTACATCCAAAATTGAGTTCCTCACAGAGTTGTGAAGGGGGTCACTCCTTTTGAAGATTGAATCGGTCTAAAGCCCACAATAAAGAACTTTTGAGTGTTTGGTTCTCCTACATGGGCCCACATTCCAGTAGAGAAACACAAGGCTATGGATCCATAGAGAAAGCCTTGCATATTTATTGGGTACCTAGATGGTGTCAAAGGGTACAACCTTCTCCATCACACCACATGAGTTGTTCATTGAGATGAGTGTTCATTTCAAGGAGGATGTTTCTAGTTCTTCTACTACCACTTTGGAGACATTGCAACATGATGAAAGTTCTTCTAATGATTTTAATCCTTTTGATCTTGATGAGGAGTCTTCTTCCTCCACTTCAAATGGTGATGATGATGATGATGAGGATTCATCTTCCTCCTCTCCTAGTCATAATTCAAAGGGTGGTGATTCTCCTCTAGATTCACCTAATTCTATAGCTACTTGGCCTTTTTGGGCTCGTCAGACATTAGAGTCAGTAGGTGATTGGGTTGGTGATCCTTCTGATGCTAGAAGAACAAGGTCACAGTTTTAGTAAGCTCCACATCTCTTCATTGCTTCAGCTTCCAATCCATGGTCTTTTCAAGAATCTTTTGGTGTCCTCAAGTGGGATGTTGCTATGCAAGAATCTAGTTTAGTTCCTTGGAGAGGAACCATACTTGGGATTTAGTCCCCCTTCCTAAAGGAAGGAAACTTTTTCAATGCAAGTGGATCTATTAGACAAAATTTTCTCTAGATGGGTTAATTGATAAGCCTAAGGCTCGCCTAATCACCAAAGGATTCTCCCAGGTTCCTATGATTGATTACTTTGATACTTTTGCACTAGTTTCTAGAATGAATTCCATCCAACTTGTCCTTGCTATCACTGCAACCCATCATTGGGAAGTTCATCAGATGGATGTGAAGACTGATTTTGTTCATGGTGACCCTCAGGAGGAGATATACATGGAGCAACCATAGGGGTTTGTATAGGATTCTTCACTTGTTTTCTATATTCAGAAATCTCTATTTGGTCTCAAACAGGCCCCTTAGGCTTGGTATGCCAAGATGGACTCCTTCCTTCTATCAATTAGGTTCACTCAGTTCCATTCTAATCCAAATGTGTATATTCTGCAATAGGATGATACTCTCACCTTGTTCTCTATGCTGATGACTTGTTGCTTACAAGGAGTTCCTCATCCAACATTAAGGTAATGAAAACTACCCTCCATGATCCTTTCTTGGTGTCAGACTTGGGCCTTCTTCATTACTTCTTAGAATTAAGATCACTCAATATTCATCTAGTATCTTCATTACACATCCCAAGTATGCACTTTATATGATCTCCAAATTTCACATGGTTGACTGTAAGCCTGCACTGACTCCATTTCTCTTAGGGATCAAACTTGAGGCTTATCGTTCTTCACCATTGGTGGATGTTGTTGGCAAGAGACACTGTGTGGCTTCATGAATGTTGTCATTGATGGCAACAAAGTCCATCCCACACATCCGCAGGACATGGTATGTCTAAACCGGAAGTTAGATTGAAGAGTATCTTGGTCCGGTGAGCAAGAACAGAGCATGCAACAAGGTCTGACAATCAGGTCCGGATCTCTCAGAAGAAGTATCTTAGCAAAATGCGGACTTGGGGTAGTCAAGAGAAGTACCATGACTAATACATTCCAGAGATTGAGCCTCCGGTGATGAAAGAGTAAAGAGCTATGAGCACCCAAGTGTTGGGTTCCTGTTTGGTAGAGTAGACTAAGGAAGACCTGACCAACAAAGCATCAGACCTTAATCCAGATGAGATATTGATAGTGATCAAGTTTCTTAAGGTATCACTCATGATTGGCTGACATGATTGATGACTTTTATAAGTATCTCTTTGATACGCATCACTTAGTATGCAAGGATTCTGCCAATAGATTAGAGGTTGGGAAAACATTGAGTATTCTGGATGCTGACTAGAAAGATGTTGAAATCCTTGGTGCAGATATATATATCAAATAGATTTAGAGTGAGTGGGTGGTGTATTAAAGTGCGAAGAAAAGTAGAGAGTAGTGTGTAAGCAGCTATACAGGTCCGGAATGTGACATAACAGCAGCACTAGAACAGAGGAAGAATGAAGTGCAGCAGATCAGTATATTAAGCCTAACCAAAACTGAACCTCAGCATATGTGGATGCTTCTCATTAGTTCAAGTACCTGGTTTCTTTCTATAAACTATTGTAGGCAGTGAGCCTCTTGTGAGCAGTGTGCTTGGGCAGTGAGCCCTAATTGGCAATTGCCATTTTGTACTACCTTATTCTTTTAACAGAGAATACAATCTTGGGTTAGTCACCCCGTGGTTTTTCCCTTAACAAGGTTTTCCATGTCAAAATCTTTGTGTTACGTGTATTGATTTTATTTCTCCTTTCATGGTATGCATGCTTATATGATTTGATACTGCACTAGTTGTTAAAGAAGAACATAAATTTAAAATAATTAAGATAATTGATTCACCCCCCCTCTCAGTTATCAACAATTGGTATCAAAGCTAAGTTCCTCCAAAAAGAGCCTAACAACTTGAGGAAGATCTAGGAATCTCAATGGATATGTATGGTATAAGGGAACAACTTCAGTCTGCTCTAGATGATCTTGAGCAATCTCACTCTGAAGTCAATAACTTGAAGGAAAGACTCAAACAAGGTAATGATTTCATAAATGAACTAAAAGAGAAACTGAGTATCTGTATGAAAAAGTGAAAGGAACTACTTCAACAATTAGCAAGTCAAAGTGAAGCCAACAATACTAATGAAGATTTAAATGAGAAGAACAAGTTATGTGAGAAGCTATCAAAAGAGGTCATTATGGTAAGACATGAAATGGAATTAGGGGTTATGAAATTCACCTAAGAAATTGAAGAGAAAAGAAAAATTGAATATAATCTAAAACAATCTCTCAAGGAGAAGTTAGAAGACTGCCACAAAATGGATAGAATAATCAGGCATCTGGAATCTGATCTTGAAGAAGCAAGAGATAATGAAGAACAACTTGAGAATTAGATTAACACTCTTAAAAGAGATCTTCAAACAACAAATGAATACAAAGAGAAATTCAAGATAAGCTCTACTCAACTTGAAGTTCTTTTTGAAAGCCAAAAGAGGGTAGATGACAAGCAAGGCTTGGGATATGAGAAAGGTGAAAGCTTCGGATCCAGTCAGAAGAACTCTGGATCAGGAAATCCAAGAAACAGGCCTAGAAGACCTCTAGTAAGGCAACCAAATGCTCAAAGATACCCATCCTTCAATGGATACTATCACAATTACAATAACTTTGGTCATAAAGCTAATCAATACAGAAGAAGAATGAATCAAACTAATTCATCCTTCTCTGGATAGTGTTTTAACTGCAAAAGGTATGGTCACAAATCTCATGAGTGTAGAAATATGCAAATGAACAATTCATTCAATGGTAGATGCTTTGCATGTAATAGAATGGGACATATGGTTAATCAATGTAGATCAAGAGGATACCAGTCAAATATGCAAAGAAATGTTGTTTGCTACAATTGCAATAGATCCGGTCATATTGCCAAATTCTGCAGAAGTAAGAATCAGGACAAAAAGGGTCCGGTGCATCATAATCAAAACCAAGACAAAGGAAAAGGAAAAGTGAATGCAGATAAAATTTAAAGGGAGATGAACAAGATTTGGGTGAAGAGAAGTACATAAAATGTTGGGGATGGATCCGCACCAGAATCTGGTGCTGATATTCCTTCCAGAAACTAAATAGATGAGCTCTGGCTCAGGGAGAGTCACAGAAGAAAACAATTTCCCCCAGCCAGTCAATTGGTGCCTAAAATTGGCACATGGAAAGTTGTGGATTGAAAGGGCTCTCAGAGAAACATCTAAGTAACCCTTGGTAAAGATATGGAAGATCCACAAGGAGTTTGAAAAGGTTAAACATCCAAGATTAATCTAGTTTGACAGTCATCTGACAAAAGCAGGACTTTCACAATTAGATCCGGTATAATTCAAATATTTGGATCTGTGGTTAGATGGAATGACTGGAGAAAGGGAGACACTTTTTAATCTATCATTCTAGGTGCATCTTAGTGATCCAAAAAGATCTCTCTCAGAAACAAGGAAAACAAGGCACCCGAAATAACCTAAGTTGTGCATTTATTGCAAAATGGAATTAGGGTTTGCACAGAAATAAAAAGGGTTCTTTTGTTCATCATTTATACATTTGCATTGAGAAGAAGAGAAAAGGAGCTCTACAAAAAAATTATCTCAAGCCTCTCAAAGATCAACCGCAAAAGTTGATTCTTCCAGCAATCCGATCCAGCTCATATCGTGAACCCTAGAAGCATAAAAAGCCTTAGTACAAAGCCATCTGGGATAAGCATTTCAGACATTGCATCCATTTCCCCTATTTTGTAGAAGATGAATAAGTCTAGTATGTTCTGAGAAGAATGCATGACAACTTCATGTGGTTGATGAGGCCATTTAAAATCACAAAAGATGCCATTAGGGCAGTTACCAGATTGCACTCATCCGGTGGGTTACCTGCTCTCAAATTTGTCAAGAATCAGACAGTGAGTGAGGCAACCAGATCAAAATTTGACAAGAGAGAAATGACAATTGAAGATATCACTGATCCAGATGTCAAGTTTGCATCTATGATAATTGGCTATAAGATATATCACTCCAACAGGGAGAATTTTGTATCCGAAACTGCAATCTATGCTGTTTATCATATGTTAAGGGAAAATACAGATTATGATCTTTGTGAACTTCTAAGCCAACTGTTGGAAAACCTACAAAAGATCAAGAAGGACAAGAAGAACTCATTCAAGTATGGTGGGCTGATATTATGTCTATTCTTTTACTTTATGAATGAGCTCCCCGGATCCAGTGGTTGGATATGGCAAAATGACAGACCAGTAGCCATACAAATCAGAGATTATATGCATGGGCTTGTTGATGCCAAGGCACAGAATATAGCACTCTGGGGCTACTTCAAGAACTTTCAAAGTATGATGCAAGCCAGAGAAAGAATCCCCCAATCATTGGTTGAGAAGTACAAGGATACAGTGTGCTTTATGGTAGACACTGATCAATGCCTGATGGAGGCAGTGGAACTGAGAATAGTGTGGATCATGCCAATGGGGTATGAGGTTGATGAGAAAATCCCAGAGCTACAAATCCAACACCTATTGAGTCAACCCAAGGACCCTAAGGCAGAAAGGTTTGGAACCTTCCAAGAGCTGAGTGTAAAAGTTCATGTGGAACTAAGACAGCCTGAGATCAAGAGAAAAGTAAGAAGAGAAGTAGAAGAATTCACCAAGAGGCATGGAATATCAAAGGAGGTAGTTGATGCCAACAGAGAGAAGATGGAAAGAGCAGAGAAAGAAAGGCAAGAAATAGAAAAATAAAGTGCTCTGGTGCAAGCCCCCTCCTGAACTAAATCCTCCAGAAGCTCTGCACCTGCCACCTCTAAGAGCCAAAAAGCATCAAAAATGGAAGCCCAAACATCCAGAAAGGGAGAGAAGAGAACAAAGAAAAAGGCCACAAGGTCCTATACAAGTTAGAAGGATGATGAAGAAATTGAGATCTTTGAAGAAGTCAAGAAAATGAAGAAGAAGAAGAAAACATCTGGTGAACCCTCTACCGGTCACAACAAGGAAGAAGAAGTAGAAGAGTTTGTTGAAAGGCCTACTCTATCCATTGATGATGTAGTCAAGGTAGTTACTGTGGATGGGAATCTACAACCAATGACAGAATTCTATGATGAGTATAATGACGTAGATAAAAGGATCTTGGAAGAAGCCACAGTTAAGTACTTAAACATATATAATAAGGCATTTATTGAAATAATCTCTCTAATTCCCAAAAGTTTAGAGAAGGAACTTGAGATGAGAAAGGAGAATGCCAAGCCAAAGGACTTAGAGATCAGAGAACAAATTGCTATCCAACTCTATCCTTCCATTACCCCTAAACAATTAACATAATCTTCAAGGATTGTAAGGATGAGTTTCGGAGTAAAGCAAGAATGAACTAGCTTATGCTTGGAGAGACAGATCGAGTTGCTAAAGAAATAGAGGACATTCTCCGGAATGCATTTAAAATATTCAATCTTCCTATCATAGAGGACTTAGGTGATAAACATTCTTCCATGGATGACGAAGGGCTAAGTACTGAGAAAGATGCATAAAAACCTAAAGAGATGGATAAAGAAAAGGTTAAGGACTTGGATTCCTCTGTTCCAGAAGAGGAAGTCCATGGAGAAGTAGACACCTCTCTTTTGGATCCCCTTGCTGACTCCAGAATTGAAGGAGAAGAAAGAAAAGAAGAGAGAATCAGTCAAGAAGAAGAAGTAAAGGGAAGAGAAGAAGATCAAACAAAGAAGACCATAGGTGACAGTGCTAAGGCTGCAGAAGGGGAGAAAACTCTGTCTCCAGCAAGAGACACTATAGAAGTAGTCAAAGACTTCCTGACAAAAGAAATGATGGAATTAGATGAACTGGAACTGCTTCAAGGACCATTCAATTTTGATTCCCTCACCTCGGTTCAAACAATGAAGATAGCATCCTTTGCCCAAGAAAAGGCAAAAGAAAAACTTTTGAAGTCTCACATGGAAGACTGTGAGCTGATAGAGATTGCATCCAGTGTATTGGAGAAGATCATACCATCCTTCCAGAAGGATCCTTCGGCCTCCTCATCTGGTAATCTAAAATCTCTTGTTAATTCTGTTAATACACATTTTGACTTTTTAGAGAAAGCAGCAGAAGAGAAAGTCTCGAAAGAGTTTTTGGGTAAGAGATTCTCTGAAGTACAAGGGCTGATAACAAATGATAGGAGAAATATGGATATTGGGATAAAGAGCTTAGAAAATGCTCTTAAAGATGGCAGAGAAATATATAAATTTTTCTTATCTTGGTCTAAAGTGACAAAGGATATTGAGAAGAAAGTGAAAGAACAAGAGGATAAACTGTCAAACTTATCTTAGAATTTTGATCCTCTCACCACATCCATAATAAACCAAGAATGTCAGACTATTTCCATTCTAAATGAACTAAAGAAACTTGAAAAGGAAAGGAAGAATATAATAAGCGGGATGGGTGAACTTAGAAGGATACTTATCCCTAAATTAGAGGCCATGCATGAGGCCCTAACTAATGCTCAGACCATAGCTTGGACCAGTGATCCGATAGATCTAAAGAGGGCATAAGCTTTTGTATTCTTGTTGAGTGGTCACATCTCAATTTTGGACAGGATGAAGCAGAGTTGGACAATAGAATTTGTCCAGTTGAAGACAACTTTTGTAGATATATTTTAGTATATGTAAGTATAACATGCATATATACTTATGCGGCTAAGTATAGTTGGATTTTTGGGAATTTTGGTGTGCAGATTCTACCCTTTGCCATTGATGTCAAAGGGGGAGTGAGGAGCAGTGAAAAATGAGGAATCTAGCTAAGGGGGAGCTCCAAAAAAGTGTACTTTAGAACAGAGCATCAGCCAAGGGGGAGTGAAGTATGACACTTAGTCATTTTTCACTAAGTGTTGCCATCAATGCCAAAGGGGGAGACTGTTGGCAAGAGACACTGTGTGACTTCATGAATGTTGTCATTTATGGCAACAAAGTCCATCCCACACATCCACAGGACATGGTATGTCTATACCAGAAGTCAGATTGAAGAGTATCTTGGTCCAGTGAGCAAGAACAAAGCATGCAGCAAGGTTCGACAATTAGGTCCGGATCTCTCAAAAGAAGTATCTCAACAAAATGTAGACTTGGGGTAGTCAAGAGAAGTACCATGACTAATACATTCCAGAGATTGAACCTCCAGTGATGAAAGAGTAAAGAGCTATGAGCACCCAAGTGTTGGGTTCCTGTTTGGCAGAGTAGACTAAGGAAGACCTGACCGGTAGAGCATCAGACCTTAATCCGGATGAGATATTGATGGTGATCAAGTTTCTTAAGGTATCACTCATGATTGGCCGACATGATTGATGACTTTTATAAGTATCTCTTTGATACGCATCACTCAGTATGCAAGGATTCAATCGACAAATCAGAGGTTGGGAAAACATTGAGTATTTCGGATGCCGACTAGAAAGATGTTGAAATCCTTGGTGCAGATATATATATCAAATAGATTTAGAGTGAGTGGGTGGTGTATTAAAGTGCGAAGAAAAGCAGAGAGTAGTGTCCAAGTAGCTATACAGGTCCAGAACGTGACATAATAGCAGCACTAGAATAGAGGAAGAATGAAGTGCAACAGATTAGTATATTAAGCCTAACTAGAACTTAACCTCAGCATATGTGGATGCTTCTCATCAGTTCAAGTACCTGGTTTCTTTCTATAAACTATTTTGTAGGTAGTGAGCCTCTTGTGAGCAGTGTGCTCAATCAGTGAGCCCTAATTAGCAAGTGTCATTTTGTACTACCTTATTCTTTTAACAGAGAATACAATCTTGGGTTAGTCACCCCGTGGTTTTTCCCTTAACAGGGTTTTCCACGTCAAAATCTTTGTGTTATGTGTATTGATTTTATTTCTGCTTTCATGGTATGCATGCTTATATGATTTGATATTGCACTAGTTGTTAAAGAATAGAAAGTTAAAATAATTAAGATAACTGATTCACCCACCCTCTCAGTTATCAATAGATGCTACCTTGTATCACCAACTAGTTAGGAGTCTCATATACTTGACTCACACGAGGTTTGAACTTTCATATGTTGTGGGTGTGGTCTCTAGGTTGATGCAGGAGCCACATTAGCTGTATTGGAAGGCAGCTAAATGGATTCTTCACTATGTACAGGGCACTCACATTTATGGGATTCACTATGAAATGGGTGTAGATATTGACTTGGTGGGACACACAGATTCAGATTGGGTAGGTGACTCTCAAGATCACAAGTCTACTTTAGCGTATTGCTTCTCACTTGGTTCCAATCCAATTTCTTGGTTGAGTAAGAAGTAGTCTATAATTGGTCTTCCATCTATAGAGGATGACTATCGAGGAGCATTTAATGCTACTACTAAGGCCATTTGGCTTCAAAACATTCTCACTAATTTTGGTATTCCCTTCCGGAAGCCTATAATTATCTTTTGTGACAATGAAAGTGTGATATAGATCTCTCGCAATCCAGTCCATTACCAATGGACCAAACACATTGAGATCCACATGCACTACATTCAAGAGCTAATTCATGAGCAGATCATTAATCTCGGGTACTATCTTTCATCAGATTAGATTGTAGACATCTTCACCAAACCCTTCATTGAGAGAAAGTTCCTTCTTTTGTGAGCTTTGTTTGGGTACAACAGGTTCCACTTTGGGGGGCTTCTTAGTCCTCTTTCTTCTCTCTATTCTAGGGGTGTTCTCTCTCTATTTGTGGGGAGCTTCTTCTCTTTGGGGAGAACCTTTGTACATGGGTACCTCATCAGGCTTCATTTGTCGGGACCCATCTTTTCACCCACCTAAGCTACGCGGGAGTTATTTATTTTCCCTATTTCCTAGGTTTTTCCTACAATATTATTAAGCTTTCTTAGTTTAATAAAGTGAGTTTAATTAGGTGAGTGGGTCATTTGAGGTGTCACTATCCTACGAGGGAGTTACATCTACTATGTTTAGACCTGTTAGTACTCATTTATGTTTAGGGTTTTGAGGTTGAACATTTGCTGATTTTATCGTTCAAATCCTAAATTTTCTGAGTCGTGGGGTCTTGCATTGTTCTGCCTGTTCTGGTGATGGTTCTCTGTGGTGGGATCCTGGTTGTTCGGTTTTATCTTTGTGCTTCAGTGTTCATAAGTTGACAAGCCCCCATGTAATGTTTTATCGCCTTGTCCTATCGTACTCATGAAAAATGTTAAGATTGTATGTGCAATTGATCATGTATGTTGGCGACCTTGTGAAATCCCAATCGGCTTCCAAAGATGGTGAAAAATTTGAGTTATATGCATTTCTTAATTTATATTGGGTTACATATACATTGGGGGAATCTTCTAAAAGGTTCCAGGAATATTCACCATTTGTATATCGGCACTGCTTGTATATCGGGCTTGTATGTATAATATGCAAGCGTGACATAAAAAGGAAAAGATACATTGCAAGAATATTCTGGAGGAGATTCCATGTTTGTATGTGCAAGAATGGATGTATGTCAAATGTACATTGGGTCTTATGTAATGAAATATATACAAGGAAGCCAAATATGCATGTGCTACAGTACAAAGGCCCGCGACATGCAAAGTGAACAGTGCCACGGATATACAAACAAGTTTATACATGTTCGGCATACAAGGGAAATATGCATTCATCGCATATTCTAAAAAGATTCCTTGCTTGTATGTTTGTGTTTGTATATTCTGCATACAAGCAAAATATACATTGAGGAGATACATTCCGGACCCGATGAAAGTTTTAGGCTGCTGTATAATTATTTCAAGTCCGTGACTTGTATAAATGTTTGTATATGTCAATATACAACCCGATGTACAATGATAGGATACAAGATGGATTCCAAGAAGTGTTCCAATCCAGTAGAAGAAATATGTGGTGTCTGCGGCTTGTACATTGCATTTGTATATGCGATGTGTAAGGAAATGTACAAAGGAAAGAGAAAATGGGTCGGGCCCACCACTTGTATATTTGCACGTGTATATGTGCCAATATGCAAATCCATGAGGATACATGGCCTAGACTTGAAGGTTTTTTCAAATCTGACGGATAGATGCAATGAGGTCCGCCTTGTATATGTTTTACTCTTGTATGTGTGTAATATACAAAGCAATGGATGCAAGATGGAGATACAAGTTGGACCCAAACTGAATTCCAGTTTGTTCTATAACATTTGACGTTCCCCTTGTATGTTGTATATGCATTTGGGTTTGCATATACAAAAGCGATAAAGGTGAAATGAAGGGAGAAAAGGTCAGCGATAGAAGGTCAAGGTGCCTGCGTGGCACGATATCATTGACTGGCGGCTCTTCATACATGTTTTGGGACCATTGATTTCGACGATGAGTTTTTGATCAACTGTTAGGTTTTGAACCTTCAGCAATGGTTTTTTCCTTGTGTCTACAGCCATTTTTGAGCGGGAAAGTCTCCAGATGCATCTGCTGTTGCATCCCGCGGGTAGTTGAGGTTTTAATGGCGGTCGTACAAAGACATGTGATGGATTAAGTGGCAGGCCAACTACCAGTTTTATGAGGAATGTCCCCAAGTGGCGGCACAGGGCTTGAGTTTTACTCCTCCTCGCCATTCATTCTGCTTGTTGCCTGCAGTGTTTTTGAGTGCCATTTTTATGGTACACGGTCTGATGGAATTTTTGAGGTGCCATGTAATTAATTTGTCAAGTACACTTTCTTGTTGTATTAAGTAGGCTGTGTTACTCTTTTGTGTTGTTGAAAACTGGACAAATTTTGGTGCTGCAATAGGAATACAACCTTCTAGTGACTCTATTTTAGGTGTCTTTGCGAGTTTATGAGTTGTATGTTGTATTTATTATGCACAGAATTATCAATTTCATGTTGATTTAAATGAGTAATGCTTCATTGTGTATGTTTTGTTATTTGTCTCCAGACTGAATGTGTTTTTTCTTCTGACTCTGAACATCTAAAAGGTGTTATAGATTCTAGAATATAGGTTTTCTATATTGAATACTTAGTCTCTTACTTCTTCTCAAGGAGCAGATTGAATGTTTTGGATTAAGTGTTGAGAAGAATACATTGCAGTAAGGATGTTTGTAAGCAGAAATAACTAAATACTCTCTTGGGTATTGTCTATAAGGTAGACATTTTAGAAACCCCTTGAAATCTGATTATTGTCTTAGGTCTGTGGTAAACATTCACATATATATGTCTACTGACTCCGAGCCCTGGATAGGCACCGATCTGGTCTAGTATCTCTGTTGTAACCCAAAGTCCTAGTTTTGCATCCATATATAAATCAATCTCAAACTTCAAGTTCAAAACTTTGAGGACTTTAGAAGTAGTTTTAGGACCTAAAATCCTTTGTCTACAACTGAATATAGGCCCGAAGCTAGCCCCTTTGCACTTATCTCACAGTTTTGGTCTACATAAAAGAGGATTTATCTGCTTTGTATCAACATCCCAGCTAATTCATGGATACATTTCATAGATGTTGAGTAGGGAATACCCCCTTGGTTCTGCAAAGCCTAAAGAAGAAGAGGAGATATTTATAGAGTCTATCTCCTATACTGTTGGCCCCTAGCCCAGGAATCCTGTTGATCATTGATGGCGACTTTGTAGGGGTGATTGGAAACAAGCATCCAGTCTGGGAAAACACCAACAGAAATTGGCGACTCTACTGGGGAATGCTTTGTAAAAGAACCCAGATTTTAAAAGAAAACAATTCCTAGTAATAGGTGGCGACTCCGAACCAATCTCCCAACTAGTAAAGTACAAATTTGTATGCAAGGGAGAAGATCCCAGCGTAACCCTTTGTTTGAAGAGTTACCCATAAAAATGATGTATAAGAAAAAAGGGACTATTCGAGCCAGTCAAGATGGTTCTCCAAGCCCCAGGAAAAATGATTTTATTCAGGACAATTCAGGATCCTCAGAGCAGACAATACCTTATTTTACAAACACTGAGGCTAAAATCTAGAATGTATATGAGAGACAGTAGAGTGGTGGATTGAAAGTGAGGTCAGAAGTGTTTCAAGAGCACCCTTTTATTGATTCCCCTGACAAATTTGAAGAAGCTGAATCCCTAAGGGATGATGATAATGATGATCAGAATGTGATAAAACCATCCTCTTCTATGCCCAGAGAGGAGGAACTAGCTGATGAAATTAAGAGCTTAAGGGTAGAATTATAATATTTGTAAGCAGTAAAGATCAGAGATAACATGAGATAGAAAGTGCAAGCTCTGAGAGTTTCTCAGAATGATTCAATTCCTACCCTTGGCAATGCAAATATGCAAAGAAATCAACATAGGAATGAAGTACAGGATCAACACAATGATCAGAGACAGAATGTACATAATGTTAGAGTACCATTAAACAATGTAAGAAATCAGAATGCAAATATAAATGCAAATGCTAATCAGTTTGGTAGACAATCTATGCAGCTAGACAGATTTAGACAACTGGTTTTTTATGGCATTCCTGGTTATCCCAACCCTACTGACAAACATGTGAGGCTGCAAGTGCCTAAATTATCAGGAAATAATACTGTATCAGGTGAAGACCATTTAAAATCTTTTCAGAATATCATGGACAACTTTGAGGTTGAGCATGAGGATATCTTCATGAAATCATTTATGCAATCCTTAGTTGATGAAGCAAAAGAATGGTATAAAGGTCTACTTGACAAAAGCATTTCATCATGGGAGGATTTCAGGAGGATATTCAAAGAACAATATGGTGACAAAACTGATCCTAGTTTCTTCATTAATGAATTTATTGGCATTACCAAAGGATCAAATGAACAGGTTGCTGATTTCAATGCTAGATTCACTAAGGTATTGAACAAATTGCCAGGACTTGAGGCCTAATGAACCTATGTGCATAGTGTTGTACATAAATGCTTTTGATGCCAAAACAGCTTATGGATTGAGAGACAAAATCCCTACGAGCCTCAGAGATCCGTTCAAGATTGCAACAAATATTGAAAATAACAGAAAAGCAACTGGTAAGACAAATAGAAGGGATGATGTGAAAATTCTGCAAAACCCAAATACTAAAGCTCAAACTGTTCAAGGCAGTCCATCTACTTTTGAGGATAAATTAGACAAATTGACAACTATTGTCAAGGACTTAGGTTATAGAATGGCTAAAAATGAAAAGGGGATAGGTCTTGACAGACTAGTTTAGCAAAGGCAAGAAAGAAGACCATCATTACATGATATGCCATATCATACCAATTGGCATAATGGTAAGCCTATTCTTCCAAACAATAACACAGGTCAAAGGACTCAAAATACAAAGGAAACCCTTGATCCTTTGAGGAAGGCTATAAATATTGTTAATGACACCCCATGGTGTATCATATGCCAAATGCCCCACTTAGTCACAATGTCTAATTGCTCAGTCTCTATACAACAATGCTATTGCTTGTAATGAATGCAATGAGCTACATTACATGGAAGATGAGAATGTCAATATGTTGTCTACAAATAGAGAATACTCTTCTACCGATGCTGATGTAAGTGCAAATGATGAGATTCAGGTCTGCCAGCATTTTCCATATGATGAAGATGATGAAGACAATTATGCCTATGCTCAGGACTCACACAATTTTTTGAATAACTTGAGGAGGCCTTTTGATGAAGAAATTCAAGCCTTCACAGCTGTAACAGTAGTTTAGGTCAAAAGCAATTACAATCTCAGGGGTAAAGCTCAAGTAAGTAACTCACACCAACCAGGGAATACTTTTGTAAACCAACCTATGCATAGTCATAAAGGGGCTGAACCACAAAAGAAACAATGGAGCAATAATAGGCAAAATTTTAAGCAAAAAATAGGTCATGATTCCCAAGGACCAGAAAGTAGAATTCCCGAGGTTGAAGATCAAAACATAAATTTTTAGATTAAGAATGATAGCCAGAGAGCCACAAAAATTAAAGATGGATCATGCTAAGATAAAAGTAAAACGGTGGAGCAAGTTACAACTGTCACAGATAAAAGTCTCTGTTCCACTGATGGAACTAATGAAAGTGGAAGAATTCAAAAATAAAGTAGTATCCTTAATTTCAGGAGTGCCCTGTCAAACCAAGTTGAGTGATGAACCTCAGGGTAAGAAACAAGCCCTGTACATTGATGAAGATGAAGTTCCTGATGTGTATCTTCGGATGACCATGACAAAGTGTCCTTCACAAGTTGAACCATTTTATGTCTCCCTTGTCATAAATAGAAAAGTGATTAAGAATTGTATGCTTGACTCAGGAGCGTCAACAAATATCATGCCTTTGGCCATCATGCAGCAAGCTGGGTTAAAAATAGATTAGGCATGTGGAAAGTGCTATGCCATGGATGCTAGGGAAGTACCTGTCATTGGAATTATGAAGGATGTGGATTTCAGACTGGCAGCATATCTAGAAAAAAATTACAAAATGAACATAACAGTTGTTGATATCAAGCCACAGTATGGCATGTTGTTGTCAAGAAGATGGGCAGCATTGATTGGTGGGAGTATGCAATTAGACTTTTCATATGCTATGATCCCTATGAATGGTAGGGATGTCAAACTGATTAGAGAGGAAAGGTCATCAGAGACTGTGGAGGATCAAGAATCAGAGGAACAGATATGTTTTGTGAACACTGACTGTGATAATTTCAGAGTTGTCTCAGATGATAAAGAGGATAAAGGATAAAAAAATTGCATTCAAGAACTGGATCAACAGGGTCTATGGACCATGTATTTCGATGGAGCTTGTTCAAAGGAAGGCTCTGGTGCTGAGATTATATTTCTGTCTCCAACTGGTAAACTTCTAAAATTCTCTTTCTTACTGAAGTTTGCCTATACAAACAACATTGCAGAGTATGAGGCTCTGGTGTTAGGATTAAATGTTGCATTGAAGTATGGAATTAAGATGCTCAAGGTGTTTGGTGATTCAGAGTTAGTTGTTTTCCAAGTTAGAGATAAGTATGCATCAAAAAATAAGAGATTAAAACAATATAAGCATGTTGTTTGGGATACAATTGAATTGTTTGATGCTTTTTCAATAAACTAGATAGAGAGATCAAAAAATGTCAGGGCAGATTTTCTAGCCACTGTAGCCATAAGGCCAAATGATATCACTCTATCAGATGTTACAAATGTTGAGGTCAAACTCAGACCTGTAGTGCTAGACAACGTATGCAGTTGGTAAGTGTTTGATGATGATAAAGATTTACTGAGATTTTTACATTGCATTGATGACTATGAGAACCAAGAAGTGGATTTCCAAAATTTTGTGGAGGTTGTAGATGGAAAAGAAACTCTCTTAGGGAAAGAAATAATTCAACTCAAGACAAATAAGATCCCTAGAGGGCTAGTTGCTTTAGAGAGAGCTTTTGACAATAGGGACCAATTTGTTACAAAATCATCTCCAACAAACAAGAATGATTTAGAGGAGATAAACTTGGGGACATCTCATGCCCCCAAAAAGGTGTACACCGGCAAACAACTCAAGCCACATATCAGAACTATGCTGATTGCATTACTAAGAAAATATAAGCATGTATTTGCCTGGTCTTATGAGGACCTCAAATCTTATAAAGAGAATTTATTTCAGCATGAAATCCCTTTGAAGCCTGGAGCTAAACCATTTAGACAAAAATAGAGGCCTATTAACCCAACCTTAGCTCCAAAAATGCAAGAAGAACTTATGAAACTTAGGGAGGCTAGAATAATTATGCCTATCAGACATTCAACTTGGGTGTCTAACCTTGTCCCAGTTAGAAAAAAGAATGGTGACATAAGACTTTGTCTGGATTTCAGAAATTTAAATGTGTCTTCTTTGAAGGACAATTATCCATTGCCAAATATGGAGGCCATGTTACAGAAGGTGACTGGCTGTGAACTTCTATCCATGATGGATGGAGTTTTAGGGTACAATCAAGTGAAAGTAAAAGAATCAAAACAGTTCAAAACTACTTTCACTACTCCATGGGGAACCTATGTATATGTGAGGATGCCATTTGGACTAACAAATGCAGGTGCCACATTTCAAAGGGCAATGGATGTTGCTTTCGCAGGGTTGATTGATTCAATCTTGGCTGTATATCAAGATGACTTGATAGCTTATTCAAAAAGGGAAGAGCAACACTGTATGCATTTGGAGCAAATTTTTATTAGAGCATTAGAGTATGGCATCTCACTTAACCCAAAGAAGTGTGCTTTTGGGGTTGTGGAAGGAAAATTGCTTGGACATATTGTTTCCAAGGATGGGGTCAGAATTGATCCAGAAAGGGTGGCTACAATTGACAGAATTCAGATCCCTAAAATAGTGAAAGGTGTCCAGTCCTTCTTTAGACAAATTAATTTTGTTAGGAGATTTGTTCCTAACTTTGCAGAGAGCACCAAGGATATCTCTAAGATGCTGAAGAAGAATGCAACTGTCAAATGGGAAGATGAAGCAACCAGATCGTTTCAGAACATAAAAGAAGCTATAAAGATGGCTCTTGTTTTAAAATCTCCTGATTTTTCCAAGCCATTTCAATTATTTTCATTTGCTTCTTTCCACACTATTGCTGCATGCTTGTTGCAGAAAAATGAAGAGGGTTTTGAACAACCTATAGCTTTCTTTAGTAAGTCATTACAGGCTGCTGAATTAAAATATGACATCATGGAGAAACAAGCATATGCACTAGTTAAAGTAGTCAAAAGTTTCAGGCCATATTTGGTAGGCTCTCAGATAATTGCATATGTGCCTCATGCAGCAGTCAAGGATATTTTTACTCATCAAGAGGTAACTGGAAGGAGATGCAGATGGATAAACAAACTGCAGGAATTCAACATTGAAATACAGATCACTAAATTGGTAAGGGGACAAGGTTTAGCAAAATTGATGACACAATCAAATCTAGAAGCATGCCAAGTGAATGTTGTACATAATAAAATTATAAATATGTCAGAATCTGAATGGTATAAAGACAGTGTATTATTTACATAATTTAAACTATCCTACCCACTTCAGTGATAGTCAGAAAAGGACTTTGAAGCTACGTGCAATCAAATACATAATTCTTCAAGGAGAGCTATATTGGAAGAATCTTGAAAGTGTACTACTCAGATGTGTGAGTGAGGATCAGGCTGTTGATATTTTAAATGATCTACACACAGGAGGATGTGGTGGACATTACGCTGCCAAGATGACAGCCCACAAAATTCTCAGGGCTGGCTACTGGTGGCCAACTATTTTCTCTGATGCACACAGGATGGTAAGGAAGTGTGATCCTTGCCAAAGGTTCTCAGGAAAGCTAAGATATGAAGGTGCATTACCCCTTAGGACTATAATTGTAGAGGCTCCATTTCAGCAATGGGGGATTAATTTTATAGGGGAAATCTCAGAAAAATCAAGTGGAGGACACAGTTGGATTTTAGTTGCCACTGATTATTTCACTAAATGGATTGAGGCCATCCCAATTAAAAAAGCTACAAGAAAAGTGGTGATGGATTTTATCCTGGAAAATATTATTATAAGATTTGGATTACCAGCCAAATTGGTCACAGATAATGTTATGTGCTTTAGGTCTGGTGAATTTATTGATTTTTGCAATAATTATGGAATTGATTTGTCTCATACATCACCATATCATCCACAAGGGAATGGTCAAGTAGAGTCAAGCAACAAAAGTCTCATGAAAATCATCAGAAGGATGACAGATAAAAATAAGAGATCTTGAGATTCAAAGCTAAAGTTGGCATTATGGGCTGACAGGGTGACAGTGAAAAGAGCAACTGGAAGATCTCTTTTTGAATTGGTATATGGTGCAGCAGCTAGGTTTCCTGTGAACAACCTCCTGCCAGTTTATAAATTCATCCAGAGGAACAATGAGGAGATTGGAGACCCAATGACTAAAAGAATAAATCAGTTGGTCGTGCTAGATGAGATAAGAAGGGAAGCACATAAGACAAACATCAAGACACAGCAAAAAGTGAAATATCTGTTTGATAGAAGGGCTATAGAGAGAAGGTTTCAGATAGGTGATCTGGTCCTTATGTGGAATGCAAAGAGCCAGGATAAGGGCAAACACAGCAAATTTGAGCCCTTATGGACTAGCCCATACCAAATTGGCACTATTCATGGAGGTAATTCTTATTTTCTCCAGGCCCTCAATGGTGAACTACTAGAATTGCCTGTGCACGGTAAATTCCTTAAGGCTTTTTTCTCAATAATGAGTACCTTTTGTGCACACTGTAAATTAGTTGTAAGTATTTTGCACATGCCTTGTATAGTCAGTCGTGTTTTGAGTTTTGGGTTTTGTCTAGTCTACCTCGGAGTAATCTGGTCCTCGCTGCAGTCTTGCGCCTGCACATCCCCAATCAGAGCCTCTGTTAGTACTCATTTATGTTTAGGGTTTTGAGGTTGAACATTTGTTGATTTTATCGTTCAAATCCTAAATTTTCTAAGTCGTGGGGTCTTGCATTATTCTGCCTGTTTTGGTGATGGTTCTTTGTGGTGGGTTCCTGGTTGTTCACTTTTATCTTCGTGCTTCAATGTTCATAAGTTAACAAGCCCCCATGTAATGTTTTACCACCTTTTCCTGTCGCACTCATGAAAAATGTTAAGATTGTATGTGTAATTGATCATGTATGTTGGCGAGCTTGTGAAATCCTAATCGACTTCCAGAGATGGTGAAAAATTTGAGTTATATGCATTTCTTAATGTATATCGGGTTGCATATACATTGGGGGAATCTTCTAAAAGGTTTTGGGAATATTCGCCATTTGTATATCGGCCCTGCTTGTATATTGGGCTTGTATGTATAATATGCAAGCGTGACATACAAAGGAAAAGATACATTGCAAGAATATTCTGGAGGAGATTCCATGTTTGTATGTGCAAGAATGGATGTATGTCAAATGTACATTGGGTCTTATGCAATCAAATATATACAAGGAAGCCAAATATGCATGTGCTACAGTACAAAGGCCAACGACATGCAAAGTGAACAGTGCCGCAGATATACAAACAAGTTTATACATGTTCGGCATATAAGGGAAATATGCATTCATCGCATATTCTAAAAAGATTCCCTGCTTGTATGTTTGTGTTTGTATATTCTACATACAAGCAAAATATACATTGAGGAGATACGTTCCGGACTTGATGAAAGTTTTAGACTGCTGTATAATTATTTCGGGTCCGTGACTTGTATAAATGTTTGTATATGTCAATATACAACCCGATGTACAATGATAGGATACAAGCCGGATTCCAAGAAGTGTTCCAATCTAGTAGAAGAAATATGTGGCGTCTGTGGCTTGTACATTGCATTTGTATATGCGATGTTTAAGGAAATGTGCAAAGGAAAGAGAAAATGGGACGGGCCCACCACTTGTATATTTGCCCTTGTATATGTGCCGATATGCAAATCCATGAGGATACATGGCCCGGACTTGAAGGTTTTTTCAAATCTGATGGATAGATGCAGTGAGGTCCGCCTTGTATATGTTTTACGCTTGTATGTGTGTAATATACAAAGCGATGGATGCAGGATGGAGATACAAGCCAGACCTGAACTGAATTCCAGTTTGTTCTATAACATTTGACGTCTGCCTTGTATGTTGTATATACATTTGAGTTTGCATATACAAAAGCGATAAAGGCGAAATGAAGGGAAAAAAGGTCAGCGATAGAAGGTCAAGGTGCCTGCATGGCACAATATCATTAACTGACAGCTCTTCATACATGTTTTAGGGCCATTGATTTCAGTGATGAGTTTTTGATCAACGGTCAGGTTTTGAACCTTCAGTGATGGTTTTTTCCTTGTGTCTGTGGCCATTTTTGAGCAGGAAAGTCTCCAGATGCATCTACTGTTGCATCACACGGGTAGTTGAGGTTTTAATGGCGGTCATGCAGAGACATGCGATGGATTAAGTGGTGGACCAACTACCAGTTTTATGAGGAATGTCCCCAAATGGCGGCACAGGGCTCAAGTTTTATTCATCCTCGCCATTCCTTCTGCTTGTTACCTGCAGTGTTTTTGAGTGCCATTTTTATGGTGCACGGTCTGACAAAATTTTTGAGGTGCCATGTAATTAATTCGCCAAGTACACTTTCTTGTTGTATTAAGTAGGCTGTGTTACTCTTTTGTATTGTTGAAAACTGGACAAATTTTGGTGGTGCAATAGGAATACAACCTTCTGGTGACTCTGTTTCAGGGGTCTTTACGAGTTTATGAGTTGTATGTTGTATGTATTATGCACAGAATTGTCAATTTCATGTTGATTTAAATGAGTAATGCTTCATTGTGTGTTTTGTTATTTGTCTCCAGACTGAATGTGTTTTATCTTCTGACTCTGAACATTTAAGGGGTGTTATAGATTCTAGAATATAGGTTTTCTATATTGAATACTTAGTCTCTTACTTCTGCTCAAGGAGCAAATTGAATGTTTTGGATTAAGTGTTGAGAAGAATACATTGCAGTAAGGATGTTTGTAAGCAAAAATAACTAAATACTCTCTCTTGGGTATTGTCTGTAAGGTAGACATTTTAGAAACCCCTTGAAATCTGATTACTGTCTTAGGTCTGTGGTAAACATTCACATATATATGTCTACTAACTCCGAGCCCTGGATAGGCACCGATCTGGTCTAGTATCTCTGTTGTAACCCAAAGTCTTAGTTTTGCATCCATATATAAATAAATCTCAAACTTCAACTTCAAAACTTTTAGGACTTTAGAAGTAGTTTTAGGACCCAAAATCCTCTGTCTACAACTGAATATAGGCCCGAAGCTAGCCCCTTTGCACTTATCTCACAGTTTTGGTCTACATAAAAGAGGATTTATCTGCTTTGTATCAACATCCTAGCTAATTCATGGATACATTTCATAGATGTTGAGTAGGGAATACCCCCCTTGGTTCTGCAGAGCCTAAAGAAGAAGAGGAGATATTTATAGAGTCTATCTCCTATACTGTTGGCCCCTGGCCCAGGTATCCTATTGATCATTGATGGCTACTTTGTAGGGGTGACTGGGAACAAGCATCTAGTCTGGGAAAACACCAACAAGACCATTTGGTGGTCTCTCCTTATTGGTCAATTTTGCCACCTCCACCCCTCTCCCTATCTATATAAGCTCACTACCTAGCTTGCATTTTGCATCTTGATGGCCATTTTGCCAATCTTTTGTAGCTTCTTTGAGCTCATAATGCAATGTTGGCATCCTAACATTTGCATATCTCTCAGAATTGTTGGTTTTCTTTTGTTTATGCATTTACAACTTTTGTATCTTAGAATCTCTTTTAAAAATTTCTTGGATTATTCATTTGTTTCATATTTCTAACAACGATTACAAATAGTGTAATTTTTAGGTTAAATTAAAAACTCAACTCATGGGCTATAGAGTTGGTTTTTGGCCAAAATTTTAAAAAAATTTGAGTTGTTTGGCACCAATTCCCTAGTGCTTGTCACATGGACCTTTTTGAGCTCCACAATTTAAAAAATGAGCACAACCAACCTCCCCGATCAAAAGTTATGGCCTCCAAAAGTTGGGTCTCCTACAGTGAAATGTAAAAACATCTAAGACAAATAAAAGATTTGTAAGGAGTTACACTTGTTGACCAACTTATGATGTGTGTTATGACATAGCATAAGACATCTTTGATTGAAGATAATGGATCCAAATGGAATGCCCAATTTAGTGAGTGAGTTATAACGAGGTTATGAAAAGTGGAAGGAATATGTTATTTTTAGCTAGTGGACTCATCTTAGAATTTGGGTGTTGTATTTCTAACTAAGGATTTGGGTGCCACTATTTTGGGTGGTTTTAACTCATGGTTTTCTAATTACCATTTGATGGTTTCATGTATTGCGTCTCCTATTTATTAAATGCTTGAGGTGGAGGTTTGATAGTAAATTTTGTAGGTATTATTATGTTATCAGAATTCCTCCAGATCTCTAATTGGTGATACTCCTATGAAGGCTTGCTCTACAAATGTATTGTAACTATGTTTCTTATTGAATAATACATTAAGCTACTTTGGAGTGTGGAGTTTTTCTCCCAAAATAGTTTTCCTCATGTACACCTGTGTTATGGTATTCTAATTATTTTATACTTATATGTGGCTTTTCTTTTTATAATTGTCAAAAGATTGAAATTTGTACAACACTCTCCTCATAATTTTAGTGTAGGAAGCATTTCCACGTAGCTTGCTTCCTTTCATGTGGGTCATGTTGGCACCTAAATTTTTTAGTTCTTAGAAATGCCCTACTTTGCCCAAGAATCCATTAAAAATCCTCACTTTGCCTTTACCAGTCCAAATCCCCTATTTAAATCTGATCTGAGACATCCTTTGGGGGGTTTTATTTCAAATTTTCTCTAAGTATAAATCCCCCCTTTCCTCCCTTAGAAAATTGGTCATTTTCTGCCTTTATCGACAAACCGACATTTTTCTAAACTCACTAACTAGTTTGTGAGTTTGGTTATTTTTTAATTCACTGATAAGGCCATGGCGGCAGTCAAGACATAAGGAAGGTGTTGGTGTTTCAATTTGCACCTCTAGAATGCGAGTTGGAAATGGACAATTATGCATAGATAAACTGCTCTCCTATTGGAAGGGGGAGTTCCCTTTTTGCTGATGTTTGCTGAAAAGATAAATAAAACAAATTTTGCCTATCTTCTTTTTGATTCTCAGCTGCGAGCACAAGGTTATAAAACTCTAAACGCTGGAGAAGAGGTTTTTTCCTTTTTAAAACTTCTACTATAACTAGGCTTAAACTAATGACACTTTTAATCTCCTAAGTAAATTCATAGCAAAGGGGATTAAAAGTGGATGAGGAATGATTGTTTTAACACAAAAACTTAAGCAATTTTCTCCCAGGTTTATATCACAAGACTCATAGTACTTTAATGACGAAAGCTGAAATAAAAGTTACATAAGCCACACATCTGACGATGAATCTTAATGATCTGAGATAGAATATTAGAGAAAAATAGGCATGAGATTTCTATTCCAACATCACAAAGTTGATACAACTCCAGGACAGCAATACTGTAGCAAAATGCAGGCATACAACAAGCAATCAAACACTGGAGAACAAGTTACACAGAGTGAACAAACACTTGAAATAACAAACTCTTCAGGCTAGAATAGACACAGCAAAATATGTTATCAAAAAAGTAGCTCCTTTATAATGGGAAAGGTTGCCCTTATTTATACTAAAATCAAAGGAGTAGGGAACCCTAAAATCTCCTTGATTAACCCTAACTTGCCAACTTGCAAGCTTTATTACTATTCTAAGACAAAGATTACGATGAACAAACACTTTAAAGCAATTTACTTTAAAGCAAAGAAAACTCCAACTAACACAAAGTGATTTCTTTCTAAAAATAGAATGGATAAGCTTAGGATGAAAGAAAATGCTTTAAAATAAAAAGCATCTAATTTAAAGCTGCTTTCTTTTGAAATGCATCCTCATCAACATTCCAGCTTTTTGGTGATGTCATCCATTGATATTCTGGGAAACAATATCTTCTAAAAAGCAACTGACCACGCATCTTTGCTAGGAACACTGATACTCTCTAGAATGATATTTTGATTCTCTAACATTTCTTCACCGTTGGCAACCATCTGAAGAAATTCATGAACTTCGCCCACAGCCTTGTCGAACTTCATTGTCATTGCAGAAAAATGACCCATCTTGCCGGTACTGATATCATCATTAAAACTGCCATGGACGAGAGTCTGGAACACTGCTTGCACTTCCTTGAGATCATATAGGGTACCATCTTCTTTTTCATATGAACACGGGATCTGAGAAACAAAAGATCTGACAAACTTGAGGACATTGACCACCTTTTCTTTCCATTCTGCTAACTCTAAAATTATATTGTCATAAGTTTTTACTATGAAAAGGTATTGTGCTTTCCAAGTAGAAACTGTCTTCTTATCTTCAACTGAATCAACAAAATCAAGTGCTATCTTCAAGTCAGAGATAATGATCTCAAACACCAGTCTATTTTCTGCCATAGTCTACTGCAACCCCTGGATGCCTTGGCATAAATCATGAGCGTTGTACTTTAATCGATAAAACTCTGAAAGTACAACTCTCCCTTTAATCACAAATTCTTTCACCCAATTATTCATGTGCCTCCCATAGAGAAACAACTGACTAAATTGCCGTTGATCGGCTGGTGATTCAGGATTCAGTGGAAGCAATAAATTAACTTGTGATGTGCCATGGAAAAGGTTGGAAATATACTACCGTAGATGTCTAACTTCAGCCTTGAGAGCTGCTTTGTCTTCTCCATCTCTCAATACTCTTTCCTTCAAATTATCCATTGCAACCTCGAAGAGATTTACATCTGTATGTCAGGTACTCCTACCAAGGTTAGCTTTGACAACCTTGAAGTCATCAACCTCGATATCATCAGCACTTCTATCTTCTAGCAGTGTTGCAGTTTCAAGGATTATTTCTCCATCCACATTCTTTTCAATGCGAACCTACTTCTTTAGTTTCTTGTCCGGTGTGTCTTGGTAGATGATTTTAAGCTCTATTAAATCCAGCTGATATGAGGGCTTTCTCCTCTTCCTTCCTAGGATGTTTTCAAGCTAGGATGAGTCATCTTCTCTTGGAAACTCAGTTCTAACCTCATCAGCTCTTGATGAACCAATATGTGTGTCAGAGTTACGAACTGGCGAATCTAGCTCTGAATCTATGTGGATAGAAGTGCTCGGTGAAGGAGGAGATACATAATCTGAAGGCAACGCTTCAACATGCGGTGTTGGTTCAACATGAACTTCTGATTCAACTGCTGGTTGTTCCTGCTGGACCTAAGTTGGAGACTCATCCTTTTTCCTCTTTAACTTAGCCATTTTTGTTCCTTCTGGAAGAACACTCATAGCTTTAACCCTTCATTTTGGTTTGGAAGTGGAAGGCTCTAATGGTTGTACAACTGGTGGCTCTGCTACTGGAATATCATCCTTCCGCTTATTCTTCAAGAATATCAAACTATTTTTAACAACTCAACTCATTCTTTCTTTAATGGAAGTGTTCTCTTTTACTGACCAATTAACTGGTCGCAACGGTTGTTGCTCAACTTGGTCCCTGAAATACATGAGAAGTAGAACTTCACCATTTTCTATCAAACCCTCTATATATTTTGATAGGATATCAGACATCTGCTGAAGAGTAAACCTGCTATAATTACATTCTCGCACTTCAAACTCATCAGCGCAATTAGCCCAGAAGTCTTCAACTACATACATATGTACACAATTTTGACCAAGATGTGGTGCAAAAACACCACGAGGATCATATGAAGACCTCCTGTCAAAAAACTTGAGACCATACTTGGATGATTCATTACCAATTACCTTGGCATCTGCTCCAGATCTACATCTGTAAATACTCATCCCAAGTGGAAAATTGAAAGTTGCCTTGCATCTGCTACGCAAAAATGTATGAACTTATAGGCTTGCCTCAAAAATTCCATAAATGCTATTTCATTTGTAGGATATCTCGGCAACATGGCTAGCTCTCCTAAGAAGCCATATACTTTGATGTAGGAAAAATTGGGAAACTAGATAAACCAGTCAGCCCATTCTGCCATTGCTATTCTAGCATCTGTTAAAAAATGTATATGCAACTCATTATCCATATCTCGCACTGCATGCATCAGGAATACATCATTTACCCACCTATAATGTCATTCAGCTTGAGAAATTTCTAACTGTGGGAAATGATGATAAACATGTTGAATACCTAGAGTTCCCACAACATTCAAACCTCTAAATTGACCCTGAAAAGCCATCAAATACACAAGGTATGACATCATATGGAATTCATGAGCCCTTTGAAAATCAAGTATTTGTTGGTGGATACTATCACTGATGAGTGCCGACCAGTCATAGAATTCGGTTCCATCAACAATCTGGGACATGATGTAAAACATCCAAGGCTGGAACTTGTTAGCATATGCTTGACCTGTGATTCAACTTAGCAGAGTAATCAGTATTGCATGTTCCTCCTTGAATTATCCACATCCAACATTCTTTGGCATAACGTTCTACTTCTCTTTTAACTACCTCTGACCAATCTTTTTCTAGTATTTTTCTTTATCATTGTTCCAAACCCTCTTGCATTCTTCAATTGAAATAGTTAAGTTTTCCCTCTAGACTGGTATTGTAAAACACTTCTCAATGTCGTTCGGCCTCAGGCTACAGAGCACACATCCATCTCTTGATTGGATTTCTCTTGTGGCTGAATTGTAATGCATCATACAAGCAATTACAAATTCGATACTTTACACTGTGATCGGAAATGATGCTACTGCAAGCAAACCAGAGTGTCCTAGATTCCTGATAGCATTATTTCCTGCATCCTCCAAAGAATGTAAATTGATCACTGGAAGTACTTTATGCAAGTCTATTTCACAAGTTCTCAGGTAATCGTGAACCAATGCCATTTTGGGCCTAATTTGTGTTGGAGAGTACTGCATACTGAAAGATTTGAAAATTGACTGTGAACACGCCTATGTCGGAAAAATCTTGGACAAGTCACTGAAAATTACTTGCTGATTTTTAGAAAAAAGCAAAGTGAGAAAAAAAGATGGCACATGGGTTTTGTAGGCAATTCTGCTTTGAAGCAACCCAGATCGTCAGATTTTGAAAAAGCGGAGACTTTCCTGAAAAAGCAGCAAAAAAGTAGATTCCCCAAAAAAGAAAAACTCCCAATCTTTAAGAGGATGATATTCTAAATGGACCCATCTCGATTAAAACTGAAAAATCTTCGGTCCAATTTCTGAAAAAATGATCCCCTAGAAAAAGGGACCTTGAAAAGGCGTGCCTTCCTACTTCCTCAACATGAAACTATGAAGAACATTGAAAAACACTTTGTTTGAGCCTTCAAATCTTCATTGAAAGAAACATAAAAATCCTTCCTCTAGATGCAACCTGCAAAAGATAATGAAATAAAGAAGCCAAATACTTTTCTTTATAGATCTTTAGGGTGAAAAAGCAACTTTATTTGTGAAAGAATAAAACTTGGATCTCATCCATGAAGAAAGTAACTTTTAAAGCACAAATCCAAGTGGATGTCTTCGAATAGGAAGAAACCCTATTTTGTAGCTGCCTATGGCTTCATGTGTAAGATGACGAAAAATATCTTCTTTTGATGATGTCATCAAACACACAAGTTGACAGAAGTGTTAGCCAATTTTCTTCGTTTTCAACACTTCTGCACTCGTTTTAACTCAAGTAGGGCCTGTCTTCGACTTTAACAAGATGGAAAAATGTCATCATTGACTGAAAAAGATGACTAATCTTGACATTTTGGAGACTTATCAACTGTGATTTCATTCTCAGCCTCGGACTGATGATCTGGCATCGTTCAACTGCGAATTCAACTTCTAGAAACTGCCACCAGGCGAAGTTATGGAAACAACTATCAGAAAACACTGGTAGATCAGGAAATTTTCTAACACTGATGAACTTGGGCGCCCCTAGCCTCCTAGGGCACCTGACTTCTCATGCCTTAGCCATTTTTCTAAAAATTTCAATTTTTTCAACTTTTCGATCTGCGCGCATGCTTCAGTGGCTGTGGACCCCTGTTTGGCTATCGATTTCTACCTGTTGGGACAAAACTAAGTCTGATGATCTGATAGATAGGTAGGCCTGATGAAAACTAAGTTGACTGTACTCTCTATCTACCTCAGGAAATGTGCCAAACTGATCTTCTCTGAACCGGACCGCGCTGACAGAGGGAGATTAATGTTTTCTAGAAAAAACTCAGAAAATAAACTAACTCTAGTGGGTTTGGGCGCCCCAAGCCTCTTGGGACACTTGGCTTTCAATGCCCTTAGAAAAATTTCCAAAAATTTCAAATTTTATGTCATTTCTCATTTTCTGTGCCAACAACCTCTGTTTGATCTTCATTTTCGACCGTCCGAATGACTGCTGAGGCAAAACAGAGGATGATCTGAGCAACTTGAACATATTTGTGATGAAATCCCATCTTTTACTGATGTTTGACTTAGTTTGACCAAGTTTGACCAACCAGGAACGAGCTTATGGAATCATTTTTTACGTTTCTCGAAAAACATGAAAAAAATCTAACATCAGAGAAGTTGGGTGCCCCTAGCCTCCAGGGGCACTTGGTTTCTTCAGACTTAACCATTTTCCTAATTTCCAACTTTCATTTTCAACTTGCTCCGTTTTGCGTGCTAACAGCTGCATTCTAATGTCAATTTTGACGATTCGTCGGTCAACTGTCACTGAATGATGAATGAACTAGGTAGCCTGGCTACATCTGACAAGTTTTCTAGCATTTTAGAGCCTGATGATCAGAATGACTGCTTTTACACTCACTGGAACTGACTGACAAACACAGTTCTCGCATTTTCTCAAAAAACGTGAAAATTTTCTAACACTAGTGGGATTGGGCGCCCCAAGCCTCCTGGGCCACCTGAAATCTTTAGACTTAGCCAAATTTCATGATTTCTAGATTTTCTCCTCACCTTGGATCTATCCTGCTCCATTTTGCGTGCTTTGTCGAGTCGATGACTGTTCATCGGGTCTGCATTGTTGGAACAGCGTTGAAAACTTGAAAATGAGCTCTGGCAAATGAACTTCCTCCATTGACGACTTCAAAGCTCATGCTTCACCTTCTGAAAAAGCAAAAATGACCTAGTAGAGAAAATTTGACCTTTTTCAGATTCCATCTAGACCACGCTGATCGTGAAGCAAAATTGATCAATTAGAATCAAGCGTGACACCTGAGTCAGAGATTCTATTTTTAGAAAGTTTTGCCAACATCCGTATCTCAAGAAACCCAAAAAACCTAGTTTGACATCTATTTTTAGAAACTTTCTAAAAATACAAATTTCTATCTTAGAAATTTTGCTTTTTTTTACTTTTTGACAAAAAATTTTCCAGACTTGTTCAAAATGCCTTAATGAAGCAAAATTTTTTATTGGGTACAATAGAAGGCAACAACAAAAAGATGCAGCATGAAATTTTATCAAAAAATTTTCAAGTTTGCGAAATCAAAAATTTTTCAAGTTTGCTAACTCGAAAGTTCGTTGATGGTGAACTTCCCCGATAGAGGGAAGGAGGATTGAGTCATGGCGCAAGTGAAAAACTTTCTAAGGCAAAAAATAAATGATGAAGGAGAAGGCTTAGTCAATGCATGTGGAGGTTCGGGAACCTCCAGGTTCGCCAATTGGAGGTTCTCCCGATGAAAAATTTGATGACAGAAGAAAGGGAAATTGTTGCGGTAGAGGAGAATTTGTCTAAGGCAAAGAAGCAAGTGATGTGCCTTTCTCGGTGAAATTGGCAGTTTGCATACCGTTAGGTTCACCGACCACCCAGTTCGCAAATTGGCATATTTATTTATAAGGCGAGATGACTAGAAAAGAGACAAAGGAAAAGAGCCAAGTTTGTGAATAAGCATTTTCACCAATAAAACAAGCAAAGATACAAAGAAAAGCTAAGTTAGGAAATATCAGTATTTGTCGATAAGGCAAATAAAAAGGTGCAGAAATTGACTAAGGCAAGGAGGTTAGCGGTTCGTGATTTTGAAAGATCACCGATAAGGCGATAGGAAAAGGATGGTGAGGGTTGGCAAGTTCAGAATGTTTGGACTTGCCGATAAGACAACTCAAAAAGGAGTTTCTTCCAATAGTTCAGCAAACAACATTTTTACCAATAAAGCAAAAGAGTGAAGAAAAGGCACAAAGGGGCTTGGTTCGGTAAAGTGCAAAATGGCCAACAAAAAGGAAAGATGGCGAAGTTGAGGGAAGTTTGGATTTTTGATGATTTTCCAATAGGAGCCAAATAAAGAAGGAAGCCAGTAAGAAAAAAAATCAGCAAATTGGATTTTTACCAATAAAAGGAAAATGTGGTCAAAGTTTGGGGAAAGTTAAATTTGTCGATAACGATAAAAGTCAGTTGGTTTGAGAAAAGGAAAAATTTCTGGTAAGGGGCAAAGAGAAGGTGGTTCGGGAAATCCAACTTTTGCTAACAAAGTGGGGCTTCCTTCATGGTTCATCATGGGGCAATTTTGCCGACACAACAATAAAGGGCGGCAAAGGCAGAGTTTGAAAAAATGAAAGATTGTCGATAAGGGGCAAAGTAGCCTAGTTTAGGAATGTCCAATTTCACTGACTAGAGGAAGAAAAAAGGAGAAAAGGCAAGCAGCAAGCAAAGGGAGAAATTTGCAGACAGAAGTCCTAGGAATGCAAAGGGGCGAGTCCATGCTAAGAGGATTTTGCCGATATGGAAAAATCAAAATGAAAGTCAGATGTAAAGCATGAGGCTGTAGAATTGCAGACATTAGGATTATGGTTGGAATAGTATGTGTCGTCTATGTACAAGTACCAAATTTAATATGAAGGTGGTGTGTTTCATTATCCATTTTTTCTGCAAGTCCTCTCAAGGACACAAAATTAGTATGTAGGGCATGGGTGCCCAAAATTCTATTGATCTTCTGACAAAAGGCCATGGACCTAATTTTATTGCAACATGGGTTACTTGTTGACAGTTTTTCTAGTGCACTGGGTTACATAGTATGAACTAATTGCTATATATATATATGAAAATATGTTTTCAGGGTTGGTCGTTGAGCCAATTGTCTGGCATGCAGTACATCATGATAGTTTCAGGGCTTCAAATCAGCCCAGTCTAGACAGTGAATGGAGGAATGTGTTTTGGTGCAGCATAGGAATGAATTGTAAAGCATGTTTTATGCAGTGGTATGTTTCCATGGCCATTTGTAATGATTCAGGGGAATGTATAATTGTAGTTGTATATTTTCCTTCACCACATTTGTTGGTGTGATTGTAATAGAGATTTGATAGTGTGTGACATCATTTAAGTCAATACATGCTTTGTGTTTGGTGAATATCTTTGTTGCAAATAGGTCATTGTAGTTTGGTTCTAGATAATTAAGTATGTCCAATGTATGAAGTATAATCTAAGAAATGTATATAAATGCATTTTAGTTTTTTGATTGATGTTGGTTCATCCTTTTCTTCCCTCTTTATTTCTTATGACTCATTTGCCCAATAGAGTAGGCACCAGTCCATATTGGAGAGGAATCAATCACTCTTTTAAAAACAAACAAATCATTCACCTGTGGTTTAGGGGAAAAAACCATCTTTGATGTGAATGTACATTCACATAGTTGAATTAGCTATATAAGGGTTTTTTGACAACCAGTCGTTCTTGACCGAGTGACACCTTTTGGGGTCAAGATGATGAGTTGAGTTTGGTTGTCCAATTATTTTTAGTTGTTCATCTAGTTTTTATATTAATACCTACTTAGGTATACCCCTTGGAATATCCCTCCAGATTTTTTAAGTTGAGCTCAAAGTACAGAAGAGTCTACCCACTCCTATTAGTTGGCCAAAATAGCCCTTGACTTGTTGATAAACCTCTTTCTATCATCCTGACAATAATCCCTGGTCTTGGTGATTTAGAAGTGTTTTAGAGTTTTGTGTTGCAGTCATTTTGGGAACCAACATTTTGGCACCATTGTCGGGGATGTAACATCTTGGTTCAGATTTGAAGACCTTTGTGCACCATAGTCACTAAAGAAGTTTGCAGCCATTGTCGGGTGCAGTGTGTTTGGGTAAGTTGGCAGCCCGTCAACTTACACTAACATTTTGCCGGGGATGTTATGTCTTGGTTCAATGAAAGACCTTTACAACACAGTCATCCAAGTTTGCAACCATTTCCAAGTGCAGTTTGTTGTGTGTTTGGGTAAGTTAGCAGCCCGTCAACTCACGCCAACAAATTGGCGTCATTGTCGGGGAAGAGTAAAGTGCTGGGTTAGAAAGATATATGGACTTTGCTCGTGGGAGAAACCCAAAATTAGTTGTGTGGCCTTGAAGATCAGTCACACTTCAAGGAATTCCTCTTTGGTAGAGGTGGCGACTCTGTTGTCAAAGAATATAAATTTGTTACTGTTGTACCTTGGTTGTTGTTGGTGTTTCAAACATTCCATCTCAATATGTAGCAGTTGGTGAAATTTAAGGTACATGGTTTTCTTCCTAACCTTTGAAGTTTGTTATTCCTGTCATCTCAGAGGAAAAAATTTGTATGGCTCAGTTTTCTACCCTGTAATATAGGATGTTTTAGCCATGGATGGTTGGTATGAATATGAGTATTCTAGTTCTACCCTTTCATCTCAGTCTTCCTATATATCAGACCCTAGAAATTACATTGGTTTGGATTCCCATGACCATCCTAGAAATCCATATTACAATCGTGACCTTGCATGTTATGCAAACCAAAACTTATATGCACCCATGCACAATCAAAATCACTTAGTAGTTCAACAGTATGAAATTGATAAAACCAAGCAACTGTTGGAATCATTATTGCATCAAGAAAAAGAAACAACAAATCAAATTAGGTTGCTAGAGCCTAGGATGCAGTCCAATGCATTCCATGCTAACCTAAAAAATTAGTTTGACCAATCCCCTGCTCCTCCCTTACATCATGTATATGATCAGGTAGACCTCTCATGGTTTGATTATGAAACAATGAGTATGCCAACCAAGGTCTACAAATAGTTGCCCAAGTCTGATGGGTATGATATTTGGGAAGGGGACACACATGTTGATGTATATTTAGAATTCATGGAAGAACATCAGTTTGAGGATGAAGACATGTGGATAAGGTTCTTTATTATAGGTCCTTACATGGAAAGGAAAGAGAATGGATCCAAACTTTCCCAGGATAGTCCTTGTTGTTATATGGAGCCTAATTAGACTCGGAGGTTAAATTTTTCCCACTTTTATCAGTGCAATTTCTCCCCAAATTATTTAATGGGGGTTTGGGGGTAGTACCGGTCAAGGGGTGGTGCCCCTTGCAAGGTCCAAGGGTAGTTCCCCTGGCACACTACCTGTCGCGATACAAGGTAGGGTCGAGGGGTAGCACCCCCGAAACCTCACACAACTTTTATTATTTTATAAAGGTGTCGGGAGTTATTTTTTTCTATTGGCCTACATAAAAACCCTATTTTGTAACCAACATAAGTCTTGATAAAAATGGCTAAGGGTTAGGGTCTCTATTGATATTGAATTGTAGCATTTGCAGTGGTATTGAGTTGCAAGGATTGTTGGTTGTAATTGGTTTGATTTGCTGGATAATAATATTGGACTCTCTGTTGGTGGATATAGCAGTCTGTTGGTGGATATAGCAGTCCTTTGCCTCGTGGAATGAACTTTTGGTAGCATTTGAAGAGGAATTTGCTAGGGATCTTGACCCTATTGATCTTGTCATAGAGATGGAAAAAATTAGGAGACAAGAGGGAGAGTCATGAAAGGATTTTGGTCACAGGTTTGTTGTTGCCCTTTCCACTATTCCAAATGATTTCAGACCTAACATTCTTGCTTGCATTGATATGTTTTTTGAAGCATATGAAACTAGATTGAGTTATGTGTGGGAAGATTTCAAAATAATGAATATGCAGCAAGCACATTTGTCCCTAGATTCCATGGAGAAAATAAGAGATGACTACATAAATGGTTTGTTGTCCACAAATAAGTCTTGTGTTGTTGATAATGAACATTCTGATCCAAACAAGAGCAGTGTAGATACAAACAATCAGATGAATGCAACATCAAATGATGATGATTGTGTAGTCAGAAGGGTAGAAGTGGAAGGTGGTACATCATATGAGGGCGAGTGCAAAAAGTTGGGGGGAAAAAAGTGGCCAAACTTTTAAAAAAACTTCTAGGCCATAACGCGAGTACGTTATAATGCGCTTGCATTATAGTTTGGTGATGCCGAGCCTAAGGCTTGGGAAGACCAAGCAATAATGTGCTTGTGTTATAACGTGAGCATGTTATTCTTTCCTATTTTAAAAAAAACCTATCATTTTTCCTCATTTTCCCATTTCATTTTCTTCTTCCCGTGGCCTATGAACCTTGAGAGTGTGGTCATGTTATTGGAGGTCAAATTCATCACCAAATCATCATCAAAATGCCGCCACGACATCAGGGAGGCTGAAGGAGTAAGTTGTATTTGGTTTTATGTCTGAATTTGTTGTTAAATAGGTAGGTTTAAGTAGATTTTTGATGTGAATTTCTTTAATTTATAGGAAATGATAATGCACCACCTCCTTCTCCTCCTAAAAATCCACAAAACCCTGAATCACCTGAACAACAAATACCTGCTGAAGAACAAATTGAACAACAAACTCCTCCATCCATTCCTCGACATGCCCCTGGAAAACAAGAAAATCTAATGGGACGAATTGAAAACAATAAAAAATAAATTGAAGATATAATTGCAAGGTTGAAATTCTTGCAACTTCAACCTCGCATAGATACACGCTTGCTCAATCTCTTGAATCTATGCTATCAAATGTAGATTTAATTAGCAAGCAAATAACTAGTTGGTCTGAAAAGAGGAGAGAATTTAGAGAATACTATGCAAGCAAGTTGTCATATGAGCAAGTAAAAAATGAACAAATTACAAAATTCGACTCGTGTTCTATTTTTTCAGACCCACAAACAAATCAACCTCTACCCCTTACATGCAAGAGGTTCCTTATCCATTAGTGCAACAACCAAGCGATAAGCGACAATTTTGGGTAGAGGTGATGGATGGTTTTTGACCATCCTCCATGCAACAATAATGAGGTCCCGCAATACTTTTTGAGGAAACTCTACTGCAAGCTTGTAAAAAATAAAGTGCCAAACTATTTTGATATGCGGGACTTCTAGGGTAGAGGTGGGGGGTCAGCACAGGATAGACCAGGGGCATGTGTTGACTCATAGTGGCTAGCGAGACGAGCACTCACCAGACCAGCCCATGAGCATGTGTCTATCCCTTCCATTGTGAAGGAGAGTGTTGAGGTTGAGACACTTTTGTCCATTAGTGCCTTGACCCAGAGCATCATACAGCATGCTAAACCTGTAGCAGAGCGTGGGCCGTGGGAAGGTTCGAGGAGTAGGGTTCCACCCCATACTTGTTAGGCTTGTGGGTCATCCAGGGGTTATGACCCCACGGATAGTCAGGATGCAGGTGCACAGGCTACATCTGCAGCTAAACAGATGGTGATGACAGATATCCTCCTGAGTGAGACTTTCGGCCTTGATACTTAGGTAAATGTTAGCAAGTTCATTGAATTTAATTTATTAAATTTTATTTTTGAAATGCAAGATTAACTAATTTAGTTTGATGATTTTAATAAAATTTCAGGGTCATAGCATTTATTTTGTCTTTTGTGGTTCTCCACCTCCATATTACACTACGATATCTACTGTCGGGGTATGTAACTAGAAAACAATTATAAATATTACATGTGAATAGCATTGTTATTCGAATGGTATTCTAGTATCTGATTTTGGATGTTGAATAGGTTAATATTAGAGATTTCATGGCAACACCTCATAGTGGTGGTGGAGTTCAAAGCTTCACTTAGGTAAAAAAATAAACAATTCAACTAATGAATTGTACTTACTAGATTCTTGTAGTTTATATTCATATCCTTGATTACATATATTAATGAATCTACACTAACCCATTCCCCTACAAATTATGTCAATCCTATTGGATCAATTTCTTTGATCCTACTTTTGATCCTACATCTGACCCACATAAGTCTAATGAGGACCCTTCCTTTAATACTACTATATTCTTTGAGATGATAGGTACATTAGACATTCAACCTTATAATTTCATTGTTCAACCCACTCCTACACCTGTCATCACCTTCTTTCTTGACAATGTGACTACTGATGATTATAGTGATCCTTTGTAGATTGAGGCACAAGTACACTATAAAATGATAGTTGAATCAAGGTGGAACACTTATACATCAAGGTGGAATTAATGCAGTTATAGAGGAACACTTATACATCACTAGGTTGCAAAGAGATTCTTATCCCCCTCAGATATCTCCTAGTGTACACATAATGACACTTCTATACCTACTTTTGGCTCCCTCGCCCTACTAATCTAGTTAGGACCTAAATGCCTAGATGTCTCATGTCATATCATCCCTATCTCATAGAACTATCTATTCTCTTAGGTCATCCTTGGCTCATTGCAATGTGGGTTGTCCCTGAACTATCATCCACTAGTGCCTTAAATTCCCTATGATGGTAATGTCTTCACCATTTCTCATAGCCCATACCAACTAGTTGTTACCTTAAGACACTTCTCCTTAGATTATTTTTTGTCAACCCCTTCTGGTCCACCTCAACCTCATGCCAATTCCCTCTTTCACATTTACCTATCTTATGCCTCTAAACGCATTGTTGCCCCAACCCCACAACCTCTTTCTATTACTTCACCTACTTCACTAGCTATGCCCCTATCTTCCCCACCATATATCCACTATTACTACTTCACCTTCCTCATTGACTTCTATCTCCCCTCTAACACCCCTCCAAGATAAAGTAAAATAAAAAGTGTAGGACCTTTCCCCATCCACTTCTAAAAGTAGGCCTAAGAAACTTCCCCAACACTACACCCAACCTACTAACCAACCCATATCTACCCTACCTATTTCCTAATATACCCCAACTAGACATCCCAGACCTAGTTTACTTCCAACCCACCCCTTGACAAACCTCAAGACAAAGAAAATGATAAGAAATTTTTAAAATAAGGTTTTTCTTCTCCTATCTAGTATCTTTCTTCCCTCTTATTATCCCACAAACTCTTGATATTCCTCATTCCCATAAAACCATAAACTTACCTAATGTCTATGTGATTTCTAGTTTAGGCATTGTCATGTAAACCCACAAACTCTATCTTAGGCATTGTCCTACCTCCATGACTACGAAACAAACAAAAATTTGAGCACAACCCTACCCCACCCTACCACCAACCTAAACCTAAACTAACACCTTCACTCCCTCTCTGACTTCTTAAACCTAAAATTGGATGCTACTATGGTCCCTCCTTTGTTGACCCTTATGCCACACAATAGTCATGAATCTTCATCTAATTTGTATATATGCATGTGACTTATGTGCTTTATTGTGTGTACTTCCATGTTTAGGTGAACGTGTGTGTATGTTAGGAGCCATGACTTGCATCACTATTATAGTTTTCGTAATTGAATAATGTTGTTTTATTTTCAGATGATGCAGGTTGTGGAGACTCCTCCTGATGTTCATAGGGAAATGGAGCATGGTGTGTCCTCTGCGATTCATAGCTCCATGCCTTTGATGGGGGTATGAGGCAAATTAGTAAATTTCAAATTACATTCATTGTTATAGTTGTTTATTTTTGAAAAATCAAATGATTATTGATTTGAAGTTTAATTTCTATCTAGATGGTTTCTATAGGACATGACATTGCCACAACCTAATCCTAGTATTGAGGCAAATGAGGAGACAAATTTTTAGATAGCGGTAAGTGATTATTTTGTTAAAAGTTTTGTTTTTTATAATGTAATTTCTATATATTAATGTCTATACTTTTATTGCAACAACTACAGATCCATTAACAACTAAATAGGAGGAGCAACCCTCGGGTTCATAGTAGACCACCCTCATACACGTCTCCATCCCCTCGAAGATCAAAGGCTATTCATGATCTATTCTCTTCACCGGACAGAGAGGAATGACTTTTTATTGTGTTCCTTTGTTGTATGCCTATATGGCATTTGTGGACATATATTTTGTATCACATATAGTTGACATTGTATGCTTATATGGCATTCTTGTAAGCCTATATGGCTATTTTGTATATATATTATACTTATATCGACAGATATTGATGTATGCCTATATGGATATTTGGTTAATACAAATCATTTTTTTGATCATTATGTAATATGAATAGGTGTAGTGTAGATCATTTTTGTATGCCTCTAGGTTTTAAAGTTTAATTGTCAAAGAATCCATCCCAATTGATGATAAGAGAATTTGAGTTTTGGGTTGAAAGTTTTAGTCTCTCAAAACTAGACATTAGAGAAAGGAAGATTGGTTAAATGGATAAATGGAAAGCAAGTTTTTTTGTTCACATCATGATCTACATGCTAATAATCTTTCATGTTAGCCTTAGTCACTCACATAGAAATGTACAACCTCGTGCATAAGTCCTTGCATCATGTGCCACCTAAACAATGCCACTTGATCCAACACAAAGTTCATGGTTCCTTGCACCATGCATAATTCACATAGTGATAGGAATCATTTTGTGCAACTCAAAATACACCCTATAAATCTTAGACAACCCTTTGGATCATGTGCCATTTGTATAACACTAAGGATCACGTCTCATAGTTTCACAAACAACTCTATCTAATTTTGCAAGTGACCAAGGGGATATTGCAATAATATTTACATGATAATTTTAGCATGGGACACCCCCATACCTTGTGAGTCTAAATGGTCTCTACACTCATTTTAGCTTGCCCTTTATGGCCATTAAACTCATGAAGGACTTGTGTTAGAGCTTGTAAAATGATTTTATTTTGAGTGTATATGCTTATGTTTTAATATTGTTGTAGAGGACTATATGGGACTGAAATAAATGTATAAAAACACCTTCTATGGTTTTCCCTAGCAATCCCATTTTACATAAATGAAACCATTTTTTTTGGCTATTTCAATGCATCTTTTTTTAGTAGTTTTGTAATTATTGCATTCTATGTTGTCAAACTCTTGTGAAACATCTTTGTGCTTATTGTTTTATTTCAGTGACCAAAAGGCATGATAATACCATGATTTGGTCTTGGTAGTCCAATTTGGGTGCATCATATAACCAAAATAATACTCTACAAATATCTCATGTTGGTATATTGAAAAGAGGTTGATTGTTGTAAAATAGGTATTTGCAATTCCCTGTGTTCCAAAAGGATGTTCTTATGGTTGCTCCTTGGTATGTTGATCCATATTCTTTATGAGTTGCTCAATTCAAAATATTTCTTAATTCCTTGTTATTATACCATATTGGGATGCAAAGAGTATCTTTGTTGTCTTGAATAAGATAGTCAAAATCATATGCTTATGAGCTCCTGATGACTATTGTGGTTATTAAATGTAATTTCTCTTGCATATAAGGTGAGGTTATGAGAGTACATTGAGTCTTACCTAATTTGAGTATGCAACATAACATTGGGGCTATAGGCTTCCATAAGTCATCAACAATCCCTTTGAGAATGTGGTTAATATTATAAATGTATACTTTGCATCTCACCATGTTAATATGTATCATGTCATCACATTTACCAATTTGACTCTAATTCCATAAAGCAATTCCCTACCCAAAAAATTGTTAAGTTTGAAAGCCTTGTTACGACATTGTATTGATCTCACAGAAGGTTGCATACCACTACCCCAACTCTTTCAAAGATTGCTATGAAATATGATAAACAAGATAGGTGCATTCTAGATCATTACATAATGATAGTGTAGATCATTACATAATGATAGAGCCATGAAGTGTAGAGGGTTTCAAATATCACATAAGTCTAAGTTCAAGCCTAATAACATAGTGACCTAAAGGTGGAAGAAGATGGGGATTCAACAACATGGATATGACAACATGAAGATGATATTAAGGTTTAGGAGAGTAGCCTAGTAGAGGTCTATTTCAAGCCTAATAGGTGTCTAAGATTGTAGTGATGGAACAATGCATTGAAGAACTAAAACAAACCCTATAGAGATAGTACTAGAGAACAAAGTCAAGGTGAACCAAGATGAAAGAACAAGCAGTTCATATATGACTGTGTTGATTGCTAGAACAAGTATATTAACATCCATAAGATGCATGTTGACATGTGAAGACTATAATAGTTATAGCAAAGGCAATGTGTGAGGATATCACCAGTACAATGTAGATTGGACTATTTTGGCATGTTTAGGTGTTAAAAAGGACCATGCCTAGCCTAAACGTACCCATCCTAATGCTTTGGAATAGTCAGTTTGGCCGCACGAGGAGCACAATGAAAGTTACACCCCTTTGCAACTTTACACTGCATGCATCTGACTATTTTTGGGGCAACAAAAAGACTTTCACCATGGGCAAATGCCTTAGAGATATAAAAAAATTGAGAGAGATTATTGTAGAGGGACCCTACGTGATCTCATAGCCTCAAACAGAATGTTTCTAAGTGACACAGTTTTCAAATAATAGCTCGTCAAAGATTGCTACATTTTTGCACTTTGGACTCTTCAGGGATATCGTCGGTACAATGTAGCTCAAACTATTTTGGCATGTTTGGGTGCAAAATAGGACAATGCCTAGTCTAAACATACCCATCTAGATGTGTTGGAACTGTCAATTTGGTCGCATCAGAAGCAGGATGAAAGTTACACCCCTTTGCAACTTTACACTAGCTCCTTCTGACGATTTTTGGGGTAGCAGAAAACCTTTCACCATGGGCAAACACCTCAGAGATATCAAAAACTAAGAGAGGTTATTGTAGAGGGGTTCTACATGATCGCGTTTCCTCAGACAGAATGTTTCTAAGTGTCATGATTTCTGAGTAATAGTTTGTCAAAGATTTCTACCTTTTTGCACTTTGGACTCTTCAGGGATATCACTGGTACAATGTAGCTCAAACTGTTTCGGCATGTTTGGGTACAAAACAGGACCATGCCTAACCTAAACATACCCATCCGGACGTGTTGGAACTATTAGTTTGGTCGCATCAAGAGTAGGACAAAAGTTACACCCCTTTGCAACTTTACACTACCTCCTTCTGATGATTTTTGGGGCAATAGAAAACTTTTTACCACGGAAAAACAACTCAGAGATATTAAAAACTAAGAGATTTATTGTAGAGGGGTTCTACGTGATCATGTTACCTCAAACAAAATGTTTCTAAGTGTCAGGGTTTCTAAGTAACAGCTCGTCAAAGATTGTTACCTTTTTGCACTTTAGACTCTTCAAGGATATCACCGGTACAATGTAGCTCAAACTATTTTGCAATGTTTGGGTGTAAAATAGGACCATGCCTAACCTAAACATACCCATCCAAATGTGTTGGAACTCAAGGTTTGGTCGCATCAAGAGTAGAACAAAAGTTACACCCCTATGCAACTTTACACTACCTCCTTCTGACGATTTGTGGGTAGCATAAGACCTTTCACCATGGGAAAACACCTCAGAGATATCAAAAACCAAGAGAAGTTATTGTAGAGGGGTTCTACATGATCATGTTTCCTTAGACAGAATGTTTCTAAGTGTTAGGGTTTCTGAGTAACAGCTCGTCAAAGATTGCTGCCTTTTTGTACTATGGACTCTTCAGGGATATCATAGATACAATGTAGCTCAAACTATTTTGACATGTTTCGGTTCAAAAAATGACTATGCCTAACCTAAACATACCCATACAGATGCATTGAAATTGTCATTTTGGTGGCATCAGGAGCAGGACAAAAGTTACATCCCTTTTCAACTTTACACTACCTTCTAACAATTTTTAGGGTAGCAGAAAACCTTTCACCACAGGAAAACGCCTTAGAGATATCAAAAATCGAGAGAGGTTATTGTAGAGGGGTTCTACATGATCGCATTGCCATAGATGGAATGTTTCTAAGTGTCAAGGTTTTTGAGTAACATCTTGTCAAAGATTGTTGTCTTTTTGCACTTTGGACTCTTCAGGGATATCACTAGTACAATGTAGCTCGAACTGTTTCAGCATGTTTGGGGGCAAAAAAAAACCATGCCTAGCCTAAATGTACCCATCTAGATGCATTGGAACTATTAGTTTGGTCACATTAGGAGCAGGATGAAAGTTACACCACTTTGCAACTTTACATTACCTCCTTCCGACGATTCTTAAGGCAGCAGAAAACCTTTCACCACGGGCAAATACCTCAAAGATATCAAAAACTGAGAGAGGTTATTGTAGAGGGGTTCTATATGATCATGTTGCCTAAGAAGGAATGTTTCTAAGTGTCAAGATTTTTGAGTAATAGCTCATCAAAGATTGCTGACTTTTTGCACTTTGGACTCTTCAGAGATATCGTCAGTACAATGTACCTCAAACTATTTTGACATGTTTGGGTGCAAAATAGGACCATGCCTAACCTAAATGTACCCATCCAGACGCGTTGGAACTATCATTTTGATCACATCAGGAGGAGGATGAAAGTTACACTCCTTTGCAACTTTACACTACCTCCTTATGACGATTTTTGGGGCAGTAGAAAACCTTTCACCACGGGCAAATGCCTCAGAGATATCAAAAACTGAGAGAGGTTATTATAGAGGAGTTCTACATGATCATGTTGCCTTAGACAGAATGTTGCTAAGTGTCAGGGTTTCTCAATAACAGCTCATCAAAGATTGCTGCCTTTTTACACTTTGGACTCTTCAGGGATATCACTGGTACAATGTAGCTTGAACAGTTTTGGCATGTTTGGGTGCAAAATAGGACCATGCCTAGCCTAAACACACCCATCTAAATGCGTTGGAACTATCAGTTTGATTACATCAAGAGCATGACAAAAGTTACACCCCTTTGCAACATTACACTACCTCCTTCTAACGATTTTTGGGGCAGTAGAAAACCTTTCACCACAGGTAAATGCCTCTGGGATATCAAAAATAGAGAGATGTTATTGTAGAGGGGTTCTATGTGATGGCGTTGCCTTAGATAGAATGTTTTTAAGTGTCATGGTTTTTGAGTAACATCTCGTCAAATATTGCTACATGTTTGCACTTTGGACTCTTCAGGGATATCGCCGGTACAATATTGCCAGTACGGGTGTAAGGTATTAAATTAGATTTTAGAGAAAAGTAAAGACTAGGGTTTTTAGGAGGTTGAGGACTAGATAACCCTAAACATAATACAACCTAAGTGTTGAAGACCACATGAAGAACATAGAAGGTTATCTGAGATAGATTAAAAAGAGAGTATAACACAAACAAAACTTACCAAACTAGGTCTTTAAAGACAATACACTTAGGGTTTAAAACATAACTAATAACTTTAACTTAAAAACCCTAACTAGTTTTGAATGTTTAAACCTCTGCAATTGTGATATGAACACTGCCACTGTGACATCCTTTAGACTTCCAAAACTTCCAATAATAACCACAACTCATCAATCAACATCAACATGACCTTAACACCATATTTTGTGATCAACATCAACATCATGAGGCACTGAAGAAATCTATGGTACATGAAGACACTGAGAACACTAAAGACATGGAGCACAAAGAAGCATGAAGACATGAACAAACTCCTGTCATGAGGAAGAACCACAACCCAATCCAACTCCTGAAAACATGACATTTTATGATGAAGATCCACAATCAAATCCAATGATCCAATGGCATGAACCAATGACATAAGAAACTATGTCATTTTATTGTAACATGATAAACATGAATGTTATAAACTAACATCGAAACCCTGTGACATGAATCTTGATATGACATGAGTGAAACATGAGTAAATAGGATTAAGACTAATAAGGATCAACTTCATCCATCACTTAGATCTAACCCCATGAAGCATAACATGATGATGATGATGCAAACATCAAATGTATACCATAGCAAACAAATCAAGTTCATACCACTGCTTGTCAAGTTCATACCACTGCTTGAGTGAGATCTTCACGTTGACATCAATGACAAACATATTCATCACAATATTCACTGTATATGTGTAAAAATGTAGTAGCAAATAAAAAAGACAAACCTATGTAAACTTACAAATTAATGTGCATACTTACAAATCAATGTAACATGACTTTACAAAATCAATGTGAATACTTACAAATTAATCCAACAAACCATTTGGGTCTGCTCTACTCTTTATTGTGTCAAGTATTACCTCATGGTCAGACTCACGCACCTTCCACAAGGTCTTGTTCAAAGGTCTACCCTAAAATTGTATCAAATGAACATTGAATTCCACAACGAGGTTCGAGTAATGAAGAATCTTCTGATGCATGTCAAAGTCCTAAAATAGCCAAATATTAACACTCTTATGTGGGTACCTTCTAAGCCATGTTCCAGTAACAACCACTAAGCCTGTAGGCTATTGGATGTTTTCTCCATCTATAACTGGGGCCTCCAATTTCTTTTTGGCCTCAACATGACACAAGTAATAATCTATTCCCTCTTCATCATCTTCATCTGCAATAACTACATAAACATGCCCTATATTGATATGTGTAGCAAATTAGATGAAACTAGTCAACATTACAAAAACACTACAAAGTAAGATAACATTAGGAATTTCAAAAACTATGCAAGTAGATATCTTACCTGGTTGAACTAGATCTGATATGTCATTAAATTCAACTGATGATTCCATCTTTGTCAGTTCCAGTGCCATCAGGGGTCGATACGTGTCAAGTGGGTTAAGATAACTTAATCGCCATTCATCAACCCACTCCTTTGACTTGCACTCATCTCAGGCTTGAATTGTACATGAAGAATAAAAGTATGCTATCTTCTACGTATGGATACTCCATTAACTTGTAATTGAGCTTCTGAAAGAGTGTAGCTCACTTGATCATGTCAGTGTACAACAGTCCTCATATGGTACAATGATAGTATCATCTATCAATAAAAAAATCTACAAATTGAAGACTTACCTTCATTACTGGACCCATCGAAGCATTACACCACTCGACGATTAATTTTGCATCTATCAACTTTGCATTGTCTTTAAACTTTAACTCTTCTTGTGCTATGGCTCTTTTGATACATGCTCCTGCACCATTATGCTCCCCCTTTCCATGCTCGGCCTCACAAAAGTTCCACATATGTTGAACACCTGTAATATTATGCCTCTTGCTCGGCTAATAGAAATTATGTGAGTTCTTGAATTGTGATGCACAGTTATCCAACCATATGATATGCTGACTGAACGATATGCCCCTTCTAGCCAAATCATTGTAGAACATCTGAAAGCAACCTTGTACGAACTCCGTAGAATGCATGTGATCATCACTAATATAAAAATGATACTCCCTTATGATCTTTCTGTCATCCTCTGTACTATCATTCGCATGAATGAATGTGATGTGCACAAATATAGAAACCTGTGTGGAGTTGTAATATTGTGATTGCACCTCACACTATGGTTGTAGACTATAGTTCTCTACAAAGTTGATGACTGAAACAATGCTACCAACTGGAAATGTGTCCTTGCATGACTTGAATTGCAAGTCCAACCATCGAGCTCTATGGGCATGTCTTGCATACTCATATACTATACTTTCACAAAATATAGATATAAATTGATACACTGGAATCTTTCCAATAACCGATTCACACCTCTTTGCTTCTTTACTATCTTTTGTATTGTATGCCACTTTTTTATACTTGCCAAACTCTACTAGTTTGTTTCCAACTGCATGTGTTCTTTCCATATGTTCACATATTGGCATACCTTGCAAGCCACCCCAATGCTGACATGTGCCATCCAAGCATAATTTCCTATAGAATATTTGACCTTCCTCTCTTTCACATAAAATTCTTGATATGAAGTCTCTTGAAGATGTTGGTGGGGCATGTATGGCACAATCTTGCAAAACATTGTTAGTATGCAAATCTAAACATATAGACCGATAAACATCAAAAAGGTTAGAAAATTTAATATGTAATCTACAACAAGTTGTGTGTGTGTGTGATTTATTTTGACATAGAAAGGTTTTAGTATTTCAAAATATCTCTTACAAATTTTAATTTGAGGATACATCTCTAGAAATTTACCAAAAAATTGTGTTTGATTCATATCCAAAAAATGCTTTGGATGTGGCTCATGGTTTTGACTACCAATTCTCCTTCTTACCACATCCCTTTGATTTGGAGATACCCTTGTGTAATTCTTCCAAAAGTCTTCAATTAGTGATTTCAATGCTTCAACAATTGGTTTATCTTTTCATGGTAGTCTCCCCGAGAATGCCCATAATTCATTGGCATTGGTGTCCTCAATTCTTTGGCGCCTTCCAAGGGCTCTTGATAAAGTTTTCCTATTAATTCTCAATGGTTGACTCATCTTTCTAATGAGACAAGCTTTTCTTGTTTGACTACTTACTATAGTTGATGTAATGACACGTCGTGTTGCATTACTATCTTTTGTGTGTGAGGTGTTACTCACATTCTCATATGCACTCATTAGATTCTTAACAATAGATTTTTCACTTGAAGCCTCTGATGTTCTCAACCCAAGAATCTTTATGATGGACCTATACTTTATACTTCGCATCATTGTAATGAATAGTTGACATCTTGCGATCTCATTTAATTTTTCAAAGAAAAATCTCCAAATCTTATGAGCATATCTTCTACAAGTGTGTTTTGGAATCTTACCTTCCATTGGCTGCAAAATATTCTCATCAATATCAATCAAATAATTTTGCTTTCTATGCAAAATTCTAGGGGGTGTTAAGATAGGTAAATTCATCTCAACATTAGGAATTTCATCAATATTTAAATGAGATGGGATAGATGGCATACCTTCGATCAAAGATGGAATAGATGACATACCTTGAGGTCAAGGTCAGAACGATGGCATGCCTCCTTCTTCACATGTGAGTGATGATGTACTTGTTACCCATTTTTATTTTTCAGGTCAATCAAGTGGGGATGATTAAGTTTTATAGTTTTGAGGGGTGCATGTCTATTATTAGTAAGTGTTTTGCCAAGAGAAAAATGCCATAAAAGAACTTTAATTAAATGCAGTTGTTTACAATCAAGAAGAAAAATACAACATTACAGATTTTGAAAGGTTTTTTCATTATTCATAAATGTCAAATAGGATGCTCCCACACAAGTCGTAGGAGTAACTGAAATAGGCTACATAACAGTAAATTTTACTTTTGAAAGGAAACAAATTGCATAGGAAAAGAAAGGGGACCCGTCATTGCCTACGAATGACAAATCTCGTGGTCAAGCCAACTGCTGTCTTCCTCCATCCGTTTGATCTCCAGCGTACCTGGAAAATAGTTTTTGTTAATGCTCAGGGTCTCAAATGTTTTCATACACAATCAAAACTTCAAAAGTACTATCTACTTTTATGTAGTAGCAACATCAGTCATCAGATATCAGCATAAGAGAAGTCAGAACGAGCAGACATAAGAACCACATTAGAAAGAGATAGATCCATACAAGTAACCCCACATCATGAATCAAAGGTATGTTTTATATGCTAACATGTTTGCTTCCTGTGTAGGTGTATGAGAAATTAGTTTATTGAGTCATCTTTTATGAAATGGCATGTGGATAAAATGGGCTCCCATAAGGGTTGATCCCAGCATGCACAAAGTATAGTTGTTAATGCTGAAGTATCCTAGTTATAACCATGCACTTTTAGCCATAATGAATGATCAATCACATTGGAACAGTAGATAGAATAGGTGTTTTGTTACCTTTTTGTCATGGATATGATTTAGAATCACAGAGAATCCCTTATGCCATCAAGAGAGCACAAAGTACACTCAAGGAGGAATCGACAAATCAGAATAACAAGTACAGTCAACTTGATAATATAAACTCACCAATGAAGAAAGTGTATTTCCAGTTGGCTGTCCCAGTTATATTAGATGCAAATGTGTAGTTTGAACAACACATATAGCTGTTAAATGGATAGTCAAATATCAAGTGCATAGGAGGATTATTCATATGGTTTTGTCATACACAGAAAAGCATAAGAATGAGGTGCAGCCATGAGAATAAGGCCATACATAGTCATACTCAACACTAACAAAGCCATACACAGTTAGCTAAGACAGAGTATGAGATTATGTATGTCAATGAATGATCCTATAACAGTTGAAGTGCATTACAGGAGGACAATAAATCATGAATAGAGACCATTGTTGTCCATATACATGAGAAGTAAACAAAGAACAGTTGGTATTGCATTACTTATCAAGTGGATTTACCTGGAACACGAGCAAAGTTTTTATCAAAGTGATCAAGACATCCAAAGATGACAAATGGTTTGCTGGAAGAGAAATGATTACTATTGGTTTTTCATTGATTACAGTTCTAGTTGTGCTTATGTTTTATGCCTTGGGAGTTGAATAAGATCATGAAATGATGTAAATGATAGGTAATGTAATTAGTGGTCCTAAGAAAAGGGAGTTATTGATGTCATCAATTTATAAGATAGAAAGAAAGCTAAAACTATATTATGAGTCTCATAGGAACAACCAATTTTTAATGACTGGTAAAATGTCTAAAAGGAGCATATTCCTGAAAGTGCAAATGGAGAGAACAAATATATCATAAAATGCCAGGTAGAACAACTATAAGTCAAGGATAAGCCACTTATGTGTCATCTAAATGTCATAAAGGAGCTACATAATACATATATGCAACATCATACAAGGTTTAGTCAACATGGTTCTTCATGCAAGATGGAAATGCAGAAACAGAAATTGGATCTCATAACAGCCTTTCAGATGAGGAAATATATCCAATTATGGATCTTGTTTTTCCATTTGTCAATTGAAAGAGTTTACAAATACATGACAGCACATTGTGCTAATATAAAAATACATAGTACAGTGTCAACATGACACATTTCATTCAACAGATCATTTAAGTGTTTCCCCAATGGGAGAGTAGCATGGTAGTACAAATGTGACAGTGAGATAGCAAACATAATAGATGCAAGAAAAGTATTTATGTCTTCATTGTTTGCATATATTTATGAGTTCATATCATTAGTCTGTCAAAGAAATTTCATTGGAGCAGCCATGTTATGATAAGTTTTGGGTGCTCTATAAAGTATACAAATGATCTCTTTTGTTTTGAATATAAGGTACAATCAAGGGTAAGAGACAAAATATGAGTGTAGTCATCATGGATTCATACAATGAAAGCACGAACAAGATATATTTGTCAAGCACCTACAAATGGACAATATTCATCAGGAGAATGACAAGATTCAGTCACTATGAATGCAAAGGGAGTGCACAGAAATTTCATGAGGACTGTAGCATGAAATACAGAGGGTCCTTCCTTTCTATAACCCATATGGGGTTTTGAAGGCAAAAATTACAGTTCATCACTGTTGAAATATGCAAATATATAGATTCTTGGAACCTTAGCATAATATGTATTCAGAGGCAAAGCAACACATCTTTCATAATCTTCTGAAACCCTAAGGGAATGTCACAATGATTTCATATTAGCCTTCAGAGAGGATGTATGTGTGTCTCTAGGCTGCAGCCTATAACAAAATTGTATACCCATATGGAGTTAGAAGAAAGTTGCATGCACAGAACAATCAAGGTTTCCCATTTACCATAGACTTTCTGACGAAAGAGAAAAAGAGAGCATGTTGGCTCAGAATCTTGTATTACAAGGTTTCGACTGAGTAAGCAAGGTTATCATCACCATTGAAAGTATACAGGTTTTTCTTTGAGAAGATATCATGTCTATGGCTGCTTGTAGAAGGCAAAAGTTACATATTTTCTATAAATCTTTTTAAAAGTAAATAGAAGGAGCACATTTAGGATTTCAATCAAAATCTTTCAGGTTTGAGAGAGAAGAAAGATGATCTGTGTTTTGGCCACGGCCTTCAAATGATTAAAATATATAACAAAGCTACAAAATGATGGAGAGCCACCAAAGAATGAAGCAAGGTTCGAAGCTTTAACGAACTCACCTTGTCATATGTCAATAGAGCCATGAGATTTCCTTGTTTTTGTTTTCATTTTGCTTCCAAATAAACTCAGAATGGATCATTCATGGTGGCCAGAATACATGTGGTGACAGAAAACAAAGAAATACATCAAAAACTAGTCAGAAATCATGGCCAAAGAGGCCCAAAATCAACCCAGAATCGACTACCAAAGGTCAAAATCTCAGAGAATACAACCTACCTTGAAAAATCCACAAAATTTCAGCATTGAAACTCTCCAGAATGGATGCAAATCATGCATTTTTGCCTTCAATCCCCAGAGACATGGTAGCGTGGCAGTAGGGCAATAGAGAAGGTGAAATGCAAATGACATTTAGGGTTCATTTTCCTCCTTTTTGGTCGAATAGACCTATTGGTGATGATGTTAGTCATAAACAAACATAGAATAAAAGTACACATTAACCTTTACTCATCTTGAAAGATATGATGAATTCAGAGAATTCATGATCCCAAGTCTCCGTTGATTAGTTCTTAATCTATTGACGTTACTCAGTGGTTGATGTGTCTTGCTGTTTCCATTTTGGGGCCTTACGTAGATCTCACTAGTAATTTCTGCAAAGTTCATCAATATTTCTCCAAATATCCTATTCTTTATATCTGCCCTGCATAAATCTCCAAATTATTTTACCTCTGCACTATGAATTCACTCAAATAATGTGCCTACAAGTTGATATTTGCATGATTTCTACCATTTTTGCAATTCCTTGCATGATATTTTCAACATTACATGCATTCAGCTCAGAATATGCTAAGAATTTTCAGTTACCTATGAGTTGTCAGCATATTTCTCTGTTTTTGCTTATTATTTGTCATGATTTGCAGTTATGGAAGTGAATTTATGAAATTAAAATGGGAAAAGGGTTAAAGAATGAGATTCCCAAAACTACTTGACTTAGATCACTGATCCACATAAAAGCTCCCATACATGCAATGAAAAGAAGGAAACTAGAATCATACTTCACCAGGACATTCCACAAATCCGCATGATCTAGTGCAAATCTTCAAAGGAAAAGTTGACAACAACATGTAATGAAATGAAAGTGCTTCTATTTGAACACATCAGTCACCAGTACATATCCAGAAATCAACATGAAGATTACTTAAGGTTTACGATCAAGATGTAATCTGAAGCTTCATATCCTATCAGTATGCTTAAGAACAGGTACATTTACAGTGATCTAAAGAAAGAACCTTGACATTTCAACAATTCAGTCTTCATTAGTCTCAGTAATTCGATCTCCTATATTAAATTGGCTTGGTCTGATTTTGAATAAGTGACCTCCTCTTTCTCTATGACAAGTTCTGGCCCTTTTATAGAATAAAGGCCAAGAAAATAGTTACATTGATCCAATGATCTGGATCCTCTCATAACAATCAATGGTCCAGATGAATAGCACGTGCTTTGCTAGGTTGGCAATGTATAGCTAGCACAGAATATTCCAGCATCTTTAACTTGATTCGGTCTCCAACTGGCAAACAACATTTTGACAATATCCTCCTTGTTTCTGGTTACATCCGTATGCAACTTCTGCAATGTTCAGCTTCAAACAGCTCTGAGATTTCCTACAGCAAATAGACACGCACTAAGCATCTTCATTTGATAAACAATAGGAATTTAAACATTTTATTAAACATGCCCCTTTTTGTGCAGCTACAGGCAATTGGGCTCCAAATCAATGAAAATCTACATCCTAACTGCATATACGGCATTTAAAACAGTCGGGTCAACCATTGTTGACCAGCATCATGCTATCGGGCTCCAAATAACTTTAAAAAAAAAAACATCGCCTAATTTTCCCACCATTTCCCTTTGTATATCGAGTCACATCTTTTGTATATATCGGGTGCACATATATCATGATCATGCAAAGATCAAGATATAAGGATGAGGTCATCATCATGAACTAGCTTCGCTTAGAAGGATAAGGATGACATCATGCTCATGCTAAGAAATCAGGAGGATCCAAAATATGACCCCGATAATGGGAATATCACCCTCTGAATAGTATGACGTCATCGTCATGTTAGGAAATCAAGGGATGTTTGAAAATGACCCCCGCAACTAAAATGACCCTCTTGGAAAAAATCAGGATGATGTCACCATCAGGGTGATGTCCTTTGTTTGTTGGATCCGAGTGATGTCACCGTCATGTTGGCATATAGTGATGTTTCGCAATAGGGTGATATTTGGATATTGGGTTATATTTAGAATATCGGGTCATGTTTAAAATATCCTCCTCCTCGGAAGATCGGAATGACGTCTGCAGATGGAAGACCTCATTTATCGCTATGTCATTATGACGTCATCGTCATGTTAGCAGATCGGAGTGATATTCTGCAGCAGGGTGATATTGAGAAATATCGGGTGATGTTCCAAGAATGATGATGATGACCAGATAAACTATAAGCTCTCTCTTTCGGAATATCGGGATGACGTCATTCAGATATCGACTCACTATATTGCTAAGGTATCATGACATCATCGTCATGATATGCGAGAAGGATCATGTTTAGGAAATATACCTCTGAGAGGTAAATATGATGATTATGTCATCGTCATGATTGTTTCTTTGTTTATCAGACTTGAATGACATCATCAGGATAATGGCTTAGGAGGATATTTCATGGCAGGAGGATATTGAGAAATATCGGGTTACATTGAGAAATATGATCCTCGCGAAATACATAAGGCTATTGACGGGTAAAGGTCACTATCACCTAAGATCGACGTCTAGATATTTGGACCGCATGATTTATCGGGTGATAAATTAGACCAAGATGATCCTCTGTAATATGATGATGATGATGAAATATGATCTTCCTCCTGTGAATATCAGGTTTGACTCAAACTTTGACCGTTCATAACTTTCACACCCTAGCGAATATCAGAGTGATGCAAAAGGCAAACCTGCATGAAATTTCAAGCTCTTTCTAAATATGAGGTTACTGGTATGAAATATGAACTTTGACAAACTGACCTTATGATGATGACCTGCCCAGCCTCCTATGCATGATGATCTCCATCACTTACTTTTACCAAAACCGCCAGAAAGCACAAAAAAAAAACCAAGCAAAAGTTGGGTCCCTGTTTTGCTAAGACAAAATGGGGCATGTTGTGTAACCACACAATAAGACCTAGTTTGCATTATTGTGTTTTCTTTTTACTTTTGATTTACAAAATCATTGATATCCTTTGGTGGATGTGGTCAAGACTTGCAAGTGTCTTAAAACCTAATCATGATGCGTAGGGGCCGTGAGACATCTTTCTACCTTTTGTCTTTTTCAAAGTCAAAAGATTATGAAAAAACATAAGGTCAAATACATTATATCTTGCTAGGCATGTCTTGGTATAGTCATAAGGTGAGTGGGTGTTGGAAGTTATAAGGCATTATAATGCACATAGGGAGTCATAAGGGTTCTTTGTTATCTATTGCATTAGACCTTGTATCATGATGATGTATGTTGTGAAACATATGAATTTCTAGGGGTTATAAGTTGTGTTGACATAGCCATGTAATGCATCATGATGATGCAAGTGTATGAGGAGGTGATCTTTTTTCATGTATGGAGAGTCGTGTTGTTTTTGCCTAGGAGCTATGAGGGTGTTTTTTGGTTGATTTTGCATAATCTAGAGATAGATTAAATGTTGTAAATGAATGATAAAGTAATGGGTTATAACTTACTTTATCATTTGTAATAAAAATGCAAAAGGCAATAATAGGCAAATTTATCACACATGGCAAAGTAAGTCTCGTAGATTACTTTGTCATTCTTTCACAATATTTAATTTGTCCCTAAACCATGCAAAATTAGGAAATTAAATATTTATGTCCTAAATGCCATTATTTTCTACATAGGTTTGTAATAAATTTGGAATGTAAAACATTAACTAAGTGGTGTAATTATAAACCACTTAGTCAATGTTAATTAAATGTAGAATTGATTGTATTTATGTCATTTATTATGCAAATATCAAGCATTTATGATGTTGTAGGGGAGTTGACAAACAGGGAGAAGAGTTATTTCACAGATTTGACTTTCGAGGACTTTAGGCAGATATTTTGGGGTCTTTTATGAGATGCACGAAAATGGAGGTTTCTCATCCTTATCTCATTACAGCTACTTGGAGAGTATATAGTCATTCATTTGACTCTTTGTATAGTTCTTTTCATGTAAATTCTGGAGTTAGAGATTTTTCTGCAATCCTTACTCAGTTTGAGCATGTTTTTGTAACCCCTTTGAGATATGAAATACAGAACAGACCTTGAATGCCATTGATAGTCAGTTTTTGCCTTCTTATTTATGCAGTACTATATATTACCAAGTATTTGATTAAGTCATTTGTGAGGTTAGTTTTATCTCCTTATGATATTTATCTCATGTTTCAAATACCGTTATGCAAAAAGTGTGTTCATGCAAGTTGCAAACTGTGTCTTAAAGTTGTATATGATTTTTTAATTGTGAAGTTAGCTTCCTCTTAAATGGTTAATGCCTTTATGCCTCTTTGTGAAGTGTTTTTGCAAAGCATATAGTAATAGGTTGTGCAGGTTTATTTTTTGATCTCTATGGCCAAGTGTATGCAAATCTAAGTTCCATAAATCATATCAAGTTTGGTGTATCACCCTTGTTCTCAGTTTACAGTTTTACTTTTTATTTCCTAAGCATTCCTTTTCCCTTTTCCTCTACAAATCCAGTAGTTTCTAGGTGATAACCAGCTAGGAAGATGGCCTTCTCCTAAGGTTCTTTCCATCACAGGTGACCCACAGGCCTGGAAAGATCCCATGTTTCTCCAGATTGCCAAGTTCTACAACTTAGCAAGAGTGCAAATCTAAGAGACAACAATTTTTGGCACGCCTGATGGGATTGTTGGAATTAAAACAATTCAAATAGTACATTTTATTGCTAGTTTTGATGTGCAGCCAGTGATTTTCAGACCTGTAAGAGGTTAAAATCTACATATCTAGTGACTCTAAGCTTTGGTTTAGCAAAATCAGTGCATTTTAGCTTATGAAAAGGACACAAACCAGAAGCAGTTCTTTGTCTTCTGAGTATTTACAATTATCCCCACCTAGGAGAAGAGGGATAATAGCTGAGAAACCCAAGAAAACTTGTGTCTATTCTAGGAGAGCCAAGTCTACTCCTTCTGTTAGAACTCATACTATCCCAAGAATCCCAGACACAATGATTCCTAGGAATCAGCCATTTGTTGCATTCAATCAAGGTAGCCCACTGAATTTAGCTCAGCATGATGACATCCATGTGGCTGCCTTGAAGAGTTTACCATATTTTAATGGTGAAGATCAAACTACTCTGGCTGAGCATATAAAAGATGTTGCAAACCTGTGTGTTGTCCATCATGTGAGAACAGAAAATGTTGCAATCAGATTGTTAGTAGCTTCTCTCAAAGGGAAGGCTTTTGTAGTGGTTCAAAAGCCTACCAGTCAACTCCATAGATTCATGGGATCATTTGGGAGAGGAGCTATGTAGTTTCATTGAAGAGAAATTAGACCATTTGTCATTGGTGGAGCAGCTGTCTACAATCAAGAGGGCTCCTCATGAAGTTATGTCAGACTTTGATCACCATTTTCAGAAGACATGGGATAGAATCCCACAAACGGTAAGGCCTACTACTGACCACACTTTCTTATATTATTTAAGATCTTTGAATAGTGATATTTCTGTTATGGTTCAATCTATGGGAGGAGCTTCTTTACCTCAAGCCTTTGCTATAGCTATAAGAGCTAAGAACATCCTCATATAGCCTAGTAAAATTGCACCTAGACCTCCTTTGTCAATATTCCCTGCTATTCAACCACCAATACCAATGCATGTGCCTCCTATAGCTATTATACCCATTGCACCAACATTACCAGCACCTACTATATAGCCCAATAACTAGGAAAATGTTGTTCAAACTCAATCTTTTGAGTTACAAGAGATCAAAGACCTGTTACAATCTTTTGGTAATGAGATAGTGAACCTTAAGATGCAGCAAGGTTAAAGTTTCAGACCTTATCAGCCCCCATTTCAGTCTAATTACCAGCAAAATCAATCAAATAGGCCACCTTATCAGCCAAATAATCAAGGTCCAAGGCAAGCCTTTAACTCTAGGCCTTATCAAGCTTACAACCCAAATGCTGCTAGTTCCTTGAAGGAAATTGTACCCACGCAAAATAATTTGGATCAGGACTGTGACTGGTGCTTTCCTTGTAACTAGTCCCATAATCAAAATATCTATTCCAATGGGGTGATTAACCAAGCTTTGATGGTTCAAAATAGTCTAGTAGTGCAATCTAATGTGCCTGTAGAACCTCCTATCTAGCATCAAGAAGAACAGGTTCATGAGACAACACTCCTAAACTGGCAAGGAGAGGAATTCTATGGTATGAACCAAGTTGGTTCTTCAATTGTAGCCAATACACACAACAAGAAAAGGGCTATAGATGAAGGGCATCAATCTGGTAAGGTTCAAACTCATGAGCATCAAGTGCCAAATGTGGATCAAGGTGTTTCTAACCCATCAAATGCTGAGAAAACTCAAGTTTTATCAAAAGGTCAGCCTTTGGTAGGCAAGGAGTAGCTTAATCCACCAGTTCAGCTAGCTTGTACTCAAGGTGACGTGGCTGCCCCCAAAAGCCAACTTAAATTAGGTACATCTGCTTTGAATATCCTTGAGCATATGAAAAAAGTGAATGTATCTATGTCTATGTGGGATTCCCTAAGTATCCTTGGCCAAAAATAGTTGCTTCAATCAGCCCTATCAAATTTAAATTTGTCTCAAGAGTCTAGCATAGATAAGTCTAAGGTTGTGTTAACAAATAACATTGGAAAAAGTGCAGAACAACAAGCTTCAAAGGTTAAACCCCCACCATTTTATGTGTCTTTGATCATAGGGGATCATTTAGTCCATAACTGTATGATTGACTCAGGTGTCAACAGTTCAGTCATGCCCAAACAAATTGTTGATAAGTTAGGAATTGAATATGAGCCTTTAGAGAAGGGAGTTGTTCAGTTGGATGGGACTGCTATTAGTACAGTAGGTGTCATAAAGGGACCAAGTTTGACTCTTCATGCCTATCCAAATTTCTCTATCCCATAGGACATCTATGTCATTGAGTTACCTCCTTATTTTTCTATTTGTTTGTCAAGGGATTTTACTGCAAAGATAGGAGGTTACCTGTCCTCAGATTGGTCTCATATACTGTTTAGAACTAGGTATGACACTAAGGTGACTATCAAGTCAGAACCCATTGCTGAAGACCATATTGAACCTTACACTCCACGTCCCATCAATGCCAACTTGGTTGCAAGTGAACAAAAGGAGCAACCATTGTTCAAGAAGGTAGTACATAAATTGAAGGTATACCAGAAGTTCTTCTTGATGAATGGACAGATCAGACTCAAGTGGTTGATCCATGTGAGCACCTAGAAGAGGCTAGTTTGGGTGTGTATATGATGCACAAAGCTGATTCATTTCTGCCTAACATTGAAAAAAGTGCAGAACAACAAGATGGGCAGCAAGATAATGAGGTCTGGGAGCTATTTTTTTATGGCTCAAGGAGTAGAATGGGTGCTGGTGGTGGATGCATGATTGTTTCCCCAAGGGGTGAGAGGTACTATTCAGCTTTTAGATTTTGTTTTAGCTGTACTAACAACGTGACTGAAGATGAAGCTCTTATTCAAGGTTTGGAATGGGCAAGACAAAAGGGTATTGGATGTCTAAAAGTTCATGGGGACAACGAATTGGTTGTAAATCAAGTGAGAAAACTTAATGTTACAAAAAAATCATCTGCCAATGATAGAGTATGTGACCTCTTGGAGGGATTTGATGCATTTAATTTGATATCCATACCTAGAAATTAGAATAAACATGCTGATAGGCTGGCTGTTGTAGGGGCTAAATATGACATTCCCAAAGAGATTAGTAGTGGTAAGACTAATCAGCATATTAAGGTTGTTGTTAGGCCTATTGTACTAGATAACAACACATGTTGGTAAGTGTTTGAAAGTGATTAGCAGATTGTGAACTTCTTGAGAGAAGTGTAACATCCACGTTCTAAAAACATAGTAAAACCCTAAAAATTTACCATAGAGTAACTCAACAAGGTAAAAATGAGATAGAGAAAATTTTTCTTTTATTCAACAAATAATCAAGTAACTATATTAACAAGATTTATTTTACAATATATCATAAACCATAATGTCTTTCTCATTTATAATGTTCTACAATTGTAAATCAATTACATATACAAATTTTGGAATAAATACTACTTCTGAATATCTGACATCTTTATCACAAGTCCTGGCATGTTTCCTGCTTGGAGAGAGAGAATCTTTCCAGTGATTTACCTCCAACCACAGACCAGTGGTCTCCCACACATCTTCCACATAGGAAGTGGCCCTACCCTTCTCGAGAGATAGAGACCAAAGGTAACCAATGGTAATTTGCCTTTCCTAAGTACTTAGTGTTGTATTCTACTCAACTCTATCAACCATACAACCCTAGATATCCTCTAGCTAAGTATGATTTATGATAGGCTGAGCAATCTTAATACAGTGAATCGACAATGCATGCAGAAAATAAATGCATTACTTTGGCCAAAGTTTTTAATTTCAATAATGTTCATAAGAACATAGTCATTGTGTTCACCCACCCCTACTCGACTTGGATACTATCTTATTCCCATAGTTTTATAACACTATCAACCCTATTCATGCCATAGTTTTTAAACTATGAGTCACAATAATAATACCTTATGACTTGAGTAAGTCTATATGACTTAACCATTCAATTGTTTGGTAGTTGTTTCTAGGGTTTCCCTAATATTCCTTGTTAATATGTTTTAACCATATAACCATATCCTATATCTAGGAGTTCTAGATCAATAATAACCCTTGATTAACTTAATCAAGTTAACAATACTATAATTTTCAAATAATAATATCTCCTATAGAAAGGAATCCTAAATAACCTTGATAACAAACATAACCCAGTATAAATATCCCTACTAGGTCTTATCCTACTCCATTGCAATGGATCTCTTTATTTATAATAAAGATAATTAGTCTTAAAATGGAAATCTCATAAAACCTTACTCCATTTCCCTTAATGTCTCTAAGTTACTACCATTTGATATGATACAAAAGTTTACTAACAAATTGAATAAGTCTGAAACTCTTGGTTAAATAACATTATCTAACATGCGTATATAAATAACCTTTACAAGACAAAAGTTAAATCATTCTAACCTATTACTATATGGTTCAAAATGAAAACATGGTTTATCCATTCGAGAGCATATGATTAAATAGAAATCTCTTAGTAGAGTGACTTCAAATCTAAATCAATAAGAAGACTATCTACTCAAGCTCACGACTATACACTTATCTTTCATTCGATGGTGTGGTATAATCGATGATTTATAATCACTAAGAAGTAGTCGACCCTGTCTACCTATAACAGTTTACTCACTGGTATGACAAGGTTTCAACCAAGAAAATAACATTCGATGTCTCCATCGACTATAGGAAAATAGTTCAAAGAAGGTTTACATAAATGTTAACTGAACTATCTTAAGTTGATACTTAATAGTCTTTGACTGTCTCAACACAAAATGTAGAAAGTTAATCCCTATCGGCAGACTCATATAGTCACCTTCATCACTAAGTTAAACAGTCTCAAATTTGCTATTCATTTACCTCATGGATTTCTAATACAAAAACTAAGGAATACCTGGAAAATATAGACTTGAACCAGCTGAGATGGTGAACGATTATAGAGTCAATGCCTGTAGACTATGAATGCACCTAAGTCATAGCTACTGTATTCTAATCGGACACCTTTTGTTCTCCTTCTGTCTCCTCCACAAGTTCTAAAACCCTTTGCTTAAAATGAAACAACCACGACTCATTTAAGTCGTTGGTCATAAATACAGAGGCACGACTCCTACTAAGTTGCCTCACCTCCCTCCTCCTCTATGTTCGGTTACAACTTCCTAACAGTCTATACCTTAAAACAAAACTAAAGTCCATTTCATATGCGTACATCCCACATGTTGATGGGAATTACTTCTCCATGACTCGATGGTTGTGGCGGTTTAAAGACCACAGTTGACCTTCTAAGATGTGACTGACACCTCTCTAAAACACAACTGATCATTAAATGATTCTCAATGAGTGGTTCATTCTATCACCAACACTATTGAGGACTCTTCTACAATTAAGCCTTTGGCTTACTCAATATTAAACCATCGACTCAATGGAAAGTATTCTCCTCATTCGATGCTAAGGCATTAATATATAATAAATATTGATTACATCAATTGTAATTATCATAACATCACCTATTGTATTGAATAGATATAGTTTATTCAATAATAAGATATTATTAAACCAAGGTTTACAGATATTATGATCGAGTTAAGCTTGTCTCCCCATCATAATCCGTTTGACAATAATCGTATATCAATGACTTCGATGAAAACGTCTTATCATTTATGAATCATTTTTAACATGTCAAATATCTTAATAGTTGTAATGAGACTATCATTTGACGATAAAAATGTAATGATATTTACGTTAAACATAAATAGTTATAAATCAATCTCAAACAATGTCATTAACATTATTAATGACTAAGACGACTTAGAAATATTTGAAACAATATCGACTACCTGTCGATTAAGTTCAGAAGTAAATTGACAAGACAAAAGCTTACCTCTCATGACACCATAGTTCACATTTTCGTTAAACACTTTATACTTAGTTTGGCAAATAAATCACTTGTAACCCAAGGTCTATCTCTCTCTCTCTCTCTCTCTCTCTCTCTCTCTCTCTCTCTCTCTCTCTCTCTCTCTCTCTCTCTCTCTCTCTCTCTCTCTCTCTCTCTCTCTCTTCCTCGAGAGTCATCTAATAACCTGTAATCCTATTTCACTTGTCATCAAATAATATGTGATCAGTTCATCATTATTCAATTAATTCAACTAGTAAATCAAATCTCATAATACAAACATTAATTCAATAATAAAATAATGATTTCTATGATTTCAATAAATGACATTTAATATAATCCTTGTTTTTCCTTGTCACCAATCCAAACATCATAATCAATTTACTTATATCCAAGTAAAAAGTAAAAGTATAGCAAGACAAAAATTGGGGATTTAACATATCCTTCCCCTAAAGATTCATCGTCCTCGATGATATAAAGTATTAAAAAGTATCTATAAAACAAGTTCATTGTTTTCCACTAGCAAGATTATTAAATAAATGAGGAAACTTTTGATAGAATTCATGGTAATCCTCCCATGTAGCATTTTCCTCAGCATATTGGTCCCATTGGATCTTGCATTGCAAGACCTCTCTATTACGCAAGCAGAGCTTGCGCATTTCTAACACCTTGAGTGGCTCGATCGTGACCACCCCTAGGTCTTGCATCTATAAAGAATTCCAAGTCAAATTATGATTATTACCTGCAACATATTTCTTCAAATAAGACACATGAAAAACATTGTACATTCTAGATAAGACTAGTGGTAGAGCAATTCTGTAGGCAATCGGATTGACTACTTCATGCACTTCAAAGGGTCCCACATATCGAGGGGCCAACTTAGAAGACTTCCCAAACTTAATAGAACTCTTCTGAGGTTTAACTCTCAAAATAACTTTTTCTCCAACAGAAAATTACCTTGGAACACATTTTGCATCCGCGTAGCTCTTTTCCCTATCATTGGCTTTTGCCAATCTTTTTCTGATCATCTTAACTTTCTCTTCCATTTCAACTAGCATCTCTGGCCCAATGCTAATCCTATTCTCTAGCTTATCCCAGCTTATAAGAGTTCGACATCTTCTTCCATATAATGCTTCAAATGGTGCCATCTTAATAGCGGAATGATAGGAATTGTTATAAGCAAATTCCACAAGTAAGTATTCTTCCCACTTATATTGTTGATCCATGCAATACATTCGCAACAAATCTTCCAAGACTTGGTTAACTCTCTCAGTTTTCCCATCGGTTTCAAGATGGTAAGTTGTACTCACATTGAGTTTAGTCCCTAGCATAGAAAATAAAGTTTGCCAAAACCTTGATGTTATACGAGCATCTCTATCTGAGATAATCTTTTCAGGGAAACCATGCAATCAAAATACATCTTGCACAAATTTAAGAGCTAAGATAGGTGCTCCATTAGTCAAATTCCCTAGTATGAAATGTGCTACCTTTGTGAGCTTATCAACCACCACTAAAATGGCATCATGTCTATTCCTTGACATAGGAAGACCTTGAACAAAATCCATACTTATAACTTGTCATTTCCACTCTGGCACATCATGTGGATATAACAATCCTGCAAAGTGATGATGCTCTACTTTTAGCCTTTGACATTCTAAACAACTTGCTACAAAGCTTGCAGAATCATTCTTCATTCCCTTCCAGAAATAAAGAGGTTTAACATCTGCTAGAAATTTGGTCGCTTCTGGATGTCCTGAATACGATGCAGTATGAACTTCTTTCCATACTAAATCCCTCAATCTAGCTAAATTAGGTACATAAATTCTATCTTTATACCTCAATAGTCCATCTAACTCAAATAGAAATCCATCATACCTTGGATCTGTAGGATTATCTTTCAGAGCCTGCTTAACCTGCTCATAAAACTTGTCACCAGACAAATTTTGCAATACCAAATCCTTGAAATTTCTACAAATAGAAATAATAGAAGCTATGTGTCTTCTACAACTCAAGGCATCAGTTACTCTATTCTCTTTTCCTTTGATGTATTTTATCTCAAAGTCATAGTCATATATCAATTCTGACCATCTCCTTTGTCATGCATTCAAATGCGGTTGTGAGAAAATATACTTAAGACTTTGATGATCTTATTTAAGTACAAAAGTCTTTCCCACCAGATAATGTTTCCACATCTATAAGGCATGAGTTACTACTGCCATTTCCAGATCATGCAGCACATAATTTTTCTCATAGGATTTAAATTTCCTAGATTCATATGCTATAACTCTTCCATCTTGCATAAGCACTCCTCTTAATCCTTCTCCCGATGCATCAGTAATTACCTCAAATTGTCCTTTGAGGTCAGGATCTTTCAAGATTGGAGCTGTAGTTAAATTTTCCTTTAAGAGATCAAATGCTTCCTAACATTTGTGTGTCCATTCAAATCTCTTTCCTTTCCTCTGCAGGAAAGTGATTGGACTAGCAATACTGGAGAAATTTAGAACAAACTTTCTATAATAGCCTGCTCGGCACATGAAACTACGCACCTCATGTACGTTTGTTGGTACAGGCCAATCCAGAATAGCTGTATTTTTTGCAGGATCAATAGATATTCCATTAGCTAATATGATATGACCTAAGTATTAAACCTCTTTCTGAAAGAATGTGCACTTAGATAGCTTCCCAAATAACTTATGTTCTCTTAACCTATGTAGAACTATTTGCAAGTGTTGATGATGCTCTTCCTCACTCTTAGAATAAATGAGTATATCATCCAGAAATAAAAAAATAAACTTATCCAAACAATCTTTGAATATACTATTCATGCGATTCATGAATGCAAAAGGACAATTTGTCAAACCAAATGGTAACACTGTGAACTCATAGTGTCAATATCTGGTTCTAAAAGTTGTCTTATGAATATCTTCATCCTTCAGTATTAACTGATGATATCCTGATCGCAAATCAATCTTTGAAAACATAGAAACTTCATGCATCTGATCAAAAGGATCATCAATACGCGGCAAAGGATATTTGTTCTTTACCATTGCTTTATTAAGCATATGATAATCTATACACAAATGAAGGGTTCCATCCTTCTTCTTAACAAAAACAACTGGTACACCCTAGGGTGAAACACTAGATCTGATTAAACTTTTTACCAACAATTCTTGTAATTGTGCTTTCAATTCTATTAACTTAGTTGTCGTCATACGATTGGGTGCTTTTGATATAGGCTCAGATCCTAGTTTAATATCAATAGCAAAATCAAACACCCTCTTGGGAGGTAATCCTGGAAGTTCTTCTGAAAACACATCCTGAAATTTCTGAAGAAAATGATACTTTTCCTGAAAAGATAAACTAGGGTTTTCTACCCCTTCCTCCACTTGTTCCATTTTGACTGCGAACAACTGACAACCTTTCCTTCTAGCCCTTTTTAATTGCGTAGCAGAGATAGTCCTGATTTTAACTTCTCTTTGAATCCCTTGGAATTGGGTCAGATTTCCTAAATCATCTAAGCATTCAACTATTTTTGTAAAATAGTCAACCTTAGCTCTATGTTTCCATAACCAATTCATTCTTAGGATCACATCGTAGGAACCTAAAGGGACTACAAACAAATTTACTTCAGTTGAGAAACTAGGAAGGTCAACTTTGGCTTCAAACAAACATTGCTCTACCTGAGCCTTAGATTGGTTAGCATATTCTACTGACCACGGTTTAGACATGTAACTAGCTTTTCTAGAAAATTTACTTAAAATTCTACGAGAAACAAAGTTTTTTGTGGCTCCTGTATCAATCAAAATAGGTATGGGGACTCCAAACAAAGTACCTGTCATCTCAATGGGTGTGATTTGATACTCGGCTTGACAATTGTCGAGAGATGCATGAATCCTTTGCTGGAATGCTTCTTTCTAAGTAGGTAGTGTAGTACCTCTTTGTTGATCATTTTGATTCTTATTAGGGCAATGATTTACATAGTGGTCACCCCCATAAGTAAAGCATCCTCCAATGGGTCCTTTCTTATCTGAAGTCTTCCCATTGCTATCCTCATTTCTTTTGAAGTTGCCATTCTTTTTCTCATTACCAAATCCACCTTTGTTCTTCTGAGGTCCTTTATCTTTTCTCTTGTTATCATAACTCTTTTCATATCTTTTCTTATAGGATTGATTGTTAGGAGTTTCATTAAACCTCTTGCAGCTTCTATCATGATAAGCCGAGATGGATTTCAGATTTTTCTCTTGCTTGATTGCCTTCTCGTACACTTGATCCATTGTAGTGGGACCATGTAATCCACTTCACCACTAATTTGAGTATTTAAGCCCATGATGAATTTTTTGGCCCTGAATCTCTCATCCTTTTGATATTGTGGAACATACTTCAGGAGGCAAGTGAATTTTTCTCCGTATTCTACCACTATCATATCTCCTTGTCGAAGATTCTGAAAATCAGTAAGTTTCTGATTAAAATAGAGTTGCGGTAACCACCTCTTATGAAAGAGTTCCACAAACTCATCCCAAGTTACCCTTAGAGAGATTAAATTCAATTCCATCTTTTTATTCATCCACCAAGTGGATGCTTCTCCTGCTAGTTGGAATGCTCCCCATACTGCCTTGGTCACCTCCAAGTAATTTCTTATCTCGAAGTACTTTTCCATCTCTATTAACCAAGCTTCTGTAGCATCTCCAGTTTCTGTCCCATCAAATTTTGGTGGAACAACCTTCTTCATATCCTTTGAAAGCTCCAAGGTCAATCTATCCCTTGCCTCTTTATAGGGTTCGGTACTCTTACTTTGATCTTCATGATTTTCTCCACTTTCACCATGAGAGTTTTCACCTCCTCCCTCAGTGTTCCCTTTGTCATCCACTTTCTTCTCCAAATCACCCAATATTTTCTTGGTTTCCTCAAGCATGGTTATGATTTGGTCTAGCTTATTATTTGATGGGTGGTTTTTCTCTTCACTTTCTCCTTGGTTAATTCTTGTCTGCACCATGTTTATTGATTTCTCACACCTGAGAATATTGAGTTATCCATTAGTTCTAGATTATAATGTAACCCATTAAATCTAAACATAATACTCAATTTAAACATTAGTTTGGCACAAAAACAACTCTCTTTATTTATTTCATTTCAATAGTAAAGCTTTTTCTTCTTTAATACAAGATATGACTTATATCCATCAAACTCATTTTCATATACATATTATCGAGGTATATAACCCTCTGAATCACTATCAGACCTAACTTATATGATCTCAATAGTTGTGGGTATGCAAGGATCTCGCCTAACCAAAGTTATTTCCTCATCTTTAACCCTTTCCAAGTACTCCTTTCTCACTCACTTGATTCGAGTTAAGGAAGTCACTAGAGTTTTGGTATCACTCAACCAAATATCACTCTCGTCATTGGTTCCCTCAAAGGTTTTGATAATGGCCTCATGTTCTCTTTGGTGCAGGAGCACCTACCTGACAGCTGGCCTCCATGAGGCAGTTAGTTTGTTTTGAGTCTTGTTAATGTTTCAAAGAAGGTCTGATAAGACCAATGCATGTAATAAGGTCATGTTGACCATGCTTTACTATTTTTAGATAGTTTGTTAAGACAGCTGTTATGCTGTAGGTCCGGTTGGATCTCCCAGCCGCTTGGAGAGATTTCCCAGCTGCTTGGAGTCGGGTCAGTAGTACTCGCAAGAGATCCTATTTATGCATGAGGATCGGTTGGTTTTAGATATAGATGTTGAGAAGCTAGATTGCAGAGAGTGAGGCAGAGGGAGAGACTGAGTATTGTATTGCATCTTTTGAAATCAATAAAGATCTTGTTTGTGTTCATTTTCTGTTTGATCTCCATTGTGAAATCGATTTGCTGTTTTGGTGGTTACATGGATTCGCTGATCCATTCCACCGGTTGATTCGTCGAATCGGTGGAATGGCTATGTATAGTAGTTTAGGGTTTAGTTTGCATTTTGTGTTTGTTTGCATGCAGGTGTGCAGGATCGTCGTCGAAAGGTGTTGAGGACCCTAGCATGGGTATGTGCTAGGTCGTGCTGGTTGTTAGAGTCTGGAAAGTTGTCCAGGAAGCGGATCGGGTCACCTCAGGAGGTTCGGCAGATTGGAAATTCACTAAGGTTGGAAAATCCATCGCAACGGCATCATCAGGATATTTCGGTGTATATCCTGCAGTTACTTCGGGCGTCATCCGAGTAAGTGGAGATGAGCATGATGCAATCGTTTGCATAAGGTGAATGTGTTTTGGGGTGATCATCATCAGGTGTTGCCGAGGAGGAGCGTATCGGCATAAGGTAGAAGATCGGGTTGATAAAACCATCGTGGGCCGATAATGTTAAGTTTAGCCGACAGCAGGATATTGAAGGAGCTGCATGTGACGTCATCGTCATCAGGATAATCATCATCAGGATATCGGGGTGACGTAAGCATCGAAGGAAGGGTGCATGAGGTTGTCATCATCAGGATATATGGGAGGAACCGGATGTTCTTTATCCTGCTGATGAACATGATGTTGAACATCATGATGCTGAAGATAGAGGTTGGCGGTAAGGTGAACAGTGATCATCAGGAGGATGTTTGCGCTTGCCGAATGTGATGATGATGCCGATAGCCGGATATGATGATGCTGCTGACAGGCGAAAGGTCGAGGGTTTGTCTGCAGGAGGATATCGGTCGGCAGAGACAATATGATGATGTTGACAGTGTTAAGGGAAATATGATGATGATGAAGGGTTGCGGACATCCATGCTGTATGTCAAGGTTTTAGTGTGGATGCCTCTGCATCATAGTGGTATCAGAGCTCAGCAAAAGGTCTGGGCTGTTGTGTGTTGATTCTGTCACCGAAAGGACAGAGGTAGAGGAGTGAGAGGTTGACAAAATGCCTCCGAAAGGTAGTGGTACTGCAAGGGAATTGCAGGAGATGAAGGAAAAACATGCCAGAGAGATGAGGAAGATGAAGGAGCTTGTTGAAGCACTTCAAGCCAGGCTTGTAGCCCTGGAAAAGAACAAAAAGAGGGAAGTGGAAGACAGTGAGTCTGAAGGAGATGAAGATGCTGTTGAAGAGTATGAAGAGGTAGCTGAAGATCTGGATGCTGAAGACCAGAGATTTGCAAAACTGTTAAAGGTAGTGCAGAGTGATAAACCTAAGGTAAAGGTTGATGTTTCCAAGTATAATAGAAGTTTGAATGAAGATGAGTTGCTGGATTGGATTGCTGCACTTGATAATCACTTTGAATGTGAAGATGTTGCTGAGGATCAGAAGGTAAAGATTGCAAAGACCAAGTTAGGAGGTCATGCTTTGGTATGGTGGGATTATGTACAATCTGAGAGAAGGAAACAAGGGAAGTCAAAGATCACTTCATGGGATAAAATGGTAGCAAGGATCAAAGGTAAATTCTTGCCAAGGGATTATGAGATTCAGATGTTTAAGAAGCTGCAATTTTTAAGGCAGAAGGAAATGGATGTGAAGGCATATACTGAGGAGTTTTATAAGTTGAGTATGAGATCTGGTCATCATGAGAATGAGGTAGAAAAGGTGGCTAGGTACTTGGCTGGTTTGAGATTGAACATACAGGATGAGTTAGTTTTAGCTAACCCTAAGAGTGTGGAAGATTGTTACCAAATGGCAATCAGGATTGAAGAAAAGATGAATAGGGGACAAGATAAGTCCATGAGAGGAAGAGGAAACAATATGAGGGGAAGAGGATTAGCCCCTACAACAAGGCAAACCAATGAGGGTCAAGAAGACACTGGTAAAGGACAGGGACAGTCTGATTTCAGAGGTGGATGGAAAGGAAATAAAGGTAGATTTGGAGGTGGTAGAGGTTCTACTACATTTTCAGGAAAGTGTTACACCTGTGGTGAGTTTGGTCATCCATTTTTCAAATGTCCAGAAAGCAAAGGTTCATCATCCAGAAATGATAGAACGAATGACAAGAGAGTACAACTTGTGCAAGAAGAGAAAGTAGAGCAAAGTGTGCAGAGTTCAAACACTTATCAAGGAGATTATGGATATCCTGAGGAGGGAGAAGCATTGATGCTAAGGAGAATTAGTTTGCAGGCATCAAAGGATATGATGCAAAGAAGAGCTCTTTTCAAGACCACATGCAAGAGCAAAGGTAAGGTATGTAAGGTTGTCATTGATACTGGTTCAACAGACAACATGGTATCTCAGGAGATGGTGGATAAACTGAATTTGGAAAGGATTCCACACCATCACCCTTACAAGGCATCTTGGGTGAGTGATAGTCAATCACTTTTTGTCTATGAACAGGCATATGTTGATTTTCAGATTGGAGCATATCATGATAGAGTTTTGTGTGACATTTTGCCCATGGAATGTTGTCACCTACTGTTGGGTAGACCATGGCAATTTGATAGGAGGGTACTGTATGATGGGTATGCTAATACCTACACCATCAAGAAAGATGGGAAAACTATTATGTTGATGCCATTGCAGGAAGATGCTGCAGCACAGGGGGCAGCCAAAATCATTTTCATGGGAAAGAAGGAGTTTGTGCAGATGCCTATAGGAGCAAGCATAAAGGTAGTTGGGGACACTGCAGGGAAAGGAGTTGTTAAGGACAACAGGTTGAAGAAAGTTTCAGTTGTGACTGACAGAGGTCAGCAGCAGGTTCAGAAACAGGTTTGCAAACAGCAACCAGTTGATAGGAATGACAAGGATGTTGTCATAGTTGGGACTATTGTTTGTCCTATAAAGGTTGAAAGGAAGATAGAGTTGAACATTGCAGAAGTTCAAGAGGCAGTTCAGACAGAGGTTCTAGTCAGACAACCTGACAAACACAAGGTATGTGAGAGAAGGGCCTACATTGACAGGCATGAAGATTTACTTGCAACAAGGCAAGCTACAGTTCAGAAGTCTTGGAGCAGCCAAGAGCCAGCAGAAGACAAAGCTGGAACCGGTCAGAACACTGACATGACAAAGTGTAAAGGTGGAGGACTTCCACAACCCAAACTCATGGGACATGAGTTCTTTTCTGTTGGGGAGTATGGTGCAAGAGCACCTACCTGACAGCTGGCCTCCATGAGGCAGTTAGTTTGTTTTGAGTCTTGTTAATGTTTTAAAGAAGGTTTGATAAGACCAATGCATGTAATAAGGTCATGTTGACCATGCTTTACTATTTTTAGATAGTTTGTTAAGACAGTTGTTATGCTGTAGGTCCGGTTGGATCTCCCAGCCGCCTGGAGAGATTTTCCAGCCGCTTGGAGTCGGGTCAGTAGTACTCGCAAGAGATCCTATTTATGCATGAGGATCGGTTGGTTTTAGATATAGATGTTGAGAAGCTAGATTGCAGAGAGTGAGGCAGAGGGAGAGACTGAGTATTGTATTGCATCTTTTGAAATCAATAAAGATCCTGTTTGTGTTCATTTTCTGTTTGATCTCCATTGTGAAATTGATTTGCTGTTTTGGTGGTTACATGGATTCGCTGATCCATTCCACCGGTTGATTCGTCGAATCGGTGGAATGGCTATGTACAGTAGTTTAGGGTTTAGTCTGCATTTTGTGTTTGTTTGCATGCAGGTGTGCAGGATCGTCGTCGAAAGGTGTTGAGGACCCTAGCATGGGTATGCGCTAGGTCGTGCTGGTTGTTAGAGTCTGAAAAGTTGTCCAGGAAGCGGATCGGGTCACCTCAGGAGGTTCGGCGGATTGGAAATTCGCTAAGGTTGGAAAATCCATCGCAACGGCATCATCAGGATATTTCGGTGTATATCCTGCAGTTACTTCGGGCGTCATCTGAGTAAGTGGAGATGAGCATGATGCAATCGTTTGCATAAGGTGAATGTGTTTTGGGGTGATCATCATCAGGTGTTGCCGAGGAGGAGCGTATCGGCATAAGGTAGAAGATCGGGTTGATAAAACCATCGCAGGCCGATAATGTTAAGTTTGGCCGACAACAGGATATTGAAGGAGCTGCATGTGACGTCATCGTCATCAGGATAATCGTCATCAGGATATCAAGGTGACGTAAGCATCGAAGGAAGGGTGCATGAGGTTGTCATCATCAGGATATATGGGAGGAACCGGATGTTCTTTATCCTGCTGATGAACATGATGTTGAACATCATGATGCTGAAGATAGAGGTTGGCGGTAAGGTGAACAGTGAACATCAGGAGGATGTTTGCGCTTGCCGAATGTGATGATGCTGCCGATAGCCGGATATGATGATGCTGCTGACAGGCGAAAGGTCGAGGGTTTGTCTGCAGGAGGATATCAGTCGGCAGAGACAATATGATGATGCTGACAGTGTTAAGGGAAATATGATGATGATGAAGGGTTGCGGACATCCATGCTGTATGTCAAGGTTTTAGTGTGGATGCCTCTGCATCACTCTTTTAGCTTTAAGGAAATGTTGGCTCAAATTAACAGACTTCTTGTTGTCTTCTTAAAATGTACCATCCTAGCACATAAATTTTAAAACATTATCTAACCGCATAATATTGACTACAGGCAAGCATAGTGGTCTCATAAGCCCTAGTGTTGAACCTGGTAGCTTTGATACCATATATAACATCCATGTTCTAAAAACATAGTAAAACCCTAAAAATTTACCATAGAGTAACTCAATAAGATAAAAATGAGATAGAGAAATTTTTTATTTCTATTCAACAAATAATCAAGTAACTATATTAACAAGATTTCTTTTACAATATATCATAAACCATAATGTCTTTCTCATTTATAATGTTTTACAATTGTAAATCAATTACATATACAAATTTTGGAATAAATACTGCTTCTGAATATCTGACATCTTTATCACAAGTCCTAACATGTTTCCTACTTGGAGAGAGAGCATCTTTCTAGTGATTTACCTCCAACCACAGACAGGTGGTCTCCCACACATCTTCCACATAGGAAGTGGCACTACCCTTCTTGAGAGATATAGACCAAAGCTGACCAATGGTAATTTTCCTTTCTTGAGTACTTAGTGTTGTATTCTACTCAACTCTATCAACCATACAACCCTAGATACCCTCTAGCTAAGTATGATTTTTGATAGGCTAAGAAATCTGAATATAATGAACCAACAATGCATGCAGAAAATAAATGCATTACTTTAGCCAAAGTTTTTAATTTCAATAATGTTCATAAGAACATAGTCGTTGTGTTCACCCACCCCTACTCGACTTGGATATTGTCTTATTCTCGCAGTTTTATAACACTATCAACCCTATTCATGCCATAGTTTTTAAACTATGAGTCACAATAATAATACCTTATGACTTGAGTAAGTCTATATGACTTAACCATTCAATTGGTTGGTAGTTGTTTCTAGGGTTTCCCCAATATTCCTTGTTAATATGTTTTAACCATATCCTATAACTAGGAGTTCTAGATCGATAATAACCCTTGATTAACTTAATCAAAGTTAACAATACTATAATTTTCAAATAATAATATCTCCTATACAAAGGAATCCTAACTAACCTTGATAACAAACATAATCCAGTATAAATATCCCTACTAGGTCTTATCCTACTCCATTGTAATGGATCTCTTTATTTATAATAAAGACAATTAGTCTTAAAATGAAAATCTCATAAAACCTTATTCCATTTCCCCTTAATGTCTCTAAGTTACTACCATTTGATATGATACAAAAGTTTACTAATGAATTGAATAAGTCTGAAGCTCTTGGTTAAATAACATTATCTGACATGCCTATATAATAACCTTTACAAGACAAAAGTTAAATCATTCTAACCTTATTACTATATGGTTCAAAATGAAAACATGGTTTATCCATTCAAGAGCATATGATTAAATCTCAATCTCTTAGTAGATTGACTTCAAATCTAAAACAATAAGAAGACTATCTATGTGAGGCCTACTTTTTACACTATTGTTCATGAGACTATTTGCAGTGCTTTTGTTATTATTTTTATGTTGAGAGACTATTGATTTCCGAATTCTTGATTATTGAACCTATGTGATTTTAAGAAAACAATTGTGCAATGATATTAGATGTTGTTTGTAAGAAAATGATGAATGGATATGGAACTGTATTATGATTTCAGTATGTTATATGGTAGTATGTTTAGTTATGCATGTATTTGAATTGCTTCGGCTATGATATCTCTATGAGTTATTGACTTCGAGTTTGAGTGTGCAAGTATTACTAATGAAACCACATATATAGAAGATCATCCCATATCCTTTGTTGTATCCCTTGTGAGCCGATCTAGTTTTATGAGGAACTAAGATCAACCTCGTGTTTGGAAAATGTTGTAATGTTGTATTGTGTTAATATTGCATGAGGTTAAGGGAATAAGGGCTATTTTTCTGAATTACTTTTATTATGATAAGTGTTGTAAGTTGATGTTTTGAATCTTGTTTTAACTTTAATTCTTTTTGACCCTCTTCATGTGTTTTTACTTGATTCTGGGAGTCCTGACTATGTTTAAAACAACCCTAGGTTATACCCCATGGGTCTATGGACCTTTTTGACTAGGATAACCCTGGGTTAACTTCCATATGGTCACTTCAACTTCAGGGTGAAGTAAAGTGACGAATTTGGAAGCATGGGGGACAATGGGATGAGTGGAATCCACACTCAGGCCCACTTCCAAGTCATGGAGCAACTCCATGATTCCCTAATAATGGAGTGCTTGTTTCCATGTGCCTCTTGTTTTGGTGGGTTCCCCTTAATGGGGATGTTGTGTCACCCACCCTCTTATATTTTAGTTTACTTAATTGTATTTTATTTCAACATGTGGGCTTTAATGGGGGATCTTTTGAGTGGGGGTAAATTGTTTAAGTTCCACTAGAATAATGGAGGAATTGTGGTTGAGTTGTTTAATGCTACTTGGGAAAATTAGTAAAATAGAAGAAATTAGTTTTAAAAGAAGGAGGATGAGGAGAGAAAGGGGGTTGGATTATTGGGAAAAGAAGAAGATTTTGGGAGAAGGAAGGAGAAAGGAACTCTTCATCAAATATCTTCCATAATTGGGCTTTGGAAGGTTGGTGAACAAATCTACTCCCTTGTGTGATCTATTGTTTGATATGCATGTTGTTTCTTGCTTGTTGAATGAAATTTTGGCAAATGTCTTCTATGAGCTTTTCTGTTAGTTTTGGGATTTTGTTTTGGGTGTAGAGAGAGCTCCTTCCAGTTGGAAGGCAATGCTCATCGTGTATAGGGAAGGGGAGGTGTGACCCTCCTCAGGTGTCATCTTGGTTCTGGATACATGATATGCCTTGAGGGCAAATTGGTACTGTTTTTAGCCTTGAGGGCTTATTGGCTTTGAGAGCCTATTGGGATATCCTTGGTAACTTGATTCATTGAAAGGCTTGAGGCCTTGTGGAAGATTATACTGTTGGCTTGAGGCCTTGTGATTATGTTGGCTTGAGGTCTTGTGATTATGTTGGCTTGAGGCCTTGTGATAAAATGTGAAAGGATGACACCTAGAGGTAGAGACTGTCTACTCCCCTACCCTCTTGAACTCACCTAAGCTGGTTCATTGTAATGTGAGTATACCATGGGTGTGTGTGTGTGTTAAATGCTTTGTTGTTGCTGTTCAATGTTGTGATGTATTTAGTCTGTTATACCCTGGATATGAGGATGGTCTCCCTAGCTCGGGGGTGACTCTCTTGCGAGTCAAAGGTAGGGAGGAGAGCTAGATGGTTGTTGTTGTTTTCCCTTGTTGTCTTACAGGTTACTATTGGAGTTTGTTAAAAAGATTGAAGAAGTTTTATCTTGTTAAAGGAAATGTTTTACCTTCCTATTTACAAAGAAAGCTTGGTCCTTATAGTCTCATTATGAAGGTGTTTTAGAGAGAACTTCTCTCTTGATTATGTTGTAAATGTTGTTACTGTGGAAGTGGAGAAATAATCCTCCCTTATTATGTAGTAATTGCGACTTTATTTGGTTATTACATTACCTCATTTGTGTGAACAAGGAGAGGAAAGTAAATTACTTCCTTAGAATGTTGGAGTAGTGGAACTTTATAGTAGCTTGCTCTTGTTTGTCAAAATAGTAAATTGTTAGATTGGTTGTTGATTTGAATCAAATGATAAAATTATTCCATGTGTTATCTAGTGAGAAAATGACTTTTATAGTTTTATGAAAGATGCATTATGGTTCTTAGTTAAAGTTTGAGACATGGTTGCAAAGGAAATAATCTATAACGAAAATTATTTGACTATTGTGTGTCTTGAAATGAAAAGATTTATAGCTTTACGTATTTACTTCTTATCCTTGAATCTAGTTGAAAATGGAAAGATTACTTGATAGATCTTTTTAGTTAAAAAATAGATGTATGTGGTTATTTATTTTCTATATTTTTTTTAAGTATTTAACAGGTTGCAAATTAAAAGAAGAGAAATAGTTAAATGAATTTTGCCTTGAGATCTCGTTATATAAATATATTTATGGATAACGTTTTACTTGTAAATTTTAGTTGTGAAAATATGTTTCACTTGTAATTACATTCTTATTACCAATTGAAATTGAGAAAACTAATATATTCATAATAGTTCATTTTAAAGGAAATTTTGGAAATGAAAATGTTGGCACTCTTGTGAAAATATATACATTTATGATAGTTAAAAATTGAAATGTGTTGTAAAAATGATATATATATATATATATATATAATTAATATTAATTAAAATTCGGGATCGAATGAAATTAATTTGGGGGAAGTTCGCTGTGAAAATAGTCAAAACTTTTTACATATTTGATGGTGGGGGTTTTAACCCCCACCGAAACTATATAACAGTGGGTGTGGGGAGGGGCAGAGCCCCACCCACACCCCACGATGTGGGATGTGGGTGGGGCTCCACCCCTCCCCACATCCCCTGGCCCTTATAACCCCCGCGGCTGCATTAACACTCCACCGTTCGCTTCCCCACATTCCCTCCACGCTGCTAAACCCTCGGCTTGCCGTTAATCACTGTCCACCGCGGCTCCAAACCTCCCTCGGCCCCACCGCTGACTGTGCATTCACCGCCGCCGTCGGCAGATTCCCCACTCCATTCCACTACTCTGCGCGGCCATCACCGCCACCCACCTCCACAGCCAGCATCCATTTCCGCCGCTACGGCCACCGCAAACCCTCCTCTCTGCCCACCTTCTTGGGTCCTTCGCTACCTGTGACCTCCAGCGCCACCGCCATAGACTCTCCTCCATCCTGCAACACAACCTAAGCCAAAAATAAAGAAAAGTTAGGGTTGTTCAACCATTTAGCAATACCCTAGGTTTATAAGAGATGTATAATTTAATATAATAAGATAAACAATTGCTTATTCATTATTGTTTTAAAAATGTGAAGTTGCATATATATCTAAGTTTATATTTATATCTATGTATGCATATTTATATATGAATATAGATAAATAATTAAATATCTCCTAGCAATGGATTCCACAACTCATACCACTATCACTTCTAAGTTTTTATATATTTTTAATTGCTATTTGTCATATAAAGGTGAGGCACTAGATAACAAGAAATAAAGATGAATGTAATGTTTTAGGCATAGTCTTTAATGAATATTATTTTTTAAAATATTAATTGTAAGTGGGTGAACTTGCATTAATAGGGTATTTTGAAGGAGTGGAATTCCCACCTAGAACAATTTAAAATGATTTCTAGTTTAAACATCAATGTATATATTATATACATATGTTAGTACTTTTGTATATACATATATACAATTATTTATGTTATTTAATTGCAAATAGTTGGGTTTCAAATTAAACAAAAAGATTAGATCATTATTGGTTTACAATTAATTGTTATATTACATATATGTGTAGGTGTATGAATACAAATAAATGAATGAAGTATAATTAAATATGTAAATGTTATATATAGATTTGAAGAATTATTTTAAAGGATAAATGAGATAAATTTTTTAAATAAATAGATAGATGTTGAAATGTTATAAGTAGATTAGTAAGCCAGTATTCGACACAAATCAAGTCAAATGATTAAATGCCAATCACCTACCAGAGAAAACCCTAACAGTGTAATTTAAACCGACACAATCTTAGTGATCGATATAAACATGCCTATGTGAGTGGATTTTTTGCATAGCAACCATTACTTAGACAGCTTAAACAGACACACCGAGCATGCTTGCGCGTGCGAGGGAGTCTTTCAGAGTAGTTAGGGAAAAAATTTTGATATGTCGTATCATGACCACATGACACATGTGGACATGACACGCAGTTTAGCATGTTGTGAACGCATGTGAAATGTGGGCATGACAATCTACTCAAGCTCACGACTATACACTTATCTTTCATTCGATGGTGTGGTATAATCGATGATTTATAATCACTAAGAAATAGTCAACCCCGTCTACCTATAACAGTTTACTCAGTGGTATGACAAGTTTTCAACCAAGAAAATAACATTCGATGTCTCCATCGACTACAGGAAAATAGTTCAAAGAAAGTTTACATAAATGTTAACTAAACTATCTTAAGTTGATACTTAATAGTCTTCGACTATCTCAACACAAAATGTAGAAAGTTAATCCCTATCGGCAGACTCATATAGTCACCTTCATCATTAAGTTAAATAGTCTTAAATTTGCTATTCATTTACCTCATGGATTTCTAATACAAACACTAAGGAATACCTAGAAAATACAGACTTGAACCGACTGAGATGGTGAATGATTATAGAGTCGACGCCTCTAGATTATGAATGCGCCTAAGTCATAGCTACTGTATTCTAATCTGACATCTTTTGTTCTCCTTCTGTCTCCTCCACAAGTTCTAAAACCCTTTGCTTAAAATGAAACAACCACGACTCATTTAAGTCATTGGTGATAAAGACAAAGGCACGACTCCTACTAAGTCACCTCACCTCCCTCCTCCTCTATGTTCGGTTACAACTTCCTAATAGTCTATACCTTAAAACAAAATTGAAGTCCATTTTATATGTGTGCATCCCACATGTTGATGGGAATTACTACTCCATGACTCGATGGTTGTGGCGGTTTAAAGACCACAGTTCACCTTCTTAGATGTGACCGACACCTCTCTAAAACACAACTGACCATTAAATGATTCTCAATGAGTGGTTCATTCTACCACCAACACTATTGAGGACTCTTCTACAATTAAGCCTTCGGCTTACTCAATATTAAACCATCGACTCAATGGAAAGTATTCTCCTCATTTGATGCTAAGGCATCAATATATAATAAATATTGATTACATCAATTGTAATTATCATAACATCACCTATTATATTGAATAGTTATAGTTTATTCAATAATAAGATATTATTAAACCAAGGTTTACGGATATTATGATCGGGTTGAGCTTGTCTCCCCATCATAATCCATTGGCGATAATCGTATATCAATGACTTCGACAGAAATGTCTTATCGTTTACGAATCATTTATAACACATCAAATATCTTAATAGTTGTAATAAGACTATCATTTGATGACAAAAATGTCGTGATATTTACGTTAAACATAAATAGTTATAAATCAATCTCAAATGACGTCGTTAATGTTATTAATGACTAAGACAGCTTAGAAAGATTTGAAACAATATTAACTACCTATTGATTAAGTTCAAAAGTAAACTGACAAAACAAAGCTTACCTCTCATGACACCACAGTTCACATTTTCGTTAAACACTTTATACTCAGTTTGGTAAATAAATCACTCGTAACCTGAGGTCTATCTCTCTCTCCTGGAAAGATACTCTCTCTCTTTTCCCTGAGAGTCATTCGATAACCTCTAATCCTATTTCACTTGTCATCAAACAATATGTGATTAGTGTATCAATATTCAATTAATTCAACTAGTAAATCAAATCTCATAATACAAACATTAAGTCAATAATAAAATAATCAATTCTATGATTTCAATAAATGACATTTAATATAATCCTTATTTTTCCTTGTCACCAATCCAAACATCATAATCAATTTAATTATATCCAAGTAAAAAGTTAAAGTATAGAAAGACAAAAAAATTGGGGATGTAACAAGAAGAAGTTGAATTCTCTCATACCAACCAAGAGAAGCCACATCACCAGTACGGTGACCAAATCATTCAGCTGAAGAATAAGAATATGCCAAAGGGTTTGGTCACCTTAGAGTCCATTTTTAATGTTGATGATAAAGCTACAAAAACCAAGGCCAGCTTACAAGTTCAACAAGATCACTATGAAGAGTTTGAGATCTTCAAGGGTAAGCTCCTTAAGTTGGCCAAGGTATGTACAACAAAGGAAAAACATGCATTTATTCAACTTTTTCAAGAATTTAGTGACATTTTTGCATGGGAGTATAGTGATTTAAAAGGATTTGATCCCCAGCTTGCTCAACATACTATTGAACTTGACCCTGATGCCAAGCATGTTAGACAGAAATAGAGGCCATTGAATCCTAAATTAGAGCCTCTTATGAAAAAAGAAATGAACAAGCTAATTGAGAGTAGCATAATCTTTCCTATTAAGCACACCTCATGGGTTTCCAACCTTGTGCCAGTTAGGAAGAAAAATGGGGAGATAAGGCTATGTGTAGACTTTCGTGACTTGAATAGAGCTTCCTTGAAAGACCATCATCCTTTGCCTTCTATGGAGCAGATACTCCAAGTAGTCTCAGGATCAAAGAGGTTTTCCTTACTAGATGGTTATTCTGGTTACAATCAGATATAAGTGAAAGAGGAAGACCAGTATAAAATAGCCTTCACCACAAAATGGGGGACTATGGCTTACAAGAAGATGCCTTTCGATCTGTCCAATGATGGAGCAACCTTTCAAAAGGCTATGGATATGGCCTTTCAAGGCCTAATGTATAAAACTGTCCTAGTCTACCTTGAAGACATTACTGTTTTCCCCAAAGAGGTCGAGAATCATCTAAACCACTTAAGGCAAATTTTTGAGAGATGTAGGGAGTTTGGGATATCACTTAATCCCAAAAAGTTTGTTTTTTCTATCGATGATGGTAGATTGCTCGGTTACGTGGTGTCAAAACAAGGTATCACCATTGACCCTGAAAGAATAAGTGCAATATTGGCTCTCCCCTTACCAGCACACAAGAAAGGCCTGCAAAGTTTCATTGGTAGGATCAACTTCGTCAGAAGATTTATCCTTGATATTACTGATTTGTTAAATCCACTAACTGCTATGTTGAGAAAGAATGTGTCTTTCAGATAGACTAGAGAAGGAAAGTGAAGCTTTGAGCTTATTAAAGAGGCATTGGCAGCTGCACCTACACTTCTAAATCTTGATTTTTCTAAAGATTTCACTTTGTATGCTTATGGTAATGTTGATTTTGTTTCTGCTATGTTGGTATAGAAGAATGGTTTAGAAATGGAGCAGCCTTTAACTTTTTTCAGTCAAGTATTGAAGGATTATGAGCTAAGGTACACCTTCATTGAGAAACATGTGCTTGCTATTATAAGGAGTTTAAAGAAATTTAAACACATGTTGTCAAGTAATAAGATTAATCTAATGGTTGCTCATTCGAGTGTGAAGGAATTTCTGTTAAGTAAGGATCTCAGTGATAAGAGAGTTGGCTGGGTGACTAAGGTAATGGAATATGACGTGGACATTAAGGTTACTAAGCTGGTCAGGGGTAAAGGGTTGTACGAATAGCTTGTTGATGGTGTTATTAGCAAAGAGCAACATGAACAAGAAGTTGTTCTATCATTGCAAGATCAAGAGCAAATATATGTTTCAGTTCTTGTTACTAATTGGGTGCAAGAAATGGTTCATTTCTTGTAGACCAATGAGTGTCCTTAGGGCTTGGATAGAGCCAAACGAAGGTATTTCATATTGCAGTCTAAACCTTATGTGCTCATTAATGGCTTGATTTTTAGGAAAGATTTCAATGGAGTATTGTTGAGATGTATTGAACCTAACCACGTTGAGAAAGTGTTGCATGAATTCCATGGGGGGTCAGTTGGAGGCCATTTTTCACCTAGAGCAATAGCTCTTGAGGTGATGAAAAGTGGCTATTATTGGCCTAGCTTGTTTAAGGATGCACACTTATGGCTCAGAAAGTGCAACGAATGTGCTATGTTTGTCGGAAAAGAGAAGTTGGCAGCCTTACCTTTGCAGCCAGTTCAGATTGAACAACCCTTTATGAGGTGGGGATTAGACTTCATTGGAGTTATAAACCCTCCATCTAGTGCTAGTCATAAATGGGTTCTTACAGCCACTGATTATTTCACTAAGTGGACTGAAGCAGTCACACTTAAAGAGGCCAATGAGTCTACTGTTCTAAATTTTTATGAAGAGTTGGTTATTAGATTTGGAGTCCCTGAGTCTATTATTTTAGACAATGCCCTTGCCTTTGTTAGTTCCAAGATCTTTGATTGGGCTGTAAGAAATGGAGTTTATTTGAATACATCCTCTAATTACTATCCGCAAGGCAATGGCCAAGCGGAATCCACCAATAAGAACTTGATCAAAATTATCAAGAAGACCATGGAGGGTAACCAAAGAGCCTGGCATACTCAATTAAAGTCAACATTATGGGTTGACATGATTACTACAAAATAGTCAACAGGGCATTCACCTTTCATGTTGGTGTATGGCAAGGAAGCAAGGCTTCCTATCACACTTGAGTTACCATCACTTGATTTGGTGAATCAGCTGGACATCCTAGAAGAAGGCCCTATGACAATAAGGCTAGCTCAGCTAATTGAGCTTGAAGAGACCAAGAATAATTCCATGAGGAACATAGAGCATCATCAAGCTCAAATGAAGAGGTCATTTGACAAAAGAGCATCTCCAAGAATATTCCAGGAGGGTGACAATGCTGAAATGGGATGTGTTGCAAATCAAACCTGGAAAGTACTCTAAGTTTGATGCTTTTTGGAGCAGGCCCTATATTGTTTCAGAATGCAAACAACATAATGCCTTCCAGCTGTCTAGGCTAGATGGTGACATCGAGCCAATCCCAGTCAATGGGATTCACCTCAAGCATTGCTTCTGAGGTAGGATCTTGCATGTTTGTACATATTTCATGAAGTTTTTGTTGTTAAATAAGTGTTGTTGTGCACTAGATTAGATGCAGATTTCATTTCCGTAATTGCGTTTCTGTATAGTTGTTAGCTGTTCCTGGTTCTGGTTAGGTGCAAGATGTGAAACTGTTGTAATGTACTATAGTTGTATGTATAGACAGCCATCATATGAAATAGTGAATACATGTATTCACTATCACACATCATACCTATCTCCCTCATAGAGCTGTAATAAATTGCAGTAGTTTGCTAAGGAGGTGTTCTTGTTGATTATCCCCTTCTAACCCATCAAGTAGATGCATATCATTAATGATAGTGATTTTGTTGGTTCACTATCACCAACCATACCCATGCACTTGACGGATTAGAAGAGATTGCAGTCTGAAGTGACTTGTAGCAATGGAAACAAATGTTTTTCAAGTTTTGTCAAGTATGAGTGACTCTATGCCAAACAGATAGTTTTAGGTAGCTGGTATGGGTACTTTGCAGGCAAACACCACACAGATGTTGCCAGAGATGTTACCCATTTTTATTTTTCAGCTCAATCAACTAGGTCTCATTAAGTTTTCTATTTTTGAGGGGTGCATGTATGTTATTAGTAAGTGTTTTGCCAAGAGAAAAATGCCATAAAAGAACTTCAATTAAATGCAGTTGTTTACAATCAAGAAGAAAAATACAACATTGCAGATTTTGAAAGGCTTTTTCATTATTCATAAATTTGTCAAATAGGATGCTCCCACACAAGCCATAGGAGTAACTGAAATAGGCTACATAACAGTAAATTTTACTTTTGAAAGGAAACAAATTGCATAGGAAAAGAAAGGGGACCCGTCATTGCCTGCGAATGATGAATCCCATGGTCGAGCCAGCTGTTGTCTTCCTCCATTCATTTGAGCTCCAGCGTACCTGGAAAATAGTTTTTGTTAATGGTCAGGGTCTCAAATGTTTTCATACACAATCAAAACTTTAAAAGTACTATCTACTTTTATGTAGAAGCAACATCTATCATCAGATATCAACATAAGAGAAGTCAGAATGAGCAGACATAAGAGCCACATCAGAAAGAGATAGATCCATACAAGTAACCCCACATCATGAATCAAAGGTATGTTTTATATGCTAACATGTTTGCTTCCTATGTAGGTGTATGAGAAATCAGTTTACTGATTCATCTTTTATGAAATTACATGTGGAGAAAATGGGCTCCCTTAAGGGTTGAGCCCAGCATGCACAGAGTATAGTTGTTAATGCTGAAGTATCCTAGTTGTAACCATGCACTTTCAGCCATAATGAATGATCAATCACATTGGAACAACAGATAGAATAGGTGTTTTGTTACCTTTTTGTCATGGATATGATTTAGAATCACAGAGAATCCCTTATGCCATCAAGAGAGCACAAAGTACAGTCAAGGCGGAATTGACAAATCAGACAAACAAGTACAATCAACTTGATAATGCAAAGTCACCAATGAAGAAAGCATATTTCCAGTTGGTTGTCCCAGTCATATGAGATGCAAATGTGTAGTTTGATCAACACATATAGCTATCAAATGGACAGTCAAATATCAAGTGCATAGGAGGATTATTCATATGGTTTTGTCATACACAGAAAAGCATAAGAATGAGGTGTAGCCATGAGAATAAGGCCATAAACAGTCATACTCAACACTAACAAAGCCATACATAGTCAACTAAGACAGAGTATGAGATTGTGTATGTCAATGAATGATCTTGTAGCAGTTGAAGTGCATTACAGGAGGACAATAAATCATGAATAGAGACCATTCTTGTCCATATACAAGAGAAGTAAACAAAGAAGAGTTGGTATTGCATTACTTATCAAGTGGATTTACCTGGAACAAGAGTAAAGTTTTTATCAAAGTGATCAAGACATCCAAAGAAGACAAATGGTTTGCTGGAAGACAAGTGATTACCACTGGTTTTTCATTGATTACAGTTCTAGTTGTGCTTATTTTTTATGCCTTGGGAGTTGAATCAGATCATGAAATGATGCAAATGATAGGTAATGTAATCAGTGATCCTAAGAAAAGGGAGTTATTGATGTCATCAATTTATAAGATAGAAAGCAAGCTAAAATTGTATTATGAGTCTCATAGGAACAACCAAGTTTTAATGACTAGTAAAAGGTCTAAAATCAGCATATTCCCTGATGAACAAAGTGCAAATGGAGAGAATAGATATATCATAAAATACTAGGTGGAATAGCTATAAGTCAAGGATAAGCCACTCATGTTTCATCTTAATGTCATAAAGGAGCTACATCATACATATATGCAACAACATACAAGGTGCAATCAACATGGTTCTTCATGCAAGATGGAAATGCAGAAACAAAAATTGGATCTCATAATAGCCTTTCAGATGAGGAAATATATCCAATTATGGATCTTGTTTTTCCATTTGTCAATTGAAAGAGTTTACAAATACATGACAGCACCTTGTGCTAATATAAAAATACATAGTACAGTGTCAACATGACACATTTCATTCAACAGATCATTTAAGTGCTTTCCCAATGGGAGAGAAGCATGGTAGTAAAAATGTGACAGTGAGACAACAAACATAACAGATGCAACAAAAGTATTTATGTCTTCATTATTTACATGTATTTATGAGTTCATATCATCAATCTGTCAAAGAAATTTCATTGGAGCAGCCATGTTATGATAAGTTTTGGGTGCTCTATAAAGTATACAAATGATCTCTTTTGTTTTGAATATAAGGTGCAGTCAAGGGTAAGAGACAAAATATGAGTGTAGTCATCATGGATTCATAAAATGAAAGCATAGACAAGATATATTTGTCAAGCACATGCAGATGGACAATATTCATTAGGAGAATGATAAGATTCAGTCACTATGAATGCAAAGGGAGTGCACAGAAATGTCATGAGGACTATAGCATGAAATATAGAGGGTCCTTCATTTCTATAAACCATATGGGGTTTTGAAGGAAAAATTTACAGTTCATCATTGTTGAAATATGCAAATATATAGATTCTTGGAACCTTTGCATAATATGTATTTAGAGGCAAAGCAACACATCTTTCATAATCTTCTGAAACCCTATGGGAATGTCACAATGAGTTCTTATCATCCTTCAGAGAGGATGATTGTGTGTCTCTAGGCCACAACCTATTACAAAATTGAATACCCATATGGAGTCAGAAGAAAGTTGCATGCACAGAAAAATCAAGGTTTCCCATTTACAATAGACTTTCTGACAGAATAGAAAAAGAGAGCATGTTAGCTTAGAATCTCGTATTACAAGGTTTTGACTGAGTAAGAAAGGTTATCATCACCATTAAAATTATACCTGTTTTGCTTTGAGAAGGTATCATGTCTATGGCTGCTTGTAGAAGGCAAAAGTTACATATTTTCTATAAATCTTTTTAAAAGTAAATAGAAGGAGCACATTTAGGATTTCAATCAAAATCTTTCAGGTTTGAGAGAGAAGAAAGATGATCTGTGTTTTGGCCACGGCCTTCAAATGATTAAAATATATAACAAAGCTACAGAATGATGGAGAGACACCAAAGAATGAAGCAAGGTTCAAAGCTTTAACGAACTCACCTTGTCTATGTCAACAGAGCCACGAGATTTCCTTGTTTTCATTTTCATTTTTCTTCCAAATAAACTCAGAATGGATCATTCATGGTGGCTAGAATACATGTGGTGACAGATAATAAAGAAATACATCAAAAACCAGTCAGAAATCGCAGCTAGAGAGGCCCAAAATCGGCCCAAAATCAACTACCAAAGGTCAAAATCTCAGAGAATACAACCTACCTTGCAAAATCCACAGAATTTCTGCATTGAAACTCTCCAGAATGGATGCAAATCATGCATTTTTGCCTTCAAACCCCAGAGACATGGCAATGTGGCATCAGAGAAGGTGAAATGCAAATGACATTTAGGGTTCGTTTTCCTCCTTTTGGGTTGAATAGACCTAGTTTGCATTATTGTGTTTTTTTTCAACTTTTGATTTACAAAATCATTGATATCCTTTGGTGGACGTGGTCAAGACTTGCAAGTGTCTTAAAACCTAATCATGATGTGTAGGGGTCGTGAGACATCTTTCCATCTTTTGTCTTTTTCAAAGTCAAAAGATTATGAAAAAACATAAGGTCAAATACATTATATCTTGCTAGGCATGTCTTGGTATAGTCATAAGGTGAGTGGGTGTTGGAAGTTATAAGGCGTTATAATGCACATAGGGAGTCATAAGGGTTATTTGTTATCTATTGCATTAGACCTTGTATCATGATGATGTATGTTGTGAAACATATGAATTGCTAGGGGTTATAAGCTGTGTTGACATAGCCATGTAATGCATCATGATGATGCAAGTGTATGAGGAGGTGATCTTTTTTCATGTATGGAGAGTCGTGTTGTTTTTTCCTAGGAGCTATGAGGGTGTTTTTTTGGTTGATTTTGCATAATCTAGAGATAGATTAAATGTTGTAAACAAATGATAATGTAATGGGTTGTAACTTACTTTATCATTTGTAATAAAAATGTAAAAGGCAATAATAGACAAATTTATCACACATGGCAAAGTAAGTCTCGTAGATTACTTTGTCATTCTTTCATGATATTTAATTTGTCCCTAAACCATGCAAAATTGGGAAAGTAAATATTTATGTCCTAAATGCCATTATTTTTTGCATAGGTTTGTAATAAATTTGGAATGTAAAACATTAACTAAGTGGTGTAATTATAAACCACTTAGTCATTTTTAATTAAATATAGAATTGATTGTATTTATGTCATTTATTATGCAAATATCAAGCATTTATGATGTTGCAGGGGAGGTTGACAAACAGGGAGAAGAGTTATTACATTTGACTTGTTTTCAGTGGCCTTAAAGAGCATTTAAGGGCATTTTCTAGTGCTTTTATGTTTAGTGATGACATGCCCTGACGTTTTTTGCATCGGGAACCCATTTTGGAGGACTTTAGGCAGATATATTAGGGGCTTTATGAGATGCACGAAAATGGAGGTTTCGCATCCTTATCTCATTACAACTACTTGGAGAGTATATAGTCATTCAGTTGACTCTTTGTATAGGAGTTCTTTTCATGTAAATTCTAGAGTTAGAGATTTTTCTACAATCCTTACTCAGTTTGTGCATGTTTTTGTAACCCCTTTGTGACATGAAATACAGAATAGACCTTGAATGCCATTGATAGTCAGTTTTTGCCTTCTTATTTATGTAGTACTGTGTATTACCAAGTATTTGATTAAGTCATTTGTGAGGTTAGTTTTATCTCCTTATGATATTTATCTCATGTTTTAAATACCTTTCTATAAAAAGTGTGTTTATGCAGGTTGCAAACTATGTCTCAAATCTGTATATGCTTTTTTAACTATGAAGTTAGCTTCCTCTTAAAAGGTTAATGCCTTTAGGCCTCTTTGTGAAGTGTTTTTGTAAAGCATACAGTAATAGGTTGCGCAGGTTTATTTTCTGATCTCTATGGCCAAGTGTATGCAAATCTGAGTTCCATAAATCATATCAAGTTTGGTGTATCACCCTTGTTCTCAGTTTACAGTTTTACTATTTATTTCCTAAGCATTCCTTTTCCCTTTTCCTCTACAAATCTAGTAGTTTCTAGGTGATAACCAGCTACGAATCCGGCCTTCTCCGGAGGTTTTTTCCATCACAGGTAACCCATAGGCTTGGAAAGATCCCATGTTTCTCCAAATTACCAAGTTCTGCAACTTAGCAAGGGTGCAAATCTGAGAGACAACAGCACTCTCAACTTGAGATGCAGTAGATGGTGTCCCTACATGTTGACTTTAGGTAGAGGACATGTCTCCAACTACGATATTCCAATCTCTCATAGCACAAAGTTTTTGTATTCGTTCCCTTTGTGTCACCAATACCATATCTCTTTTTGATGGTTGCAGTTCCTCTTCAATTAACATGTCTTCATTTATTGTGTCCAATTTCCTCTTCTCACAAAGTTCCCTCATAGCCGCTGCTTTCTTTGCATTCTTAGCTTCTATCTCTTCCTGTGTTGGTTTAATTCTTGATCATTTCTTCGGCATGATGGAGAATTTATCTATAGTGTTGGTGCTCATTTTGACCTGGAGGTTGGTTTTTCATGTCTAGAGGGTTTCTTCATTTGAACCCTATATCTTCTTGCCCATCGGCATGACCTCGCAGGTTTCTTAGCGATCAGGTTGGTGGTAGTGGTGTGCCATCGGCGTAACGTGGTATGGTCGGCAGGGAAGCTTTTTGTTGGGCCGATGGTTTTGGTCACGCCGACGTGTTGTTTGGGTTGAGGTTTTCAGGAAGGTGACCATCGGAGTGACTTGGTGATTGGCAAAGGAGTTTTCAGTCGCTCCGATAGTCTATGTTTGGCCGATGAAGTTGGGCATCGGGGTGACTCTCTGTGTCGGGTAGAAGTGTATGAGGTTTGCCGATGGTGTGGGTCTTACCGACAGGGGATTGTAATGTAGCGGTCGGGGAGACTTCTGAGGTCAGTGAGAGATTTTTGGGTTGGGCCGACGGTGTTAGTCTTGGCGATGGGCTCTCGGGCGAAGGCCTGTGTGTCGAGCGCGGCAAAAGCGCTCGACACTTGGTATGTGTGCGACCTTGTTTATGAACTACTGATGTGATCTCCTCACCAAGCATGTGGGATTATTCCCCTGTGTATCTTCAAACTTTGAGCGAATCACTTTTGGCGGGAACTTCTGTTTGAAATGTTGCGACAGTTTCTGAGTAGCTGCAGGTGGTTGAGGCCCTTAATGGCGACAGTGCAGAGATATGGGCAATGGTATGAGCAATCAGGTTGCCCAAATTTTGAGTAAAGACTCCAGATGATGGCGCATGGCTCGAGACCCCTCTTTGTCTGCTACATTAATATCTTCTGAGCGCCATTCCTTGGTGGGATCTATACCTGGTAGATTTTTTTTTTGTCAAAACCATGTAATTAATGGGGAGTATGCTTCTCTGGCTTTTATAAGCAGGAAGTGTTACTTATTTGAGGGTTGTTGAAAGTTGAATATCTAGCTCTATAATACAATACAGTTGGTTTTTGGTTTCTCTATACAGCAAAAAACTTGTGAGTTTATGTATCTCTTGTGGTATGTTTTTGCATGAATCCACTGATTTCATGGTTTATCCTATATGAGTAATGCTATGTTAGCATATGTTTTGTTAATTCTATCTCCATTATTGCATGTATCTTTCTTCTGAGTCTAAGTATTCAAGGAATGTTTAAAACTCTAGAACATAGAATTCCTGTGTTGAATGTCTGATCTCTTAACTTCTGCTCAAAGGTAGATTAAACTGTTTTCAGATTGAACATTGGGAAGGGTATACTGCAGTAGGGATGCCATAAGTATAGATAGCTTAACACTTTGTATGGGAGATATCTGTAAGGCGGGTATCATATGTGTCACCCTGAAATCCAGTTTTAGTTGTTCATGCATATCATTCACAGGTGTATGTCTACTGACTCCAGGCCCTAGATAGGCACCAATCTTGCTTTGTGTTTGTGTTATAACCATGTCCAGCTTTGCATCCAAACATAAAATCAACATCAAACTCTAAAACAACCATTAGGACATTAGAATTAGTTTTAGGATCCAAGTCCTCTGTCCACAACTGAAAATAAGCCCAAAGCCAGCCCCTTTGCTCTTATCTTGCAGTTTTGGTCTACTTACAGGAGGACTTATCTACTTTCTGTCAGCATCCCAGCCTTTGTATGCATATCCCCATGGATGTTGAGTAGGGAATACCCCCCTAGGTTTTGCAGAGCCTGAAGAAGAAGAGGAGATAAAATATAGAGTCTATCTCCTATACTGTTGGCCCCTGGCCCAGAGATCCTATTGATCATTGATGGCTACCTTATAGGGAAATATGGGAATAAGCATCCAGTCTAGGAAAAAACCAACAGAAATTGGTGACTCTACTCGGGACCTTGTGAAAGAACCCTATTTTACAAAAGAAAACAGTTCCTAGTAATAGGTGGCGACTCCAAAGTAAGCTCCCAACCAGTCAAAGTGAAACTTATATGCAGGGGAGAAGATCCCAACAAAATCCTTTATTTGAAGAGTTACCCATAAAAATGATGTATAGAAAAAAGGGGACTGTTCGAGCCAGTCAAGATGGTTCTCCTAGCCCCAAGAAAAATGATTTTATTCAGGATAATCCAAGGTCTTCAGACAAGACAGTACCTTATTTTTCAAACAATGAGGCTGAAATCCAGAGTGTGTATGAAAGACAACAGGGTAATGGTTTGAGAATAAGGTCAGAGGTGTTTCAGGAGCATCCGTTTCATGATTCTCCTGACAGATTTGAAGAAGTTGAATCCCTAAGGGATGATGATAATGAAGATTAGAATATGGTAAAACCATCCTCCTCTAGGCCTAGCGAGGAAGAACTAGCTGATGAAATTAGGAGCTTAAGGGCCGAGTTTGAATATCAGCAGGCAATAACAATCAGAGATGACCTAAGGCAAAAAGTGCAAGCTTTAAGGACTGCCTAAAATAATTCAATCGCTACCCTTCAGAATGCAAATGTGCAGAGACATCAACAGAGAAATGAAGTGCAATATCAACATAATGATCAAAGACAAAATGTGAATGATGCTAGGATACCACTGAACAATGTAAGAAACCAGAATGCAAACAGAAACATCAATGTTAATCAGTTTGATAGACAGCCCATGCAGCTAGATAGATTCAGACAGTTGGTGTTTAATGGTATTCCTGGGTATCCTAATCCCATTGACAAGCATCTAAGGTTGCAAGTGCCTAAATTTTAAGGAAACAACACAGTGTTAGGAGAAGATCATCTAAAAGCTTTTCAAAATGTCATGGATAACTTTGAGGTTGAACATGAGGATGTTTTCATGAAGTCATTCATGCAATCTTTAGTAGATGAGGCAAGAGAATGGTACAAGAATCTGCCTGACCGGAGTATTTCATCATGGGATGATTTTAAAAGGATGTTCAAGGAGCAATATGGTGACAAAACTGACCCTAGCTTTTTTGTAAATGAGTTTACCAGTATCACTAAAGGGTCAAATGAGCAGGTTGCAGATTTTAATGCAAGATTTACTAAAGTGTTAAACAAATTGCCATATCACATGAGGCCAAATGAGCCTATGTGCATAATATTGTATATCAATGCCTTTGATGCAAAAACTGCATATGGATTAAGAGATAAAAGTCCTGCTACTATCAGGGATGCTTTCAGAATTGCAGTGAATATTGAGAACAACAGGAAAGCATCAGGCAAGACAAACAGAAGAGATGATGTGAAAATTCTGCAGAATCCAAACAAGCCTCAGAACACTCAAGGTAATACGTCTGCCCCTGAAGATAAGATAGACAAATTGGCAAATGTTGTTAAGGACCTAAGCTATAGAATAGCTAGAAGTGAAAAAGGGATAGGTCCTGATAGGCAAGTCTATCAAAGGCAGGAAAAGAGGCCATCATTGCATGATATGCCTTATAATACCAATTGGCATAATGGTAAGCCTATATTCCCACACAACAACATAAATCAGAGAGCTCAACATGTCAAAGACACTCCTGATCCTCTAAAGAAAGCTATAAATATTGTTGATGATACTCCATGGTGTATGATTTGTCAGATGCCACATTCACAATCACAGTGTATGATTGCTCAGTCCTTGTGCGATAATGCTACATCTTGTAATGAGTGCAATGAGCCACATTATGTGCAAGATGATCATGTTAATATGATGTCCATAAACAATGGATACCCCATTTATAGTGCTGATGAGAGTACAGATGATGGAACTTAGGCCTGTCAACAGGACTCTTATGATGAAGGTAATGAAGAAAGCTATGTGTATGCTCAGAGCTCACACAATTTTCTGAGTAACTTACAACGACCTTTTGATGAAGAAATTAGGGCCTTCACAGCTATAGCAGTTGCTCAAGTCAAAAGCAACTACAATCTCAGAGGTAAAAATCAGGTAAGCAGCCCACATCAGCCAGAAGGTATTTCTGCAAGTCAGCCACTGCATGGTCATAAGGGGATTGAATCACAAAAGAGGCAGTGGGTTAATAATAAACAGAATTTTAGACAAAGAATAGGTCATGAATCTCAAGGACCAGAAAATAGAATCCCCCAAGCTGAAGATCAAAGCAAAGGTTCCCAAGACAAGAATGATGATTAGGGAACTATGAAAGTAAAATCTAAATCAGTTCAGGATAAAAACAAGATTGTGGAGCAAGCTACAACTGTTATACAAAATTATGCTCCATTTGATATAGCTCAAGTCTTCTCCCAGGTAAAAGTCTCTGTTCCACTTTTGGAACTGATGAAGGTTGAAGAGATCAAGAATAGGACAGTATCCCTAATTTTAGGGGTGCCTTTTCAAGCCAAACAAAATGTTCAGATCCAGGGTGACAAACATGTCATGTGTAATGAAGAAGATGAGGCTCCTGAGGTTTATTTAGGAGTGACTATGACAAAGTGTCCTTCACAAGTGGAACCATTTTATGTATCCCTGGTTATAAATGGAAAAATAATCAGAAATTGTATGCTTGATTCTGGAGCATCTACAAATGTCATGCCTTTGGCCATCATGCAACAAGCTGGGTTGAAAATTGACAAGGCATGCAGAAAATGCTATGCTATGGATGCCAGAGAAGTACCAGTTATTGGAATCATGAAGGATGTAGATTTCAAACTGGCAGCATTTCCTGAAAAAAGATATAAAATGAATATAACGGTGGTTGACATCAAGCCACAGTATGGTATGTTGCTGTCAAGAAGATGGGCAGCACTAATTGGTGGAAGTATGCAGCTGGACCTATCATATGCCATGATTCCAATGAATGGCAGGGATGTTAAGCTAATCAGAGAACAAAGATCATCAGAGATAGTGGAAGACCAAGAAGCTGAGGAACAGATATGCTTTGTAAACACTGACTATGATAACTTCAAGATTGTCTCAGATGATAAGGAAGATAAAGAGAAAAATATCTGCATTAAAGAGCTGGACCAGCAAGGTTTATGGACTATGTTTTTTGATGGAGCTTGTGCAAAAAAAGGCTCTGGAGCTGGAGTTGTTTTCTTGTCTCCAAATGGTAAGCTCCTCAGATTCTCTTTCTTGCTGAGATTTGTTTGCACAAACAACATTGCAGAATATGAGGCTTTACTCTTAGGCCTAAATATAGCCCTCAAACATGGAATCAAAATGCTAAGAGTATTTGGTGATTCTGAGCTGATTGTATCCCAAATTAGAGATAGGTATGCTTCAAAAAATAAAAGATTGAAACAATACAAGCATGTTGTTTGGGATACCATTGAACTATTTGATGCATTTTCAATAGGCTGGGTAGAGAGATCCAAGAATGTTATGGCCGATTTCTTAGCTAATGTTGCAATAAGACCAGATGACATCACTCTGTCAGATGTTACAAATGTAGAAGTTAAAATCAGGCCTGCAATACCAGAGAACATATGCAGTTGGCAAGTGTTTAATGATGATAGGGACTTGTTAAAATTTTTGACCTGCATAGATGAATATGAGAATCAAGAAATTGATTTCCAAGCTTTTCTAGAAACCATAGATGGAAAAGAAACTCTTGTGGGGAAAGAGATAATTCAGTTGAAGACTAATAAAATCCCTAGAGGGTTAGTAGCTTTGGAAAGAGCTTTTGACAGTAGAGACCAATTGGTCACAAAGACATCTCCCACAAACAAGGAGGATTTAGAAGAGATAAATTTGGGAACATCTCAGACCCCCAAGAAAGTATACATTGGTAAACAGCTCAAACCACACATCAGGAGTATGTTGATTGCATTACTGAAAAGGTACAAACATGTTTTTGCTTGGTCATATGAGGACCTAAAAGCCTATAGGGAAGATTTATTCCAACATGAGATCCCATTAAAGCCGGGAGCTAAGCCATTTAGACAAAGGCAAAGACCTATTAATCCTACCTTAGCTCCAAAGATGCAAGAAGAACTCAAAAAGCTTAGGGAGGCTGGAATAATTCTGCCAATCAGACATTCAACTTGGGTATCTAACCTTGTCCCAGTCAAAAAAAAGAATGGTGATATTAGGCTTTGTGTTGACTTCAAGAACTTAAATGTATCCTCTTTAAAGGATAACTATCCACTACCTAATATGGAAGCTATGTTGCAGAGAGTGACTGGTTGTGAACTCTTGTCCATGATGGATGGATTTTCAGGTTATAATCAAGTGAAGGTAAAAGAATCAGAACAATATAAGACTGCTTTCACCACTCCATGGGGAACTTATGTGTATGTTAGAATGCCATTTGGCCTAACAAATGCAGGTGCTACATTTCAAAGAGCAATGGATGTTGCTTTTGCAGGGTTGATTGATTCAATCCTGGCTGTATATCAAGATGATTTGACTGCATATTCAAAGAAGGAAGAGCAGCATTGTATGCACTTGGAGCAAATTTTTATTAGAGCACTAGAGTATGGCATTTCTCTCAACCCAAAGAAGTGTGCTTTTGGGGTAGTTGAAGGAAAACTCCTAGGGCACATTGTTTCCAAGGATGGAGTTAGGATAGATCCAGAGAGAGTGGCTGCTATTGACAGAATTCAAATGCCAAAGACTGTAAAAGGAGTTCAGTCCTTCTTTGGACAGATAAATTTTGTTAGGAGATTTGTTCCCAACTTTGCAGAAACCACAAGGAACATTTCCAGGATGATGAAGAAGGATGCAACTGTTCACTGGGAAAGTGAAGCAATTGAATCATTTCAGAGTATCAAAGAGGCAATCAAAATGGCCCCTGTTCTTAAATCTCCTGATTTTTCTAGGCCGTTCCAGTTGTTTTCATTTGCTTCCTTTCACACTGTTGCTGCATGTTTGCTACAAAAAAATGAAGATGGATTTGAACAACCCATAGCTTTCTTCAGTATGTCCTTGCAGGCTGCTGAATTGAAATATGATATTATGGAAAAATAGGCATATGCACTAGTCAGAGCCATCAAAAGTTTCAGACCATACCTGGTAGGATCACATATAATTGCATATGTACCCCATGCAGCAGTCAAAGACATATTCACTCAACAGGAGGTGACTGGAAGAAGGTGTAGATGGATAAACAAACTGCAGGAGTTCAACATAGAAATACAAATTACCAAGTTGGTAAGAGGACAAGGATTAGCCAAGATGATGGCACAGTCAAACTTGGAAGCATGCCAAGTTAATGCAGTCCAAAATGAGAATGTAAATGTATCAAGATCTGGATGGTACAAGGACATTATATACTACTTGCAAAATCTGAATTGTCCTTCCCATTTCAGTGACAGTCAAAAGAGGACTTTAAAGTTACATGCAATCAGGTATGTTATTGTTCAAGGTGAGCTATACTGGAAAAACCCTGATGGTGTGCTGTTGAGATGTGTGGATGAAGATGTAGCTAACAATGTTTTGAATGACATGCATAAAGGATTATGTGGTGGACATTATACTGCCCAAACAACAGCCCATAAAATTCTCAGAGCAGGATATTGGTGGCCCACTCTCTTTTCAGATGCACAAAGGTTAGTGAGGAAGTGTGACCCTTGCCAGAGATTCTCAGGAAAATTGAGGTATGATGGTGCTTTACCCCTCAGAACTGTAACTGTGGATGCTCCATTTCAGCAATGGGGAATTGACTTCATAGGGGAAATTGTAGACAAGTCAAGTGGGGGACACAGTTGGATTTTGGTGGCAACTGATTACTTTACCAAATGGATTGAGGCCATTCCAACTAAGAGAGCTACAAGTAAGGTGGTGATGGATTTCATACTGGAAAATGTTATCATCAGGTTTGGAGTACCATTCAAAATAGTCACTGATAATGCCATGTGTTTCAGATCAGGTGAATTTGTTGATTTTTGCAACAAATATGGGATAAATCTATCATATGCATCACCATACCACCCACAAGGAAATGGTCAAGCAGAATCAAGCAATAAAAGCATCATAAAAATTATCAAGAGGATACTAGACAAGAACAAGAGAGCTTGGGACTCAAAATTAAAGTTAACAATATGGGCTGACAGGGTGACAGTAAAAAAGGCTATTGGGATGTCACCCTTTGAGCTGGTATATGGTGCATCAGCCAGACTGCCTATAAGCAATCTCCTGCCAGTTTACAAATTTATCCAGGATAATAATGAGGAGATTGAAGACTCCATGACAAAAAGAGTGAACCAGCTGGTTGCACTGGATGAGAACAGAAGGAAAGCACACCAGATCAATCTCAAGAGACAACAAGATGTGAAATATCTGTTTGATAGGAGAGCTACAAAAAGGAAGTTTCAGGTCAATGATCTGGTGCTTGTATGGAATGCAAAAGATCAAGACAAGGGTAAACATGGTAAATTCGAACCCTTATGGATGGGCCCATATCAGATCTGCAGTACTCATGGGGAGGACTCTTATTTCCTCCAAACCCTAGATGGTGAATTTCTGGAATTGCCTATGCATGGCCAATTCCTTAAGTTCTATTTTGCATAGATGACTTGTCTCTGTGCACATGTGTAAAAATATGTATATATTGTAAATGTCTTGTACATGTTCGTGCCTTTTTGGTTTTTGCCTGGTCTGCCCGGAGATCTGGTTCTCGCTGCAGGTTTTCACCTGCACGTCCCCATTCGAAGCCAGTGTTGGTGCTCATTTTGACCTGGAGGTTGGTTTTTCATGTCTAGAGGGTTTCTTCATTTGAACCCTATATCTTCTTGCCCATCAGCATGACCTCGTAGGTTTCTTGGTGATCAGGTTGGTGGTAGTGGTGTGCCATCGGCGTAACGTGGTATGGTCGGCAGGGAAGCTTTTTGTTGGGCCGATGGTTTTGGTCACGCTGACGTGTTGTTTGGGTTGAGGTTTTCAGGAAGGTGACCATCGGAGTGACTTGGTGATCGACGAAGGAGTTTTTAGTCGCTCCGATAGTCTATGTTTGGCCGATGAAGTTGGGCATCGGGGTGACTCTCTATGTCGGGCAGACGTGTATGAGGTTTGCCGATGGTGTGGGTCTTACCGACGGGGGATTGTAATGTAGCGGTCGGGGAGACTTCTGAGGTCGGTGAGAGATTTTTGGGTCGGGCAGACGGTGTTAGTCTTGGCGATGGGCTCTCGGGCGAAGGCCTGTGTGTCGAGCGTGGCAAAAGCGCTCGACACTTGGTATGTGTGCGACCTTGTTTATGAACTACTGATGTGATCTCCTCACCAAGCATGTGGGATTATTCCCATGTGTATCTTCAAACTTTGAGTGAATCACTTTTGGCAGGAACTTCTGTTTGAAATGTTGCGACAGTTTCTGAGTAGCTGCAGGTGGTTGAGGCCCTTAATGGCGACAGTGCAGAGATATGGGCAATGGTACGAGTGATCAGGTTGCCCAAATTTTGAGTAAACACTCCAGATGATGGCGCATGGATCGAGACCCCTCTTTGTCTGCTGCATTAATATCTTCTGAGCGCCATTCCTTGGTGGGATCTGTGCCTGGTGGATTTTTTTTTGTCAAAACCATGTAATTAATGCGGAGTATGCTTCTTTGGCTTTTATAAGTAGGAAGTGTTACTCATTTGAGGGTTATTGAAAGTTGAATAGCTGGCTCTGTAATACAATACAGTTGGTTTTTGGTTGCTCTATACAGCAAAAAACTTGTGAGTTTATGTATCTCTTGTGGTATGTTTTTGCATGAATCCACTGATTTCATGGTTTATCCTATATGAGTAATGCTATGTTAGCATGTGTTTTGTTAATTTTGTCTCCATTATTGCATGTATATTTCTTCTGAGTCTGAGTATTCAAGGAATGTTTAAAACTCTAGAACATAGAATTCCTATGTTGAATGTCTGATCTCTTAACTTCTGCTCAAAGGTAGATTAAACTGTTTTCAGATTGAACATTGGGAAGGGTATACTGCAGTAGGGATGCCATAAGTATAGATAGCTTAACACTTTGTATTGGGAGATATCTGTAAGGCGGGTATCATATGTGTCCCCCTGAAATCTAGTTTTAGTTGTTCATGCATATCATTCACAGGTGTATGTCTACTGACTCCAGGCCCTGGATAGGCACCAATCTTGCTTTGTGTTTTTGTTATAACCATGTCCAGCTTTGCATCCAAACATAAAATCAACATCAAACTCTAAAACAACCATTAGGACATTAGAATTAGTTTTAGGATCCAAGTCCTCTGTCTACAACTAAAAATAGGCCCAAAGCCAGCCCCTTTGCTCTTATCTTGCAGTTTTGGTCTACTTACAGGAGGACTTATCTACTTTTTGTCAGCATCCCAGCCTTTGTATGCATATCCCCATGGATGTTGAGTAGGGAATACCCCCCTAGGTTTTGCAGAGCCTGAAGAAGAAGAGGAGATAAAATATAGAGTCTATCTCCTATACTGTTGGCCCCTGGCCCAGAGATCCTTTTGATCATTGATGGCTACCTTGTAGGGAAATCTAGGAATAAGCATCCAGTCTGGGAAAAAACCAACATATAGCATGATAAAGAGACAAATATTAGTTCCTAAGAAATGAATCCATACAAATAACCAAAATATATGTCATTCAACCCTTCATACAAAATGTACATACAATCATCATGTAGAAGATTAAATGTCACTCAACCAAAATAGGTACAAAGCATACAAAGCATTATTGCAGCCATATAAAGCATTACTGCACAATGTTATTGCAGCCATACAAAGCATTATGGTACAAAGTTCACTTTAGTCCTAGGAGGATAAGGACAAAGGAGTTATCTATTGAGGCTACAAGTGAAGAGTACATGGGACTTCATGTTGACTACAAGGTTGAAGATGTGGGGGAGGCCTTGGTGCTAGTGGCATCAAACTACCTACACTTACTTGCGGATAGAGATCATCTCCTCACACATGAAGATTCAACTTGCATCCATGGGACAGAATTTAGGACACATGATACACTTGATTTTCACTTGGAGATGTCTCATGGTCCAGCACTTGTTGATAACCATCTAGTCATGAAAGGAGAGATGATTGAGATCGTGGGAGACATCACACAAGGGCATGAGGTAAGGACTGATTTTTCGATGTGTGACAGCAATCCCTTATCTTCACATATCATGTTATGACAACTAAGAGGATCAAACTTAAGGCTTATTATTTTAATGGAGACACTCATGTTGAACTTTGCACTTTGTTGTGACTGAATTATCTTGAGACCCTATATCAATTCCATGGCAATGTGATTGATCTGTAGTATTTAACTTGGCACATTGTCATATATATGGGAATGGAAACATTTGGTATACAAGGTTTGTATGAACTATCAACATGAAGAATAATGTAGCATAGCATGGATCATGATTGGATTAAGCCTATTGGCATTTACTTGTATGATCTTGGTGTTGATAACTAAGAGGGGGCGTGAATCAGTTATCTAAATTAATTTAACTTTTTGTTCTTCTTTAACAACTAGTGCAACATCAAAACAAATAAGCATCCATAACCATGAAAGTAGAAACAAAATCAATACACATAACACAATGATTTTGACATGGAAAACCCTGTTAAGGGAAAAACCACAGGCTGACTAACCTAAGATTGTATTCTCTGTTAAAAGAATAAGGTAGTACAAAATGGCACTTGCCAATTAGGGCTCACTGCCCGAGCACACTGCTCACAAGAGGCTCATTGCCTACAGGAGACTCACTGTCTACAAGGTATAAAGAAAGTAACAAGATACTTGAACTGATGAGAAGCATCCACATATACTAAGGTTTAGTTCTGACTAGGCTCAATACACTGATCTACTGCACTTCATTCTTCCTCTTCTTTGGTGTTGTTGTCTTGTCACATACTAGACCTGTATTACTCCTTCCACACTGCTCTTTGCTTTTCTTTGCACTTCACTACACACCACACACACCTTCTCAAAGAAATCAATCTGGTATATATATCCGCACAAAGGATTTCAACATCTTTCTAGTCGGCATCCAGAATACTCAATATTTTCCAAAACTCTAGTCTGTCGGCTGAATCCTTGCTTACCAAGTGATGCGTATCAAAGAGATGCTTATAGAAGTCATCAATCATGTCATCCAATCATAAATGATCCCTTAAGAAACTTGATTACCATCAATATCTCATCCGGATTAAGGTCTAAAGCTCTGTCGGTCAGTTCTTAGTCTACTCTGCCAAACAGGAACCCAACACTTAGGTGTTCATATCTTTTCACTCTTACATCACCGAAGGCTCAAACTCTGGTATATATTAGTCATGGTACTCCTCTTGACTTCCCCAAGTCTGTACTTTACTGATATACTTCCTCTGAGAGATCTAGACCTAATTGTCAGACCTTGATGCATGCTCTGTTCTTTCTCACTGGACCAAAATACTCTTCAATCTGACTTCTGGTATAGACACACCATGTCCTGCGGATGTGTGGGATGGACTTTGTTGCCATCAATGATAACACTCATGAAGCCATATAGTGTCTCTTGCCAACAATCTCCCCCTTTGGCATTGATGGCAACACTTAGTGAAAAATGACTAAGTGTCACACTATACTCCCCCTTGGCTGATGCTTTGTTCTAATGTACACTTTTTTGGAGCTCCCCCTTAGCTAGATTCCACATTTTTCACTGCTACTCACTCCCCCTTTGACATCAATGGAAAAGGGTAGAATCCGCACACCAAAAATTCCCAAAAATCCAACTATACTTAGTCGCATAAGTATATTTACATGTTATACTTACATAAACTGAAGTATATCTACAAAAGTTGTCTTCAACTGGATGAATTCTGTTGCCCAACTCTGCTTCATCCTATCCAAAATTGAGATGTGACCACTCAACAGGAATGCAAAAGCTTCTGCCCTCTTTAGATCTGTCGGATCACTGGTCCGGGCTATGGTCTGAGCATCAGATAGGGCCTCATGCATGGCCTCTAATTTAGGGATAATTATCCCTCTAAGTTCACTTAACCTGCTTATTCTATTTTTCTTCTCCTTCTCGAGCTTCTTTATTTCATTTATGACTGCAATAGTCTGACACTCTTGATTTATTATGGAAGAGGTAAGAGGATCAAAACTTTGAGATAAACTTGATAGTTTGCTTTCTTGTTCTTCCACCTTCTTGGTGATGTCTGTTGTTACGGTGGACCAAGATAGACAAAATTTGTATAGATCTGCACCATCTTTAAGAGCATTCTCTAGGCTCTTTATTCCTATATCTAAATTTCTCCTATCATTTGTTATAAGTCCTTGTACCTCGGAGAATCTCTTACCCAGAAACTCTTTCCAGACTTTCTCTTCAGCTGCTTTCTCTAAAGAATCAAGATGTGTATGAACAGAATTTACAAGAGACTTTAGATTACCAGATGTGGAGGCCAAAGGATCCTTTTGGAAGGGTGGCATGATTTTCTCTAGCACACCGGATGCAATTTCTATTAGCTCACAGTCTTCCATGTGAGACTTCAGAAGTTTTTCTTTTGCCTTTGCTTGAGATAAGGATGCTATCTTCATAGTTTGAACCGGGGAGAGGGAATCAAAATTGAATGGTCCTTGAAGTAGCTCCGGTTCATCCAATTCCATCATTTCTTTTGTCAGGAAGTCCTTGACAGCTTCTGCAGTGTCTCTTGCTGGAGACAGAGTTTCCTTTCCTTCTGGGGCCTCAGCACTGTCACTTGTGGTCTTCTCTATTTGACCTTCTTCTCTTCCCTTCACTTCTTCTTCTTGATTGATGCTCTCTTCTTTTCTATCTTTTTCTTCAATTATGGAGTCTGCAGGGGGATCCGAAAGAGAGGTGTCTTGTTGTCCATGAACTTCCTCTTCTAGAACAGAGGAATCTAAGTCCTTAGCTTTCTCTTTACTTGTCTCCTTTGTCTCTTCTGCAACTATCTCAGTTGATTCTCCTTTGTCATCCATGGTAGAGGGTTCATCACCTAAGTCCTCTATAACATGAATATTGAATCTTTTATAGGCATTCCTAAGGATCTCTTCAGTCTCTTTAGCCACTTGATCAGTCTCTCTGAGCATAAGCTTATTCATTCTAGCTTTGCTCTAGAACTCATCCTTGCAATCTTTGAAGATCATGTTTATTTGCTTTGGAGTGATGGAGGAATAAAGTTGGATAGCAATCTGCTCCTAGATTTCTAGGTCTTTTGTCATGGCATTGTTCTTTCTTATTTCAAGTTCCTTTTCTAGACTTTTAGGAATCAGAGATATAATTTCAATGAATGCTTTGTTGTAGATGTTTAAATACATGACTGTAGCTTCTTGTAGGATATTCTGATTAGTTTCACTATAATCATCATAAAACTCAGTCATTGGTTTCAAGTTCCCATCCACAGTGACTGATTTGATGATATCATTAATGCAGAGAGTAGGCTTTTCAACAAATTCTTCTGCCTTTTCTTCCTTGCCTTGACCGGTAGAGGGTTCACCGGATGATTTCTTCTTCTTCTTCATTTTATTGACTTCCTCATCGGTTTCAATTTTTTCATCATCCTTCTAACTTGTATAGGATCTTGTTTCCTTTTTCTTTGTTCTTTTCTCTCCCTTTCTGGATGTCTAGGCTTCTGGTTTTGATGCTTTTTGGCTCTTAGAGGTGGCAGGTGTAGAGCTCTTGGAGGATCTAGTCCGGGAAGGGGCTTGCACCGGATCACTTTCCTCTTCTGCATCTTGTTTCTCTTTCTCTACCCTTTCCATCTTCTCTCTGTTGGCATCAACTGCCTCCTTTGATATTCCATGTCTCTTGGCAAATTCTTCCACTTGTCTTCTCACTTTTCTCTTGATTTCAGGCTATCTTAGTTCAACATGAACTTTTACACTCAACTCTTGGAAGGTCCCAAACCTTTCTGCCTTAGGGTCCTTGGGTTGACTCAGCAGGTGTTGGATGTGTAGTTCTAGGATTTTCTCATCAACCTCATACCCTATTGGCATGATCCATACTGTTCTTAGTTCCACTGCCTCCATTAGGCATTGATTAGTGTCTACCATAAAGCACACTGTATCCTTGTATTTCTCAACCAAAGATTGGGGGATTCTTTCTCTGGCCTGCGTCATGCTTTGAAAGTTTTTGAAGTAACCCCACAGTGTTGTATTTTGTGCCTTGGCATCACCAAGCCCATACAAATAATCTCTGATTTGTATGGCTACTGGTCTGTCATTTTGCAATATCCAACCACTAGATCTGGGTAGCTCATTCATGTAATAGAAGAATAGATAGAGTATCAAACCACCGTATTTGAAATAATTCTTCTTATCCTTCTTTATCTTCTGTAGATTCTCCAAAAGTTGGTTCAGAAGGAGCTCACAAAGATCATAGTCAGCATTCTTTCTTAACATTTCACAGGCAGCATAGATTGCAGTTCTGGATATAGAATTCTCCCTATTGGAGTGATATATCTTATAGCCAATTATCATGGATTCAAAGTTGATATCTAGATTAGTGATATCTTCAATTGTCATTGCTCTCTTGTCAAATTTTGATCCTATTGCCTCACTCACTGTTTGATTCTTGACGGATTTGAGAGCAGGTAACCCACCAAATGAGTGCAATCTGGTAACTACCCTAATGACATCCTTGGTTATCTTAAATGGCCTCATCAACCACATAAATTTGTCATGCATTCTACTTAGAACATACCAGACCCATTCATCTTCTGTAAAATAAGGGAAATGGATGCAATGTCCAAAATGCTTGTCCTGGATAGCCTTGTACTGAGGTTTAAGTTCAAAAGCATCATCTATTAACTGATTATGATAGATATCCATTATCTTGGATTCCCCAAATTCCTCAATGTTTGCATGAATATATGCCCTAACATCTTCTACATGCAAAACCCCATGCAGAATGCTTGAAAAGGCACCTAGGGGATCAACTTCTAGGGATTTGTAGGGATGTTTCTTGAATTTAGGACGTGGTCTATCAGTGATCTTCACAACATTTGGAGTAGACATCTTTCAAAAGATTCAGAGAGAGGTTTACAAGAGCGCAAAATACCTTTTACGCTTCTAGGGTTCATGATATGAGCCGATCGGATTGCTGGAAGAATCGACTTCTGCGGTTGATCTTTGAGGGGCTTGAGACAATTTCGTTGCAAAGCTTCTCTTCTCTTTTTCTTGAGTGCAAATGTACAAATGATGAACAAATGAACCCTTTTATTTCTGCGCAAACCCTAATTCTATTTTGTAATAAATGCACAACTTAGGTTATTTCGGTTGCCTTGTTTTCCTTGTTTCTGAGAGAGATCTTTCCAGATCACTGAGATGCACTTAGAGTTATTCTTGGTGAATATTAGAAATCTATCTACCTTTCTCCAATCATTCCATTTATCCGCAAATCAAGATACCTCAATTTGAATCATACCGGATCTAACTGTGAAAATCCTGTTCTTACCAGATGACTGTTAAACCAGATCAATCTTGGTAGATTAACCTCTTCTAAATTTCTTACAGATCTTCCATATCTTTACCAAGGCTTATTTAGATATTTCTCTGAGAACCTTTCAATCTGCAACTTTCCATGTGCCAATTTCAGGCACCAATTGACTGGCTAGGGGTACTTGTTTTCTTTTGTGACTCCCCCTGAGCCAAAGCTCATCTATTTAGTTTTCGGAAGGAATATTAGCACCAAATTCTAGTGCGGATCCATCCTGAACATTTTCTGTACTCCTCTTCACCCAAATCTTGTTCATCTCCCTTTGAATTTCATCTGCATTCACTTTTCCTTTTCCTTTGTCTTGGTTTTGATTTTGATGCACCGGACCCTTTTTGTCCTGATTCTTACTTCTGCAGAATTTAGCAATATGACTGGATCTATTGCAATTATAGCAAACAACATTCCTTTGCATATTTGACTGATATCCTTTCGATCTACACTGATTAGCCATATGTCCCATTCTATTGCATGCAAATCATCTACCATTGAATGAATTGTTTATTTACATATTTCTACACTCATGAGATTTGTGACCATACCTTTTGCAATTAAAACACTATCTGGAGAAGGATGAATTAGTCTGATTCATTCTTCTTCTGCACTGATTTGCTTTATGACCAAAGTTATTGCAATTGTGGCAGTATCCATTGAAGGATGGATATCTTTGAGCATTTGGTTGCCTTACCGAAGGTCTTCTAGGCCTGTTCCTTGGATTTCCTGATCCAGAGTTCTTCTGACTGGATCCGGAGCTTTCACCTTTCTCATACCCCAAGCCTTGCTTGTCATCTACCCTCTTTTGGCTTTTAAGAAGAACTTCAAGCTAAGCAGAGCTTATCTTGAATTTCTCTTTGTATTCATTTGTTGTTTGAAGATCCCTTTTTAGAGTGTCAATCTAATTTTCAAGTTGTTCTTCATTATCTCTAGCTTCTTCCAGATCAAATTCCAAATGCCTGATTATTCTATCCATTTTGTGGCAGTCTTCTGACTTCTCTTTAAGAGATTGTTTTAGATTATCTTCAGTCTTTCTTTTCTCTTCAATTTCTTGGGTGAATTTTATAACTCCTGATTCCATTTCATGTCTTACCATAATGACCTCTTTTGATAGCTTCTCACATAATTTGTTCTTCTCATTCAGATCTTCATTAGTATCATTGGCTTCATTTTGATTTGCTAATTGCTGAAGAAGTTCCTTTCTCTTTTTTATAGAGATACTCAGTTTCTCCTTTAGTTCATTTATGAAATCATCAGCTTGTTTGAGTCTTTCTCTCAAGTTATTGACTTCAGAGTGAGATTGCTCAAGATCATCAAGGGCAGACTGAAGTTGTTCCCTCATACCATACATATCCATTTGAATTCCCAGATCTTCCTCAAGTTGTTAGGCTTTGTTTGGAGGAACTTAGCTCTGATACCAATTGTTGATAACTGAGAGGGGGGTGAATCAGTTATCTAAATTAATTTAACTTTCTGTTCTTCTTTAACAACTAGTGCAGCATCAAAACAAATAAGCATCCATAACCATGAAAGTAGAAATAAAATCAATACACATAACAGAATGATTTTGACGTGGAAAACCCTGTTAAGGGAAAAACCACGGGCTGACTAACCCAAGATTGTATTCTCTGTTAAAAGAATAAGGTAGTACAAAATGGCACTTGCCAATTAGGGCTCACTGCCTGAGCACATTGCTCACACAAGGCTCAATGCCTATAGGAGACTCACTGTCTACAAGGTATAAAGAAATTAACAAGATACTTGAACTGATGAGAAGCATCCACATATGTTGAGGTTTAGTTTCGGTTAGGCTCAATACACTGATCTACTGCACTTCATTCTTCCTCTTCTTTGGTGTTGTTGTCTTGTCACATACCAGACCTATATTACTCCTTCCACACTACTCTCTACTTTTCTTCACACTTCACTACACACCACACACACCTTCTCATTGAAATCCATCTGGTATATATATCCGCACAAAGGATTTCAACATCTTTCTAGTTGGCATCCGGAATACTCAATATTTTCCAAAACTCTGGTCTGTCGGCTGAATCCTTCCTTAACAAGTGATGCATACCAAAGAGATGCTTATAGAAGTCATCAATCATGTCGTCCAATCATGAATGATCCCTTAAGAAACTTGATTACCATCAATATCTCATCCGGATTGAGGTCTGAAGCTCTGTTGGTCAGTTCTTCCTCAATCTACTTTGCCAAACAGGAACCCAACACTTAGGTGTTCATATCTTTTCACTCTTACATCACCGGAGGCTCAAACTTTGGAATATATTAGTCATGGTACTCCTCTTCACTTCTCCAAGTCCACACTTTATTGAGATACTTCCTCTGAGAGATCCAGACCTAATTGTCAGACCTTACTGCATGCTCTGTTCTTGCTCACCGAACTAAAATACTCTTCAATCTGACTTCCGATATAGACACACCATGTCCTGCAGATGTGTGGGATGGACTTTATTGCCATCAATAACAACACTCATGAATCCATACTGTGTCTCTTGCCAACACTTGGTACCTATTCATTTGTATTTTAACTTGCTATGACAAGATAATAGTATTTCATTATGCTTAAGGGATTGTATATTTATATGTTGTAGGGATTTATTCTTGTATAATTTGACATCACGGTAAGTTAAGGTCTGTTTAATTCATTATTGAACATACTTATTAAAGAGTGCAAGTGTAGAAAATATACATGGCACGATGTGAGATTGTAGGCTCATTTCTTGATCATGATTGTGTCTATTTTAATTAATGTTGACCTTTGAGATATCTTTTATTATACATACCATGAAGTGATTTAAAACATAGTCTATTATAAGGACATTTGTGTGTGATGACTAAGCTCTCTAGGTAGTAAGAACTATGATTAACTATAAATGCAAAATGTAAGACATGTATGCAAAATGTGGAAGCATAGACAAGGTGGATGGACTATAAAATCAAAAAAGTGAGACTGATATAAACACAAAATATGTAAACCATACAAGTGATATAAACATGTATGATAAAGCATGATAAAGTAATTCAAATGGAATTAAGGAAAATGTAAATAACATGCACGTAAAGACTTGACATACCTAAAAAATGAAGATTCGAATGGAGAGAGTACCCAATTATGTAGTGTTTTTTCTTCTTGCTTCAAACTCCTCAATAATTTGAATTTTTCACCACTTGCTTCCTTTTCAACATTAAATTGAATAACACTAAAAAAGAATTAGTAACAACAATACTATTAACCAATCTATAATGTTAAAATCCTACAATTCAATCACAATTAACATTGCAACACTACAAAAATTGAAACTTGAATTGATATATATCAAATTCGATGTGAAAACTATGTTATTTCCTCCTTAAGTTGGCAAAGCAGAAAAAGGTGGTGGAAAGTTCATGTAAAGGTGGTAGAATGTGAAAAACATGCATGTGAACTTCCCAACAACATGAAAATGCTTTTTTTGTTGGAACACACGCATAAATAGAAGAAAACAGAGTATGTGGGCCTAGATCACGGGGGTCCAGGCCTTTTTACCATTTGTATAGCAATCCAAAATGTGCTTGTGTTATAACGCGAGTACATTTTGGCTTGCTATAGAAGCATCCATATTATTTATTTGTCCATGTATTTCTTCTATCTCTCACCTCTCTATATCTCACCTATCTCTCCCCCTCTCCTCTCTACCTCTCACTTATCTCTACCCCTCAGCTCCCTAAGCCCTCAACCCTAAACCCTATCCCTAATCCCTCTACCCTCAACACTCTACCTTAACCCTAATCCCTCGACCCTCAACCCTAATCCCTCAACCCTAAACGCAATCCCTAAAGCCTCAACCCTAAACTCTAATCCCTAAAGGTCCTAAACCCTAATCCCTTATCCCTAAGTTACACTAAACCCTATCCCTAAACCCTCAACCCTCAACCTTAAACCTTAATCCCTTGACCCTAAACCTTAATCCCTCAACCCTCAACCCTAATCTCTTATCCCTAAACCCTAAACCCTAATCCCTCAACTTTAAACCCTAAACGCTATAATTATTCCTAAACCCTCAACCCTCGACACTATACCATAAACCATAATCCCTTATCCCTAAGCCCTCAACCTTAAACCATAATCCCTCAACCCTAAACATTCAACCCTAAACCCTATCCCCAATCCCTCTACCCTCAACACTACCTTAACCCTAATCCATTGACCATCAACCCTAGTCCCTAAATACTAAATGCTATCCCTAAACTCTCAACCTTAAACCTTAATCCCTCAACTCTCAACCCTAATTTCTTATCCCTAAACCCTAAACCCTAATCCCTCAACCCTAGACCCTAAACGCTATCCCTAATCCTAAACCCTCAACCCTCGACACTATACCTTAAACTCTAATCCCTTATCCCTAAACCCTAATCCCTAAACACTAAACCTTCAATCCTAAACCCTATCCCTAATCCCTCTACCCTAAACACTATCCCTAAAGCCTCAACCCTAAACCCTAATCCCTCAAGGTCCTAAACCCTAATCCCTTATCCCTAAACTCTAAAACTTATCCCTAAACCCTCAACCTTAAACCTTAATCCCTCAACCCTAAACCTTAATCCCTCAACCCTCAACCCTAATTCCTTATCCCTAAACCCTAAACCCTTACATCCCTCAACCCTAAACCCTAAACACTATCCCTATTCCTAAACCCTCAACCCTTGACACTATACCTTAAACCCTAATCCCTTATCCCTAAGCTCTCAACCCTAAACCCTAATCCCTCAACCCTAAACTTTCAACCCTATCCCTAATCACTCTACCCTCTACACTCTACCTTAACCTTAATCCCTTGATGATCAACCCTAATCCCTCAACCCTAAACCTTAATCCCTCATCTCTCAACCCTAATTCCTTATCCCTAAACCCTAAACCCTAATCCCTCAACCCTAAACCCTAAATTCTATCTCTATTCCTAAACCCTCAACCTTCGACACTATACCTTAAACCCTAATCCCTAAACCCTAAACCCTAATCCCTAAACCCTAAACCTTCAACCCTAAACCCTATCCCTAATCCCTCTACCCTCAACCCTAAATGCTATCCCTAAAGCCTCAACCCTAAACCCTAATCCCTCAAGGTCCTAAGCCCTAATAGCTTATCCCTAAACTCTAAACCCTATCCCTAAACCCTAAGCCCTAAACCTTAATCCCTCAATCCTCAACCCTAATCCCTTATCCCTAAACCCTAAACCCTAATCCCTCAACCCTAAACCATAAATGCTATCCCTATTCCTAAACCCTCAACCCTCAACACTATACCTTAAACACTAATCCCTTCTCACTAAACCTTAACCCTAAACCCTAATCCCTCAACCCTAAACCTTTAACCCTGAACCCTATCCCTAATCCCTCTACCCTCAACACTCTACCTTAACCCTAATCCCTCGACCTTCAATCCTAAATGTTATCCCTAAAGCCTCAACCCTAAACCCTAATCCCTTATCCCTAGACTCTAAACCCTATCCCTAAACCATCAACCCTAAACCCTAAACAATATCCCTTTTCCTAAACCCTTGACCCTCCATTATATACCTTAAACCCTAATCCCTCAACCCTAAACTCTAATCCCTCGACCCTAAACCTTCAACACTAAACCCTATCCCTAATCCCTCTACCCTCAACACTCTACCTTAACTTTAATCCCTTGACCCTCAACCCTAATCCCTCAACTCTAAACACTATCCATAAAGCCTCAACCCTAAATGCTATTCCCTTAAGGTCCTAAACCCTAATCCCTTATCCCTAAACTCTAAACCCTATCCCTAAACCCTCAACCCTCAACCTTAAACCTTAATCCCTCAGCCCTAAACCCTAATCCCTCAACCCTAAAACTTCAACCCTGAACCCTATCCCTAATCTGTCTACCCTCAACACGGGACCTTAACCCTAATCTCTCAACCCTCAACCCTAAACGCTATCCCTAAAACCTTAACCCTAAACCCTATTCCCTCAAGGTCCTAAACCATAATCCCTTATTCCTAAACTCTAAACCCTATCCCTAAACCCTCAACCCTCAACCCTCAACCTTAAACCTTAATCCCTCAACCCTAAACCTTAATCCCTCAACCATCAACCCTAATTCCTTATCCCTAAACCCTAAACCCTAGTCCCTCAACCCTAAACCCTAAATGCTATCCCTATTCCTAAAACCTCAACCCTCGACACTATACCCTAAACCCTAAGCCCTCAACCCTAAACCTTCAACACTAAACCCTATCCCTAATCCCTCTACCCTCAACACTCTACCTTAACCCTAATCCATCAACCCCCAACCCTAAATGCTATCCCTATTCCTAAACCCTCAACCCTTGACACTATACCGTAAAGCCTAATCCCTTATCCCTAAACCTCAACCCTAAACCTTCAACCCTAAACCCTATCCATAATCCCTCTACCCTTAACACTCTACCTTAACCCTAATCCCTCAACCCTAAACGCTACCCCTAAGCCTCAACCCTAAACCCTAATCCCTCAACCCTAAGCCCTCAACCATAATCCCTCAACCCTCAACCCTAAACCCTAAACCCTAAACACTATCCCTAATCCTAAACTCTCAACCCTCAACACTATTCCTTAACCCTAATTCCTTATCCCTAAGCCGTCAACCCTAAACCCTATCCCTAATCCATCTACCCTCAACACTCTACCTTAACCCTAATCCCTCAACCCTAAACGCTATCCCTATTCCTAAACCCTCAACCCTCGACACTATACCTTAAACCCTATTCCCTTATCCCTAAACCTCAACCCTCAACCCTAAACCCTATCCCTAATCCCTCTACCCTCAACACTCTACCTTAACCCTAATCCCTTGACCCTCAACCCTAATCCCTCTACGCTAACGCTATCCCTAAAGCCTCAACCTTAAACCATAATTCCTAAAGGTCCTAAACCCTAATCCCTTATCCCTAAACTCTAAACGCTATCCCTAAACCATCAACCCTCAACCTTAAACCTTAATCCCTCAACCCTAAACCTTAATCCCTCAACCCTCAACCCTAAACCCTAATCCCTCAATCCTAAACCCTAAATGCTACCCCTATTCCTAAACCCTCAACCCTTGACACTATACCTTAAACCCTAATCTCTTATCCCTAAGCCCTCAACCCTAAACCCTATTACCTCAAGGTCCTGAACCCTAATACCTTATCCCTAAACTCTAAACCCTATCCCTAAACCCTCAACCATCAACCTTAAACCTTAATCCCTGAACCCTGAACCCTAATCCCTCAACCCTAAACACTATCCCTAATCCCTCTACCCTCAACACTCGACCTTAACCCTAATCCCTCGACCCTCAACCATAAAGGCTATCCCTAAAGCCTCAACCCTAAACCATATTCCCTCAAGGTCCTAAACCCTAATCCATTATCCCTAAACTCTAAACCCTATCCCTCAACCCTTAACCCTCAACCTTAAACCTTAATCCCTCAACCCTAAACCTTAATCCCTCAACCATCAACCCTAATTCCTTATCCCTAAACCCTAAACCCTAAACACTATCCCTATTCCTAAACCCTCAACCCTTGACACTATACCTTAAACCCTAATCCCTTATCCCTAAGCCCTCAACCCTAAACCCTAATCCCTCAACCCTAAACCCTATCCGTAATCCCTCTACCCTCAACACTCTACCTTAACCCTAATCCCTCGACCATCAACCCTAATCCCTCAACCCTAAATGCTATCCCTAAAGCCTCAACCATAAACCCTAATCCCTCAAGGTCCTAAACCCTAATCCCTTATCCCTAAACTCTGAACCCTATCCCTAAACCCTCAACCCTCAACTCTCAACCCTCAACCTTAAACCTTAATCCCTTAACCCTCATCCCTAAAGCCTCAACCCTCAACCCTTAAACCTCAACCCTCAACCCTAAAAACTCTGCCGGCTCAGGTCCTTATATACCCTAAACCCTAAACCCTTACATACATACATACATACAAGCATACAAACATACATACATGCATGCATGCATGCATACATACATACATACATACATACATACATACATACAAACATGCATACATATATACATACATACAAGCATACATACATACATATAACCATACATACATACATACAAGCATACATATATACATACATACATACATATAGGGTACATACATACATCAATACATACATACATGCTTAATAACCTTGAACATAAAACATTCCAAGGGAGACATAATGTGAGCGCATTATAATGTGCTCATGTTATGTCAAACATGACAAACATCGGGCAAACGTTTGCAAAAGGGAAAAAATGCAGAACAAAACATAACGTGAGCATGTTATAACGCGAGTGCATTATATTTTGATTTGGGAATCCAAAGCCTTAGGCTTGGGATTTGCTTTGGATTTCCAACCCAAAGGCTTGGAGTGCCTTCCCAATGGCCAAAGATGTGTTTTTGCATATTCTATAGGATTTCACATAATTTTGTTTGTGCTAACCCTCATATTTGCACATTTTTCAAGGTCGAACAAATCAAACACCTGGGTAATGTTAGGCTTTCTCTTAGCTATTTAACGATGTAATTTTTTTCATATTTTGACAATGTTAAGCTTTTTATCTTTAATTTCTTTTGTTTTTGTGTCTATTTTTGGCCAAAAACCAGTGTTTGGTCTTTTTTTCATTGTAAATTAACCGTTCATTGAAATTTTAAAAAAATAAATTTTTAGAAACTAGACTCCATTCTACATATATTTAAAAAAATGGATTTTCAATTAGTTTTCAAAATTTATAGGGGTAGCATGGCCAAAATTCTATTTTTCAGGATGTGTCCACTTTGAAAATTAGTAAAAAATCAAATATTCATTAAAAATTTATTAGAAAAATCAGGCATAAACTACATGTTGTTAGCTAATTTCTCACCGAAGCGATTTTAAAAATACCAAAAAAAAAAACATTTTGAGGGAGCCACAAAACATGCTACGTTATTTTTTGACAGAAACAACACCAATTTCTGTGGCTCCCTCTTTTGAACCCCTTAATCTATACAATTTTCAAAAAAATTAGTAGTTTAGAAAGTACACTCGGAGCACTACGAACATTGTTTTTGTTGCATCTTAAAATTTTGAGTGTAACTATGCTCAATTTCTCATCCAAGGCCATCATTTCCTGATTTCAAAAAAAAAAGTGGCCACTTAAGACCCCTTTTTGGCCCCCCATCTTCTTGCACTTACCCATGACAGTGATGCAGATGATAAGGACAGTGTTGGCAAATGCTCAGTGCTCCCCATGGGATTCGTGACATGGACTAACCGCCTCCCATGGATTCATTAACTCTGGTGCTTGTATCAGAAATTGACCAACAATTGGTATCAAAGTGAAAGGTCACGGGTTTGAATCCCCTCAGGTAATGCTAAGGGGAGTTTGTTGGCAAATGTTCAGTGCTCCCCATGGGATTCATGACATGGACTAACCGCCTCCTATGGATTCATTAACTCTAGCGCTTGTATCAGAAATTGACAGGTTGACCTTTTGGTTTTACGACAATTGTGGGCCAACAGATAGTATATGCACCTACCTTTGGTTGGACAATTCATCAAGTCAAAGAAAAAATGATGAAACCAAAGGTGACTTCCAGCGTAATGTTGAGGTATGTGGCCCAATGAACAATGAGGGTACTGTCTGCATGAGTGAGCAGCAAGTTGAATTAGCTTATAGAGTTGATTATAAATATTGCGCACATGTGAATGAAATAGATAGTGAGCAAGGAACTTCTTTCCTATTTGATATTTTTCCTTCCTTTGTTCCTATTTCTGATGAAGCAGTTAGTGCTTGTTTGCATGAGGTAGATGTAGAGTTGGTTACACTTGATGATACCTGACTAGAGATAGTTGTTGGTGCAACCATGGAGTCTCAATATGAAGAGCTTTCCCTTGATTTTGAGGATGGTAATCATGTGGATGCATATGAGAACCTATTTTTGTGGTGCAAGGTGTGTTCTCTTCCTCATGCAGAGTGTGCTTCATCAGATCCACAAGGAAATAAAATAAAAATGAATGTGGAAGAAGATATGTGTCAGCAGTCTGTTTGCATCAGTGAATGTGACACAACAGATTACCAAGGTGGACATGAAACAGAGAGACAATTGGAAGAACATGGCTCTTTATTTGAGGTGTCTCATGATATTGATTTATGTGTTGACATTTTGAATTGTAGCCTGAGTCATGCTTATGATTCAGAAATTGAGATTTGCAGCAGCACATATGAATTTTTTTTTCAAGAGCTTGATGGAGTTACAAATGAATATGAATGCTTCCATTTTGATGTGGAAAATTTGATAGCTCTTGAATGTGTTGATGCTACAGTAGAGGTTGAGTCCTTTGTATGGTACATTGATGTGAATGAGCAACGAGGCATGTTTATGCCTAAGTTTCAACATTTTGCAACCCAATTTGATGTGACTAAGTTGGAGCCTTTCCAGTTTGCTCTAAAAGGTGAAGTGCCTTCTCTTATGGATCAGTAGTGCATTCAGGCATAGTTTTATTTACCATGTGAATTGGAGGTATTTTCTTTTTCCCTCAATTTGCATGAAGAGGTGAGTAGGTATCATAGCTTGGCACATGATAATGGAGGCTTGCCTTCATTTGTTTCTTTTGTTGCTGACCTGAATATTAGTTTTGCACCCATTGTTGTTGAGAATAAGCATGATATGGATATGAATAGGTCAAGTACCTATCTTTTATGGTTTCCATGCGGTAATGATTTCATTGATGAAGTTGACCTTGGCTCCACAAGCATATGTTGCAGATTGACAATGTTGGGGGTAGTTTTCAATTGTTACATCTGTGTGAAAATTGCAAATTTGGTTTGAGGGAGATCAGCTCCTTCATTCAACTTGTCTTTGATAGAGGCAAGTGGTTGCAACAATTTTGTGTAGGTTTGGCCTGCAATGCTCTAAAATTTTGATCACAGTCAACTTTCCTTTTGTGCCTTCATGCTCATACTATGTTTTCTTATATATATGTTTTGTAAATTTGTTTATGTTGTTTCCCATGTTTGTTTTTGCTTGTGATCTACCTGACGATGTTCTGTGATCCTCACTGTGACATTGCTTGTCACACATCCCCAACCAGAGCCAGTATTGGCACCTAAATTTTTTAGTTCCCATAAATGCCCTATTTTGCCCAAGAATCCATTAAAAATCCCACTTGTCCTTTACCAGTCAAAATCCCCTGTTTAAATCCAATCTGAGACATCCTTTGGGGGGGTTTATTTCAAAATTTCTCTAAGTATAAATCCCCCCTTTCTTCACTTAGAAAAATTGGTCATTTTCTGCCTTTATCAGCACGCTGGCATTTTTTTGAACTCGCTAACTAGTTTGTGAGTTCTCTTATTTGTTGATTTGCCGATAAAGAGATGGCAGTAGTTAAGGCATAAGGAAGGCGGTAGCAAAAAGATGTTGTGTGAAGCCTTATCGGCAAATTTCTGAATTCACGAACTCGAAAGTTCATCGATGGTGAACTTAGCCGACAAAGGGAAGGAGGATTGAGCCATGGCACAAGTGAAAAAGTTTCTAAGGTGGAAAAGAAATTATGAAGGTGAAGGCTTAGCTTGCGAATGTGCGGGTTCCCAAACCTCCAGGTTCACCGACTGGAGGTTCTCCCAATGGAAAAATTGCTGACAGAAGAAAGGGAAATAGTTGTGGTAGAGGAGAATTTGTCTAAGGCAAAGAAGCAAGTGTCGTGCCTTTGTCAGAAAAGTTGGTGGTTTGCAAACCGTTAGGTTCGACAACCATCTAGTTCACCAATTGGCATATTTGCTGATGAGGTGAGATGGCTAGGAAAGAGACAAAGGAAAAGAGCCAAGTTCGTGAATAAGCATTTTCATTGATAAAACAAGCAAAGATACAAAGAAAAGCTAAGTTAGGAAATCTCCATATTTACCGATAAGGAAAATAAAAAGGTGCAAAAATTGACTAAGGTAGGGAGGTTAGCGGCAAACTGGAGAAAGAATGAACTAGCCAAAAGGTTTGTGATTTTGAAAGATTGCTAATAAGGTGATAGGCAAAGGATGGTGAGGACTGGCAAGTTTGAGAATGTTTGGATTTTCTGATAAGGCAACTCAAAAAGGAGTTTCTTCCAATAGTTCGGCAAATGACATTTTTGACGATAAAGCAAAAGAGTGAAGAAAAGGCACCAAGAGGCTTAGTTCGATAAAGTGCAAAATGGCCGACAAAGAGGAAATATGCTGGAGTTGAGGGAAGTTTTGGATTTTTTATGATTTACCGATAGGAGCCAAATAAAGGAAGCCAGTAAGAAAGAAAAGTCTGGCAAATTAGATTTTTTCTGATAAAAGGCAAATGTGGTCAAAGTTTGAGGAAAGTTAAATTTGCTGATAATAGAAAAAGTTGGTTGGTTTAAGAAAAGGAAAAGTTGCTAATAAGGGGCAAAGAGAAGGTGGTTCAGGAAATCCAACTTTTTTCGACAAAGTGGTGCTTCCTTCATGGTTCATCATTGGGCAATTTTGTTGATACAACAATAAATAGTGGCAAAGGTAGAGTTTGAAAAAATGAAAGATTGTTGATAAGGGGCAAAGTGGCCTAGTTCAACAATGTCCAATTTTGCTGACTAGAGGAGGAAAAAAGGAGAAAAGGCAAGCAACAAGTAGAGGGAAAAATTTGCTGACAGAAGCCCTAGGAATGTAAAGGGGTGAGTCCATGCTGAGAGGATTTTGTCGATATGACAAAATCAAAATGAAAGTCAGATGTAAAGCATGAGGTTGCAAAATTGCAGACAACAGGATTATGGCTAGAACAATATGTGTTGTCTATGCACAAGTACCAAATTTAATATGGAGGTGGTGTGTTTCAGTATCCATTTTTTTGTAGGTCCTCTCAAGGACACAAAATTAGTATGCAGGGCATGGACGCCCAAAAGTCTGTTGATCTTCTGACAGAAGGCCATTGGCCTTACTTTATTACAACATGGGTTGCTTGTTGACTAATTTTCCAGTGCCCTAGGCTGTACAGTAGTGACTAATTGCTATATATACATGAAAAGAAGATGTTTTCAGGGTTGGTCGTTGAGCCAATTGTCTAGTCTACAGTGCCTCAGGATAGTTTCAAGACTTCAAATCAAGCCAACCTAGGCAGTGAATGGAGGAATGTGTTTTGGTGCAGCATAGGAATGAATTGTAAAGCATATATTATGTAGTAGTATGTCTCCATGGCCATTTGTAATGATTCAGGGGGATGTATAATCGTAGTTGTATATTTTCCTTCACCACATTTGCTGGTGCGATTAATAGAGATTTGATAATGTGTGATAACATTGAATTCGATGCATGCTTTGTGTTGGGTTATATCTTTGTTGTGAATGGGTCATTGTAGTTTGGTTCTAGATAATTAAGTATTTCTAATGTATGACGTATAATTTGATAAATGTATGTATATCCATTTTAGTTTTCTAATTGATGTCGCTTCAACCTTTTCTTCCTTCTTTATTTCTTATGACCTAGTTGCCCAATAGAGTAGGCATCAGTCCATATTGGAGAGGGATCAGTCACTCTTTTAAAAACAAACAAATCATTCACTTGTGGTTGAGGGGAAAAAACCATCTTTCCTATGCCTAGACATTTGCACAGTTGAATCAGTTAGATAAGGGTTTTGTGATAGCCAGTCGTTCTTGACCAAGTGACACCATTTGGGGTCAAGATGATGAGTTGGGTTTGGTTGTCTAGTTATTTTTAGTTGTTCATCTAGTTTTGATATTAATACCTACTTAGGTATACCCCTTGGAATATCCCTCCAAAGTTTAAGCTAAGCTCGAAGTGCAAAGGAGTCTACCCACTCCTGTTAGTTGGCCAAAATAGCCATTAACATATTGATAAACCTCTTTCTATCACCCTGACAACAATCCCTAGCCTAGGCGATTTAGAAATGTTTTAGAGTTTTGTGTTGCAGTCATTTTGGGAACCAATAGGTTATTCCCTAGAATGGGACATCTAAGGTGTGGTGATATGGAATGTCTTGGTTAATGGTATAATTTCTATTCAAAATGGTGAATATAGGGGTGAAGATATATTAAAATTCACAATCTTTGATACAAAATGTTGTATAGTAGTGCAACTTTGTATAGATGTCGATGTTGTTTACTCATATTTTCTTTAAATAAATGTAAATTGCAACTTCTTTTAATCTTTTTTGTACTTTATTTTTCAAATATTAATTTTTATATTTTATTTTAACCACCATCCACAAATTTTGGATATAATTATTGTCTTTGAAAGCCATCCACCTATCCCCAAAACTTTGAGAAGCACTGTTAAAAATATAATTTTGAGAGATTATGCGTCTGTGGTAGACTTGCAAAGCCCTGATTTTAGCTAGCAACAACAAGTTTTGTTGCCTTGACTCAATCAACTCACAAACTTTTATAAGAACCTACAGAGCCTTCTACATTTTTGTGTTTATTTTGTGTAACTTGTTTGAGATTTAATCAATCTCAGACCCACCTTGTTTCAAAATGTCGAAACATATTAAGAATCCTAAACACTAAAACTTAAAACACTCAATATTCATTTTCAGCATTCATTTGTTTAGCATTAGCTTCTTTAAACCCTCAACAATTTGTTTAATCTATGAATGATCTCAAATTCATTGAATCACGAGAAGTCTCTCCAATTGGGAATTTTCTAGGTGTAAAAAAGCAACTAGTCCATTGAAATTTAAAAGTTTGCAACTTGTTCTACAATTTTGAGAGGATTCGTGGTTATGATTCATATGTTATTGATGTTAATTTGAATTAGAAAATTTATCTTGAAATATAGTTTCTTATGTCAAGACAAGATTGAAATTAAAACATAATGGTATAGATTTATTTGTTTTGATTAAGCTAATTTGGTTTTAAAGGGACCATAAACCCTGTACAAAGTTCAGGCTTTACAGGGCCCTAAAACCTTAAAAAGATATAGCCAAGTTGTATGTGGGAACAAGACACCCACAAAACAAAGGGCTAACCTACACAATATCAGATTGTGATTTATTTGTCAAAAATAAAGATTTACATTCTTATTTTATAGGCATTGAAGGAGCAACTTAGCTGCTAAAAGCAACTAAAAAAGGAAAACCACCAAAACTACAAATATTAACCCATAAAAATTAATATTTGCATCCCTCCTTAATTTGGAGTTATGGTTAAACCAAGCATTCCTCTGAACTTCTCAAACTTCTCTCTCCCAAGTGCTTTGGTAAGAATATTCACTAGTTCATTTCCAGTTGGACAATACTTGAGTTGTACACTGTCATCTTTTGCATAATGTCAAATCAAATGAAACTATGTTGATGTGTTTGGTTTGATCATGAAAGCCTATGTTTTTGGCCATTTTGATTGCATATTGATTGTCAACTAGAAGAGGTGTGCATGAAACTTGGTGTTCCTATGAATCTTCAATAATTTGTTTGAGCTATAATATTTCTCTATTTACCTCAAAAGCAGCCATATATTCTACTTCTAAAGGGGACAGAGCTAGCACTAACTGCTTCTTAGATTTCCAATAAATGACTATCACCCCTAGATGCATTAGGAAACCTAAAAAATAGACTTACCATCTTTCAAGTCACCTGCATAATTAGAATCTGAGTATCCGACTAATGGGAAATTTGTTGCCTTGAAGTATTTGATCCCATAGTTCTAGTTCCCTTCAAATACCCAAGAAATCATTTTGCTTCTAACCAATGATTTTCTCTAGGTTGATGAATGAATTTAGAGAGGACTCCAATAACAAAAGAAAGGTCTAGTCATGTTGTTGCATAAATAAAGCTTCCAACAAGCTATCAGTATTTAGTTGCATCAACCAATGATGCAAAATCATCTAATGTTAGTTTTAGACTTTGCTCCATAGGAGTACTAAGTGGTTTGTAGTTAGACATATGTCAAACTTGCTTAGAAGTTCGCAAAGTGATGATGATATACTTTGGTTTTTTACTCACTTGAATAATCAAATGGTAATGAAGGTATCCCAAGTCAATCATTTCAAAACACTTGCTTCAATTCTTCTTTCACAGTTGTAATATACTTTTCATTGTTACTAGTTAGAAACAGATCATCCACATAAACAACCAGATATACAACTACACTATCAACCTTTTTGACAAAGTGTATCATGAAATTAAAGTGCTAAAAATTTAACTTCAAGAGGTTTTTAGTGAGTTTTCCATACCAAGCTCATGGGGCTTGCTTTAAACCATATGACAACTTTATTAGCTTGCATACTTGGTGTTCTTGACCATTGATTGCATATCTTTCTAGTTGAGACATATACATTGTTTCTTTGAGATCAGCATTCAAGAATACATTTTTCACATCGATTTGATGAATTTTCCATTCATTTTGTGCTAAGAGAGCCAACAAAGCATGAATGATAGTCCACTTCAATGTAGGTGCACAGGTTTATTCATAATCTATGTTGTCTTTTTGAGCATATCCTTTTGCAACAAGCCATGATTTATGTTTGTCAAGTGAGCCATCTGCTTTGTACTTGTTTTGAAAGACCCACTTACAACCAATAGGTTTGAAACCTAGTGGAGGATCAACCAACTCCCAAGTGCCACTTTTTTAAGAGCATCTTACTCCATTTCCATAGCCTTCTTCCTCCACACTACAAAAAAAAATCAGCATCTTTAAAAGAACTTGGTTCTAAGTCTATTGTTATATTGATTTCATCAATAGACTCCAAGTTACCATTTTAATTGGATTGAGCATGTTGCCTTTGTATGAACTTGTTCTTGTCTTGCCAAGTCTCAAATCTTTAAGAGTGTGTTGGACTTGTTTTGCCTATTTTTTTGAAGATCCAAGTTGAACTATTGTTGCTTTCACTTCTTGATCAGAAGCTCCATCATTGTCTAACTATTGCTATGTAGTTTCTTGAATCCCATGCTCATCTAAAGTTTGAAATTCTTCATGTGAAGGCTAAAATTTTTCATGAAGAGTTTGAAATTCTTCATTGGAAGGGATTTTTCTTGGGCATCCTAAGTTAGAGATTCCAAATTTGGTTCCAAATGACTTAACCCTCACTCAAAGTAAGGAATCTCATAAGGATATTCTTTCCAAGAGACAAACTTGGCAAATTTTTCGAGGTGTTGCAATTGGTGTTCAACACTAACTATTTTTTGAGGCTTCACAAAAATATAACATCATGAGAAATAAGAAGTTTCTTAGTAACCTCATCATACAACCTGTATCCTTTTGAAGATTCAAAATAGCCAAGAAAAATGCATTTTTAACTTCCATGATCCAACTTACTTCTTTTCCTCTTAGGAATCAAAGCAAAAATTTGAAGCTATCAAACAGATAGAGGATAACTAATAAGTAGGAGGTATTTTCGCAACGTGTCAAATTATAATATTTTATTTTGGGGTTTAACTGTGTAGTTTTTGAGTCAAACACATGACCCAAATTTCATGAGTAGTGGTTCACATGAACCCATCTCTCATGCTAATGAATGGTCCACTTAGCACTCATTGCATCTAGGTGATGCTCACAAGGGTGAAGCATCGAGACTTCCCAAGAGGTCACCCATCCCAGTACTACTCTGACTCAAGCGCACTTAACCATGGAGTTTCCCCCAAGATCAAGCCCACTTAGCTTGCTACCCCCATTTGCAAAACCTTAAGCAAGTGTTGTGCCTTATGAACCATTCATTATAGAGCCCCTTTAGCTCATCAATTAATAAGTAGGAGGTATTTTTCGCAACGTGTCAAATTATCATATTTTATTTTGGGGTTTAACTGCGTAGTTTTTGAGTCAAACACATGACCCAAATTTCATGAGTAGTGGTTCACATGAACCCATCTCTCCTACTTATTAATTGATGAGCTAAAGGGGCTCTATAATGAATGGTTCATAAGGCACAACACTTGCTGAAGGTTTTGCAAATGGGGTAGCAAGCTAAGTGGGCTTGATCTTGGGGGAAACTCCATGGTTAAGCACGCTTGAGTCAGAGTAATACTAGGATGGGTGACCTCCCGGGAAGTCTCGATGCTTCACCCTTGTGAGCATCACCTAGATGTAATGAGTGCTAAGTGGACCATTCATTAGCATGAGAGATGGGTTCATGTGAACCACTACTCATGAAATTTGGGTCATGTGTTTGACTCAAAAACTACGCAGTTAAACCCCAAAATGAAATATTATAAGAGGATAACTAGTTTAAATGTCATATGGAGTCACTTGGTGAAGAGTAGATGAAGGAGAACTATTGCATTGATAAACTGTTGTTCTTGTTGCTTCTACCCAAAAATGCAATTGTATTCCTTTGTTATAATTGTATTCCTTTGAAATATAACATTGTTCAACCCATATTCATTTTAGTTCTATTCATTATTTCAATGACACCATTTTGTTGGGGATTGGCTAGAATAGTGAGATGATGTTGAATCCCATTTTGATGGAGATAATCCTTAAAAAAAATTGATGTAAACTCTCCCACCATTATCTATTCAAAGAGTACCAATTTTAAATTGAGCTTCATTTTCAATCATAATGCAAACCTTCTTAAAAATTTCAAAAGCAAAAATAAACCCCAAGTCATTCAACTAAGATCATCAATGAACAACATAATATACTTACATCCTCTAGCAGAAGTAAAGGTCCACACAAATTAAAATGAATGAGTTGTGATTTTCATTGCACATTCCAAAATACAAGCTTTACATTTTTCAACTGTCTTGGGCAAAGTGGGCAAACCTATAACACCTTCATTTTGCATGATTCAATGTTGTCATAATTAACATGCCCAAATCTTGCATACCATAAAAGATTAGTAAAAAATTACCTTCATCGGTAAGATAAGCAAAACTCCTAGAAATAGTTGAACTACCTTTGAGTTTTAATAACTTTCAATCTTCACAACCAATAAATGTAAGTTGATTATCTAACTTCTTTCTAACTACCACCTATTCATCTTCTAATAAAATGGAGTGGCCTTGTTGTCGAATCAGCACCAGAGACAACTAGTTACATCACAATTAAGGAAGTTAAAAACATAATCAAGTACTAAATATAGAAAGCCAAGCAACTTGAGATGAATGGTTCCTTTTCCAACAGGCTTGAGACTTATTTTATCTGCCAAATAGATAGGATCACAAAAGCCTTCTTGAAACTCTTCAAAATAATCATGTTGAAATGCCATATTCTGTGGCTTCAATATCTAACACCCAAGCACCATGCCATGATGCATTCATTGAAGTATAGTAGGCAAAATTTGATATAGAAAGCACAAATTCATCATGATCACTACCGCAAGAAAATTGCATTACTCCTAATGCTTTATCATCATAGTGGGTTGTATATTTTTGTTTGAAAAAAAATCTCTCTTTATCTCATGAGATTTTTTGCATTCATAGGCTTCATGACAACCTTTTTGACCACACCATTTGTGGTACAAGTGGTTTATCATTCTGGTTCTCACGTTGAAAGTGTTTTCTACCATTTGTACCTGCTCTTCCTCTATTCTTCCATTGGCCTCTACCTCTTCCTCGATCACTATGAGCACCTCTAGAAGAAAAGTCCTTATTTGGAGGCTTGCCTTTTTGTTGACCAAGACAAATATTTTCAGCAATATCATCAATTTTTCTCCCAAAAGGCCTTTTCACATTCTACTAGTTTTTCTACCAATTGATCAAAATTGATGGTCTTCAACTGATTACTTGCCTATAGAGACTCCAAATAAGTTGAATGAGTTGGAAGAAGTGCCTCTATGAAGGTTGTAAGATAAATGTCAACTTTTCCACCAACATCAACATATTGTTTTATGGCTCAAATTTGAGAAGCCAAACTCATGACATCACCATTCTTCAATTCAAGGTTGAATAACTTTAACTATAACTGAATGAACTCCAATTCTAAATCAGAATCTTACAAATTTTGTAATTTTTGAAAGGCATCCCAAGCCAATTTACACCCTTGTATGTATCAGGAATACATCTCCATTAACAAAAGCCCTAATCAAAGCTAAGGCTTTAGAATTCTTATACTACCATACTTTTTCTTTAACAACAGTTGGTGTTGTGGGTTGGTTGTCTCCATCATAGATATTGCACCACAAATCATTGAAAATAAGAATGTTTTCAACTTTTTTTGTACTATTCTATCCATTTGTCTTTCCCAATTCGGGTTTCACCAACCATTGTACAATACATTACATTATAAATTTTGAAAATTACACAACTCTTCTTATACATTTTTTTTTCTTGCTTTAATTTTTTTTGTTGAAAATCAAGAGAGGTAAAAAATACCTCTGCAATTGTGTTCTTTGCCTCTGTTACTTGATAGTGATTTATTTGTTTCTTTTGTAATATCTCAAATGTTACTGTAATTTTTGAATGGTTGATGTCTTGGATTGCCTCTAATACCACTGTCAGCCAGGATTGAAAGTAGGATAGAAGATATAATTTATTTCTTTAAAAAAATGATTTACATTCTTATTTTATAGGTAGTGAACAGTTTAACTACCCAAAGCAACTAAAAGAGGAAAACTACCAAAACTACAAATATTAAACTATAGAGATTAATATTTACATCTTAATTTGTCAAGCTAGAGCCTGCAATGGACCTGACCAGAAACTCTGCTTAAAACCATTTATTAACTAACTTCCAACCAATAATGTTTTGTGATGTTGTCCAATTGCTGATGGACTTCCATTGTAAATTGAAAACCCTATTGTTCTGGTTTCTTGATTTCATGTACTCTTTTAAGGACTTATATGGCATCTTCATCAATCCCATAATTACAACTTCTGAAAAAATTTGGGGGCAGCAAAACTTGTTTTCTGAACATTATGTATAATTGTTCCCTCCTTGCTTCTAGAATAATTCCTATTTGGAACATAATGATACTATTTTTGAGATGACTCTCAGATGTAACACAACTTCTATCTATTAAATATTCACCAATTACATTACACTTAATGGCTGCAGAGGTAGCAATTAGCTCACTTGAAAAAATAATAACTACAATGCATACCTTGCTTAAAGAGCAACTAGACACAGAACGCAGGCTAGGGAGAATACCAACATAGCTCCAGGAACATAAAATGCCCACATCTAACACCTGGATGAGGAGTTTTTGCCTGCCTTCTACCAAAGACTAGATCAATATCTTTGTTGTGATTTTTGATACCTGACTCTCACTTTTTCTATCCAAAATTATGTTTTTATTGAGCTCTTTGTGTGGTTGAAGGCAGTAGAGATGGCATTTTCATTAATTGTCCATAGTGTTTTAGATTCAGGATGCCCTTGTATAATCTTGCTAACAAACCTTGCCTCTGTCATCCTCAATACCGTCAAAAGAGAGAGGTCGAGGTCATTGATGGATTTGATTTTCTGCCAAACCAAAAACCTGGGCCTTATAGTCTTTTCCAAACTAATTAGCAACAAGAAAGGGTGCTTCACTACATAATTTGTAGGGAGCTCCATGTTATTAACTAGAAAGTTCATCTTTTCACTGACATTTTCCTTGGAGAAACAAAAGACTAGAGGGGCAACTCCAAGTAGTTGCCAGATTTCTTCAGTCGAGAGCCTGTAGAGTCTGAGATTCTCTATCTTGGCCTCTAACGTTTCCATGCAGCTAAAAGAAACTATACTTACAATATATTTAAACATTTGCTTTCTTTGTTAACCCCAATCTTGTGAATGAGATTGACCTGTGTAGGCGTTAGAGACGTGCATTGCAGATGTGGATGTTTTGTAGCAGTGGGAGATTTCCAGGCTGACTCAATGAGGAGTCACACCCCATTTATGAAGAGGCACCACAATTAAATATATATATACATGCAATATTCGTCATTTGATCATACACACAAGTTCTCTCTTATACAACAGATCAAGTTTGATTGAAGGTAGAATTAGCACTTGGAGAAGAATTCAATCACCTTCAGCATATTGTCATATTGCTTGTAAAACAAATTTCTGCATTATCTATTCTATAATATAAGAGAAATTCTTGGCTGGAATTTTCTCCCTCGAGAAGGAGGGTTTTCCCAGAGAATATACTGTGTTAATGTGTCTGAACTTAAATTAAATTTTTTGCTTTTTATATCTGATCATAAATTTAACATGGTATCAAAGCGGGTATAAGAAAGATCATGATTAGATTCATTCAAGAAGTGCTACCCTCCTATCTTATTCTCATCCTTGATTACATCTATTGTCAAGATGGCAAACAGGCTCAAGATCAAAGATAGACTTGAGGGTGCATCAAACTTGATGCAGGAGCATCCAGTGGTGTAAGGGCAATCTTGCATCACCCAAAAAGAAGTTAATTCAAAATCATTGTATTTGTTTTCATTTCTTTCCATAATTAGTGTTTCTGGTTCCATAATATCTAGAATAACGATATAGGGATTTCAGTTTTTTCAAAACTGCTAAAAATAGCAGCGTGCCTATTTTGGAAAGTGTAACTGCCATTTTAGGAAAGTTTGCATTTGGGCCCGGATTGAAGCAAAAACTTACAGAAAGTTACATAACATAAATATAAGACCTTTGGCGAAGGAAACAAGCAAAGATCATTTGTGAGCTGAAAGATATTAAAGTTTTTGTTTTCTGAAAAGCCCCTAAAATTTTTTCAAAACAAGATATGAGGCACTAAAACATCCCATAACATATTGAAAAATTGACAAAAATCTGTTTGCAAATTTCCAGTGTGATAGTTCATATCGCGAACTTTCCGGCGCTTAAAACGGTTTGTCAATCGGACACCCGGATCAAAAGTTATGCTTCCCGGAAGTTGACCTACTTTTGGAGGGAGTTGCAAATTTTGAAATTTAGGTGGACGCTGCCAAAAAGTGTTATTTATGACTATTTTGGGAACCCTGGGCGGCAGTAGAGTTAAGGGGGCAAGTGTAGAGTCAAGAATAGGTGGGAAAATAGAAACCCTAGCTGATTTGGGGCTACAAAAGGCTGAAAATTCTATAGTCTTGAGGTTCGGAAAGTTGTAATGTGTTGTAGCCAGTAGAGGATTCATCCTCTGATTATAATTGAGCTTCTGTAATGTAACGAGGTACCCAGATCAATAAAAGAAAGTTCTATTTTATGTGTTCAATCTCTGTTGTTGTGTGTTTTGTGATTTACCCCCTTCATCAAGTCATATCAAAGCAAGGGTTCCTGAGTGTGTAGACAGATCGTCGACCATGAGGCAGTTTGCACCAGGACCTAAGGTTGTGGGTTTGCTGCGGAGATCAAGATGCCTCCATGAAGAAATCATGTTTGGAGGAATGCTTTGACAGAAGAGGGTTTTAGAGCCCTGCAAAGGCAAATCAATGCATTACAAGAGGAGCTGCGAAGAGGGTTTGATCTGAGAACAAGAGAAGAAAGCAAAGATGAAGCTGAAGAGGAGCTATCTGAGGAAGAACAAGAAGTTGCAGGAGATCTTGCAGAAGTTAGGTTATTGAGGGCCATTTCTAAGATCAGAAAGAGGCCCAAAATTGAAGTTTCTACATATTCTAGAGATTTGAATCTGGAACAGCTTATTGATTGGATCAATGACATGGAGGAGTATTTCAAGTATGAAGATGTGGAGGACCTAGATCAGGTCAAGTTTGCAAAAACAAAGTTGAAGGGCCACGCCAGTATTTGGTGGAAGGAGGTCCAATTAGAGAGGAACAGAAGGGGAAAAGGAAAGATCACCAAATGGGATCGGATGGTGGAGAAACTAAAGAAGCAATTCATTCCTATGGACTATGAGATGGAGTTGTTGAAGAAGATGCAAGGACTAAAGCAAGGTAACAAGTTTGTCAAGGAGTATACAGAAGAGTTTTATAAGATTACTATCAGGACAGGCCATGCAGAGCCCAACAAGGAGAAGGTAGCCCATTACATTAATGGGTTGAGGCCAAGTATTCAAGAGGAGCTAACCCTGGTCAGAATGACAACCATAGAAGATGCATACCAGTTTTCCCTGAAGGTGGAAGAGAAGCTAAATAAAAGATTTGACAGTAAGCAAAGGGGAAGAGGTCAAGGTGGAAGGACTGGTGGAAGACCCTACCGAGGCTGAAATGAAGATGTAAAGAAAAGTGAAGAAGTTGGCACCAGTCGAAATCAGAGAGGAGATAATATCTACCGCCCTCGTGACCAGAACTGTTACATCCCTCCTTTTGAAAACAATTATATTATTTACTTTCTTGCAAATTTCAGTAAATTACTATGTTGAGAACGACATGAAAACTGACAATTTATCTTACAAAGTTGTTATATGAAATTGCGGAATCTATTGATTACGATCAAGATATGTAGACTAAATGTCTTTATAATAAATGCAATGATGTTTGAATATATTATTTTTGGATCATAGATGCTTTGACCACAAAATTGTATGTGAGTCTGTCGATGCAGGAATAGGTGGACCGTGTTCGACGGAAGAGAAAGTATCTTCGAGAGAGAGTATAGACTCTGGAAACTAACCAAAGGTGTTTGCCATTGAGATCGCCAAATAGATAGATAAACCTGGGAACCAACAAGTAAGTCTTGTTTGTCGGTTTGGGTAGTTTATTTGATGTCGATGTCAAAGGATAAAGTATAACATCCTAGTCGGAAGTCGTCTTGTAGAATCTTGGAGTCGTCGATGGCGTCGTAAGTCCATAATAGCAAGTCGACTTACTTAGACGTTTAATATTTACGTCTATAAGTATTTAATGAGTCATCTTGTGGCGAAATTGCAAATCTTGTCTCGTAGTCGAAAAACACGAGAAGTCGGCTTTGTGCGCCTAACGTTGTAAGAATTGTTTGCGTTACGTTCAATCCATCGTGATTGATGTAAAACGCGTCGAACTCGTGAATTTATTCTTTTCTGTAGATCGACGAATGTTGATTTAACACGATAGCGGGTAATAATTTGTGTGTCCGTCGTTTATCTTGAGTCCTTCCTTTTGGCTTTGACCACGAGTTATTTTGGTCTAACCTTGAGCCTCTTATTTAGAGTGGTCTTAATCGCCCTTTCTTATTCAGCCATAGAGATGCCGTAGGCAATTGTTTATTCATTACCCTGTAATGTTTAACTCCTCAGTTCGACCTTTAAATTAGTCTTGGAAAGTTAAATGTTTTGTTTATCTGGAAAGGACGGAGTTGTTATGTCCTTTAACAAGCCATACCACCGAAGGAGATTTAATCATTCTTGTGGTTGTGGTGAGTATCGAAGTCGGTTATACTCGTATATGCCGACCACCTTGAAGCTTAGGCATGTTTCGCTAGATGTTGAATGTCTTATTTTCCTCCACCATCGGAGAGAGTGAAAGTTTAGCGAATTATGATAGAAACTTAAACCGTTTGATTTAATGCCAAGCTGCCTCATCATTGAGGGAACGAAATCATAGGTGTAATTGTTCATTTTACGTCAGATGTTCTTTCTTCATTGCGGATATGAAGGCCACGTTTTGCTGTTGCTCAAAAACGTGAGAAGACCGCCGCTAGGTAGCCTTTCTCCACGTCATGTGAGGTCTCACTTTGGAGGTGGGACGTATGTGGTTAGAAAAACCCTCATCATGGGCTTGAGGTGGCGAATGAGAAGCCGTTATACGTTTGTTGAGGCCGAGATTCCATGAGGCAATGGAGTTGCTGTTCTTTAGGAGAGGAAACTGCGAAGTGTTGAGAAGTGAGTGGGGAATATGGAAGGAAGATGGGATCGTGAATTGAAGAGGAGGTTAGAAGACGGCCGAGTAGGAGGAATAAGGGGGATCGTGATAGAAGAAGGCAGGGAAAACTGTGAAGTGGGAGAGATTCGACGGGGATAGGAAGACAGTTAAGGAAGTCGTCTTGGTTATGGTTGGAGGATAGTCGTGGGGGGAGGAAAAGGGAAACGGCATCAAGAGATACCCGACGGGGGGCAGTGAGACTGGGGAGTGCAACAGAGATTCGGGGGGCTGTGTAGAAGGCAGTGGATGAATTTGTTTACGGGGAAGAGGAGAGCATATCATGGTATAGAGAGAGAACTACGAAGAGATAAGGGGAAGATAGTTTATTAAGTTGTAACGCTGTGCGAAGGGGGTTGGCTGTGCAAAGAGAGCACAGCTGTGTAGAGAGAGGCCTTCATCAGAGGGAGAGGTGAGAGTTAAGGAAGTCGGGTGCTGTCTAGAAGAAGTGGGGAAATGAACAGCAGAGAGGGAACGGTGAGTTACATTTTGTGCACCGTGGAAAGGATAGAGGGTCTTAGAAGTTGCTAAGGGGCAGTGAGAGACTGGTCTGGCAGAGAAGAAAACTGTGGAGCTTGTCTTTGCTCGAGAAGTGACCGGTTGAGAGGAGGACGACTAGCCAGAGGAGAAAAGAACTTGGCACGGAAATCCTTATTTCTGTCAACAGGTTTTTACCATTTTCTCTTTTGTTCTAGGAATAGATCAGTAAATGAGTCTAATTTATGAAAGAATAATTATGTTTCAATGAATGAAAAGTGAAGACAATCTCTTCTACTGCGAAACTGTGTGAGGTTTATTGTTGTAAATGTTTCATTGCTGTCTTATAGTAATAAAAACCTCAAGTGTCTTTAATGCTGCTGTTGAATTGTTTGCAAGAACTTAGAAGATAGATTATTATTTCTCTTGGAAGATGCCGTAGGATGATAGAACGTAGGTCACCATGTTTTTCCTCAAAGATGGAACAATGCATGATTGCTAATGTGAACTACAAACTTCAAAAGACGTAGCATATTAAAGAGTTCCTTTAAAACTGAGGTATTAAAGTAAAATTACCTTAAAGTATTTTAAACGATAGCTGCATTGCAAGAAATCACGTTGTTCCACGTGCGTGATGTGTGGAAGACTAAAACCACAGAATTAGAGCATGCTCAGCGTAAACTTTAATGTGTTTGACAGCCGAAGTTGTAGTTGCAACTAGCTTGAGTCGTTTCCGTCTTTTATCTTTTGTTAGAGGTCGACCGTGAGTGTGGGTCATCTCTAAGGTCATATGAAAGAGTTCAAATCTTTTATTATGATAATGTGCGATTCTTACCTCAATAACTTATGCAAAATTATTGACTTAAAAGCAAAGTAGGGAGTTAATGTCCTTGTGTCGTAAAACGTCATGTTTTTATGACGAGCTTGTAAAGTGGAAAACCCGCATGTGGAATTTAGATTATGTTGCATGCGTTGACTCTAGTTTCATTTTGGTAGACCTTATGAGTCTAGAACCTTTGAAATCTGGGATAACGGGAATATGTATTAGATACTTGAGTGTGTTGCGCAAGCATGGGAACCGAGTACACAACTATGAAACCACTTAGGAGTGGGCGCTTATATATAATGTTTTTACAAGAAATGGGTTTTGAAACTATGAACTCAGGATTAGAGTAAATGTTGCGCCATGCTCTATTATAGGAGGATATCCTAAGCCCTTGAGGTCATCAAGGTCGTCAAAATAGTTCAAACAATGTAAATAGGAAACTGTAGGATTTCGACCAGTTCAAGTCGAGTAGGGTGGGTGAACCAAGTTCATGCGTTTTTAGAATGCTAACTAAATACAAATCCTTTGGCCAAGGTGGTGTAGTATCCTCAAGTGCATCGAACCTTCACTGTAACTGGATGGCGTTTCTTGTGGAGGGTCGTGCATGACTAGAGGGTATCTAGGGATCTGCACGATAACAAGACACGTAGGTTACAACACCAGAGCTCAGATGGCAAACACCGATGGTTATCCTAAGTCTATCCTCTTGAGTAGGGTAGGGCCACTTCCAGTTAGGAAGGAGTGCGGGAGACCGACGGTCAGTGGTTGGAGGTTAAGCTCCTTGAAGATACTTTCTCTTCCAAATATTGAGGAATTGCCGAGTCTTGAACGTGATGGGTTGACAATTGAGATGCATGGTAATGGTATGTTTCCGATATTTGTTATTTCAAGAAAATTTCATTTGTTAGAAAACAAAGTGTTTCAATGTATATCATTTCTTTCAGTCTTTATGAAAATGCAATCATGTTTATGATAAAATGAAAATGTGGTATTGGATTATGGATAAGTTTATTTATGTATTTGATTACCTTGTTAAAAAAAAAATATTTACCGTTGTGAAAACTTAGTTACTTCTTGTCATTTCGGATGTGGATGTTACATATGGTATCAGAGCTAACCAGGTTCAGCACTAGGGCTGAAGAGTCCACTAACCTGATTAGGAAATCATCATTATGTGGGTAGCTAATGATTTGGTTTACTGTGCCAGGATGGCATACACCAAGAGAACCGCAAGAAAATCCTTCGCGGGTAAGAAGCGTTATCTGCAAGCTAAGCAGAAATGACTTGCGATGGTCAAGACCATAGAGAAAACCAATGACGAGAATGACATTTGGCTTGATGATGTGGAAACCTTAGCCAATGCAATGTCACGACTTAAGCAAGTGAGGAGAGAACTCCTAGAGGGAGTAGCGATGGCGGTTCGAACCATGATCAACCGTTGCTCCTGGATTGAAACTGATAGTGTACCTGAGATTGTACCCAGTACTATACCCATGATCACTAGAGATTCACGTATAATGCCTAGAGCTGAGATTATTGAGTTATCTTCTGATAGTGACTCTGAGGGGTATACACCTCATGATTATGTGTCGGACAATGAATCCGAAGGTTACACTCCACTAGATAACACTATGTAGAAACATGAGATTTGTCTATCTCTAATGATGTAGAAACAATTTTGCAAAATGAATAAAGACAAAATTTTGGTTTGAGAACAATGATGATTATGATCAAATGTTGTGTTCTTTTGTTGGTGTTTAATTTAATAAGCATAAAACTGATTAGTATATGTTTAAACAGGTGTGAAATTTCATTAGCATGGACCAATCAGGGTTTAACGAGGGGGAGGATCGGGAAGGTCATAACTCTCGGGAAAACTCCACTGACAAGTTGGATAGGATCCTCAACATGCTCACTGAAACCAAGGAAAGGTTGAACAAACTAGAGAGGAAAATAGATGAAACTGGTAACACATAGGATGGAAATGAGAACTCACACTTCACAAGCAAGAGTAAGCATTGGGAAAATGGCACGTCAAGTGAACATCATGATGACAGTGAAGCCCAAAGAAGAACCAAGGATAAACTTGCCTTAGAGTTATCTAAGGATATGAAGAAGGTTAACCCTCCAAAGTTCGATGGAACGAAAACTGGAGATGCAGCTGAAGCATGGTTGACTGAAATGGAGAAATATTATGAGATCAGAAACTACTCAGAGGTTACTAAAGCTATGTGGGGAGCCTATCAGCTGTCTGGGGAAGCATCCACTTGGTGGATGAATAAGAAAATGGAGTTGGAACTAAGCCCCTTGAAGGTGACATGGGATGAGTTCGTGGAACTATTCCGAAAACGGTGGTTACCACAGTTGTATTTTGATCAGAAGCTAACGGATTTTCAAAACCTCAGGCAAGGTGAACTATCTGTGGTCGAGTACGCAGAAAAATTCACTAGGCTACTGAAGTATGTTCCCCAATACCAAAAGGATGAAAGGTTCTGAATTAGAAAGTTCATCATGGGACTCAACCCTCAGATCGGTGGTGAAGTGGAGGTGCATGGTCCAAGCACAATGGATCAAGTTTATGAAAAGGCAATAAAACAGGAGCAGAAGATTAAGTCTATCTCCGCTTACCATGACAAGAAACGCAAGAAGTTTGATAAGAACTTCAATGATCAGTCTTTTAAAAGGAAAAACGATAAGGGATATGGAATCAGGAGGTTTGATAAGGGAAATCGAAAGAATCAAGGAGGATTTGGTAATGAGCGCAAAGGCGAAGATTTTAAGAGAAATGCAAATTTTAAGAAGAATGGTGATTTTGCAAGTAGGCCATCTGAAAAGCGAGGACCTATAGGAGGATGTTTCTCTTGCGGAGGAGATCATTATGCCAACCGTTGTCCCAACAAGAAGCCGAATGGGAGGCCTAGGAACACGGAGCTTCCTTCCCAACAGGAAGCCTTTCAGCAAAGGATTCATGCTGCTCTTGACAATCGGCAAGCAGAGTATCAGATCACTCCTATTGAGATGACAGGTACCTTATTTGGAGTTCCCGTTTCGATTCTATTTGATACTGGTGCAACAAAAAATTTTGTGTCACCTAGAGTTCTAAGTAAATTTTCTAGAAAAGCTGGCTTTATGTCAAAACCTTGGACAGTAGAGTATGCAAATAATTCAAAGGCTCAGGTAGAGCAATGTTTGTTCGAAGCTAGGATTGATGTTTCTAACTTCACCACTGAGGCAAACTTGTACGTAGCGCCTTTAGGGTCCTACGATGTCATCCTAGGAATGAGCTGGTTGTGGAAACATCGAGCCAAAGTAGATTGTTTTCATAAAACCATTGAGTGTCTGGATGAGATGGGCAAAACTGTAAATCTCCAAGGAATTCAAAGGGAAATAAAGGTTAGATCCATTTCTTCAAAACAACTGAAGCAGGCTAGGCGAAAGGGGTGTCAACTTTTTGCAGTTAAGATGGACCTAGTAGAGGAAACCTCGGAGAAGCAATCTTTTGAGGAAAGATATCCATTTCTGTGCAACTTTAGAGACATATTTCTCGAGGAGTTACCTGGCTTGCCTCCGAGGAGAACATTTGACTTTGGTATAGATATTAAACCAGGATCGGAGCCAATCTCTAAAGCTCCGTATCGTATGACTACCACTGAACTTATGGAATTAAAAGCTTAGTTGCAGGAGTTTTTGTCTAAGAATTTGATTAGGCCAAGTGTATCACCGTGGGGAACCCCGGTTATCTTCGTCAAAAAGAAAGATGGAACTCTCAGGCTGTGTATAGACTATAGGATGCTTAACAAGGCAACTATAAAGAACAAGTATCCTTTGCCACGAATTGATGATCTATTTGACCAAATGCGTTGGGCATCGGTCTTTTCCAAGATAGATCTGAGATCTGGATACCATCAGTTAAGGTTAAAAGATGAAGACATTCCCAAAATAGCTTTTAGAATGAGGTATGGTCATTACAAGTTCACGGTGTTACCATTTAGATTGACCAACGCACCTGCTGCTTTCATGAATCTCATGAATAGCGTATTCAGAGATTGTCTCGATAAGTTTGTACTAGTCTTCATTGATGATATTCTGATCTATTCCAAGGATGAAGAGGAGCATGCACGACATCTTCAAATAGTCTTGCAGCGATTAAGGGAGCATAAGCTGTATGCGAAACTCTCCAAGTGCACTTTCTTTCAGAAAGAGGTACAGTATTTAGGGCACATAATATCAGCCGATGGGATATCAGTTGATCCGGCCAAAATAAAAGCTATTATGGAATGGCCGGAGCCTACCAATGTGTCAGAGGTACGAAGTTTCATGGGATTGGCAGGGTACTACAGGAAATTCGTGTTGAATTTCTCAAGCATTGCTAGTCCTATTACCTCTTTGCAGAGAAAAGGAAAAAGGTTTGTGTGGACGGATGAATGTCAAAAGGCTTTTGACTTGTTAAAAGAAAAATTAACAACCGCTCCAATTCTGAAAGTTCCTGATCCAGAGGGAGAGTTTGAGGTTATCACTAATGCCTCGGGGGAAGCATTGGGAAGTGTGCTTATGCAAGATGGCAGGGTAGTAGCCTATGAGTCAAGGAAGCTGAAAAATTATGAGCAGAACTACGCTCCTCATGACTTAGAGATGGCAGCAGTGGTTCACGCCCTTCAGATGTGGCGACATTACTTGTTGGGAAGGTCTTTTATTTTAAAATCTGATCACCAAAGCCTTCGCTACATATTCACACAACCTAATCTCAATGCAAGGCAAAGGAGATGGCTGGAACTAATATCAGATTATGACTTTGAAATTTCTTATATCAAGGGCAAGGAAAACCGAGTAGCGGATGCCTTAAGCAGAAGAAGGCATATAGCCTCTATAATCTCTATACATGCTAACTTTAAAGATTTAGTATTGCAAAACTTATCTGGGGATGAGTATTTTGATCAAGTGAAACAGGCTCTGCACCTAAACCCTAAGGACCCAAGATATGACGGATTCAGTTTTGAATCTGATGGATTGCTGAGATTCAAGGGAAGAATTTATGTCCCTGATTCAGAGGAACTTAGAAACCTTGTGTGGAAGGAAGTTCACTGTGCTCCTTACTCTGGACACCCTGGTGTAACAAAACTGTTAGCTGATGTCAAGCAGTTATATTTCTAGAAGGGAATGAAAAGCAATGCTGCAAAGTTTGTAGCTAGTTGTTTGGAGTGTTAGAGAGTGAAGGCAGAACACCAACATCCTACTGGGTTGTTGTACCCACACGATATTCCGGAATGGAAATGGCAAGTTATTAGTATGGATTTTGTCCAGGGGTTGCCAATGTCTAAGAATAGGCATGATGCAATATTGGTTGTTGTGGATAAACTAACCAAGGTTGCACATTTCATACCGGGAAACTTGACAGATGGAGCACATCTTTTGGCTCGAAAATTTGTGCAAGAAATTTTTAGGTTGCATGGGGTACCTGAAAAGATAATATCTGATAGAGATGCTCGGATAACTTCACGGTTTTGGCAAACCTTATTTTCTGCATTAGGGACTAAACTGAATGTAAGTACTGCTTATCATCCTGAAACTGATGGTCAGACAAAAAGAGTGAACCAGGTATTAGAAGACCTTTTGAGAATGTATTGCATGGATCAGCAATACAGATGGGAGGAATATTTACCTCTTGTCGAATTTGCCTATAACAACTCCTATCATTCTGCCATTAAGATGGCGCCATTTGAAGCATTATATGGAAGGAAATGCCGAACTCCTATAAGCTGGGATAAGCTGGAAGATAGGATAAGCATTGGACCTAAAATGCTTGCTGATATGGAAGAAAAAGGTAAAGTGATTAGGAAGAGATTGGCAGAAGCCAATGACAGGCAAAAGAGTTATGCAGATCGCAAGCGAGTGCCTAGACACTTCTCTATTGGCGAGAAGGTGCTTTTGCGGGTGAAACCCCAAAAGAGTTCTATAAAATTCGGTAAATCTTCGAAATTGGCTCCTCGTTATGTCAGACCTTTCGAAGTTCTTGAGATTATCAATCCGGTTGCCTACAAAGTTGCTCTACCTCCAGCCTTGTCTAAGATGCATAATGTTTTTCATGTTTCGTATTTAAAGAAATATTTTGTAGGTAATAACCACATCCTTAACTGGAATTCCTTACAGATGCAAGAACCCGAGGTGGTTGTGATCGAGCCACTCAAGGTGCTCGAAATGCGTAAACTTCGTTTACGTAATCGAGAAGTTTTGCAATGCAAAATACAGTGGGACCAATATGGCGAGGATAGCGCCACTTGCGAAGACTACAAAGACATTTATCAAAGATTTCCAAAACTTTTTAAAGACATTAATGTTGCATTATAGAAAGTTTGATTTAAGTTTAAGTTTTTGCTTGATAAACTTAATCATCGGGGACGATGATTTTTACAGGGGAAGGATATGTTACATCCCTCCTTTTGAAAACAATTATACTATTTACTTTCTTGCAAATTTCAGTAAATTACTATGTTGAGAACGACATGAAAACTGACAATTTATCTTACAAAGTTGTTATATGAAATTGTGGAATCTATTGATTACGATCAAGATATGTAGACTAAATGTCTTTATAATAAATGCAATGATGTTTGAATATATTATATTTGGATCATAGATGCTTTGACCACAAAATTGTATGCGAGTCTGTCGATGCAGGAACAGGTGGACCGTGTTCGACAGAAGAGAAAGTATCTTCGAGAGAGAGTATAGACTCTGGAAACTAACCAAAGGTGTTTGCCACTGAGATCGCCAAACAGATAGATAAACTTGGGAACCAACAAGTAAGTCTTGTTTGTCGGTTTGGGTAGTTTATTTGATGTCGACGTCAAAGGATAAAGTATAACATCCTAGTCGGAAGTCGTCTTGTAGAATCTTGGAGTCGTCGATGGCGTCGTAAGTCCATAATAGCAAGTCGACTTATTTAGACGTTTAATATTTACGTCTATAAGTATTTAATGAGTCATCTTGTGGCGAAATTGCAAATCTTGTCTCGTAGTCGAAAAATGCGAGAAGTCGGCTTTGTGCGCCTAACGTTGTAAGAATTGTTTGCGTTACATTCAATCCATCGTGATTGACATAAAACGCGTCGAACTCGTGAATTTATTCTTTTCTGTAGATCAACGAATGTCGATTTAACGCGATAGCGGGTAATAATTTGTGTGTCCGTCGTTTAGCTTGAGTCCTTCCTTTTGGCTTTGACCGCGAGTTATTTTGGTCTAACCTTGAGCCTCTTATTTAGAGTGGTCTTAATCGCCCTTTCTTATTCAGCCATAGAGATGCCGTAGGCAATTGTTTATTCATTACCCTGTAATGTTTAACTCCTCAATTCAACCTTTAAATTAGTCTTGGAAAGTTAAATGTTTTGTTTATCTGGAAAGGACGGAGTTGTTATGTCCTTTAACAAGCCATACCACCGAAAGAGCTTTAATCATTCTTGTGGTTGTGGTGAGTATCGAAGTCGGTTATACTCGGATATGCCGACCACCTTGAAGCTTAGGCATGTTTCGCTAGATGTTGAATGTCTTATTTTCCTCCACCATCAGAGAGAGTGAAAGTTTAGCGAATTATGATAGAAACTTAAACCGTTTGATTTAATGCCAAGCTGCCTCATCATTGAGGGAACGGAATCATAGGTGTAATTGTTCATTTTACGTCAGATGTTCTTTCTTCATTGCAGATATGAAGGCCACGTTTTGCTGTTGTACAAAAACGTGAGAAGACCTCCGCTAGGTAGCCTTTCTCCACGTCATGTGAGGTCTCACTTTGGAGGTGGGACGTATGTGGTTAGAAAAACCCTCATCATGGGCTTGAGGTGGCGAATGAGAAGCCGTTATACGTTTGTTGAGGCCGAGATTCCATGAGGCAATGGAGTTGCTGTTGTTTAGGAGAGGAAACTACGAAGTGTTGAGGAGTGAGTGGGGAATATGGAAGGAAGATGGGATCGCAAATTGAAGAGGAGGTTAGAAGACGGCCGAGTAGGAGGAATAAGGGGGATCGTGATAGAAGAAGGCAGGGAAAACTGTGAAGTGGGAGAGATTCGACGGGGATAGGAAGACAGTTAAGGAAGTCGTCTTGGTTATGGTTAGAGGATAGTCGCGGGGGGAGGAAAAGGGAAATGGCATCAAGAGATACCCGACGGGGGGCAGTGAGACTGGGGAGTGCAACAGAGATTCGGGGGGCTGTGTAGAAGGCAGTGGATGAATTTGTTTACGGGGAAAAGGAGAGCATATCGTGGTATAGAGAGAGAACTACGAAGAGATAAGGGGAAGATAGTTTATTAAGTTGTAACGCTGTACGAAGGGGGTTGGCTGTGCAAAGAGAGCACAGCTGTGTAGAGAGAGGCCTTCATCAGAGGGAGAGGTGAGAGTTAAGGAAGTCGGGTGCTGTCTAGAAGAAGTGGGGAAACGAACAGAAGAGAGGGAACGGTGAGTTACATTTTGTGCACCGTGGAAAGGATAGAGGGTCTTAGAAGTTGCTAAGGGGCAGTGAGAGACTGGTCTGGCAGAGAAGAAAACTGTGGAGCTTGTCTTTGCTCGAGAAGTGACCGGTTGAGAGGAGGACAACTAGCCAGAGGAGAAAAGAACTTGGCACGGAAATCCTTATTTCTGTCAACAGGTTTTTACCATTTTCTCTTCTGTTCTAGGAATAGATCAGTAAATGTGTCTAATTTATGAAAGAATAATTATGTTTCAATGAATGAAAAGTGAAGACAATCTCTTCTACTGCGAAACTGTGTGAGGTTTATTGTTGTAAATGTTTCATTGCTGTCTTATAGTAATAAAAACCTCAAGTGTCTTTAATGCTGCTGTTGAATTGTTTGCAAGAACTTAGAAGATAGATTATTATTTCTCTTGGAAGATGCCGTAGGACGATAGAACGTAGGTCACCATGTTTTTCCTCAAAGATGGAACAATGCATGATTGCTAATGTGAACTACAAACTTCAAAAGACGTAGCATATTAAAGAGTTCCTTTAAAACTGAGGTATTAACGTAAAATTACCCTAAAGTATTTTAAATGATAGCTACATTGCAAGAAATCACGTTGTTCCACGTGCGTGATGTGTGGAAGACTAAAACCACAGAATTAGAGCATGCTCGGCGTAAACTTTAATGTGTTTGACAGCCGAAGTTGTAGTTGCAACTAGCTTGAGTCGTTTCTGTCTTTTATCTTTTGTTAGAGGTCGACCGTGAGTGTGGGTCATCTCTAAGGTCATATGAAAGAGTTCAAATCTTTTATTATGATAATGTGCAATTCTTACCTCAATAACTTATGCAAAATTATTGACTTAAAAGCGAAGTAGGGAGTTAATGTCCTTGTGTTGTAAAACGTCATGTTTTTATGACGAGCTTGTAGAGTGGAAAACCCGCATGTGGAATTTAGATTACGTTGCATGCGTTGACTCTAGTTTCGTTTTGGTAGACCTTATGAGTCTAGAACCTCTGAAATCCAGGATAACGGGAATATGTATTAGATACTTGAGTGTGTTGCGCAAACATGGGAACTGAGTACACAACTATGAAACCACTTAGGAGTGGGCGCTTATATATAATGTTTTTACAAGAAATGGGTTTTGAAACTATGAACTCGGGATTAGAGTAAATGTTGCGCCATGCGCTATTATAGGAGGATATCCTAAGCCCTTGAGGTCATCAAGGTCGTCAAAATAGTTCAAACAATGCAAATAGGAAACTGTAGGATTTTGACCAGTTCAAGTCGAGTAGGGTGGGTGAACCAAGTTCATGGGTTTTTAGAACGCTAACTAAATACAAATCCTTTGGCCAAGGTGGTGTACTATCCTCAAGTGCATCGAACATTCACTGTAACTGGATGGCGTTTCTTGTGGAGGGTCGTGCATGACTAGAGGGTATCTAGGGATCTGCACGATAACAAGACACGTAGGTTACAACACCAGAGCTCAGATGGCAAACACCGATGGTTATCCTAAGTCTATCCTCTTGAGTAGGGTAGGGCCACTTCCGGTTAGGAAGGAGTGCGGGAGACCGACGGTCAGTGGTTGGAGGTTAAGCTCCTTGAAGATACTTTCTCTTCCAAATATTGAGGAATTGCCGCGTCTTGAACGTGATGGGTTGACAATCGAGATGCATGGTAATGGTATGTTTCCGATATTTGTTATTTCAAGAAAATTTCATTTGTTAGAAAACAAAGTGTTTCAATGTATATCATTTCTTTCAGTCTTTATGAAAATGCAATCATGTTTATGATAAAATGAAAATGTGGTATTGGATTATGGATAAGTTTATTTATGTATTTGATTACCTTGTTAAAAAAAAAAATTTACCGTTGTGAAAACTTAGTTACTTCTTGTCATTTCGGATGTGGATGTTACAAGAACAATGGTGAACAAAGAGGAAGAGGCAGACCTGGGCAAGGACCTAGAAGAGGAGGTTTCAGAGGAACATGTTTCCAATGTGGAGAAGAAGGGCATTGAGCATATGAGTGTCTGCAACATCAAGGAAGGACAAATAGAAGACCTGAAGGTAATGCACAAGTTGCACATGTAGATGAAGATGTGCAATCTAAGCATTCTGAAGATGTTGAAAGGAGAAAAACCCTAGTTGTCAGAAGAACTTTGCTGAATGAGGAGAAAGAACCCAATCAGAGGAAGAGTTTATTCCACACAAGGTACAAATGTGAAGGTAAGTGTTGTGACATTCTTATTGACAGTGGAAGTACTAACAATCTTGTTTCAGGGGAGATGGTTGACAAGTTGAAGTTGACAAGAAGAAAGCATCCACATCCATATCGAATTACATGGTTGCAGAAGGACCACCGAGCTTTGGTCAATGAGCAGTGTTTAGTGAAGTTCAAGATTAGGGACTACCATGATGAGGTGTTGTGTGATATCATATCGATGGATGCATGTCATATGCTATTGGGGAGGTCATGGTAGTATGATAGGAGCGTTGTCCATGATGGTTGTGCAAACACATATTCCCTAACAAAGGATGCAGTTCATCATAAGTTGAAGCCCTTGAAGGAGGTGGAAGAAAAGGTATGTAGCATTGCCAAAATTTGCTTGTTAGATGGTAGGAAATTTTTGGAAGGTATGAAGCATGAGCGTCATTGCTTTGTATTTATTCCTAAGATCAGTCAAGAGAAATGTGAAGATGTACCAACAGAAGTCTTAGATATGTTAGAAGAATTTCAAGACATTATCTCTGATAATGTACCAGAAGGTTTACCACCAGTAAGGAAGATAAGTCATCAAATGGATTTGATATCGGGAGATAGTTTGCCAAACAAGGCAGCCCATAGAATGACTCCAGTAGAGAGTGAAGAGTTGAACAGATAAGTTCAGGAGTTGTTGAGGAAGGGATTGATAAGAGAAATCCTAAGTCCATGTGTAGTACCTGCAGTACTAGCACCAAAGAAAGATGGAAAGTGGAGAATGTGTACAGACTCTTGAGCCATCAATAAAATCATGATCAAGTACATATTTCCATTGGCCAAAATGGATGACATAATGGACTGTTTGAGTGGAGCCAAGTACTTCATGAAGATTCACCTAAAGGGTGGGTATCACCAGATCCGTATCAGAGAAGGAGACAAGTGGAAGACAGCCTTCAAAACTAAAGAAGGTTTGTATGAGTGGTTAGTCATGCCATTTGGGCTAACTAATGCACCGAGCACATTCATCCAGCTCATGAATGAGGTACTGAAAGAATTTTTGGGAAGTTTTGTTATTGTTTATTTGGATGATATTTTGATTTTCAGTAAGACTTGGGATGAGCATTTGATGCATATCAGAAGGGTTTTAGAGAAGCTGAGGGAGGAGAAGTTGTTGATTAATCTGAAGAAATGTAGTTTTGCAAAGAAGGAGTTGGTATACCTGGGATTTGTTGTCTCAGAGGAAGGTCTTAAGATGAACCCATAAAAAGTAAGGGCTATCATTGAATGGCCTACACCAAGGAGTGCAACGGAGGTAAGATCTTTCCATGGTTTGGCAAGTTTTTAGAGAAAGTTTATCAGGAATTTCAGTAGCATTTGTGTACCCCTAACTGAGACAATGAGAGGAGATAGAAAAGAGTTTAGATGGACTAAAGGAGAAAACAAAATCTTTGATGCATTGAAGCAGAAAGTCACAGAGCAACCTGTTTGGCACTTCCAGATTTCAATAAGGTATTTCAGGTATATTGTGATGCTAGTGGTAGTGGTATAGGAGCTGTTTTGAGCCAAGAAGGTAAGTCCATTACCTATTTTAGTGAGAAGCTTAATGATGCCAAGAAAAATTATTATGTTTATGATCAGGAGTTTTATGCAATAGTTCAGGCTTTGAAGAAATGGAGACATTATTTGTTACCAAAAGAGTTTGTTTTATATACCGATCATCATGCTTTGCAGTATCTTAATAGTCAAGGAAAGTTGAACCAAAGGCACTTAAAATGGGTTGAGTTTTTGCAGAGCTATACTTTTGTTTTGAAGCACAAGAGTGGGAAGTCCAACAGAGTTGCAGATGCCTTGAGCAGAAGGCAAAATTTGTTGACAGAAATGAAGATAGAGGTTGTTGGGTTCGATGAGCTCAAGAGTTTATATCCTAAAGATTCAAATTTTGTAGAGGCCTGGAAATCTTGTCTAGAACCTATTACTTTGGACAGGAAAAAATGGTTGGATTTCATAATCCAAGATGGCATGTTGTTTAGAGGAAGCCAGTTGTGCATTCCGAGGAGTTCCATGGGAGAGAACCTAATAAAGGAGAAGTATAGTGGGGGATTAGGTAGACACTTTGGTCGAGATAAGACCATTGCTATTGTTGGTGAAAATTATTATTAGCCACAGTTGCAGCAAGATGTGAGGAAATTTGTGCAAAGTTGCAGAGTGTGTTAGATGGCAAAAGGAACAAGTCAGAATACAGGGTTGTATCAGACACTACCTATACTCGAGAAGCCATGGGATGATATTAGTATGGATTTTGTTCTTGGTTTACCAAGGACACAGAGAGGGCATGATTCCATTTTTGTGGTGGTGGACGAATTCTCGAAGATGGCACATTTTATTCCTTGCAAGAAGACTAATGATGCTATTCATATTGCTGAATTATTTTTTAGGGAGGTGGTGAGATTACACGATCTACCAAAGAGCATAGTTTCATATTGAGATACCAAGTTTGTTGGTTATTTCTGGAGGACATTGTGGAAGAAGTTGAAGACAGATTTGAAGTTCAGTTCTGCACACCATCCACAAACTGATGGACAGACCGAAGTAGTGAATAGGAGTTTGGGTAACCTACTACGATGCTTAGTAGGAGATAAGCCCAAGGGATGGGATTTGATTTTACCACAGGCAAAATTTGCTTACAACAATTCTGTCAATAGGAGTAATGGTAAATCACCATTCTAGATTGTATATGGGAATAGTCCAAGAAATACTTCAGAGTTAAGGAATCTGGACAAAGGGGAAAAGACAAGTGCCAAGGCTGAAGACTTTGCAGAACACATGAAGAATTTGCATGAAGAGGTGAAAAAGCACATTAATAAGATGAATATTCAGTACAAGGCTAAGGCATATCAGAAGAGGAGATATAAGGAATTCCAGGTAGGAGATGAAGTCATGGTTCACTTGATAAAAGAAAGGTTCCCAATTGGAACTTATAATAAGCTGAAAATGAAGAAATTTAGACCATGCAGAATCCTGAAGAAGCATGATTTAGGAAATGCATATGAGGTAGAGCTGCCGAGTGGGATCAATATTTCCCCTATTTTCAACATTGCTGATTTATCAGAATATCATGAAGGTGGAATAGAGGTTGGACCAATAGAAGAACAATGGAGTATTCTGGCGTCTACTTCAACAAAGGAGATAGAAGAGATCTTGGATAGCCGTGTGGGAAGAAGTACTTGGAACAGGCAATATGAAGAATATCTAATGAAATGGAAAGGAAGTCCTGTTGAAGATTCTTCTTGGTTGTCTAAGGCAGAGGTTGACTGTTTGGGTTTTCCTCAAACAAACACCTTAGACGTGACAGGGTCACTTCTCAAATTACCCTGGGTGTCTGATGCAAGAGCATCTAGTGGTGTAAGGGCAATCTTGCATCACCCAAAAAGAAGTTAATTCAAAATCATTGTAGTTGTTTTCATTTCTTTCCATAATTAGTGTTTCTGGTTCCATAATATCTAGAATAATGATGTAGGACTTTCAATTTTTCCAAAACTGCTAAAAATAGTAGCGTGCCTATTTTGGAAAGTGTACCTGCCATTTTAGGAAACTTTGGATTTGGGCCTAGATTGAAGCAAAAACTTACAGAAAGTTACATAATGGAAATATGAGACCTTTGGCAAAGGAATCGGGTAAAGATCATTTGTGAGCTGAAAGATATTAAAGTTTTTGTTTTCCAAAAAGCCCTTGAAAGTTTTTGGAACGAGATATGAGGCACTAAAACATCCCATAACATCTTGAAAGGTTGACAAAAATCCGTTTATGGATTTTCGGTGTGATATTTCACATCGCGAGCTTTCCGGCGCTTAAAACGGTTCGTCAATCGGACATCCGGATCAAAAGTTATGCTTCTCGAAAGTTGACCTACTTTTGGAGGGAGTTGCAAATTTTGAAATTTAGGTGGAGGCCGCCAAAAAGTGCTATTTATGACTATTTTGGGAACCCTGTGCGGTAGTAGAGTTAAGGGGGCAAGTGTAGAGTCAAGAATAGGTGAGAAAACAAAAACCCTAGCTGATTTGGGGCTACAGAGGGCTAAAGATTCTAGAGTTTTGAGGTTGGGAAAGCTGTAATGTGTTGCAGCCAGTAGAGGATTCATCCTCTTATTGTAATTGAGCTTTTGTAATGTAATGAGTTGCCCAGATCAATAAAAGAAAGTTCTATTTTCTATGTTCAATATCTGTTGTTGTGTGTTTTTTGATTTACCCCCTTCATCAAAACTTCACATCTTGGAAGTTTAGAATCATGCTCGCTTTGGAAGAAAATGAGTTAGTTGAGTTCGTGGAAGGAAAAGTTTTCAAACCAACCAATGAGAATGAGAAGCCTAAATGGAAGAGAAATGGCATTAAGGTGAAAAAGATGTTGGTTGATTCCGTGAAAGATCACATTCTGCCAATAATCTCCAAGTTGAAAATTGCAAGAGATATGTTCAAGACCTTGGAGGAGATGTATGAGATCAACAACACAAGTTGAGCTCTTGCATTAAAGCAATAGCTTCATCACATCAAGATGGCGAAAGGAGATTTTGTCATCAAATTCTTCATGAAAATCATTGAGTTAAGAGATCAACTTTCTACCATTGGGCATATTGTTGATAACAAGGATTTGACTATGTTGGCTCTTAATGGTCTTCCTCCATCTTGGGAGTCATTCATTCAAGGAATCAGTGCGAGATCAAACTTCCTAAGTTTGATCGGTTGAGGGCAAATTGTATTCAAGAAGAATCAAGGTTGGCTATGAGAGGGATTGGTCAAAACTCTACAAATGAAGAAATTCATGTTCTTACCACTTATTCCTCGAAGAAGAAAGGAAAAGAAGGAAAGAAAGGGTACTTCAAGAGGAATAGAGATAAAGGATCAAATGGTACTCCTGCATTTAAGAAGAAGAAGGACCTCTCTCACATTCAATGTTTTAGATGTGACAAGTTTGGTCACTATGTTAAGGATTGTCCAACTAGACATAAGCAACAAGCTTGTATTGTAGATGTGAGTGAGATCTCTCTGCAAAAGGATTCAAGTGGCTTTCTATTCTATTCTGCTCTTTCAAGCAATGTACCTACCAACAAAAATACTTGGTTGATTGATAGTGGTGCCCCTCACCACATCACCAAATTTAGAGAGCATCTAACTGATTTGGTGGAGAACGATTCTAGTGTTCAAGTAATTATTGGAGATGATGCTAGTTATTATGTGAAAGGAGTTGGGACCTCCTCTCTTCACTTGGATTTTGACATTTCCTTGTAGTTGAGTGATATTCTATTTGTTCCGGGTATCAAGCAGAACCTTATTTCTTTCTCAGCCTTAGAAGACAAGGGATACCAAGTTGCATTTTCAGAAGGTAAAATTATTGCATGGCCAAAGAACTCAAATATCAAGATAGCTCAGGTGATTGGAGTTCGACATGAGAGTCTCTACAGACTTTGCACTTGTCCACTTTAGGCCTTGTTGCATGATTCATCAAGTTCATGTGAACTTTGGCATAGAAGATTGGCTCACCTTCACTTCCAAACTCTACCAACCATGTAGAAAATAGTCACGGGCCTTCCGAAACTCAACCAGGAGCATGAAGGTACTTGCAGAGGTTGCGCATTGGGGATTAAGAGGGAGCTATGCGTCCCTTACAATTCTCAATAGAATAGTGTAATTGAGGAAGAGGTATATATTGAGCAACCTAATGGATTTGAGGTTCATGGGAAGGAGTCTCATGTTTGCAAGATGAAGAAGGCTTTGTACGGCCTTAAGCAGGCTCCTCGTGCTTGGTACGAAAGAATTGATCGATACCTGATGAGCTTGGGTTTCTCCAAGAATGATGTTGATTCAAACCTATACTTCAAGGTAATTGATGGCGAAGCATTAATCTTGGTTCTCTATGTTGATGATCTACTTATTACTGGAGAAGATCAACTCATTATCAAATGCAAGGAGTTAGCTTCAGAATTTGAAATGAAGGATCTTGGTCTTTTGCATTACTTCTTTGGTTTAGAAGTATGGCAGAAGCCAGATGAGATCATTCTAAGTCAAGGAACATATACTGACATCTTGACGAGATTTGGTATGATGGATTGCAAGTCCATGTCTACATCGATGGAGACAAATTTGTTAAGTTAAAAGAGGCTGCAGCTAGTTTAGATCTGGTGGATCCTACTATGCACAGACAGTTGATTAGATCATTGATCTATCTAGTTAATACTAGACCAGATATTTGCTATGCAGTGAGTCCGCTTAGTCAGTTCATGTGTGAACCAAGGCAAATACATCTAGTTGCAGTAAAGCATATCCTAAGATACTTACATGGCACAGTTAGGTATGGCTTGAGATATTCTTCTAGTATAGACTTGAAGCTACATGGATATATTGATTCTGATTGGGCAGGTGTGTTACTGATTGGAAGAGCACCTCTGGATGTTGCTTCAGTTTGGGGTCTATGATGATATCCTGGTTTAGAAGGAAACAGTCTTCAGTGGCACTAAGCACCGCAGAGGTTGAGTATATTGCAGCTTGTGTGGTAGCTCAAGAAGCAGTGTGGCTTCGAAAGCTCCTTACAGGATTGTTTGGACAATCGTTGGAGCCAACTGTCATTCATTGTGATAATCAAAGTTGTGTGAAGCTTTCTGTCAATCCGGTATTTCATGACAGAACTAAACATGTTGAGATCAAATACCACTATATCAGAGATATGGTGTTGAGGAAAGCAATCCAGTTGAAATATATTAGCACTGATGAGAAGACAACAGACATTCTCACCAAGCCTCTTACCAAAGTAAAGTTTGTGCATTTTTTAAATAAGCTTGGAGTTGTGGAGAATGAAGCCCTTGCTGAGAGGGAGTCTTAGTATCAGTGACTTCTTGAGATGTACTTTAATGCATTTCTCTCTGTGAGAGAGATTTGAGGTGCAAGCCCTTGTTAATGCATTTCTCTTTGTGAGAGAGATTTGAGGTGAAAGCCCTTGGTTCCACCCTCTGAGAGTAGCCATGGTGGATGTCATGAGTGTGACTCCATGACAACATCACGTGAGAGAGTCCGTGATGATTTTTTTTGTACTTATGCCTTTCACCCTCTGGGAGTAGCCATGGTGAACGTCACGATGAGGTGGCGACATCACGATTCCATAATGGGCACTTATGTACATATGCCATACATGGGAGCAGCCATGATGGTTAATATCACGATGAGGTGATATGTTCCTTTTCCACATATGGGAGTAGCCATAGTGGTTGACATCACGATGAGGTGATCATAAATTCTTCTCGCTAATGGGTGTAGTCATTGTGAGTGTCATGTTGAGAGACTTCATGACATGGGTATCTGGAAAGATATCTCCCTAACTAAGAGGGAGTGTTGATGTTTTGTAGCAGCGAGAGATTTCCAGGTTGACTCAATGAGGAGTCACACCCCATTCATGAAGAGGCACCACAATTACATATATATACACATGCAATATTCGTCATTTGATCATACACACAAGTTCTCACTTCTACAGTAGATCAAGTTTGATTGAAAGCATAATTAGCACTTGGAGAAGAATTCAATCACCTTCAGCATATTGTCATATTGCTTGTAAAGTAGATTTCAGCATTATCTATTCTATAATATAAGAGAAATTATTGGCTGGGTTTTTCTCCCTTGAGAAGGAGGGTTTTCCCAGGGAATATACTATGTTAATGTGTCTGAACTTAAATTAAATTTCTGCTTTTTATATCTGATCATAAATTCAATAGGAGAACGGCCAGATATGTCTTTAAGAAGCTCAAGAGCGCCATCCCACAAAAACACCATCCTTCCTAGAAAGCAACCGAGGGTTTTAGGGTCTTTTCCAAGCTATTATTGAGAACTCATGCTCTTAACAAGGTTTTAACGAGCACATCCTGGGACCCAAATACATTCTTCAGAAACTCCATCTTGGGAAGAAGATCATTCTTGAGGCTCTGGCTCAAGATGCCATTATTTCTTGTCAAAAGTTTGACCAGATTTCGATCCACAAAACCAAAATCTTCCAGCAACTTGATCTTAGGTTCCAATATTCTTTCTATACATCCGATACTTTTGACCTGACTCCTCATTATAGTGGCAATGTGGACTTTAGTGCAATTGCGCTTGTTGAACAAATGTAAAAACTGCTCTAGGCTGTGGAGGGTTTGAAGCTTCTACAAGTGGGGGGCCAACTTGAAGATTTGAGTGATGTCAGCCTCAGACATGTTAAGTTTGGAGGAGGCAAACTGTGAAAAGAGGGTCTGCGAATGAGCTTCAGTTGAGAAAACATTACGAAAATGAAATGGGTGTATAACAAATAGTTTGCAGTAGAAATTGGAGTTCATGAGAGTTGCTGCAACAACAGATACTTTGCGGCATAACATAGGGTTAATGGAAGTTGCAGCAACAACAAAATGAGTAGGTTAGGGTTTTCACCAAGAGAAGTCGTATGCTAAAATAAATAACTAAAGATTTGTGTTTGCAGCTAATAATGTGTTTAAATTTATTTGGCTGATAGGCCATTCTATATGTGCACACATCTTTTGTCTGATAGGCCATTCTATATGTAGACACATCTTGTAACTGCCAAAATTTGGTAGTCATCCTTGTCCAAATTTTTTTTTTAAAAATGGTCGTCCTTCAGTTTTCCAAACTTAAAAAAAACATTGATCATCCGTGGTAAATATTTATTTCTCTTTTTGTAGTGCTTAGTGCACATTATGTCTGAAAAAGAAAAGAAATCAATATAAAATAGAGATGCGTGACTGAAGAGACACAGGTGGCAGGTAGTTGTTCATGGTGGCGGTTTCCTTTTCTTTAGCTCCCCAATTCAACTTCTTCTTGCCCTCTCGTGCCTTTATTTACACCCTACCCTAGCATCAATCGATTACTTTGATCATTTCTTGGAGGTTGATTTTGATCTTCTACGACTTTTGTCACAAGAAAAACTCAACATTTTCATGTTTGATTTCAATAATAGATTATGGTAGCTTAATCCTTTGAATTCATGTTTTTTTTTACTAAATCAGTTTAGGTTTCTTTTATTCTCTGAATCTAATTTCGTTTCCGCTTTGAATGTAAAAATTAGACTTAATTTGATCTATTTATTCTTATTTAGCTTTCTTTTATCATTTGCTTCAATGAGGGTTTTGTTTTTCCTTGTGCCAGTAAATATGGACATGGAAGCCCATGACACTGCAAAGATGAGGATTTTGTAGTCACGCCAGAGATCTCAACTCACCACCCATTTTCAAATTTATTTAGAGAACAATGAGGTAATCTGAGTAATGTCTATGCCTAAGAAGCTTTTGTGGGGATTGGGCTAAGAGGCGGTTTCATTCTTGTCAGACTTCAAGTTGGGGCATTATATGAAAATCTCACCTCGCTCCATGTTTCTTGTGCAGGTATGTTCTATAACACTCTCTCCTTTATAGTAAAATCTCATATTCACCAAGGAAACAGAGCATGGCGTATTGTACAAAATCTCATATTCACCAAGGAAATGACATGATGCAGTTTAGAATCTTCCTTGGTGAATATAATTAACCTTCCAAATTGCGTCACGTTTCCATTCCCTGCCCACATCTGCTGGAAACTATAAATTAATATATAAAATAGCCATACGCTTATTATTTGTGTGTTTACTCTCCTACCCTAATTTGAATGGCACCCCATACCAATATTTGTTCGACATATCTTCAGGTGACTACATGCCCTGGATTCATTAGAATATCTGTGCCACATACATGATGAGCCCCAAATAATATAAAGACAAACCCAAATAATAGATGCTAATGAGTCCAGTAACTTCTCAAATAATCGTTTAAAGCATCATTCACCAGGGCATTCCCTATGATTAATAAATCCCCATTAATGTCTATGTGGATGTGGATCTGCTAAGGCATGAGTCTACAACATGATTGTGGAATAGTTACATCTTGGAAACTACCTTTGTAAAGTTGCATTAGCAATTCAGAAGGCAATTTGAACCCAAGACATCGACATTGGAATTTTAAGGTAAGTCAAAGGAAGAAATCTATGTCGCCCTTTGCAATTCAATTTAGATCGAAGTGGGTAAGTAGGTAATATGCATGAGCAATTAATCTTTCTTTTCCATCACTTGGGGCAATGACAATAAATATTGGCGGTGGGTATCAACAAAGGAGTCAAGATAGGCACAAATTTATAGCAAAGGTGGAAAAGATATGAGTCTAAAAACCACGACTGTTTGACAATATGGGTACAGTGGTAATACCAGGCGGAGGAAACAATTGGAGAGCGAAGGTAGTTCCACAACTTTAAGGAGGACTTTCTCAAAGAACTGATACAATTGAGGGAAAATGCAGTTCAATTACTCATAGTTTTTTTCCTGAAAATCTGATTTTGTTAATGGCATGAAGATCAGTTTGAGTTTTCAAAGCAGTAGTTGTTTTGGGTGGTTCTATTGTGGGAGTGATGTTGGGTTGGTAAATTTTGGGAAATTTGGGTAGTAAATTAAGGGAGTTACCATTTTAATAATTCTTATTATATTGATGCACAGATGAGTAAATTTTATAAAATTTGGGTGGTTAAGGTTTTCTTTCCCTAGATTAATTCATTATTTTATAGTTTGATTTGCTTTTCAATGCAAAAAAAATCCTTATTTTAACTGGATATGTCATTTAAAACTCAGGTTTGCAACATAAAACTCAAATGATCCCTCAAAATTTAATTATAATCTCTCATCTTAGAATGTTATTTATGTATATGGTGCGCTATATCTTCATCATGTTTAGCTTATCCTTCCATGATAGCTTTTCCCTGAAAATCTATAACACGAAGTATGTAAACCAATTACTGATATTTCTGAATTATTGCTAATATTAGTTTTCGGCACTGTCGACAGCTAGAAGTTTTTCATTAAGTAGAATTGCTACACCTCCAACCGGCAGTTAAACCTTTTTGTATGGATTTTCTCTTTTAGTGATTGCAAATTATAAGTAATTAGCATCATTGTCTATAAAGCATGAAACTGAATATTTCATAATTTCAACAATTCAACTAGTTAGTAAATATATGTTTGCACCATAAATGTAACATGAAGCCAAAGGGGCTTCTATGTAAAGTTTTATTTTGTGGCTATGATATTCTATTAGATAGTTGTTCCATTGTTTTACAACTTTTCTACAATTGAAATTCTAACTTACTAAGAAGATATTTGACATTAGTTTTTACAATATAATCGGCACTAGAATGTTCCTGTACCTGTAGAGCTAAGAAGAGAAATGGAGTTCTTAAGTTACAATAAAAATGATTAATATTTTCAATGCAACCATCTTAATGTCTCCCAAGAAAAGGAGAATAGAATGAACTCCTTTAATAAAGGTTGGGTAACAACAATGGTTGGTATTGTGACAACAGAATACACAGTGAAATGCATGAGGGAAATGCCACCAAAAACTGATCCCATACATTCTTCATTAGTGGTGTGCAAATGGTTTCACACACAATGCAAACTACCCTTGAATAGAGCACATACAGATGCCCAAGTTAGTCAAGCTTATCTGTAGATAGCAAACTGTACATTTGCAAGGACACCTCATTTAGTCTAACTGGTATCCAGTGACTAAACTATATATGTGCAATGAAACCTTATTTAGTCTAATAGAGTTTGTGCACACAAATGGATGCAATTTAAGATTAACTTCTTTAGTGTATCAAACTATGTGATGATTTGTTGTGATTCAACTACATAGTTTCAAGTAAATCTTCATCTACCCATATAATCTTCATCCACCCACAATTCATGGTTCACAAGATGGATCTTAACATCATAAAGTATTTTTTTACACACAAAGTGAATATCATAAAGTATTTTTGTACATATCCTTCACATAAAGTGAACCTCAAAGTGTTTTTGTTAGGGATATGGTTCAAACACATGCACATGCACTTTAAACATAGTGAATGCCAAAATTAACTTTTTACACACACATCCACCTTAGACAAAGTAAATGCCAAAATTAACTTTTCACACACATATGTACATGCACATAGAGTGAATGCCAACATTCATTCACACACACAGTGAATGCCAAAATTTAATCTTTTAAGAAACCCATAATTTGATTCATATACCTCTAGAAAATTGTCAATCATAGCCCTTGAAGCTAAAGTTAGAGGTTCTTAAAAGCATGGTGCAATTTATTACTGTTTGAGTGTAAAAGTGGTTGTCTTGTAGCTCATTGTATGCTGCAAGGTCCATTTTGATACAACCATCATTTGTGTAGTATATTAGTAGTATAAGAGGAAATGAGTTCACAATGGATTGTTTTTAATTGCCCATGCTCTTAGTTGCTTGGATTCATTCCATTTCTTTAGTTTCAAGCCATATACTATAGTCCCGTGTTCTTAATTACTCCTCTAAAAATGAAGTTCTTCACATAAATTAAATATTTTCCCATCTAATTTTCCATATCAAGGTTTCCTCCTTTGTGGGATGTAAAATAAATTAGACTCTTCAATTGATTTCAACTCCATCTTGACTAGTAAATGGGTATGCAACTTTTTATCTAAATATGTTTTATTTGATTAATTTGTTAAAGTCTTAGAAACCTAATTTTTGAAGCAAGTCTATTGGGATGGATTGAATGATGGAATTGAAAATCAGCACTCAATGGTATTGTGTTTCCTCTTTTATACAATCAGAATCATGCCATACCTGCTAACAAAGGTCATTGTCAAGAAATAGAAACTCTTAATATTCGTGTACACACATAAAGTAAAAGCATAAGATCATTCACACACACATGCATGCACACATAGAGTGAACGCCAAATTTCATTCCAATACATAGGCACACACTTCACACAAATTGAATGACAAATTTAACTTTCATGTACACACACTTACACACTTCACATGAAGTGAATGCCAAAGTTAACATTCAAACATGCACACAATGAATGTTGAAGTTTATTCACAAACACACAATGAAAGCCAAAATTCATTCAAACACACAAAGAATCACAATGAACACCATTGAAGTTTGTTTGTAGACACATTCCACACAAAGTTAGTTCATTAACATTTTGCACATATAAAGTGAAGTGTGGGATTGGACTTGCTTCTTTTTATTTTCTTTAGGCGCCAAGTTTGTGGGCAAAATGACATGTGGTAAATGCTAATCCACCAAATACTACACACTTTCAAATAAAAATATAAATATATATTATTTAGTGATAGGCCTATAAATATTTGTGCCTATCGGCCATTTGATAGCACCTTTGGTGCTTTTACTAGTTTATTTACTAGTTGATCATAATCAGTAAGTGCAATGAAAAATGAAAAAGAGTACAAAAAAGAGTAGTATTGAAGCAATATTTGATGGTCTTGTCACCATATTTAAAGATTTTTTTCAAAATTTTGGGAAGGTTAAATTTGATGGTCGTGTGATCATATTTAAAGACTTTTATCATAAAATACAATCAAAATTTTGGGAAGGCTATATCATGTGAAAGGGAAGATTCTAAACAAACTATCAAAAATTATATGGAATTATGTTAAATATATATCTAATTTGGATAGACAGAGAGTGTGTTGGGAGAGTATGGGGTTGAATCCTCTTTCAAGAGATGTTCCAAACTGTTATGGAGATTTAGTTGATTACACAGAAGATTCTTTGACAGAAAGTGAAATTTTTGTCAGGTACTCGTAGCCCACCATTCAAGATTTACAAAGGAGACTGTCAGTAAAGGAGGTTTTTGGAGGGCCCGCACCAAATTTAGCTATGTTGAATTTCTGGGGATCCTTAGACTCTAGATTTTGACATGACAATTTGGTAGAAGGTAGGATTGTCTCTAGGGTTGTGAGCCCTGGTAGCAGTGATTTATTTGATAAAATTAGAGATTCGGTGGGTGAGTCAGACCACTAGCATCATTTGTCTATAAGCCCTCAAGGGGAGGACCATAATGGGGACACTTCCGCTGATCTTGTCACTTTGATTGAAGATCATGTGGCTGCTAGAGTTTGGAAATCTATCGATTCAGCGAAAGTGAGGGATTTGGGATTAGGGTTTGTTGGTGTAGATTTGGGTTTAGACTAGTTGCAGGGGTATTGTTTTGAACACCCACAAATCCTATCATAAGAAGAGGAAAATTCTTAAGTACGGGAGGGAGGAGATAGCTCTAGTTATCAGGAAGGACATTAACTTGGATGGCGTTATGGAGATGGATGGAAAACATTGGTCAGGAAATTTACAGGCTACAATGTTACACACACTAACCTGGGGGCTTGGATTTTGGGGTAGTGGTATCCATTGTTGGGCTATTCTCCAATTTTCCACATCCTTAGCAAAGGTTGGCTAGGGTTTGTCTTTCATGATAAGGCAGATGCAGAGAAAATTTACAAGTCACAATGGTTATAGGATTCATCATTTTTGGTTCATGTGACATTGGACGCCACTTTTCAATCCAAATGATGTTGGGTTAGATGTCAACCTAGTTTGGATCAAGTTACCTAGCTTGCCATTAGAATGGTGGTCACCAGAAGGCTAGGTGACAACCTGACAATTGATGATAGTTATAAATCTAATAACAAGCGTACAATAGCTAGGGTTCTGGTTAATCTAAAGATAAAAAGATGGCCTTTTCAACTCTATATACTTAGTCTATGGTAGCCACAAGTTCTCCCAAACCCTAGATTATACAAATGTCCCTTTTTGTTGTGTTCGGTGTCATAAGGTAGGCCACATTTTTGAAGAATGCCCTTTAAAATCTTTTTAGAAAAAATGGGTTCCGAAAGGTTCTACAGTTGATGTGATTCAGAGTGATGGTGTTGGGAAAAGTCAACAAATCAGACGATGCAGATAAAGGATTTGTGATGTAGTCATGACCAGGGGGTTTTATCAAACTACCCAATCATGCAGCCAATATAATGCAACAGAAGCATAAATTCAATACACAAATCTAAAACTAAGCACTAAGCATTAAGCATCAAAGTATAATACCCAAACCCAATCAATCATGTCCTTACAACACTAAATCACTTTATAATGGAAACAAAGATTGCCCCCAATCTAAGATCACTCCCAACTCTTAGTCCTATGAGGAAATCAAATAACTATTCCCTCTACATCAATTACAGACCCCCTATTCATAGATGATAAACATTCTTTTATATTCTTCTCAAAAATTAAACTGTTAAGGAGTTTGCTCAGTTATGAAACCGAATAGATAGGTATTCAATTAACTACTTGACGTTTTAACTTCTCCAACAGACTAGTGATAATACTGATCAATAAATGCCTTTTAAATAATGCCTTCATGAATCATTCATGTTTTCCTTCACGTACTGACACACTATATCAAATGTTGACGGAAAAAGGGTTATATTCCAAACCATCAGCAAAATAAACTTTTCCCAAACCTTACAATGCCATCAGCAAATGTTTCCCTCAGAAAGGCTTATCAACAAAAGTTTAGTTTTTTGAACCTTTGCTACAAGTATTTGCTAATAAAATTCAACTTTTTTTGAAACTTTGCCTTTTGAAGTATGCCTTCGCCTCAATCAGCAATTTGATCAATTTTCAAACTAGATCTTATCCCCTTTATTAGTTGAAATTGATTTTACTAAACTTTGGTCTCGTTCTTCTATCGGTGAAATGCGCCCTTCCCAAACCCTATCGGCATATCGGCAATTTGCTAAAACCATGAACTGGCTGAAGATGTAACATTTTCCCCTTATCAGCAAAGTGTCCAATCTATGAACTAAGAAACTTGACTGCCTTGAAATCCCTATCGAAAAATTCACCAAATTGGAATTGGAGATACCCATTAGGCTCTTCCACGAGATGATACTTTTACTTGGCCAAAATAAATCTGCATTTGCTCCATAAACAAAACTACAAGAAAACAAAGCCAAAAACCAACTTCAAAAATAAAACATAGTTTTGATGACATAGGATTTCTAGTGAACCCGGATGCTCCTGCATCAATTTGTGTTTAGAAAAAGAAAAGGTCACTAAGGTTTTGGAAAGCCCGAAGCTCCACTTATGATCCAGTATTGAAGATTTATCACTAAAGTATATGGAAGAATGGAGTGTAATGTGCAAGGACTTGACACTCAACAAAGGAATTGAAGGATTCTCTTTGGCTGATGATCTTGACTTTGAAGTGCCCAAGCATACAAAATGGGAGAATCTTGTTTCCTCTCAAGGTATGATATCTATTGACCCTTTATTATCTTCCATAAATGGCAATATTTTGAGGGATAAATCTTTTGTTGAATATGGGGGTGTCCCTATTCTAGATGGTTGTTCGAGTCACCCTGTAATCCCTAGCCCGATGAGTATCATGGAGGTCTTGCATTGTACTGACAAAAGTGTCCCTCAAGGAATAGGTGGATATATTATTTTTGGGGAGATCCCAGTAACTATTGGGAATAACCCCATTATGTTGATGGGGAATATACCCTTTGTTGAAAAATAATTTCACTTTCTTCCTTGAGCATGAGTGGACATGGTTTTGATACAAGAAAATATGAGTAGTGGTGTTGCTTTATGTGATAGTCTGTGTAAATTATTAAGTGGGTGGACATTTTTGGATCTAGACTTAAAAGGTGCTTCGGGGGAGTTATATTGCATATGTGTTGTCATTATTGTCAACAATGGTATGGAGTGTTGTGTTGTGGAAGGTTGGAAGTGATGGCACCAGAGATGTCAAAGGGAGATAGTAGTAGTATGGTGATCAGTGAAGACAACAAAGTAAGTAACCAAAAGTGTTATGAGGTAGAAAGCAAAGTGATGTGCATATGCGGTGATGGTCAAAGAAGCAGACAAAGTGAAGGAGATGGATCAGTATCATATGTACATAGTCATACCATATCTTCTGAAGTTCATGTGTACATCCTTGATATGTTTATGTTTAAAGTCTATGATGAGTAGAGTTGGATTCTTGTTGTATGATGATGATATGAACTCATGGTACTTTCTGTCTGAAGAAGAAAGTTGTAAAAGGTTGAAGGAAATTTATCTAAGTTCAAATTAGTGAAGGGGTCACATGCTTAGATAAATGTACTGCATATCTCCGATGTTGAAGATTATTCATTTTAGTTTGGAAGATGAGTAGAAACAGGTGTAAAGAATGTATATTACAAATTTCAGAGGTTAAAAGTCACCGCAAAGTATTTTGGAGTCAAAAGAGTGAAGGTAGTTGTGAAACAGAGTAAGTGCAGTAACAGAGAGATAGGAGAATGCTCCACACTTGTCCACAGATGAAAATAAGACATTGCGGTTCGAAGAATAGAAAGATATGAGTGAAAGGTATGCACATTTAAAGTTTCAAGTGTTGATATGTACCACAAATGATCCTCTGGAGTCTATTGTGTGAAGACAAGTTTAGCTATTGCTTAAGGTAAATAGAGGGAGACAGTCGATGTCACCACAACTCATCGCATACTAATAATTGGCCCTACTGATTGAATGACAAGCTCACATGACTGCTTGGTATGCGTTGTTCAAGTTTCAAATGATTATGTTCACCGCAAGTATGTTTTTCATTGTTTTACCTTAAGACTATGTAAGCAGAGTTTGCTAAGGACATATGCATCAAAGTTCAAGTGTGTGTGCCACTAGGAAATATCCTAAAATGATAAAAGAAGTGTACATAAATATTTTGCAAGTCATATAATGTTCATTGTGTGGTCTGCATGATGTAGGTTTGTCTTCTCCGGTATCGCTTTAGGTCTGGAGCTAAATGCAAGGAAGGAAAAGTGCTTGTGGAGCCGACTAGGTGTATAATGAAGATTTTGTCATGTGTGTGGAGTGTGCGCCATCTCGGAAGAATGTGCTAAGGTAATATAGGACCTGATTATGCTTTGTCCTTGAACTACATTAGATTTATAATTACCGCATATGTTTTGGAGCCGACTATTGTGAGCATTACACGTTTCATCTTTGCTGACCAAGGAGAAAGATTTTGAAGCCTGCGGAGGATATAAATATAAAATCAAAGTTGTTGAGTGATGTATTAGTTATGTATTGTGTGATAGAATTCATTTAGTGTGAATGAACATACCGAGGAAGTTCATTTAATGATGAAATGTGGAAAATACCAGTTTTTGTAATATGTTATTGTTGTGGAGATAATTGTTTGTGATGTGATGATGGAGAAGAGTTTCTGAAATTGTTTTTTTGTTGCGAAGGTTGATAGTGTAGTTGTATAGAGGTGAGATAGTTGTGCAGAGGCTGAAGTGATCAGCCGAAGGTTGTAACAGTCAGTTTTGTGAGAAGAATTTCTGAGTCAGATAAGTTTTGTGTTACAGAGAATGAAGAATAGTTGTGTAAAAATTGTAAGTGTTGTAACTATTCAAGGAGTTGCAACTTCCTTTGGGTTGTATCTCAAAAATTATTGTAATCATGTTTTCATTTGTGAGGTTGGATTTGGATAGTAGATCCAAGCAACTTACCCACCGTATTTTTCCCTTCTAGGGTTTTCCATGTAAATCTGGTGTTATGGTTGTATGCTACTGTGTTCTTATGCTTTGTATGCTTACTTAAGTTTGAATGATATTGGAAGTAAAAGAATTTGATTAAGTACTGATTCACCCCCCTCTCAGTACTTTTGTGTGTTCAAAAATTGGTATCAAAGTTGAGTTCCTTGAATGCAAGTTCCTAATAGCTGAGGTAGATCTTGGAGTGGAACACATGGGAGCTAAAGTATTGTTTAATGGTAAAAATCCTCCGAATGATGATAGAGACTTGACAGCCTATAATCTAGAAGACTGTGTAGCTGATTATGAAGGAGAACCTATTTCTGCCCTAGAAGATTTGGATGTTGCAAGAAGTGAAAATGAAGAATATAAGATTAAGCTCAAAAAATTAAAAGAAGCAATTGCCAAATTGAAAGTTCAAGTTGAAGAATGTAAGAAGGTTGCAAATTGTCTAAATGCTAAGCTCAATGACAAATTAGTTGAATGCTCCAAACTTGAAGAAGAAATTGTCTCTCTAAGGAAACAATTGGAGAAAGCAAAGGATCAGATAGACAAAGGTCTAAAACTAAAGAAAAGCACCAATATCCTTGATGAGATAATTAGCAGTCAAAGACCTCTAAAGAATAAAGGTGGTATTAGATTTGAGAAAAGTTAGAGTCCTAAAACAAATATACTAGAAGGCATGTTTGAAATGATTAAGGAAGAGCCTAGTACTGAAGACTCTGAGGAGACTGATGAGGAGGAGGAGTTGGATGATGATGACTTCATACTGGTCAACAATTAGAAGAAAGATCTCAAGAGATCTCCTCCTAGACAAGTTGTTAATCCTATCTTCTCTCAATCCTTCTATGGTTATTGTTATTCTTGCAATAAATTTGGACATAAGGCTATTGATTGTAGAACCAAGGCTAGAAGAAATGATAACATGAGGAAGAATTCATTTGTGCCTACAAAATATGATGATGTAATCTATCATTCCTTTTATGGCTATGGTTATGCATGCAATAAGTTCAGCCGTAGGGTTGTTGTGTGTAGAACTAAAGTTAGGAGAAATGGTATGACTCTGTAATACAATGATGTTTGTTACAAGTGCAACAATTTTGGGCATAAATCAAGATTTTGCAAGAATGGTTATGTGAAACCACCTGTTCAGCACAAGAAGATAGAGAAAATTGTGACTTAGCAAAAGAAGGAAATGGAAAAGATTTGGAGGAAGAAGACAAATCAAGATAATGAGAAGAAGCAAGAGTTTGTGCTTCTACCTAGTGCAAAAGACTTCATTGTTGATTAAGATAAGGCATAGGGTTAGGGGGAGCTAATCAGTGCATATCTATTCTTTCCCCCCTGAATACTTGTGGCTTCTACAAATGGAAGCTAAGCATACATATGAGTTGGAATGAAATAAGATGATGAAATTGTTGGTAAGGCAAGATAGTTTCCTTCCCCCAAATTTCCAGAGCAAAATCCCATGATGCAGTGGATTACAGAAGGTTTTTGAGTTTCTGTGGATTTAACAGAGCACTCTGGGAGCAATTTACCCAACTTGATAAAGGTGCATTAAATGAGGAATGGTAGGGCAAATTGTAAAGTATGTATGCTTTATTTGGATGATCAAAACTCATTGATGATCAAGCATTTACATTCAGATCTGAGAAGAGAAGAAAGATTTCAAATTACTTGGCAAATTTGAGAAGAATCAAGCTAAAGGTGAAACCCTAGGGATTGATGTTGGCAACTTGGCAAACATCATTAACGGAGACACTACTGGTATGATGAAGTTTGGTTGAGCATGATGTTTGATAGTGTTGTCATTGATGGCAACAAGAAAAGGAACAAAGATTCAACAAGGTTGGAATAGATATTTTGGTTTGGCAAAGCATACTTAAGCATTTTGGCTAAGTGTTGGCAGAGTACAGAGATAGCAACAGAAAGATAGTATATTGATCAGTGTTAGTCCGCAAATGAAGTTCTGGTCTTGCAGTTCTAGTAAGATGTCTATAGTCCTTAGATGATCTTAAATCCAAAGTTTTAGCTCTTGATCATCTCCAGAAATGTACCTTCAAGTTGCACTAGTTCGACATAACAGAGAACAGTAATCAAAGTAGAACACAAGTTCTGTGTTTTTTTGAAGGTGATAAGTGTAGAAAAAGAGAGATTCTATTTTCATGTAAGAACAGAGCAGTGTAGCAGAGCAGTTTAGGATGAAGAGTTTTGAGACAATCTTCTGAGCGACATTGGAGTTATATCCATGCATTTGTAGATGCAACAATAGCAGTTCATTCTGGCAGTGAGCCACCCTTTCTTTCTTTTCTTATGGCAGTGAGCCTGTATGCAGTGAGCATCTTTCTTTAGACAGTGAGTCCTTAAGGGCAGTGTGCCCTAAGGCAGTGAGCCTCTTGTAATTCGGTATTGTTACTACATATTATATTGTGAGCTAACACTCACAGTGGTTTTTCCCATTTTGGGTTTTCCACGTAAAAATCCTAGTGTCTATGTGTTATGTCTTGTGATTGTTCATTCTATGTTTAACTTGCATTAATGTTGTTGAATGGGCAAATGGATTAATGGTTTAATTAGTGAATGGTTTAAGAGAATACTAATTCACCCCCCCTCTCAGTATTCCATGTGTTCAACAATTGAACCTAAAGGTATTTATCAAAACTGCTATTTGTTAAAACCCTAGAGTTTCTGAATTTAAAGAAATTTGTGATGGTGACTCCTCAACTAGTTGATGTCACTGAAAAACCAATAGCGAAGTATAAGAAATTTCCTTACAAAGCCATGGAGATAGATAAAGAAGGGGCATTTTCACACGTTCCGACATATGTGGTATGCATAGAAGATGTTAGGTTTTACATTCACTCAAAGCTAGATGAAATTAACCATGTAAAATTTGAGGAGCTCAAAGATCAACTTATGGAAGATGATGTTGTCTATAAACCAGAGTATGCTAATATTGGGGCCAAGCGGTTGGATATCTGGAAAGATTATCTTGATTTTTGAGATATGCATGAATGGGTGAGATATACTTTGAGTAGGATTCATGATGAATTCATGTATCTAGATAAGCCCTACAGAATTACTAAGGATGCGATCAGCGTAGTTACTTTGATGTGTTCCATCGGACCTATATCGGTGATAAAATCAATTAAAAATTAGGTCATTGAACTGACAAGTGCTAAATTTGATAAGAGGAACCTAATTGTGAATGACATAACAGATCCTGGTGTCTAGTATGCTACTATGGGTATTGCTTACAAAGTGTATTACACAAACAAATAAGGATCTACCACTAGTACAATAATTCACACTACTTACCAGATGGTTAAGAAAGGTAAACACTTTGACCTCTGCGATGTCATGAGAGAACAACTCTTGGAGAACCTGAGGAGAAAAAAGGAAACTAGATACAACTTCAGGTATGGCACCTTGATTATTTGCCTTTCATTATATTTTCTGAATGAGTTTCCTAGTTTTAGAGGAAAGTTTTGGCAATAACAGATTCATGTTGCCACTCAAATCAAGTGTCACGTTAGAGGTTTCAGTGATCCAAATCACTACAAGACTTTATATTGGGGGTTCTTTAAAACCTTACAAATTGATATGCAAGCTAGGGATAGAATCCCTTTCAATTCAATACAACAATACAAGGAGAATATCACATTTATAGTTGATAAGGAGTATACCTATATGGGGGCAGTTGAGCCTAGAACTGCATGGATTCCAAGACTGCCATATGAGGTCTTAGCAAAAGAAATAAATACCTATGCTAATATTTTTCTCAACAAACCTTAAGATACAACTGTTGATAGATTTGGTACCTATGATGAAATAATGGACAAGAAGATTAAAAGACGTGCAGAGGAGCATTTTGAGAAACACAAAGAAGAATTTCATAAAAGGATGGGTATCTCACCAGAATCCACATCAGAAGCCCCTGCAGAGGATCCTCCAAATATTACTATTAATCCACCAACTTTTCTAGGGCCTTGAGAAGGTTCGATAGGTCCACTTATGCAACCAAAAATGCTCTGTAGCCCTCCGGATCAACTCAAACTACCTCAACTGGAAGAAGAGTTGCATCTAAAATTCTGACTCGAATAAAAACATGTGAAAAGAAGTAACCAAGGCAAAAGATGCAAGCTAAAAGGAAGAAGACTAATGTAAAGAAGGAAGAAGAAGAAGAAGGAGGAGAAGAAGAAACTTCCAAGCTAAAAGGGAAAAAGAAGAAATCTAAGCAAACTCCTTCGGTGGCTCCTACAAGAGACCCTCTTCAATTAGAGGCCATATTCAATGGAATTCAACAACATGTACTGCTAAAGTATACAACTAATTTGTATCTAGATGTTCCTAGACTGAGGATCAAAGAACATTGAAAAGGTTGTAGTTATGTATATGCTTAAATATAACTTACCCATGATTGATGTCATTGAAAAGGTATCGGAGAGCCTAGCTTAGGCTCTAAAATAGAGAAGAGAAGAAGCCATTAAAATGGATGATGATATGAGGCAACAAGCTCTTGATAAGGTCGGGTCTTCTATGTCTCAGGAAGAAAAGATAAAATGGCTCAAATGCAAGCTCATGAGTTAAGGACAAAGCAAAGGGTGGACACTCTTATGAGCATGGAGAAAGATGATAGAGAGAAAATTCTGAAGGAGACTAAGGATGTGACAAAGAAAATCATGGAAGAGGTAAAAGTTTCTAAAAATGTGGAACAACCACATGTATCTCCTCCACACAACATTGAACATCAATTTCCCCAAGAGGAGAAAGAAGAGCAAGTAGCACAAGATGAAGAACCGGTTACACATGGTGAAGGAAATGTGTCACCTAATCATAATGTTGTGCATGATAATCCTCCTCTAGAAAACACTGAGAAACAAGGTAACGGTAACCCTAAACAAGAAGAGGAGCAGGTTAATGTTAATGCAGGGGAGACCTCAGAAAAGGAACAAGACACATCTTCCTCCTCAGCTCTGGTTGACTCAATTAAGGAGTTCTTAGCCCAACAAATGCAAATACAACTGGTAGTTACTCCACAACTCTTACAGTTAACTATGCTAGATGGACAAGTTAACTTGTCTAGGATATCTCCCCTCCAAAAGCTACAACTGGGAGACATACTCCAGTCCACCGCAAGACAAGAGATTCTGTGACAACAAGTGGAAGGAGTTGAAGTATTGGAAGAGGCAATTAAGATAATACAGGTAGAGGTTCCTAAGGCAAAAAGAGATCCATCCTTTCCTCCCACTCAACAAATGAAACTCATGCTGGATTCTTTCAAGTCCCATTCTTCCTATCTTGAGAAGAAAGATGAGCAAAAGATAATAGAGCAGGTGAATGCTAAAACATTGGCTGATGCGTCTGGGAGATGTGCTAAGGCACATAATAATTTTCAAAAAAATATGAAAAACATTCAAAAATGTGTAGAGGATGCCAAAGTCTTATATCAATTTTATTTGAACTGGCCTACAACTACAAAGAGCATAAAGGATCAAGCTAACTCTATTGAGTCACAACTAATTCAAGTAGCCAAAGTATATGATCCATTGAAGGACAAAGATGGAGCCACTAGAGTTCAAATAGAAAATCTACATTCCTAGCTAAAGCAACTATTGGATCAAAGAGGGCAAATAAAGAGTGAGAGAGGACAACTAAGGGAAGTGGTAAGTATGAGGCTAGCAGTTTTGATTGGCATCTTAACTGAAGGTGCCAGAATCTTTGGAGGAAGTAGAAGATTTGTATATTCAGCTTGAGAGCCAATTGCACATTTTGTCTTCTGTAAAGAAGAATTGGGATACAACTCTTGACCAGTTAAAGGTAATTTACAAGAATGTTCTACCTTCCAAGTAAATTGAAGACATGTTGAAGGTAAAACAAAATTTGATGATTGTATAGATATGTGGAGAATAAGATAGGTGTAATCAGTGCTATTTTGATATAAGCACTATGTACATAGTATCTATGTATATTGAAGAACAAATTTTGCTACATTAGTTTTGAAGAGATAGAAGTTACTCCGTAGGGGGAGTTAACTGATAAAAGGTGATAAGGAATATTCAAACAAGGGGAGCCTATAAGTTTTTGCTAGAACAGAGGATGACTACCAATTCTTTTCCATTCATGTCAAAGGGGGAGAAATGTGTATATATCAGGCTAAGTGTTGCCATCAATGACAAAGGGAGAGATTGTTGCATATGTGTTGTCATTGATGTCAATAGTGGTATGGAGTGCTACGTTGTGGAAGGTTGGAAGTGATGTCACCAAAGATGTCAAAGGGAGATAGTAGCAATATGGTGATCAGTGAAGACAACAAAGTACTTGTAATCAGAAGTGTTATGAGTTAGAAAGCAAAGTGATGTGCATATGTGGTGATGGTCAAAGAAGCAGACAAAGTGAAGGAGATGGATCAGTATCATTTGTACACAGTCATACAATATCTTTTGAAGTTCATGTGTAAGTTCCCATCCTTGATATGTTTATGTTTGAAGTCTGTGATGAGTAGAGTTGGATTCTTGTTGTATGATGATGATATGAACTCATAATGTTTGTCGTTTGAAGAAGAAAGTTGTAAGAAGGAAAATTGTTTAAGTAAAGTTCAAGTTAGTGAAGGGGTCACATACTCATATAAATGTACCACATATCTCCGTTGTTGAAGATTCTGCATTACAATTTGGAAGATAAGTAGAAACAAGTGTAAATAATGTATATTCCAAATTTTTGAGCATGAAAGTCACCACAAAGTATTTTAGAGTCAGAAGAGTGAGGGCAATTGTGAAACAGGGTAAGTGCAGTCATAGAGAGATAGGAGAATGCTCTGCACTTCTTCGCAAATGAAAATAAGACATTGCAGTTTGGAGAATAGATAGATATGAGTGAAAGGTATGCACATTTCAAGTTTCAAGTGTTGATATGTACTGTAGATGGTCCTCCAGAGTTTGTTGTGTGAAGACAAGTGTAGCTATTGCTTAAGGTAAATAGAGGGAGACAGTTGATGCCACCGCAGTTCACCACATACTGATATTTAGCCCTGTTGATTGAATGATAAGCTCACATGATTGGTTGGTAAGGGTTGTTCAAGTTTTAGATGATTATAAATGTTCACCGCAAGTATGTTTTTCATTGTTTTACCTTAATACTATGTAAGCAAAGTTTGCTAAGGACACAAAGATCAGAGTTCAAGTGTGTGTGCCAATAGGAAAGATCCTAAAATGATAAAAGAAGTGAACAGGAATGTTTCCCAAGTCATATAATGTTCATTGTGTGGTCTGCATGATGTAAGTTTGTCTTCTCTGGTACCGCTTTAGGTCTAGAGCTAAATGCAAGGAAGGAAAAGTGCTTGTGGAACTGACTAGGTGTATAATAAAGATTTTGCTATGTGTGTGGAGTGTGCGCTAGCTTGGAAGAGTGTGCTAAGGTAATATAGGACCTGATTATGCTTTTTTTTTAGTTCTGCATTGGATTTCTAATTACCGCATATGTTTTGGATATGATTGTTGTGAGGATTACACATTTCATCTTTACTGACTAAGGAGAAAGATTTTGAAGCCTGCAAAGGATATAAATATAAAATCAAAGTTGTTGAGTGATGTATGAGTTGTGCATTATGTGATAGCATTGATTTAGTGTGAATAAACTTACCATGGAAGCAGATTTAATGATGAAATGTAGAAAAGACCATTTTTTGTAATATGTTATTGTTGCGAAGACAATTGTTGGTGATGTGATGATGGAGAAGAGTTTATGAAATTATTTTTTTTGGGGAGGTTGATAGTGTAGTTGTGCACATGTGAGATAGTTGTGCAGAGGTTGAAGTGACCAACTAGAGGTTGTAGTAGTCAGTTGTGTGAGAAGAATTTTTGAGTCAGATAAGTTTTGTGTTACGGATATTGAAGAATAGTTGTGTAAAGATTGTAAGTGTTGTAACTATTCAGGGAGTTGCAACTTCCTTTGAGTTGTAGCCCATAAATAATATTGTAATCCTATTTTCATTTGTGAGGTCGGATTTGGACAGTAGATCCAAGAAGCTTGATCACCGTGGTTTTTCCCAGCTTCTAAGGTTTTCCACTTAAATATGTGTTATTGTTGCGTTACTGTGTTCTTATGCTTTGTATGCTTACTTGAGTTTGCATGTTGTTGGAAGTAAAAGAATTTGATTAAGTATTGATTCACCCCTCCTCTTAGTACTTATGTGTGTTCAACAAGTTATTACAGTCTAGAAGGAGGATCTAATCCTATTAAGCTCTTTTGCAGTAATGTCTATATTAATGGTGGAAGTTTTCTTTAGGAATCTAGAAGAGGTGTTCAAAGTACTTAACATTTATGGTCCATATGAAGGTAAACAAATTTTCTAGAAGGAAATTTTTACTCTAAAATTCTGATGGACAATAATCTTATACTTGGGGGTGATTTAAAGTTTACTTTAAATAGAGGGAAAATCAGGGGGCTTTCAGCCTAGCCTAAACCCATGGCAGGTTTTTTTATTCAATCTTTGGAATGTGCAGGGTTTGTTGACTTGGCTCCTATGGACATAAAACCAACCTAGATTAATAATAGAGAAGGGAATGCAGTTGTTTCTAAGAGGCTTGACATATTGCTTATTCACAATCATATCTTGAATGAGGTGGGTAGATGCAGGACTTAGGTGGACAAAACTTATTGTTCGAACCATTTCTCAATATTACTAGAGATTGAAGAATCAAGCAATAAACCCAGTGCTCCATTTAAGTTCAATCTGACTTGGATATTGGATGAAGAGTTTAAATCTTTGGTTTGAACAAACTGGAAATAGTTTGATCCCTAGTTGGGGGCCTCAGTCAGTAGATAGTTCACGACTTCTTTAAAACATATTAAGTAAAAGGTGATGGAATGGACTAGAATCAGACATAGGTTGCAAAGCCATAAATTAAAAGAGGTTGAAGATAGGCTAGAAAATTTGGTAAATAGAGTGGATGGATTCTTGCTAAATGATGAAGAGCTCAAAGCTATTAAGGATCTGGAATTTACAAAAAATAAATTACTACAAAAAGAAGAGATGGATTGGTACATGAAGAGTAGGGTTGTCTAGATAGCAGAGGGAGACCAAAATACAAAAATTTCACAATTTTCCTTCACACAGGAAACATTAAAACTCAATTTAGGAATTGCAGGATGAAGAGGGAAGGTAAGTTAAAAAATTTGGTGAGCTGGTAGATCTGGGAGTGAGACATTTTGGTAAACTTTTTAATGAATATGAAAAATGTAACCTGACGCAGATACTCTCAGTGATTAGAAATTTCTTGAGATTCATCGAAGAGGAGGAGGATGAGGAGTTCTTTCAAGAGATATCCTTGGAAGAGTTATTGTCTACTATGAATTTTTTTGAAAGGACAGAAGTCCAGGGCTTGACTGTAACAAGCCATCTCACATTACCCAAAATTAACCATCTTAATTAACATTAAGAATAAGTTCATGGTTATCATAATCATAGTTAAGGAAGGAATGAATCAATAACTTAATCAAATTAAACATGCATATCTTTTCTGGATGTTTCAAAATTGAAAATTACAACAAATCCAAAGATAACATAGTAGTGAATTCCTTTCACTATACATTTACAATGTTTTACTCATAGCATCAATGATAAGTTTACAAATAATGTTTGACTATCAAGTCATATAGAAGAATGTACTGTATCTAGAACTTTGGCATCTATCTTCATAAGTCTCAGCTTGGCTTTTGCTTGAGAAGGAGAGCATCACCCAAGTGCTTTTCCTCCAACCATAGAATGGCGATCCCCCGTACAACTTCCTCCCTGGAAGTAGCCCTACCCTTCACAAACGGTATAGATATAAGAAACTGATTGGTTTGCCATCTGAGTATCTGGTGTTGTGTCCTTCATAACACTTCACGGTCATACAACTATAGATCCACTCTAACTATGTATGACACTATTGGAAGCATTATACCATCTGGAGCACAATGAATTGACTAATGCATGTAGACACGGATGCATTACTTTGGCCAAAGATTTATATACATATATATTTTGCAATGAACATAGTTGATTGTTCACACACCTCAACTCGACTTAGATGTTGTCTCATCCTACAGTGATCATAATTTGATCTTTCTAGATCATAGAAAGGATGGTTCATTTCATCCTTAGTCCACCTAGCTTGTACTTTAGACTCTAAATTCTAGGAGTACGTTCATTATTTGTTTTGTGGTATTATGCAATAGGGAATCTTGTGACTCCACGTCACCCTATTCCTGTACTTTCCTTTGCAAGATTATGGTTTCAATTTTTAAGACCAACCCCGGTCTAAGTTATTATGGTTTCCTTGTTTCAAGGTTAACATCAATTCACATTGATTATATCACATATCATTATGGTCTAATAAGTAGACAATATTAAATAGACCTTTGGTCAAAAGAATTCAAAAGGGTTCTTGATACCCTATACTTCATTCACGAAGCATTGCCATTCAAAAAGAAATGAGACCATAATATGTTTCCAATAATAAGTCATCATACTCAATTTCATGTTCTTTCCTACATGGAAATAAAATGACAGTCGAGGATTATTCCCTTGAAATGTAAGATTTGACATATACTTAATGTAGTCTCTACATTGTTACCATTAACAAGTGGTTTTCCCTTCATGGATACTAAGAGTCTCATTACTCTTATCCTATATCAAGATTACACCCAAAGGTTTAAAAATGTTGTCTTATATAAACAAACAAGTGTTTCACTTCTTATTTCATGTTCCTTGAAAGCCACCATGGCACGGGCACTGTTGATAACATCGACTTTCAAGAGTGTCTCTTCATTGTATAATGTATGGCCATCAGCCTTACTATTATCATGTCTTTCTAAAATAAAAACATTAGCTCGCAGCCTTGCTTACATGGTTTTAACATTACAGTATACATGGCTCTCAACCAGTTTATATGGTTTATCATTATATAGCATGGCTCTTGGCCAGCTTGTATGGTTTATCATTATACAACATGGCTTTTAGCCAGCTTGTAGTCTTTATCAGACATACAATAGATATGATATAAAAACATGGTATCACCAATGCTTCGGCCATATAGGTCGTAACTAGGCTATCATCATAGCCATTATATGTGATAGCATAGCACTACTCATGTAGTCAGCCACGAAGGCCCCTTAACATATAAATGTTATCATTTATGATAACATTGTACTATACATGCACTCGACCATAAAGGCCTCATCAAAATATAAAACACATAGATATTATCTTATGATAACAGAGCCATTGATAACCATCGTGTGGCCAAAATCACAATGGTATTAGCATGCAATATAATCCATGACTGTAAACACAATCATACCTATGCAGATATGCTCGCAGTCAAATATGGCTTACTAAGGGATAAGATTGTCGATGAAAGCCTACCTCCTTCCCGTGAGCTCTCAAGCATTAAGTCTCCTATCTGTAACTTCTACAAAAAAAAACAATGCCAATCCTCAAAAACATCCCACAACAAAAGACTCCCAACTCTTTCATTTTTGCATGTATTTCTCTACTTGGACACACATAACTGCCACCCTTCGCATGGAAGGTGGTAAATTAGTTGGCACATGCCGTGCCACCTCACGGTTATCTCGTCTCCTCAAAGACCATACCTCCCATTCGGGAATATTTTCATAATGAAAAGCTTCAGTTAAGCTCAACAACAACCTCCACTCACTCCACATATCATGGGTAGTGGTATGGCGGACAACAAGAACACATATAAGCTTGATATATATTAAAATGCTCAACCACTATATAAGTGGGTAAATAAATAATTATGCTTAACATAATATCAATTACATCTAAATGATGTTATAGGATTATCAAAATAACATAGGGTATCACTTAAATTATATTACCATCATTGAGGTGGTATCATTAATATGTGAATATGGGGTCGAGTCCTCTCCCCCACTTCGCCATATTAAACTATAATCAAAATAATTAAATAATGAAATAGATACATGAATAAGGGAAAACTTCAACATCCAACCAGGTTTACTATCGGCTGCATAAATGTTTTGAGAACATTATGTAGTCATAAATTGTCTTGCCATCATTGGTCAAATCAAAATCGACTAAACAAGGAAAAGACTTATACTCACCCTATCTTGCATGGGTTCACAAAATTTTAACTTCGATACTCAGATGGCAATCTAACCTTTTCCCAATATCTATCTCCTCCTCCCGGGTGATACTCTCCTTCCATCCTTGGAGGAAGATTATTTTCCTAATTACACTCACAACCATATAACCATGATTAGTCTATCATCATTTGATTCATAAAACATTATGATAAAATAATTTTATCAACATGTTATCTTATGTCTAATCTAAACATCAATCAATATCCATATAATCAATGATTCTACTTGATATTTTCCACAAACATCAAATCATTAATCTATGATTAATTATCTTCTTTACCACATAAAAGTAGGATTAAGCTAAATCAAAAGTTGGGGATGTAACCCTGATGGTTGGACGCTGGAGGTTTTTTTAGCTTTCTTTAACATGCTTGGGTAGGACCTACTCTGACTAGCTAAAGAGATTAGATTGGAAGGGAAAGTGCCTAGAAATATAAACTCAACTTTTATTGCACTCATTCCAAAAATAGATAGCACTGATTCCTTCGATAAATTTTGTTCAATCTCTCTTTGCAATATGATTTATATAATTCTGTCAAAGGTTATTACTCTGATACTCAAGCCAATTCTCTCCAAGGTAATTTCTGATGAACAATTTGGATTTCTACAAGATAGGCACATTCATGAGGTGGTAGGTATTGTACAAGACACATTGTACAACATAAAATACAAGAATTAATTGGCCTTTGTTATAAACGTTGATCTATCAAAGGCCTATGATAGGGTCTTGTGGACATACATCTTCTATTTTTGCATATAGGATTCTCTTACAAAGTGGTAAAATGGATCATGTGTTGCATTACTAGTGCACAATTTCTTGTGCTAATAAGTGGTTCAACATCAAACTTCTTCAATTCTTCAAGAGGCCTTAGGCAGGGATGCCCCTATCTCCATACCTATTTTTACTAGTGGTGGAGGGATTGAGTAGGATAATGAAGGAAGTGATTGGAAGTGGTCATTTGAGAGGTGTAATTGTGGGAAGGTCCATGGCCATCTCTCATCTGTTATTTGTTGATGATGTCCTGATATGTTTGTCTTGGAGAGGAACAAGATTTAAGACAAACCTCAGATTCCCTTGATCTATTTTGTTTGGCAATGGGTATGGAAATAAATTATCAGAAGTTAGTTGTCTTTGCATTGAATATAGAGAGGACTTTTCCATAGGTTGGAGACATTTTCCCTATTTGGCTTGAAGAATGTCGATGATGGTTTAAATTATCTAGGGTTTACTTTGAAACCAAATTGCTATAAAATCTGACCAGGAAATAAACAATAAATAAATAATAATTTAATAAATACTAAAAAAGTATTTTTTTTAAATCAAATCAAATAATCTCACATCAATACATGTACAATAACAATTACTATTTCATGTTCACACCTCCTGATACCATACATAGAATCTGCATAGGAGAAAAGAGGGAGAGAGAGAGAGAGAGAGCATCGTCGAGGTAATATCCACCCTACCACGAAGCTTTAATCTTCCCCATGCTACACCACTAGAGGAGCCTGACCCATCACAAAGGATCTAGCAATATGTGGCAACATGCAAGAAGGAATCCGGTGCACTATTGGAAACACAAACAATCTAGTGAAACAATGACAATCTAATGTCTACATCTTAGGAATGTTCTATCATCTCACCATGATATCCTGACATTCAATAGGATGGATAATATATTCAGAGGACGAAATCCATAAGTCCTTTAAAATTAATGTAATAATATATTCAAGGTAATATTGTTTATCATATAGTCCACCAAAGATGTTAATCATCTTCACAAGCACAATTTCTTAAATCTTCACAATACTAGGATATAATGGACAAAAGGTCTTCTACCTCATCACAACATAGTTGAGACTCAATTGTCACCTAGTTTACACATAGAAGCTCACAATCAATGTAGAAACAAATTGACACTCAATACCATCTTTCACCTCCATGAACAATTTCTATTGAGGTGGCAGCATTCTCGTCATTTTCAAGTAAGACCAATAGGCTCAAATGCCTCAAGCACTAAACAAATAGGCAACAATTGGTCATATCCAACATTACATAGTCTCTTGGTTATAGTTTCTATAATAATCTTTTCCAAGGATAACAATTTACTAAACATTCCACTAAAAATTTAATTCCTTGTCTTAATCATAAAGGCACAAAAGTTTTGGAGTAATCCACTTAATTTTTACGTGGATCTAGGACAAAGAACTTACTACCTCGTCAATCAAGGCTGGAATTAAAATTCACTTAGCATTCAAATAGGATCTTATAGAATTTTATAAAACTTATCTGGAAGTAAACTAGCACACATTAACATCCTTATATTTCTACTTACATAGTCCATTTTCTCCTAGGTGTCAATGTTCACATATTACTATGCCTTATGATATAAGGAAAAACTTAAAATCAAATTATGACATCATATAAATTCACAAGATTTCATTCTCAACCATGGCTAGAGACTTCAACTAGTTCCAATAACTCAATTTAAAAACCTATAATATCATATTATCTTTCCCTTATAAAACAAGCCATATTTTTGTTAAAACAAACTCCCACATAGGCTTAGTATGACATCACACAAAACTAAATAAACATAAGTCTATCATAAAAGTATGGACTGTAATGCAATTTCCTTCTAATAGTTCAAGATTTATACCAAAATTTCTTTTAGTAATAATATTTTCTTACAAAATAATAAATCAACAAAATAAACATGGAATTCAAATATTTAGTAGAAGCTTTTAGCAACATTGACATGTGTATAGCCTTAAAGATTATATACCATAAATCTTTTTATATTAAATAATTTATAATAAAAAGTAGGAAATTGTGAGGGTAAAATGTGGTTTAATCAATAACAATAATAAACCCAAACATCAATAGAATATGAAGGAGAAAAGGAGATTTAAATAACAAAACAAATGATACTTACAACCTTTTACCTTTTGCCTTCCATTGCTCGCCTTTTCTGTCTTGATCTTGATGGAGATAAATATGGCCCTCAGGAAGCTTGCTTCCTTGCTTCGAAGTCCTCAAGATGACAAGATGAAGTTGGCTATGATACTTTGTGTGATTGAAGATGAGCTTCAACACACTATTGATGGATGATAAGTGATATGGAGATGGAAGTGCAAAGGCACGCTAGTGTTTCTACAACATAAGTTTGCTCAAACGATGGATCCTCAATGAAGAAGAAGAGGGCTGTATTTATAGAGATGTGTGAGAGAAGATCAATGGTTGAGAAGAAATAAGAAGATCAAATGTTGAGAATGGTTGAGGAATGTGCGCTAATAGAAAGAGGACAAGTGTCCAAGCTCTATCATGCAATAGGGGAGTTAACTGAATTGATTGAATAGTTAACAAAATAGACCAATCAGTTAAGTGAATTGATTGGGGAGTTGACTGAATTGATTGATCAGTTAACTGAGTTAACCGATTTGATTGAAGAGTTAACTAATTTTGACTAGAGGATAAATAGGACATGTGGGTGAGAGAATATTAGCTAATTAAATATTAAAAATATTTAATTACATGTGCAACATGGTGAGGTGGAAAAGGTGAGGTGGAAAGATGAGGTGGATTGGTGACATGGATTTATGGAATTAGGACTTAGGATAGAGGAATTTAGGAATAATTAAATAATTTAGGATTATTTAATTATGTGAGACATTAGAAGAATTAGGGAATTTAATTAAATAAATTGATTTTATTTAATTATGGGATAATGAACCAATCAAATAAACTTAGAATATTTATTTAATTGCTAGAAGAAATAAGAATTAAGATAAATATTAAAATATTTACTTAACTCGACATGAGCCAATTTTAGGTGTATACATTTTGCCCCTCTTTGAAGCAATGTATTTTATCACGTTGTTTCAAAGAATAAATTTCTAACAATGATATATAACCCAGTTTGCCCCTAGTACAAGTTTGACGACAGGATGCCCCCTCAGGAGATTAGATGGGAAGAAGGCAGAAGGCATGAGACGGACAATCTCACAATGAAGAAGGTGAAAAATAGGTTAGGTTTGAAGAAAATGGGTGAAGAAAGAGCCGAATGACACGTTGCGCAAGATAAAATGATAACACACACAAGCAAGTTAGCAAGTATGCACAAATGATACAAGAACAAACAAGGTATTGCCCTCGTCAGGCAGTAAACCGATGATTAATCGATATTGATAAACGACAGTGTTGTCATGGCGGGGAACGATATATCCCTAGAGCAACACGAAGGATAATGTCTGGTTTCAGGAAATGAAACATGTCATGTAAGACGTGTGTATTGGTCTGATTTCAATAATGCAACATCCTGTATAAGACAATTTGATTGATTAACTGATTGGGTTGGTTTACAACCAGACAAGGATCAAGACCACTGAGGGTGCTTGGATAATTTGACAAGATTGACTATGAATTTATGTAATTGATTATGAATTGGATAATTTTATTTAATTGATTATGAATTTATGGCCACTAGATGAGGGAGGATGAATCTTCCCCACTAAGTCAAGTCCCCACTAACAGAAAGGCCAAGGAGTCGTTAATGGTTGTAGCTCCTATGCTTGTGCATGTATCAAGTTCCCATGGACTTGGCACTTTTTGCACTTCTTTAAAAAATGATAGGAATCATGTTCCATAGTTGGCCAGTAGTATCCCATGCGTATGAGTTTCTTAGCCAAGGTAGGGCCACTAGAGTGGCTCTCACATATACCGTCGTGCACTTCGCTCAAGGCTGTTTGATATTCCTCACTATCGAGACATCTAAGGAGAGTACCATCGAGACCTCTACGATATAGGTTATTGGCGAGAATGGCATACCGGGATGCCTGACGGATGAAGGTTCATTTTTGGTTACTAGAGAGGTCAGGTGGGAGCGTATTCTCTTTAAGGTAGGCAAAGATTTTTCCATAGAGGGGGGAATCAACTCCAACAATGTGCCAAATGATATGGGATTCAAGGGTGTCGTATGCAGGACAGGACACTGGCTCTACCAAGAACTCATAACATGCTTAATTATCAGGAATATCAAGGAGAGATGCAATCGTTGCCATTGCGTCTGTAGCTTTGTTCTCTGTCTGTGGTATCTGCTCAAAAGAGTTATGGTTAAAGTATTCCTTGAAGTCATCTACCATCCATTTGTAAAGGATTAGTTTCTCATCTTTTGTTTGGTAGTCATCATTCACTTGATTTATGACTAGTTGTGAATCGCCATACTCCTGTAGTTCTTTGATATTCCATTCCACTGCTAGCTTGATACCAATGACTAGGGCTTTGTACTCTGCCACATTGTTAGTGCAGGGGAAGAGTAGTCTGTATGACTTAGGAATGGTGTCGCCACTAGGGGTAATCAACAAGATACCTACCCTCGATCCATGCTGAGTGTAAGAACCATCGAAGTACATTTTCCATATTTTTGTAGTGATATGAAAGATAGATTCGTCTAGAAACTCAAATCTCAAAGGGCTGTCATCTATGAGAGGTGCATCTGCCAGTTGATCTGCTAGTACTTGACCTTTTATTGCTTTCCTGTCCACATATTCAATATCAAATTCACTGAGAAGCATGACCCATTTTGATAATCTACCTGTTAGGGCAGCCTTGTTGAGTAAGTATTTGAGTGGATCAATTTTGGCTACCAGTTTGACAGAATGCGACATGTAATGTCTCCACTTTTGCGAGGTGAAGACCACAGCGAGGGATGCTCTTTCAATGGGCGTGTATTGCAGTTCATATCCAACAAGTGTTCGACTGATATAGTATATTGCTTGTTCTTTCCCTTCAAGGTTTTGTTGTGCAAGAAGGGCTCCTAAAGCTATTGGTGTCACTGAGATATACAATAGTAGAGGCTTGCCTTGAATTGGTGGCATCAACACAGGTGGTTTCATCAGATATTCTTTTAATTGCTGAAATGCTTGTTCACACGAATCTGTCCATCTGAAAGGGACATTCTTATGTAGAAGGTGAGAAAATGGGTGGCACTTGTCTGCCAACTGAGAAATAAACCTTCTGATAGACTGTAGTTTTCCCTGTAGAGACCTTAACTGAGTGAGATTCTTGGGAGGTGACATTTCCATGATGGCCTTTACTTTAGTTGGGTCGACTTCAATGCCATTTGCAAACACTATGTATCCTAGTAACTTACTTGAGGTAACTCCAAATACGCACTTTTTTGGATTGAGATGCACTGGTGCAGGAGCACCCCTTCAACAGGATCAACATACACAAGAGGGAGAAACAGAGAGGAATGTCGGTCTCTCACCATTGGGAAAGATAAATAGGAAAATCCTCTGGAATAGAGGAGGAGGGTGGTTTGTGTTTTGGTTTTTGGTCGAACAGTTGAATGTGGTTTTGAAACACTAAGAAGGAGAAATAGAAATTTTGCAAATTGGTTTTTCTTTCCAAATTCTGAATTCTGTGTAGATACTCTGTGTAGAAATTCATTCTGTATAGAATTTGTGTATAATCTGAATCTAGTGCCTCTGTGGTTGAAATGACTAGATAAATCCATTCCACTGGTGGATTTCTATGAAATCAATGGAATGGACTTGTAAATTAGTTCCCCACTTTTGTTTATTTGTTTGTTTGTTAGGTATGGTAGGATAGGAATTGCAGAATCACTCCAAGTATCTCATCAGTGTATACCATTGTTGCAGCTGAGTGTCCATTTGTGTATATTGGCTGTATACATCCTATGTGAATGTCGAGGCTGTCTGTGAAAGTACACTTACTGTGTATATGTCAATTGTATGATGATTGCATGTTTTGCTATTGCATGGTGAGAAGACACCAGTTATGAGTGTCTGTCATTTGTATGAGATAACCTTCTGTGTGTATCCTGCATTCAAATCATCGGCGTGAGCATAGGCATCGGCTGAGGAAATACTAGTGGGCTGACGGTAGAAGGTTTCACCGATTGGGGTAACCGTTGGCAAGTCTCACTGATGATAGCATTGGCCTAAGGCATCGGTGTGACCAGGAATATCGGCAAACGATACAAGGTTTTCTCTGATAGTTCTAGGTCTTGGCGATAAGGAGTTTATGCTTCGGGGTAACAACGGGGAAGTGTCGCCGATAGGGAGTCCATCGGTAGGAGACTACCCATCGGGGAAGACTTTAAGAGTCTTACCGAAAGGTAGAGTGTTGCCAATATAAAGCATATCAGGAAGAGTCTGGGCGACGGAAGGTAGAAGCGGAGGTGCATCGGCGTAACATTATCATCAGAGGATGGGAGAAAAGTTTGGCCGAAGAAGCGTGTCTGGCTGACAAGGAAGTCTTTGTTAGGTGTATCGGCATGAGACTTGCATCAGAAGAAAAGAAGAAGGTTACGCTGACAGTAGGTAGTCTTTCCGATAGAGATAAGTCATCGGCGTGAGGGGCGCATCAGTGGGAGAATTATTAAGTGACCCGATGGCATAAGGTGTGGCTAACAAGTAGAAGGTTTCGGTGAGACATTTGTATAGTCTCGCCGATATCTGTCAAAGGAAGTTAATTTTAATTTCCTTTCTATGTGGGTGCTCCCCGCTGTGCATCCACACTCTGCATCAAGTGGTATCAGAACTAGAGAAACCTCTGGGAAAGGTTGTTGTGTATTTTGATTTCGAAAGGTGTTTGTTCCATCTAGCAGCAGAAGGAGAAAGAGAGCAAGGAGTATCTGTGGGGTAGAAGGAGAAAGCAAAATGTCAGAAGGAGAAGCTTCAGAAACTTTTCCAACAAAGATGACTAATGCTGAATTGACAGCCTTAGTAAGAAAGCAAATAGTAGAGAGTAGAGCTGATAGAGCTCAGAATCAGGCATTGAAGGAAGAACTAGAGAAGTTGAGGGACAGAGTGGAGAAAGGGGAAGAAAACTCTGGTGAGCGAGAAGATGGGGATGAAGAGGAGACCCCAAAGCAGGAAGAGCTAGTGGTTCCTGCAGACCAGAGACCCTTACTCAATGCCCTCAGGTCCATGGAAAGAAGGACCATGGATGTGAAAATAGACCTGCCAGTGTTTGAAGGAAAAATGGAACCTGATTCAGTAATGGAGTGGATAGACTCCTTAAACAATTTCTTTGAGACCGAGGAGATACTAGAACACCAAAGAGTGAAGATGGCTCAGTCCAAAATGAAAGGAGTTGCACTGACTTGGTGGAATTTCATCCAAGATGACAGGGTGAAAGAGGGAAAGAACAGAGTTGCAACATGGAGGAGAATGATGGCATTGGTCAAGGAGGCCTATGTTCCATTGGATTAAAATATCCAATTACATAAGAGGAAATAGAATTTGAAGCAAAAGGAGCTAGATGTCAGCTCATACACAGAAGAATTCATTAAGTTGTGTGTAAAAACAAAGGTAAGGGAAGGTGAGGAAGAGAAGGTAGCAAGGTACCTCAATGGATTGAGGTTTAACATCCAAGAAGACCTAAATCTGCATAATCCAAATACAGTTCAAAAATGTTACCAATTGGCACTCAAAGTGGAAGAAAAATTAAACAGAAGGCATGAGCAAAACAATAGAGGTAGAGGAAGACAACAAAGAGGAGGAAGAAGTCCTTTTAGAGGCAGAGGATTTGGATACCAAAGTGAATCCAATCAAGAGAATAGCAGAGGAGACAGTAGTCAAAACCAAGGGGGAAGCTACAATCAAAGGGGAAACTTCAGGGGCAGAAGACCACCATTTAGAGGAAGATCTTAGGGTAGAGGACCTATCAGATGTTACAATTGCAATCAAGAAGGCCATATAGCCAGCAGATGTCCAGCAAAGGCAACAAGTTCAATAGGAGAAAAGAGGATCAATCTGATCCAAGAATCTGATTGTCAAAGTGTAGCAAGCTCAAGCACAAATCAAAGTGTGAATGCTCCTGACAGTTACGGGTATCCTGAGAATGAAGAATCTTTGATGATTAGAAGAGCAATGACCACCATGAAGGTGCCTGGAAAAGAACCTCCACAAAGGAAGTCTCTCTTCAGAACTACTTGCAAGGCAGGAGGAAAGGTATGTAAAGTTCTAATTGACTCTAGATCTACTGAGAATTTTGTATCCATTGAGATGGTAGAAAAGCTTAAGCTTAGGAGACTACCACATCCTTGCCATATAAAATTTCATGGCTCACCCAAGGTCAGTAAATAGTTGTAGAAGAACAGGCTTGGGTAGAATTTCAAATTGGCCCATACAAGGATAGGATACTATTTGACATTGCCAAGATGGATGCTTGCCATCTCCTATTTGGAAGACCATGGCAGTATGATTTAAAAGCATACCATGATGGAGTTAGAAACACCTATTCAATCACCAAGAATGGTAAGGTGATAGAATTGCTACCATTAATGGAGAATGAGGTGGAATCAAAAGGAAAAGAAGTTAAGGTGATGATGGTAGAAGGTAAACAATTCATGAAGGGGATAGGAGAAGAAGGAGCAGTTGCATATGCTCTACTTCCTTGCCTGAAGGTGAACAAGGAACAGCAACAAGAAGTCAAGGGAGAGAAGAGACAAAAATTCATAGACCCAGCTGTCCAAGAGCTATTGGACAAGTACAAAGGCATTATCTCTGATGGGATGCCAAGTTCCCTACCACCTATAAGAGACATCAGCCATTGTATAGATCTAATCCCAGGATCTACACTTCCAAACAAAGCAGCATATAAGCTCACTCCAGATCAGAATACAGAGGTAGCAAGGCAAATTGAAGAATTGTTGGAGACAGGCCTAATTGGCAAAAGTTTTAGCCCATGTGTAGTATCGGCTGTACTCGCACCAAAGAAGGAAGGCACTTGGAGACTTTACACTGATTCAAGGGCTATCAACAAGATAACAATCAGGTATAGGTTTCCAATCCCTAGGATGGAAGATTTACTTGATTGTTTAGGAGGTGCTAAATACTTCACCAAAATAGATCTAAAGAGTGGCTATCATCAGATTAGGATTAGACCTGGTGATGAGTGGAAAACTGCATTTAAGACTAATGAGGGGTTATATGAGTGGAAGGTCATGCCTTTTGGTTTGTCCAATGCCCCTAGTACCTTTATGAGATTGATGAATGAGGTCTTAAGAGAATTCATAGGTAAATTTGTCATAGTATATCTAGATGACATCCTGATTTTCAGTAATATGAGGGAAGAGCACCTCATCCATATAGACTTGGTTCTCAAAAGGTTATATGAAGAGCAGCTAATGATCAATTTAGCAAAGTGTCTGTTTATGCAGGAAGAAATCATCTACTTGGGATTTGTTATCTCACATAACAAACTGAAAATGGATCAAGAGAAGGTAAGTGCCATATTGTCTTGGCCAACACCCAAAACCTTGAATGATGTTAGAAGTTTCCATGGATTAGCAACCTTTTATAGGAAGTTTATAAAGGGATTTGGTCATATATGTGCACCCATGCTTGACACCATAAAGGGAGGACAGAAGTGCAAGTTTACGTGGACAAAAGAGGCGGATAATTCCTTTGAAACATTGAAGAAGAAGGTGGCAGAGCAGCCAGTTCTTACATTTCCTGACTTCAGCAAGATTTTTCAAGTAGAATGTGATGCAAGTCATATTGCAATTGGAGCAGTACTTAGCCAAGATGGTAGACCTATTGCATTCTTCAGTGAGAAATTAAATGATGCCAAGAAGAAATACTCATCCTATGATTTGGAGATGTATGCTCTAGTCCAGTCACTTAAGAAATGGAGGCATTACTTGATGCCCAAAGAATTCATAGTGTTCATAGATAACCAGGCCCTCAGTTTCATAAACAGTCAAGAGAAGCTGAACCATAGGCACATGAAGTGGGTGGAAACTCTGCAAGCTTTCACTTTCACACTCAAGCACAAGAAAGGGGTTAAGAACAAAGTAGCAGATGCTTTGAGCAGGAGAGTTCTGACCATCAATCAGATCCAATTGGAGATTGTTGGGATTGATTCTTTGAAGACAATGTATGGTGATGATGAAGACTTTGGAGAGATCTACAAGGTATGTACTTCTTTTGGAGACAAGTATCACGTTGAGTTCTCTGAATTTCTGATCCAAGATGGATTACTTTTCAAAGGTGGACAACTATGTATTCCAAGATGTTCTATGAGACTGAATATTATTCAGGAGAAACATTGTGGGGCCATGGCAGGACATTTTGGTCTTGATAAAACTCTTGATCTTGTGAAGAGGCATTACTATTGGCCAAAGTTACAATCAGATGTGAGAAAATTTGTGGAAGCATGTGTAATATGTCAAAAAGCAAAAGGGAGATCCACAAATGCAGGTTTGTATCAGCCCTTACCCAATCCTTCTAGGCCATGGGAGAGCATAAGCATGCATTTTGTACTAGGTTTGCCTAGGACAAGGAAAGGATATGATAGTGTTTTTGTGGTAGTAGACAGATTCAGTAAAATGGCACATTTCTTACCATGTAAAACCACTTGTGATGCTTCATATGTTGCTGATTTGTTTTTCAAAGAGATAGTGAGGATACATGGTTTGCCATCGAACATAGTATCAGACAGGGATGTGAAGTTTATTGGCCACTTCTGGAGAACTCTTTGGAAGAAGCTTGGAACCAATTTGTCCTTCTCATCAACCTACCATCCTCAAACATATGGGCAGACTGAAGTTGTTAACCATTCATTGGGTAATCTACTCAGGTGTTTAAACAGGCAACATGGAGAGAAATGGGATAATATCCTCCCACAAGCAGAATTTTCCTATAATGACACCATTAATAGGAGTACAGGAAAATCACCTTTTCAGGTGGTATATGGTATTCATCCAAGAGGTATTCTGGAGCTGAGAGATCTGCCTATAGGAGAGCCTATTAGTGCAGATGGTGAAGCTTTTGCTTTAGCTATTAAAAAAGTGCATGATCAAGTGAAGAACCAACTCCAACAAACTACAATAAAGTACAAAACATATGCTAACAAAAAGAAAAGCGATTTATAGTCTGTGGTTGGAGATTTGGTCTGGGTAAATCTGAAGAAGGAGAGGCTCCCCAAAGATAAGTATACCAAGCTAATGCAGAGGAAGATTGGACCATGTCAGATTTTAAAGAAGTGTGGGCAGAATGCATATGAGATCCAACTTCCTCCTGATCTTGGATTGTCACCCATTTTCAATGTGTGTGATTTGACTCCATACAAGCCAAATACAGATGTAGAACAAGAACCATTGCAAGATGTAGCAGATGATGATATTCCTAAGCATGATCCACCAAAATTAAAGGAGATACTAGACTCAAGAGTGACAAAGAAGACAAGGGACAAAGAGTACATGGAGTACTTGGTAGCTTGGCATGGGACACCTGTTTCAGAGGCAATTTGGATGACTGAAAAGTAGATTACAAAATATGGTGCAGACCTTCAAACTCTGATCTGAAAGGGGCTTGAGATCTCTTCTCCCGGGGACTATGGTGCAAGAGCACCCCTTCAATAGGATCAACATACACAAGAGGGAGAAGAATAAGACTAATATAGTTTTGACATTTCATGTTACCTTATAGCATCTTAAAAATGTAACATTTTATATTGGCATTTCATGTTTGTAAACTCCAAACTTGACATTCTAGACAAGGTGGATTAAGGGAAGGGTTAATCAAGGTGTCTTAACATTAGGAGTTTTGCTGTCTTATGCAAAACAGATGTCATAATGTAAATTAGGAGTTTTTACCACTAATCTTGGTAAAATCAAAATCCCAGAAACAGAGAGGAATGTCGGTCTCTCACCATTGGGAAAGATAAATAGGAAAATCCTCTGGAATAGAGGAGGGGGGTGGTGTGTGTTTTGGTTTTTGGTCGAATAGTTGAATGTGGTTTTGAAACACTAAGAAGGAGAAATAAAAATTTTGCAAATTGGTTTTTCTTTCCAAATTCTGAATTCTGTGTAGATACTCTGTGTAGAAATTCATTCTGTATAGAATTTGTGTATAATCTGAATCTATTGCCTCTATGGTCGAAATGACTAGATAAATCCATTCCAATGGTGGATTTCTGTGAAATCAGTGGAATGGACTTGTAAATTAGTTCCCCATTTTTGTTTATTCGTTTGTCTGTTAGGTATGGTAGGATAGGAATTGCAGAATCACTCCAAGTATCTCATCAGTGTATACCGTTGTTGCAGCTGAGTGTCCATTTGTGTATATTGGTTGTATACATCCTATGTGAATGTCGAGGCTGTCTGTGAAAGTACACTTACTGTGTATATGTCAATTGTATGATGATTGCATGTTTTGTTGTTGCATGGCGAGAAGACATCAGTTATGAGTGTCTGTCATTTGCATGAGATTACCTTCTGTGTGTATCCTGCATTCAGATCATTGGCATGAGCATAGGCATCGGCTGAGGAAATACTAGTGGGCCGATGGTAAAAGGTTTCACCAATCGGGGTGACTGTTGGCAAGTCTCACCGATGATAGCATTGGCCTAAGGCATCGGTGTGACCAGGAATATCGGCAAAGGATACAAGGTTTTCTCTTATAGTTCTAGGTCTTGGCGATAAGGAGTTTATGCTTCGAGGTGACAACGGGGAAGTGTCACCGATAGGGAGTCCATCGGTAGGAGACTACCCATCGGGGAAGACTTTAAGAGTCTTATCGAAAGGCAGAGTGTTGCCGATATAAAGCATATCGGGAAGAGTCTGGGAGACAGAAGGTAGAAGCGAAGGTGCATCGGTGTAACATTATCATCAGAGGATGGGAGAAAAGTCTAGCCGAAGAAGCGTGTCTAGCCGACAAGGAAGTCTTTGTTAGGTGTATTGGCATGAGACTTGCATCGGTAGAAAAGAAGAAGGTTACACCAATAGTAGGTAGTCTTGCCGATAGAGATAAGTCATCAGCGTGAGGGGTGCATCGGTGGGAGAATTATTAAGTGACCCGATGGCATAAGGTGTGGCCGACAAGTAGAAGGTTTTGGTGAGACATTTGTATAGTCTCGCCGATATCTGTCAAAGGAAGTTAATTTTAATTTCCTTTCTATGTGGGTGCTCCCCGCTGCGCATCCACACTCTGCATCACACACATTGAACTGTTCCAATCTTGTGAAGATTTTATCCAACACTGCCAGGTGTCCTTCTCTTGTAAGTGATTTTTCCAGAATGCCATCAACATAATCTTCCATTATGGTGTGCATCATGTCGTGGAAGATTGTGGTCATAACTCTCTGATAGGTTGTACCGGCATTTTTCAAACGAAATGGCATGACACACCAACAGTAGGTGCCCCATGGACATGTGAATGCAGTCTTGTGTTGGTCTTCAGGTGCAATTTTTATCTGGTTATATCTGGAAAAACCATCCATTAGTGACAACATGGTGTGCCCTGCTGTGAGATCTACAATCATGTCAATGTTTGGCAAGGGGAAATCATCTTTCGGACAAGCTTTGTTCAGGTCCCTGAAGTCATTACATAGTCATACTCTGTCATCCGGTTTAGCCACTAGTACTATGTTTGAAATCCACTCAGGATAGTCTATTGGTCTGATGAATCTGACATCTAACAGTTTCTTCAGCTCTTCTTTTACCATGAGGGCCACATGTGGGTGCATCTTTCAAAGTTTTTGCTTTACTAGCTTAGCTCCTGGAGCTAAAGATAAGTGATGCATTATGAGATTCGGATCTAGCCCAGGCATGTCAGCATATGTCCAAGCAAAGTTGATTTGTTTTCTCTTGAAAAAGTCAGTGAATGCTGGTTTTTCTTGTTCGGTTAGAGCTTTTGCCATGTGGATCATTCTGGGATTATCCCCTGTGCTGACATTGATTGGTTCCGTTGGTTCTATCAAGATTAATGATCTCTCCTAATGTGTAAGATTGGGTAGAGGGTCAAGCCTTCCATCCTTTGGTGCCTCAGAGAGGTTTTCACCGTTGGATACGTCTTTATTTTTACTTTTTTCATGATCTAACACTGCCGCAAAGCAGTTTTCACCATTAGATCGCTCTTTCATTTTTACATTTTTGAGACTGAAAGGCTTGGCACTCTCTCCAAAATAGGCCTTCTCGTTGAGTTCTATAGCATAGCTAGCTCTATGGTCCCCTGCAGGTATATGATCTCTAAGCTCAAGATAATCTACGATGGCTTCATCGTTTTCAAAGGTATCAAGCTCAGGGGTAGTACCTTCTAGGTCCCAATCTATGAGTTCGAGGTGCACCAAAGGTAAGGGATCATTGGGTTGCTCAGGTTCAATGGTGTTGATGGTTAGGATAGAGTTGTTAAAAGCACAGACAAAGTCTACGATGGTACTCTCTATTAGTGGATCCATCAAGGGGGGTATCATTCTTTCCTCACGACTTTCACTATTGTTATTATGCGGGTCAGACTCTAGTGGTCTAGCCCTTGGACCTTGTTCCTCATTTGCGTGGGTTGGGTCATACTCGTGGACAACGTCTATGTCTTTTTCATCACAAGATAGCTCAGAGAGGTTATCCCATTCATAGTCATTAGAATCAGTCTCACTCCCCAGTTGCATTCGCTGAATTTGCTCAACCAGATTGCTAGTGGATGTTTCTGGTTGTTTGCCTTTGTTCTTGTTTGTTCTGTCAGTTCTTGATGTGCCAGTGTACCCTAGCCCTATAGTGTCTCGGGCTGTTAAGGTATGAGGTTGGATGGGTTCAATGATACCATCCTTTCTTGAACTGAGTGGACCATGACCTTCATACCCCATTCTTTGTAGCATTTGGAATCCTTGACCATACTGTATAGTTGGTATAGTGGGATGGTCATGTCGTGTTGGTGAATTGCTTTCATCCTTATATAGCCATTGCAGGATATCATTTTCATCACTCTCATCTTCGAGGCTTCCCCATTTGATGAAAGGTCCTTTGGTAGCTTTCTCTGTTGTGGGCTTGCTCAAGATAGGCCTCCTATAGGATTTGGGAGATAGGGGGAGTTGTGCCAAACAGAGGGATTGGGAAATTGTGTACTCACCCAAGCCCTTCTCTTTGAGTTGGAGTTTAGGTTGAGACGCTCCTGAAGAGGAAGCAAGTGAAGCTGGGTCAACACGAGATGAATACGAAGCAGAGGCACGATTGTTAGGAATCACAACTTCAGGTTTAGATTGAATGGAGTTGCAGTACTGAAATGGATTGGGGTCACCTTGGATGGTGATCTCTTGACCTTCGTAAGGGAATTTTATACACTGATGGTATGTTGATGGAACTACTTTCAGAGCATGTATCCATGGTCTCCCAAGAAGGATGTTATACGCTAGCTCCATATCAAGGACTTGGCAAGCCAGATCTTTTACTATAGGTCCCACTCTGATTGGTAAAGTAACAATTCCCTTGGAAGTTCTCTCCTCTTCATCATAGGCTTTGATAGTGATTTTCTTTTTTGGATCTATAGCTTTCTCTAAAAACCCCAATGCAAGGATTAGCTTTAAGGTGTAAATATTCAAACCAGCTCCTCCATCGATTAGGACTCTTTTGATCTTGTGTTTGTGTATGAAAGCTTCAATATGAAGAGAGGCGTTATGGGGTTGGGTTATTGACATATCATCCTTTTCAGTGAATGATAAGGAGTGAGGTGAGGTAATGTGACTGACCATGGTTTGAAACTGTTCTTCAGCAAGGTTCGTGGGAACGAAGGCTTCCGCTAAGGCTTTGTCAAGTATGGCCCTATGGGACGGGGATAGACACAAAAGTTCTAGGATGGAGATATGTGCAAGTGTCTTATGGAGTTGATCCAAGATACTGTACTGATTGGCCGGAGTGGCAGGGACTCCTCTAAGAGTGACTCTGTTACTGCGGGTGGTAACGTTACAATCTGGATCCTTGTTTATAGTGATCACATTGATATGTGACTCACTCTCTGATATGTGGTTAACAACATAGTCAAAGGCGACATTTGTGTAATTGGCGTTGTTATTTCCATTGTTATTTCAGTTGGAAGGTCCTCCCTGCTCGTAGTTGGGAAGAGGATCCTTGAATGCCTGGTGATCATAGAGGTATGTCCATCAATGGATATTTTGTTTTGCTCTATCAAATCTTGGATAGTGTGCTTTAGGGAAATGCACTTGTTGGTTTTGTGCCCCCTGTTTCGATGGAACTCACAAAAATCATTGTCGTTCCACCAAGAGGGTTTGACTTTTGGTTCATACTCTCGCGCTGCAGGAAGTGTTATGATCTTGTTTGTGATTAACTTCCGTAGGGCGGTTTCCAATGATTCTCCCAAAGGTGTGAACTTTCTCCTAGGTTGAAAGTTTGTAAACCGAGATTCTGTGTTTCTGGGTTTGTTCTGTGGGGGGTTATTTTGAGGAGTCGATAAGTTGAAGATTGGTTGTTTAGGTGACGCATTCTTGGCATCTACCACCCCATCGTTCACAATGTTTTCGTTTTTCATCCAAAATCTTGGTTTATCATTGTTGGTATTGGTCCTAGGAGTGTCCTTATAGAGCTTTATTTGTCTTTTTGTGATTAAAGCTTTTTCGATGATTAGACCCATCTCAATGACCTTGCTAAAGGAAGTAGGACATTGGATTTGTATCTGATATCTTAGATTGGTTTGCAAGTTATGGATGAACATTTCCAACATTTGTTTTTCAGGCATTTGGTGTGGGCATTTACTTGCCAACTGTCTCCATCTTTGTAGGAAGGCGGCGAAAGATTCTCCACCTTTTTGCTTGGTGTTACAAAGATCCAATATTGAGGTGTCGTGCTCAATATTGTAAGAGAAGTGGATCACAAATTTGTCCACAAGTTCATTGAATGTTCTAATGCCGAGTGGTAGTCTAGAAAACCACTCCGTGGCTTGTCCTCCTAAGCTTCGTGGAAACAGTCGCATAAGGTAAGTGTCATTGTGTGCGACCTCAAGGCATGCAACATTGAATTCCCTGATGTGGTCCCTTGGATCACCCTTTCCTCGATATTTATCAAATTTTGGCACCTCAAATTTAGAGGGGAAAGGTATCTTGATCAAGGTCCTATCAAAAGGATATGGTGAAATATCCTCTAGGGTGTAATGTTTGGTCGATGCTCCTGTTTTCATGTCTGTGAATTGTTGTTGTAAAGCTTGAATCTGTTGGTTCACGAGACTTAGGGCATCCATGGAATCAATGGTTTCTTTGCTTTTGTCTGTGGGTACTTCCTCATGTCTACTTCCCTCAGGGTTTCTTTCTTCCTTAGTTTCTTTTAGAGCCTCTACGTCAAAATCTTTGGGGACCTTGACTCCTAGATTTGCTAGGTGGAAAAAGAATTTGGTAGGGTCTTGGGCAAGTACCTTTTCCAATAGGTGTTGAAATTTTGGGTCATGTTGCATTTGAAGGAGCTCTTCCATAGAAATTTCCTCATCACTTTCGTGAGAGTTTGGGATATTTTTCTCAGCCATTTCAATTTGTTTTTACTTTTGAGACCGTGTTAAGACCATGCAAGGTGACAAAGAGACGGGATGGAGTGAGAAAGTTTTGAACAAGGTGTTAGAATGGAACAAGATTATAGCAAGGTTCTTCTTAGATCGATTTGGTATCAAAGAAGATGGGTGAACAAGACGATAGTCGAAGCAAGGATGATAGGAATCCGTTTACTTGATGTGACTAGTCTTGCACAAACCACTAGTGGAGTTCCTAGAGAAAAGTATAAGTGATCCTTGATAGCGGAGACTCGCTAGGTTTGTTTAAGATTTTGGATGTGATCAAGAATAGCTTGGTTCTAACCTTGTTGGATTTTGGAAGAATTTTGTGAGATTTTGGATGAGGTAGTTATGGTGTAGAAAGAAGAGAAAAATGTTTGATTTGCAAGATCTTAATCAAATTTTGGAAAAACTGAGACAGGTTTGAAATGGTTTTTGAAAAGTTAAAAAATTTGCTCTCAGAAGGCACTGATTTACTCTCTGGATTGTATGCGCAGTAGTAAATGCGCCGCGATAGAGTTCAAATGCACTAAAAGTCAGATCAAATGCACGATTATGCAGTTTTTCAAAAGCACCGCAACAGAGTTTAAATGCGTCATAAGTTAGATTAGATGCGCCACAGGTCGTGGCAAATGCACAACTCTGGCTTTTAGTTTGGTTTCTCAGAATTTTTGTAGAATTTTGGAACGTTTTTCAAGATTTTCAGTTTTTTGGTTGAAAGATTGGTTTGTTTTTTGAATTTTGACCTTCAATTATGGCAAAGACATAGCAAACACATAGAAGTTTTCATGATTTTTACCTTTTGTTATTTTTTTGTATTTTGAATCAAAAATAAGTACACCCTAAGCTGGATAGGACAATATCTGTTGAATCCTCTAGCTATGCAAATTCAAAACATGTAGCTCCAGGATCTGGTAGCACCGGCTCCCTTCCATGGCACTCACTTCTCACGCATACTAGATCCAGGTTTCCTTAGGCTCGTACCCCCATTGAACCATAGGATTATCCCTGCTACCTCTACTAAGAATCACATGAATCGAGGCCGCTTCAAGGGCTCTGCCCTTTGTGTCAACAAATAGGGGTTTTTGGTATACTACATAATTGGTTTGTAGTCAAGGCAACTGTTCGAGTGGTTACACATGCAACGGCACTACTCTTCGTTATAGAGTCTCCTAGCCTCAAAGGGTTATGCCTTAGAGGGTTTTGGGGGAGATTGGCCATCGATGTAACACAGCAGCACTCGTTGCAGGAGGTTTTCACCTCAAGCACATTTATTTTAAGTGGATTGATAGGGCTTGGCTTTAGCTTGTTTCCACTCAGGGTCATTCCCACTTGGACAGGCATGCATCCAAGGCCCCTCTAAAGGTTAAACAGATGGAATGACAAGTCTGGCGTTCTGGTCACCCAGTTAAGGGGAGAGCATAAACCTATTGTCATTCGATAAGCACAGAAGACACTAATTAATCCAACCTAGTTAAAAGTAAAAAAACTAAATGGGATATCTACTTTGGGCACTCACGGGTTTGTTAACTTTGAAGTGGTTAAAAAGATAGCAATGTTCATTCCCGTTTGTAAGATAGCAATGACCTAACCAAAGAAGATAGCACTATGCAGATATAGCAATGGTTCAATTACTCTCTTCCTAGTTATGGACTACGTGAAATTTGCATGTATGCATTTTTTATTTTTTACTTTTTCCCCTAATTAATCTAAATTAACTAATCAATGCAGCTAAATGACCTAATCCAACCTCTAATCCTACAAGACAAAATGTTAGCTCCAACAGAAAATTAGATGAAACTCTAAAATCATAGTACATAATAGAAGCGTCGCTATGCAGCCTGAATGCGCAGAAACAGAACTTGCATGCGTCGTTGTACAGATGCGCTAAGACAGGTGTCAAAAGCACAAGAATGTGAGATGAATGTGTTAAACTAACATATGAGCCATGAGACAGAGTGTAAGCACCGTATGGTGAGGTATATGTGCCGTAACTTCAAAAGCATCGGAAAAGGAATCGTATGCACCGTCTCAGGGGATGAATGCGCCGAATGATTGCAGGCGCCAAAACAGAAGACATAAGCACTAGATTAGAGAGTGTTTGTGCCAAACTTCTGCATGCGTCGAAACAGAGTGTAGAAGCACTGCGGGATTGATTAGATGCACCGGATCAGCCTGTCAAAAGCCTATGTGACACCTGTATGGAACCTATCTACAAGAAAACTCAAATTTTGATTAGATAAAGGGGCAAGGGCCCCACGGTGGGTGCCAAAAATGTGAGGGTAAAATGTGGATTAATCAATAACACTAATAAACCCAAACATCAGTAGAATATGAAGGAGAAAATGAGATTTAAATAACAAAACAAATGATACTTACAACATTTTACCTTTCGTCTTCCATTGCTCGCCTTTTCTGTCTTGATCTTGATGGAGATAAATATGGCCCTCAAGAAGCTTGCTTCCTTGCTTCGAAGTGCTCAAGATGACAAGATGAAGTTGGCTATGATACTTTGTGTGATTGAAGATGAGCTTCAACACACTATTGATGGATGATAAGTGATATGGAGATGGAAGTGCAAAGGCGCGCTAGTGTTTCTACAGCATAAGTTTGCTCAAACGATGGATCCTCAATGAAGAAGAAGAGGGTTGTATTTATAGAGATGTGTGAGAGAAGATCAATGGTTGAGAAGAAATAAGAAGATCAAAGGTTGAGAATGGTTGAGGAATGTGCGCGAATAGAAAGAGGACAAGTGTTCAAGCTCTATCATGCAACAGGGGAGTTAACTGAATTGATTGAATAGTTAACAAAATAGACCAATCAGTTAAGTGAATTGATTGGGGAGTTGACTGAATTGATTGATCAGTTAACTGAGTTAACCGATTTGATTGAAGAGTTAACTAATTTTGACTAGAGGATAAATAGGACATGTGGGTGAGGGAATATTAGCTAATTAAATATTAAAAATATTTAATTACATGTGCAACATGGTGAGGTGGAAAAGGTGAGGTGGAAAGATGAGGTGGATTGGTGAGGTGGATTTATGGAATTAGGACTTAGGATAGAGGAATTTAGGAATAATTAAATAATTTAGGATTATTTCATTATTTAATAATTTAGGATTATTTAATTATGTGAGACATTAGAAGAATTAGGGAATTTAATTAAATAAATTGATTTTATTTAATTATGGGATAATGAACCTATCAAATAAACTTAGAATATTTATTTAATTGCTAGAAGAAATAAGAATTAAGATAAATATTAAAATATTTACTTAACTCGACATGAGCCAATTTTAGGTGTATACAGAAATAAATCCCATTGAATGGAGTAGAGTATAAAAGCTCTTAACCTCATTTTTATAATAGTTATATTTGGCCCACAAGGTTTTTTTTAAGAAACTAATTATCAAAATTATGAGATCTTAGTCTCATTAGATCCATGTCCTAAAATTTTAGCATGAAACTCTAATACAACACTAGACATAGACAGACACAAATGCCAAAAGCAAAGACACTCCTCAGAACTCTTTGATAAATTTTCTGCTGGAAATAGAATATTAACAAACATTTCACACAAAAAGAAATGGAGTCACATAAATTAAGGATGTATATGTCTCTTTGAGAAAATCTAAATAAAAGGTAGAGAAAATATCCTTGGAAGGATAATATGGTTAGATACGTTTAATAATAACAAAACAATCTACGCATAGTGTTATCATTACATTAAAGAGAAGAAGGTTTTTGGTTGAAATGTATGAAAAATGTGGACGCCCAGACCAAGCATGTAAACCGTTTGACAAGATGCCACAAAGAGGCTTCATCTCATGAATGCAATAATTGCAAGATATACATAAAATGGATTTGTGAAAAGCTTTAAAAATTTTCAAGAAAAAACAATTGGCAGGCCACGTCCTACAATTTTAGTTGCTTTCCCCTACATGCAAAAATATAGAAGCAAGCATGGCACATTTCAAGAATTCCCCAATGCCCCCTCTATTCAGAATTATCTACTCGACATGTATGCAGAATGAGGAAGCAAACAAGGCATGTGTAACTTATTAGAAAGGAGCCTCAAAGAGTTGTCATCTCATCCAAAGCCATGATTTTTGGGGTAAGCCCAAAAGAGTTCAACGTTAAATAAAAAGAGATGATCTTTTTTTTCTATTGCCTCACAAAAGAATTCGTTGATTCTAAGATGGCTCTAGAAGATGTGGACTTAGAGATGGTCATGAATGGAGATATGGCATAAAGTTACCTTTTAGCAAAAGAAACAAAATTATAATAACCTATCCACCAATTTGGAAATTTAAACCAGGAATGCCTATTTCATAGTAGGTGATAAGTACCTCACCTTTCCCCGAGGTTCAACAATAAGCTAAATTTCTTGATCAACTATTGAGTTGTAGAAGTTGATCTATCAAAAAATAACACAATTAAAGCCAAAGCAAAATTTACACTCACTAAGAAAATATAACAATTACGCCATAATATAATAGTCACAAACTATTCGACTATAGGTTAGCATAACCTATATAAAAGTTAACAAACCCACAAGGTACATGCAACTTTGACTCTTCTGCCAGTTGCATATGATGTGGTAACTCGACCTAATTCATTGAGTCTAGACAAATATTTAGAAAAGAATCAATGTGGGAATCATAATACCGAGTAACTCTATATAGACATGTTTGGATTGAAGCAAACCCTATTAAAATTAGATGCAGAGTTTGTCTCATACACACATGCACAAGCAACAAAACATGCATATACATTCATAATGCAACCTGAGTGAGTGCGCCTAGGAAAGTGAGACAGATTCCTTCATGAATCGATGCTTTTTAGGGCTATAACCTTCTTCCCCGATGATACTCTCTCTCCAACCTGAGAGAGTGTCAAAAATTCATGTCACTTCTATGGAATAGAACACATAATTATTCATCATCAAAATGACATCAGTAATAATTTCATAAATGATTAAACAATACTATAACCATTTCAATTAATTTCAAAGATACTTGTCATAGTCAATTATCAATATTAAATGGACTAAACAAACAGGTTATGAAACAGGATTATTAATAGTGGTTATTAGGGAATGTTGAATCAAAAATTAACTTCTAGTGCAATAGGTATTTATCCCGTGGAGGTAGACTGGTCCTTATCAAGATTGGGCGGGAAGTAATTCCAGTATTTTGGCATTTAATTGCATACATTCCTAAAGGAATCATGGATAGAATTAGAAAGCTCTATTTCAATTGCCTATCTCCGGAGGGTAAGTGTAGAGTATAAAGGTCTCTATCTAGTTAGATGGAAAAAATCACTCTGCCAAAAGAAATGGGTGGTTGGGGTCTTAAGAACGATATCCTATTTGGAAAAGCATTAGCTGTGTGGCACTGTTTCAATTCTTTAGGTCTTTGGAGCAGGCTATTAGTCGATAAATATGTTGGCAATGATTCGATGGTGGATTGGATTCGTTCATGGAACAAAAACATCTCCAATGTTTCTAATAATTGGAAAGCTCTTACACTAATCCCAATGATAGAGTTTTTCTTCCAAAAGGTTTAATTCACATTTTACAACAGATTGGTAAGGTGATTTTGGCCAAGATTGATGACCCGACATCCAACTCTGTGTGGAAACAAGGATGGCTCACAACTCGATCATGCTCATATTAGACGAGTGGAAAAAGAGGATGAACTTGTATGGGCATTTAATGATTCAAGGGGATTCTACACTATAAAACTTGGCTACAAAACAATTTTATCAAATTTGCCGGTCGGTAGAGAGCTTTGGTGGAAAACCTTTTGAAGGATAAAGGCTCCCCGGAAGAGTATCGTATTGGTGTGGTTGATTCTCCACGGTAAATTTCTGACTTAGGATGCATTGCAGAGAAGGAATTTCTAGGGTCCAAATATGTGTTATCTCTGTCGAAATGATAATGAGGACAATACACATTTGTTTCTCACCTATCCATTCATGAGAGAAGTATGGTCCGAGATTCAGTTAGTAGTCCATCAACATGGTATTTGGCATAAAGATTATGTAGGTGTATGCTTTGATGAGTTTATAAGGCAAACGGATTTAAAGAAGTGGAGGGCTCTTCCACTAATTGTGTGATGGATGATGTGGTCTGCTAGAAACACAAAAGTGCCTCCAAAAGTGACTGCAAAAGTGCCTCGTGTGGTGGATAATCTGGTATTTGCCACTGATAAGCCTTGGTCCTTTTTTGATGGGGCTTTCCAGAGAGCGAATAGGCTATGTGAATTGGGCTTTATCTTGCACCTTTCAAAATCTGTTTCATATTCGTTTAAAGCAAATGCCAGAAAGGTACTAATAACAGGGGGAATTGCTAGCACTGTTTTACCTATTGAAGATGGCTAAACAAAAAGAGGTAAATTCCTTGAAAATTTTTGGTGACTCTTCTCTGGTTATCAATTTTATCCAAGGAAAGGTACAAATTACTAATTTGTCCTTGTCTGCGTTAGCTCTACATATTTTAGATACAGTGCATTCTTTTGGTTGTATTGAAGCTCGCCATATCTTTCGGGAATTAAATACGGAAGCGGATGCTTTATCCAAACAGGGCTTGGAACTGCAGCCAAATTCTTTTGTCATCATTCATAATGAAGATGATTCAGAAAAATATCATTTGTGGGAAATTATATGATTTCTAATTTTAGATTTTTTATATCATCAGTGGATAAATTTAATGAGTCTTAGGATCTGATACTTATTCTGGTTTACTTTGATGAAGCAGTATTCCCAAGTATTGGGACATGTTTCTAGTGTGGACAGACTGGACATAGGGCATTTGAATGTCCTCAGATACAGTAGAGTAGTGGAAAAGGAAAAGAGGCAAGAGTACATGTGGCTGAAGCGGATTGTGAGAGTGTGGTTTCACCGAAAAATGGAGAAGATCCCAAGGAGGATACTGTTGAATCCTAAAAAGGAGAAGGAGGAGTCTGTTCCAAATTAGATGTAAAGTGGGTGGTAAATGATGTAAAGTGATCATAGACAGCAGCGGTACAGATGATATAGTGTTCGAGGAGATGGTTACCAAGCGGAAATTGAAGAGGTTAAAACATCCCAGCCCCTACACAGTTTCTTGGCTGCAAAAAGAATATCATTTAATGATAAGAAAACAATGCCTGGTGAGTTTTCAAATTGAAAAATATAGGGATGAAATTTTGTGGGACATAATGCCCATGGACGCCTGTCATATCCTGCTGGGAGACCATGACAATTTGATAGACAAGCTGTTCATGATGGGAGAACTAACACATATACAATTCAAAAGGATGGACATGAGTTTGTTTTGAATCCACTGAAGGGTTCGAAGCTTTTTGCTTTAATTTTTGCCTTTTTCTTTGCCTTCGTTTGCTTTAGGTGTATAAGAATAACAGGCTGGGATCAGGGCTTAAATTTGATAGTCCACCTTGCATGACAATTAGAAATTCTTTTTAATGCAAGTTTCTATTTAAGAATTAAAAAATAATATAAGTTTCTATTAAAGAATATATATATATATATATATATATATATATATATATATATATATATATTCAGATTTTCATATTAATTGTTTTATCTACAATTTCTAAAATAAATTACATTATTTTACATTTGAAATCTTTAAATACAGCTATACAGCTGTCAAATTTTAACCCTAGCTAGGATTAACAGTAACAGAAATTGCTAATCACAGTCTCTTTACATTGCCGATAATGTCTCCTGTTACTTAACAGTGATTTACTTGTTTCTTTTGCAATATCTCAAACGCTGCTGTAATTTTTGGATGGTTGATGCCTTGGATTGCCTGTGCTCTGATACCACTGTCAGCCAGGACTGAAAGTAGGACAGAATGATGTAAATTTATTTGTTAAAAAAAAGATTTACATTCTTATTTTATAGGCAGTCAAGGAACACTTGCCCAAAGCAACTAAAAGAGGAAAACTACCAAAACTACAAATATTAACTTGTAGAGATTAATATTTACATCTTAATTTGTCAAGCCAGAGCCTGCAATGGACCTGACCAGCATCAGTCCCAAAACTCTGCTTAAAACCAGTTATTAACTAACTTCCAACTAATAATGTTTTGTGATGTTGTCCAATTGCTAATGAACTTCCACTGTAAATTGAAAACCCTACTGTTCTGGTTTCCCGATTTTGTGTATTCTTTTAAGTACTTACATGACATCTTAACACAAACTGTCTCCGGTGTTCTAAATGGCGCTACATCAAACCCATAATTACAACTTGTGTAAAAATTTGGGGATGAGATGACTTTCAGATGTAATAAAGCTTCTATCTATTAAATATTCCCCAATTACATCACAATTAATTGCTGCAGTAGCTCACTTGAAAAAATTAATAACTACAATGCATATGGTACCTCATAGACACAGAACGCAGGGCAGGGAGAATATCAACATAGCTCCTGCTGTTGAATATGGTATCTCCAGTAATGTAAGTTGCTCACAGCCAACACCTGGATGGGGAGGTTTTGCCTGCCCTCTGCCCAAGACTAGATCAATAAATCTGTTGTGGTTTTTGAGACTGACTCTCACTTTCTCTATCCAAAATTATGTTTTTGTTGAGCTCTTTGTGTGGTTGGAGGCATTAGAGATGGCATTTTCATAAATTCTCCAGTGTTTTAGATTCAAGATGCCCTTGTATAATCTTGCTAACAAACCTTGCCTCTGTCATCCTCAATACCGCCAAAAGAGGGAGGTCGAGGTCATTGATAGATTTGATTTTCTGCCAAACCAGAAACCTGGGCCTTATAGTTTTTTCCAAACTGATTTGCAACAAGTAAGGGTACTTCACTACATAATTTGCAGGGAGCTCCATGTTATTAACATTTCATCTTTTCACTGACATTTTCTCATGGGGAGCACCTCCACGTCTCATTCCCACGACTGGCACATTGAGTTGTGGTTCAGGTTTTTTAGGCTTTTGTCTGACTATTTTTAGGAAGCTATTTTTGTTTTTGGTTTTGAGTCTAGTCTTTCTTTAACAGCTGTCTTAGACTCTCTATTTTTAGTCGGTAGTTCAGATTTAGAGGGAACGGTGCTGGCAGAAGATGCAGGGACAGGAGTTTTTGAAGGAAAACTTCTATTTTTCTAGTGAGAGTTAGAATAGAGAGAACGGAATGGAGGCTGGGAACAGGAAAAGGGAAACGGAGATCAGAGGAGTTATGTGCTGATGAGCCAGACTGGATTTTGGTCTTGGCTGTATGTGATCTTGACTGTATTTTTCCAGCTATTATGTCTAGATACTTATTTTCTGAGTAATCATAAATTTTATGGAACTTAGGTATTGTTTTCATAAGGATATTAATAGAATGTCGTTTGTGACCCTGTCACTTATGTCATTTTAAAAGAAAACCACTGTTTATCTTCTTCAAGTTAAGTTGCAAAGAACAGAGTATTTTTTTGGAAGATTAACTTGCAGGTACAGGGGAGAGTCTGCATCATTTTGGTATCAGAGCAAAACGAAAATGGCCCAGAGGGGAGCTCGTTTAGCCTGGGGTAGGAGAGGCAGGAGAAATGCCACATTGAGGGGTAATGCAGATGATGACGTGCTTAGAAGGTTGCAGGCCCTTGAGCCACGGTTGACTCATGAGGATTCTGAGGAAGAACCAAAAGTTCAAAGGGGTCGAGGAGGAGCTGTAGATCCCATGGAAAGACTTATTGAGGCTTTAACCAAGCAAAGAACTAGAGTTAAAGTTGAAGTCCCTGACTTTAAAGGTGAATTGAACCCAGAAATGTTCTTGGATTGGATTCAAGAATTAGAAAAATACTATGATGTGGAAGGGATAGAAGAAACTGACCCACTCAGGGTCAAAATTGCATCATCTAAAATGAAGTCTCATGTTGCTCTATGGTGGGAGAACCTCCTGAATGCTAGGAGAAAGTAGGGGAAAGAGAAAATCAGATTGTGGCCTAAGATGTTAAAACATTTGAAAGCTAAGTTCGTGCCCTCAGATTATCAGCAGAGGCTCTTTAAAGAATTCCAAAATCTAAAGCAAAAGGAGTTTACTATATCAGCTTATACTGAAGAATTTTTGAGGTTGCAAATCAGGACTAATTTGCAAGAAGATGATGAGCATGCAGCAGCCAGATACATTAATGGACTTAGATTCCAACTCCAAAATGAACTAGCCTTGCTCAAAGTGAATACTGTGGATGAGGCATATCAATTAGCCTTGAAAGCAGAGGAAAAACTGAATAGATTGGGCAAGGTGACAAGCAAAAGAGGTAGCAGCAATTCCAGTAGGGGTAGAGGAAGTTCCTCTAAGCCAGCCAATGAAGAAGATCCAGAAGATATTGTGAAGCCAAACTTCCAAGGGAGGGGTGGCTTTAGAGGTAGAGGAAGAGGACAACAATTTTCGAGAGGTTGAAAACCTTTGAAGTGCTTTATTTGTAAGGATACCCACAGGGCTATAGACTGCCCTCAAAACCCCAAGAGAGCGATGATGACTCGGGAAGAAGAAAGGGAAGAACCCTTGATAGAAGAAGTTGAAGCAGAAATGGGTGACTTTGATGCTTAGAAGAACATTGATAGCTGGTGAAAAAGAAACTCCCATAGCTGATTGGAGAAGAAATAGCGTGTTGACACAATGTAAGTGTAAAGATAAGGTGTGCTAAGTGATTGTTGATGGAGGGTCTACAGATAATTTGGTAAGTACAGAAATGGTGCAAAAATTACAGTTGGTTTGTGTTCTGAAACCAAATCCTTATAAAATTTCTTGGTCGAAGAAGGATCATAATGTGCTTGTGAATCAATCTTGCTTAGTTGACTTCAAAATTGGTCCTCATGAAGATAAGGTGCTTTGTGATGTTGTACCAATGGATGCTTGTCACTTGTTATTAGGTAGACCTTGGCTATATGATAGAGAAGTAATTCACCATGGTAAAGAAAATACCTATGAGATACAACATGAGGGTAAACTCCATATTTTGAAACCTTTTAAAGGGGAAGGAAAAACTGAAATAGTAGCTTTGTCTTTATTTACAGTGGGCTGGAAAGAGTTTTTTAAAGAATCCAAGGAAAAGATTTGTTACCTGCTTTGCCCTTCAGAAAAGAAGAAATCAGATCAGCAAACAATCCCATTGGAGGTGCAAGACTTGTTGCAACAATATTCTGATTTGATACCATCTGAACTACCAGTGGGTTTGCCTCCTTCTAGAGGCATTACTCACCAAATTGATCTAATTCCAGGTTCCAAACTCCCAAACCAAGTTGCTTATAGGTTGCCGCCTCTAGAAAATGAGGAAATGAGGAGACAAATTACTGAATTAATTGAAAAGGGTTTTGTAAGAGAAAGCATGAGTCCGTGTGCCACACCCGCTTTACTCTTTCCTAAGAAGGGGGGAAAATGGAGGTTATGTATGGATTCCAGAGCCATTAACAAAATCACTATGAAGTACCGATACCCAATACCCAGAATGGATGACTTATTAGATTGCTTGTCAAGTGCCAAAGTCTTCTCCAAGATCGACCTCAGAAGTGGATACCATCAGATTCGGATTTGTGAAGGTGATGAGTGGAAGACCGCCTTCAAAACTAAGGATGGATTATTTGAGTGGGTAGTGATGTCATTCGGATTGTCCAATACTCCAGCTACCTTCATGCGCACTATGAACCAGGTATTATTACACATTGGTAAATTAATCATAGTCTATTTTGATATCTTGGTTTTTAGTAAATCTATGGGTGAGCATGTAGAATATTTGAGAGTGGTGCTTGACATACTCAGAGCTGAAAGGTTGTTTATCAATCATGAGAAGAGTGAATTTTGCAAAGATAAATTGGTATTTTTGGGGAGTGTTATTTTAGCAGATGGATTGAGCATGGATCCAAAAAAAGTTAAGGCTATTCTTGAGTGGCCTACACCTCAAAGTATTACCGAGGTGAGAAGCTTTCATGGGTTAGTGAATTTTTATAAGAGATTCATTAGAAATTTTAGTGGCATAAGTGCACCATTAACTGATTGCACGAAAGGGAAGGTCTTTACTTGGACAAAGGCAGCTGATGTGAGTTTTGAACATCTCAAAAGAAAGGTTACTGAAGCACCTATTCTTGCTATTCCAGACTTTGAGAAACTTTTTACAGTTGAGTGTGATGCTTCAGGGATAGCTATTGGAGGAGTGTTAAGCCAAGAAGGAAAACCTCTAGTTTTTTTCAGCAAGAAATTAATGAAGCTAAAAAGAGGTATACCACTTATGATAAAGAATTCTATGTTGTGGTACAAGCATTAAAATATTGGAGGCATTATCTTCTACATAGGGAATTCATTTTGATGACTGATAATCAAGCCTTGAAGTACATAAATTCACAGGGTAAGCTGTCCCACAAACATGCAAAATGGGCTTCATTCTTGCAAGCCTATACATTGGTTGTGCAGCATAGGAGTGGAAAAACCAATGTAGTGGCTGATGCCTTAAGTAGAAGATGCAATTTATTGGTTGTAATGAATCATGGGCTGGTTGGCTTTGAAGAAATGAAGGATGAATATGCAAATGATTCATATTTTGGCAACATTCATGCAAATCTAAGTAATCAAGACCATACAACTATGCATCCATTTGAAGACTACCTTTTACTAGATGGCTTTTTATTTAAGGGGTCTCAGCTATGCATTCCCCTTGGATCAAGGAGAGAAAAGCTTGTGAGGGAGATGCACTCAAATGGTTTGAGTGGACACTTTGGAAGGAATAAGACTTTTGGATTGGTGAGTGAGAAATTCTTTTGGCCTCATATGAGGAGGGATGTGGACAGGTTTGTTGCTGCTTGTAGAGTGTGCCAAATAGCAAAAGGAGGATAGCAAAATACAAGCCTATATTTGCCTTTGCTAGTGCGGCACTGAATCGTGGACTGATATTTCCATAGATTTTGCCTTGGGGCTACCACGAACCCAAAGAGGTCATGATTCAGTGTTCGTAGTAGTGGACCGTTTTTCTAAAATGGCTCATTTCATACCTTGTAGGAAGACAAATGATGCAAGTCAAGTGGCACATTTGTTCTTTAGGGAAGTTGTGAGGTTGCATGGTATTCCAAAAACTATAACCAGTGATAGAGACACCAAATCTTTGAGCCACTTTTGGAGAGTACTGTGGAGAAAGTTGAACAGTAAGTTGCAATTCAGGTCAGCATACCACCCCCAAACCGATGGTCAAACCGAGGTTGTAAATAGAAGCCTAGGCAATCTATTGAGATGTTTAGTAGGGGACGGCCCTCGACAATGGGATTTGGTAATACCCCAAGCTGAGTTTTCCTATAATTCTAGTATAAACAGGTCCACAGGAAAGTCTACATTTCAAATTGTGTATGGCACAAATCCGAAAGGAATTGTGGACTTAATTGATTTGCCAACAAACTCACACATCAACCAAGAAGCTACAGATTTTGTAGAGAATATCCATGAAATACATCAACAAGTTCAACACAAATTGCAGATCATGAATGAACAATATAAGAAGCATGCTGACTTACATCGGAGGAAGGTATTTCTGGAAGGAGAGATGGTCATGGTTCATCTACGCAAGGAAAGGTACCCCCAAGGTGCCTACAACAAGTTAAAGCCCAAGAAAATTGGGCCATGCAAATTTATGAAGAAGATAAATGAGAATGCCTACCTAATTGGTTTGCCTCAAGATTTGGACATCAGTCCTATCTTTAATGTTGCTGACCTATATTCATATTCCGCTGGGGCAGATGACAGCCAAGTGGAAGATAAACAAAATGAGAAGGAAAACAACCATTGGACCGAGCACTTACCAAAGAAGAAGAGAGAGAAGGTTGAACAAGTGTTGGATACCAAATTGGTGGCTACTCGATCTAAGTCATATAAGTTATATTTTGTCAAGTGGGAAGGCCTGCCGGATTCTTACAACTCTTGGATCACCAAAGCTAACTTGCTTAAGTATAGCCGAACAACATCACCCTATGGACCAGAACCAGGAGGTTCAGAATTTCTAAAAGAAGGGGAGGATGATGCGAAGCACCTCCATGTCTCATTCCTACGACTGGCACATTGAGTTGTGGTTCAGGATTTTTAGGCTTTTGTCTGACTATTTTTAGGAAGTTTTTGTTTTTGGTTTTGAGTCTAGTCTTTCTTTAACAGCTGTCTTAGACTCTCTATTTTTAGTCGGTAGTTCAGATTTAAAAGGAACTGTGTTGGCAGAAGATGCGGGGACAGGAGGTTTTGAAAGAAAACTTTTATTTTTCTAGTGAGAGTTAGAATAGAGAGAACGGAATGGAGGTTGGGAACAGGAAAAGGGAAGCGGAGATTAGAGGAGTTATGTGTTGATGAGCCAGACTGGATTTGGGTCTTGGCTATATGTGATATTGACTGTATTTTTCGAGCTATTATGTCTAGATACTTATTTTCTGAGTAATCATAAATTTTATGGAACTTAGCTATTGTTTTCATCAGAATATTAATAGAATGTGTTTGTGACCCTGTCACTTATGTCATTTTAAAAGAAAACCATTGTTTATCTTCTTCAAGTTAAGTTGCAAAGAACAGAGTATTTTTTTGGAAGATTACTTGCAAGTACAGGGGAGAGTCTGCATCATTTTCCTTGGAGTAACAAAAGACGTGAGGCTGAGCTCCTACTAGTTGCCAAATTTCTTCAGCCGATAGCCCGCAAAGTCTGAGATTCTCTATCTTGGCCTCTAACGTTTCCATGCAGCTAATAGCCACTATACTTACAATATATTTGAACATTTTGCTTTCTTTGTCAACCCCAATCTTGTGAATGAGATCGACCTATGCAGGCATTAGAGACGTGCATTGGAGAATGTTTGGATATACCTTTAAGAAGCTCAAGAGCCCCATCCCATGGAAACCCCATCCTTCCCAGAAAGCAAGCGAGGGCTTCAGGGTGTTTTCCAAGCTATTGCAGAGAAGTTGTGCTCTTACCAGGGTTTTAACAAGCACACCCTGGGACCCAAATACATTCTTCAGAAACTCCATCTTGGGAAGAAGATTGTTCTTGAGGCTCTGGCTCAAGATGCTGTTATTTCTTGTCAAAAGTTTGACTAGATTTCGATCCACAAAACTGAAATCTTCCAACAGTTTGATCTTAGGTTCCAATATTCTTTCGGTACATCCGATACTTTTGACCTGACTCCTCATTATAGTGGCAATTTGGACTTCAGTGCAGCCGTGCTTATTCAACAAATGTATAAACTGCTCTACAAGATGGAGGGTTCGAAGCATTTGCAATTTGGGGGCCAACTTGAACATCCGAGTGATGTCGGCCTAAGACATGTTAAGTTTGGAGGAGGCAAACTGTGAAAAGAGGCTCTGTGAATGAGCTTCGGTTGAGAAAACATTGCGAAAATGAAATGGGTGTATAACAAACAGTTTGCAACATAAATTGGAGTTCATGGGAGCTCCAACAACAACAGCCCAATAATTTAACCAGATTTTGTGATTAACTTGTGATAGAATTCTAACTTCATTTAGTACCTGCTATGTTCCTTTTATGTTGCCCACACAATTCATTATCAATGGTGGACAATAGTTAATAATGAAATGACGGGGGGGGGAACTGGTGGTCTTTTTATAGTAGAAGCAAGTAGCCAGGATGACAATTTTAGGGTGACGAAAAGTTTTTGGGGAGCAAATCTCTCATAGAAAAGCCTATCAACTAAAGATAGAAGTAGTGTAGAAACAATCATAAAGATTTGTAATCAGGGCCTAAATTTGATGGGAGAAAATTTTGGGAAGGCTATATCATGTGAAAGGGAATATTATAAACAAATCTTCAAAAATTATATGTAATTATAGTTAAATATATATCTAATTCATGATACACTTCTTAAATAAGATAAGTCTTTTAACCTTTGAAGGACAACTTTGAATGGATAATGCGTGTAATCTTTTGTTTGTTTTTCAAGAGAAGAAATTTCTCCATTTTGATAATGTCTTTCCTCAAAATATCTTGTGGCGTCAAGACATGTGAATCTGTCTTTCCATCCCTTACAATCTGTCCTTCCACCCTATTCACTTTCTAAAATTATTGAGTTGCCTTAAAATTGTTGTGCTTGGCCAACAAGACTATTTATATGTTAATCAATACTTAAACTCTAAATTTTGTTGAAACATAATCAATGATTTCTCACAAATCATCTGTATAGTCTGTATAGTCTTTAGTAAGGACTAGAGTTATATTGCATTTCTTTAGAAATTAATGGGTATCTATATTTCTTCAATTTGTTTTTAAGATAAGAGAATGTAGATCTGGCAACCACTCCACTTTCCTCTCCAACCATTTATAATATTTCTTCAATTTGGTTTTACACTCAGTTATTTTTGGTTTTTCCTCTCAAGTATATAAATAGTCAATCATCAAATAAGAAATTTTCCACTAAACTTGGAGGTGATGTTCTAAATAGACCCCCTTTTGTTATAAATATTATATATAAATTGAATTTTTTAATAAACATATTCATCGAAATCTTTTAAATTATTGTATCCATAAGATTGCTATAAACTAGTAAAAGCACCTATAGGTGCTATTGGATGGCCAATAGACACATATAAATAGTCATGTCAACTAAGCACTACAAAAATATCTATGACAAAAAAACATAAATATGCAATGCTTGGTAGACATGACCATTTATATATGTGCCTATCGGCCATCCAATAGCACCTATAGGTGCTTTTGCTAGTAGATAGTGTAGATAAAGCTTTTGCTTTTCATTGAGCAGATTTTATCCAAGAGAATTTACCAATCACCTTTCTTTGTTTTTCATTCACCATAATTTGTTCTAAGATATTAGCTGAAATCTTTTAAAAAGACTCGCAATAAGTTCAAGAGAAATTGAGTGGCTATAATTGCACCAAAGTGATGCGCAAGGGTATAAAATAATGGTGCAAGCAAAGAGAAAGGATGCACTACATCTTAGAAATAGTGTGCAACACTATGACATATGCACAAGTCTCCAAAATGTGTGTATACAGGAAAGAAAATAGCACAGCCAACAGAAGTAAATGGCACCTTATTAATGGGTGAAAAGATAAAGTGGTGCTATCATCAGTTCAACATAAGGCACAAAAAGAAGTAGCAGAGTCATTAGAACAATGCATGAGCCAAAGTGAAGGTGTGCAGCCAAGGAGATGTCATGAGAAAGACTGTGACTTCACAACCTGTAAGAAAATTTATATGGATTATTCTGTACATGGTTGTTGCAAGCATTGCTGCTGTTGTTGCTGTCAGTTGTGGTCTTTTTTAAATAGTAAAGTGCAACCATTAGAAGAATCTGCTAAGAGTTTAAGTCATTCAAAAGATGTGCATAGCATTATGAATGAAATAGATATTAGAGTTTAAAACCGGGTACAATAATGAAGGACAATCATTATATTGAGTACAACAAATGAACTCCAAATGCCTAGCACTAATACATCCTTCATAACCGTCTGATCAAGAGATCCCATAACTATTTACACAGATATTACAAAATAAAAAATCTGCAATAACAACATCAACAGAAAGCTGGATAAAATTGCAAATTCTGCTACAATGGTGTCATTGACACGCGGTCTCTTACCAGCAGAAGATCCTGAAGCTGGGGATTTCTAAAACGAATTCCTGCCAAATACAGCACCGCAATAAATAATCTACCTCCACAAAACTCTTAAATGACTTTAACCAAAACTACATTCAGCCATGTCTTTAGAGGCAAAGAAATAGATTATTTGACATTTAATATCACCATCAATGAAAAAGAGAAATTCAATCCAACTTACTCAACCGCAAACTGAAGACGGTTAACTATAAACAACTTGCCATGAGCAGCAGAATCCCGGACAGCATCACTTACCACCCTTGAAATTTTATAACTAACCTACAACATAAACAACTGCAAACTGAAGACGGTTAACTATAAAGTATAAACAACTTGACATGAGCAGCAGAATCCCAGACAGCATCACTTACCACCCTTGAAATTTTATAACTAACCTACAACACAAACAACTGCAAACTCTTCAAAAGAATACCACTTTTAGAAAACGAGTACCGACAACTCTCAAAGCTTCTTTATAATGCTCAAATTGAACTGCTTCTGAAATAGAGACCCCATACTTTTCAAAATAACCCATATAAAATACCTTCAATAGAGAATAAACAATTTTCCATCGAAAAATCAACAAAAGAGAAGCTTAGAAGTGATATGCCAATTTGACTCCTACTAATCCTTATGGATCATACTTCCCTTATTTTGGGGCTGCAAGAGTATGATGGTTTTGCCAATCATTTTACAGAAATAAAATGGACATTTACAACTATGTAGCAGCATATGATATTTATCAAAAGCATAAAAGTGATACGACATCACCCCAACCCCTCATTTCCTCCTTGGGTTGTCCAGGACCACCACCTTAATGAGGGCGACAGGATGCTTCACGCCCTCTCCATCCGCAACGAGTGGCCCACCTTCTGTAGTTGCTTTGTGCACACCAACAAAGCGTTGCAGGAATTAATGGCCGAACATCAAGATCAGCCATATTAATTAATGATTGAACATCAAGATCAACCGATAGGACAAAATGGATGCGTGGAATAAACCTGTGCCTCCTTATAGAAGTGGAGCTTCAGTTATCAAAGAAAATAGTATAATTGAGTGCTTTGAGAGAAGTGTCAATCCACGGCTGCATTAATTGAAACGTCCTTATTAAATGATCTCAAAAAGTCCCCTGTTAATCGTGATTTAAAACATGATTTAGCTGTGGAAGAATCACCATTGAAAAGACTTAAAAGCTGTCTCAAGAAACCATCTCAAGATGCAAATAAAAGATCAAAAGAAGGCCTTTTCTCTAGGGATTCAGTCTCTTCTTCTGGTACAAGGAAATTAGGTAAGTCCTTGTCCTTTACTTGTAGTGGGATAGTCTCTATGATGACATCCATAGGAGGTAAACGTAACAATGACAACCAGGTTCCCAAAAGACGTACCAATGTGAATTTGAATTCAAACACATTGAGATCAACCGACTTGTCAAATCAAGACTTTAACAACAAACACCCAATAGCATCAGAATTGCAATTTGCCAGTGCTCCTGAGTTGAGGAGAAATAATAACCTGTGTCACCAAATGACTAGCAAAGCAGGTTAACATTGAAGCAAAAAACTAGTTTACAGAGTTCTTGGAAAAATGTTAGGTCATCAGAAAATGCAACAAAAACTAGAGGAGATTGCAATGGGATTCCAAAATGCAGTTTCAGCAGGCATACTCTACTAAACAAAGTTATCAAATGGGTGGAGCAGTCAAATAACAGCAATAAGTGGTTAAACCCAGAGGCTATAAAGATAGTAAAAAAATTGAAACTGAGTTTTAAAAACTCTTAGCGTTCGCTGCTTTGCATGAAGCTTGGTCAAAGAGAATAGCTTCAAAATAAAATATACCACGCTGATTTTTGAGTTGCAGTGTAGTGGAAAATCAACAGCAACTTTGGTTTTTTACTAGGAACCACAAATATAACTTTTTGGACCATTTGGTGCTAAAGCTGGATTCCATAAGCTGTAAAAGGGGAGAGATGATTGGGACTTTGAGTAAGCATACTGCACATTAAGCTTTGCATAAAGAAAGAAATTTGGAAGTCAAATTTGTCATTGTAAAACATTACATGGTCGTTACATATAAAATGTTGCATATATTATTTGGAGAGTAACTAACTTTGGATGAAATGTACTTGCTAAGCTTCTTCTTTGTGAGTTATGAGCTCTGTTGCCGGGTTCCTCGGTCCAGGGGTCCGGCCCCGCACTGGCCAGGAGCGGGTCCTGAAGCAGCGACCAGAGCGGGCAAGGAACGGCCCTGCTGCTCCCAAGCGCTCCCAAGGGTGTTTGGGCTTTTTTTATAAATTTTCTCTTTATAATTTTTATATTATTTATATTTTCTTTGCTGCCTTATAAGTTTATATATTATAATTTATATTATATTATATCATATTATATATTATATTAAAATATATAATTGATATATCAATTCTGTATATTTTTAATTTTTTTTTTGGTATATATATATAGTATAACCGTACCCAAATTAAAAAAAATCGCCGTACCGGGCATACCAGAACCCCGTTCCCATACCAAAACCGGCAACTTAGGTTATGAGTAAATTTCCAGTCACTGTTTTGGCAAACTTTCAAAAATTCATCTTTTGGCGACTTTTTAAGTTAGCAAGCACAAAATTTAACGGTTTCATAGCATAATTTATCTGAAACTAGAGTTCAGATAGATGACATTAGAATAACCAAGAATTTGACATTATGGTAATTAAGGATAATAGGATATAGCACAGTTGTTTCCATAGATTCACTAAAATGTTTTTCTCTAGGAATCTCAAAGATTATGTGCAAATTTACACAAAGGATCACATGTTACAGAGGATACTGCACATTTTCCCTTCAACAAGAGCCCGTTTTAGAATGTTAGCATCCATTAATATTCCTGGCTTTAGTTAAATGAAAGTTATAACTTATAAACTAAAAACCCCCCAAAATATAACACAGCAACTTTATTGACATCAACAAAAACCATTTATGTGATGCCTGAGAAGAAGACTCACGTTTTAAAACAGCATCTAGACAGTTGCGAACTCCCTGATGTTTGCTTCCAGGCGGAACTTTAGCAGGAATTAATTCATGTATGCAAAATGCAGATCTGCTAATTGAAACAACGAGAGAGACGATAGGACAGCAGCGAGAAAGCAAGCATTTGAAGCTTTGGAGAGACAAACAGATAGCTAACGAAGCATTAACGCCGCAAGAGAATGGAGCAAGCAAGAGATCTCCACTGTCAGTCAATCTTCAGCCAAGATGCAAGCCGTGCCAATCTCTGCAATCCTAGCCATCCAATCTCCACCGACCTGCACCATTCTCTAAAAATCTGGCCCACCAATCTCCACCAACCTCCATGGAAGATCGCATGAGTAAATTGCATCAATAAATGCCACTGTACGAAACACTTGCAACAAATGGACACGATCAGTTGAATGGTTGTCCTGTACCTGTAGGGCAAGCAGCGGTGTTCGATCAATGCCTACTATGGTACAGACCTCAACTCACTCCGCGAGTGAAACGCCTATCGGCATAATAAAATATAAAATCTCTCTGGTAAGCAAAGGGTTATGGCAGTGGCTGGGATTAACAGTAACAGAAACTGCTAATCACAGTTTTTTTACATTGCTGATAATGTCTCCAGTTACTTGACAGTGATTTATTTGTTTCTTTTGCAATATCTCAAATGCTGCTGTAATTTTTGAATGGCTGATGCCTTGGATTGCCTGTGTTCTGATACCACTGTCAACCAATATTGAAAGTAGGACAATGGTGTACATTCTTATTTTATAGGCAGTGAAGGAACAGTTTAACTGCACAAAACAACTAAAAGAGAAAAACTACCGAAACTACAAATATTAACCCGTAAAGATTAATATTTACATCTTAATTTGTCAAGCCAGAGCCTGCAATGGACCTGGTCAGCATCAGTCCCAAAACTCTGCTTAAAACCATTTATTTACTAACTTCCAACTAATAATGTTTTGTGATGTTGTCCAATTGCTGATGAAAACCCCACTGTTCTGGTTTCCCGATTTCATGTAAATTTTAAAGTACTTATATGACATCTTAACATAACCTGACTCCGGTGTTCTTAATGGTACTACTAAAACCCATAATTACAACTTCTGCAAAAATTTGGGGGGCTTGATAACTTGTTTGTTGAACATTATATATAATTGTTCACTCCTTGCTTCTAGAATAATTCCTATTTGGAACATAATGAAACGATTTCTGAGATGACTTCCAGGTATAACAAAATTTCTATCTATTAAATACTCACCAATTACATCACACTTAATTGCTGCAGTGGTAGCAATTAGCTCACTTAAAAAAATTAATAACTACAATGCATATGGTACCTCCTAGAGACAGCACGCAGGGCAGGGAGAATATCAAAATAGCTCCTGCTGTTGAATATGGTATCTCCAGGAATGTAAAATGCTCACCGCCGACACCTGGATGGGGAGATTTTGCCTGCCTTCTGTCCAAGACTAGATCAATAAATCTGTTGTGGTTTTTGAGACCTGACTCTCACTTTCTCTATCCAAAATTATGTTTTTGTTGAGCTCTTTGTGCGGTTGGAGGCATTAGAGATGGCATTTTCATAAATAGTCCACAGTGTTTTAGATTCAGGATGCCCTTTTATAATCTTGCTAACAAACGTTGCCTCTTTCATCGTCAATACAGTCAAAAGAGGGAGGTTGAGGTCATTGATAGATTTGATTTTCTGCCAAACCAGAAACCTGGGCCTCATAGTCTTTTCCAAACTGATTTGCAACAAGGAAGGGTGCTTCACCACATAATTTGCAGGGAGCTCCATGTTATTAACTAGAAAGTTCATCTTTTCACTGACACTTTCCTTGGAGTAATAAAAGACTAGAGGGACAGCTCTAAGTAGTTGCCAGATTTCTTCAGCCGAGAGCCCACAGAGTCTGAGATTCTCTACCTTGCCCTCTAACGTTTCCGTGCGGCTAATAGCCACTATACTTACAATATATTTGAACATTTTGTTTTCTTTGTCAACCCCAATCTTGTGAATGAGATCGACCTGTGCAGACGTTAGAGACGTGCGTTGGAGGACGTTCGGATATATCTTTAAGAAGCTCAAGAGCCCCCCACGAAAACCCCATCCTTCCCAGAAAACAATCGAAGGCTTCAGGGTCTTTTCCAAGTTATAACGGAGAAGTCGTGATTTTAATAGGGCTTTAACGAGCTCATCCTGGGACCCAAATACATTCTTCAGAAACTCCATCTTGGGAAGAAGATCGTTCTTGAGGCTATGGCTCAAGATGCCGTTATTTCTTGTCAAAAGTTTGACCAGATTTCGATCCACAAAACCGAAATCTTCCAGCAGTTTGATCTTAGGTTCTAATATTCTTTCTGTACATCCGATACATTTGACCTGACTCCTCATTATAGTGGCAATTTGGACTTCAGTGCAGCCGCGTTTGTTGAACAAATGTATAAACTGCTCTATTCTGTGGAGGGTTCGAAGCTTCTGCAATTTGGGGGCCAACTTGAACATCCGAGTGATGTCGGGCTGAGACATGTTAAGTTTGGAGGAGGCAAACTGTGAAAAGAGGGTCTGCGAATGAGCTTCGGTTGAGAAAACATTGCGAAAATGAAATGGGTGTATAACAAAGAGTTTGCAGAATAAAATGAAGTCCATGGGAGCTGCTGCAACAACAGATAGTTTGCGGCACAACATGTTGTTCATGGGAGCTGCGGCAACAACAAAATGAGTAGGTTAGGGTTTCACCAGGAAAAGTTGTTTGCTAAAATAATGTGTTTAAATTTATTTATTTATGAGTCCTTAATATGCGTTTGAATTCAAGAATAAACGAAACAAAACAATATCATTTTAAAAACAATAATAATATCTATTTATTTGATATTTTATTGGTCTGAGTTAAAAGGAAATAGTAATTTAATGTCTTCTTAAGTTTTTTTTAAATAATATTAATATTTTGTTTGAGGAAAAGTAAATATAAAATTTCACATAGAGAAAACTTAAGTGTTATTTTTTTCATAATTAAAAATGAATTAGAGTAAAAAAAATGTTATAGATAGTATATAAAGGATAACCAAAGGGGTGAACCCATCAAATTAATTTACTTACTAATATAGATGTTTTAAATACATCAAGAGATATCAATATCAAAGTATTTTATTTTACTTTATGACTAGTATACCTATATTTTAAAAATATATTTAAAGTACGTCAAGAGATATCTTCTCCACCTATTTTTTAATCAATTTACTACACAGGTGGAAATAGGCGTCTCTCAGCGTACTTTAGATATATTTTTTAAAATATAGGTATTATAGTAGCATTCATTCACATTCACTTTCTTGCTCTGCTCTCTGTGGCTAAATTTGTTGAATTTGCATTTACCTATTCTCTTACTCCTAAAATTGCATTTCCATGTTTGTCTATTGTTGCTATTGTATTTATTCATTGTGTCATATTTACTTAAAAAATTAGAGTAATGTCAAAGGGCCCTTGGTGTGCTGGTGAAGTTGAAAGGTTGGTGAATTTGGTGAAATGGACACCCCTTAGTCCTTGGCTCTTTCAACCTAAGCTCATGCTCCCATGACCTCCATCATCCACAAATTGGATTTTATCGCTCTTCAATTTGTTATAATTGTTAGGGACGTTTCAATTACATCAAATTGATCAAAGATTTTTTTTAGTGATTTACGCCAACTATGTAGTGTACTGGTACAATTCATGCTTTCAACAAGCGCTTTTATTTTTATGTGTGGATTGAGGATTCTCAAACATAAAACAAAACTAGAGTTTTAAGGGACAAGCAAAGCAATAAGTTGCAACTATCCTTTGGCATGTATGGTATGATAGACCTGTTGATACAAGTTTTAGCACGCCAACAAGTTGGAATAGTGAGAGTTCCCCTACTTGAAAGGTACAAAACCTCAAGAGTCTTCTTTTAATAATTCAAAATGAAAGACCTAAAATACTTTAGAAGGTGAGCTTCTAGCTATCTCATTCAAAGGACTCCAGTGAAGTCCTTAGAGATTATGAATTTAGAAGGGAAAATCCAAAGATTTGACAAAGTTCACTATAATTTAAATCTTGGATCTTAAGGACAAATTCCAATATTATCAATCCACAAAATGTTTCCATGATCAAATGATAATCACATAATTAATTTGGACAATTATCTTATCAAAATCCACAAGATTGTCAATTATCACAAGGGAATACAAAAAATCACAGTGCAAGAATTCAAGAATTCTAAGTTTTTCTTCCTTAAATTTGTGCCAAAATTACTCAAAGAGCTTTTATAATTCAACTTGCACAAAACCCACTAAAGAAATAAAAAATCTACACCGTTCATTCAACATGCATGAATTTTTTGAAGATTTTTGAACATTAAAGTGCAATAAAGGCCCTCTTTATGGAAATCCTAAGCTAACAAAGAAAAAAGAAAGCGAGGAAAAGAAATCTACTCTACTCTTACTCTAACCAAGAGATCAAAAAAAAAAGAGTGGGGAGGAAGAAAAGGGAAAAGAAATGTAGGCATGCACTCCTTGTCCTTCATGCATCATTCTTTAAATGGATAAATTTGATCAAAACCAATCTTCGTGTGACCCGTTACTGCAATCATCACACAAGATAGTGCAATCTTCAAAGGGAAAATATGTGCAAATATGTAAGGAAGTTAGAGTAGCGGAAACAACTTCCTATGCCAACCTTGAGGAGAGATATTATGCAAAAAAAATTTAAAAATGATCTAACAGTTACAGAAATTCTCGAAACACATTCATAACAGAAAATAAACAATGAACACAAAACACTAGATATACATGGGGAAAACCCCTTTTGGTGAAAAACCCCACACTCCAAAAGCTTGCTCAATCTATTATGAATCCAATAACAAGATTACATACACTTGTAGAGCAAGTTTATTACAGAAGTATCACTAGTAAACAATTTTGGAAGAATTCCAACAACATTCTGGCAACATAACAATACCTACAAACTCAACACTCACAAACTACTCCTCAAGCTTTCAATTTATAGACTTCTAGCTACACAAGAAAACCATCTGTGGTTTACAAAACCATGTGCTTAACTTCTTAGCCAAGATTCTAGTCTAAAAATAAGCTATCGCGTCCAAATTGATATCCCCTATTTTAGACCCTTACAGTTGTCAGAGAATTTGTCATAATACCTCTAAAATAGTCTTTTCATGATATTCTATCATGTGGGCATCTTTTGACAACTAATATTTCAATTTTCAAGGCACTGACATGTGGTGAAAGTGTCAATTAAGAATTCTCACGCCCCTACATTGTTTTGGAGATAAATAAAAATAATAACTATGGGAAAATATTAAATACAAAATAAATAACTATGGGAAATGTGCAAGGTTGAGACACCTAATTTCCCAACAAAATAGAATAATGGTTTGCAAGCATTAGCACTATGATATGCTTCAATTTACAATGCAAAATGTTTCACCATCAACCAAGCATTAGTGGCTATAGCACATCTCAAATTCATCAATATTTGGTGAACTAAAAACGTGAAGGAGGGTACATGCTTAGAGTTTGGAAAACTCGAACAAAAAGGAAAAGGAACTAAGAAGTCGAAGCAAAATTGTATTAATAATGAAAGTGTGCTTTCCAACCCTTTACAATGCCAAATACATAAGTATTTATAGGCTAAAGGAAGGGGAAAGCGAAAAGTCATTCTCTTCAATTAAAAAAAATAAGAGAAATCCAAGAGACACATTTATCTTGAGGTGCTTTTTTTCTTGTTACTTCCAAGATAAAATTTGATGTCCAAATGACCGTCATAAGCATTTTGACTAATTGCCTTTGGAAACCTCATTTTCTAACTCTTGCAAATAAGTAGCGTAATTATCCAATGCTAGCTTCACCAATCTCAGATCTGGACCATCTGGATGAGTGACGGCTGGATATTTTGATTTTCATTAAACAAAGAAAATCTCAACATTTCCATGAATTCACACAAGGCATTATGCACATTTTGAACAAATGACTACACCTTCTGGATCTTATTCTAACACTTCCTCAAGATCTTCATCCGAAATTTATATGCTAACTTCCTTTTTTTTGCACATTAGGCTCTTAATCACTGAGAATGCCTTCATCCACCAAATAAGGAAAACCCAATCTGCCATCTAAGAAATTTGAGAGAAGATATTATCTATTGCCTCCAATTAAGTTCTTACTCCCATCATTAAAGTCTCAATAACCTCCAATGTGTTAGATAATGTCATTGTGATCTAAACTATTTCCTCCATTATCTTATGTCCCAAACTTACCAACTCTACATTCCAAGTGTGAATGACTCACATTACATTCCTTAGTTCTCTTGTAGCTAGAATTTCTTTTTCAATACTAAGAATATGTTGAGGAACGACATCTATTGAAGATGAACCAATAGGACCTACTAAATACTCAATATAAGTTGTGAAGTGTGCAACTTTGTCCTTCAAATCTTCCTTGGTGGTTTTATTTGTATCCATCTTCTAAATGAGCCAATCTAGTAAATATTTGACAAGTTGTTTTCCTTCCTCTCTCGATGGCTTACCCAAAGCAATAGTAGTAACTATATAATCAGATGGGTATATATCTACTTCGGACATATCTAAAAGTGGAATAATGATTTGTGCTAGTCAATTCCCATAACTAACAGTTGTGATGGATGATCTTATTCTAGCCCTTTTGGGAGATTAGGTTTCAAAAACAAAACAACTAGTTGTGCGATATCATCTAAAGCTAATTTCACAACTCTCTTTTTTCTGGATAATTTAATCAAACCATTGCAATGTATTTGTAGTTTGAATTTCTCTCGCTAGTATGTTGGATTGTGGTTGTTGCGATGTGCTTTGATCAGTAGAAACCAAAGGTGGGGAAGGAATTTTAGGAGAAGGATCTTTATTAGGTACCTTCTCTATAGTTTGAATAGGAGTTCTTTCTAACATATATATTGGAGAACTTACAATAGAAAGACTTGGTGACTGAATGATAAGAGGAGAACTATAAGGAGATGGAGAGGGTGATCTGAAAATTTCCTCTAAAGATAAAGGTGTAGGCTCATCAACTTGAGTCACCTCAGGCTACACAACTTGAGAAAGAGCCTCGAGAATAACATCATGATGACTAAGAGAAATATCCATATTCTATGCCTATTCTCGCTCTTGCTAACTCACTCTTGAACAAACAAACCTCAATTTGGGTGACTTCTTTTTCTAAATTAGCTTTACCTGCTCCTCTTCTTGTAGTTCTTTTTCCTCTACTACTATTACCACTGCAACATGATGGCTTCCTCCTTGGAAGCTCTTTAATATTTCTCAAGCCATCTCTTACTCCTAATCACTAAAGTTCTCATTTCCATATTTTTGAACTCTCTTGAAGTCCAATCACGTGCTAGTAGAGGTTGATCAAAAAAATTGTTTGCCTCATATGAAGGATTCAAAACATCACCATTTTCCTACAATCCTTGATGTACCATAGTAGCATTGTCATACAGAAATATGACCTCTTATGAAACTCAATATCATCAGCATAATTCACCCAGTAATCCTCAAGATGGGTTTTATGCACAATAGTATATTTCAACCCTTCTATACACTTCCTAGGCTTGAAAGAAAGCCTTGCTTCATATAGTCTCAGTGCTAAGAGTGACAATTTTGCATTTGTATTTTTTGCTACCTACATTGTTGGAGATGTATGCCTTCCAATTGATAAAGGGAAAGGAAGAACTTTCACCTTTTTCTCAACACATAGCATCTACACTTCAGTGCCTTGTTTGCAAACTTCTAACAAAGCTACCCAGTTGCTAACATAGGTAGAAAATCTCAATGGTGTTCTTATGTATCCTGCAATCCTAATGTATGTAAAGGGGACAAATTGATAGTACCAATTTCCTCATTTTTAAATTTTCTACATGGCTTATGGAGACATTCTTTTTTCTCTATCATTCTCAAGCAATCTTATGATATATAATGTGAATACGTTGTTTACCTTTCTAAAATGCTTGAGGCTCTGCTTCATCTCCAACTGAGGATAATACTGGTACACCAATCATTGATTTGAACCCATAACGCCAATTTACTCTAGTCCAACAAAATGTTGCCTTCTCGCCAAGGCATACACCAAATAGGAAGTCATATAAAATTGCTTAGATTAGATGACTTCACTCAACTGCTTGTGTAGATTATCGCTAATGAGGGTTGCCCAATCAATGAACTCTTCGCTTGAAATGTCTCTGAACTCATCTTCAGTCCTTTCATACATTATTTGGTAAATGGAAAAATGCCACTTGAAATTAATCTCTGTTGGATCCTTCATCTGCAATCCCAATGCGAGATGGTGCAATTTTCAAAGGAATGGCATGTGTGTGATTATTATTACATTCATACAAACATGAATTGTGTTCATTCAACCACATAAAATACCTCACTATTAACAAGGCATGAGTATTTTAAACACACGTTGAATCCATCAACATTAAGTGAATTATATGCATAGAATTATTAGAAAGAAAACAAATTTAAATTTTAAAAATGAAAACATGAAAACCTAGAAATATTAGATCAAACTTTGATATCTTATATTTATATTTCAAGTTTCGTGGGTTTCAACCAAATGAACCCGAAATTAAACAAAGGAACTAAACAAGGCGAAAAAAGGCCCAAAAGAAGCCCCTTACAATGAGCCCTAGAGGGGTATGTAAAGGTACATTTAGTATAGGGAAGATGAAAGCTCATTCCCTCCAAAGACACAAATAGACAAAATACATGAGAATTTGAAATCATTTTGACTTCTCTCACATTCTAATTTTACATTATATTACAAAAATATTTGCATGTGCTTACTTCTAATTTGCCCCATCTTGAGACTACTTATACAACTAGAACTTATTAACCGTTGTCTTTACCAAAGTAGGATCTTGACCATCAAAGTGGACAAAATGAATATTTGCGTGGATGAAATTTTTCAACATTCCTTCATATGCTTGCTTAAATTCTACAATTTTTTTGTTCAAAATCCTCTCATGCCATCCATACTCTCATTAGTCGAGTATTAAAGGAAGAATCAAAATTTCTTCCATTGGGCGACTTTTCTTGCAACATGGTGCCAAACTAAGATTTCAAAATTTGTACAAAATTCATAGTATTTTGCTCACTATATAAATTATGATTTCAATGTATGCTACATGAAATTATATGAAGCCTAAAATCTATTTTTACAACCTTGTAGTATATCTTTCCTGAATTTATATGTCTCTACCCATTTCCTATGAATATACTATTCTTTAGCATCCAAAATAGCATCATTGACCAAAACCTTAAATCCACCTTAGTGAGCTCCATAACATAAAGAAAATTAGTCTCAATATCATTCAATTCATGATCTATATTATTCTCTTGTCATTTTCATGGCCTCTTCTTCTTTAGAAAACCTGTTGCACTTATCTTTAATAGCTTCAATTGTTTTGGGCCCATGTGCCAAAAATTCACTACTCCAAGCTTGGGTTGTTACTACATTTTTCAATTCATTAGTAATCGATACTCCTTTTTCTGTACTTGGGGTAGGTTAAGAAGCAAAAGCTACAGCAGTGGAATCTGTAGAACTAACCAAACTTTCAATATAGGAAGTCAAATAAGCAACTTTATCTTTCAATTCCTATTTGATTTCCTTATCCTTTTCCATCTTCTATATCATCAAATCAATGGATGATTTGGCCATTTGATTTACCTCCTTTCTAGATGGTTTCTCCAGCGAAACTATAGTCACTATGTAGTTTGATAGTTGTGTTTTTACAGTCTCTAACACATCCTTCAATGGGGTCACAATCTGAGCTTGTTGAGTACCTTGTGAATATGTGGTAATGATGGATTTAACCCTTGCTCTTTTCAGAGGTGGTGGTCTTACAACCACAGATGGAAACTATGCAAAATCATATATCGATGGCTTCATTGCCCTCTTCATATGTTGAATTATCTTATTAAAACATTGGGTTGTACTTGTTGATAACTGAGAGGGGGGGGTGAATCAGTTATCCTAATTATTTCCCTTATTGAACTTTCTTATTAATTGATGCAGCATTGAATCAAACACAAAAACATTACCATGAAATAAGAAACACATAACACAGTATTTTTGACGTGGAAACCCTGTTAAGGGAGAAAACCACGGGGTGATTAACCCAAAATTATTCTCTGTTAGAAGAATAGGAGATTACAAAAAATGGCACTTGCCAATTAGGGCTCACTGCCCGAGCACACTGCTCACAAGAGGCCCACTGCCTACAAGAAGACACACTGTCTACAAAGTGATAAGAATCACAGTCTTGAACTGATTGGAAGCATCTGCATATGCTGGAGTTCAGTTCCGGTTAGGCTCAGTACACTGATCTGCTGCACTTCATCTTTCCTCTGTTGTTTATTCTGCTATCTTTCACATACCGGATCCTTTTTGCTGCTTCTGCTCTGTTCTGGACTTATTCGCATATATCTTCACACCATCACACACTTCACAACTAAATCCATCCTCTATATATATCCGCACAAGTAATTTCATCACCTTTTTAGTCGGCATCCGGAACAGTCTAGTTTCTTACAAACTCTTGTTCTGTCGGCTGAATCCTTCCTCACCAAGCAATGCGGATCAAGCATATACTTGTAGATATCATTAATCATGTCGGCCAAACATGATTCATGCCTTCATAACCTCTATCATCAATAGTAACACATCCGGAAAGTAGTCTGATACTCTGTCAGTCAGTTCTTCCTTTGTTTTCACTGTCTCTCAGGAATCTGGTACTCAACTGTTCATATCTTTTTCCTTGTCCATCACCGGAGGCTAAATCCTTGGAATATACCACTCAAGGTAGTCCTCTTGACTTCCCCAAATCCGCACTGCACCAAGACACTTCCTCTGAGAGATCCGGATCAATCTGTCGGACCTTGCCACATGCTCTGTTCTTGTTCACCGGACCACAACATTCTTTATTCTGACTTCCGGTAGAGACACATCATGACTTGCGGATATGTGGGATGACCTTTGTTGCCATCAATGACAACAACCATGAATCCATATAGTGTCTCTTGCCAACAATCTCCCCCTTTGGCATTGATGGCAACACTTAGTGAAAAATGACTAAGTGTTTTCACTATGCTTCCCCTTTGCTGATGCTCTGTCTTTATATACAATTTCCGGAACTCCCCCTTAGTTGGATTCCTCATTTTTCACTGCTCCTCACTCCCCCTTTGACATCAATGGCAAAGGGTGGGGTCCGCACACCAAAATTTTCAAAAATTTTCTATACATAGCCGCATATTTACATACTCACATATACTGAAGAATGTCTGCAAAGGATGTCTGCAATTGGATCATTTCTGTAGCCCAACTTTGCTTCATTCTGTCCAAAATTGAAATGTGACCACTCAACAAAAATGCAAAAGCTTCTGCCCGCTTGAGATCTGTCGGATCTTTTGTTTGGGCGGTGGTCTGAGCATCACTGATGGCCTCATGCATAGTTTCCACCTTAGGGATTATAATCCTTCTAAGTTCTCCCATCCAGTTAGTGATATTCTTCCTTTCCTTCTCAAGATTCTTTATTTCATTCAAGACTGCAATAGTCTGACATTCTTGATTTATTATGGAGGAAGAGAGAGGATCAAAACTTTGAGATAAGCTTTGTAGCTTGTCCTGTTCCTCTTTTATTTTCTTATCAATTGCTGCTGTTGCCTTTGGCCAGGATATACAAAATTTGTAGATGTCACCGCCATCCTTAAGAGCATTCTCTAAGCTCTTTATTCCAATGCTCACAATCTTCCTATCTTTAGAGATTAATTCTAATACTTCTGAAAATCTTTTATCCAAAAATTCCTTCCGGACCTTTTCTTCAGCTGATTTTTCTAGAGAATCAAAATGTGTATCAACACTGCTGACTAAGGTTTTTAGATTACCGGAAGAGGAGGCTGTCGGATCTATCTGGATTGATGGCATAATCTTTACAAGTACTCCGGAAGCAGCCTCTATCAACTCACAGTCTTCCATATGAGACTTCAGGAGTTTTTCATTTGCCTTGGCATTTGCAAATGAAGCTATCTTCATTGTTTGTACCGGAGAGAGAGAGTCAAAGTCGAATGGGCCTTTTAGAAGCTCCGGTTCATCAATCTCTAAAGTTTCTTTGCTCAAAAATTGTTGAACAGTTTGTGCAGTGTCTCTTGCCGGAGACAGATGTTTCTTTTCTTCTGCAGTCTTGGAACTGTCAACCTCTTTATCTTTCACCACTGCTTCCTTCTCCTGTAATTTCTCTTCTTCTTTGGATCCGGAGACTGTAGGGAAACCGGAGGAGAGATGCTAGCTTGTTCATAGGCCACTTCTTTTGGAGCAGAGGGTTCCAAGTTCTCAGCTATTTCTGTACCTAAGTCCTCTACAACAGGAAGATTGAACCTTTTGAAGGCCTTCCGGAGGATCTCTTCTGTCTCTTGGGCCACTTTGTTAGTCTCACCAAGCATGAGTTGATTCATCCTGGCTTTACTTCTGAACTCATCTTTGCAGTCCTTGAAGATTATGTTCATTGTCTTGGGATCAATTTGAGGATATAGCTGAATAGCTATCTGCTCCCGGATCTCAAGATCTTTTGCATGAGCATTGTTCTTTCTTACTTCCAATTCCTTTTCTAGGCTTTTAGGAATAAGAGATATGATCTCAATGAAAGCCTTATTATATATGTTCAGATATTTGACTGTGGCTTCCTGCAGAGTCTTTTGGTCAGCTTCACTGAAGTCATCATAAGATTCAGTCATTGGTTGAAGGTTTCCATCCACCGTGACCGACTTGATTACATTCTCTAGAGACAGAGTGGGCTTTTCAACAGATACCTCTGCCATTTCATCCTTGTCTTGTCCTGAGGAGGGTTTACCGGATCCTTTCTTCTTCTGCTTCTTTATTTCTTTTACTCCCTCATCTGACTCTGTTTCCTCTTCATCCTTTTGGCTTTTATAAGCCCTTGTGGCTTTTGTCTTGGATCTTTTACCGGATGCCTGGACTTCCGGTTTTGAACTTTTGGTTGAGGGAGGTGCAGATCTTTTTGATGATCTGGTCCGGGTGGGAGTTTCAACCGGAACACTTTCTTTACTTTTCTCTTCTTCCTCAGCCTTCCTCCTCTTTTCCCGGCTGGCATCAAGTGCCTCTTTTGAGATGCCTAGGCCTTGAGCAATATGCTCAACTTCTTTTCTTACCTTCCTCTTTATCTCCGGTTCCCTGAGTTCTACATGTAACTTTACACTCAGTTCCTCAAAGGTTCCAAACCTTTCTGCCTTAGGATCTTTGGGCTGGCTTAGCATGTGTTGAACATGCAGCTCTACTATCTGTTCATCCACTTCATACCCCATGGGCATGATCCAAACAGTCCTTGGCTCTACTGCCTCCATTAGACACTGATCTGTTTCAACCATGAAGCATACTGTGTCTTTGTACTTTTCTACAAGGGATTGGGGTATTCTTTCTCTTGCATGCATCATGCTTTGGAAGTTTTTGAAGTATCCCCATAGAGCTGTATTTCTTGCTTTGGCATCCCCAAGTCCATGCAAATAGTCTCTGATTTGGATGGCAACCGGTCTGTCATTTTGCCATATCCATCCACTGGATCCAGGAAGCTCATTCATGTAGTAAAAGAAGAGACACAGGATCAGATTGCCATATTTGAAGGAGTTTTTCTTGTCCTTCTTAATCTTCTGCAGATTTTCAAAGAGTTGGTTTACTAGAAGCTCGCACAAGTCATAGTCTGCATTCTCCTTTAACATCTGATAGGCTGTGTAGATTGCAGTTCCCGGTACTGAATTTTCCCTACTGGAGTGATAGATTTTGTAACCAATTATCATAGCTGCAAATTTGACATCCGGTTCAATGATGTCATCAACTGTCATAGCTCTTTTGTCAAACTTGGATCCGGTTGCATCACTGACTGTCTGATTTTTGACAGATTTGAGAACAGGTAATCCACCGGATGAGTGCAGACCGGTTACAGCCCTAATTGCGTCCTTGGTGATCTTGAAGGGCTTGTTCAACCATAGGAAGTTGTCATGTACTCTACTTAGTACATACCAGACCCATTCATCTTCTTCAAAACAGGGGAAATGAATGTACTGTGCAAAGTGTTTGTCCTGGATGGCTTTATACTGAGGTTTGATCTCAAAGGAGTCATCTATCAATTGTTTGTGATAGATATCCATCAGTTTTGATTCTCCAAAGTCTTCAAGATTCGCATGGATGTAAACCCTAATATCTTCCGTATGCAATACACCATGAGGAACACTAGAGAAGGCTCCTAGTGGATCTACCTCCAATGATTTGTAAGGATGTTTCTTGAATGAGGGGCGAGGTCTATCAGAGATCTTAACTATATTTGGAGTAGCCATTCTTCAAAGATTTGCAGTGAGGTAATGAAAAACGGAGAATACCTTATGCGCCTTCGATTTGCACGGAGTGATTGGATTGATTTCTTTATGCAATGACTTCGGCAGGAGATCCTTGGTGTGCTTGATGAATCTTGTTGCAGAGCTCCACTATTCGCTTCTTCTTGAGTGCAGAATGAGCAAATGACTTTTGAGAAATCCCTTATATTGCTCCGCGAACCCTAATATCTGTCTGCAATAAATGCTTCACCTACATTATTCCGGTTTGCCTTGTCTGGATAGCTTGGAGTATCCCGGATTAGTCCTGATCTGTGAATATCATCCAGATCTTTCAATCATGAATAAATCGAGGTAACATATTACAAGAACATCCCAAACACTCTGTCCAATCCGCAGAACAAGATAGCGCACTTCCGGATCTCTCCGGACCTTTTTGTAATCCTTTGTCATACCGGAGCATCTCCCTGAATAGGTCTTGTTTGATCGATCACAGCTTCTTCATAACTCCAAGCGGACCTCTGAAAACTTGACTGAAGCATCTCGAGACTCATATCTACAAACCCTTTAATCCGCATCTTGTGCCACATCCGGCACCACTTGTTTGGCTGGGGGAACAGGATTTTCTTTGAGTCTCCCCCTGAGCCTGAGCTCACTTTTTAATTTCTGAAAGAAATATCAGCACCAGAGTCTGGTGCGGATCCAACCTCTACATTCTCTGAACTTTTCTTCACCCAAATCTTGCTCATCTGATTCCTAACTTCATCCGCATTCATCTTTTGTTTACCCTTGTCTTGATTCTGATTATACACCGGACCTCTTTTGTCCTGATACTTGTTTCTGCAGACTTTAGCATTATGACCGGACCTATTGCAGATTTGGCAAATAACATTTCTTTGCATATTTGACTGATATCCTCTTGATCTGCATTGATTAGCCATATGACCTACTCTATTGCATGTAAAGCATCTACCTTTGAATGATTTGTTTACTTGCATAATTCTGCATTCATGGGATTTGTGTCCATACCTTTTGCAGTTGAAGCACTGTCCGGAGAAGGATGAATTAATCTGATTCATTCTCATTCTGCACTGATTAGCTTTGTGACCAAAGTGGTTGCAGCTGTGGCAGTATCCATTGAAGGATGGATATCTTTGAGCATTTGGCTGTCTTACCGGAGGTCTTCTAGGCCTACTCCTTGGATTTTCTGATCCAAGATTCTTCTGACCGGATCCGGAGCTTTCTCCTTTCTCATATCCCAAACCATACTTGTCATCTGTCCTCTTTTGACTTCCAAGAAGAACTTCAAGTTGAGCAGAACTTATCTTGAATTTCTCTTTATATTCATTTGCTGTTTGAAGGTCTCTTTTGAGAGAGGCAATTTGATCCTCAAGTTTTTCTTCATTATCTTTGGCATCTTCAACATCAGATTCAAGATGTCTGATAATCCTGTCCATCTGGTGGCATTCTTCTGATTTTTCTTTAAGAGATTGTCTTAGATTGTCTTCAGCCTTTCTTTTTTCTTCAATCTCTTGAGTAAACTTTATAGTTCCTGATTCCATTTCATGTCTTAACATAATGACTTCTTTTGATAACTTTTCACATAACTTGGTTTGCTCAGTCAATTCTTCATTTGTATTGCTTTCTTCACTTTGTCTTGCCAACTGTTGGAGCAGCTCCTTTCTCTTTTTCATAGAGAGACTTAATTTGTCTTTTAATTCTCTCATGAATTCATCAGCCTGTTTGAGTCTTTCCTTTAATTCATTGACTTCAGAATTTGACTGTTCAAGATCCTCAAGAGCAGTCTTGAGTTGCTCCCTTAAACCATATGCATCCATTTGAATTCCCAGATCTTCCTCAAGCTGTTAGGCTCTATTAGGAGGAACTTAGCTCTGATACCAATTGTTGATAACTGAGAGGGGGGGGTGAATCAGTTATCCTAATTATTTCCCTTATTGAACTTTCTTATTAATTGATGCAGCATTGAATCAAACACAAAAACATTACCATGAAATAAGAAACACATAACACAGTATTTTTGACGTGGAAACCCTGTTAAGGGAGAAAACCACGGGGTGATTAACCCAAAATTATTCTCTGTTAGAAGAATAGGAGATTACAAAAAATGGCACTTGCCAATTAGGGCTCACTGCCCGAGCACACTGCTCACAAGAGGCCCACTGCCTACAAGAAGACACACTGTCTACAAAGTGATAAGAATCACAGTCTTGAACTGATTGGAAGCATCTGCATATGCTGGAGTTCAGTTCCGGTTAGGCTCAGTACACTGATCTGCTGCACTTCATCTTTCCTCTGTTGTTTATTCTGCTATCTTTCACATACAGGATCCTTTTTGCTGCTTCTGCTCTGTTCTGGACTTATTCGCATATATCTTCACACCATCACACACTTCACAACTAAATCCATCCTCTATATATATCCGCACAAGTAATTTCATCACCTTTTTAGTCGGCATCCGGAACAGTCTAGTTTCTTACAAACTCTTGTTCTGTCGGCTGAATCCTTCCTCACCAAGCAATGCGGATCAAGCATATACTTGTAGATATCATTAATCATGTCGGCCAAACATGATTCATGCCTTCACAACCTCTATCATCAATAGTAACACATCCGGAAAGTAGTCTGATACTCTGTCAGTCAGTTCTTCCTCTGTTTTCACTATCTCTCAGGAATCCGGTACTCAACTGTTCATATCTTTTTCCTTGTCCATCACCGGAGGCTAAATCCTTGGAATATACCACTCAAGGTAGTCCTCTTGACTTCCCCAAATCCGCACTGCACCAAGACACTTCCTCTGAGAGATCTGGATCAATCTGTCGGACCTTGCCACATGCTCTGTTCTTGTTCACCGGACCACAACATTCTTTATTCTGACTTCCGGTAGAGACACATCATGACTTGCGGATATGTGGGATGACCTTTGTTGCCATCAATGACAACAACCATGAATCCATATAGTGTCTCTTGCCAACAGTACTTACAACAAATATTTGCTCCTAAGAAGTCTCCTAATCCTGAGTATCCTTATCATGTGTTTCATGTTGTAGAGTTTCTTTCTCTCGAGTTTCTTGTTGTTTTACTTTTTGTTCTACTTGTTGCGTTGCTTATTGTAGACCTTAATATCTAGGAGGACTTGGAGGTGGAGGTAGTGATTTGTGTGGTGGAGAGGGAGATCTTTTGGATGATGGAGTGGGTGTTCTCATGGGGGAGAAGGTGAAGATTTTCTAGGAGTGGGTGATTTCCTTGAAAGAGGGGTAGGTGATCTATTCATTCTTTTGGGAGAGGGAGTTAATGTACTTTGGTTAGGGGGAGATGATGTTCTCTCTGGATATGATATCACCTATCTCAATGGAGAGGGAGTCAATTCCTTCTTGTGGACATCCCAAGAAGCACTTGCAAGAGAAGTTTTTGGAGGAGGTGGAGGAGAGGGAGCCCTTTTTGAATAATCTCTTATGTGATTAAATAAAGATGATTTTCTAGTGGGCAAACCAAGTTTTGTTTCCATTTTACTGAGCCATTTTTCACTGTTGATAAGTACTTTCTTGTCTTCGCTCCACATTCTTAAATTCTCTTTCACTTCATACAACTCAAGGCAATGGTTTGGAGGCTATTTGTTCTTTTTCATATGCAAGCTCTAGTGCATTCTCATCGTCTTTGATTTTGTTGGGAACATTGGCAATTCAATACATTTTTAACTGGCATGTGTTGAGACGAGAATATCCTCTTTTTCTCACTTCATATTCATCATCACAGTTTACCCAAAAATCTTCTAACCTTTCTCTATGCTTGCAAACTAATCTCAACCCTTCGATGTTGGATGTTGGTTGGAAAGAGATCTAGCCTCATACAATTTCAAATTAACCTGGGATGTTTCAATTTCTACACTTTTAGCAACTTGTCTTGTTAAGAAAGTGTATTTGTTTATAGCAATGAGGAATGAGACACCTTTTACCTTCCTCTCAGAACATAGCTTCTATATATCAACCAATTGTCTGCATAATTCTAATAATACCAACTTATCATTGACATATCTGGGTATTTTATATGTTACTCTATTAAAACCTTTAACCTTGATATAAGTAAAGGTAGCAAATTAGATGTACCAATTGCCCCTTTTATTTACTTCTACCATGGCTTATGTAGACATTCTCTTACCAAAATCTTCTTCAAGAATTCTAATTATATAGAAGACGAAGACATTGTTGGCCCTTACAGAATTCTTAGCATATTCTTTAATCTCAAGTTGAGGGTAATGTTCATAAACTTTATGGTGTCCCTGTCCCATGAGACCTACTATTTGTAACCCTGAAATTGTTGCCTCCTAGCTAGGGTATAGACTAAGTAGGAGGTCATAAAATTTCTTAGTGTGCACTACATTGGACAATTGCTCATGTAATTTGTCATTAATGAAGGTGGCCGAATCTATAAATTCCTTTCTAGCCAAAATCTTGATAATGTACTGATACATTGAAGATTGCAACTCTCAAGCGGTCACTTGCCCAATGGCTCAACTCAACAAAGTTATGATGTCATTCATATCCTCATAGAATTCACTCCTAAAGAGTCTCTTTGGGAGTCTAGTGGTAGTTTCTTTTGGATTTAGGAGCCTCTATGTTAATGACATCTAGGCATTTATTCAAATGGTCATCATAGTACTTTTGTGAAGAGTCCATAGAAATGTTGACGTATTCATTCCTTGTGGGCAATCCAAAGATTTCCTCTATATATTGTGGAAGGATTTATTAAATTGCATTCCCTTCTACATTTCTTATCTCCCTTTGATTAGGGTTATAGTGTCTTGCATAGTTCATCACTAGATCTACAATTTGGATTGTTACAAGGAATCTTGCAGCTTGAACCAACCCACTAGCTCTTAGATATTGGGTTTTTTGACTTAGGCCTATGTCCACACTCATTCTTGTGTTGAATTCATGTAATGCCACATGCCCTAGATCTGCATCTATCACATTGATGAGGTCTATTAAAATCTTGGAAGTTGGTACAACCCCTTTGAACTCATATTTTGTCTTGGTTGGTGAGGTCATACTCAAGTGGAGATTCTTGAAAATGTTTCTTAAACTAACAATCTTTTCCCATATTTGATATACATATTAACTTTTTAATCAATTAAACCAATGTTGTATAAGTCTTTAAAATGCCACTCACACAATTTATAATGCTTAATAGGTTCAAATTTCTAGTTTCTATGTGTGAAAATGTTAAAAACAAGGGTTTTGCTATTTTAGTGCAATTTGAGGTTTGAGCCTGGTATGCAAGTTGCAAACTGAAGTTCGAACTTGATTAACATCTTGCAATCAAGTTAAATTTACAAAGTGAAATTTGAAAATGAAATGTGTTTGCATGTCGAGGTTCAGACCCGACTTGCAGTTTGCAAGAAAGTTGCAAATTGCAAACTTTCTTGGGATTCTGATGCATACTCTGATTAAATCTTACAACATTTTTGCAAATTGTAAATGTATGCAAGTAAATTCGAAATGTAAATGCAAGACCTAAATCCTACTTTCAAACTTAATTACAAACCTTAGATGAAACGTAAGGAAAAAGAAAACAAAAATGAATGAGATTTAGCTTGTAGAAATACCTCTCATTTAGAACCCAAACAAGAAGTCATAAAAAGTAACTGTGATTAGGCCATATATTTGGCAAAATGTAAAAAACTATTCAATAACAGAAGATGAAAATGGCTTTCACTGTAAGATGCATGTGAGACTGCATTACAAACTTGCATGTAGGCCAGAGGAGAGTTGGCAGAATCCCACCACAAGACATAAAAGAAGTGGCAATAAATTGCATGATCAGTGTATTAATAGAGGCATTAGCTATGAAAATTGTAGGATGCTTTAAAACGTGTACGATGTGGACACATCACTGGTGCTTGTGGGTCATTATCCAGAACAGGACATCTGGGGTGTGGTAATATGAAATGTCTTGGTTAATGGTACAATTTACATTCGAGATTGCTGAAGATGGGTGAAGACATATTAAGATTCGCTGTCTTTGATACAAAATTACATACAGCAGTACAAGTTTGTATAAATTGCAACTTCTTTTACTCATATCATTTGCATAAAAAGATAAATTCCAACTTCTTTCTCTTTTTGTACTTAATTTTTCAAACATTAATTTACATATATTATTTTTACCACCGTCCACAAAATTTGCAAAAAAAAATTGTCATCTCTGAAACCCATCGGCCCATCCCCAAACTCAGAGAAACACTGTTAAAAACATGATTTTGAGAGACCGTGCATCTGTGGTAGACTTGCAAAGTTCTGAGCTGAGCCAGCAGCAGCAAGTTTTGGTGCCTTGACTCAGTCAACTCACAAACTTTGACAGAAACCTGCAGAGCCTTCTGCATTTCTATGTGTTTGGTAGAACTTGTCTGACACTCAATCAATCTCAAACCCACATTGTTTCAAAAGGTCAAAACATTATTAAAAATCCTAATAACTAAAACTTAAAACATTCTTCATTTTCAGCATTCATTTATTTAGCAGCAGCTTCTTTAAATCCTCAGCAATTTGTTTAATCTATAACATTGAATGGGGAACAGTTTCTCCAATTGGGTATCTGCTAGGTGTAACACAGCAACCTGTCCATTGAAATTTAAAAGTTTGCAGCTTGTTCCAGAATTTTGAGAGGATTTGCAGTTTTGATTCATGTCATTGATGTTATTCTGAAATGGAAACAATAAAAATCCAATTTCTCTTGCAATACAGTTTTTTAATTTGTCGTGCCAGAGCCTGAAATTGACCTGGTCAGTTTCAGTCCCAAAACTCTGCTTTAAACCATTTATTATCTGACTTCCAAGTAATAATGTTTTGTGATGATTTCTAATTGCTGATGAACTTCCACTGTAAATGGAAAAGCCTACTGTTTTAGTTTACCGATTTCATGTATTCTTTGAAGGACTTATATGACATCTTAACATAAATTGACTCGAGCGTTCTAAATGGTACTACATCAAACCATATAATTACAACTTCTGCAAACATTTGGTGGCTGGAAAACTTGTTTGCTGAATATTATGTATAATTGTTCACTCCTTGCTTCTAGAATAATTCCAATTTGGAACATAATGATACGATTTCTGAGATGACTTTCAGATGTAACAAAACTTCTATCTATTAAATATTCACCAATTACTTCACACTTAATGGCTGGAGTGATAGCAATTAGCTAAGTTTGGAGGAGGCAAACTGTGAAAAGAGGTTCTGCGAATGAGATTCGGTTGAGCAAACATTGCGAAAATGAAATGGGTGTATAACAAACAGTTTGCAGCAGAAATTGGAGTTCCCGGGAGCTGCTGCAACAACAAATAGTTTGCGACATAACATGGTGTTAGGGAAGCTGCGGCAACACCAAAAGAGTATGTTAGGTTTTCACCAAGAAAAGTTGTATGCTAATAATATGTATATAAATTTATTTACTACCTACTGTTATTGGACGCAGATAGCCAGTATATAAATAGTTTTATTGGCTAAGCAGTGTGTGAAATTTAAAAAAAAAATATAAAGGTAAATTGTTTGGTTAATAAGGTTATTTTTATGTGTTCCTAGCTCATGCCGGAGTACCTTCATTTAAGATGTTACAACAAACTTTAAAAATATTCTTAAAATAATCTTTTTATAAATATTTCTATATGTGTTTATAGCTCTTCCAAGAGCACCTTCCTTCCTCGTGTAAGAACAAACTTCAAAAATATTCTTAAAATAATCTTTTTATAAATATTTCCAAATATAAAGTATTTTTTAGTTGCATTTAATTTTTTAACTTTTTTATGAACAAATGTCTATTTCATTTATAAATATGAAACAATATTAGGGAAAAGGGGCCAATTGCCACGCCCCAACAACCACTATGTTTTTAATCCCTTGACCCCCCAATTAATTTATTAAAAAGAACCAATACATGTAAAATACCAACCTAATAAATTAACACAAATGCACCAATACATGTTCACAACATTTGTACATGAATTGAAAAACTTCTGGTTTAAACTGTATGTAGCTTTTTTACATCGACATTTCAGATCACACTCCGTGATCCATTCAAAAAGAGAATGGATCACGGAGTGTGATCCGAAATGTCGATGTAAAAAAGCTACACAATTTAAACCACAAGTTTTTTAATTCATGTCATGGACTATGGAAATATCATGTCTTCAAACATTTGTACATGTTCACAAATGCACCAATACATGTTCACAACTCCAATAAATTAACCAATGAAATTAAGACAAGTGCACAAATGTGATGGCGAGTGGTTACTGGCACATCATTGCACATGTATGGGGCGACATGTTGAAATGACACTTTTTCGACCCATGTGCACATAACGCATCGTACAGTGAAATGTATAAGTGCCCAGAAGCTGAAAGAATAGTTTCAAGCTCTTCGGTCGCATACGAAGAAACCAAAAAAAATCATCGAAATCCGATATGTCTAACTATGAGCTTGACATGCGCGAAGTTACGGTGGGCGGCTACTGGCCCCTTTCCCCTACACATATTTAAAAAAAAAGTGGATGGAAAAAGTTATTGTTACTAAATTATGTTCACACCTAATTTAGCAAAGCCTAAACATCAATTGTTTAGAAGGGGTACAATTTTTTTTGCTTATGCAAGATCATCCAGTTAAATGCATGTTGTCTTGACAAGAGAACATATCAAATCACTTATCAAGATCATATGACAACTCAAGTTGGCTTGTCAAACCATCCTGATAAGTGAAATGATCTACAGTTTTTGGCATGCCCGGTGGGACTTTGAATTGATTTTTAATTCAAAAAAGAACTTATTTTTCCGTTGTTTTGGTATGATCAGCAGTTATTACAGCCTTTTAGAGGTTTTATTTCAAGTACCTAGCGACTCTAACTTTCTGTTTTAATAGATCAAATTTTACAGCCTATGAAAAAGTACCACAAGATCAAGTAAAGATCCTGAAAAGAAGCATATTCATCTGTCATTGCCAAAAAGGAGGGTTAAAGCAAATAGAGTGGTAAAGCCATCAAGTACAACACTACCAAATCTGTCAAATTCACATCTTGAATTTGCTTCTCATCAAAATCCTTTATTTGCAAGTTCTTCATCAGTACCTGATAATTCTCCACCAGCAAGTCCAAGAGAATAGGTACCTGTTTTCCAAGAGGAACCTATTTTTCAAGAACTTGAAGAAGAGGAACCTATCTTGCAAGAAGAAGAACTTGTTTTTCAGGAAGAGGAAGAGCTTGAAGGAGAAGAGCTTGTTCTCTAAGAGATACTAATACCTATTTGGCAGGTAGTACAAGTACCTATTATTTAGATGGTAGCAGTTAGACCACCACCACCACCTAGAAATCAACCATTTGTGACTTTTAATGGGGGCAGCCCATTGAATTTGTAGCAGCATGATGCAATACCAGTAGCTGCACTGAAAAGTCTACCTAGTTTCACCGGTGAAGATGGAACCACACCAATAGAACACATCAGAGATATAGCATCATTATGTGGTGTTCATCATATCACAGAAGAAAATGTAGCAATAAGGTTGTTAGCAGCATCTTTGAAAGGTAAAGCTCTTCAATGTTTTAGAGGATTAAGAGTTAATTCTAAATTACATCATGGGATGAGTTAGGGAGTGCTTTGAATAGACAGTTTCAAGATAAGTCAAACCATTTATCACTTGTTGAGCAAATGACAACTATCAAGAGGGCTCCACGAGAGTAGATGTAAGATTTCAGAGGAGCTGGAATAGAATTTCAGAAATGGTAAGGCCTTCACTTGAGCATGCATTTATATATTATCTTAGAGCATTGAATAGTGATATTGTTGTTATGATTCAATCAATGGGTGGGGTTACTTTACCAGGTGCATTTGATATTGTTAATAGAGCTGAAAATAGTTTAATTCAAGCTGGCAAAATTGTACCAAGGCCTCCTATGCCTATATCTCCTGACATTCGGCCCTTAATGCCAATTTCAATGCCTCTTATTGCATCAATACCTACTGTACCAGCCTTTGGCTATCAAAAACTGTAAAAAATAATGTTGATCCAATCCATTCTGATATACAAGAGCTTAAAGGTAATCAACAAAATATAGCAAAGTTATTGCAAACAGTTAGTAATGACTTATGGAGTCTCAAAATACAACAAAATCAAAATAGTTGACCATACCAGCCCCATATCAGGCAAATAGGCCTCCTTATCAAGTAGATTACTAAGGACAGAGAAGGAATTATAACAATAGGCCAAATCAACAGTATAATCCCAATGTTGTCAGCTCATTAAAAGAGCTTGTACCTATGCAAAATAACATGGCTCAAGATTATGTATGGTGTTATCCATGTAATCAGCCTCATAACCAGGCTACTTGCATGAATCGAGTGGTTAGTCAAGCACTTATGGTTCAGAATAATTATGTTGCTTCTACAAATACAACAAGTGATGTTAATGATCAGCTAGATTCCCAAACTCAGCATAATAATCCTGATGTTGCTTTGATGAATTGCCAAGTTAATAATTTTTGTGGAGTAAATCAGTTACCAGGGCAGAAACAGTCATTTACCAACATTGCAGCTAATACCAGGTCAAAAAAGAGGGCTGTTGAGTTACAACAGTAAGCTGATGTTAGCAAGTAGCAAGCTGACAAAGTGCAACAGTAGATTGATAAAGGCAAAAATCAAGCTTCTGCAAGTCAGCAAAGTCAACTTGAGGCTTCTACTTCTTAGAATGTTCATATTCTGCCAAGAGGACAACAAACAGCTGATAAAAGACAGTCGAAAGCTCAATCACAGCCAACCAAAGTACAATCAGATGTTGTTGTTCCCAAAATATAGCAAAAGGTTAGTGGTCCTTCCTTTAATATTCTTGATCATATGAAGAAAGCCACTGTTAGCATGTCTATATTGGATGCATTACACATCCCAGGTCAGAAAGATTTGTTACAAGATGCTTTAGCTCAATTATCTTTGTCCAATGAAGCTCAAACAAGTCAGCCCCAAGTTGTACTCACTAATGAGGAACAAAACAAGAATGAACAGCCAAAACAAGTGAGCAAACCACCTCCTTTTTATGTTACATTGATAGTTGGCAACCATCTGGTCCATAACTGTATGATTGACTCAGGAGCTAGTAGCTCCGTGATGCCCAAACAACTCGCTGACAAGCTTGGTTTGAATTATGAACCTGTTGCAAGGGGGTTGTTCAATTAGATGGTACTGCAGTTAATACAGTGGGGATGTTGAAAAATCTTGGTCTTACCTTACATGCATGCCCCAATTTTGTAATCCATCAGGACATCCATGCTATTGATCTACCACCTCACTTTGCCATTTGTCTATCTAGAGACTTCACAGCAAAATTAGGAGGCTATTTATCCTCTGATTGGACTCACTTATTTTTTAGAACCAGATATGGTACTAAAGTCACCATAAAATAAGAAACATTAGCAAATGACCATCTTGAACCATATACACCCAGTCCAATCAATGCCAATCTTTTAATTTTTTATCAAAAAGAACCAACTACTGTCCAAGACCCAAATACACCTTTAGAGGGCATACCTGATTTAGTTTTGGATCAGTGGGTAGCAGGTAATCATGAGACAAATCCTTTTGATCAAATGGATGAAGTAGATCTTGGTGTTTACATGATTCATGAGAAAGGTGATGTTGTTCTGAACCTATTAAAAGGTGAAAATAAGCAAACTGAACAATCTAAAAATGATATTTGGTAGCTATATTATGATGGTTCTAGGGGTAATATAGGTTCAGGTGGCGGTGCTATGTTGATTTCTCCACAAGGTGATAAATATTATTCAACTATAAGGTTTGTATTCAGTTGTACCAATAATACTACTGAATATGAATCACTTGTTCACGGTCTTGAGTGGGCCAAAAAGAAAGGTATCAAGTGTTTACAAGTTTTTGGTGATTCTGAACTGATAGTAAATCAAGTAAGGAACCTAAATGTAACAAAAAATGATTTGATTAAACTTTATAAACATAGAATCTAGGATCTTATTGAAGAATTTGATGCTTTTAATCTGATGTCTATTCCAAGAAATCAGAACAAAGAGGCTGATAGACTAGTTGTCTTAGGAGCACAATTTGACATAACAACTGAAATTAAAAATCTGCATGCACCACAGTATGTAAAAGTAGCAATGAGACCATCTGTACCAGATAACAACATCAGTTGGCAAGTCTTTGATAGTGATGAACAAACTGTTAATTTGCTGATGCAAGAAGCTGAGTTTGCTATAGGAAATCAGCTGAAATGGTTGCAGCAATATGATGACCAAATATTACAATTAAAGTCAAATATATTGCCTAAGGGTTGGGTAACTTTAGAGTCAATATTTAACACTGATGATCAAGTTAGGAGAGATAAAGCCAGCTTATCTATGAAACAAGAGCATTATGAGCCTATTGAGATAATCAAAGACAAGCTGCTTAAGTTTGGAAAAGTGTGCACAAAAGAAGAATGACAAGCTTTTGTTCAACTGTGTCAAGAATTCAGTGATATATTTGCTTGGGAATATGGATATCTAAAGGGTTTTAACCCCAAGTTAGCTCAACACACTATTGAGCTGGAACCAAAGGCCAAACCAGTTAGATAAAAATAGAGGCCATTAAACCCAAAGCTGGAAGTGTTCATGAAGACTAAATTAAACAAGCTGATAGAAGGTAACATAATCTTTCCAATTAAGCATACATCTTGGGTTTCTAACTTAGTTCATGTTAGAAAAAAGAATGGAGAAATAAGATTATGTGTTGATTTCCATGACCTGAATAGGGCATCTTTGAAAGACCATTACCCACTGCCATCAATGGAGCAAATCTTACAAGTTGTTTAAGGATCAGAAAGGTTCTCCTTATTGGATGGTTATTCAGGCTACAATAAGATTTTAGTGAAAGAGGAAGACCAATTTAAGACTGCCTTCAATACCAAATGGGGTACAATGGCCTACAGTAAATGCCATTTGGATTATCTAATGCAAGTGCAACATTCCAAAGAGCCATGGATATGGCTTTTTAAGGCCTCATAAATAAATTTGTACTTGTATATCTAGATGATCTCACTATGTTTTCAAAGAAGGTTGAAGAACATTTTAATCATCTAATGCTGATTTTTGAAAGATGCGGGGAATTTGGGGTTTCACTCAACTCGAAAAAGAGTATCTTTCCTGTGCATGAAGGAAAGCTTCTAGGACACATAGTGTCAAAGGATGGAATATCCATATATTTGGAAAGAATTTCTGCAATCTTCGCATTACCTCTTCCAGCTCATAAGAAAGGATTACAACGCTTTCTTGGAAGAATCAACTTTGTAAGGAGGTTCATAGCAAACATAGCAGCATTATTGCAGCCCCTTACAGCCATGCTCAAAAAGAATATTCCTTTTAGCTGGACAAAGGAAGGTAAGCAAAGTTTTGAAGAAATCAAAGAGGCACTTGTTGCTGCCCCAACACTAATTAATCCAAATTTTGACAAGGATTTCATTTTGTATGCATTTGATAGTGTTGATACAGTCTCAGCTATGTTCTGTCAACAAAATGAGGAAGGATTAGAGCAGCCTGTAGATTTCTTTAGCCAAATTCTTCATGACTATGAGGTGAGGTATTCATTTGTTGAGAAACATGTATTGACTGTAATAAGAAGCCTTAAAAAGTTTAAACACATGCTTTCTAACAATAAAATACAACTGATGGTTGCCCATCCAACAATTAAGGAATTCTTGCTTAGCAAGAATCTAAATGACAAAAGGGCAGGATGGATAACAAAAGTGATGGAATATGACATTCAGATCAAGGTTACAAAGCCTGTCCGAAGTAAAGGTTTGTGTGAACAACTGGCAGAAAATGAAGAGAACAACACTAAACTTGCAAAAGGGGCCGAGACAGTGCTACAAACCCCAAGAACAAGCTATTGTCCCAGACCCACCTACAAGTTGGGTGCAAAAAATGGTTCATTATCTGTATATTGAAGACTCTCTTGAAGGTTTAGATAGATCAAAAAGAAGGTATTACAGGCTGCAAGCCATACCTTATGCTGTAATAGATGGAGTTTTGTATAAAAAGGATTTTAATGGTGTTTTGTTAAGATGTCCAGAACCAGAACAAATTCAGAAAATTCTAGAAGAATTTCATGATGGGCCTTCTAGAGGTCACTTTGCAACAAGAACAACAACTCTAAAGATTCTAAGAGCTGGTTATTATTGGCCAAAATTATTTAAAGATGCACATGATTGGGTGAAGAAATGTAATAAATGTTTAGTGTTTGTAGGAAAGCAGAAGCTTGCAACCATGCCTCTACATCCGATTCAAGTAGAATAGCCATTTGATAAGTGGGGTTTGGATTTCATCAGTCCCATCAATCCACCTTCAAGTCAAGGACATAAGTAGATACTAACTGCAACAAATTACTTCACAAAGTGGACTGAAGCAGTTGCATTGAAGGAGGCAAATGAGACTTTTGTTCTGAACTTCTACCAAGACTTGGTTTCCAGGTTTGGTATTCTTGATTCAGTCATTTCTGATAATGCTTTAGCATTCATTAGTTTAAGAGTTTTTGATTGGTCTGTAAAAAATAATATATTTTTGAATACTTCATCCAACTACTACCCCTAGGGTAATGGACAAGCAAAATCAACCAATAAGAACCTGATTAAGATAATTAAGAAAACAGTTGATGATAATCAAACATCTTGTCATGATAAGTTGAAATTAGCCCTTTGGGCTGATAGGATAACTCCAAAGAGAGCTACAGGTAATTCACCTTATGTCCTAACTTATGGGAAAGAAGCCAAATTGCCAATCTCGGTTGAGCTGCCAACTTTAAGTTATGTCAAGGAACTTGAATTGTTAGAGGAACAACCAATGGAAGATAGGCTTGCACAACTAATGGAGCTGGAAGAAACCAAAAATGAAGCATTAAGAACCCTGGAGATACATCAAGCTCAAATGAAGAGGACCTTTGAGAGAAAGGTAGTTCCAAGAATCTTCAAGGAAGGAGATCTAGTGTTCAAATGGGATGAGCTTAAAAGCAAACCTGGTAAACACACCAAGTTTGATACCATGTGGGATGGCCCATATATCATTACAGAATGCAAGCAACATAATGCATTTTAGCTTGCAAAGTTAGATGGAGAGGTGTCGTCAATCCATGTCAATGGGATTCACCTCAAATTATGCTATTAGAAGAGTAGCTTTGTTGCAAATAAGTGCTTTTTGCACATTTCATTTCAGTTTTGTTTTGTTTTCCAAGAAGTGCATACATTTTGTTGGTCATGTCCTAAATAGGGTCAGATTAGTTTAAATTTCATTATTGTTTTACTATTGTATTTTTCTAGCAGCTAAGTTGTAGTGAAAGTTTACAAAGTTTCAGGAAAGAAAAGACTCATATGCCCAATGGATTTGCAAGGCTACTGGTTCTATTTTATTTAGTAGGCAAACACCCTTGAGAGGTCACCAAAAATGTTACTAAATTATGTTCACACCTAATTTAGCAAGGCCTAAACATCAATTGTTTAGAAGGGGTACAATTTTTTTTGCTTATGCAGGATCATCCAGTTAAATGCATGTTGTCTTGACAAGAGAACAATATCAAATCACTTATCAGGATCATATGACAGCTCAAGTTGGGCTATAAAACCATCCTGATAAGTGAAATGATCTACAGTTAAGAAAACAAACATTCAAAGAATGAAGAGAATGGATGGATTTCATGTTTCAGTTGCTGATTATCCACTATGTTTTAGTGCAAATAAAGAGGTATTTATAAGCTGTCAAATTGTACATCATGTTTTAAACATGTGCTTTAAAAGAGATTCAGTTGTTTTATACTATGTATTTGATTCAGAAAGCAAATATACATAGAGTCATTGCATAAAGTAAAATAATTGATTATATTCAAAGGAGTGTTTAAATATGTCCCACACAAGCCGTAGGAATGACTAAACTGAGCTAATGCAACAAAGCATGCAAGCTATACATCTAAAGATAAAGAAAAGAAAGGAACATATGAGGAGATTTATATCCTTCACTACCTTGAAGTGTTGGTGTTGACCCTCCTATATGCAGCTTGATCTTCATTTTTTCAGCTTCCTGCTCCTGATCTTCAAGATGAACCTGCAATGTTTGAAAGATTTGGTTAGAGCTCGGGATATAAAACTCATCATATGTCTTATCAACAAATATATAAACTTACAATTATGATGCATCAATATAATTGGGTCATTGTCAGATATATGCAAAAAATCAGATCATCAGATGAGAGCCAAATCATCATGAGCAGAAGCATTGAACTTCAAAGGTATGTTTTATATATAACATGTTTTCTTTTCACTGTGCAGGTACAGGTAAATATTTGTTGCAGACATTTCAGCATGTGGTGCAAAGTAGGCTCCCACAAGGGTTGAGCCCAGCATGCTGCCCCTTGATCTTAAGGGGAATATAGATAAGCAAAGAATTTTCCATATCAATGAATAAAACATATTCAATTGAAGGAGTACTACATCAAGTTAGTCATGAGCTTCAAGCTCATTGCTCATCCATGATTGCCAGTCTAGGATGTTATAAAATGAGAACCATACATGAGCATTGAGCTCTTTTCAAGACTGTCGAATGATAGGAGCAAGATGTATTGTCATATCATGGATTTATTCATTGTTTATCTCATTATCATTTATCATGCATTCAAGGTATTCAATAATATTTCAATCTTATCATGCAACTTTTCAGATCAGGAAATGTTTCAAATAAAGGTCATGATAAAAGACAACCTTCATTAACTGCTTGCATGTTCAGGACAACACTCTTGTGCTAACCAAAGAGTAATCAATGCATCAATGAATCATATGAACTATAATCACAAGAGAAAGAGTTGGAGCAGAGCCAACTATGTTACCATAAGATGCTAAAAGGAAAAGTGACTACCACATGCCTAGTAATCAAATATCTCATTCAAGTCCTCTTCAAAGGAAATAATTGGACAACAATGCAACAATCATTACCTTTCTCATCAGTTACAATATAGTATGAGTGCCATGATAACATACAGGTGTAAAAGAGAGTCATAAATTACAAATTGTTGCTACAGGAGGTAGCACATGAATATTTGCCCAAGAAACATGTTGCTTCAGCCATGTAGGTGTCATTTTATGCATGAATGTTTCAACTGAGGAATAGTGCAGCTGTAGCTATACACATAAAATATCCATGCTATACCGAGGATGAAGGAGCCATTGCAAATGGAGTATGCAAAAGTATGGAATAGACTACAATAGAAATGGCAAGTTCTCATAGCATTTATAGATGTATTCTATCTTTCCAAGTGCAAGAAAGTTAAGTTAATGCATCTGAAGAATGATGTTCACATGTTGACATTAAGATAAAAGTGATAGTTTATGTTATTCAGAACAAGTTCAAATTATAGTATTTGGAAAATACAATGGATAAGCCATGCCATAGATTCAATGCAAAAATGTGCCAAGTGTATGCAGGATGAGTGGATAAACTGTCACAGTCATCAAAATGAAAACATACTTATGTTTGTATTAGCTTTAATAGAGCAAAGGAAGATAGCTACAAGAGGTGCACAATACAGGACAGTGAGAACAATATGTGTAATTTCATCTACACATACAGGTTGCTACAATGCAAATATGAAGGTTTCATGATCCAAATAGTAACTACAGAAAAGCCATGATCTTTATTAAAGGAGAATCAAGCCTCTTCACTCAGAAAGATGATAGAATGCAGGATACATTAAAAAAAGCAAGTTACAAGGTATAAGAAAAGGTGTTTCAAGCATGTAAAGGTTAAAGGAAGCATTTAGAAGTGATGTCATATGCAAAGCAAGCCCGCAACCAATGTAGAGTTTCAAGACACAACCATCTCATGATGGTGCACACTGTGACACACAGGCATGAGTCATTTTTTTAAACAAAAAAAAAGAAGATTACCTAGAATGAAGAAGCCATGGACATGAAAGGTTTCAAAGCCCAGAAAGTGGTAACCAGAGTGCACAGAGATATTCTCCTTTACAGGATCTTCATTATTCTATCAAGGGTTGGGCTCGGTTTAAGCTTTTTGCAGGTAGTGAAATACATTGTGGGTTCTTATAGCTGTGGCCAAGAATACGTTTTTCCTTCACGAATATCAAAACCCCATATAAATTTGCATTATGAGATCACAAATATAGGAGAAGGTATAGGGTTCGAGTCCATGAGGGTTTAAAAAAACACTCAGAAAATGTGAAATGTACCAGATGTAGCCATGACCTAGTATAATGTCTATCCTTTTGCATTTTCAGAAATGAAGAACAATGTGATTTCATTATCTTTTGCATACGGAAAATGAATGAGAAACCCATTTTTGTGCCATCAAAGTCACGACCAAAGTGAGTTTTTTTTTTTCTCATAGCAAGTTAAACCCACTTGGGGTTTCAAGTAGAAGTCTCAGATACAAAAGAGAATAGAAAGTTTTTGAGCTCATATAAACAAAAAACACTCAGAGATACAAGTTTGGCCGCGACCTCTAATGAACATAATACATAAGAAAGTTATAGCAAATGAAGAAGTGTACAAGATAAAGAAGTTACCTTTCATTGTCTGTAAAATCATGCATTGAAATCACAAAGAAGGGCTCGAACCAACTTCAGAAATGGTTCTTCATGGCGGCCTCAGCCAAGAATGTGTCGATAGAAAGAAGCAGAGATAAAAGAATGCATCAGAAAAACTTCATAGCCACGGCCTAAGATCAGAAACTCGTGTTGAAATGCAAAGAATATGGTTTAATATTGACAGAGAACTGATTACCTTGTTATTTCTTGTCAAAATCTTCAAGAGAATCCATGAAAATCCTTCAGAGGTAGCTAGAAATCGAGGGTTTCCCCCTCAAACCCTAACCTCCATGGCGGTGTAGGCAGAGCTCTCCATCAAAAAGATCAAAGTGCAAATGATATTTTTTAGGTTTTCACCTTCCTGTTGGTCGAATGCCCTAGCTCGACAGTGGGCTTGTTTTTTTTTTTAATTTTGACTTATTTTGATATCATTTGTTATCCAAAATATGCCTGAGGTCAACACCTCATGTGTTGGAGCCTAATGATTTCAAGGAGCCCATGAAGGGTATTTTCAAAAATCAAATGATGCCTTATGTTGAAAGGTCTTTTGACCTTAGGAATGTGATCAATTATCACATGTTCATGCATGGAGAAATAATAATGCAGAGGTAAGGTGCATGGAGATGGAGGTCAAAGGGAGTTATAAGGTGATGATATTAATTTTGACTTCTCCTTTTAAGCCTTTTATGACTAGGTTGAAGATTATAATATTGATTTTATTTCTTGTCTTAGCCTATTATTGGCAATTTTTTGAGATTGCATTATCACATAGATGCATGAAGATGACTTGGGAGACATAAGGGTTGTTTGATTGCCACATACCATATCTCAAACAGGATTATGGGTCTTGTTTATTGCATGTGAGAAGGCCTTCCAGTCAACAGGAAGTCAAAGAGAGTGTAATTCTTTTGCATGATTTAGAAATTGATAAATAATAAAGTAACGAAATATAAATTACTTTATTATTTATCATAGAGATGCAAAAGCAGAAATTATAGACAAATCTATAATAAATAATAAAGTAAGTCATCTTGATTACTTTATTATTTTTTCACTTTGTTTCCTCTTCCCAAAATCATGCAAAATTTGAGGTTGAAGTTAACTGAGCCATTTTGAGGTCTTTTGCATGATTTTTTGGTTAAAATTGGAAGAGTTTGGTCCACCACTTGGCCAAACTAATAGAGAGGGGCAGTTTGGAGCTATTTTAGCTCAAATTTGATCAGTTATAGCCCTTCTTTTTAGGGATTTTCATGCTTGCTCGTGGATCAATTTTGGAGAGATTATTTTTAGAGGCAGTTGACTGCAGTTAACCTTTCTAGGTATTTTTGAGAGCAGATTATATATTGTGAGAAAAACTTATGTTTTTCTAGTTCTTGCCTTTTACTCTCTTGTGCAGTGCAGAGAGGAGTGTTTGTAACTCAACTTTTGCAGATTAATACATTACAGCAGGTTACAGGTTTTATTCTTTGTCATTTTTATGCAAGTGTTCCTTTATTTTTCAGTGCCTAAAAAACATAGCCAAAGCGAAACATTATAATCACATCGATAATATTTAAATCAATTTTTTAATTTACAAAACTATAACTTCATGATAATTACCTTCACACACATGGAATTTATGTAAAGTAAAACAATCATAGTAAATGTTCACTAATCTAGAATAATTATATAGTCCATTAAAATGAGATGTAACAAAATCTCCCATGATGACTGTTCCAAAACACTTCTATATCTTTTCTCTAATCTCCAATACAAGTTTGAGTTGTCTTTCATAATGTTGACTTCAGCCAAAAAAAATCCTACACAATATCTGCCATCCTTACTTCTTGAGACTTGCCAACGATCTGACACCATCCATAGACTGCTCATTGTTATTTCCTTGTGTATGTTCAAAATATCTTTCAACATTGTTCTCCTCTTAATAACCTCATACCAATGTTATAGCACTATTTTCCCTCTATCATAGCCTTTTCTAAGGTCTTCTCATAAGCCACAAATTATCCTTAATTGCAAGGACTATCATAGCTATATATCATGTTGATGTTTTTCACACAATGCTAGCATCTTTCGACCGCTTGTGGTTTATCAAGCATCATTTTCTCCTTATGACAGCACCCTAATGTTTGGTCTGATGACATGTTGCTCTGTAGACAATGATTCTTGGAATTCAATAGTGAGCCTCCAAAAATGAGTAGGTCTCTCTTTTTTCAAACAATCATTCTACAGTCATCCATACAACCCTGAACTTGCTCCTGCAACTTTCTATATGCTTCGAACTATTCCTATCTTCACTATATCTGCTCTAATAGTGTTAGTACCAACTTTTATCCTTAGGCTTCTCCAACTTCTGCTCAAGTTCCATCTGTCTCATTCTTTGATTTCTTCATGGGGATGAAGGATAGTGCAATGATTAGCTCCCCCTTACACCATGCATTTTCTTGATTAACTATGAAGTCTTCTGCATAAGGTCTTTCATTTTCTCATTATCTTGTTTTTGTTTTCTTTTCCATACTTTTGTAGGATCTTTCTTTTGCTTGCTCGTGGTATTTTAGATTGTCTAGGAGGTTTTACACAATTGCTCCTACAACATCTTGCTTTATGTCCATAGTTTTTGCAAATGTAGCATATGATATTATAATTTATTAAAGGAACAAAAGATTCATACTTCCTTACAGGAGTACACGATTTATGGTTCCTATAACCTCTTCAATTCTTGTTCCAACCATATTCATATCTCTCATGTGTTTTGTAGTCCCTAGGGAAACAACTCTACTTTGTATTGTCTACATTCTCATCTACCAGCTGTTGAAATATACCAGACAACTAAGAGGGGGGGGGATGAATTAGTTGTCACAAAAACCTATCTTTACATGCATATCAAACCATCAACAAATTAATTATTCATATTCAGATTCAATCATGAAAGCATGTAACCATTAACTTAATCACAATCACACATTCAATACAGTAGACACTAGATTTTTTACGTGAAAAACCCTAAAAGGGAAAAACCATGGTGGGTGTTAGCCCACAAGAATATATAAGTTTAGCAATAACGAAAAATAGAGACTCACTACCTATAGGGGAATCACTGCCCAAAATGCTCACTGCAAAGAATGGCTCACTACCTAAGGATGGCTCATTGCCGAAGGGTGGCTCATTGCTAAGATGGTGAACTGATTGAATAGCATCTACTCCATGCTAGGGTTTAGTTCCATTGAAGCTCAATATGACTCCTCTACTCTTCTCTTCCACACTTACACACTTATCTCCTCATATTCGCATCCCACACACTCTTTCGCAACTTCATTACACACTTTTATACAATTCATCAACCGTTGGATCAATCTCCAAGGTCGGCATTACAAACTACATAAAATAGGTTTGGACCTAATACAAATTTAGGTAAAGAAAAAATGTAAGAATGTATGTGGATCATGCCACGCCTTAGCAGTAACTCAAACACAATCATCTACGCCACAAAATGCTTCTACAATCTTCGATGCATCTCCACAAATGATGAATTCAACCAGGTTAGCCAAGATTGATGATAGCACTGCATCTACAAGAACATTCTTCATTTACGATCTAATTTTCTTTTTGCAGACCAATCCAAAATTAGGAGCACGATCAAGAGACATCCACAAGCACATTGTAATCACCAGGAACAACCGCACATTCTCTAATCACTCTGTCAATAAGATTCTTCAAACTGGAGCACAAGAACAACATTATCTGCCACTGTCATGAGTAAAAGATAGATTGTGGACCACCAAATCACGAACCATTGCATTTGAAGGCACTTAACATCATCACAAACTTAATTCCAGAACCACAAACCAAAATACTTCAATGTGGAGGAATGCGAAGCAAACTCTTTCTCCCTGTCACCACCAAACATACAGAAAAACAATTTTCACACTGGTGAACACAACTTACTCAAATCTTCATTCTGGAGGCTCAACCTTGTAATATAACATCTTCAGACAAGCTTCTAAATAACTTTCATTCCGTAGTCAAAGCTAATTATTCTACAGGAAATGCAGAGCATTCTTCTGGACTGTTCTGCATGTAATACACTGTTTTTATTATAATTCACTATTTTTACTTGATGAGCTAATTTTCTCAATATCCTCAACATCTACAAGAAAGTAACAAAATGAGGGCACAGTTGACACGAATGATAACACGGATATGTTGACATCAATGACAACACCAATTAGGCACATACTTGCAACACCAACAAAATGCCAACTCATCTGTATGACCAACTTCCATTGGTATAAGCCTCAACTGTTTAGAGGATAGAATAGATATGCAATGAATATCTCCCCGTGATCTGATACCTTATCTCAATCAACAATGAAGTCTTCTACACTAGGCAGAAGCAATATCCAATTTCATATCATTGATCTGCTCTGATTTCTTCCTCCATACGTGTTTGACTTTCTTCTCTTCCTTGTTCATGGTATCTTTCCAATACTGTCTGGATGATTTTCCAAAACCATTTTTGTAGAACCTTGCCTTGTGCCCAATGTTGTTGCATTTGTAACATACTACATTGTATTGCGGAGACACAAATGTGTTCTTTCTTTCATAACCATTTCTCCATGCTTTGAATCTATAGTCAGCAACCCTATGACCAAACTTGTTGCATGCATAGCAATATCTATAAAAGGGATGAGAGATTCTATCATCATGTTTAGGAAACACAAATGAATTTTTCTTCATGTTATCATTTCTTCTTGCCATGGTTTTACAGTCACTAGTCTTATGACCAAATTTACTGCTAGAAAAATAGTAACCATAAAAGGATTGAGGGAACCTAGAAATTGTAGATTGTCTGTGAGATCCCCTGAAGCCTCTCTTTTGATTACGGATCTTGATGAAGTCAACATCCAACTTTGGCTTCTCATCTTCAATTTTCTCTAGAACTCTAGGAATAGAATCTAATTTCTTCATCTCAAACATGCCTTCGGTATCTCTGTATTTGAGCTTTGACCTTTCTCAAATCCAATACTAGTCTTAATTAAGGGTGATCTTTGAATGCTGGTCATTTCATCAAGAATGTTGGTGCTCCTTTTGAATTTCAAACTCCAATCTAATTGATCTTTTGCCTTCTCAAGTTCCTTTCTCAGCAGAACTATTTCTTCTTCAAGTTTGGAGCATTCACTTGTTTTGGCATTGAGTTTGGCATTTAGGTCATCAGCAATCTTCTTACTTCCTTCAATTTGAATTTTCAATCTGACATTTGCCTCTTTTGATTTCATAAGTTTGATTTTATATTCCTCGTTTTCACTTCTGGGTGCATCTAGATCATCTAGGGCAAAGATGAGTTCTCCTTCATAGTCAACAACACAATCTTCTAGATCATAGGCTGTCATGTCTTTATCAACTTCCGGAGGATTCTTTCCAATTAACTTTACTTTTGTCCCCATGTGTTCCACATCAAGATCTACCTCAATTATTAAACTTCATTCAAGGAACCTCGCTCTGATACCAATTGTTGAACAATGCAAGTGTACTGAAAGGGGGAGGGGATGAATCAACACAAACAATTTCACTTTCCAGATCCAATTAGCCTTTCAAACATATGCAGCAGATTAAATCAAAGAAAGAACACAAAAGCACAAACGCATTACACCAGATTTACGTGGAAAACCCAAGAAGAGAAGAACCACAGTGAGCAAGTTGCTTGGATCTACTGTCCAAATCCAGCCTCACAGAATAATGATAAAATAGATTACAACAAGTTTTAGGGCTGCAACCCAAGGGAGGACACACTCCTTGATATACAATCACACTTACATAAATAGTCTATAACCTCTAAAACATCACACTTTAAGATTTCACTGATCAACCACCTCCACAACACTTACACACATCACTTCTGTCACAAACCTTCACATCCTCTGCATATAAATCTCTTGCAAACTTGACTGAATTCTGATGGCTCACTTCCAGCTCCATATTCTTACTCATTCTCTGCTGACCCAGCTTCATGCTCCTGCTCAAACTCTACTGAAACACTTTATCCTTTCATTGTAATCAGGTTTCTACACACAGTCTTCTCTGCAACTTGATGATACTGACATTATTTCACTTCACCATACTCGATCACTGTTCTCTTTGCAGTCTGATCAACTCAACCTCTGCAATACGATAAGGTCATTATCATGGTTGATCATCATGTATCTTTTCAGATCTTCAATATAACTTTTGATCTTCAACAATTTACACTGTCTTCTCTGCAGCTTTATGATGTTATCTCATTTTCCTTTTTGCAGTTTGGCACTATTGACTTCACTTGACATCAGCACACTGTCTTCCCTGCTGTTACCATATCTTGTTAAGTCTTCTACAGGTCACTAACTCCTTTGCAATTGTTGTTACTGTCACTTCTTCACATAATTCATTCTGCACTAAACCCTTATTCAGATCAGCTTTTATATTATAATGATGCTACTGTTGTCATCACAAGACTTCACACTTGATCTTCATAGAATAACAAGTTTTTCCTTTATATAGTGATCATCTTGAATTAGAGACTCTAATAGCTGCCTTTAATCACTACCCTTTCTAATCTTAATCGCTGCCATTTAATACTTGATCACTGCCTTTGTAATACCCCAATCGCTGCCTCATTAATAACTTCAAACTGCCATTGTAACATATAACTATTGCCTTTGTAATTGCTGTCTTCATATCTTTAATTTCTGTCTTCATAACCTTAATCACTCCCTTTATTTATCTTCATTGCTGCTCATTATAATCTTGTTAATCTCTGCCTTTTTGAGTATATTAATCACTGCACTTATTATACTTCATCGCTCTTCTTAATAAAGTCGCTCATCTCACTAAACTTGAATTTTACTCCTTTATATACACGATTCTCTTTTCATAGCAAGTCAGCCTCTATAGTATCATTTTCATCTCACCAAAAATAGGACTGGCGTCGGCTCAACATAAATCCTTATTCAAACGTGTAATGTGCCACGTCCAAGGATCCATACACTGCCACAAGAAAAGGATATGCTATGGTTAAAGTAGACTTATCTGGTTCCAATAATCCTACACATGCTAACTCTGGAGCCACACGTTACCTTCCTTCTGACGCAGCAAGCAAGAACCATTGACATAGTCGGCCAGCAAATACTGAGACATTCTGTCATCTCAATCATTCTTTCTGATGCATATGGACAGCTGAAACTCGGAAATATGATACTTCACATGTCTTTTAGCATACTTTCCAAACCGCAGACCATAACTTATTAATGCAGTAAGATGCGGAGCAAAACCCGGATGCAGAGTAATAGAGCACATATACACAAACCTTGTGCAAACTTCCGGAAACCTACCGGACACCATCCCTACACAACAGGAAATGCATCATATCACAAAGCCTTTACTCGGCATTTACCATTCTATCTTTTGGTCAGCATATTCAGTTCCTGATGCCATGAGTTCAGTTCCTGTCGCACACCAAAATTGAATATCCCACTTCACCATATGCTCGTCAGCAACAAACATGATGCAAGCTATTGTGTTTGAAACCTTCTCTTTCACTGATATGACTCAGTTCATGATCGTTCAATATTCTTCTTTCCATGAAGACCATCATTTATATTCAGCATTGAAGTATCAAAGTGTATCAGGCTCATGATGACATTGACACACCAATGAACATATCTACACAATCTTCTGCAGTAACACATATCGGCTATCTACATTGTCTTTTACCGGAACAGCCTCACATTCCTTTTAGCAGAGTTAATAACAGTGCTAAGTTGTTAATAGATATGTAACACTTGACAAACATCAGCATCTATGATCAGCAACAGTGATTGCATCATTACAATCCTTCAAACTGCATTACATCTGCACATAGTCCTGTTACACATACATATTGCCACACACTGCTGCACCCTGAAATAGTCAACTACATATTGTCCGAACACCAATCATTGCATTGATCATCATCAACACTTTCTTGTTGGATAAACACCTTCAGACTGTCACAGTCATCCGGATCCTTTGACAGATCTCACACCCTTGTCATCAACTACAATGCCTTTCACCACTCCTTAGTCATCAAAGACAACATGTCCTTATACTCTCATCTGTCCTATAGTCATGCCAACCTTCTTGACACCATATGTGTGAGCACCTTTGATAACAATGACAACCAATTTGACATCAATGACAACACCTGTCAACAAGCTGATATATCAGGTAGGAGAAGACTTCGCTATATTGTAAATTGCATGGGAGAGACCTGCAGCAATGATTGCTATCAGCGCCAGCATCTGAAAACATGTGGATTTCATCAATGTCAGAGGTCTACATCACTTTCTCTCTCCAGTTCTCTAAAAATATTCCTTGAGACACTGATTTCCCAATACTTTGTTGTGGTAAAGCAAATCCTCCATTATTACAATGTTGCAGATAGCCACTGATACATTTTAATTTTGGTTTTATATAATTATGAAGGTGGGATATGATATAGAATTTTGAAGGTGAGCATGTTGATAGTTTCATTATAAGGTAGGAATTTCCTTAGTGATTCTATGAATTTTAGATCAATCACTTTGGCAGGAAGACATTTTCCAAAGCTCTCTGATAACATGCATAGAAGTTCATGTTCAACACTTGAAGTGACCTACTACAAATTTTGTTTTTGGGTGCTGTCATCAAAACAATTTTCCATGTTTCTATTTGTTTTGCATTAATATGTCCATTTTCAAGTACACCAGTTTATTTTTTGTGTGTGTGTTGATAGATTAATTGTATCTGACTTGATGATGGTAAGACACAAACAATAAGTCATGCAATGTGACTCTGATTAGACCATATTTTCCAAACTGTAAAGAAATATTAGATAACAGAAAATGAAAATGGCTTTCACTGTTAGATGCATGTGAGACTGCACTAATAGGCTGGAGGAGAGTTGACGGAATCCCACCACAAGACATAAAAAAGTGGCAATAGATTGCATGATCAGTATAGTAATAGAGGCATTAACAATGAAAATTGTAGCATGCTTAAAAATGTATACAATGTGGACACATCCCTGGGATTTGTGGGTCATTCCCCAGAATGGAACATCCGGGGTGTGGTGATATGGAACGTTTTGTTTAGTCGTACAATTTCCAACCGAGATGCTGAAGATCAGGGTGAAGACATATTAAGATTCACTGTCTTTGATACAAAATGCCATGCAGCAGTACAACTCTTATACTCATATTCTTTGCAAAAATGATAAATTTAAAATTACTTCTTTTAATCTTCTTTGTTCTTAAATTTTCAAATATTAATTTTTATATTTTATTTTAGTTGCCATCCACAAATCTGTTAAAAAAGTTTCATCTCCGAAATCCATTCTCCTGTCCCCAAAACTCAGAGAAACACTGTCAAAAACATAACTTTAAGAGACCGTGCATCTGTGGTAGACTTGCAAAGCTCTGAGCTGAGCCAGCAGCAGCAAGTTTTGCTGCCTTGACTCAGTCAACTCACAAATTTTTACAGAAACCTGCAGAGCCTTCTACATTTCTGTGTTTTTTTTGTAGAACTTGTCTGAGACTCAATCAATTTCGGACCCACCTTGTTTCAAAAAGTCATAACATTATTAAAAATCTTAAACATTAAAACTTAAAACCCTCATCTTAATTTTCAGCAGTAATTTGTTTAGCAGCAGATTCTTTGAACCCTCAACAATTTGTTTATTCTATGAATGATCTCAAATTCATTGAATCAATAGCAGTTTCTCCAATTGGGTACCTGCTAGGTGTAACACAGCAACAAGTCCATTTAAATTTAAATGTTTGCAGCTTGTTGCAGGATTTTGAGAGGATTTGCAATTTTGATTCATATGTAATTGATGTCTTTGTGAATTGGAAACAATAAAAATCCATTTTATCTTGAAATACAGTTTTTTGATTTACCGAGCCAGAGCCTGAAACGTACCTGGTCAGCGTCAGTCCAAAACTCTGCTTAAAACCATTTATTAACTAACTTCCAATCAATAATGTTTTGTGATGTTGTCCAATTGCTGATGAACTTCCAGTGTAAATTGAAAAGCCTACTGTTCTGGTTTACTGATTTCATGTATTCTTTTAAGGACCTACATGTCATCTTAACACAAACTGTCTCCGGTGTTCTAAATGGTACTACATTAAACACATAATTACAACTTCTGCAAACATTTGGGTGCTGGAAAAACTTGTTTGCTGAATATTATCTATGATTGTTCACTCCTTACACTAGCATAATTTTCATTTGTAACATAATGATGCAATTTCTGAGATGACTTTCAGAAGTAACAAAACTTCTATCTATTAAATATTCGCCACTTACATTACACTTAATGGCTGCAGTGATAGCAATTAGCTCACTTTAAAACTTTAATAACTACAATGCATACCCCGCTTGAAGAGCAACTAGACACAGAGCGCAGGGCAGAGGGATTATCGACATAGCTCCTGTTGTTGAATATGGTTCCTCCGGGAATGTAAAATGCTCACAGCCAACACCTGGATGGGGAGGTTTTGCCTGCCTTCTGCCAAAGTCTAGATCAAAAAATTTTGCTGTGGTTTTTGAGACCCGACTCTCACTTTCTCTATCCAAAATTATGTGTTGGTTGAGCTCTTTGTGCGGTTGGAAGCATTAGAGATGGCAATTTCATAAATTGTCCATAGTGTTTTAGACTCAGGATGCCCTTTTATAACCTTGCTAACAAACCTTGCCTCTGTCATCGTCAATACTGTCAAAAGAGGGAGGTCGAGGTCATTGATAGATTTGATTTTCTGCCAAACCAGAAACCTGGGCCTCACAGTCTTTTCCAAACTGATTTGCAACAAGGAAGGGTGCTTCACCACATAATTTGCAGGGAGCTCCATGTTATTAACTAGAAAGTTCATCTTTTCACTGACATTTTCCTTGGAGCAATAAAAGACTAGAGGGACAGCTCCAAGTAGTTGCCAGATTTCTTCAGCCGAGAGCCCGCAGAGTCTGAGATTCTCTAACTTGCCCTCTAACGTTTCCGTGCGGCTAATAGCCACTATACTTGCAATATATTTGAACATTTTGTTTTCTTTGTCAACCCCAATCTTGTGAATGAGATCGACCTGTGCAGACGTTAGAGACGTGCGTTGGAGGACGTTCGGATATATCTTTAAGAAGCTCAAGAGCCCCCCACGAAAACCCCATCCTTCCCAGAAAACAATCGAAGGCTTCAGGGTCTTTTCCAAGTTATAACGGAGAAGTCGTGATTTTAATAGGGCTTTAACGAGCTCATCCTGGGACCCAAATACATTCTTCAGAAACTCCATCTTGGGAAGAAGATCGTTCTTGAGGCTATGGCTCAAGATGCCGTTATTTCTTGTCAAAAGTTTGACCAGATTTCGATCCACTAAACCAAAATCTTCCAGCAGTTTGATCTTAGGTTCCAATATTCTTTCTGTACATCTGATACTTTTGACCTGACTCCTCATTATAGTGGCAATTTGGACTTCAGTGCAGCCGCGTTTGTTGAACAAATGTATAAACTGCAAGTGGGGGGCCAACTTGAACATCCGAGTGATGTCGGGCTTAGACATGTTAAGTTTGGAGGAGGCACAGTGTGAGCTTCGGTTGAGAAAACATTGCGAAAATGGAATGGGTGTATAACAAACAGTTTGCAGCAGAAATTGGAGTTCATGGCAGATGCTGCAACAACAGATAGTTTACGGCATAAGATAGCGTTCATGGAAGCTGCGGCAACAACAAAATGAGTAGGTTAGGGTTTTCACCCAGAAAAGTCGTACGCTAAAATAAATAACTCAAGATTTGTGTTTGCAGTTAATAATGTGTTTAAATTTACGGGAGAGGAGCTCCAACCTGCCCACCCAATTTTCCAGGTGGACTAGTAAAAAAAAAAATTGCAAATTAGGATCATAAATAAATTATGAATAAACATTAAAAAAATCATTTTTTTAATATCTGATTTGTTTTGACACGTGAGACGACACAATTAGTCGATCCTAAAAAAAAATATGTCATTTTTACCATGCGATTGAAATGTGCTCGGTCCTAGTGTCAGTTGGTGCGTGGCACGACGTCCAAAGTGGAAAGCCTTGCCACATTACCAAAAATCACTCTGCCACCCTTTCACTCCACTGTGTTGCATTAATCTCTCGTCGCCCCTTGCAATGCTTCTGTATAGTCGTGTTTGTTGCATGTCCCCTCCTACTACTTCCACGACATCCTGCATAAACTTTGAGCCAACTTGCATTCAATGCTCCCAGTGCCTCGCACGACTCGCCAACTTTAGAGCCTTTCAATCTACCATCTTCTCGAATTTTCTCCACTTCGACGCCAGAAGGTGCTTGCTTGAGGTCTTTGCAACTTCCAGCCTGCCACCACAAAATGCTACGCTCGGACTCCATACGAGATTCAACCAGGTGCTGGTTTTCGAACGTCAAACCCAGCTTGAGCTCCGCCATGCAATGCCCCGCATTCGTCGGCGCCATGCAAGTGAAGCAGATTTACAAGGGTTTCCATTATAACTTCATTCGACCCATAACTCCATTCAACTCAGGTGAGCAAGCTCACTAAGGCCTCGCCATTATTCAGTTTTCGCTTATTTAATGTGTTTGTGTTTGTTTTTTTGTGTCTTCTTTGTTGCAGAATTCATTGTTGGTATGAAGCTTTCACGTTTTTGAACACTATGGAATCTGTGTTCATAAACACACTAATTCTATGGAAATTAATCTTCTGTTCATTCATCGCTCTCTTTAAAAATAGGGTTGTTTTTTATTTCATTACAGTAACAAATAATATTGTTTGTTGTTTTGGTGCCATAGATAAATCTGATGTTGTTTTTTTGTCATTACAGTAACAAATAATATTGTTGGTTGTTTCAGTGCCATAGATAAATTTGGGGTTGTTTTTATTTTCATTACAATAACAAATAATATTGTTGGTTGTTTCGGTGCCATAGATAAATCTAAGGTTGTTTATTTTTCATTACAATAACAAATAATATTGTTGGTTGTTTCGATGCCATAGATAAATCTGGCATTGGGTTATTTTTCTATTTTATTGCGCTACGGTCTTGCCGTTTAGGTCCAATATAAATTTTGGGTATTCTTTTTTAATATGTTTTGCATTATCATTCACTCTGGTTATCGTATTCTCATAGGTTCTATATTATTATACAGTTAGGTTTTCTTCAATGCCATAGCAAATATTAGGATGTGTTCTCTATTTCATAAACCAAAAATAATCTTGTGGATTTGTCTTTTAATTAGGTTTTGCTTCATCTATTCAGTGACTTAAAACATGTAGGTTTTTTCTGTGCCATAGATAAATTTTGGGGTGTTATCTTTTTCGTGGGTTGTGCTTCATCAATTCAGTCATGCAAAAAAGAAGTTATCATTTAACTTCACAATAATTTATGCCTGCGAATGAGTTGGCCATGCACAAAAGACGTGAGATTTGTTAAACTCTTACTGTTTTCCATTCGTAAGCTTTATATTGTTCTTCATTATAGCCATTACAGTCATAGGTTAGCAATTGTGTTTCCCTACGGTTTATATTGCAATCATTACAGTCATAGTTAAACAGTTGTGTTTCCCTGCTATAAAATGTAAGTGTGGTACCTGAAAGGAAGCTCGGTGTACGGAAATCGCTTCCTACACTAATCTAATGAGAAGAGATGTATGCAAATTCAATTTAATTCTTACAACTACAGCAACATAGAACATCTAACAGAGATATAGCAACAATACACATACACACAGAAAGTAGACAGAAGAGAGAGACAAGATATACGTGGGGAAAACCCTTACGGGTGAAAAACCCCAAACTCCAAAACACAGCTCAAATGTATTACAGTAAACAATAACAGATTACAATACAGTTTCAGAGCCAATGCTCTTTCAGGAGTCTTCGAATGTCGAATCTGGAGATATTCCGGCAGCATAACAGTACTCGTACCAAAGTTATCTATCTCCCATCCAAGCACCTGTTTATATAGAGTTTACAAGGCAAATATGGAACCTTCTAGAGATGGGCGTCCATCTTGGACTCATGCCCCAAAACCCACGCCTAAGGACACTTGTCCAACATCCCATCCCAAAGTGGGCGCCTGGTCCCAAGATAGGTTACGATAGATGCTCTTACGCACCTTACAGCTGTCAGAGAATCCGTCATACACTGACTAAAAATATCATATTCCTCTTACATGTCATAACCTCCCTTGACCGTCCAAAGATGCCTTTCTCTCGTGCAAAGATGCTCACTGACACTTGTCATACGCCCCTTAACCCTGTCTTAGGGGCGCTTCCCCCAAACCCCCGTTAATTATTCAAGGGGGAAATCGTGGCTGCCAAAGTCACCAAAATTTACCCTGCTGCATATACACAAGATGCTGACTATGCCAACTCATTATGGGATAAATAAATACAACATTAGGAATTTGCAAAGGTTGAGACACCTTAATTCCCAATAGTTCCCAGTTTATTGTGCTTGAGTATGTTTATGTTGTACATGCCTTTTAAGATATGAGATGTTCTCTTTTTCATTGGTTCTACTTCATCTATTCAGTCATGTAATTGCACTAGCTTTTTTAGGTGTCATTGATAAACTTGGGGGTGTAACCTTTTTTGGTGCCTTGGATAAATCTTGGGGTGTTAGGTTTTTCATGTGTTGCTTCATCAATTCAATAATGCAAGTATTGTAGCTTTTTTAGGTGTCATCCATATATTCAGTCACGCAACTTTGTTGGCTAATTTGGTGTCTTAGATAACTTTGGGGGTGTTCTCTTTTGCATTATATTTATTAGGTGCCATTGATTAATTTCGGGGCATTATTTTTTTTAGGTGCCACTGATAATGAGGGTTATAATACATCATAAGACATATTTGGTTTGGATTAATTGTTGTTATATAGAGCCTAATCAGACTCGGAGGTTAAATTTTCCCCACTTTTATTGGCGTGGTTTCCCCCCAAATCATTTAATGGCGTCAAGGAGCAGCGCCCCCAAGACGGGGTCAAGGGGCAGTGCCAGGAATTATTTTTTCTATTGGATGACATAAAAAACCCTATTTTGTAACCGGCGTAAGTCTTGATAAAAACAACTAAGGGTTAGGGTTTCCGTTGATATTGTATTGTAGCATTTTGCAACGGTATTGAGTTGCAGGGATTGCTGGTTGTAATCGATTTGATTTACTATATAATAATATTGGACTCTCTATTGGTGGATGTAGCCCGAGTTTGGGTGAACCACGTTAAAATCATCTCTCGCTATTATTATTTCTGAGTATTTTTCATTCCTCTGTTTAATCTTTATTTGCATTTAATTGATATCTTCTGCCAGCTAACCCTTACATTAATGTTATTTAGTAATGCAACTATTGTAGCTTTTTTTAGGTGCCATTGATAAATTTGGGGGTGCTAGGTTTTTCATAGGTGTTGCTTCATCAATTCAGTAATTCAACTATTGTAGCTTTTTTAGGTGCCATTGATTAATTTGGGGGTGTTATCTTTTTCATAGCTTCTGCTTAATCAATTCGGTCATGCAACTATTGTAGATTTGGGGGTGTTCTCTTTTGTATAGGTTATGATTCATCAATTCAGTCATGCAATTATTGGAGCTTTTGTCCAATGCCTTAGAAATATTTGGGGGTGTTTAATTTTTCATAGGTTCTGCTTCATCAATTCAGTCATGCATTTATTGTAACTTTTTTTAGGTAATGTAGATAATTTTGGGGGTGTTATCTTGTTCGTAAGTTCCACTTCATCCATTCAGTCATCATCTATTCTACCAATTTTGGGTGTCATTTACAATTTGGGGGGTGTTAGGTTTTTCATAGGTTCTGCTTCATCAATTCAGTCATCAACTATGTAACCTTTTGTAGGTGCCATTGATAAATTTGGGGGTGTTAGGTTTTACATAGGTTCTACTTCATCAATTTGGTAATGCAACTATTGTAGCTTTTTTAGGTGCCATTGATTAATTTGGGGGTGTCATCTTTTTCATAGTTTCTACTTCATGTTATTCAGTCATGCAACTATTGTAGCTTTCTTAGGTGCAATAATTGCATTAATTCAATAATGCAACTTACATAGTTTTTTTAGGTGCCTTAGATAAATTGGGGGTGTCTTCTTTTTCATAGGTTCTGCTTCATCAATACAGTCATGCAACTATTGTAGATTTTTTGGTGCCTTAGATAAATTTGGGATTGGTGCCATTGATTAATTTAGGGGTGTTCTCCTTTGCATAGGTTCTGCTTCATCAATTTAGTCCTCAAACTATTGTAGCTTTCTTAGGTGCCATTGATTAATTTGCCATAGTGGTATGCCAGTCCTCCACAAGTTAGGAAAAAACTCTTGCATAAAAAAGCATGATGAGATCAAACACAAATCAGATATTAAATGCACATTTAGTTGTATATATTTGTCAACAAAACAAGTACAGGTGGGCAGCCAAACAAGTGTAAGTGTTTTAAAAGTGTATATTTTTTTGGTGCCATTGATTAATTTTGGGGTGTTCTCTTTTGCATAGGTTCTGCTTCATCAATTCACTCATGCAACTATTGTAGCTTTCTTATGTGCCATCGATTAATTTTCTTCACGTTGATGCCAGAATGTGCTGGCTTAAGGTCTTTACAACTTCAATCCCGCCACCACTACATGTTACACTTGGAGTCTAGTGTCCCTTCTAGCTTCTTTATATATATGTATATGCATATGTATAGACATATACATAAACATATACATATACTACTCCCACAACATCCCGTGTAAACTTCAAGCCAACCTGCATTCAATGCTCCCAGCGCCTTGCACACCTTGCTAACTTTAGAGCCTTTCCATCTACCATCTTCTCAAATTTTCTTCACTTATAGGTTCTGCTACATCAATTCACTCATGCAAATATTGTAGCTTTCTTAGGTGCCATTGATTAATTTGGGGATGTTCTCTTTTGCATAGGTTCTACTTCATCAATTGTCACGTCTCAAATTGTAATACTTTCTAGACTTAACTATAATTAGAACTATGTTATGGACTATTGTTATTTGTTGTGGATTAAGTGAATATTATTTGTATTGAAATTGATGAATTGTATAGTGCTTTGGCTATGCTTCGGCTATTGATTTAGACACTAACCTACTAATGGAAATATGAGTTTCATGTTGATAGGTTGCCGAAGACAAGGGTGTGGTTAAGGTAGAGGTGGTTAGCTACCTGACAAGGATGGGATGGAGAGAGACTTGATGTGCACACACAAACACATAGTTGCATTGCATTGCATTTTATCATTGCATAAATAATTGATATCGATGAATTGCTTTCTCGTTTTTGGTAGAAAACATCATCATTATGTTTTATAGTTGCCATTTAAGTAAATGGTTGTTAAATATTAATATTCTCTATTGAAATAAAAGTAGATTTAATTGATATATATATATATTGGTTTTTATTTTAAAAAAATGTGAAGGAAAGAAATTATTTTTTTATAATTGTATGGCAAAATAAATGGATAAAATTATGTTTAGTTATAAAAATTATGCATTTTTGAAAAATAGAAAACTTATCCTTCTTGATAACAATAGAAATAAATCATAGAAAAAGAAAGACAAATAATGGAAATAAAAGCAAAAAGAATGGAAATAAAGGCAAACAATAGAAAAAGAAAACAAAAATTAGAATAAAACAAACCTAATAGAAATAAAGTAAAAATAAAAAGAAACTAAATAAAGCAAAAGACAAAAAGGAGGGAAATAATCAATAATAAAAGTGTTAGGGTTAGCCGGCAGAAGATATCAATTACATGCAAATAAAGATTAAACAGAGAAATAGAAATACACAGAAATAATAACAACGAGAGACAAGTTTTAACGTGGTTCACCCAAACTCGGGCTACATCCACCAAACAGAGAGTCCAATATTATTATCCAGTAAATCAAACCGATTACAATCAGCAATCCCTGCAACTCAATACCGCTGCAAAATGCTACAATACAATATATCAAAACCCTAACCCTTAGCCACTTTTTATCAAGCTTTTTGTCAGTTACAAAATAGGGTTTTCTTATGTCAGTTAATGAAAAATTAACTCCCGGTGCATTATGAAATAATAAAAACCATGTGAGGTTTCGGGGGCGCTGCCCCTCGACCCCGCCCTATATCGCGACAGGGAACGTGCCAGGGGCGTTGCCCCTAGACCCCACAAGGGGCACTGCCCCTTGACCCCGTCTTGGGGGCGCTACCCCCAACCCCCCGCAAGGGGCGCTGCCCCTTGACCCCGTAGAAATTTGGGGGGAAACCGCGCTGATAAAAGTGGGGAAAATTTAACCTCCAAGTCTAATTAGGCTCCATATAACAACAATCTCCCACTTGGAGACTGATCAGACTCCACACCATATCATCTCCCACTTGGAGACTGATCATAACACCACTGACCCTGTAGCTCCCACTAGAAATAAGCACCCTGGACTCTGCTGTTCTGTTTTTGGTGTGTTCAGTCTAGAAGACCAACTGAAGCTGAAGAGGAGCTCAGCTTCTCCCTTGTCACGGCCTTTGTAAACATATCTGCTAGATTGTCATCTGTATGTATCTTTGCCAGCTGTAACTGTCCATCATCCAACACCGACCGAATGAAGTGATACCTCAACTGTATGTGTTTGGTCTTTGAATGCAAGGCAGAATTCTTTGCAAGATGTATGGCACTCTGGCTGTCCGTAAACAAATAATTGTTAACCGGTTGTGTGCCCAATTCATTCATGAAAGATTGCAGCCATATCATCTCCTTGCTTGCCTCTGTTGCAGCTACATATTCTGCCTCTGTGGTGGATAAAGCAACCACCTTTTGTAACCTGGAAATCCAACTATTGTTCCACCTACAGTAAAGACATAACCTGTAGTACTCTGCCTGGTATCATTATCTCCTACCAAATCTGAGTCTACATAGCCTGCTAAAACAGTATTAGAGCCCCCAAAACATAAGTGTTTATTGGATGTACCTCTCAAATACCTGAGAATCCATTTTACTGCATTCCAATGCTCTAATCCGGGATGACTCATATACCGGCTAACGACTCCTACAGCATGTGCAATATCCGGTCTCGTGCATACCATGGCATACATTAAACTTCCTATAGCTAAAGCATAGGGTACCTTGGACATTTTCTCTTCCTCCTCTTGTGTCTTAAGACACATCTCCTTGGTCAATTTCAAATGACTAGGCAAAGGTGTGCTGACAGCTTTGGCATTCTCCACGTGGAATCTCTGCAACACCTTTTCAACATAAGCAGCCTGAGATAAAGTCAATTTTCTGTTCTTCCTATCTCTACAAATTTTCATACTAAGGATTTGTTTTGCGGCCCCCAAATCCTTCATAGCAAATGATTGTGCTAACTGCTGTTTTAACTCTCTTATGTGATCCATGTTAGACCCAGCTACAAGCATGTCATCAACATATAAACATAAAATAATGTAGCTGTCATTATCCAACCTCTTAAAATAAGCACAATGGTCAGAATTACACCTACTATAGCCTTGCTCAGCCATAAAACTGTCAAATTTCAAATACCATTGCCGAGGTGCTTGTTTCAGGCCATACAAACTCTTCTTCAATCTGCACACTAGTTTCTCCTTACCTTTGACCTCAAATCCTTGGGGCTGTTCCATATATATCTCCTCCTCCAAATCACCATGGGGAAAGGCAGTTTTAACATCTAGCTGTTCCAAATGTAAATCTTCAGCAGCCACAATACTTAAAACAGTACGAATAGATGTCATCTTGACAACCGGAGAAAATATCTCATCAAAATCAATGCCCTTTTTCTGTGCAAATCTTTTTACAACTAACCTGGCCTTAAATCTTTTCTTACCTCCATCTTCCTCTTTCAGTCGGTAAACCCATTTATTTGGTAAAGCCTTTTTACCTGCAGGTAACTTACATAATTCCCAAGTCTGATTTTTCAGCAAGGAGTCCATTTCTTCTTTCATTGCAAGCTCCCACTAAACCTGTGTATCCACCTGCATAGCTTCATCATACCCTTCTGGTTCACCAGCATCTGTTAACAAAATAGAATACAAAGAGGGAGAAAACCTTTCAGGAGGTCTACTTATCCTTGTTGACCGTCTAACATTCACTAGAGTTTGTGGTATTTCTGGTTGCTACTGCGGAGCATGAGGAACCACTGGAACATCACTATTTGGAGTATCGTCCAACACCACATAATCCTTTTCTTTCTTCTCATGCTGCTGCAATTGATCTTTGTACAACACCTTCTCATTGAATATAACATCCCTACTTCTCACAATTTTTTGATTTTCAAAATCCCAAAGCCTATAACCAAATTCATCAATGCCATATCCAACAAAGGTACACCTTTTTGATTTTGCATCCAGCTTGGTTCTATTTTCAGAATCTATATGTGCAAATGCTTCACAACCGAAGGTTTTCAGAAAAGAATAACTCACCTTCTTGCCTGTCCATGCTTCCTCTGGAATACCACAGCCCAAAGGAACTGAAGGACCTCTGTTAATTAAATATACAACAGTGTTGACAGCCTCTGCCCACATGTTTAAAGGCAGCCCAACATGCAATCTCATGGTCCTTGCATGCTCCATTATTGTCCTATTCATGCGTTCAATCACTCCATTTTTCTGTGGAGTCCCTGGAACCGTTTTCTGCCTACGAATTCCATTAAAGGAACAATAATCTTCAAATTCTTTGCTGCAATACTCACCGCCATTATCAGATCTGAGACATTTTAATCTTTTACCCGTCTCATTCTCAACCAAGCTTCTCCATTTCTTAAATGTTTCAAATACATCAAATTTCTGTCTAAGGAAATAAATCCAGACCTTCCTAGTTGCATCATCTATGAATGTAACATAATACCGAGAGCCACCAAGAGAAGATACATGAGCTGGTCCCCATACATCTGTATGCACAAGCTCCAATTTTTTATTTTTCTTTTGCTTCCCATCCTTGAGAAAATTGACTCTCTTTTGTTTTCCATACACACAACTTTCACAGAAATCTATATTAATACATTTCAGACCTGGTAAAACTTTCTTAGAATGAAGTACCTTCATACCTTTTTCACTCATATGCCCAAGTCTGTTATGCCACAGTGTTGTCTCAGAACCTGCAGCAACTTTTCCAGTCTCTTCCTGCAAACCTGTAGCAACTGTTCCTGAACCTGTTTGTTTTTTCTCTATAATAGCTAAAGTAGAAGGAACATTATGACCTCTACAAAGATATAAGGTGCCTACTGTCACACCTTTTGCTACTACTAAGGCACCTTTTGAAACCTTCCAATTTTTATCAGTAAATGTAATAGTGCAACCTTGTTCAGTTAGCTGCCCTGCTAAAATTAAATTCCTACTGAGCCTTAGAACATGCCTTACCTCTTGTAGTAGCCAATGATTCCCATTCTGCAACTTAATCTTGATTCTTCCCTTTCCAACAATCTGACAAGGTTCGTTATCTCCCAAATAAACCAGCCCAAAATCCCCTTGGACATAATCAAGAAAATAACTTCTATGGGGCGTAGCATGAAATGAGGCCCCTAAATCTAAAACCCATGAATCATCAGTATTATCTAGGGAAAGAATCAAAGCGTCATCTTCAGATTTATTACTTACCACATTTGCTTCCTTATTGCCTTCTTGTTTGTCTCCTTCTTTGTTCTTCCGAGACCAGCAATCTTTCTTCAGATGACCTGGTTTTCCACAGTACCAGCAATCCTTCTGTCCTCTGGTTTGGGATCTTTTGTCCTTTGATTTTCCTCGTGACTTCCCATGACCTCCAGAACCTTTTCCTCTCTCCTTTGATCTGCCCCTACTTTCTGCATTCAAAACACTGCCTGATTTGGATCCACCTGAGCTTTTCTTACGAATTTCCTCACTTAGAATAACACCAACAACATCATCAAATTTTAGAGTATTTGAACCAGATACAGAGTTACTAACTGCCATTTCCAAACTATCCCAACTTTCAGGCAACGAACATAATATCAAGAGAGCTCTAACTTCTTCATCAAATTTTACATTTACAGAAGTCAATTGACTGACAATCGTATTAAATTCATTTAAATGACCTGTCACAGATCCACCTTCAACCATTTTCAAGTTAAACAACTACTTCATGAGAAATACCTTATTTGAGGCTGAGGGTTTTTCATACAATTTAGCCAAAGCTTTCATCAGACCATCTGTTGTCTTTGCTTCCGTTATATTGAATGCCACCGACGGTGCCAGGCACAACCGAATGGTTCCCAGTACCTTTCTATCAAGAAGATTCAAATCCTCATCAGACATTGTTGCCGGTTTCTTGGCTACTCCTTCCAACGGCCTCCATAAATCCTTTTGATGGAGGTAATCCTCCATCTGCATCTTCCATAACTGATAGTTCTGCCCATTGAATTTATCAACCTTCGTTTTACCCTTGTCCGCCATTGCTCCCACTCAACCGTGAGACTTTCCTGCAGATGATAATCGAACACAACCCGCTCTGATACCACTTGTTAGGGTTAGCCGGCAGAAGATATCAATTAAATGCAAATAAAGATTAAATAGAGAAATGGAAATACACAGAAATAATAACAACGAGAGACAAGTTTTAACGTGGTTCACCCAAACTCAGGCTACATCCACCAAACAGAGGTCCAATATTATTATCCAGTAAATCAAAACGATTACAATCAGCAATCCTTGCAACTCAATACCGCTGCAAAATGCTACAATACAATATATCAAAACCCTAACCCTTAGCCGCCTTTTATCAAGCTTTTTATCGGTTACAAAATAGGGTTTTCTTATGTCGGTTAATGAAAAATTAACTCCCGGTGCATTATGAAGTAATAAAAACCGTGTCCAGGGGTGCTGCCCCTTGACCCCGTCTTGGGGGCACTACCCCCAAACCCCAGCAAGGGGCGCTGCCCCTTGACCTCGTAGGAATTTGGGGGGAAACCGCACTGATAAAAGTGGGGAAAATTTAACCTCCGAGTCTGATTAGGCTCCATATAACAACAAAAGGGAGAATAAATCTACTGAAAATTCATTCCACATGAAAAGAAGAAGAAAGGAGGTGTATGCAAGTAAAGGAACATCAAAATTTCTAAGGAGAGGAGAAAGGAATTCAAATCACGGGTACTTCTTTGAATCTTTTGTATTACTTATTAAGGGGTAGATATATTCAATAATCCAGATTTAATGCTCAACATTTCTCTCTATTGTATTAATTTTGACTTGAATTTTCCACAAAAGAATGGATCCGCTATGTTCACCAGTCATGGTTATATCTTATCACTATTATTCCACTGTAGATAGATTATTAGGGCATAATTTCACTGTCTAAGGAATTTAATGGTCCCTGTCACTGGAAGAGAATGTCAAAACATGTTGTGCATTGCTCATTGGGAGTAGAGTTTGTGTGCAAAACAATGAAACTTGACACCTTATTTATGCCTAAAAATTATTCTAGCCTTAAGCGCAGGTTCATCTATTAATTGAAACTACCTTCATTCGTTGTTATGAGATCTCATCCTATGATGTTCAATGACCTTGCTGAAGGTAAAGACCTTTCTTGTAATTATTTCATGGGTGTATGTTTTGATGGCGTCACCCCATAGTAATACCATGCCATCGATCCGCCATTTTTTACGACTGTAAACCTCTATTGAGAGGCCTTGTTTTGTTGTTCACTTCAACTTCGTCCTAAGGTCTGTTACAACCATTTAATTTTACCAACAATATATACGCCCCAAATTCATTGGATTTCCTTGCTTAAGTGATAGGATCAATCAACATATTTTTGTTTTCAAGCAAAGCGCCAATTTAAGTATGTAGTTTCATTGTCCAAAAAAAGAAATGCGTGCATGTCTTTGTTACAAACTCCAATCACCTAATTTCCTCTTTCTTTGGTGCTTGTATGTTATACTTGGCACTTCCTTGCAAATATGGTAATTCACCTCCCTTAAACGCTCTGTCATCTATCTTAATGCTTTCACCCGAGAAATCAAGCTATAGGATTCTTAGCATACTTCCTTTTTTCTTCTAAACAACGTACCAGTCCATGTTAAACCTACGCACTAGGATTGTCCTAAATTAACAAACTTTTAGTGCTTTAACTGTAGCGACTCCTTCTTGAGGCACCTTATCTTCTATCTGTTCTTTTTATGTCTTAGGGTATGCAACTTGTTCTGTAATAAAAATTACAGAGAAGCCTAAAATTTGGAACTCACCTCCTTGAATCATTCGAAGTTTAGGTTTTTGATAATAATTTGTATTGCTTTAAATAAAATAATTTGATCATCTTCTTAGGAATATAGGGATATTTATGCATAGATATTAATAAACTTATTACTATTTGTTTGTAGCAAAATATAGATTTTCTTGAATGAGATTTGAAATTATTCCAAAACCCTAAAATCTATACTCAAAGCAACAAAAAGATAATGATAAAACTATAGAAACCAAACAAAATAAATGTTACCGAAATATTAAGAATGTGGTTGCTCATTGTATTTGTATAACTCCAGTATAATTTTGGCCAAGGAATGAAATTGGAAAATAGTTATGTTTTTATAAAGTTTTGGTGAAAACAGTTTCAAAAACCATAAATTGGTTGAACGGTATGAGGCAGGTAATTAACGGGATTTTAGTTACGGTGAACGGGTTTTGATTTAATTATGAATATGTTTAGGTTAGGTTTAGGTTAATAATAAATTCAAGTTATTGAATTGAAATTATTATTAACGAGAAATAATAAATTAGTTTTAATTTATTATTTACGAGATATGGTAAAAGTGAAAGATTAATTAATTAATTAAATCTTTGGATTTGGGGTAACTTAGGGATAAATGGAAATAAAGAAAATTTAATTAATTAATTAAAATTAATTAAATGTCATGGAAGAGAGGACTTAGGAAATTTATCGATTGGTCAATTTTTTATGTCTACACTATTTATGTAGACATAAACACATAGTGATGAACAATAATAATGACTTTCTTATACTTGACTAAATCACAATTACACTTTTGTTACATAAGGAGAACATAGTATTGGGGATATTCTTAATTAACATTATAATTTCTCATGAGTGTTAGAAAATGTATCTAATCTTTATTTTTAGGCTTGTGATATCTTAGCCAGTAGTCTTTTTGTAATAATGGCGGTGTTATTAAATAAACACTTTTCTTATACATCGATTATAGATTAATGTATTATGTCAAAATAGTAGCTATTTTGATTTTGGATTAAGCCAATAGAGAACTTAGATCATCAATTCTTCAAACGAATTTTCTTACCTGTATCATTTTATGACTTCCAAACATGGTTGATGTAAAATTGCCTCTTTTCTATTTAACAATGCTATGCGTACCTCAAAGTATAGTTAAGAAAGGAGGTGAAATTGTTACTATTATACTTTGCTTGATTATGACAATGTAAGTCCAACGATGCATTCTTTGAAACCAAATCTTTTATCTACAACCATGGAGGTTCAAATTGCTAGTAATTGATGTAACCCTTGCTTATAAACAAGTCGTTGTTGATTTCATGAGTAATGGTATATTTGATCTATCTGTAACTTCTAAATCTACCTTTCGAGACAAGATGTTAAGTGTGGGCTCCCAGAGACGGTAATTTTTTTTTTCAAAATTACCATTTATGTTTATTGCTTTGGCCAAATCTAAATTGCACCATTGAAATATATGGATCATGAATAACTAGTACTTTTTATTTATATGTCTCTAGCACATCTTGCATGAAAGAATATATGTTATTCTAGTTAGTTAGATTGCATACAGGCATCAAGCTTGCATCAAGAGTTCCCTCCTGCCCATCCGTTCCAAGTTGCTAGGCTCCTCACGCAGGGTTAGGGATTCTTCGAGTAGGAAGAAACCCAAGGAAGTTTAGTGCTTTGTGGTTGGGTGGAAAAAGCACCTTAACCACACTCTTGGCCTTTAGCTTGTAGAAGACCAGTGGGTCACGGTGGTTGAAGACAGATCTTATATGTTATGCAACTCAAAAGGGATATATGTATTATACTGATCATTGTATGACTGATTGGCCCAACATATAATTTTACTCTCATTGATGTAATTTTTATGTATCATTCACGTACTTGGAACAACTAAAATAGATGTAATGTTACTTCTATTATCATGCTTGTAATTGCACTTTCTTTTGTGGAAACTTGCAAAAATGTTGTACAATTATGGATATCTCTTTAATGAAATGATTCACTTTCCTTATTTGGATTGAGTTATGCTTTTTATTGGTTAATTTTAGTAAGTGAGATTTTTAGACTTTACATCAATTTAGTCCTACAACTATTGTATTTTTTTAGGCTCCATTGATTAATTTGGGGGTGTTATCTTCTTTATAGGTTCTACTAGATCAATTCACTCATGCAACTTTTGTATCTTTCTTAGGTGCCATTGGTTAATTCGGGGGTGTTCTCTTTTGCATAGGTTATGCTTCATCAATTCAGTACTATAACTATTGTATTATTTTTAGGTGTCATTGATTAATTTGGGGGTGTTATCTTTTGTATAGGTTCTGCTATATCAATTCACTCATGCAACTAGTGTAGCTTTCTTAGGTGCCATTGATTAATTTGGGGGTGTTCTCTTTTGCACATGTTATGCTTCATCAATTCAGTCTTGTAACTATTGTATTATTTTTAGGTGCCATTGATTAATTTTGGGGGTGTTATCTTTTTTATAGGTTCTGCTACATCAATTCACTCATTCAACTATTATAGATTTCTTAGGTGCCATTGATTAATTCGAGGATGTTCTCTTTTGCATAGGTTATGCTTCATCAATTCAATCCTATAACTATTGTATCTTTTTTAGGTTCCATTGATTAATTTGGGGTGTTCTCTTTTTTATAGGTTCTACTACATCAATTCACTCATGCAACTATTGTAGCTTTCTTCGGTGCCATTGATTAATTTGGGGGTGTTCTCTTTTGCATGGGTTATGCTTCATCAATTCAATTTTGTAACTATTGTATCTTTTTTAGGTACCATTGATTAATTTGGGGGTGTTCTCTTTTTTATAGGTTCTGCTACATCAATTCACTCATGCAACTATTGTAGCTTTCTTAGGTGCCATTGATTAATTTGGGGGTGTTCTCTTTTGCATAGGTTCTGCTTCATCAATTTAGTCCTGCAACTATTGTGTGCTCATCAAATAGTGATAGACATTGAAAGATGTCTATCTATTCAAGATATACGTGATCTACCGTGGATGTTTTGATCCAGGACATCATGTATATCTTGGACAGATAAGACTTCAATTTGTGTGTTCATCATTGCACAAACTTTCACACTGCAAATTGTTTTTAATATTTGTATGGATGGAAGTTAAAATTGTTTTTGATGGTTCCAAGATAAAGTTCTACAATACAACCACCCCCAAAATTATCTATGGCACCATTAAAGAGTATAAGTTGGACACCCTTTTATTCCACTGGCTCACATTAATCTCTCACTGCCCCTGCCAATTCTTTTGTATAGTCATGTTTAATGCACATCCCCTCCTATTACATCCACAACATGTGCAAATTAGATAGGAGATTTGTTTAACTTTGACTTACTATTTTTTCATCCCTTTGAGTTTGCAACTATATGAATCACTTTCACATTGTCTAGGAATTGGCACTACACTACCAATAATTCATTGCATATATCGACATGTATTACCATAGAACAATAATCAACAGTTGGACTTTGTTACAACATGTATTACCATTGCTTGAGGAATTTGCTGATGTGCAAAACTATTTCTATTTGTTCTATCTGATCCAACTGTGAGACAATGTTTTCCTACACTGTCTATGAGTCCTCAGTGAAATCTTGACTGTCTCCTAAATCTGAAGTGCAAGAAGGAGCATAGTAATGCACAACTTCAGATAGGTCAATTGCAAGTGGTGGTGATGGGAAACTATATGTACCTTGTTGCTCTGGGACATGTAAATTAATGCCTAGATTCATTTCTCCCTCCACCAACTAGGATGGTTGGCTATGTTGCGATGGAAGACCTAAACTATCACTGAATTGGTCAACGGGAGTGTCCACCATGGGAGGAGTTTGTTGATTAGTGACCACTTGAGCAACTGAATTAGTAGGACAACTATCAGGGGACTGTTGTGATTCTGTCACAAACTACAATTGTCCATTTAGAAGAGTGGACTGCAATTGTGCTACATCATCTCTTGACATAGCAACTCCTAAAAGGCTAAGAATGTTTTCCATTGCAGAAGTATCCTCGCTGACCTCAAATGTGTTGCTGGGATGCATGTCATCCACGAGTGCATCTGAATTAAGTGGCCATATCCTAGTCCTTTTAAATCTTGCTTTGATGTTCTCAACCATCAAAGCTCTTATCAGTGCTTTGCTACCTAACATTGCAAGTTATGTCCTCCTTACTTCAATGTTTGGAAACCTTGCCAAAAATATTGCATGTTCTAATTTGAAGTAAGATTTAAAGGTGAAAATACACTCACATCCAATGGTTGTAGCTTATGTGAGGTGTGTGACCTAAATGTTAGTAAATCTACACCCAACTCTCTTGCTTCTTGGATGGTTTCAAGCGTTACATGGGTTCCATGCCTGTCAAAAATCAGCAACTGCCTGTTGGTGGGAGACACACCATCTAGAATTGATTTTTAAAGTGGGTCAACCAATCTATAAACAAGTCTTTAGTCATCCATGCATGGGGTTGGGCTACCATGCAAGCACTTGGTTCATAGTCTACAATGTAATTATCTATGTTTTGTTTCCCCTTGAACAAGTAAAAGCCTGGAATGCTTGGCCCGACAGCATTGACACAACATATAATGGTTATCCATTTACGTGACTCTTTGGAATACTGTATGAGACATTCCTACTACCTTTTCTGGCCAGCACCTTCATGGACCCATTTTTGCCTACCTAGATGCCAGTTTCATTGCAATTCCAAATGTGATGAGGACCATATGGCAGTGCTTCATACGCTGCAGACAATATATTATAGAATGCTGCTACAATAGTAGGTCTAAGGTTGAGTGCCCTATCTTTGTCTAAGCATTCAACAGTTCACAATGCAAGTTTTGGATGTCAGTTCTTGAAACTGTCCACTAGGACTTTCTCGGGAACCCATTGTTGAAAGGGTTTGGCCTATTTTGAAAAATTTGGGCAACCTCTGCCTTAAGATTGACTATCTCAAGACCATGGCCAACCTCAGCCATTTCCTTGCACCATTCCACAATCATATGTTCTTCCACTTCAGTGAGGACTGTTGGCAGACCTTTCTTGGACGTTGTTGTTAGTCTACCTAGTGATTTGGAGAGTGTGGATGTTGGGATTTTCCACTTTTGGAAGCTCCCCTTATTGAGATGTCGTTTTCGTCAATGTCATAGAGTACCCCTTTCATGTCCTCTGAAGACCACAGACATTGTTTCATTATTACCTTCTGTGGTATTCAAGGTGTAGGAACCTCATTCTGCGGTATTCAAGGAGTAGAATTCTCCTCTACTGGTGCAACAAGATCTACTTTTGGGGGAAATTTAGCCCCTCATTTGTGGGAGGGCAACCATGTCATGGATCTTTTCTTTTTTTAGTTCCAGTACGGGTCACCACTACATTACCCTTAGCCATCTGCACATAATAAGTATAATCAAAATCAAGACGGGAAAACAAAATATGTTTACTTCTTCTAACAAAAATAGGAAGACATTTTCATATTGAATGACATTTATCTTTATCTATGAAGACAGTGACACTTGAACAAAAGATTAATTAGTTTATGTATGTGTTTTCTTTTTAGTTTGTTGCATTAACATTTAGAAATACTGTTAACAGTTTACATACTTACATTTATTCTGGAGTGAGCAACATAAGGAAAAGAGGAGTGACAAACACATAATTACATTATATGCAAGGGAGTTAGAGTTTAACAATAAGTTAGAGTTTAACAATGTCTCATATCTCTTAGGTATGTACAATATAAACATACTCATGCACAACAAACTGGGAACCACACTCACATTTTAACTGTGACTATAATGATTGCAATATAACCCATATGGAAACACAACTATTTAACAATGATTGTAGTGATTGCAATATAAATTGTAGGGATAAACAAATGCTAACCTATGACTCTAATGGCTATAATGAAGAACAATTAAAATCTTACAAATGTAAAACAGTAAGGTTGAGCTTAACAATCTCATATCTTAAACGTAGGGAAACACAACTACTAACCTATGACTATAGTGATTTCAATATAAATTGTAGGGGAACACAATTGTTTAACTATGACTGTAATGGTTGCAATATAAACCGTAGGGAAACACAATATAAAGCTTATGAATAAAAATAGTAAGAGTTTAACAAATCTCACATCTTTTTGTGCATGACGAACTCATTCACAAGCATAAATTATTGTGAAATTAAATGATGTAATATTTTGAATGACTCAATTGATGAAGCATAACCTTTGAAAAAGATGAAACAAAACCTAATAAAAAGAGAAAACCCCAAATTTATGACTGGCATCGAAGAAAACCTAACTGAATGATAATGTAGAACCTATGAGAATAAGATAACTAGAGTGAAGGATAATGCAAAACCTATGAGAATAAGATAACCAGAGTGAATGATAATGTAGAACCTATGAGAATAAGATACCCAGAGTGACTGATAATGCAAAACCTATGAGAGTAAGATAACCAGAGTGAATGATAATGCAGAACCTATGAGAATAAGATAACTAGAGTGAATGATAATACAAAACATATAAGAATAAGATAACCAGAGTGAGACGAGCCAAAACATGCACACCCAATTTTCGTGGGAATGCCACGTGGACCAGTAAAAAAATTTGCAAATTAGGGACATAAATAAATTATGAATAAACATTAAAAAAGCATTTTTTAAAAAATTATGTAGAACCTATGAGAATAAGATAACTAGAGTGAATGATAATGCAAAACTATTGAGAATAAGATAACCAAAGTGAATGATAATGCAAAACCTATGAGAATAAGATAACCAGAGTGAATGATAATGTAGAACCTATGAAACATAAATGCTAAACTATGACTGTAATATTTGCAATATAAACCCTAGGGAAACACAAATGCTAAACTACAAATGTAATATTTGCAATATAAACCCTAGGGAAACACAAATGCTAAACTATGATTGTAATATTTGCAATATAAACCCTAGAAAAACATAAATGCTAACATATGACTATAATATTTGCAATATAAACCCTAGGGAAACACAAATGCTAACCTATGACTGTAATATTTGCAATATAAACCCTAGGGAAAAAGAAATGCCAACCTATGACTATAATGGCTGTAATGAAGATCAATACAAAGCTTACAAATGGAAAACAATAAGTTGCCTATTAAAAAATATCATATCTTAATGGCATGTATAACATAAACATACACACAACAATCTGGGAACCACACGTACATTTTATGACATGGAAACACAACTGCTAACCTATGACTTTAATGGTTGTAATGAAGAACAATATAAAGCTTACGAATGGAAAACAGTAAGAGGAATACCTAGAACAATATGGAAGCTTTTGGATTGGAATCTGTACTACTACCTCCTCTGCTATTATGTCAGTCAAATCTATGCTTGTCACTCCTCCTTTTCTTATGTTGCTCACCGTAGAATAAGTGAATACTTGAAGGTTTCCACGGCTATTTGAATTGGGAATTATTTGAATCTGATTGATGCTTGCTTGGTGTGGCGAATTAAATCCCTGTCCTGTTTCAAATTTGAATTCTGGGTGATATGAATTGTAGATTTGATTGATTTCGGCCATTAATTCTTGAGTTGATTGGTTTGGTGTATTGTTTGCATTTGTTTCCATAATTTTTTTATGAATAATGGCAGCCTTACAGCTTGTATTCTGGATGCAGTTGGGTTTTTAAAGGAAGGAACTAGTATGTGCGCACCCTACTTTGCGAGATGGGAAAAACTCCTGCTGATAAATGTTGTAGGTCTCGTGTTTGATGAGACAAGCAGATGCATTTGCGTGTTGTTTAGGTTATGCTACGGTGGGAAACATGGTTGTAATGGGTTAGCATTTCGATCAAAGATGGGACACATGGGTTTGAATTTTGTTGATGTGGCACCTCTATTTTGTTGTACAGTTGTGATTAATCTATAAGTGATGCCTAAATTGGTGTGACAATTCAGTTTGAATGTTTATGGGGAAGGGTGCAAACTTTTATGATACGGTTGTTTTGTTTCCAAGTTGGATCTTTATTGTGATATGTTAGATACAATTTCAAAATACTTACACATGTTTGGCTGCCAGCCTTAGCTTGTTTTGTTGACAAATATATACGATTAAATGTGCATTTAATATCTAATTTGTGTTTGATCTCATCGTGCTTTTTTATGCAAGTGTATTTTCCTAACTTATGGAGGACCAGTGTATAATTATGGGCCCCAATGTGTGCCAGTCTTATCACATGTTAAGGCCCCCGTGCACGTTCTGGCTCCTCTCCCCTATTTATTTACTAGTCAAGCATAATCATTCAGTGCAATGAAAAATGAAAAAGAGTACAAAAAAGACAAGTAGTGAAGCAATATTTGATGGTCGTGTCACCATATTTAAAGATTTTTTTCATCAAATACAATCAAAATTTTGGGAAGGTTAAGTTTGATGGTCGTGTGATCATATTTAAAGACTTTTGTCATAAAATATAATCAAAATTTTGGGAAGAATATATCATGTGAAAGGGAAGATTCTAAACAAACTGTCAAAAATTATATGGAATTATGTTAAATATATATCTAATTTGGATAGACAGAGAGTGTGTTGGGGGAGTATGGGGTCGAACCCTCTTTCAGGAGATGTTCCAAAATGTTATGGAGATTTAGTTGATTACACAAAGGATTCTTTGACAAAAAGTGAAATTTTTGTCAGGTACTCATAGCCCACCATTCAAGATTTACAAAGGAGACTATCAATAAAGGAGGTTTTTGGAGGGCCCATGCTAAATTTATCTATGTTGAATTTCTAGATATCCTTAGACTCTAGATTTTTCCATGACAATTTGGTAGAAGGTAGGATTGGCTCTAGGGTTGTGAGTCCTAGTCACGGCGATTTATTTGATAATGTTAGAAATTCAATGGGAAAGTCAGACCACTAGCATGATTTGTCTATAAGCCCTCAACAGAGGACCATAATGGGGACACTTCCTCTGATCTTATCACTTTGATTGAAGATCTGATGGTTGCTAGAGTTTAGAAATCTATTAAATTAGCAACTGTGAGGGATGGGGGATTAGTGTTTGTTGGTATAAATTTGGGTTTGGACCAATTGTAGGGGTATTGTTTGGAACACCCACAAATCCTCCCATAAGAAAAGGAGGAAAATTCTTAAGTGTAGGAGGGAGGAGATATCTCTAGTTGTCGGGAAGGACATTAACTTGGATGACATTATGGAGCTAGATGGAAAAACGTTGGTCAGGAAATTTGCAAGTCACAAGGTTGCACACACTAACCCGGGGGATTATATTTTGGAGCAGTGGTATCCATTGTTGGGCTACTCTCTAATTTTCCACATCCTTAGCAAAGGTTGGCTAGGGTTTCTCTTTCATGATAAGGCAGATGCAAAGAAAATTTACAAGTCACAATGGTTATAGGATTCATCATTTTTTGTTCATGTGACATTGGATGCCACTTTTCAATCCAAATGATGTTAGGTTAGATGTCAACCTAGTTTGGATCAAGTTACCTAGCTTACCATTAGAATGATGGTCATTGGAAGGCTAGGTGACACCCTGACAATTGATGATAGTTATAAATCTCATAACAAGCGTACAATGGCTAGGGTTCTGGTTAATGTAAAGATAAAAGATGGCTTTTTTGACTCTATAGACTTGGTGTGTGGTAGCCGCAAGTTCTCCCAAACCCTAGATTATACGAATGTCCCTATTTTTTGTGTTCAATGTCATAAGGCAGGCCACCTTTTTGAGGAATGCCCTTTAAAATATTTTTAGAAAAAATGTGTTTCGAAAGGTTCTGCATTTGATGTGATTCAGAGTGATGGTGTTGGGGAAAGTCAACAAATCAGACGATGTAGATAAAGGCTTTGTGTTTGGAAAAAGAAAATGTCACTAAGGTTTTGGAAAGCCTGAAGCCCCACTTACGATCCTGTATTAAATATTTTTTGCTAAAGTATATGGAAGAATGGAGTGTACTGTACAAGGACTTGACACTCAACAAAGGAATTGAAGGATTCTATTTGGTTGATGATCTCAATCGTGAAGTGCCCAAGTATACAAAATGGGAGAATCTCATTTCCTCTCAAGGTATGATATCTATTGACCCTCTATTATCTTCCATAAATGGTGATATTTTGAGGGATAAATTTTTTGTTGAATATGGGGGTGTCCCTATTGTGGATGGTTGTTCGAGTCACCCTATAATCCCTAGCCCAATGAGTATCATGGAGGTCTTAGATTGTACTGACAAAAGTGTCCCTTGGGGAATAGGTGGAGATATTATTTTTGGGGAGATTCCAGTAACTATTGGGAATAACCCCATTATGTCAATGGGGAATATACCCTCTGTTGAAAAACAATTTCACTTTCTTCCTCGAGCATGAGTGGACATGGTTTTGATACAAGAAAATTTGAGTGGTGGTGTTGCTTTATGAGATAGTCTATGTAAATTGCTAAGTGGGTGGATATTTTTGGGTCTAGAATCGAAAGGTGCTTCGGGGGAGTTATGTTGCATATGTGTTGTCATTGATGTCAACATTGGTATGGAGTGTTGCGTTGTGGAAGGTTGGAAGTGATGGCACTAGAGATGTCAAAGGGAGCTAGTAGCAGTATGGTGATCAGTGAAGACAACAAAGTAAGTAATCAGAAGTGTTATGAGGTAGAAAGCTAAGTGATGTGCATATGTGGTGATGGTCAAAGAAGCAGACAAAGTGAAGGAGATGGATTGAAGTATCATCTGTATAGAGTCATACTATATCTTTTGAAGTTCATCTTTATGTTTGAAGTCTATCATGAGTCGAGTTGAATTCTTGTTGTATGATGATGATATGAACTCATGGTGCTTGTCGTATGAAGAAGAAAGTTGTAAAAGGTTGAAGGAAAATTGTCTAAGTTCAAGTCAGTGAAGGGGTCACAAGCTCAGATAAATGTACTGCATATCTATGATGTTGAAGATTCTACATTGCAGTTTGGAAGATAAGTAGAAACAGGTGTAAAGAATGTATATTACAAATTTCAGAGCATGAAAGTCACCGCAAAGTATTTTGGAGTCAAAAGAGTGAAGGCAGTTGTGAAATAGAGAAGTGCAATCACAAAGAGATAGGAGAATGCTCCACACTTCTCCATAGATGAAAATAAGACATTGTAGTTTGGAGAACAGATAGATATGAGTGGAAGGTATGCACATATCAAGTTTCAAGTGTTGATATATACTGCAAATGGTTCTCCAGAGTCTATTGTCTGAAGACAAGTTTAGCTATTGCTTAAGGTAAATAAAGGGAGATAGTTAGTGCTACCGCAATTCATCGCATACTAAGATTTGGCCCTGATGATTGAATGATAAGCTCACATGATTGGTTGCTATGCATTGTTCAAGTTTCAAATGATTATGTTCACAGCAAGTATGTTTTTCATTGTTTTACCTTAAGACTATGTAAGCAAAATTTACTAAGGACACATGCATTAGAGTTCAAGTGTGTGCATAAGTAGAAAATATCCTGAAATGATAAAAGAAGTCTACATAAATATTTTGCAATTCATATAATGTTCATTGTGCGGTCTGCATGATCTATAAGTTTGTCTTATCTGATACCACTAGGTCTGGAGCTAAATGCAAGGAAGGAAAAGTGTTTGTGGAGCTGACTAGGTGTATAATGAAGATTTTGCCATGTGTGTGGAGTGTGCGCCAGCTTGGAGGAGTGTGCTAAGGTAATATAGGACATGATTATGCTTTGTTCTTGAATTGCATTAGATTTCTAATTACCGTATATGTTTTGGAGCTGACTATTTGTTAGGAATTTGTAGGTCAAATAAAACCAATTGCACATAACCCAATAGGAGAAAAAGATGCAACAAATAACTGTAATACAAAGATCAAATGAACAATCAACAAGATAACACAAGATATACGCTGGGACAACCCTCAAAAGGGAAAAACACATCCTCCAAAAGTATCCACACTCATATGTATTATTCAACAATAAATATATTACAATACATGCTATGAGTCTCCATGAATGCCTTTGAACCATCAAGCACCTCCAATGCATCCTCCATGTGTCCAAGCATGAATCCACACATCACCTTCCATGCTTCACAATATGCACTTACTAGAGAGAACTCAATACAATGACAACCTCTCACAAACCTCCAATCCACCTACAATGAAATAACTAACCCTTACCCAAACCACTAACCATGTGCTTTCTTTTATTAGATAAAGCCATGTGTTCCAAAACCATGGATACACAAAACCATTGACCCCCTTATTTAATATCGGTACTATGTTTTCCCAATAATTAAATAATACAAATAATAACCCAATGTTACATACAATTTTCACAAGTAGCATCCAAATAAATATCTAATGTGGTTAAACACATCAATTAAGATGCACCACAAATAAATACTTATTTTACATGAATAAAATAATACAATATTATGTAAGGTGTACAACACCTATTTCCCAACATTCTCCCACTTGTTGTATAATTGCATAAGGGTCAATCAATGAAATACATCATCATAGGAAAACATGAAATCACATGAATCTCTAGTATGCTCTTGTGCTCCATCAAGATACCTACAATAAAATCAAAGTGACCACCATCTCAAGTAAGAACTCCTCTCATCCTCCAACGTGCCACCTATGGAAGACAAGGAACATGCCAAGGTGAAGATGCACCAATCCAAAGAACACAAGCATCAAATCCAAGTGATAACAAAAGGCTCCAAGCTATTTTCAAAGGTAAAAACCCACATGACTAGAAATAGTACCCACAACATATGCTAATACATCCAACCATCCATACCTCATAGGTAGCAACGACATCAATAAACTCATGCCAACAACATATCCAACCCATATACTGTAATCACAAGCTCCATGTACAAAACCTATTAATGAAGAACACATACATCCAGAAACTCCCACCGCATGGGTAATGTCAAATCTGAAAATAGATCCAAGGCATACCAAGTCTATCAATCAATATTGAAACCAAGGTGTGGCTAATCAACAAGCCACTGTAGTATCAAGAACAATCACAATGATCCACACATGCATGATAAATCGCTGTATACTCTCTCACAACATGTCACCATAACTCTCCTAAGTCCAATCAAACCAATATGATCCTCTAGGAAGTAGCCATAAGACAAAGAGAGAAAACATGTAAATCATAATGTCCTTCTACAAACACCTCAAAGTGTTAAGCTATGTCAAGTATGATCTCCTCTACAACCCCAAATGAAAAGCCTCAACAACACCCAACCATTCAATCTCATAAGATCAAATGAACATATGTAACATGTAACCAACATGGATGTAAGCCTCTCTAATCAAGGTAGATCAAACTCATAAGCATTCCATAACTAGGAATAAGCCCAATCACATCTCCTAAACTCCTCATGATGAACATCATAAATTCCTCATAATGAACATCATAAATCAAACCATATGAACAAGGAGATAACCATGATAACATCCCTCAAATGAACCCTCTAGAACCAATAACCATAGCTCAAGATCCATATTTATGAGAAGATAAAGCATAAAGCAAAATACATCTAAAAGGATGGGAAATACCTCATAGATGATAAACTACCAAGTAGACCAAGAGTGGGGAATGAGAATGCTCCTTTGGGATACACCAAGCCACAATGACTCTCTCCAAGGACAATCTCTTCTAGGTCCATAATGAACTCACGTCCATATCCAGGTGTAAGGCTCCTCGGTCTATCTACTGAAACCTCCAAAGAGTAATGGTCTCAACAAGTGTCTTTAATCACAAGATAACTCTAGCCTCACCTAAGTCTCCAAGTATCCATGAGTACCTTCATGATCAATCCATGCCAAACTCCAAATGTAATACCACATTATCATGAAGCTCTCAAGCAAATGACCAAAGTACTCCATACCAAGAGAACCAACAACATCATTGTCAATGCTCCAACTGCACATCTGTATTATCAAGAAGCCCATCATGACATTATGATCTAACCATCTCCTCCAAAGAGATCACATGCACTAATGCACACATCCTATCTCAAGAGAACTTGTATCATGCCAATGCTTAAACTAGTATCAAGAGTAAACTATGACATAATATCAACATCTCTAAATAAAGGATCAACATGTCAAACTGACAAATCATAAACTGACACCTCAACCAAAGACTCGAAGAAGTCCTCCATGGTAAACCAAGATGTCAACATCTCCTCTCACATGAAGATAACCATCTACTAACAATGGAACTTAGGATGTCAAAGTACACCCACAACCACTGCAGAAGATCATCCATCACAACTGATGAATCCAAAATGCTACCAAAGCTCCCACTAAACCGTGATACTGAGCTATCCATGACAACAAAGTAACCATCTCCTAAATGAAGATTATCCATGGCCCTAAACCAATCAAGAATCCCATTGTAACAACAACAGCTCCCAAAAGTTCAAGTAAACCATAATCTCCAAACAAGGAGATAAGACCATCACAATCAAAAGATCACATAAAACCATGTATCCAAGCTAACCATGACATCATGATAAACATACTACAAGTCCTAACAATCAACTATCCATGCACTCTAATCAACCCTCCTCTCATCCCAATGCAACATACCAATGTGCAAATGACCACAGACAAGGCCAACTAATAAAGTTTGCATAAACACTGAATCAATCTCATGGATATAGATAGTCCACATCCGAGTCATCCCACTGTAGCCAAGGGTAGATAATCCACAAAACTACATAACTCATAGATCCAAAACAAATGTAACATGCAAACTCATCATCACACTAGTAATATGCAACCTAAGATATCAAAGAAGACAACCTATAGACTCCAAGACTCAAACACCAAATCAACACTAGATTTGATCTGCCAACAAGTCCACAAATGAGTAACCATAGTCAAGGAACTAATCAAGCATCCAGGAGATAGAACAATCCCCTAAAACAACATCACAATACCACTTTTAATCATGAATCAAACATCATAGCCCATACCTGTCAATCACATACATGATCATGTCATGCCAATGTAAAAGTGTACTTGCATATCTGAGACACCATAATCATCATCATCGTTGTACCTGTACTCAACTCCCCCTGAAACAAAACTCCAAGTCTCACACACATATCAACCATGTCCTCAAACCAGAAGACAACCTATGTACCTATCTCTATTAAAGTCCAAACTCTGAAAACACCTATAAACCTATGTCTAGAAGTACCAAATCTAAAAACTTGCTATACCAAGTTGATAGTCTCATAACAACAAGCACTCCCACAAGTTTGTGCCAAAAAATCTATCCAAATGCACTTGTAAATGCACTCTAAATCTTAGGCTCCTATAAGCAATAAAAAAAATACCAATTTCTCTCTGCACACCAAACTAAAAAGCAACACAATCCAAACTATAGTACACTACAATAGCTCTCCAATTCCTATCAAAAATAAAAAATCTGATTCTGTATGCAAAAGTTATGAGCATAAAACTATCTCAGAGCAATGGTTGGCTTCAGGCACCAAATTATGACACAAATAAGAATCTGGTCATAAAACCTATACCGTTGTGTAGTTCTCAGAGAGACCTTTCCGATGCTTATAAGAAGTCAAAAAATTGATATCGTATGTGAAAGTTATGCCCCTGGAAGAAAATGCCCTTCGAGGGCTAAAAGGGGACCCCTGGTGGGACCCTTCGTACTGTTGTACCATCGCTGACATCATCGCTGATTGTGCATGCTGACTAGCCATAGGTGGGGTCTACCATGGCGTTGGGGTGGCGCTAGCATCATCTTTGACCGATAGATAAATTTTGCTTTCAATTTTCTCCATTAGACCCAAAGGCATTATCAAAGGATGTTTAAATAGTTTTAATAGGTCCGAATAAATAAACTTTAACACATTCGCTGTCATAAAAGTTTTACTTCCACTACCCTTTAAAAAAAATTTGTTAAAAAAAAAGCTCGTGCGGGCTGTGTAAGGATGCGAAAAAATATGAACTAAACATAGAACTCGAATGCAAAGGAACATACCAAAGATAGGTAATAATTTAATTAACAGTTTCCAAATATCCATAATAACATAAAATGTCAAGAATCCTTAAAATAAAATAATTATCCATACAATAGAATGAGATACCAAACCAGTTACATACACCCAACTTGATGTTACAAAACATCTGTTTCAATGTTACAATGGAAGTAATACATCATCATATCAATGATCATGTTACATATACAACTTGGCTAAACTAGCCATACAAAAGAGTAATATGAAGAAAAATATCCATGTCAAGAATAATATCTGAATTTGACTGCCTCGATCCTCCGATCATCTGCAAGCCAAGACCAAGAGAGTGGTTGAGGTGCTTTTTCCACCCAACCACGAAATACTAAACTTCCTTGGGTTTCTTCCTACTTGAAGAAAGCACCGACTCTGCACAAGGAGCCTAGCAACCTGGAATGGTGTAAGCAGGAGGGAATCACTCGATGCGTGCATGTTGCCTATATGCATCCTAATCCTAGAATGACATAAACTCTTGCAAATAGGATGTGACAGAGACAAACATAGTTCTAGGATTTTAAACAAATCCATCTGTTTCAATGGTACAGTAGCTTGGCCAAGAAAATAAATAAAATTATAGTTTTAGAAAAAGTAAAACTATCATCTCTAGGAGCCCACATTCAGCATCCTATCCCGAAAGTTCGTACTTTACCAAAAATACACAAAGCAGAATTTCCTAAGTTTGGTTTTCCATAGTCATAAATATCTATATTTCCAATTCAAACATCCCATTATTCAGTTGTTTTCACTAGTTTGCTTGTTGAAAAGTTTACTATTTTCCTTATTTTATCTCAATTTTTCCTGATCTAGTTAATTTTAGATGTGATGATCTACCAATTAAATATAATGCATTTCTTTCATAATTCAAAGGGTTGATATATTACTAGTTTTGCCAAATGAAAAATAACATTTAACAAGAAACTCAATAATTCAAAAGTTCATACAAGTCATTTTCAATGGTGCAAATATAAAATAGAATGAATATTTTTTTTGCTGCAGTACAATAATTTTGATTTCAAATATTATATATACATATACATATACATATACATTAGAGTATATATATACTCATATAATTCAATTTGACAAATTATAATCCACTCAGCATTGTAGTTCTATTCCAGCATAAACATTTTCCAACAAACATAATCAATACGGACATATATATATATATATATATATATATATATATATATATATAATTCTAAAAAAAAATAAATTATCAAATGATATAATTGAATATAGTCATAAACCATTATGTTTTCAGATAATAAGAAAAATTACAATCTATATATATATATATATATATATAGAGAGAGAGAGAGAGAGAGAGAGAGAGGAAAATGAAATCCATATATATACATTACTAAATAAACTATGATCGGAAGACTATCAGCGCCGAAGCACAACAAGAATAGTAGTATTAATTTCATGCTAAACATTATATATTTACGAGGGTTTCAGATGTAAGACATATATAACGCAAGGAAGAGATTTATTATAAACATTTGAAAAGAATCTAAACAATGATAAAGAAGGGGGCCGTCGTCCCCAAATGGTGACGCCGTGCCATTTCTATCTTCCAGCGGCCTTAGTGCCATCTTCAACATTCCTTTCATTATAATATGCAGTTAATTCATTATACAATGCAATCATTCCAATATTAACATACAGTCGATCCAATAAACATACAATCAATCCAATGTAAAATACAGTTGATCCAATATAACATACAATCAATCCAATGTAAAATACAGTCGATCCAATATAACATACAATCAAATCCAATGTACATATATATCAATCATAATATATATATATATATCGAAACAAAACAATTTCTTTTACAAAGCCACAACTAGTTGCTTATATTTTTATATAACAATTTCAGACAGAAAATCATGATTTTTACACATAAGAAAAAGATTCATACACACAAACAACAATAGATGATCTAAGATTAAATAAGAACATGGAATTCGCTCACTATTCCAATTATATGCTTGATTTCCACATTTTCCTAGAAGCTCCCCAATCTAAACCGTTTCTCTTTTTACCTCCAAAATGCTTTCACAAATTCTCTTGTTTTGTATGCAATTTCAGAGATGAAGAGCTAAATTTCTTTTGAGAATGCAAGATGTTAAATAGGAGTTTCTGTGAGCAAGAAAAGAATTGTAACTATTCTTTTATTGTTTCCTCTCCCCAAGTGTTTTCGTTTTCTAGAGCTTTTCTTTCCTAAATTAAGTTTTTTTTCCAAAATCATGTTTTATTCTATTTCTAGTTCTAAAAATATTATTAAAATAATTTACATATTTATCACAATGTATCTATAAAACTAATAATTAAATAGAATATAATTATTCTCTAAATAAAAACAAATTAAATAACTAATTCAATTATTCTATTTTCTAAGCACTCACAATATTTAAATAACAATGAATTAAATAATCTAATTAATTCATCATTAACTAACTATGCAATAATATCATATAATTTAAATTAAAAAATGCAATTTAAATTAAACTATTAAATCATTCAATATGCAAACATATGCAACTACATGTTACTACGTGAAGTGTGTGAATGATATTCCTCCATCTTAACCGTGTCAGGGTGCTAATCTCCTTTACCTCAACCACACCCTTGTCTTCAACAACCAGAAATTCATAATAAACTCCAATTTCCCATTAGTAGGTTAGTAACCAAATAGTCGAAGCATAGCCGAAGCATTACTAACATGAATATTACATTGATTTCATTATATCTTTTCATATTAAAATATTCATCTATCCACATATAATTATTCATGAAATATTTCTATTTAAAGTAAACCCATATGGTATCAAAATTTGAGACGTGACAAGCTAGCTTTCCTGGCGGCCAAGGTGTCGGTTGGGAGTTCGGCCCTGTCGGCCTACGAGCCAAGCCCTACCAGACCGACAAGGAGTCAGGACCAGGGGCCGTAAGGCCTGCCAATCGACAGGGGCCTGACAGCCGCTATATCCGGCCTGCAGTGTCGTACCAGGCGTATGGGGTACGGGGGTCTGCAGACCCTCGCCCCTTATGACTTTTTTTATTTATTTTTAATTGTATATCTTGATTTTTAAATGCCCTTCTATAGTTTCAAATATTAATTTTTAATTTTTCCATTAGCTATTGAAAAATTGAAACATTGTGTAGGAATGAATTTTTTAATCTGCAGTGTACTTGCACCTGCAACGGTCATACGATCATACTAACGAACCAGAGAGGGGGCTCTTTTTCTCCTTCTAGGCCCTGTGCCCAAAATAGGGCAAATAATATGTTTTTCTTTGCCTCTTAGGCCTCCTAGACTCAATAGAGAGGTCCGTTTTGTCTTAGGAGATCATCTATAGAAAATCCACCTCAAAACCTTCGTGAAGCCAAACCAAGAAAACCCTCTTCAACCATGATTTTTCAATCACTAGATCTGCAACATACACAACAAATCTCCAATACCGAGGACCCCAAATCTGCAATACAACCTGCACAAAACCTTGTAATATCCCCAATCCTTCCATGCATTGCCATGGATTCCATTTTACACCTAATCTACATAAATAAGGGTTATACATATCCAGGGAGCTCACACGTCCATCAACTATAAACATGGATATGATACCACATGTTAGGAATTTGCAAGTCAAATAAAACCAATTCCACATAACCCAATAGGAGAAAAAGATGCAACAAATAACCATAATGCAAAGATCAAATGAACAATCAACAAGATAACACAAGATATACCCTAGGAAAACCTTCAAGAAGAAAAAACCCAACCTCCAAAAGCATCCACACTCATATGTATTATTCAACTACAAAGATATTATAATACATGCCATGAGTCTCCATGAATACCTTTGAACCATCAAGCACCTCCAATGCATCCTCCATGTGTTCAAGTATGAATCCACACATCACCTGCCATGCTTCATAATATGCACTTACAGGAGAGAACTCAATACAATGACAGCCTCTCACAAACCTCCAATCCACCTACAATGAAATAGCCAAGCCTTACCCAAACCACTAACTATGTGCTTGCTTTTATAGACCAAGCTCACACAAATACAACTTGTGGTATTGGATAAAACTATGTGTTCCAAAACCATGGATACGCAAAACCATTGACCCCCTTATTTAATATCGGTACTATATTTTTCCAATAATTAAATAATACAAATAATAACCCAATGTTACATATAATTTTCACAAGTGGCATCCAAATAATATCTAATGTGGTTAAACATATAATTTAAGATGCACCACAAATAAATATTTATTTTACATGAATAAAATAATACAATATTATGCAAGGTGTATAACACCTATTTTCTAACACTATTGTGAGCATTACAGTTTCATGTTACACGTTTCATCTTGGCCGACCAAGGAGAAAGATTCTGAAGCCTGCAGAGGGTATAAATATAAAACCAAAGTTGTTGAGTGATGTACAAGTTGTGTATTATGTGAAAGCATTGATTTAGTGCAAATAAACTTACCGTAGAAGTATATTTTAATGGTGAAATATGGAAAAGAATAGTTTTTTGTAATATGTTATTGTTGTAGAGATAATTGTTGGTGATGTGATGATGGAGAAGAGTTTTTGAAATTATTTTTTTTATTATAGAGGTTGAGAGTGTAGTTGTGCAGAGGTGAGATAGTTGTGCTGATGCTGAAGTGATCAATTAAAGGTTGTAGCAGTAAGTTTTGTAAGAAGAATTTTTGAGTCAGATAATTTTTTTGTTACAGAGATTGAAGAATAGTTGTGTAAAGATTGTAAGTGTTGTAATTGTTCAGGGAGTTGCAACTTCCTTTGGGTTGTAGCCCATAAATAATATTGTAATCCTATTTTCATTTGTGAGGTTGGATTTGGACAATAGATCCAAGCAACCTACTCACTGTGGTTTTTCCCTTCTAGGGTTTTCCACATAAATTTGGTGTTATGGTTGTATTCTATTGTGTTCTTATGCTTTGTATGTTAATATAAGTTTGAACGCTATTGGAAAGCAAAATAATTTGATTAAGTACCGATTCACCCCCCTCTCAGTACTTCTGTGTGTTCAACAATTGGTATCAGAGCTAAGTTCTTTGAATGCAGCCTAACAGCCAAGGTAGATCTTGGAGTGGAACACATGGGAACTGAAGTACTATTTAATGGCAAGAATCCTCTGGAAGATGATAGAGATTTGACAACCTATAATCCATAAGACTATGTAACTGATTATGAAGAACGTATTTCTGCCCTAGAAGATTTGGATGTAGCAAGAAGTGAAAATGAAGAATATAAGATTAAGCTCAAAGAATTAAAAGAAGCAATTGCCAAATTGAAAGTTTAAGTTGAAAAAGGTAAGAAGGTTGCAAATTGCCTAAATCCTAAGCTCAATGATAAATCATTTCAATTCTCCAAACTTGAAGAAGAAATTGTCTCTCTAAGGAAAGAATTGGAGAAAGCAAAGGATCATATAGACAAAGGTCTAAAACTGAAGAAAAGCACTAATATCCTTGATGAGTTAATCAACAATCAAAGACCTCTAAAGAATAAAGGTGGTTGGATTTGAGAAAAGTCAATCCTAAAACAAATATACCTGAAGGCATGTTTGAAATGAAGAAGGAAGAGCTTAGTACTGAAGGCTCTAAGGAGACTGATGATGAGGAGTTGGATGATGATGACTTCATACATGTCATCAATTAGAAGAAAGATCTCAAGGGATCTCCTCCTAGACAAGCTATTAATCCTAGCTTCTCTCAATCCTTCTATGGTTATTGTTATTCTTGTAGTAAATTTAGACATAAGGCTATTAATTGTAGAACCAAGGCTAGAAGAAATGATAACTGAGGAAGAATTCATTTGTGCCTACAAAATATGATGATGTAATCTATCATTCTTTCTATGGCTATTGTTATGCATGCAATAAGGTTGGTCATAGGGTTGTTGTGTGTAGAACTAAAGTTAGGAGAAATGGTATGACTCCAGAATACAATGATGTTTGCTACAAGTACAACAATTTTAGGCATAAAGCAAGATTATGAAAAAATGGTTATGTGAAACCACCTGTTCAACACAAGAAGATAGAGAAAATTGTGACTAAGAAAAAGAAGGAAATGACAAAGATTTGGCAGAAGAAGACGGATCAAGATAATGAGAAGGAAGAGTTTGTGCTTCTGCCTAGTGTAGAAGACTTCATTGTTGATTAATATAAGGCATAGGGTCAGGGATAGCTAATCAGTGCATATCTATTGTTTCCCCCCTGAATACTTGTGGCCTCTACAAATGGAAGCTAAGCATATAGATGAGTTGTAAAGAAATCAACTAATGAAGTTGTTGGCAAGGCAAGATAGTTTCCTTCCCCCAAATTTTTAGAGAAAAATCACATGATGCAGTAGATTACAGAAGTTTTTTGAGTTTCCGTGGATTTAACAGAGCACTCTGATAGCTGTTTACCCAACCTAATAAAGGTACATTAAATGAGGAATGGTAGGGCAAATTGTAAAGTACTTATGCTTCTTTTGGACAATCAAAACTCATTCATGATCAAGCACTTGTGTCTGGAGCTGAGAAGAGAAGAAAGCTTTCAAAGTACTTGGCGAATTTGAGAAGAATCAAGATGAAGGTGAAACCCTAGCGATTGAACCTAAAGGTATTTATCAGAACTACTATTTGCCAAAACCCTAGTTTCTAAATACAAAGAAATTTGTGATGGTGACTCCTCAACTAGTTGATGTCACTGAAAAACCAAGACTGAAGTATAAGAATTTTCCTTACAAAGCCATGGAGGTAGATAAAGAAGGGGCATTTTCACACATTCTGACATATGTGGTATACACAGAAGATGTTAGGTTTTACATTCACTCAAAGCAGGATGAAATTAACCATGTAAAATTTGAGGAGCTCAGAGATCAACTTCTAAAAGATGATGTCTATAAACCAGAGTATGCCAATATTGGGACCAAGCAGCTAGATATCTAGAAAGATTATCTTGACTTTTGTGATATGCATGAATGGGTGAGATATATTTTGAGCAGGATTCATGATGAATTCATGTATCTTGATAAGCCCTATATAATTACTAAGGATGTGATCAGTGCAGTTACTGGGATGTGTTCCATCAGACTTGTACCAGTGATGAAATCAATTAAAAATGAGGTCATTGAACTGACATGTGATAAATTTGATAAGAGGACCCTGACTGTGAATGACATAATGGATCTTTGTGTCTAGCATGCTACTATGGGTATTGCTTACAAAGTGTATTACACAAACAAATAATGATCTGCCACTGGTACAACAATTCACACTACTTACTAGATAATTAAGGAAGGTAAAGACTTTGACCTCTACAAGGTCATGAGAGAACAACTCTTGGAGAACTTGAGGAGAACAAAGGAAACTCGATACAACTTCATATATGGCACCTTGATTATCTGCATTGCATTCTATTTTCTAAATGCGTTGCCTAGTTTTAGAGGAAAGGTTTGGCAACACCAGAATCATGTTTCTGCTCAAATCAAGTGTCACATTAGAGGTTTCATTAATCCAAATCACTACAATAATTTATATTGGGGGTTCTTTAAAACCTTACAAATTGATATGCAAGCCAGGGATAGAATCCCTTTCAATTCAATACAACAATATAAGGAGAATATCACATTTCTAGTTAATAAGGATTATACCTATATGGAGGTAGTTGAGTCTAGAACTGCATGGATTCCAAAAATGCCATATGAGGTCTCAGTAGAAGAAACAAAGACCTATGCTGATGTTTTTCTCAACAAACCTAAAGACACAACTGTTGAGAGATTTGGTACCCATGATGAAATAATGGACAAGATGATTAAAAGAAGTGCGGAGGAGCATTTTGAGAAACATAAAGAATAATTTCATAAAAGGATGGATATCTCACTAGAATCCACATCATAAGCCCTTACAGAGGATCCTCCAACTATTATTATTAACCCACCAAATGTTCCAAGGACAAGAAGGTCTAGTAGGTCCATTGATGCAACCACAAATGCTCTGTAGCCCTTCGGATCAACTCAAATTGCCTCAACTAGAAGAATAGTTGCATCTAAAATTCTGACTCAGATGAAAACATGTGAAAAGAAGTAACCAAGGCAAAAGATGCAAGCTAAAAGGAAGAAGATTGATGTAAAGGAGGTAGACGAAGAAGAAAAAGGAGAAGGAGAAGAAGAAACTTCTAAGCTAAAAGGGAAAAAGAAGAAATCTAAGCAAACTCCTCTGGTGGCTCCTACAAGAGACCCTCTTCAATTAGAGGCCATATTCAATGGAATTGAACAACATGGACTGCTAAAGCATACAACTAATTTATATTTGGATGTTCCTAGACTGAGGATCAAAGCACCATTGAAAAGGTTGTAGTTATGTATATGCTTAAATACAACTTACCCATGATTGATGTCATTGAAAAGGTACCGGAGAGCCTATCTCAGGGTCTAAAATAGACAAGAGAAGAAGCCATTAAAACGGATGATGCTCAGCTGAGGCAACAAGCTCTTGATAAGGTCGGATCTTCTATGTCTTAGGAAGAAAAAGATAAAATGGCTCAAATGCAAGCTCAAGAGTTAAGGACAAAGCAAAGGGTGGACACTCTTATGAGCATGGAAAAAGATGATAGAGAGAAAATTCTGAAGGAGACCAAGGATGTGACAAAGAAAATCATGGAAGAGATAAGAGTTTATGAAAATGTGGAACAACCACATGTATCTCCTCCGCACAACACTGAACATCAAGTTCCCCAAGAGGAGAAAGAATAGCAAGCAGCACAAGATGAAGAACCAATTACACATGGTGAAGGAAATGTGTCACCTGATCATAATGTTGTGCATGATAATCCTCCTCTGAAAACCACTGAGAAACAGGGTAACCCTGAATAAGAAAAGGAGAAGGTTAATGTTAATGCAGGGGAGAGCTCAGAAAAGGAAAAGACACATCTTTCTCCTCATCTCTGGTTGACTCACTTAAGGATTTCTTAGCCCAACAAATGCAAATACAATCGGTAGTTACTCCGCAACTCTTACAGTTGCCTATGGTAGATGGACAAGTTAACTTGTCTGGGATATCTCCCCTCCAAAAGCTACCACTGGGAGACATACTCCAGTCCACCGCAAGACGAGATTTTGTAACAAGTGGAAGGAGTTGAAGTATTGGAAGAGACAATTAAGATAATACAGGAAGAATTTTCTGAGGCAAAAATAGATCCATCCTTGCCTCCTACTCAGCAGATAAAACTCATGATGGAGTCTTTCAAGGCCCATTCATCCTTTCTTGAGAAGCAAGCTGAGCAAAAGATAACAGAATAGGTGAATGCTAAAACATTGGTTGATGCATCTGGGAGATGTGCTAAGGCACATAATAATTTTCAAGAAAATATGAAAAACATTCAGAAATGTGTAGAGGATGCCAAAGTCTTATATCAATTTTGTTTTGAACTAGCTTGCAACTACAAAGAGCATAAAGGATCCAGCTGACTCTATTGAGTCACAACTAATTCAAGCAGCCATAGTATATGATCCATTGAAGGACAAAGATGGAGCCACTAGAGTTCAAATAGAAAATCTACATTCCCAACGGAAGCAGCTGTTGGATCAAAGAGAGCAAATAAAGAGTGAGAGAGGACATCTAAGGGAAGTGGTAAGTATGAGGCTAGCAGTTTTGATTGGCATCTTAACTGAAGCTGAAAATGTTGCACAAAAAGTGAAGGTGCCGGCATCTTTAGAGGAAGTAGAAGATCTGTATATTTAGCTTGAGATCCAATTGCACATTTTGTCTTCTGCAAAGAAGAACTGGGATACAACTCTTGCCCAGTTAAAGGTAATTTACAAGAATGTTCTACCTTCCAAGTAAATTGAAGACATGTTGAAGGTAAAACAAATTTTGATGATTGTATAGATATGTAGAGAATAAGATCGGTGTAATCAGTGCTATTTTGATATAAGCACTCTTTACATAGTATCTATGTCTATTAAAGAACAAATTTTGCTAAATCAGTTTTGAATAGATAGAAGCTACTCCTCAAGGGGAGTTAACTAATAAAAGGTGATAAGGAATATTTAGATAGAGGGGGCCCATAAGTTTTTTCCATAATAGAGGATGACTACCAGGTCTTTGCCATTGATGTCAAAGGGGGATAAATGTGTATATATCAGGGTAAGTGTTGCCATCAATAAAAAAGGGGAAGATTGTTGCATATGTGTTATCATTGATGTCAACAATGGTATGGAGTGGTACGTTGTGGAAGGTTGGAAGTGATGTCACCAGAGATGTCAAAGGGAGATAGTAGCAGTATGGTGATTAATTGAGACAACAGAGTGAGTAATTAGAAGTGTTATGAGGTAGAAAGCAAGTAGACAAAGTGAAGGGGATGGATCAGTATCATCTGTACACAGTCATACCATATCTTATGAAGTTCATGTGTAAGTTAACATCCTTGATATGTTTATGTTTGAAGTTTGTGATGACTAGAGTTGGATTTTTGTTGTATGATGATGATATGAACTCATAATGCTTGCCATCTGAAGAAGAAAGTTGCAAAAGGATGAAGGAAAATTGTCTAAATAAAGTTCAAGTTAGTGAAGAGGTCACTGGCTTAAATAAATGTACCACATATCTCCACTGTTGAAGATTTTGCATTACAATTTGAAAGATAAGTAGAAACAAGTGTAAAGAATGTATATTCTAAATTTTAGAGCATGAAAGTCATTGCAAAGTATTTTAGAGTCAGAAGAGTGAAAGCAATTGTAAAATAGAGTAAGTGCAGTCACAGAGTGATAGGAGAATGCTCTGCACTTCTCTGTAGCTAAAAATAAGACATTGCAGTTTGGAGAACAGATAGATATGAGTAAAAGGTATGCACATTTCAAGTTTCAAGTGTTGATATGTATCACAGATGGTCCACTGGAGTTTGTTGTGTGAAGACAAGTTTAGCTATTGCTTAAGGTAAACAGAGGGAGACAGTTGATGCCACCGCTGTTCACCACTTACTAATATTTGGCCTTATTGATTGAATGATAAGCTCACATGACTGGTTGGTATGCTCTATTCAAGTTCAAATGATTATGTTCACTGCAAGTATGTTTTTCATTGTTTTACCTTAAGACTATGCAAGCACAGTTTGCTAAGGACATAGGCATCGGAGTTCAAGTGTGTGTGCTAGCAGGAAATATCATGAAATGATAAAGGAGGTGCACACAAATGTTTTGCAAGTCATATAATGTTCATTGTGTGGTTTGCATGATGTAAGTTTATCTTCTCTGGTACTACTTTAGGTCTGGAGCTAAATGCAAAGAAGGAAAAGTGCTTGTGGAACCGACTAGATGTATAATGAGGATTTTGTTGTGTGTGGAGTGTGCATCATCTTGGAAGAGTGTGCTAAGGTAATATAGGACCTGATTATGCTTTGTTCCTAAACCGCATTGGATTTCTTATTATCACATATGTTTTGGAGCTAACTATTGTGAGCATTACACGTTTCATCTTGGTCGACCAAGGAGAAATATTTTGAAATCCTACAGAGGATATAAATATAAAATCAAATTTGTTGAGTGATGTATGAGTTGTGTAATATGTGATAGCATTGATTTAGTGTGAATAAAATTACCACAGAAGCAAATTTAATCATGAAATGTGGAAAAGACCAGTTTTTGTAATATGTTATTGTTGCGAAGACAATTGTTGGTGATGTGATGATGGAGAAAAGTCTTTGAAATTGTTTTTTTGTTGCAGAGGTTGATAGTGTAGTTGTGTAGAGGTGAGATAGTTGTGTAGATGCTAAAGTGATTAGTTGAAGGTTGTAGTAGTCAGTTTTGTGAGAAGAATTTTTGAGTCAGATAAGTTTTGTGTTACAAAGATTGAAGAATAGTTGTGTAAAGATTGTAAGTGTTGTAACTATTCAGGGAGTTGCAACTTCCTTTGGGTTGTAGCCCATAAATAATATTGTAATCCTATTTTCATTTGTGAGGCCGGATTTGGACAACAGATCCAAGCAACTTGCTCACCATGGTTTTTCCCTTCTAGGGTTTTCCACTTAAATATGGTGTTATGGTTGTATGCTACTGTGTTCTTATGATTTGTATGCTTACTTAAGTTTGCATGTTGTTGGAAGTAAAAGAATTTGATTAAGTACTAATTCACCCCTTCTCAGTACTTCTATGTGTTCAACAAGTTATTATGGACTGGAAGGAGGATCTAATCCTATTAAGCTCTTTTACAATAATGTAAACTCTTTTGTAGTAATGTCTATATTAATGGTGGAAGTTTTCCTTAGGAATCTGGAAAAGGTGTTCAAAGTACTCAACATTTATGGTCCATATGAAGGTAAACAAATTTTTTGGAAGGAAATTTTTAACGAACATTCTGATGGACAATAATCTTATACTTGGTGGTGATTTAAATTTTACTTTAAACAGAGGGGAAATCTGGGGGGTTTTGATGCAGAGCATACAGCCCAGCAGAAGCGTTTGGACCCAGTCACAGACCTCTTGGATCCCGCAAGACAGCCAAAAGAAACTATATCGGCAAGACCTTTGAATTGCCTCACCGATGTGTACCCACTCTTGCCTATCGGCAAGACACTACACCGTCGGTCAAACTCTAGACTCCTTCGTCGATGCCTTCACCTCTCACCAATGAACAGGTTCAATCGGAAGGTTCAATGTCTCACCGGAGCTTTCCATCGGCAAGACCACAGCAATGTCTCACCGAAATGAAGAAACCCACTAAATCGATGAACAAGTTCAATCCGGAGGTTCAACGGCTAGGTTCAACGCCGAGGTTCATCCTTCTCCTTCGGCGAGACTTCTAACTGTCGGGTTGAACCATGGGTTCAACGGAGAGGTCCAGTGCCAAGGTTCAACTGATAGGTTCAATCGAGAGGTTCAATGGATAGGTTCAAATCTTCCCCTTCAGCGAGACTTCTATCTATTGACGAGCTTTTTAAATCTCCTGCCGACGCTCTCCCTCACAACGATGCTTATGATCTTCAACCTATGATCGCCAGTCCTGGTCACCTCCGCCAATGGTCACCCTACTCGACCAAGTTGCCTATCGGCAACACTTGGACTATCGGCTAACACTCAAGATCTTTCGCCGATACACCTTCTCACGCCGATGTCTTTGGCCAATACTACCATCGATTAGTCTTTCACTGTCGGGCCTTCACAATCTTCTTTCACCGATACCTTGTCTCACCCCGACGGACTTAACTCACACCGTTGTCGGTGAGACTCACCTCCATTGGACCAGCACGATTCCTCCTTGCCGATGCCTGACTAACACCGATGGGTCGAATACAGAATACCTACATAAAACCTATTTCACACAGGTGACGGTATTCACAACTGATGTTTTCCCACCATGTGACAGTAAAACACTAAATCAACACATACTGGACATATACCCCAATGGAAATTGTAACAACGAGAAACACTGAGGGATTGCTTGAAATGGTTCTGCAACTCTAATCTTCCATACCTAGAGCAAATAAACAAAAATGGGGGATTAATCTACAAGTCCATTCCACTGATTTCCCCAAAAATCTGCCAGTGGAATGGATTTATCCAGTTAGCTCGACCACAAAAGCACAAAACTAAATTTTATACAAAACCTACACAGAATGAATTTCTACACAGTATTCAGAAACTGGAAAGAAAATAACTTGCAGAACTTCTATTCTTTCTTCATGTTCAGAAACTACATTCGACTATTCAGAGACCAGAGCCAAAACTATCACCCGTCCCCTCTACAAAAGGTTTTCCCTTTTTTATCTTTCCCAATGTGAGGAACTGACATTCTCCTCTGTTTCTGGGATTTTAGTTTTTCAAAATTATAGGTGGGAACCCTTAATCTATTACAAAAGACATCTATTTTGCATAAGACAGCAAAACTCTAGTGCTTAAGACACCTTGATTAACTTTCCCTTAATCCAAACTGTTAATAAATGTCAAGTTTGGAGTTTACCCACATGAAATGCTAATAGAGAATGTTACATTTTTGAAGATGCTATAGATAACATGAAATGTTTAATTAAATTTAGTCTTCTTCTCCTTCCTCTTGTGTATATTGGTCCTGTTGAAGAGGTGCCCCTGCACCATACTCCCCGGGAGAAGAGATCTCAAGCCCCTTTGAGATCAGAGTTTGTAGGTCTGTACCATGATTTGAAATCTGGTCAGCAGTCATCCAAACTGCCTCTGAATCGGGTTGTCCTTGCCAGGCCACCAAATACTCCAAGTATTCTTTGTTTCTGGTCTTTTGGAGTACTCGTGAGTCTAAAATGTGGTGCAACTTTGGTGGATCATGCTTCGAAATGTCATCAACTGCTGCCTGCAATGGTTCCTGTTCTATATCTACATTTGGCTTGTATGGAGTCAAATCACAGACATTGAAAATTGGTGACAATCCAAGATCAGGAGGAAGTTGGATCTCATATGCATTCTGTCCACACTTCTTTAAAATTTGACAGGGCCCAATCTTCCTCTGCATTAGCTTGGTATACTTACCTTTGGGGAGCCGCTCCTTCTTCAGATTTACCCAGACCAAATCTCCAACTGCAAACTGTAAATCTCTTTTCTTTTGGTCAGCATATGTTTTGTACTTTGTTGTAGCCTGTTGGAGTTGATGCTTGACCTGATCATGCACTTCTTTAATAGCTGAAGCAAAAGTTTCACCATCTGCACTAATAGGATCTCCTACAAGTAGATCTCTCAGCTCCAGAATACCCCTGGGATGAAGTCCATACACTATATGAAAAGGTGGCTTTCCTGTACTCCTATTGATGGTGTCATTATAAGAAAATTCTGCTTGTGGGAGGATATTATCCCATTTCTCTCCATGCTGTCTGGTTAAACACCTGAGTAGGTTACCCAATGAACGGTTAACAACTTCAGTCTGCTCATCTGTTTGAGGATGGTAGGCTGATGAGAAAGATAAATTAGTTCCCAGCTTTCTCCAAAGAGTTCTCCAGAAGTGGCCAATAAACTTCCCATCTCTGTCTGATACTATGTTCAATGGTAAACCATGTATTCTCACTATCTCTTTGAAAAACAAATCAGCGACATATGAAGCATCATAAGGGGTTTAACATGGCAAGAAATGTGCCATTTTACTGAATCTGTCTACTACCACAAAAACACTATCATATCCTTTCCTTGTCCTAGGCAAACCTAGTACAAAATCCATGCTTAAGCTCTCCCATGGCCTAGAAGGAATGGGTAATGGCTGATACAAACCTACATTTGTGGATCTTCCTTTGGCTTTCTGACATATTACACATGCTTCCACAAATTTTCTCACATCTGACTGTAACTTAGGCCAATAGTAATGTCTTTTTACCAGATCAAGAGTTTTATCAAGACCAAAATGTCCTGACAGAGCCCCACAATATTTTTCCTGAATAATATTCAGTCTAATAGAGCATCTGGGAATACATAGTTGTCCACCTTTGAAAAGTAATCCATCTTGGATCAGAAATTCAGAAAACTCAACATGATATTTGGCTCCAAAAGAAGTACATGCCTTATAGACCTCTCCAAAGTCTTCATCATCTGCATACATTGTCTTCAACGAATCAATCCCAACACTCTCCAATTGGATCTGATTTATGGTCAGAACTCTCCTGCTCAAAGCATCTGCTACTTTGTTCTTAATCCCTTTCTTGTGCTTGAGTGTGAAAGTGAAAGCTTGCAAAGTTTCCACCCATTTCATGTGTCTATGGTTCAATTTCTCTTGACTTTTTAAGAAACTGAGGGCCTGATTATCTGTGAACACTATGAATTCTTTGGGCATCAAGTAATGCCTCCATTTCTTAAGTGACTGGACTAGAGCATACATCTCCAAATCATAGGATGAGTATCTCCTCTTGGCATTATTTAATTTCTCACTGAAGAATGCAATAGGCCTACCTTCTTGGCTGAGTACTGCTCCAATAGCAATATGACTTGCATCACATTCTACTTGAAAAATCTTGCTGAAATCAGGAAATGCAAGAACTGGCTGTTCTACTATCTTCTTTTTCAACATTTCAAAAGAATTATCTGCCTCCTTTGTCCATGTAAACTTGCATTTCTGTCCTCCCTTTATAGTGTCAAGCATGGGTGCACATATATGACTAAATCTCTTTATAAACTTCCTATAAAAGGTTGCTAATCCATGAAAACTTCTAACATCATGCACAGTTTTGGGTGTTGGCCAAGACAGTATGGCACTTACCTTTTTTGGATCCATTCTCAGTTTGTTATGTGAGATAACAAATCCTAAGTAGATGATTTCTTCCTGCAGAAACAGACACTTTGCTAAATTTATCATTAGCAGCGCTTCATGTAACCTTTTAAGAACCAAGTCTATATGGATGAGGTGTTCTTCCCTCAGATTATTGAAAATCAGGATGTCATCTAGATATACTATGACAAATTTACCTATGAACTCTCTCAAGACCTCATTCATCAATCTCATAAAGGTACTAGGAGAATTGGATAAACCAAAAGGCATGACCTTCCACTCATATAACCCCTCATTTGTCTTGAATGCTGTTTTCCACTCATCACCAGGTCTAATCCTAATCTGATGATAACCACTCTTTAAATCTATTTTGGTGAAGTATTTAGCTCCTCCTAAACAATCAAGTAAATCTTCTATCCTAGGGATTGGAAACCTGTACCTGATTGTTATTTTGTTGATAGCCCTTGAATCAGTGCAAAGTCTCCAAGTGCCTTCCTTCTTTGGTGCTAGTACAGCCGGTACTACACATGGGCTTAAACTTTTGCCAATTAGGCCTGTTTGCAACAATTCTTCAATTTGTCTTGCTACCTCTGTATTCTGATCTGGAGTGAGCTTATATGCTGCTTTGTTGGGAAGTGTAGATCCTGGGATCAGATCTATACAATGGCTGATTTCTCTTATAGGTGGTAAGGAACTTGGCATCCCATCAGAACTAATGCCTTTGTACTTGTCCAATAGCTCTTGGACAGCTGGTTCTATGGATTTTTGTCTCTTTTCTCCCTTGACTTCTTTCTGTTGTTCCTTGTTTACCTTTAGGCAAGGAATTAGAGCATATGCATCTGCTCCTTCTTCTCTTATCTCTTTCATGAATTGTCTTCCTTCTACCATCATCACTTTAACCTCTTTTCCTTTTGTCTCCACCTCTGTCTCCATTAATGGTATCAATTCTATCGCCTTACCATTCTTGGTGATGGAGTAGGTGTTCCTAACACCATCATGGTATGCTTTTAAATCATACTGCCATGGTCTTCCAAACAGGAGATGGCAAGCATCCATCTTGGCAATGTCAAACAATAGCTTATCCTTGTATGGGCCAATTTGAAATTCTACCCAAGCCTGTTCTTCTACAACTGTTTGCTGTCCTTGGGTAAGCCATGAAATTTTATAAGGGCAAGGATGTGGCAGTCTCCTAAGCTTAAGTTTTTCTACCATCTCAATGGATACAAAATTCTCAGTAGATCCAGAGTCAATCAAAACTTTGCATACCTTTCCTCCTACCTTGCAAGTAGTTCTGAAGAGAGACTTCCTTTGTGGAGGTTCTTTTCCAGGCACTTTCATGGTGGTCATTGCTCTCCTAATCATCAAAGATTCTCCATTCTCAGGATACCCATAACTGCTAGGAGCATTCACACTTTGAAAAGTGCTTGAGCTTGCTACACTCTGACAATCAGATTCTTGGATCAGATTGATCCTCTTTTCTCCTATTGAATTCGTTGCTTTTGCTGGACATCTGCTAGTTGTATGGCCTTCTTGGTTGCAATTGTAACATCTGATAGGTCCTCTGCCCTGAGATCTTCCTCTAAAAGGTGGTCTTCTGCCCCTGAAGTTTCCCCTTTGATTGTAGCTTCCTCCTTGGTTCTGACTATTATCTCCTCTGCTGGTCTCTTGGTTGGATTCACTCTGGTATCCAAATCCTCTGCCTCTAAAAGGACTTCTTCCTCCTCTCTGCTGTCTTCCCCTACCTCTATGATTCTGCTCATGCCTTCTCTTTAGTTTTTCTTCCACTTTGAGTGCTAGCTGATAGCACTTTTGAACTGTATCTGGATTATGCAGATTTAAGTCTTCATGGATGTTAAGTCTCAATCCATTGAGGTATCTTACTACCTTCTCTTCCTCATCTTCCCTTACCTTTGTTTTTACACACAACTTCATGAATTCTTCTGTGTATGAGCTGACATCTAGCTCCTTCTCCTTCAAATTATGTTTTCTCTTATGTAATTGGATATTGTAATCCAATGGAACATAGGCCTCTTTCACCAATACCATCATTCTCTTCCATGTTGTAACTCGGTTCTTTCCCTCTTTCACCCTGTCATCTTGGATGAAATTCCACCAAGTCAGTGCAGCTCCTTTCATTTTGGACTGAGCCATCTTTACTCGTTGGTGTTCTGGTATCTCTTCTATCTCAAAGAAATTATTCAAGCAGTCTATCCACTCCATTACTGAATCAGGTTCCATTTTTCCTGCAAACACAGGCAGGTCTATTTTCACATCCATGGTCCTTTCCATGGACTTGAGGGCATTGAGTAAGGGTCTCTGGTCTGCAGGAACCTCTAGCTCTTCCTGCTCTGGGGTCTCCTCTTCATCCCCATCTTCTCGTTCACCAGAGTTTTCTTCCCCTTTCTCCACTCTTTCCCTCAGCTTCTCTAGTTCTTCCTTCATTGCCTAATTCTGAGCCCTATCAGCTCTACTTTCTGCTATTTGCTTCTTCACCAAGGCTGTCAATTCAGCATTGGACATCTTTGCTGGAAGAGTGTCTGAGGCTTCTCCTTCCAACATGTTGCTTTCTCCTTCTACTACTAGATGGAACAATTAACTTCAGAAATGAAATTTATACACTAACCTTTCCCAGAGCTTTCTCTAGCTCTGATACCACCTGATGCAGAGCATACAGCCCAGCAGAAGCGTTTGGACCCAGTCACAGACCTCTTGGATCCCGCAAGATAGCCAAAAGAAACTATATCGGCAAGACCTTTGAATTGCCTCACCGATGTGTACCCACTCTTGCCTATCGGCAAGACACTACACCGTCAGTCAAGCTCTAGACTCCTTCGCCGATGCCTTCACCTCTCACCGATGAACAGGTTCAATCGGAAGGTTCAAACTGAAGGTTCAATGTCTCACCAGAGCTTTCCATCGGCAAGACCACAGCAATGTCTCACTGAAATAAAGAAACCCACTGAACCGATGAACAAGTTCAATCCGGAGGTTCAACAGCTAGGTTCAATGCCGAGGTTCATCCTTCTCCTTCGGCGAGACTTCTAACTGTCAGGTTGAACCATGGGTTCAACGGAGAGGTCCAGTGCCAAGGTTCAACTGATAGGTTCAATCGAGAGGTTCAATGGATAGGTTCAAATCTTCCCCTTCAGCGAGACTTCTGTCTATTGGCGAGCTCTTTAAATCTCCTACCGACGCTCTCCCTCACAACGATGCTTATGATCTTCAACCTATGATTGCCAGTCCTGGTCACCTCTGCCAACGGTCACCCTACTCGACCAAGTTGCCTATTGGCAACACTTGGACTATCGGCTAACACTCAAGATCTTTCGCCGATACACCTTCTCACGTCGATGTCTTCAGCCAATACTACCATCGGTTAGTCTTTCACTGTCGGGCCTTCACAATCTTCTTTCACCGATACCTTGTCTCACCCCGACGGACTTAACTCACACCGTTGTCGGTGAGACTCACCTCCATTGGACCAGCACGATTCCTCCTTGCCGATGCCTGACTCACACCGATGGGTCGAATACAAAATACCTACATAAAACCTATTTCACACAGGTGACAGTATTCACAACTGATGTTTTCCCACCATGTGACAGTAAAACACTAAATCAACACATACTGGACATATACCCCAATGGAAATTGTAACAACGAGAAACACTGAGGGATTGCTTGAAATGGTTCTGCAACTCTAATCTTCCATACCTAGAGCGAATAAACAAAAATGGGGGATTAATCTACAAGTCCATTCCACTGATTTCCCCAAAAATCTGCTAGTGGAATGGATTTATCCAGTTAGCTCGACCACAGAAGCACAAAACTAAATTTTATACAAAACCTACACAGAATGAATTTCTACACAGTATTCAGAAACTGGAAAGAAAATAACTTGCAGAACTTCTATTCTTTCTTCATGTTTAGAAACTACATTCGACTATTCAGAGACCAGAGCCAAAACTATCACCCGTCCCCTCTACAAAAGGTTTTCCCCTTTTTATCTTTCCCAATGTGAGGGACTGACATTCTCCTTTGTTTCTGGGATTTTAGTTTTTCAAAATTATAGGTGGGAACCCTTAATCTATTACAAAAGACATCTGTTTTGCATAAGACAGCAAAACTCTAGTGCTTAAGACACCTTGATTAACTTTCCCTTAATCCAAACTGTTAATAAATGTCAAGTTTGGAGTTTACCCACATGAAATGCTAATAGAGAATGTTACATTTTTGAAGATGCTATAGATAACATGAAATGTTTAATTAAATTTAGTCTTCTTCTCCTTCCTCTTGTGTATATTGGTCCTGTTGAAGAGGTGCCCCTGCACCAGGTTTCAGCCTGGCCTGAACTCTTGGCAGATTTTTTTATTCAATCTTTGGAATGTGCATGGTTGGTTGACTTGGTCCCTATGAACATAAAACCAACTTGGATTGATAATAGAGAAGGGAATGCAACTATTTCTAAGAGGCTTGACATATTTCTTATTCACAATCATATCTTGAATGAGGTAGGCAAATGCAAGACTTAGGTGGACAAAACTTATTGTTTGAACCATTTCTCGATATTACTAGAGATTGAAGAATCAAGTAATAAACCCAGTGCTCCATTTAAGTTCAACTCGACTTGGATATTGGACGAAGAGTTTAAATCTTTAATTTGAACAAACTAGAAATCATTTGATCCCCAGTTGGGGGTCTTGGTCAGTAGATAGTTCATGACTTCTTTAAAAAGTATTAAGCAAAAGGTGATGGAAATGGACTAGAATCAAACTTAGATTTCGAAGCCATAAATTAAAAGAGGTTGAAGATAGGCTGTCAGATTTGGTAAATAGAGTGGATAGAGTCTTGCTGAATGATGAAGAGCTCAAAGCTATTAAGGATCTAGAATTTATAAAAAATAAATTACTACTAGAAGAAGAGATGGATTGGCACATGAAGAGTAGGGTTGTCTAGATAGTAGAGGGAGACCAAAAATATAAAAAATTTCACAATTTTGTTGCACACAGGAAACACAAAAACTCAATTTAGGAATTGCAGGATGAAGAGGGAAGGCAAGTTAAAAAAATTGGCGAGCTGGTGGATCTGGGAGTGAGACATTTTGGTAAAATTTTTACTGAATCTAAAAAATGTAACCTGACTCAGATACTCTCAGCGATTAGAAAATTCTCAAGATTCATTGAAGAGGAGGATGAGGAGTTCTTTCAAGAGATATCCTTAGAAGAGTTATTTTCTACTATGAAATTTTTTCAAAAGGACAGAAGTCCAGGGCCTAATGGTTGGACGACAAAGGTTTTTCTAGCTTTCTTTGACATGCTAGGGTAGGACCTACTCTGACTAGCTGAAGAGATTAGATTGGAAGGGAAAATACCTAGAAATATAAACTCAACTTTTATTGCAATCATTCCAAAAATAGATAGCCCTGATTCCTTTGATGAATTTTGTATGATCTCTCTTTGCAATATGATTTATAAAATTGTCTCAAAGGTCATTGCTTTGAGACTCAAGCCAATTCTCACCAAGGTAATTTCTGATTAACAATTTGGATTTCTATAGGATAGACACATTCATGAGGTGGTGGGTATTGCACGAGATGCATTGTACAACATAAAATCCAAGAATCGATCGACCTTTGTTATAAAAGTTGATCTATCAAAGGCCTATGATAGGTTCTTGTGGACATACCTACATCTTCTACTTTTGCATATAGGATTCTCTTACAAAGTGGTAAAATGGATTATGGGCAGCATTATTAGTGCACAAGTTGTTGTGCTAATAAATGGTTCAAGATCAAACTTCTTCAATTCTTCAAGAGGCCTTAGGCAGGGATCCCCCTGTCTCCATACCTATTTTACTGGTGGTGGAAGGATTAATTAGGATAATGAAGGAAGTGATTGGAAGTGGTCATTTGAGAGGTGTGATTGTGGGAAGGTCTGTGGCCATATCTCATCTATTATTTGTTGATGATGTACTAATTTTTTTGTATTGGAGAGGAACACGATTTAAGACGAACCATGGATTCCCTTGATCTGTTTTCTTTGGCAATGGGTATGGAAATAAATTATCAGAAGTTAGTTGTCTTTGCATTGAATATAGAGAGAGGACTTTTCCATAGGTTGGCGATGTTTTCCCTATTTGGCTTGAAGAATGTCAACAATGGTTTAAATTATCTAGGGTTTACTTTGAAACCAAACTATTGTAAAATCCAACTAGGAAATAAACAATAAATAAATGACAATTCAATAAATACTATAAAAAAAGTAATTTTAAAAAAATCAAATCAAATAATCTCACATCAATACATGTATAAAAATAATTACTATTTCAGGTTCACACCCCTTGATACAAAGAGGGAGAGAGGGAGAGAGAGAGCATCATCAAGGTGATATCCACCCTACCATGAAGCATTAAGCTTCCCCATGCTACCCTATTGGAGGAGCTTGACTCATCACACAAGATCTAACAATATGTGACGACATGCAAGAAGGAATTTGGTGCACTATTGGAAACACTGGCAATCTAGTGAAACACCGACAATCTAATGTCTACAGCTTAGGAACGTTCTATTATCTCACCATGATATCACGACATTCAATAGGATGGATAATATATTTAGAGGATGAAGTCCATAAGTCCTTTAAAATTAATGTAATAATATATTCAAGGTAATATTGTTTATCATATAGTCCACCAAGGATGTTAATCATCTTCACAAGCACAATTTCCTAAATCTTCACAATACTAGGATACAATGGACAAAAGGTCTTCTACCTCATCACAATATAGTTGAGACTAAATTGTCACCTAGTTTACACATAGAAGCTCACAATCAATGTAGAAGCAAACTGACACACAATACCATCTTCCACCTCCATGAACAGTTTCTATTCAGGTGACAACATTCTCGTCATTTTCAATTAAGACCAATAGGCTCAAATGCTTCAAGCACTAGACAAATAGGCAAAAATTGGTCATATGCAACATTACACAATCTCTTGGTTATAGTTTCTATAATATTATTTTCCAAGGACAACAATTTACTAACTTGATCGGTGTTTGAACCTGCTTCAGTCATGGAGGTTGTCAACCCAGGGGGCCCCCCTGCCCCCCTTTGGGCTTGCAGGAGCTCCCTACTAATGTCAGTACTACCTCGGTTAGTATTGAAGAGATCTTTCCCCCTGCCTCGGGCTTAGACCCCAAGGCTTGGAAATAGGCCCTGCTAGGGGAGTCTAGTAGGCCTGTAGAATATTATGATGCCCTGGTGCAGCCAGAAGTTAGGGGTGGAATAGACTTCCAGATCCTAGACAGAATGATGGACAAGATAACCTCCTCCTTGGAACTCTCCCTGGTTGGAAGGTTCCAAGCCCTTAGGCCCAACATCGACATAGTTAGACGTTGGGTAACCGCTAGATGGTACCTAAAAGGTAGTGTGGCGACTAGTGCGATGTTGGGAGGCCTTTTCCTCTTCAAGTTCATGGCTAGGGAAGACTTAGTCACGGTTTTGGCGGGAGGACCTTGGATGTATGGTAAGCATAATCTTTGCCTAGGGCATTGGAAGCCGGGCTTTGACGTAGCAATGGAACTCAGCAGGTCGGCTCCTGTGTGGGTCAGACTACCTAGGCTCCCTCTCGAGTATTGGGATGAGGATATATTCACATGGATTGGCAACTCCTTCGGGTGCTTCATCGTTCTGGAAAACACTACCAAAAAAAAAACTAGGTTGGTTTTCGCTAGATTTCTGTGTTAGCGTAGACATTTATAAAACCCTACCTAATACTGTTAAGCTAAAGTCCAAATATGGTTGCTGGGAGTAGTAACTATTGTATGAAAAATCCACCACCTATTGCCAAAACTGTAGAAAAAAAGGGCACCTAATCAATGAGTGTAAAAAAGCTAAGGATCCAAAAGATAAACAGGCTCGGGAAGAAGAAAACATAGTAGAAGAATACCCATTTAAAGAAGATTTGTTGGACTTAATAAAGTCCCCCCAAACAAGACCCAGGCTCTAGCTGGAGACCAGGTCCCGAGTATTCCGGTTGTGGAGATTCTAGTTCCTTCCTCATCACTATCCCCTGACGAGCTACGACTAGATCTGGTAGGTAGAGGTCAGGAGCAGTCAATAGACACCTCCCTTGATTCGGATGCGATGGAAGGAGGAGCAATCCTAAATCCAGCTATGTGTTCCCCCTCCTGGAGAAGGCCGTGGTTCTAAAATCTGGAGAAGAAAGGGATAGTCGAGACCAGCCGGTGGTGCTGGAGAACTCAAGATTGGTAGGACCACTAACCGGGGGTCAGGGAAGTACAGAGAAGTCTATGATTTCTCCCGCCAGGGTTCTTTCCCCGGGGGCTAGCACCAGTAACCAAGGAGGATGGATCACTCCCAAGAGAAAAGGGAAAGGACATAATAAGAAATCTGTCGATGTGGGGACTAAAGGAAGAACATGGAGGCCTTCACAAAGAGAAACCAGATCCAGGGAAGAAACCAAGGAGATTGCCTATGGGAGACAAAGTACATTGGAGGCTCTCTCCAAAAAATCACGCAAATGAAGATTATCACATGGAATGTGAGAGGGCTCAATAACCCACAAAAATAGCTAATGATAAGGAGTTGCATTTATGACAATAAGATTGATTTCATTCTTCTCCAGGAAGTTAAAATGTTTGAGGAAAATTTTAGAAAAATAGCTAACAATATCTGGCCTATGGCCAACTTCATCATCAGCCCCTCGACTGGAGCTTCCAGGGGGCTTGTCACCATGTGGAATAAGTACAATGCTTCAGGAAGCTACTGCTCGCATAGTAAGAATAGTCTGGAAATCAACTGCAAGATGAATAACAAAACCTGGAAGATGCTCAACATTTATGCCCCCAACACTAAAAATGCTAGGAAGGATCTTTGGAATTGGCTGAGCTCCAAAATCAATAAGGATAGAAGAACTCTGTGGATTGTTGCCTGGGAGACTTCAACACCCCTCTTTACCCCTCAGAAAAATCTAGGGGCAATATGGACTATTCAGATAGCATAGTGGACCTCATGGATTTCCTGAGTCAAACTGGGCTAATGGACCTTGAAGTCAACAATCAACGGTTCTCTTGGACTAACAGAAGAAGGGGAGAATAGTTGATCCAGGTAAAGTTGGATAGATTGTTGGTTTCTTCTAACTGGGATATGTTTCAGTATGCTAATTTGTCTACTCTACCTCGCACCATTTCCGACCACAATGCCCTTCTTCTGGACTAGACTAAAAATTGCCATAAGGGCCCCTTCCCATTCAGGTATGAAATAATGTGGGCCTCCCACCTAGATTTTAAAAATTGCATTGCTGATTGGTGGAAAGTCCTGATTCATGGATCTCCTATGTATAGGCTCACCCAAAAACTGATACATGTCAAAAACAAAGTCAAGGGCTAGAATAAATTTTGTTTCAGAAATGTTATGAAAACCAAGAATCAACTCTCGGATAGTCTCCTGGAGGTTCAAGAAAAGATGGCCAAAGGAGATGGGAGTGAGAGCACTTATAAAGTTGAGGAGGAATTAGTCAAGAATCTGAAGGACATAATCAATAAGGAAGAAATCTTCTGGAAGCAGAAGTCAAGGGTTCAATGGCTGAAAGAGAGAGATAGGAACACGACCATCTTCCATCAATCAACCATGAAACACAGAAAGAGGAGCAGTATCACCAAACTTCTAAATCAGAAGAATAGAGAGGTAAAGGATTATAGGGAACTCGGTAGACTGACCTCCAATTACTTCAGAAACTTCCTGGCTGAGCAAAATAACAGAACTGAAAGTGTTAAAGAAAACATTCTTCTGAATTGTATTCCTCCTATCCTATCTGAGGAAAATAATGAAGGCCTGCTGAAGCCTATAACGGAAGAGGAAGTCAGGGTGGCTGTGTTCTCGATGGGGGCTTTCAAAGCGCCAGGGCCGGACGGGTTCCCTCCTACTTTTTTCTAGGAATTCTGGGATATAGTGGGCTATGATGTTACGAATGTTGTTAAAGACTTCTTCAGGATGGGAAAGTTCCTGAGGTAGATCAATGCCACGTTCATTGCGCTGATTCCTAAGAAAAACAACACGAAAGTCATGGCTGACTTCTGCCCCATTAGTTTGTGTAACACTATATATAATCATTACCAAAACGTTGGTCCTCAGAATCCAATCGCTTCTGGACAGCCTTATCTTTGATAGCCAGGAAGGCTTTGTCCCTAGGAGACAGATCTTGGATGCGGCTATATGGACTCATGAGATCATTTACTCAATGGATAAAAACAATAATCTGAGTATGGCCCTCAAGTTGGACATATCAAAAGCTTATGACAGAGTCTCTTGGGACTTCATGTTCAAAGTTCTTAGGAACTTGGGTTTCAATGACATAATGCTCAAACTGATAACAGAGTGTGTCACCACTATCAAGTATTCAATGTTGGTTAATGGCACACCACGGGGGATTTTTGAGGCTGGTAGGGGTTTAAGACAGGGGGACCCCCTGTCCCCTTACTTATTCATCATGATGGCTGAAGTCTTGGGAAGAAATATTTTGTCCCACCTGGACAAACTTTTCCTCTCTGGTGTCAAAGCAGCATCCTCCCTAAGACTCTCGGTTGTCCAATAGTTCGTCGATGATACCATGCTGTTCGGAACGGCTTCTGTGGTGGAGGCCAAGAGATGGAAGAATTTGCTCAACATGTATGCAGAGGTGTCGGGTCAATGCATCAATTATGAAAAGAGTAATGTGTTCTTTAACACTAAGATAGACCTGCAAGTAAAGGTTAGAAATATTCTCCAATACAATCAGGTGGCTCTCCCGGCCACCTACCTGGGTCTGCCTCTAATGGTCAAAGGTGTGACCCCGCCTTTTTGGAATACAGTTCTGGAGTGCATCCATAAGAAAATGGAGGGCTAGAAAGGTAAACTCCTAAGCCAAGCGAGTAAGCATCAACTCCTGAAGGCCTCCCTTCAAGGTATCCCCACCTATTTCCTTTCTCTGTTTAAAATTCCCAAATATATGGCAGAAAAATTAGAAAGGATCCAAAGAACCTTCCTATGGACGGAAGTGGAGGAAAAGAAGAGAATCTCACTGGTGGGATGGGGTAGAGTCTGTCAGCGTAAGGCAAATGGGGGTCTGGGAATCAAAAAAAATTAGTGAATGAACAAAGCCTTACTAACTAAAATTGGTTGGACTTTCCTAAAAGAGGAGCAGGACTGGGTTCAAATCATGAAAGCCAAATACCTGCAAAGCGAATCCAATTCTGATATTCTTGTTAGAGACTCCCTACCCAAAGGCTCTATCATTTGGAACAAAATGACCAAAACTAGGAACTCTCTCACACAAGGCATCAAATGGAAACTGGGAAGAGGAGATAAAATCAAGTTTTGGGAGGATAATTGGCTGCGGGATGATCCCTTGGAGAAAGGAAGCAATTCTATTATGGAAAGAGCGGTGATCTTTTTTGGTAACAAGGTGAGCAACTATATTACTAGCCATCCCCATAGTTAAAGAAGGTGGAAGAATTTATCGAACTATTGTATCAACCAAACTAAGATATAGGAGTATCAGATTCTGCAACAGGAGTTAGAAAGGTACATAATTCTAGTTTTTCAAAGGGAAGATGAGTTGTTGTGGGGTCAAGACCAAAAAGGTAAGTTCACGGTCAAGTCGGTTTACCATCTGCTGACTAATAGAGGTCAGTCGAATCAGTTCTGGAAGAAAGTTTGGAATAACAAATTATTACCAAAAGTTAACTTTTTCTGGTGGGCTGTGGCACACAACAAAGTTCTTTCCATTGATAACCTTAATAAGAGGGGTTTCCAACTGGTTAACAAATGTGTGCTATGCTGTAAAGAACAAGAGACCATACAACACCTGCTCCTTCACTACGAGTTCTCTAAACAAATTTGGGAGAAAACTCTTCAGAAGCTTAATTTGGAGTGGGTTTTTCAGGAAACATGGAGGATTTTGCCCAAAGTTGGACCTCCCCCTTCAATCACCCCAGGATAAGAGAACTCTGGAGATAGATTCCCCCTCACCTTGGGTGGAGTGTGTGGAAAGAAATAAATAATCACATTTTTAGAGAAATTGCTCGTACTACTAATGAGGTTTTCTTCTCCTTTTGCAAAGCGGTTGTTGAGAACACTTCTTCCTGTTCTCTACAAGTTGCTGAGTATCCCCCTTCTCTGATTGAAATTCAAATTGCCAAGATCTGGTGCCTGAAGGAGGATATGAACAAGGTTGACATCTCTAAAAAGATGGTCAGACTTAACACTTGCTGGAAACTGCCCCCAGTGGCTAGATCAAACTTAACTTTGACGGGGCGGAAAAAAGAGTATTGGACTCGCTAGTGGGGGAGGGATCTTCAGAGACTATCATGGCGTCTCCATTGCTGCTTATGCTGGGGGCATCGATCAACAATCTAACAATGTTGCTAAAGGCATAGCACTTCTAAAAGGTCTCAAGATTGCCCACTCCCTGGGAATTGACAACCTGCAAGTGGAAGGAGATTCTAAGTTAGTGATTGATGCGGCCATGGGGAGGTCTAACAGTGGTTGGAAAATGAAGAGTTTAATCGAAGACATCATCGACTTACTGTCTGGTTTCAATCAGATGGTTATTAGTCATTTTTACCAGGAAGGCAATAAAGTGGCAGACACGATGGCTAACTTGGGTCAGAGCCTGGACACTTGGCGGTGCTGGAGATTAGATTATAATCTTCCGCATCAGATTCAAACCCTCGTTGAGGAGTTAAGCCCAGCCCTCGGTCCCTCATGAGGTTAACACTTAAGCTTTGGGGGAGAATGGGGGGCCAGCGGAGATCTAGTACCTTCGGCCAGCTGGACTCCAGGTATAGGTTGTTGGAGCCCACGAAGGTTAAGTGCCAACTTGCTAATACTTGGACTTGTCTTTTCATAAGCGGTTGCATTTATTACATGTTGAGAGGGTGTCTCGAGGGGATTTCTCACATGCCTAGCCACGTGAAATCCCGTCTTGACATCCCGAAGATGCTCAACATGAGATTTAATTATGATTTTATATGGTTCCTTAATTATGATTTGAAAGGGATTAAATGTTCCTGCATGCAGAGAAATAGCAATTATGCCACCTTCAACATGGGAAAGGTTGTGAACATCATTGCTCTCACTTTAACTACTAAAGTTTTGTTATTCATTGACAAAGAGTTATCTGAGGGTTACATTGTGATTGCTCTTTGCTGCATTGAGCTTGTTTTGTCTGTTGCTTACTTTGTCAACCAGTTTGAGATTGGTAAAATGGGTGGTGATAGGTCGCATACTGAGCCTGAGACGTGTGAGGAATTAAAAAAGAATGAGACTCTTTGGCAAATCTTCCATGAGGGTGGTGTCACCTCGTATTTGGAGTGCTTGCAAGGCTATGATGAAAACCTCTCAGCTCAGTTTCTGCGGTCTTATGATGGCAGAAAGGTTAAGGTTGGCAATGTGGGGTTTGAGATTTCAGAGGAGGTGATTGGGATGGATACCGGGTTGTCTACTGATGGCACGAAGCACCCCAGGAAGAGCAAGGTGTCGGATCTTGATGGAATGAAGCTATTTATCAATAAAGGAGAGGTTTTGAATAGCCTGCAAGGGGGTTTTGACCGACAACTCTTACCTCCACCATGGGATGAGGTATGCTACATGATAATGAAGTATTTTACTTTAGAGGGAAGGTTCAGAAGGTTTTTTCATTACCACTTCACTCTGCTAAATCATTTTAGACTTAGTAAGCATATCAGCATCCCCTTCTATCTGCTCTCGTTGCTAGAAACCTCCATTGTTGCGGCTAAAGAACAACATGCCCTTGACTCTAGTAAGCCTGAGAGTCCGCTTCATCAGGGCCTAATCTTGAGACTATATAAGTTTCATCTCGCCCTCTACCCCCCGAAAGCCCTCACTCCCGTCAGGATTGATCCTCAGCTGCATAATCCTACCTTGGTGAAGGATGTCCCTATCATTATAACTGAAATTACTCCTAAATCCTATGCCAAGTCCTTAAAAAGTGGCAAGAAAAAACCCTCTGTGACCAAGAGCCCCGAACCCACCACTGAAGATCTCACCCCCACTTCTCCGATGACGACCCCTGCTAAAAGAAAAATCCTCCAAGGTAGCCCTTCCCTATCCAGTAAGAAGAAGCGGGGAACCCTGGAAGAAGATTATGACATTGTCAGTGAGATTAAGACCTCTAAGACTTCTCTGGTGGTTGAGGAGGTTAGTACTGATGATGGTAGTGGGGATTTAGACAATGCTAAGGATGAGGTCTACACTCCCACTAACATCAAAACTCAAATGCCAATGACTAGGAGGTCGTCTAGGCTTGCCACCAAACCGGCCTCCATGCCCAAGGGGAAAGATGCCTTGTTGGTGAAGGAGGATGTGGAGGAGATGCAAGAAGAGGAACAGTCAGTGGAGAAGAACAAAGGGGTTTCTGCGGATATTCAGGAAGAAGAAGACTCTGAGGATGATAACAAGAAGGGTTTTGCTAAGCTACAGGGTTCAGGGTCTGAGGGCAACATCAAGACGGACACAGTTGTGGCAGAAACTGAACAGTTGGGGGGTGATGTTTCAATTAACAAAGGTGACAAGATTGAGATGCTGGAAGCTGATGAAGAGGGGCCCAACAATTTCCCAGATTTTAATGTGCAGGATTCAGATACTGACAGCCTGGAGAAAAAGAAAAAAAGGGACTGGTAAGAAGAAAAAAGGTGACAAAAACAAAAAGGACAAGGAAAATGAAACACTTGAGGCTAGGCTCACTCATCTGGGGCAGAAGTTTAACACTCTGGCCAAATTCACGGCTAGAGTTATGCATAGGTCCGCCACTACACTGGTGGCTCTCCAGAGGGTGGTTCCCAAGGGGCAAGAGAAGACGGACAAAAAGCTGAAGGAATATGAGGACGTGCTCTAGTTTCTTGTGGATGATTGGGACAAGATGTTTGCATAGCCTTTGGAGGCTTGGGGCTACTCTGTTGTCGGTTTGTTGTTTTTGTGGTGTCCATTTTCTTAAGTGTTTTGTTGTTTCCAATTTCTATAGTCTTTTGTTATGTTGCAAGAACTTTGATGGTTTGATCTAAATTGTTTGGGTTTTTTGGTGAGCCTTTGTTGGCTATTTTGTCATGGGATCGACCCCCGTTTTTACCGCTTATCTTATCAAAAACAATTTACTAAACATTCCATTAAAAATGTAATTCCTTGTCTTAATCATAAAGACACAAAAGTTTTGGACTAATCCACTTAATTTTTACGTGGATCTAGGACAATGAACTTACTACCTCATCAATCAAGGTTGGAATTAACATTCACTTAGCATTCAAATAGGATATCAGAGAATTTTATAAAACTTATCTGGAAGTAAACTAGCCCATATTAACATCCTTATACTTCTACTTACATAGTCCATTTTCTCCTAGGTTTCAATGATCACATATTACTACACCTTATGATATAAGAGAAAACTTAAAATTGAATTATGACATCATATAAATTCACAAGATTACATTCTTAACCATGGATGGAGACTTCAACTAATTCCAATAACTCAATTTAAAAACCTATAATGTCATATTACCTTTCTATTATAAAATGTAAGCCATGTTTTTGTTAAAACAAACTCCTATGTATGCTTAGTATGACATCACACAAAACTAAGTGAACATAAGTCTATCATAAAAGTATGGACTATAACATAATTTCCTTCTAATAGTTCAAGATTTATACAAAAATTTCTTTTGGTAATAATAATATTTTCTTATAAAATAAAAAATCAACAAAATAAACATGGAATTCAAATATTTAGTAGAAGCTTTTAGCAACATTGACATGTGTATAGCCTTAAAGATTATATACCATAAATCTTTTTATATTAGATAATTTATAATAAAAAGTAGGAAATAAATCCCATTGAATGGAGTAGAGTATAAAGGCTCTTAACCTCATAATTATAATAATTATATTTGGCCCACAAGGTTTCTCTAAAAAAAAACTAATTATCAAAACTATGAGGTCTTAGTCTCATTAGATCCTTGTCCTAAAATTTTACCATGAAACTCTAATACTACACTAGACATAGACAGACACAAATGCCAAAAGCAAAGGCACTCCTCAGACCTCTCTAATAAATTTGCTACTAGAAAATAGAATTTTCAAAAACATTTCACACAGAAAGAAATGTAGTCACATAAATTAAGGATGTATATGTCTATTTGAGAAAATCGAAATAAAAGGTAGAGAAAATATCCTTAGAAGGATAATATGGTTAGATACGTTTAATAATAACAAAACAATTGATGCATAGTGTTATCATTACATTAAAGAGAAGAAGGTTTTTGGTTGAAATGTATGCAAAATGTGGACGCCCAAACCAGGCATGTAAACCATTTGACAAGATGCCTCAAAGAGGCTTCATCTCATTAATGCAACGATTGCAGGATATGCAAAAAATGGATTTCTGAAAAGCTTTAGAAATTTTCAAGCAAAAACAATTGGTAGGCCATGTCCTACAATTTTAGTTGCTTTCGCCTACATGCAAAAATATGGAAGCAAGCATGACCCCCTCAAATACATACACAAGGCATGTTTCAAGTATTCCCCAATGTCCCCTCTGTTAGAAATTCTCTGGTCAACATGTATGCATAATGAGGAAGCAAACAAGGCACATGTAAGTGATTGGCAATGAGCCTCGAAGAGGTGTCATCTCATCCAAAACCATGATTTTGGGGGTAACCCGAAAAGAGTTCAGGGGTAAAGAAAAAGAGTTGATCTTTTTTTTTCTATTGCCTCACAAAAAGAATTCACTAATTCTAAGATGGCTGTAGAAGATGTGGACTTAGAGATGGTCGTGCATGGAAATATGGCATAAAGTTACCTTTTAACAAAAGAAGCAATATTATAATAATCTATTCACCAATTTGGCAATTCAAATCAGGAATGCCTATTTCATAGTAGGTGATAAGTACCTCACCTTTCCCTGAGGTCCAACAATAAGCCGAATTGCTTGATCAACTATTGAGTTGTAGAAGTTGATCTATCAAAAAATAACACAATCACTGCCAAAACAAAATTTACACTCACACTAAGAAAATGTAACAAAATATAATATAATAGTCACAAACTATTTGACTATAGGATAGTATAACCTATATAAAAGTTAACAAACCCACAAGGTACATGCAACCGTGACTCTTACGCCAGTTGCATATGATGTGGTAACTCGACCTAATTCATTGAGTCCAGAGAAATATTTAGAAAAGAATCAATGTGGGAATCACAATACCAAGCAACTCTATATAGACATGTTTGGATCAAAGCAAACCCTATCAAAATCAGATGCAGAGTTTGTCTCATACACAAATGCACAAGCAACAAAACATGCATATACATTCACAATGCAACCTGAGTGAGTGTGCCTAGGAAAGTGAGACAGATTCCTTCATGACTCAACGCTTTTTAGGGCTATAACCTTCTTCCCCAATGATACTCTCTCCAACTTGAGAGAGTGTCAAAAATTCATGTCACTTCTATGGAATAGAACACATAATTTTATGCATCATCAAATTGACATCAGTAATAATTTTATTAATAATTAAACAATACTATAACCATTTCAATTAATTTCAAAGATAATTGTCATAGTCAATTATCAATATTAAATGGACTAAACAAACGAGGTGTGATAACTGCTATATGAAACATGATTGGAAGTGATTATTGGGGAATGCTGAACTATGTTACCAGAAACGCGACGGGAAGGCCGCGTTTCCGTTTTGGACGGCAGAAACGCCGTTGCCGTAGCGAACGGCCGTTTCTCAGCCTTCCTCCGTTTCTTCTGCGTTGCATGCTGTTTGCCTTCTCCGGTGAACAATTTTCCATTCCTTTTTTTAATCAAACTTTTTGAACGCTGATTTATATTAAAAGCTTTCGGTTACTTTTTATATATTAAAAGCTTTTGTGATTTTTATATTGGAATAAAACAGTTTTTTTAAAAACTTTTGTGATTTTTATATTGGAATAAAACAGTTTTTTTAATATTGTTTTAAAGTAATTTTTTTCTTAAAACAAATTTTATTAAAAAATTAAATGAATAGCTTTTATAATGTCTTGGAATAAAAATGATTTTTTATGAAAATCTATAGTTTTTATAATATTGTTCTAAAGTAATTTTTTTTTAAACAATTTTTATTAAATAAATATAATTTTTATAATATTGTTTATTTATTATGATATTGTTTTATTGTTTATTTGTTATGATATGGTTTTAAAGTAGTTATTTTTTTTTAAACAAATTTTATTAAAAAATAAATGCATAGTTTATTTATTAAGATATTGTTTTAAATTAGTTTTTTTTTAAACAAATGTTATTTTGTGTTTAATTTCACAAATTTGTATGCATCTTTATCTTTATGAGCTACAATCTTTATCTTTATTAACATGGGATAATGCTTTATGATAAATCTAAAAAAATATATGTTAAAATCCGTTTCTTATAGGCAACCTCTAGATATCCCGTTTCTCGTCACGTTGCCGTTGCCGTTGCCGTTTCCGTTTCTCGTTTCTGGTAACATAGATGCTGAATCGAAAATTAACTTCTAGTGCAATAGGTGGTTATCCCATGGCGGTTGATTGGTCCTTATCAAGACTGTGCCGGAAGTAATTCTAGTATTTTGGCATTTACTTGCATACATTCCTAAAGGAATCATGAATAGAATTAGAAAGCTCTGTTTCAATTACCTATGGAGGGGAAGTGTTGAGTATAAAGGTCTCCATTTAGTTAGCTAGAAAAAAATCACTCTGCCAAAAGAAGTGGGTGGCTGGGGTCTTAAGAACGGTATCTTATTTGGAAAAGTATTAGCTGCCAAGTCTCTATGGCACTGTTTCAATTCTTTAGGTCTTTACTTCCAAAAGTTTTAATTCACATTTTACAACAGATTGGTAAGGTGACTTTGGCCAAGATTGGTGACTCGACATCCAACTCTTTGTGAAACAAGGATGGCTCATAGCTCATCAATTGGGAATTCCAAGGTTATGGTCAGGTCATTGGAAAAACGTCTTGGATGAACTTGATCATTCTCATATTAGACTAGTGGAAAAAGAGAATGAACTTGTATGGGCATTTAATGATTCAAGGGGATTCTACATTGTAAAACTTGGCTACAAAACAATTTTATCAAATTTGCCTGTGGTTAGAGAGCTTTGGTGAAAAAACTTTTGGAGGATAAAGGCTCCCCCAAATAGTATCCTATTGGTGTGGTTGATTCTCCATGGTAAATTTCTGACTTAGGATGCATTGCACAGAAGGAATTTATAGGGTCCAAATATGTGTTATCTCTGTCGAAATGATAATAAGGACAATACACATTTGTTTCTCACCTATCCATTCATGAGAGAAGTATGGTCCGAGATTCAGTTAGTAGTCCATCAACATGGTATTTGGCATAAAGATTCTGTAGGTGAATGCTTTGATGAGTTTATAAGGCAAACGGAATTAAAAAAGTGGAGGGCTCTTCCATTAATTGTGTGATGGAAGATGTGGTCTGCTAGAAACACAACATTATTTGAAAACAAGAATTTACCTCTCTTGATTGTTGCTAGACTGGTGGAGGTGAAGATATAAGAGTATAAATTAGATTTGACTCCAAAAGTGCCTCATGTGGTGGGTAATCTGGTATTTGCCACTGATAAGCCTTGGTTCTTTTTTGATGGGGCTTTCCAAAGAGTGATTAGGCTACGTGGATTGGGCTTTATCTTGCACCTTTCAAATTCTATTTCATATTCTTTTAAAGCAAATATCGGAGAAGGTACTAATAACAGGGGGAATTGCTAGCACTGTTTTACCTACTGAAGATAGCTAAACAAAAGGAGGTAAATTTCTTGAAAATTTTTGGTGACTCTTCTCGGATTATCAATTTTATTCAAGGAAAGGTACAAATTACTAATTTGACCATGTCTGTGTTAGCTCTACATATTCTAGATATAGTGCATTCTTTTGGTTGTATTGAAGCTCGCCATATCTTTCGGGAATTAAATACGGAAGCGGATGCTTTATCCAAACAGGGCTTGGAATTGCAACCGAATTCTTTTGTCATGATTCACAAAGAAGATGATTCAGAAAATATCATCTATGAGAAATTATGTGATTTCTAATTTTAGATTTAAGATATCATCAGTGGATAAATTTAATGAGTCTTACTGTCTTAGGATCTGATACTTATTATGGTTTACTTTGATGAAGCAGTATTCCCAAGTATCGGGATGATTTTGTAACTTTGTCAATTGTTAGATGTTTATTTTGATACGTATGGCATAGATTGTGAACATGTTTTGGTCAACGTTCATAGGGGAGGCTAATCCTCTCTTTTTTATGGATATGCGAAGCATATAAGGAATGTACTTAATTTCTTCTTGAAATAAAGGTATGTTTTTTCCTTGAGAATATATATATATAATTCATGATACACTTTTTAAATGAGATAAGTCTTTTAATTTTTGAATGGATAACCATCACAAAAAAATTGTTTGAAAAGTAGGATTAATTGTCAATGCGTGCAATCTTTTGTTTAGTTTTCAAGAGAAGAAATTTCTCCATTTTGAACATGCCTTTCCTCAAAATATCTTGTGGCGTCAAGACATGAGAATTTGTCTTTCCATTCCTTACAATTTGTCCTTCCATCCCTGGTCACTTTCTAAAATTATTAAGTTGCATTAAAATTGTTGTGCTTGACCAACAAGACTATTTATATGTTAATCAAAATTAAAACTCTAAATTTTGTTGAAACATAATCAACAATTTCTCACAAATCAACTATATAGTCTTTAGTAGGGACTGGAGTTGTATTGCATTTCTTTAGAAATTGATGCAGGGGCATTCGGGTCCACAAGTAACCCTCATCACCCAAAATATTTTGTTTGTTTTTCTATGTGTTTTCCTTTGTTTTTGCTTGTAAGAATAGATGTTCAAAAATCTTATAGATCCAATTGGAATCATGCCCAAGTAAGGAGTGCATCTTGTTAAGGAGCCAAATGGGTACCTACAGTTCAAATTTGGTGAAGATCTGATGAATTTTAGCTAAGTTATGCTCATTGCTCCAACCGGACATTTGTAACTGGACATTTTTTTAACAAGACATCCAGTTGTATTTCATGTCTGGATCCGATTGCACTTCTTTATATTTCAACCAAACATCTTATCCGGATCTTGTTGCCTTGTCGCATCTGGATCATGTTGTCTTATCATGTATGGATCCGGTTGCATCACCTTTTATATTACAACCGGACATTTACTAACAGGATATCCTGTTGAGTTTCAATATTCGGATCTCGTTGCCTTATTCATATCCGGTTGTGTTGTTTGTGTTCAACTGAACATTTCATCTGGACATTTCCTAATTGGACATCCCATTGATTTGTTATAGCCGGATCCTATTGCTATTCATATCCGGATTTGGTTATGATGTTTTATCATCCATCCAGATATCATGTTACGCATCTGTTTACACTGCTTTTTTTCAACTGGACATATTGCAAACTGGATATCCTGTTGCATTTCATTATCTGGATCTGGTTGTTGTTCAGATCCAGTTGCAATGCTTCATTTCTAACTAGACATTTTTCTATCTAGATGTTATGTTGACATATCCAATTTCGGTTGCCTATTTCATCTTCCAACCATACAATTCCAACCAGACATATCTCAAGCAGACATCTCTCATCCGAACATTCTGTTGCATATCCATATCCAACTGCGCTACTTATCTTCCAACCGAACATTTTTTCATTCGGATGCCCTGTAGTGTATCTTGTTGCTCGATCACATCTGGTTAGCTTGCAGGATTGTCTAGAAACTTCCAGAAGCGGGAAATATAGTTGACAACCGACATTTCAACCAACCCAGAGCTTGGATGTCAATGTTGATCCAAAGAGTCAGTAATATGGTCATTTTTTTCAAGATGCCTGTAAGGGCATGACATTTGTTCTCTTCACGTGACGATGGTCATGGCCATCTATATGCACTTAGCCGCCTCTGTGTTGCCTTTAAAAGGGGACAATTTCATGTTTTCAGGGGACGGTTGAGGTGTAGAGTCATGGAATCTATGGATACTACATTTATGTTTTTTGCTGTAATTTCTTCAGGAAGATCTATAATCTGGAGGATACTCTGTGAGTTGTAGCAACTGAATGTAAGGTTGAGGCCGATGCATGTAAGGCTGTAACATCACTTTTTACTCCTGCTTTTAATAAATGAGAGATTCTTGTTTCATTTTGGTGAGTTAATTGATTTATTGTTGCTCGATTTAGTAGCTTGAAAAATCCCCTAAACTTTGATCTGCGTCAAGTGGTATCAAAGCAAGGTTTGGAGTTCCTTGAGACTATAGGTTCATTGTGAGGAGGATTCTAAAGATATTGTTGTAGGTAGAGTGAAGAGGATAACCCGCAACTACAAAGGGTCCATAGATATGGCACACTATGGCAGAGGTCGAAGAGGTCCAGCTCCAAGAGCTGGAGATGCAACATTGGTTGAAATACTGAGAGGCATCCAACCTTGCTAGGTGCAATGGAAAGAACACAATCCAGAGGAGTACCTATGGAGGATGTGAGTGATAATGAGGAAGAAGTCAGTGAAGAAGAAGCAGAAAACGGAGGAGATGAACATGAAAGAAGGTTTTTGAGTGCGATGACAGATTGTCAGTAAACCCTATGTAGAATTACCTAGTTATGGTGGAATTATGAATCCAGAGGAGTTGATAGACTAAATCTTAGAGACCTAGAAAAGTATTTTGAGTTGGAGTATATTGAAGACCTGAAGAGAGTGAAACTAGCAACTACAAAGCTGAAAAGGCATGCATCTCTATGTTGGGGTCATGAGTAGGTTGAGAGACAAAGGAAAGGAAAAGAAAAGATTAAAACCTAGGAGAGGATGATAACCAAGATGAAGGCAAAGTTTTTACCAGCGAATCATCAGATCACCATGTTCAATAAATTGTAGAATCTGAAGCGGAGGGAGAAAAATGTGCAAGATTACACTGATGAATTTTACAGATTGAGCATTAGAGTTGGTCATATTGAAGATGGTGCAGAGAAGATCACCAGGTATGTAAATGGTTTACATTATTTGATTCAAGATAAGATTAGCCTAGTCAGGATTACCAGTGTGGAAGAAACCTATCAGTTTGCATTGAAGGCAAAGGAAAACATCTCTAGGAAGCATAATAGTTCAAGAGGAAAAGGTAAATCCTCGAGAGGAAGAGGACAGTCGAATCCTAGATGCGGATCTCAAGATAAACAAGGGGAAGCAAGTTCTTCTCAAACTAATACCCAAGGAGGTAGAGGAAGGGGTGATCATCCCTGAGGTAGGGGAAATTCCAGAAAAGGAAGAGGATTTAGTGGGACATGTTTCTAGTGTGGACAGACTGGACACAGGGCATTTGAATGTCCTCAGATATAGTAGAGTAGTGGAAAAGGAAAAGAGGCAAAAGCACATGTGGCTGAAGTGGATTGTGAGAGTGTGGTTTCACCGAAAGTTGGAGAAGATCCCAAGGAGGGAGAATCCTTAATGTTAAGGAGGATAGTGTTGAATCCTAAAAAAGAGAAACCTGAACATGATCAGGGGAGGAGCCCATTCCAAATTAGATGTAAAGTGGTTGGTAAATGATGTAAAATGATCATAGACAACGGCAGTACAAACAATATAATGTTCGAGGAGATGGTTACCAAGCGGAAATTGAAGAGGTTAAAACATCGCAGCCCTTACAGAGTTTCTTGGCTGCAAAAAGAATATCATTTAATGGTAAGAGAACAATGCCTAGTGAGTTTTCAGATTGCAAAATATAAGGATGAAATTTTGTGCGACAATGTTGACGGATGTGTGTCATATCCTGCTGAGAGACCATGGCTATTTGATAGACAAGTTGTTCATGATGGGAGGACTAACACATATACAATTCAAAAGGATGGATATGAGTTTGTTTTGAATCCACTAAAGGGTTCGAAGCTTTTTGCTTTAATTTTTGCCTTTTTATTTGCCTTCGTTTGCTTTAGGTGTATAAGTTTAACAGGTTGGGATCAGGGCTTTTGATTGTCCACCTTGCCTGTTAAGAAATGTTTTTCCTATAGTTTTGTCTTCATTATTGCCTTTCGCATGACAATTAATTTTTTTAATGCAAGTTTCTATTAAAAAATAATAGAAGTTTCTATTAAAGAATTAAAAATTAAATATATATGTAGACAGGTAGTTAGATTTTCATATTAATTGTTTTATCTACAATTTCTAAAATAAATTACATGTATGTTAATACAGTCAAATATTTTACCGTATTTTACGTTTGAAATCTTTAAATACAACTATACAGCTATCAAATTTAAGCCCTAGTTGGGATTAACAGTAATAGAAATTGCTAATCATTGTCTCTTTACATTGCTGATAGTGTCCCCTGTTACTTGACATCAGTTTACTTGTTTTTTTTGCAATATCTCAAATGCTGTCGTAATTTTTGAATGGTTGATGCCTTGGATTGCCTGTGCTCTGATACCACTGTCAGCCAGGACTGAAAGGACAGACTGATGTAAATTTATTTGTTAAAATAGAAAGATTTACATTCTTATTTTATAGGCAGTGAAGGAACACTTTAACTGCCCAAAGCAATTAAAAGAGGAAAACTACCAAAACTACAAATATTAACTTGTACAGATTAATATTTACATCTTAATTTGTCAACCCACAGCCTGCAATGGACCTGACCAGCATAAGTCCCAAAACTCTGCTTTAAACCATTTATTAACTAATTTCCAACTAATAATGTTTTGTGATCATGTCCAATTGCTAATGAACTTCCACTGTAAATTGAAAACCCTACTATTCTGGTTTCCTGATTTCGTCTATTCTTTTAAGGACTTATATGACATCTTTAACACAACTATCTCCGGTGTTCTAAATGGTACTACATCAAACCCATAATTACAACTTCTTTAAAAATTTGGGGGCTGGAAAACTTGTTTGCTGAACATTATGTATAATTGTTCACTCCTTGCTTCTAGAATAATTCCTATTTGGAACATAATGATACGATTTCTGAGATGACTCTCAGATGTAACAAAACTTCTATCTATTAAATATTCACCAATTACATTACACTGAATGGCTGCAGAGGTAGCAATTAGCTCACTTAAAAAAATTAATAACTACAATGCATACCTTGCTTAAAGAGCAACTAGATACAGAACGCAGGGCAGGGAGTATACCAACATAGCTCCGGGAATGTAATATGCTCACAACCAACACCTGCCTTCTGGCAAAGACTAGATCATTAAATTTGTTGTGGTTTTTGAGACCTGACTCCCACTTTCTCCATCAAAAATTATGGTTTTGTTGAGCTCTTTGTGCGGTTGGAGGCACTAGGTATGCTTAATAATGAGCATAGGTTTAAGAGATATAAATTAAAATATTTATGATTTCAATTAGAGTGAACTACAACGTACAGATTGGCCATCCAACATTCTTCTGCCCAATCATATAATAATGCCAACAATAGTGACCATGTCTTGATTCTTTATATGTTGAATGAAAGACATGTATTAGCTTAAACACTTAAATTTCATTATCATATTTGCACACCCATTCCCAGCTTTGATTTTTGCTCTCCATAGCATGCTTATGCTCTGCACAAGACTTGTGAGCCTTTTGCTTTCTTAGTATAGTTGCCGAGCTTTCAAAAGCTTCAATAACATTGTTACACTCGCCAAATTGCTTTCGAAAAAGCCAGGCCATAGTGTTTCAATAGCTTAAATAGCTCAATTCATTCATCATAGATTTCATTGCTTGTTTTCAAATCAACTGCTACTTCATCCATGTTGCCAACAGGAGTTCCCTAGTGCTGCAGAGGAATGGAGGTTGCCACACAAGGTTTATGAGGATATGCCAGGCTCATGCGCCAAAGAGAATCCATGTTTTTTATGCTTTCAAGTAGTTAATTAGATCACACTCTTGCTCTTGGAGAAGTAATCTTTGCATTGCTCTTTCCTTTATAGGATTTGTTTTAATTAAATTAGATCAGATTCATTGCAATTCATAGATTATATTTCAATTCAAGTATTTTCAATTTTTAGATTAGATTCGAAAATCATCTCACAAAATACCAAAAACATAGGATTAATTGTATTTGAAAAACTCATATGAATTGCATTCATATTTCCCTTCATAGTTAATTAGATCATTTTTATTATTCAATTTGGAAAAATGAACAAACATTTGTTTTGCATTCATATTAGTTGCATTTCATAGAAAAACACAAAAATATTAGGAAACTTAGAAAACTAAAGCCTTGATCCCATCGTGAGGTACTTGTCAAGTCAAAAAAGGTCAAACCCTTGATTCCATCACAAGGTACATTTCACATTCAACATTCAAACGAAAGGAAGACAAACCTTTGACTTCAAGTTAAAGTCAACATAAGTCAAACTAGGTCAATGATTGTCAAACAAACTGTCTCCCAAGCATTCGATGTGCCTAGGGATTAGAGGAAATTAGATTAAGGCTATTCTCAAAGAGATAGACAAAATCCACCCAGGACCACAACACACACAACAAACCATAGAAGAGCAAGACCACACTCTTAGGATCTTCCAACAAAGAAATATCATATGACAATGCATTCAAACAAATGAGGATATGTTACAATGCTCTAGACTCATCAACGAGCAAAATAGTCTACCCACGAGGCATTTGAACCTAAGAATCCCAACATGAGATATATGATTAGTGACCATTTGGGTCATATAATTATCTCCACCACAACAATCCTTGAACGAGCTCATCAAATATCAATCCATACTAGGTCTGCAAACCAACCAACCGCCCTCTATGAAGTTCTGCTTCCACGCGGACAAAACCACCTTGGGTCTCACCTCCACTCAACTGTTTTCTACCACGAGAGCAAGAGTGACTTGGAGGTTGCTCGTAGCAAGGAGAGGGGTTCATGTGTGATATCGAGGCCAACTCATTCACATTGTGCTTGAGTCATGTTTTGGAGCGTATAGTTACAAGAACTATTTTTGTGAAGTTAGTGTCCCATTAGAAGAAGAAAATTATGCTAGAAGACAAATTAGAATCTTGTACAAGAAACTTTTTAAATTTAGATTTTAATGGTTATCTTTGGGGTGGGACTAAAAATTTCCTCCACTAGATTTTTAAAATTTTGATGTTATTCATATATAATTTTTTAATTCTTGCCAATAATTTTTTAGATTAGCTATATAGTTGTAGATTTAGCATTCCTTATTGCCAAAAAAATAATCATGAGACCACTAGTATTCTAAAATTTTAAAGCTTAAAGTTTTAAACTTGTCCATTATTACAAAATCCATAGGACCACCTTCTTATGAAAGCTCCTAAATTTTCTCAACATACTTTACGAAGTCCCCTATGTGTGACCATATCTTATTGGATTAGCGCGATATTAAACTTAGGGAATGTTTAGTTTGCAATACCATACATGGACCTCGGTGGAGACTAGATTGTTGAGCGGTTGAAAGACATGGACAATGGCCACAGGGTTGAAACCCAATTTACTCATCAATTACGAACAACCCATCAATTCTCAAATGCAGGTTGGAGAACACACTGAAACCCTCGGTTCTGAAGCGCAGTTCTTTGACGCTGCGCAACTTGGTCTCATTCACAAGATTGGCATTGACAAGGGAAGCAACATGTACAAATATGTTGTCAGCGTGGTGGCCAACTGCCCCATCGAAATATTAGAGGCTAAGATAGACAATCTTTTGCTTTGCTGAAGCGTTGGAATTAGTTAGGGCTTGCCCTTTACTCCTCAACATGTCGGAGGAAAACATGAAGAACAAGATCTACTTTATGCTCAATCACATGGAACTCTCTGTAGACTTTGGGACAAAGCAGCAATGAGTTTGGAGAAAGTAATGAGGCCCAGATTTTTAGTTTTGCAAAATATGACATCTACCAATGGAGTGGGGAAGGTTAAGCCGACGCGATTTTTTAGTATTTTGCTGCTGCCGGAGGCTAAATTTGTTGGCGAGATCATACAAGGGCATCCTGAATCTGCTGCTCTGTGGACTATTTATAAAAATGCCATTTCTAATATCTCAAAAACCCCAAAGATAAGATGTGTGAGTTTCTGACCATTTGATGTGTTTTGATTTGTTAAGCCCACGAGACTGAGAGTCGAAGAAGCACCTCAATACTCAGGAAGGCCCTTCCCATTCAGGGTGCTGGCTATGAGCATTTGAAATGGTGGAAATCTCGACCGAGTTCTCCTTGTGAGCACCATTTCAGAGAATAAGAGGAATGCAATTCACTTCTCATGTGTTGCTCTGATGTACAAACTACTGCCCATGATTTGTGATTGTAATTGCTCTTCAATCAAGGAATGCTTGTCAATTGTTAGATCTCTACAATGACCATCTATTTACTTTCATTGAGTGTGATATTATCTGTGAACTTTCAATAAATAGAAGTTTGGTACCAACTGAAACTCTTTCTGAAATTGTACCATTATGTTTGGACTGGGAAAACAAGGAGTTGATAACTATACAGGGTCCAGACTACTCAGCCAGCTCTAGAAACTTTGGGCAAGATGTGGTTTTGGATTGGAGTTTGGATTGGAGTTTGCGCCACATATGATTCAGGAACATCTTTGGTGGTAATTCAATCTTGCGTCACTAAAATTAGTAACCATTAGTGAAGAATCCCTTTAGTTGAATAAACTTGGAAGAAGTAGCATTTAAAAAATTATTTTTTAATTATTTTATGATCAAATGCTTGATTGAAGGGTGTAAGGCCAGCTCTTGTAATCATTGTTGATATTCAAGAGTGCTTCTGGCTATAACTGTGTGAGAGTTATTTTGCATCAACATTGCAGATCATGCTTCATGATCCATCATTAGGAAACATTGTGTCTTATCATTTGTTAAAGTCAACTGAGACTCTACTGCCACCATGATACTCCACTGGATGTTATTAATGAATTATAACAGCTCACCATCACGAAAGTCAGTTAAACCACATGAGGAAGTTCAGTTACAACGATATAGCTGAATTTGCGCCATTTTGTCTGCAAAGGGAGAATAAAAGAAGAGTTAAAGTGTGATTGGAGTAAAGGAGGACAGTCCAAGAAGAAATTGAGAGAATCAATTCAATTTCTATCCGTTTGCAGCTGATTTCATTCTTAAATGGCTTTTTGGGGCAAAAAAGTTAAAGAGAGTTTTTTGAGGCAAAAAACATAAGAGAGTTTTTTGGGGAAAATGTTTAGAGCAGTTTTAGCATAAAGTAAAGCTATATTCCAGTAGATTTAAGGATCCACAGTTCAGGAAGGTTCTAAAGGAAACTAAGGATAGATTTGATCTGGGCTTTTTATTTTGTTTTTAAGAATCCATCTTTGAACTTAGAAGACCAAATTAATAAATTATTTGTGGTAAGATTTTAATTGTTCAAATTTAGGCTAACTGTTTGACCAAAGGTCTGAATGAAATTTTTACATTGCCTATTCTGTTTGAGGAGTTGGGTTCAGTCGATTTATGACTATTTTGAAGACTGTTAAGTGTGCAGAATATCGCAGTATCATCTTCGATCTTGATCTTGGTAAATGTATTTTGCTTCATCTTAAGTTAGTTTATAAAATTATATGTTGATGAGAACGGAAGACCAAGGAGAGATTCAAATGAAGACCTGTTGATGAGAATGGAAGACCTAGGAGAGATTCAAATGAAGACTTGTTGATGAGAATGGAGGTCTTGGAGGCTAGACTATGCTAGGAAGAATCAAAGGATGAAGAAAAGTCACAAAGGGCTCCATTTAGGACTCCAAATCTTATGGAAAAATTAATTCAAGGTATAACTAGACAAGGGACCAAGGACAAACCTGATGTATCAAGCCTTAAAGGAGAGTCAAAACCAAATCTCTATGTAGATTGGGTGAAGAAGCTTGAGAAATATTTTGACATTGGAAAACTTGGAGAAAGATGATCCTAAAAGAGCTAAGTTTGTTGTCATCAAAATAAAGTCACATGTTGCGCTGTGCTGGGACAGTGTTTGACAAACACGGAGAAGACAATGCAAAGAGAAAATAAGGTTATGGTCTAAAATGCTCAAGCATCTCAAGGCAAAGTTCTTGTCCTCAAACCATCAATAAAAGTTGTTCATGCAATTTCAAAACTTGAGACAAAAGGAGTTGTTTGTGCAAGAGTACAGAAAGAGGTTTTTATGCTTGCAAATTAAAACAAATATTCAAGGAGAGAAACAAGCAACTGCTAGGTATCTCCATGGACTAAAATTTCAGCTCCAAGATGAACAAACTCTAGTCAAAGTGAGTATTGTGGAGACTTATCAATATGCCTTAAGGGCAAGGATTTGTCCAGAAAGTAGCAAAGCACAACCAAAGGTAGAGGTAGATTCATTAGAGGAAGGACTTAGCCAATATTGGAAGAGGTCAAAATGAGCATGAAGGAGAAGCTGGAACTTCTGGAGATCATAATCAAGTGTCAAGAGGTGGCTCATATCCTTCAAGAGGAAGAGGATCTTATGGTAGAGGAAGGGGAGGAAAGCTTTTGTTGGAACGTGTTCTAGATGTCGTTGCACTAGACATCGAGCCTATAAGTGCCGAGAGGCATTGAATGATGAAAGATCATGTGAATCCAACATATTCAAGGAGAGAAACAAGCAGCTGTTGGGTATCTCAATGGACTAAAATTTAAGCTTCAAGATGAACAAACTCTAGTCAGAGTGAATATTGTGGAGACTTATCAATATGCCTTAAGGACAAGGATTTGTCTAAAAAGTAGCAAAGCACAACCAAAGGTAGAGGTAGATTCATTAGAGGAAGGACTTACCCAAATGTTGGAAGAGGTCAAAATGAGCATGAAGGAGAAGCTAGAACTTCTGGACACCATAATCAAGTGTTAAGAGGCAGCTCATATCCTTCAAGAGGAAGAGGATCTTATGGTAGAGGAAGGGCAGAAAACTTTTGTTGGAACTTGATTTAGATGTGGTTGCACTAGACATAGGGCCTATAAGTGTCGAGAGGCATAGAATGATGAAAGATCACGTGAATTCAACATTCATATTGTACAAGTTGATGCAGAATCAATTGCACGATCTGAGTACATTGAAGAACTTGAATATGAAGAGACCCGCATAATGAAGAGAGTATTGTTGAAACTAGAGATGTTTTTAGTGGCGAATATTCGCCAATTGGCAAATATGGCAGATCAGCCAAGTCAGAATTGGCGAATAAATCGCATCCAACAAGGTGGTCAAATCGCCCAGTTTTTACGTATTATCGGTCGAATTCATATACATTCGCCATCAATTTATTTTATGAGAATCAATGAAGTAAGATTTTCGCCATAACAAAATACGCGTTTCAAATGGGCCAACTAATATTTTCGCCTGGAATTTCGAAAGTACTAAATCACCTATATATTCACCAATACTATTAAAACAACATTGTGTATCGGGACACGTTTCGCCAACTCCATTAAATGGTTGTTGCGCGTGAGGACCCATTTCACTAATTAAAATTTACAAGTAGTTGATTATGAGGGGCCATTTCGCCAATTTGCATGACACCTCTGTGCTAATCTTAGGGCCATATTCGCCTTGGAAATTTTAATGTATGTAGTTCGTCGAGGTTTGATTCGTCGACACTTAAATGTATTCCTTATATAATCACGTGGGATTCACCAAATACCATATAGAATTCCTGCGGAATTCGCCAAAAATGGAATGATATAAATACAATCGAAACTCTAATTTATTCTTACACATTTTGTTCAGTTATGAACTTGTGACTTGTGAGCTCTCAATTCGGATTTCAGAAGTTGGAGTTGGCACCTTGAAGTTGATCGTAGGCAAAGTTACAAACTTACAACACAGGCATTCCTGCATTAGCGAATAGCAAGTCAGTGAAAACCTAAACTTAAAGGTGAGTGATCATTTCTTCATAGTATTAGTGTTTTAAGATTTCTTTATGGATTTATCCCTCTTCCATTCTTGATTCAAAGAAGATATTTAGTAGGGAATGGGATCTATATTCTATGAGTATGTCCTTAAACAAGAAGACATTTTTTCTAGCTTTTATTCAAAGTGGGAGATCAGATCAAGATACCGAGCTGCAAGTGCGACAAGGGTAAGACTCCTCAGGGTGGTGAAGGGACTGGGAGGCCATCAAAATGCCGAAAAGGTGGAGTTAGTATACAGTCTTACTTTGGAACTGGCAATGTTTATGATCCATCAAATCAAGATGGAGCTACACCATCAACTCTTGCACCAAATAATGATGAAGAAGCCATTTGCAATACCTCACCACCACCAGAAGGTGGGATTGCCATTGAGTCAAATGAGGATGGCAATACCGTAGAAGATATTCCAAGGGATACCCTGGTTAGCCAGAATGAGAATGGCAATACCATAGAAGATGTTCTAGGGGATACCCTGGTTAGCTAGAATGAGGATGGCAATACCGCAGAAGATTTTCCAAGGGATACCCTGGTTAGCCAGAATGAGGATGGCAATACCGCAAAAGATGTTCCAAGGGTTACCCTGGTTAGCCAGATTGAGGATGACAATACCGTAGAAGATGTTCCAAGGGATACCCTGGTTAGCCAGAATGAGGATAGCAATACCGCAGAAGATGTTCCAAGGGATACCTTGGTTAGCTAGATTGAGATAATCGACTTGGATGAAAATGAAAATGCTAGCGTTGTAGATGATGTTGGGAAGAAGAAAAGAAAAGGAAAATCAAAAGATTCAAAAGGAAAATCAAAAGATTCAGAAGGCAAATCAAAAGATTCAAAACTGGGGCGCGAGTGGAAAATGTTAAGGAATTTTCAACTTGATTGGGTGTCAAACTACCCATTCATTAAACCAGTGGAGAAAACAAACAAAGATGAACAACCAACAAAATGCAAGTGTGTGATTTGTAGTTGGAAATGTAAAAGAGACAAGAAATTGCAGTTAAAGCTTGACACTATAGAAAAGCATATAGGTAAAGTTTATGAAAAACAAATTATAGATGGAAAGGAAACATCAGTAGTAAGATGGAAATCAAAGGAAGAATGTCTTCATGTGAAGTATGCCGTGGAATATGATGAGCATAAGAAAAGAATGACAAAGCTTGCTACAAGTGGAGGTACAATCAAGGCTCAATTTGGAAAAGCAATGGAAGGAGCACAACTGGCTAAAACTATTCAGATGAGTGTTGTTTTTCATATTTTGTTCAGAAGGCGTCCTATGACAGACTACCCAAAGTATAGTAATTTATTATCTTTTTTGAGTGTTCCTCACTATCCTAGCACACATTGGTCAATAAACGCTGGATGGGAATGGGCAAACTGTCTCGCTACGGTGGAAAAACAAGATTTAAAGGAGAATGTAAAAGAGTGAAACTTCATTGCATTATCTTTAGATGAAGATACTGCGGTAGATAATACTTCTTGGGTCTGTATACATGTGTATATTGTAAAAGAACTTGTCCGCCGAGCTCATCTACTCTGTGTTCATAAAATGAAGGACAATTCAACATCGCAAAATCTATTTGAACTAGTTAAGAAGTCTCTGAATGAAATTACAGGTATGGATGACTTGACAATTGCCAAAAAGGTGGTGTGTGTAGGAGCTGATGGAGCTGCAGTAATGCAAGGTCATAGGACCGATCTTTCCACAAAATTACAAACTATTTGTGCACCATACATGCTTGCTATTCACTGCATGGCCCACAGAATGAATTTAGCATTTAAAATTGTAAGCAAGTTTTCTACAGTATCAAAAGTTGAAAATCTAGTCTACGAGATCCAAACATACTTTTGCCGAAGTCCCAAACGTTTTGCGGAATTTCAAAATTTTGCTAAGGGAATAACAGCAGGAAACAAACTTCTTAAGAATGTTGACACCAGATGGATCTCCTTGCATGGACCAACGCAACGAGTTCTTTCAAAATATCCATCCTTGATTGGAACAATGTATGAGCATCGCAACACAGTAGACAAAGCTCTTGACCTCTTACATAGGTTAAGCGATATAGAGACACTCTTAACTTTAGCTAGTCTTCTCCCCATGCTGGATGAAATAAACAATCTTGTGAAGAAAGCCCAAGATAGAACTATGTATATCTATGAGTATACCAAACTACGTAGAATGACATGCACGACCCTCAATAATCTATATCTAGATCTAACAACTCAAAGCCCAAATTTTCATAGGAGGCAGATAATTATAGATTTGAATCATTTTGAAAATTATTTACAGTTTAATGCAAGCAGGGAGTTATGTGTCTTTGTACGTGGATTTGAGATACCAATGCACCATTGTAAGACAGTTAGGTGCTCTATCAGAGAAGTACCTATTAGAAAGGATGATTTTGATGGCATTGTTGAATTTGTTAGTAGTAATTTGAAGGAAATTGCAAGCAATCTTTCAACACAGAGTTATAATCGATTCCCTCAAGATGAAATACTTGATGCCATGTCTATTATGTATCCTCAATTTTGGGTTCAAGGCCACTGAGATAGCCCAAGCGTTTTTCATAAAAAAGTAACTACCTTGACCGCATAATTTTTGAAAATTGTAGAATGCAATGGACAGAAAATAGAACGAATTATAGATGGAAATAAGCTTAAAGAACAATGTAGTTAGTTTGCAAGAAGTATGATAGACCAGTTTAATGCCATGGAGAATCCCTTCGAAGCAAGATCAATAACAAAGGCCTGGAAAAACTTGGGTCAGAGTGAAATATTGCGTGATTCGATATCAAAATATTTCAAACTTGCTGATTTATGTCAAATAATGATATTAGGTTCGGTGGAAGATGAGAGAGTTTTCAGTGCATTGGGGTTTTTGAAATCAAAGATAATAAACAAACTAGACAAGAATTTGGAAAATTGCTTGAGGGTGTTAGGAAGTGCATATAATGTCAAAAATTTTTCTTATGAAAGGGCACTTACAATCTGGAAGTCCATATGTGAAAGAAGAGGGTTGTGCAACACTTCAAGTTCAAACGCTGGTAGTGGTGGGACAAATGATAGTGACACAATGACTGATGAATTTGACTTTGGGACTCAGAATGAAGACGAAGAAAATGAAGACGAGACTCAGAATCAAGAGGACTCTTTTTCTTTATCTGAACGTCAGTTTGAGGACCCTGACTCGATTTGGGAAATGGAAGTGAATTAGCAGTTTTTAGGTATTTATACTGCATTTCATGAATTATATTCCAAAACTGTTGTTGATGATATTTTATATTGTATTCCTTGAAATTGTGAATCAAATTGAATAAATTAACAATTTAACATATTATTAATTATTTCATATTTTAATTGTGTCATATTGATAAGTTTTCCATGTACTCAGTGATTCATCATTCAACTCAATGCTTAATATTTCTTTGTTAAAGTTGATTTGTGCATAAAACATAAAATTTGCAGTAAAGTAAAATTTTGGTTTTTGATTTGATATGGTAAATAAAATTAGCTTAACATATTAACAATAGTAGGATATAGAATCAAGAATATTAACAATAGTAGGATATAGAAACCAGAGTTAACAATAGTAGGGTATGACTATAGTAGGGTATGACCAATAGTAGTATAAAATTAGCTTAACATATTAACATCAACAATTGTTGAACGTGTATTTAGTAGTTGAAACCAGAGTTTATTTTCAATTGATAAAATAAATAATACAGATAATTGAATATCTAGCATAAATGTCCATATAATATCTTATTTATATTGAATTTGAATTTTCTATTGATTTTCAAATGAAGGAGTACATAGAGGCAATGTAAAATCTTGCTCAAAGACAACTTTGCACAGAGCTGAGTTGGAACTTGAAAATTCATAATATCAATATCAAATCATTCTAATAGCTTTTTTAGCACTTTCCACTCTTCATGTGGTGGAATTGTCATTTCTTCTAGCTGATGTTGTCTGACTTGAATTTTTTTTAACAATGTATGATCGATTTTCAATTTGGATCCTGGGTCTAGCTTAAATGTTTCAGCCCAAGATACCTTCAAGAGTATCAGTTGTTTGATGAAATCCAAAAAGTTTGCCTCATCTGGGTTCCCAAGAAACTGGTCCAAATAAATTTTCCTTGCATCCTCCATTTTCTTTTTGAAATTATCCTTTCCAATGAATCAGTCATTTGTGTCAAAACCCTGTGGCAAACCAAGCTTTGTCAAGTTCCTTACCTTTTCATCCTCCTTAATCTTTGTTGTAGCCTCAATCACAAATTCTATTGTTTCACGCATTCTTGAACACTTTTTAATGATAGATGTCACCTTCATTGCGGTTTCAATCTGATTAGTAATGCCTTTTGAAATCAATTCATTGTCACTGGCTTTGTAAACTGTTTCTAGAACTTGATTTGTAGATTTCTCATCTACCTGCAGTTGCAGATTTGTGTTGTCTATTAAATATTTGTTCAGCTTATCAAGATGTAGTCTCATGGCTTCAGTGAATTGAAAGAATTCACACAATTGATCAAACCTCTGCATTATTTCTTCCCAGAACTTTTGTTTCATGCGCCTGATTGTTTGTCTACAAAATTCAGTTAACTTTTTTTGACAAGATTTTATTTCATTTTTTGCTTCCATAAGCTCTGCGGCCAACGTTTCATTTTTTTTTTCTCTCTTTCTCCAATTTTTGTTCCCACTGTTCATTTCCTTTCCCAATGCTTTGTTTGAATTTTTCTAAAGTGGATTTTTCCTCATATTTCTTTTTGATCTCATCTAACTCTTACTTCAATCCATTCAATTCCACCTCTGTTTGTTTATCCTCTTTGCTTGTTGATGTAGAGGCAGATTTTTTTATTCTTTTTTCTAATTCATTGTTGTTGTTATCCGCTGCTTTCCTCTTTGCTTTCTCATTTGCTAAATCTACCTGTAATTTTTCTATTTGATTCCGCAACTTTTTTTTCTCTCTATCAGCTTTAGCAATGATGTATACACCAATTCATTGTTCTTCTTTGATATATTAATTTTGTTAGTATTTTTTAATCCAGAAAAATCAAATTGCAAACTGCTCACCTAAAATTCAGATCGATCCATCTGATTTTCTGGTTTATTTTGAATTGTGGGAACAACAATTGTGTACTCTATGATTTCTATATTTGTGTCAAATGTGGGTAATATTATGGTTGTTGCAGGATTTGAAGTTATAGCAAACACACTCTCCATCAATTGCTTCTTATCCTTTTTATGCAATTCTGATTTCTTTTTAAACTCTTGAATGTAATCAAAACCTGGGGACGCAGGAATAAGGGAATGCTTGAATGGTGAAGGAATAGGAGTACTTGCAATTTCTATTATAGCCACACTAACTGGGGGAGTGCCTGGAAATAATTCCTTTGTAGTGGAACTGGTAGTTGGACTTGGACCTGTCATAATCCTTTGTCTCTTCTGTGTCCCTTGATCACTGAGTGTTTGTGTGGTATCTTGTATTGGTGTCCTCTTGTGTGTAACTTGTTGTTGGACTTGCTATTGTAGCACATGTTGACTAAGTTCTCCACCAGTGGCAGTGCCAGTCACACTAGGCTCTCCACCATGGGCATGTCCAAGTTGTGATTGCATCTGACCATGAGGATTAGGATTTGAATCTGTAACAAATTCAATTCTTCTAGTTCTACTTGTATGACCTTTGTGTATTTTATCAGCTGATTCAACTCCAAGGCCTCGTTTATCAAATGCTTTTCTGGCAGTGGTGACTACATCTATTGGTTTCCAAATGCCTTGTCCTTGGGACCCCAAACCACCACCTTGATAACCCAACTTTTTAGCTATGACTGCTCTTGAATTATATGATTCTTTTGTGTCCTAACTTAAACTAGGTTTGTAAATGCTTTGTTCATCCCTATCATCATCAGGTTCATCATCTCTATCACTTTCAGTTTCTTCATCTTCACATTCATTGGGATGCTCTATATTCCACAAATTGCTAAACTCTTCATCTTTATCGATTTCTCCATAGTCTGCATCAATTCTCGGTTCACCTAGATCCTTTCTCATAGACCAAAATGCAACAATTTTTTATTGTGTCCAAGATTTTTTTGTAACAGAATCATCTAGAAAATCTGGCATTTTTGCTCTAATAGATGGTTTATCACTTTTTCTATAAAAATTGTTGTACCACCTAATTTCATTCTCTGCTGGTGCTCCTGTAATTTGGACCTGGTGCAATGCCATAATTTCTGCTGACAACTGTTCAAAAGAAATACCTTTCTTAGCAGCAGTTTTCTCCATTGCAATTTTGACCTCATCCCAGGAATCCTTGTTTCTCAAGTTTTCAAGCAAGGGTTTACGATGTTGAATTCTACTTGCAACATTCCTATTGGCCACAATCATTGTTTTAATGGTGTCACATGGACCATACTGCCAGTGACAGAAAACATCAAAATTAAAAATTTTCAAAAGATCTTGTGCCACCTTAAATGCTTTTCTTTCGAATGTGAACCCTCCACATGAAAAAGGTAAAGAAGGAAATAAGGTCTTCTTTTGCTGACCGGCAAAGTGTAGTTCATCAGTACTCTGCATCTGCCTTAGATATTCCAATGCAAAAACCCTTTCTGTCACATGTATTGGAAGTTTGTATGGCTCTACTTCTGATCCATAAAATCTTAGCACAGTATATTCTTCCAATAAGTACCACTCAACCAATTGTATTTCTTTTCCTAGTTGAATGAAATCTCTATATGATATAGGCAATCTAGGCATTGGACTATTTGTAATTGCTTGATGCAATGGAGCCAAAAAGTAGTCTACAAAATGATTGTAGTTCCTTCGAGAATCATGCATCCTTATCTTAGTAGTAGTTCCTTCGAGAATCATGCATCCTTATCTTAGTAGTCCAATCATATACTGGAGCCATTTTATTTTCCTCAGCATTGCTATAGGGTTGAATCTTAAGCTTGTTGTTATGAAACATTCCACTAAATTTGAATAGAAAAAAATAGCACAAGTAGGTTGTGAACCTAAATGTCTTGGTGGAACCTCTTTCAATCATTAAAAATTGTTTATGCATGGATTCTATAATGTGCTCAATAAATTTATATTTGACATGTACACCATTACCATAATGGATATTATATACCATTTCAAGGAGGTTTGCATCCACTTCCCAATTGCTATCCAGTCTGAGGCAAAATGCTAGCATGGAAATAGTATCCTAAGCCCATGATTTAAAAATTTTCAAAGGATAAGGAGGCTTATGGTTATCTTTCAAGATGTTTTTTTCTTCAACTATTTTATTTAGGAAAGAATTTTTGCTCCTTTCATCTGATGTTTCATAATCACTAGCAATCTTTTCTAGGTCAATGCGGACGTCTCCAAATTATTGGGTTGTAAACCCCAACACTTTTCTAAATTCTTCTGCATTAATGGATAAAATTTCTTCTTTGGTATCCTTATTTACAATTGCTCTTTTGTTACCATCATAATTGTGGGCATAGACCATGATAAATTCTGGGCAAGGGAAAATCTCATGTAACATCATGCGCCCTAATCCAGTTACCCATGGTGCATTGATACTATCAACTTTCTTTTTCTTGGCAAACTTATTCTCACATGAAAATCTGAGTTCTGAGGTAAATCTACCATACATGTTAGGATCATAAATATCATGGTATGCATTAGTCAAACCTGAGGTTTTAAGCAATTCAAAATAATCTATTTTTTTATCTGTACTTGCTCTACCTTTTCCAAAAACTTTGTCTGGTCTGCTAGTGGTGGTAGACATGCTTATACAGTGTGAAATTTTTCTCAAGTCTCTCAACCCTAAACGCAAAGTTTGACAAAATAAGATTTTAAGAAAAAAATTTGACAATAATATTTTAAAAAACGATGAAAGGTAACCTAGGGATTCTATGTTTTATCTTACCAGCTTTGTTGGAAATGGCACTGTAATGAGCAATCTGAAATCTCCCTGGTGCACTGCAATGAGGAATATGAAATCTCCCTGACGCCTCGTGTGCTGACCCTCTCGGCTCTCACTTAAAAATAAAATCACCTATAAGTAAAAAGTAGAAACTAGAAAGTTTGCTTTTTTTTAAAAAGTGAATTTTTTAGTGAATGAAACGTCAAGTCAATGTGTCGCTTCCAGACTACGCCTAGCGCTATTAGTACATGTTTGATAGCTGTCCTGCATTGACAACTCACAACAATCTCTAAATCATTGATCTTTGTAAATCTAATGGTTTAGGGTGATCTGGATATTTAAGTTCGCAAGCCTAGCGTTTTGTGCATTTCCTTCCGGAATGCAACTACAACCATCCATCAAATGTTCATCAAACAGTTGAGTATTTTATGATATATAAAATAAACATAATCTACATTTCTTCATTCATTTAATTATAGTCACACTTATCATTTAATTACATTCTATTTAATATTAATAAAAAAATTATTCACAATTTTTTGGTCTCGTGGACGTCAACTTTCATTGATTGATTGATTGATATTAATTCAAAAAATTGTTACAGCTGGGGAATAGCTACGCCCTTAGCATATCATTATGTTACAAAAAATTCCCATACATATTCTTCCCCATGATAATATAATATATTACATCAAAATTACATAGCAAAAATCAAAAGTTCAAAACATTGGGCCACTGGCTAAGGGAAACCATAAAAATCTCCTGTTTGCACCAGGTCTGCGAAGTGCAACACCCATTCCGCATTCGGTTCCATGATGAGAGCTCGAGAGCACCTTAAAAAATTCAGACCGATGGTGGCCCGGTGATGGTGGCAGGCGCAAGCACCATTTGTCATGTTCAGTAGAAAGGGAAGCCATTGAATCCCCAAAATCATCTCTCCCCCAAGTAACACCATTGGTAGGTCAGAAGACTGCGGAATCCCCACACCCATCTCTGACCCAACAACTACCTCAAATCATTGCTCAGAAAATCTGCCTTGAAAATTTCTCGCAATAGTTCGAGAATTTCCGCCTTCACACCTCCAAGGTCCAGCAATGACGCCAAGAACCAAGAGGCTATGTCAGAATTCACACAGTATCTGTTACTATCTATTAAAAAGTCCCTCCCAAGCATCATTTTAACGGCTTCCAACTCTAGGAAGCGCAAATGGACATTTATGTGAGGCTTCATTATAGCTCTAAGCCTTGAGTCTGTTATGTAACCCAAGAAAGCAATTTGCCTTCGCAGTGCTATAAGGCAAATTGGCGTATCCATTTTCTTTGTTAAGCAGCAAGCTAGCTTCAAACTTTGGTATGACTATGAGGCGTTGTTGGGCTTCATTAAATAGAACCAGGCTTCATTAATGGCACTGGGCTTTGAAGCGTTTGGATATCTTTCCAAGCATGCAAATATTTAAGTTATTTGATATATCTTTTCAAGTGAATTTAAGTGAATTTAATCTGCATGCAAATTTTTGTGCTTGATTTGACATAAGTACTAAGTAAATAAGTATATAGATAATACTTAATAAGTTAATAGTGTTTCCAAGCTATGTTCCACGTAGTCGTACCTCGCATGCAATCCATGACACATGTCACCAATTTTGAATTAACAGGAGCACAATATTTGTAAATTGATGTATAAGATCCGATCAATTTTATATACAATAAATTTTAAACTTTTAACTAATAATAAATACTATAAAAAGACCTAGTAATTCTTTTTGTTCTAATTTCAACAAAAGTCATCTTAGATCAAATATTTTCAATAAATGAATAGTACAATAAGCATCAAAATAGATACAGAGAACAAAAGCTTGTCAATCCTTAGATCCATATTTGTCGTTCCACTCACCGTATGTCCCATCTGACGACCAAGGGAATGAAAGTATTTCTGCAATCTTGCCATTATGGCTGACATACCTAGCATCCAGGAAAAATTTTACTTGGTTATAGAATACATTAAAAACCCTTTCAAGAGTGTGTAGTTTCTCCAACGATGAGCTCCGTACTTGCATAGTTGGATCACTTGCAATTGCATCACAACAAGGGGGAATTAATTGATAAATAGTGTCTACCAGCTCCTTTCTCCACTTGTCCAAGTCTTTTATTTTGTCATCACCCTCCAAGATGGGAGGTGACCACTTAGTGTCCAACCTTTCAAAACCTTGCATCCTCTCTTTCACAACTAAATCGAATTTCAATTGCAAACTGGCCACATCCTGAAAATCCTTCAACATGTTAAACACTGAAATTAGGTCAAGAGGTGCATTGGTATCATACCTGGCACACCTCAGAAATTATTTGACTTGTTCAGTTCTATGTAACCACTTTGCTTTTAAGCTCAATAGTCTCTATTTGTCAGACTCATGCTTTGCATAGGCTGGTTTCAACTGTGAGTAGGATTTCTAAGTTTCATCAACTCTAGTCAAAATGTTTCACCCTATTCTTGATCAAGTTGATGACCACCTCTTTAACCTTGTTATCCTTTTCCTCCTTCAATCTCCTGTTATCCTCCTTCGACTCTCTAATCTCTGCAAAGAGAGGCTCTGTATCCACTGGAAGAGATTCTGCAATTGGGATCATTGGAGGAGGGGCTGAACTACTGGCTCCCAATATTGACAGTTGTTGCTTCAACATGTTTATCTCTGCAACTACCTTTGAATAATCAAGTTGCAGCTTATTGTAATCCTTTTGCAATTTGTTAGCAGTTGCTTCTGCAAATTGTGCAATCTGTACATTTAGGCTTGTAGCCTAAGGAGCAAGGGTATCAGATACTCTTTTTATTATTACATCCCCTATCAGCTCTCCTAATTGAACCCTAGGCTTTTTGTTGTTTGGGGCTAGAGCCCATATTGCCAATGTTTCAAATTTAGGGTTGAAGGCTGCACCTAAGAGGGCCTTTTCAATCTGTTCCCCTGTCACATCTGAATCATCTCTGGTAATTGTATCAAATGCAATGGCATCTGATAGAGTCCAATGAGGTAGAAGCAGAATATTACTTTTTGCCACCAGTGCTCTCGCTTCCTCTGGAGTCATTGCACTTATAGACTGTTGTACTTCTTTTAGGACCCCCTGAGTAATAACATCATACTCCTTTGGGTCTGCTCTAGCCTTGGCATCTTCAATTTTCTTCTAAAACTCCTCACTCCTCACTTTCAAAACATAGCTCTTAAATTCAGGAGTGTTGACAAATTCATCATCCTCCATAAACTTGTCACAGGCCATCACCCTAACATCTTCAATATCAATAGTAGGGTTTCTCATTACTCTCACTACCCTATTCTCTGGGGATGACTAAGGTCTCAGTCTATCGGGTGAATGAGGGCCAGTTTCTTATGCATGTTCCTCCTCCCCCTCTAGGTCAACCACCTCTATCTACTCTGGGCTCTCCAAATCAATAATCTTGACCCTTTTGGCAGGGGAGGGGCCAACTGATTCCCTCTTTACATCATACTCTCCACTTGAGCTGTCAGGCTCATAAGTATATCTCTGTCCTCCTGCGGGGGCAGAGGCAATCAACTATTCTGCATTATCCAACATTTTCTCAATTCTCTTGATTAGGTTTTTCACTTCTGCAAATGCACCCGGATATGCAGGATTCATGTTTTTCTTCATCTTCTCACTGGCCATGATAGTATCCCACTTGATCCTCAAGTGGTGGACATCATTCATTGTAAAACAATTCCTGGCAATGTCCTCATTGTAATCCATCAGATGAAAGTACTTGAGCCTTCCCTTGCTGACTCTGGTTTTGCTAATGAAGCCCTCAGGGTCAAAATACCTTGGTTGTTCCAAATACATTCCAAAACATTGCATAATTCAATAAATTTGGTCCAACCCACTCTTATCAGGGATCAAAAAATCACAAAATTTGAAGGAAGAAGGGAAGAATGAACCTTTGTTGCGGTTCCTAAAGTGCTCATTGTCATAATCATTTAACTGCCTTATAACTTCTAAAAATGCCACCCTCTTTGGCACATATTTGGGCAGTATGTGAGGTGCAGTTTGGCACCCATAGACCCTTATGCAAGTAGTATGCTCATGAGAGAACCAATCACCCCAATTGTGATCAATTCCAAGGTGGGGAGTCATGTCCAGAGGTCGTAAGAAATCCAATACATCAGGATGCAACCTTTCACCCTTTGGCTCAAAAAATCCAAGGATTCTCCTCACAAAATATTCTTCAAAGATGACATAATCTTCTATGACACAGTTCATATCCAGCATACATGTCCATACTTGCACTGGTAGCTTGTTCCCTTGAGCATCTGAATCCTTGACATGCAGATTCTGGTGCCACTTCCTTGATAAAGCAAATAAGTACATATGGCACAACAAGGAGTACCATATGAATTCAACTTGGACATTAGGTTTAAACAAATTATTTTTGATCTTTGTCATCTGATCATGCATATGGTCAGCTATGAAAGTGGCATAATCATATGGTTCCTTGACATCTAGGTTCTGAATATCAACAACCATCATCATCAAAGAAACAAACATTCTATTTGAAGCATCTCTGCCTAATACTTGACATAGACTGTAATAGGTTCTGACAAAATATTCATTAAACATACTGCAATCAAAAGGCTCCTTCTCATCATCTGAAATCTTTACCAATTTCCCACCAACACCCCTTGGCCCATGCTTTGGTAAGTTATATTCCCTGTAATGTCATTTCACAATCTGGTATTTTTTCCTTAAACCCTTGAGGTCAATTTGTTTGTTGGCTATAGGGTCCAAGTTGAATACAGTGGCAATGTATTCTTTGGTAAGCTTGATCAATATTGAACCATTTCCAGCTATTACTGTCCTAGTGGCTAGATTATACCTTAATGTTGTTGACCTAATTAAGTCAGGGTTGGGGAAAACATTGGAACAAATGAGCTTGGCTAAATCATATCTCCAGGTAGGATAGATAGGGGCCTTATAGTCCATCCTTGTATGCCAATGCTCAAAGAGTATCCAACCTTGGATAGGTAATTTGGCGTCCCAACAATTATAGTAGTTGTCAAGAAATTTATCCTGGGGTCCGCCTGGGCCATGCAATTTCAAAATTGTTCTAGTGGAACCAAGGAGTTGGATCATAAGATCCTCATCTAAGCTTCGTTTTGAAGTGGAAGGCTGGTCTGACTGACTCATTTTTCTTTTATGAAGCTAGCTTAGGGTTTTTATGGTTGGCAACAACCCTAAAAGCTTCAGAATTAACCTACAGTTGGAAAAACTAGGCACAAAAGAGGAAAAGTAACTATTTTTCGCACTTGCAGAAGCTTGAGATCACTTTTTCCTGCTTGTTCTGATGATTTCTTCTGAATGCAGTCACGCTCTTGAGAATACCTTAATCCTTGAATTCCTGCACAATTCTCTGTATTAATGAACTTCGTGCCGCAAGAATTCCTGCACAATTCTTGTATTAATGAACTACGTGCCGTAAGCACTTCGAAATCTTTCTCTTTTGAAACATTGAATTTGGGCCATTGATCTTTTCCTTACATTCTGAAATCCATGGTCTTGATTGGCTGACTAGATTTGACAATCTTCGTTGCCATTCAAAATATGTATGGGTCGGATACGTGGCAGCACCTCGCAGCATAACAACTTGTGATGGCCCACCTCTTACATACCTCGCACCGGCGCGCCTCAATTCTCAAACAAGAAAGAATCCACATGTTGCCATGTCGCAACCACGCAACACAAATTCCATCCTTTGAGATTCTCCTTGCGATGATGCGCAACCGTTGGATCAAGTCTTTTGCCAGCTTAGATTTTTTGACATGTGTCGTTCTGTCGCAGCCGTGCAGTGAATATTCTCTCCTGACAGATTCCTCATGTGCCCTTGCGTGACCATTAGATTTCACCCTTCCTTCAACCGTTGTATCAAGTCTTTAGTGGGATAGGATGCCAGCTTAGATTTTTTGACATGTGTTGTTCTATCGTAGCCGCATAGCAAATATCCTCTCCTGACAGATTCCTAATGCACCCTTGCACGACCATTAGATTTCGCCCTTCCTGCAACCGACGACAACGAGTAACCTCTAGAATCCTAGATTAAGGGGCCGGTCAACTTATGAATATTAGGACATGAAGTCATGACTTAACTGACTGACAACCTGCTCGCATATTAACTTCTTAAGCCATCTGTTGTCTGCTTAAATTCTTCAACATTGGATGGCTAAGATTAAAACATCTTGCCAAGGAATTTCCCATGTGTCTTAATTAAATTTGTAATAGGCTAATAGCTCACCCTTTAAGTCTCTTAGGGCTGCTAGCCTACTTCGAAATATTTTCTAAAGCATTTAAAAAGTGGACCCTGCTAGCCTACTAGGTTAACCCGTTCCCCACCAAGCAGTGACTGACAAGATTAGGTATAAGGGCCCAAGGGCCGGTAAACAACACAGTTTTGATGGCTCAGGCTTCAACTTAGACAACTGGCAACCAGAGTAGCAAGTCAACATAAGATTACGCAGAGGGTTTCTTGTATGAAATGTCAACAATTGATATTTGAAATCTAACGGTTCAAGTGTTATTCTGGAGGCTTGAAGTCGCCGGTCTAGTGTTTCAGACATTTTCTTCCAGAATGCAACTACAACCGTCAAAACCTAATTATGCAAATATCTCAAGCATCATGCATGTAGATGAACTACACTATCAATAGAAAGTTTAATTTTATTTCTACATATAAAATTTCATGATTAATTCTATCTAAAAACAACCAAATTGAAATCAAATTAAATCCAAAAAGATTGAGAGTTCACATATATTATAGCTCTCTTAGCTGTCTCAAGAGTCAAAAAGCAAACAAATGCCAAGCATTATTAGAAACCTCTAACCATAACAGAGACCAAAACCATGTCAACATATATAAATTAAAGCAAACATATGAGAAGCAACATTAGAACAGAGACCAAATTATATTAATACAAAAGGTAGAAATTATATTAATACAAAAAGATTTACACTTTACACTTGGGTAATTATATTAATACAAAAAGATTTACACTTGGGAAATTATATTAATACAAAAACCACTCCAGCAGCCAGCGCAGGCTCCAAAAACACACAACACCAGAAAGGCTACCATAGTACCATAGAAATCACTAGCCCCTTGACTAAGCGACTCCTCGATAACTTGCCACCCTACCACCCCAGCACGGAAATCACCAAAAAAAGTGGCCCTGGGAGCCCCACCACTCCTACGGCCACTGCGAGTAGAATCCCCCCGCATTCACAATGGCTACGAAGTATTCAAGCCATACTAGAGTCTCATCTGTGTCCATTCCAATTGCCTACCGAAGAAAGTGTCTCTCACAAGCCGCCCAAAACATGTGCCTTCCTAGTTGTTGCTCATTCATGTTTAGCAGAAACAGTTGCCTAGCTATGCCCTCCTATCCCTCCTGCAAGTTCTCCAGGTCTCTCGGCCATGGGATACTGACCCCCAATTCTGCATCAATCAACACGTCTACATTGTCCAAAAGAATATCTGGAGTGAATACCCCCATAGAATCATCAGTGCATCCATCTTTGCCCCTCCTAGGTCCAACAAAGAAGCCAGAAAGCGTGAGGAAATATCTGAATTTACCCTATATCTATCCTCGGAGACCAAGAAGTCTTTACCGAGGACCATCTTCACTGCCTCAAGGAAGAATAGGTTTTGCTGGTTGCAAATGTTCATCAATCTGCCATCTCTGATACAACCCAGAAAGGTGACCTGGCGCTTATTGTAGCAGAGCCTTATGGAAGTCTCCATGCTATATTTTGAGTAAGCCAACCAAGTGCCATTCTACTGGAGACCTCCAGGATTTAAAGAAAGATCGTTAATGAACACACGCTTCAACTAACATGTATTTATTTGTTGTCCATAGATTTTGTAGCGTCAATCTTCGGCTCGTGTAAGGATCAACCAACAGCTATTTAATAACTTGTTAGAACTATTTAATAAATTAAAAATTAATGCCTGGGAAAAGTATTTTGTAGGCCACCAAATGAAATTGATAACAATATATAAATTTATAATAATATCATATTTTAGATAATATAATTATAATTTATTATTATATATAATATAATATAATTATTATATATATTATAATATCATATATCATATATTAAATAATTATTATCATATATTATATTATTATCTAATAATAATATAATATATGATGTTAATCATATAATGTAATTATTATTATTGTATAGTCAGACTTAGATATTATATTATTATCTTTGAAACATCTATGATCTGTATACATTGCAATTTGCCATTGAACTCATGTCAATTTCAAACTGTAATTACTTCTATATTATTTAGTAAAATTTAACATCGCCCTTCAAAAAGATTGGGGAATTACATCGTACATAAACCTCTAACTGACCTCAAAGTTCCAAACAAAACTCCTATCCTTCGACCTTCAAACCTTGCTTTGATCCTCCAAAATCTTTTTGGTTCCTCTTTTCAACGACGCGTAATGAATATTTCACTGTAGTCCATACTTATCCTATTAATAGGCAAGGGGTCCGTTACAAATTTAATTATGTCCTCATTCACAATGATAGTCAACGATTCACTATAGAACCTTGCTTTATATGTACAAGAAACCACTAGGCATGGGTAACAATAAGGCCAGTAAAGGAGAATTAAATTGATTTTCTTGAGGTCACTGGCAATTGAGTTGCAATACCAATTCCATGCGTCAATTCAAATTTCCAATTTCTCATACATGTATGCATGTGTGGGAGATTCAACCCACCACCCAGAATAGAATGCATCATTTGCAAATGTTAAAAGTGTCGATTCTTGACACGATTTATTCCACTTGACGAATGCTCATATTTCTTCATTCCGAGACATGCAAAGCAATAACATCCTGCATAGCCACACACAAACAAAATTTTCCATTATCTTATTACTATTCTACATCTGTGAACTGAGAACTCTATCACACAGTTAAATTCAAAATCATGAATGATCACAAAATAAATACTTGGTAACTTACTTTCTTCGCACAACTGTTGTAATGAAAGCCATTACTTTGAACTTTTACAGTCTATTGATTCTTGACCTATCTGAAACTTAGTAATGCAATATAAGGTTGAAACAATAAAGACTATCATATATACATTACATGTACTTCCGTGACAAATGGGTAATAAATAACAAGCAACTCCATTTAATTGCCTCTACTATACCGTGGAAATTCGTATTGGCTAATCTGTGCGGTTTGTCATGACTTAGTACTCACTTGCCATTAATGAACTTAATTGAGCATTGGCTAATCTATGTGGTTAAGTGCGTTCAATCAAATCAATCGTACCACCACTGACCATTTAATGAACCCTAGAATGAGAGATGAACAGTTGTAGTTCAATTCCAGAAGGTAGATCTCCAATGCTACACATTGCTAACAAAATCCTCCAGAATCAACTAGCAGCCGTTAGATATTATTAGATCAACAGTTGACATATATATAAAATATATAATATATTTTATTAATTATTGTGCAAAGGTCAAGGTGGCAGCGCAACAGACTGCAGAGCATAAGTCCTCGACTGTACAACTACAAATTTGGGAAATTGGGTGTTTCAAATAGAACTTATGTCGTCGATTTGTGATCATCTGACAACCAAAATCTATTAGAATATTTTCCATTTAATGACATCCACGCTGGAAGTGACCTTTGTCCTTTCGTAATAAATAAGGAATGTCGTGAAAAGCACAATTGCACATTTTTGGAAGGCAATTTATGCAGCTCAATTAAATAATTATCTATTAATTTTTGTTAATCAGGATTCAAAATCGTTGTTACTTGACACTTGTCTCTATTCCGGAGACTTTATGTAGAAATATGGGTGTGTCAGAACTGTAGCCTGGAATGGAACTTCAACTAAGTCTGATTGTATGATTTTTTATTGGCATAACAGTTTATTTCACCAATTAATTTTCTATTGGTTTGAAACTATATTTAAATTCGCCAATGATTTTTTTATTGCTTTGAAAATTGGTTTAATTCGCCAATGTAAATATATTTTCAGGTTTGAGATTAGATTTTAATCGCGAGCAAAAATATTTTCTTATTTAAAAAATAGGTTTAATTCACCCACAGAAATATTTACTAGTTTGAAAATAGGTTTTAATTTGCCAACGAAAATATTTAATTGGTTTGAAAATAGGTTTTAATCGCCAATGAAAATATTTTATTGGTTTTAAAAAAATTACAATTCGCTAGGATTTTCCATAGACCTCTAGCGATTACAAAAGATTCGCCAAATAAGATTTTTTTTCTCGAAAAAATAAAAAAATTTGCCAATAAACTTAATATTTTTCTCGGGAAGTATACATGATTTGCTAAGTTTATACACCTTCTCCGAGGGGGGGGGGTTCTTAAAGTTATCCCTGGTTGAAACTAGAAAAGATGGACAAAAGAACCATTGCAACGAAGGAGTCTCATCAAAACCATATGCAAATCAGGAAGTAAGTGTTGTAAGATTATCATTGATAGTGGAAGCACTGACAATTTCATTTCGACTGAAATGATAGAGAAACTGGGATCAAGATAAGTAGAACATCCTAGTCCATAGAGGATGTCTTAGCTTCAAAAAGGCCATCGACTGACAATGATTGAGCAGTTAATTTTCAAATTGGAGCTTAAAAGGATGACATATGGCGTGATGTGATGCATATGGATGTGTGTCATTGTCTTTTGGGAAGGTCTAGAAAGGTTGTCCATGATGGAGTCAACACAATTACTTTGGAGAAGGGTGGTAAGAAGTACACTTTGAACCCATTAAAGGACAAGAAGGAAAAAGTGGGCAGCAGTAGCAATGCTTTGATGATTATAGGAAAGGAACTCTTGAGGACAACTAAGGAAACAAAGGAATACTTGGCCTTAGTTCCCAAATTTATGCATGTTGGGACAACAACGAAAGACCTTGAAATTCCCTAGGAAATTGAAGGTCTACTTGAATTCATGGAGACTATCTTAGATGATCTTCCTAAAGCTCTACCACCAATGAGGAGCATAAGTCATCAGATGGATTTCATTCCCAGGTTCATGCTCCCAAACAAGGCAGCTTACCGGTTGACACTATCAAAGAATGAGGAGATAAATCGACAAGTGAAGGAGCTTTTGGATAAGGGTATGATCAAGAGACCCTAAGTCCATGTGCTATACCAGTGTTGTTATTGTCCAAGAAGAGTGAAGAATGGAGGATGTGTATAGATTCTATAGCCATCAACGAGGTCACTATCAAGTATTGCTTTCCCTTACCTTCAACAATAGATCTTATGGACTATTTGAGTGGTCTCGAGTACTTTTCAATGATAGATTTGAAGAGTGGGTATCACAAAATTAGAATCAAGAGACAAGTGGAAGACTAATTTCAAGACCAAAGATGGGTTGTATAGTGGATGTTCATGCCATTTGGCTTAACCAATGCCTCCAGCACTTTCATGCAGTTGATGAAAAAAGTACTAAAAGTTGAAACTGTTCTTGGGTGAGTTCATGATTGTGTATCTTGACAATATTTTGATTTTTAGTAGTAGAGTGGAGCACATGAGGCATTTGTGGCTAGTATTGCAAAGACTTGAAGATGAAAGGCTATTTGTCAACATGAATAAGTGTAGTTTCATGTAGATTGAACTTGTCTACTTGGGATTTGTGGTGTCTTAAGAAGGCTTACACATGGATTCCAAGAAGGTAAAGGCGATTTTGGAGTTGCCAACTCCAAGAAATACATTTGAGGCATGTAATTTCCTTGGACTCACCAGCTTCTACTGCAAATTCATAAGAAATTTCAGTAGTATTTGTGATTGAATCACCACAACTATAAGGGGAGACAAGAAGAAATTTGTGTGGACAACAAAAGTCTAGAAGAGTTTTGAACTCTTGACATGAAAATTACTGAACAACCTTTGTTTTCCTTGCCGGACTTTAACAAGGTGTACCAAGTTGATTGTGATGCAAGTGGGACAACCATACAAGCAGTCCTAAGTCAAGAGGGCAGACCAATTGCATACTTGAGTGAGAAGCTAAATGATGCCAAGTGGAAGTATTTGGTGTATGAACAAGAGTTTTATGCCATAGTACAAGCACTAGAGAAGTGGAGGCAGGGATTTTATTCTCTACACCGATCATCAAGCTTTGTAGTTCATAAATAGTTAAGGTAAACTAAATCAATGTCATATGAAGTGAATTGAAGTTTTTCAAAGCTATTCTTTTGCTCTTAAGCATAGGAGTGGCAAGTCAAATAGAGTAGCTGATGCCTTGAGTAGGAGGAGTTTGTTGTTAACTCACATGCAGGTGGAAGTAGTAGGTTTTGATGCCATGGAGGAATTGTATATGGAAGTTGGGAATTTTGTGAGGCATAGGTACCATGCCAAAGTCTTTCTATCATGGATAGAACACCACAGTTAGATTATATTTTGCAAGAAGGATTTCTTTTCAAGTGGCAATAGTTGTGTGTGCCACAAGGCTCATTGAGGAAAAATCTTATTTAAGAGATAAATAGTGGAAGTATAGCTGGTCATTTTGGCGTGGACAAGACTCTAGCCCAACTATCTAGTCTATGCTAGTGACCAAGGATGGGTAGTGATGTAAGGAAGTTCATGTTGGGCTGCTAGATATGTCAACCTACAAAAGGAACAGCAAAAATATTGGGTTTTACAAGCCACTGCCTATATGAGAGGGACCGTGGGAAGACATTAGCATAAATTTCTTGTTTGGTTTGCTAAGGACACAAAATGGTAATGCTTTAATTTTTGTCATTGTTGATCATTTCTCCAAAATGACACATTTCTTTGCTAGTAAGAAGACTAGTGATGCAACAAATCTTGGTATTTTGTTTTTCAAAGAGATAGTTAGGTTACATGGATTGCTCAAATGTATTGTTTCAGATTGGGATACTAAGTTTTTAAGCTATTTTTGGAGGACTTTGTGGAAGAAGTTGGGTACTAGGCTTAGCTTTAGTTAAGCATACCATCCTCAAATGGATTGATGCAGCACTTCAGCTCAACTTAGAGTGATTCAAAATTCATCACAAAATATACAGCTTACAGATAAGCAGAATAATGGTTTAACAAATCCACGGAATAATAATTTGCATCCAAAACTACTAAAATATCTTATATTTATAGACAGAAGGTTTTACATCAGTGTTTCTACATGACCAACAAAACTCTCCATCAAATCCATGCCCTCTCTCCTTTATCCTAATTCCTTATGTGTCTTCTACTGTCTTCTCTAAGCAATGTAACTCTCCAAAAATAGCATGATCATAACAGTTATTCCCCAAAACGCTGAACCTTTCCAAATCCTTCTAAAATTAGCAATACAGTTAGCCATGCCTCTAGAGTCAGTTTACATCATGGATAGTCAAACTGAAGTTGTGAATTAGAGCCTTAGTAACACACTGAGATGTTTGATTGGTGATAAACCAAAACGGTGTGATTTAGTACTTGTATGAGTTGAGTTCGCCTACAATAACTGAGTAAACTTATGTACTGTGAAAATTTCCTTCCAATTAGTATATAGATGCAATCCAAGAGGGGTCACTGAGTTTCAGAGTGTAGCTACTTTGGTTAATAGGAGTGCCGAAGTAGAAGATTATGCAAAATACATGCAAGAAATTCATCACTATATAAAGGAGAATTAGAAAAGAGTACAAAAAGCTACAAGCAACATGCTGATCACAAAAATAGGGAACAAGGGTTTCATGTGGGTGATTTAGTTTTGGCTTGTTTGAGGAAAGAGAGATTTCCAAAGGCCTCCTACAACAAGCTAAAATGGAATAAAATAGGACTCTACAAAGTCCTATGCAATTTTTCAACTAATAAATATGAGATTCAGTTCCCTAATGGGATTAACATCTCCCAATCTTTAATATTTCAAACCTATATCCATTTCATGATGGATTGCCATATGAAGAGAGTGTTGATGTAGTTTCACCCATACCAGATTGGAAACTACAGTTGCTAGAAAAGGAACGAGGAAATTGTGGCCGTGAATAATTTAAGGGTGGCTAAAAGGATATGAGACAATGAATATAATGAGTACTTGGTATAATGGAAAGGCAAACAAGCTGAAGAATCAACTTGGACAAGTACATGCGAGATTCATCAACATGGCTGGTCATTGGAAGAAATGACACCAGATTCATGAACCAGAGCTCAATGACTATTTTCTTACCTAGGGTGTCTAATGCAGGAGCATTGTTGGTAATAAGGCAATCTTGCATTAGTTAAGAATCTCTTTAGTTGAATAAACTTGGAAGAACTAGCATATTTTAAATTTTTGTAATGATCAAATACTTGATTGAATGACATAAATCAGCTCTTGTGATCATTTGTTGGAGTCAATTGGGGCTCTATTTCTATTATGATCTCGCACTTGATACTGTTAATCAATCATAACAGCTGACCAATCATGAGTACCACTCAAACCACATGAGGAAATTCTATTACAACCATATAGCTAAATTTGTTCCATTTTTCTGTGAAGGGATATGGTGGCAAAGGGACAAAAAAAGAGGATGATCTAAGGTGGAATTAGAGTGAAGAAGGAGAATCTAAGAAAAAAATTAAATAATCAATCCAGTTTGTGGTTTTTTGCAGCTGGTTTCATTCTCAAATGGCATTTTGGGACCAAAAAATTAGATATTTTTCTAGGAAAATCTTTCGAGCAGTTTTAACATAAATTGAGGCCATATTCCAGTACAAAGAAGGATCCACAGTTTAGGAAGGTTGTAAGGAAAAATAACCATGTTCCACTGGGTCTGAAATCATGGCATTTTCAAGATGACAAGGTGGCAGGGGACGTCCTTGTTAGGAAATTAGGTGTATCATACACCTTGCAATTTCTAATATTTGAAATATTTCATTATTTGTATTTTAGCAATTTGTTTTTTATCACTTGGTGTCATGGAAGTTTCTAAATGCAACTATGACAACTTGGAATGTCTGTAAGAGTTTCTAAAATGAAAAGAGCTAAGAGGGAGTTATTTTGGAAATTATGATAGGCATGATTTTAGGAGATTGTGGAAGCATGATTTTAGGAGCCAAAAATGGAGTGCCATAATTGGAGAGTCAGTTATGTTTTGAGTAACTTACTATATTACGGTGGATTTGATTCTCCGTGATTAAGGTTGTAACTCATGTTTTTTGAGTTTCCATTTTGGTGGTTTCTTGTACTCAAACTCCTATAAATTGAAGGCTTGTGAAGAAGTTTGTAATGTAGAGTTTGTACATATTGTTATGCTATTGGAATGTTGCTGAAATTCTTCCATAATAGTTTATTGGTGATACTCCTGTAATAAACTTGCTCTGCAAGTGTATGTAATCTTGTTTTGGATTTGTAATACATTGAGCAGACTTTTGGACTGGGGTTTTTCCCACGTATATCTAGTGTTGTGTGTTTCATTGTTTATTTTATGTTGAAAATATGTTTCTGGAATTTTTGTAACTGTTAGATCAATTCTTATAAGTTCTGCATAATATCTCTCCCCAAGATTGGCATAGGAAGTAGTTTCCGCCACTTTAACTTCCTTACAAGTAGTATTAGACCCTGATCACGTTTGGTTTTAGTTGTGGGTTGTTGGGTTTTTTGTGCCAATCAAGGTTTGAGTGGGCGCTTGTGTAGAGGATACTTTGTGATCTTGTCATAGATATTTTTCAGATGGTGAGCACATCTAGGAGGATTGAGGTAGAGAAGTTTTTTGGCACGAAATGTGGAAGCTGAAGATGGAAGATCTGTTGATTGATCGGGATCTATGGGATGAAGTGGATGAAAATGTCCAGAAGTCTACGGATCCAACTTTGGTTGCAAAATATGTTGTAATGGATAGAAAAGCTAAAGGTCTCATAAGACTATGCCTTGCAGACTCAATTCTGATAAATGTCCATGAAGAAACTGTTGATGATTGTTTTTAGACAAGTCAACAATAGAGTAAAAACACTAAGTTTCCCACTCTCTCTTGAATAAATCTCTCCACACGCTGAACTATGTAATCTAGTGAAGTAACTCCAAGGTTCCTTTTTCTTATGATTCATGAGGGATTAACTTAGTGACTTGATGTGATATTGCTGATTATCACAAAGGGACTTACACAATTGTTCTAGCAACTTGCTTGTTTCACTGGCTATAGGCAAACACTTGAAATTTCTAAGTACTACAACTTTTGACGTATTATATAGCAATGAAGTTCTTGATCCTAATTCCTAACAGTGATATATAAAAAGGTGAAAAAGAAGAAGGTTTAGGGAACTATTCTAATCCTAGATGTAAGAAACGATTATTGATTGGGCGAAATCAACCAACTCTGCTTTGCCAAGTTAAACAACTACACAAGGTTGATGCAATCTTCTAGGATGATGTAATATATTCAAATCACTTATGTTCATGAATATTCAACAAACACAAATAATCGAAGTTAAGTTCACTTTGTTCAGACTAACCATGCACTGCAACTTGCAAGCCACAAATCACAAATGTTATGAACATATGGATTCCACCATGAAGCAATAATAATAACTTCCACCAACTAACATAACACTTAAAAGAGAACTTAATCTAACTTAACATTCGCTTGAAGGAATTGGAAACCATGCAACACTTTGAAAAATAAAGAGAATCACCAAACAATGAATCTTATATTATCTCAAAGAGCTCTTGCAACAATTTTTCCAGAGTCTTCAACCTTACAAATGAGAGAAAAAGAGCCTTTATAGAGGCTTCAAGAATATATGAATGGTTAAGATCAATTGGCAAAGCCAATGGACTAGCTGATGCCACCTAAGTAGGCGGTTACAACAAACTTCTATTTTTAGCATACAAAAGAGGGAACAAAAGCACGTTTCCCAAGAAGATAAGGATGACACATCATATCCTATGAGGAATCTCCATGTGACACTCCCCTAGTGGTACTATGAAGTGCAATGAATCTAGACACTACTTGAGCAACATCTCCCATAGGTACACTTGTTGGGGCATTAATGGATCCTTTTGCAGTTGTCACATCTGACTCATAGATGCCAAGTGTCTTCTCCTAGTCAGATATCCAAGACTTGTTTGCTCCAAGATTGAATGCAAATATGAATATGTTATCCAGCTGTTCTTCATCAAGATTATCCTTCTGAAAATAGAATGCCTTGAGTTGCTATTTCATGTTTTCAATAGTGATCTCCCCATATGGATTACATATTGTTGTCAATGAAGTATGCACATGATTAGTTGCCTCTTGTTATGAAAAGAGAAATACCAAGTAGTGAAATCATGTGAAGTATCCTGATCAATCACCTTATCTCGAACTAGATCTTTTATTGAAGCTTCCATCAAATTCTTAAGGTGTGGCATATATTGTTCCTTGATGGGCTTGAACTCAACACATATCTTTAGTAGAGATTGAACTCTATCCTTGAGACTAATGATTCTATCATAAACTTGTACAATTTCCTCAAGATAGGTGTATGCTTTCTCCTCTATTTTCTCTATCCAACCCTTCATTAGATGAGATGATACTCTCATATCTTCTACTTGTGACACTGTTTCTTGCAAAAGAATGGATGGAGGTACTGGAGTGGCTTCTTTTTGTCGGATGGGTTGCATGACTTGTTGAATATATTGTTTTAAGGTATTGAAGTCTTGCTCCACCTTTTTCTTAGCTTCTATTTCTTGCCTTAGCATGATTCTTACACTATTGACCGATTCTTGAAGTTCCTCTTCTACTTGTTTTCCTGTGATTGGGCAAATATCAATAGTAGTCATATTGTAATCTTCAGGTGCCATATCTTCCAGATTCTTCTCAACTCCAGGAATAGCTACATGTACTTCTCTATTTCCAGAAGCATCTTGAGTGATTTTTGAAAAGACAGTTGCTTTCTTCTTTTGATCATTTTTCTGTTTGACCACAAGCAATTCTTCTACCGGAGTAGGTTGATAGGCTTCTATGACTATGTTCTCTTTAATTCTTTCTCTCAACCAAGGTGGAAATGAGGAAAGATCTTGTTGTCCCTGTGCTTGCCTGTGTTGTATATATGCTACATTTTTCCTTGTCCTTCTATCTCTTGATCAGCAACATCATCATCCTCTATTTCAACTGTTGGACTTGAATAAATCTCTTCGGATGGAACTGCCATAGTCTCTTCTACTACTTCAACTTCTTGTACTGGAACATTAGCATTTGAAGTACCTTCTTGTAAACTAGATGAAGTAGATTGGCTATTCTTCTTCTTCGGGATCTTACTTGAGTCTCCTTGATCATGACTCGGTCTTTTCCTTTTTCTAGCTCGATTGTCACCTTTATTGATTCCATTGTGCTTGAGTCCAGTATGTGCACTATGCTGCCCTGGTTCTTCTTCATCCATCTTATCATATGTAAGAACATGTCCTTCCTCATTCATTTCTTGTAACAACTGATTAGCACATGCTTTTGTCATAGCCAAGATTGGCTCAATCAATTCTTCCTCAGATACATCTCTCTTTGACCACTCAACTGTATATGGCAAATCCTTTATCTTCTCCAATTCATCTATCAATATAGTATCATCTTCTATAAACTGATCTAGAATTCAGAATACCTTGGATGCTCTTACTAGATCCTGTGTAAGTCTTGAACACTTGAATGTTTGAAGATCATCTTCATCTTTTACATTTGCCCAGTGATCTTCTAACTGCATGACATGTTTATATTCTCTGTTGTATTTCCAACAAACTTTGAAAGGATCAAAATTAAGCCTTTTAGTGCCATGGGTTTGTAGATGATATGCTTGAAGCTCTATTTCAGAATAGTCAGCTGTTGCCAATGACGGACACTCAAGGTTTTGCCCAAGAACTATTGGAAATTAGATTCCTCCTTTCTTCTTTAGCTTCTACAGCCTAATGAGTTCTAGGAGTTGCCTTGAAACCTCTAACATCACCATCCTATTAGTTGGATATCTCAGTAACCTATATGGATAGGATGTGAAACCGTGGATCCTTATGTATGTATATCTCTCATGTTGTGTATACCAATGTCCATATGTTCCAATGAATTCCCTTGCTGCATTTGATAATCTCTTGTGGAACTCTCCTCTCAATCTCTTCAATATGAACATAGCAAATGCATCATTGAATCTCATATAGTGATTGATGTTCTTAAGATGCAACTGAAGGTAACATTGATGTGACAAATACTTATCCGATCCTATTCCAACTTCTCCCTTTTTAGTCAAACCTGGATAAACTTAATTCCTTGCTAGAAGATATACTATATAAGAACTCATATGGAATGACTTAGTACTTGAGAAGTTAATGAGTTGTTCGTGCATGCTTTGACTAATGAGTCTGGACCAATCAATCATCTTTCCTTTGAGAACTAACTTGATGAAGGAATACATCCATGACTGAAAGGTTACTGATTGCGGCATACATGTTACCCTATTGAGGAACATGATCAAGTATCCAATCTCCGGATGAAAATCTGATTTATGAAATTGTGGAGGATTGTTTCTATTGAACTTCATCAATGGATTTGCCATCCATTCCTTCTTCATCTCTTGCAATCTGTTCTTTGAATCAACATCATACTCTTGTTGACCCTGGTGTATGGAGATGTCGATCATCCTATCTTTGGTTGGAATGTTGAATGTGTCTTCAATTGCTTCCTTTTGTAGATAGGCTAACACTGTTCCATCCTTGGCCACTATTTGTCTAGTATTCTTGTTATACTTCTTAACACATTCCAAAATCATCTCTTGATAGGGTAGAACTGGCAGAAAGCAAGCAGCTTCAATGGCTCCACTTTTTGCGATGGCTCTAGCAAGACTACTCCCAGTAGGCTCTTGAAGCACGGTCTTGATGTCTTCTAGATTGTTGTTGCCCATGTTCATGTCTCCAATATTCGTCCATCTTGAAACAAGCTTTGACTCCGGGACTTTTCCTTTAGCATCCATGTGAATCCTTGCTTGTCTTTCCTTTGATGTCATCGCCATGATCCTACAAGACTAGACACAGATAAATAACCTCAAATATGAAGGATCAAACAACTCACTTCAGCCTTCTATATGCATTGAAATTCTAATTTTCAAGGACCTAAAATGGAGTTTCACAAGAAGATCATGACTTCTATCATTATAATCTACCATCCTCTATGCAAAATTCATTAACACTTAGACAATTTTCTGCTTTAAATCAATAAGTCTGCTGAAAATGAAAGAGAAATCAGAATATTACCTCTAGATCAGACTTACTAAAGGACTGATTTGAATGAATACCTTCAAAATTTGATCAAAATCAGACCCAATTTGATGAAAATTAGACTTGTCCTTGCTAAGAAATCACTTCACTTCTACTCCTTGAGGCGAATTGGCTACTTGGTGAATGATAAAATGAAAAGCAAAGTAGATATATATATAATTTGCATCAAAACTTGAAACACCTGCCTAGGCCGACCTCATTAAATGCAATGAAAAATATTTAATTTAGCCTCCCTTTATTAAATTTGGCGCTAATTTGGATTTAAGCTTAGAAAATTTTGATGTTTGGCAAGGGCGCATTGGTTAAGTGTTTTGAGTTCTCCTTATTTGGGCGCATTATATAACAATTTAAAATCCTCTTGATGTTGGCGCACTGATTGTGGCACACTAGATGACCATTTCGAATCCTCATCTTGATCTTTCTTACAATTACTCTTCTTCATTCCACGTAGATCCCTCATTGTGACGTGCTAGATAGATGTTTAGGAATCTTCAACTTAACACACTTGTAAACTTAACTTCTTCATTAGTATTCAATTATGGCACAAGGGATGTGGCGCATTGGTTGAGTGCTTTGATCTCTCCTTCTTAGAACACACTACTTCACCATCATCATGCATGGTGCAATGGTTATGGCGCACTGGTTAGGCATTTCAATCTCTTCTTGAGACTCTTTAAAATCTCCATTTTCTCCTTACTAAACATGGTGCATTGGATGAGGCGCTTGAGTTGAGGTTTTGGATCTTTTAATGCTTATTTAAACTTCATAGAAGCCACCTAAGTGGGGCGTATGAGATAGGGTGCAACGGTTGAGGATTTTGAATCCTCATCAAATGATACTCAAAACTTAACTTCCCTTCTCAACATTGGCGTAGCAGTTGAGGTGCAAGGGATAAGGATTTTGATTGCTTCTTGAAAGTCTTAAAAACTCCATCTTACCTTTCTCTTGTCCCCATCTTGAGGTGGTCACATTGGTTGAGGCACAAGAGATCATGTTCTTGATCTTTCTTCCATGATATCAAAAAATCATCTTATCTAGCTCTCCATAACGGTGCAATGGTTATGGCGCACCAGATCCATGTTTTGAGAGCTTCTCACTTTCGAACTTAAAGTCAAATCCTCCTACTTTGGGCGCACCAGATAGGGTGCAAGAGATCCTTATTTTGAGTTCCTTTTGATATGACATTCAAAGCTGAACTTAGTCTCCTTATAGAAGGTGCTCTAGATGAGGTGCACCGGTTAAGGGTTTTGATCTCTCTAAGATAAACAACATCAAACTCTAATCAAACTCCCTTCAAGGTTGGCGCGTTGGATGAGGGATTCGAGAATATGCTGGAATTGTGGCAAATTTGGACACTTCATAAAGGACTGTAAAGAAGAGAAGAAAAGAAGAAAGATTTTGATTCTGAGTCTGAAAAGGAAGATGGAGACACCTTTATTGCAGCCTTGGCCACCCGTACAAGCGATAATGCATGGTTGATAGACTTAGGCCCATCTTTCCACATGACTCCTAACAGAAACTAGTTTAGTTAAGTATGAAAACTATGATGGTGGTAAGGTGTATTTGGGTGATAATTCTTTCCTTGACATTGTTGGTCGTGGAAGTATTCATGTGAAATTTTCTGATGGTAGAGTTAGACGATTTGATGGTGTCTTGCATATCATAGGACTAGCAAGAAATTTATTATCTATTAGAAAACTAATAGATGCGGGTGTGCATGTACAGTTTTGTCAAGCAGGTGTGAAAATGTCCTAAGACTAACAACAAATTTATTGTTTGTTAGCAAGCTAATAGATGCGGGTGTGCATGTACAGTTTTCTCAAGTAGGTGTGAAAATGGTGAGAGGTGCTATGGTGATAGCAAGTGGAAGTAGATTGGGTACATTGTACTAGCTCAATGCATGCACAGATGAGTGCAATAGCACTTCTGATAAAATTAAGCCAAAAACTACTTCGCTAGAAAAAGAGAGTTTCCTCTTCTGTGGATGGTCATGGCTTCTGGGTATCAAAGGGTGCTCTATCTACCGAATCAAAGTTGTTTGTAGAGAAGACCATGTTATGGCACCAAAGGCTTGGCCTCATTGGAGAGAAGGGTTTAAAAGCCTTGAAAAATAAGAACCTCGTTGAGGGGTTGAATGATTGCAATCTAGAGTTTGATTTCTGTGAACACTGTATTTATGGTAAACAAAACCACGTTCAGTTTTATTTATCTCATAAGTCTTCATATATCTTGGATCTAATCCATTCAGATGTATTTGGTCCTGTTGATGTTGCTTCTATTGGTAAATCAGTTTATTATGTTACTTTCATTGATGATTTTAGTAGGAAAACATGGGTATTTTTTAAAGAGTAAATCTGAAGTTTTCAATCGTTTTAGGGAGTTCAAGGCTATGGTAGAAACTCATACTAGAAAGAAAATGAAATGTTTGAGGATTGACAATGGCAGTGAGTACTTTTTTGCAGATTTTGACAGATTATGTATAGATTGCGGGATTAAAAGACAAAAGACAACTCTGTATTCTCCACAGCAGAATGGAGTTGCAGAAAGAATGAACAAAATGTTGATGGAGAAGGCTAGGAGTATGATGAGTGGAGCTAGTCTAGAACAAAAGTTTTGGGTTGAAGTTGTTGCCACTGCTTGTTATTTGATCAATAGATCTCCTACATCAATGCTTGTTGATAAAATGCCAATGGAGGCGTGGTCGGGGAGAAAGCCTTCACTTAGATTTCTGAGAGTTTTTTATTGTGAGACATATGCACATGTGCCTAAGGAGAAGAGAACAAAGTTGGATTCTAAGGCTATCAAATGCATCTTCATCGGCTACAACTATGGTGTGAAAGGATACAAGCTTTGGGACCCTATTGCACAAAAGGTAATTTATTCTAGAAGTGTTATTTTTAGAGAGACTAAATCTTCTCCTGTTACTTTTCAGCCAGATCAGATTAAAGTAACTGAACAGAAAAAGGATATGATTCAACTTTCTTCCACCCCTGAGAAAGTTGAATCGAGGCCCCAAGATAGACAAGAAGTTGAGGAGAGCTCATCAAGCTCTGAATCTTCAGAAGAGTTAGAAGAGGAGAAAGAAATGGAAGAACCTCCATCTCAACTTGTTTGAAGGATTACAAGGCATAGGCAACCACCAGAAAGGTATGGGTATTCACCTGATGATTGGAAATGTATATTTTCCTTGAATACTAACATTGATGAACTGGAATTTGTGCAAGAGGCATTGGCTATGAATGATGCAAAGTCTTGGAAACTTGCTATGGATGAAGATATGGCAGCTCTTGAAAAGAATGATACATGGCACTTGGACCATTGCTTGAAGGACACAAACCCGTTGGATGCAAATGGATGTTCAAGAAAAAGATTGGTTCAGATGGAAATGTTGAAAAGCATAAAGCATGGTTGGTTGTGAAGGGATACTCTCAGGTTGAGGGTATTGATTACAGTGACATCTTTTTTCCTATTGCTAAAATGACATCCATTCGGTTTTTACTATCTATTGTGGCAACTTATGACCTAGAGGTCGAACAAATGGATGTGAAAACTGCTTTTCTTCATGGTGATTTGGATGAAGAAATCTATATGACACAGCCAGAGCCCTACATGGTGAAAGGTAAAAGCAAGTTGGTTTGTAAGTTAAAGAAATCTCTATATGGCTTTAAACAAAGTCCTAGGATGTGGTACCAGAAGTTCGATGCATATGTGTTGAGTTTGGGATTTGTGCGGTCTAAATTTGATCATTGTGTATATTTTAAATTTGATGGAGATTGTCTCTTGGTAATTTCTTTATATGTTGATGACATGTTTATTGGGAAAGGCAAAGGTTTGATTGTAGAATTGAAATCTCAGCTCTCTGCGAAATTTGAAATGAAAGATCTTGGTGTGGAAAAACACATACTTGGGATGGAGATCAAAAGAGTTGCTAAGAACAAAAAGCTATGGCTAGCCAGAGTAAGTATGTTAGTTCAGTTTTGCAAAGGTTTTTAACATGCAGGATTGTAAACCACTTCATGTTCTTGTTACTTTGGGAACAAAGGTCTCTATTTCACAATGTCCTACATCCCCATCAGAGATGGAAGACATGAGCAGAGTGCCTTACCAGAGTGCAGTTGGAAGCTTAATGTATGCTATGGTCTGTACAACACTAGACATTTCTCAAGCAGTGGGAATTCTTTCTCGTTTTATGTCTAATCCTAGAAGAGTGCATTGGGATGCAGTTAGGATGGTCTTCAGATATTTGCAAGGTACAAAAGAGTACTCTATACATTTTCATAGTACAATAGATCAACATTCCCTGAGTATTCGTGGTTTTGTGGATTCAAACTTGGTTGGTGATGTCGATAGTAGAAGGTCCACCAGTGCATATGTGTTTACTCTTAATGGTGGTGCAATCAGTTGGATGAGAAAGCGACAGGCTGTGGTTGCTTTGTCCACTACAGAGCCAGAGTATATGGCAGTTACTTATGCTTGTAAAGAGGCCATTTGGCTGAAGCATCTGTGTTCAGATATTGGATTGAAATAGGGTGCAATTACCATTTATTGTGACAGTCAAAGTGCAATCTACCTTGCAAGGAACCCAATTTTTCATTCCAGGACCAAACACATTGATGTTCAATATCACTTCGTGAGAGACATGGTCGAGGATGATAGGGTAAAGCTAGAAAAGGTAGAGACAATGGCGAATGTTGCATATGCATTAAATAAGCATGTGAGCACAATGAAGTTCAGGTGGTGTTCCGAGTCTATGGGTTGTTCGATCCCTAGCAGTTGAGTTCATGACGGTATGGATTCCCTGGCTCTTTCTTGCAAGGTATACAACAAGTGGGATAATGTTAGGAAATTAGGTGTGTCATACACCTGGCACTTTCTAATATTTGAAATATTTCTTTATTTGTATTTTAGCAATTTGTTTTTTACCACTTAGAGTCATGGAAGTTGCTAAATGCAACTATGACAACTTGGAATGTGTGTAAGAGTTGCTAGAATGGAAAGAACTAGTAAGAGGGAGTTATTTTGGAAATTATGTAATCATGATTTTAGGAGATCGTGAAAGCACGGTAGGAGCCAAAAATGGAGTGCCATATTTGGAGAGTTAGTTATGTTTTGAGTAACTTACTATATTATGGTGGATTTGATTCTCTATGACTAAGATTGTAACTCATGTTTTTTGAGTTTCCATTTTGGTAGTTTCTTGTATTCAAACTCCTATAAAATGAAGGCTTATGAAGAAGTTTGTAATGTAGAGTTTGCAACTATTGTTATGCTATCAAAATGTTGCCAAAATTCTTCAAGAATAGTTTACTGGTGATACTCTTTTAATAAACTTGCTCTGCAAATGTATGTAATCTTGTTGTTGGATTTGTAATACATTGAGCAGACTTTTGGAGTGTGGGATTTTTCACCCAAAAGGGTTTTCCCCACGTATATATGGTGTTGTGTGTTTCATTGTTTGTTTATGTTGAAAATGTGTTTCTAAAATTTTTATAATTGTTAGATCAATTCTTAAAATTTTTATAATTGTTAGATCAATTCTTAAAAGTTTTGCATAATATCTCTCCTCAAGATTGGTGTAGGAAGTTGTTTCTGCTACTTTAACTTACAATCCCTTGGCCAGCCCCAATTTTTCTCAAAATTCTAAAATGTCCCTGGGACATCACATAAATCATTTGAATGTTTGTGAGATGTTTGGTAGTCTTTGGGATAGCCAGGGATCTCTGAGACATCACTCAAAATTTCCTAATGTTTTAAAAAAAAATTCAGTGCATGAATGATCATAGGCTATACAAATTTTCTATAAAATGCACCTTCGGATGACTTAAAAATGTATCCGTTGGAGGTATGTTAGTATTCATCTTAGCTATTTTGCGAGTGGGTTATTTGTAATTGCAAGTTTTTGAGCCCTTTCCATTCGCATTTGAGAGTGGCATTGTGAGTTCTGTAAATTTGACTGTAGTGGTGTCGTGAGTTTTGTCAGTATGAAATTGTGTCACGAGCATTCCCCTACATTGGCATCATCAGCTATCAATCTGCATATGTCATGGGGATCTATTGGCCGCTCATTTTTTGCACCCCTAGTCAATTCAGTCTCATTGAGGGAAGGCTTGTGTTTAAAATCACTTCTACAACAAAAGAATACCCCTATTATCCAATTGATCGAGAATATGCCCTCAACTAGTATGCATCTCACTATATCTTTAATTGGTGTTCAACGACAATCATTTGTTCATAGTTGGTGGTAGATCAATGTTTTTTCTTTCGTTGCCTTCTGTTATGTATGTTCTTTACCTAAAACTTTTAGCCCTACGTTTACATTTTACAATGTAATGTTAATAGTAATACTTCATAATTTTTAAAATTAATAATAATATATTGATATTTATAAATTATTACTTTCTTAAATTTAATTTATAACTTTGTTAATATTAATTTGATTTATTGCTTTTTAAAATTAATTATTTTTATAAATTATCTTTTATTAAATTAAATTAAATTTATAATTTTGTTATTATATATTATTTTATTAATATTTATAACTTAATTTATATGTAATAGGCATGGCCAAATGGATCAGTGATAGGTTGATAGTAGTATCGCAGTAATTAAAAATAAATAAATGTCATATATACATACACAAACTGCCCTCCCCCACCCTTGCCAAAAATGGCCCCTTAACTGTTGTCCCCAAAATCCTGCCATCCCTGTCCCCAAACACCGTGGAACATAGGAAATTGACGATAGATTTGATCTGGGTTTTTCATTTTATTTAAAAATCCATCTTTGAACTTAGAACAACAATTTATTTTTGATAAGATTTTAATTGTCCAAATTCAGGTTAGCGATTTGACAAAATGCCTGAATGAAAATTTTACATTGCCGATCTTGTCTGGGGAGTTGGTTTGAGTTGATTAAAGATTTGTTTTGATGAATGCATATTTGGAAAACATCAAGGTATCATCTTTGATTTCAAACTTCATTTATTTGTTTTGAAGGAGAAACAAACTACCTTAAATTGTATGGTTTACATCATTTGCATTGAATGTGGTTTTGTGTTGCTAGGATAAAGATGTCATTAACTTGATCCCCAATCCTTAGATTGCATCAAGATATCATTTATTTTTCTTTTTGAAAGCAAAAATCTATTGTTAGACTAGGTCAAAGTTGAATGTGGCCATCTTCAAAATTGTAATGATGGATGGTTTGCTTAACCAGAATAAAATATTAGAAGATCCCACGGTGAGTACTTCCAAATGGAGAATCATGTATTCATAAGGGAATAGCTTTACTGAGTAGCAGTGTGGAAGTAACTAGTCTCCCACAGTGAAGAAATTCACAGATGTCTCCTCTGTAGATGAAGAAATTAAGAATAGATTATAAAACTAGCCCTCAAAGCCATAAAACTGCTGAGTGCATGTTAAATCTTGCAAAGCAATTACAATGACAGAGAGGAACCACATGATTTTTCCAAAGTCATAGATAAGGAAGAACCTATGGTGATCAATCCTCAATAGGGCTCCCCATTACTAGATAAGGCCTTCATGAACTTCTTATCACCTCCTCATTATCAATTGGAGCAACTTCTAGTCCTTGGAATACACCACTTGGAATTCACTATGTAAACTACCATATGTATAGGAGAGTTCATCTTCTCCAAAAGATGTTTGTTGTGACCTAATCACACATCGTCCCATTGCAAATGGGGACCCCCCCCCCTTTTTTTGAGCTTCAGTGCTTTTGTTGAGTTTTGGATGATGTCCTAGGTTCTGTTTCATGATGAAGTAAGTTGCATGATTCCAAGCAAGTAGGCATTTATGGATCACAATCAATGATAGGCTTAAACCTTGATGCCTTGATAAGAAGTGATGCCTTGGAACATTTAAGATTTTATGAGAAATTGGCTTAAGAAGCCTAGGCGTTGATCCATATCTAGAGCCCCCCCAAAATGCACCTAAGCAAAATAGACTTGATTTCATCAACTTTGAAGAAGCTTGAGTATTAAGACTCCCTTTTGAGCCCGCCCAATGACTTGAATCATTCAAACTTGATATTTTCACCTCCTTAAGCTTAGGCGCAAATTACCCTTTGTATAGCTTCATTCTGGCACCTTAGCATGGAAGGAGTATCTAAGTCAATAGGAGATGGCGCCTAGAATGGAAATGAAGGACTAAGTGGCGCTTTTAAAAGCATCAATTCACCTTGAGCTTCCAAATGGAATAAATACATCAAATTGAGCATCATAGGTTAAGGCACTAGTTTCCCCATGTTTAATATCACATTGGCGCCTAGAAGAGAAATCAAGTTGGAATCAATAAACATTAAATGTATTGGAGTTGGACAAGTTCATCAGAGTTTATACAAGTCATAAGATCATAAAAATTGGAAGTAAACCTCATATTAAGGTAAGGCACCAATTCACACTCAAATGTTCATCAAGATGCGCCTAAAAGATAGGAGGCCAAGAACCTTGATTTGCAATGTCCCTTTGAGTAAGAGGTTTTTAAATAACAATGCTTTAGTAGAGAAGACTTGAGATCATCATAAGGCCTAAGAACAAGCCAATAAGCTTAGGCGCAAATTCATGTTGTTTTGGTCATTTTGAGCGCCTAGGAACTGAATTGCTTGTAAAGATGAGATCTAGCACCTAGCATCAAAGAGATTTTCATTAAGCACTTGAAGGAGGTTAAGTCTAAAGATACCTTCATTGAACCTCAATAGAGTTTGAATGCATGAGAAATGAGTAAGTATCCTTCAAGTAGCATAGGTGCCTTTCTTTGTCTTTTCTACCCAATTCTAGCGCCTTGAGTGTGACGAGCTTTGAAACATTGAAATATAGCATGTAGAAGATGAAAGAACCTCTTACAAGTTTAAATAAGTCTTTGAATGGATTAGAAGTAAAGAAGTTGGGTCAAGAGGATTTAGGCGCCAATCTACATCTGAATAACTTCAAATCAGCGCCCAACTTGGAGAGAACACTCATTTATGATAGGGCGCTAGTTCACACTTATGTAACCTTCAGTCAATGCCTTGACTAGGATAAGTCATTGAATCATTCAGAGTTGGAAGGGAATTACTAAGAGATTTAGGCACCATTTTCAGCTCTTCCTACCTCAAATCTACGCCCATGCTAAAGTGAACTTTCATCTATTTGAGGCGCTGATTTCACCCCTAAAAGTCATAAAGTGCGCCTAGTAGATTAGGAAGTTTTGAAGACCTTTAAACTGCGCCTAAGATTGGAGTCAACATCCATCCTTATCAGGGCGCCCTTTTCAATATGTACACACCTCAACTAGCGCCTTAGTATAATGCATGAATCCACATTATGGAGTAGGTGCCTTAAGGAGGAGAGATGTTTTAAATCATCTTCAATTGTTGAAAATCATAAACATGATAAGAGTGAAGAAATTTGAGCTAGGCACACCTTTGCTCCTGGATAGCCACAAATCTACGCCTCAAGTTTAAAAGCATTAATTAGTGTTGAAGGAACCTTACCTTGTCCAAAAATGAGCATCCACTAGAATTTGAAATCATAAAATTTCATTGGTAGATGTTAGGCGCAGATTTCCATCTTTACACACTCAAATCAGCGCCTAAACAATTAAGGGGTTTCATGGACATTTAAATCAGCCCCTCATCTGCATGATCATTAAGTCTGACATAACCAAGTCTGATTGCAAGATAAAAAATAAACAATAGTTAGGAATCATTGAAGGATAAACAAAAAATTAAGCATATAAGGCGCCATTTTCAGTTAATTTTCACTTAAATCAAAGCCTAAGTTGAAATAAGCATTCATCCAAGCATTCAAGTTGCAAGGCAAGAATTATGTTGAAGGGTCTTTTTGCTGGTCCAAATGAACATCCACAAGGTATCTACATGACTTTAAAGACATCAATTTGCAAAGTAAATCTAGACGCACTTTAGCCTTTATTCAAACTTAGATTGGTGCCTTAAAGAAATCATATGAATTTGCATTACTAGTTGAGTGCCTAGGAGGAAATTGCATAAAGTAACACCATTGATTGAACGCCTTACAAGAAAGAACCACTATAAGTCATCTTCAAGTGTTTTGAAATCATAAAATGTCATGAAATAAGCTAGGCACACTTTCACTTATTTGCTGACCTAAATCTACGCCTAGATTTGAAAAGGAGTTTTAAAATGCTTAAAGATGTTTTCTTTGTGTTGTAAAGTGATTGATAATCTTTCGTTGTTGTGTTGCAGGAGCGTAGATTGGATTAAGGAATCATTCAAGGAGCCAAATGCCTAGAGTCACCTTCAAGCAAGGAGTGAGGCTAGAAGGCCACTATTAAGGAAGAGTCATCATGTAGCTGCTCCAAAGGAACCTTTCACCATCATCATGCTGGAACACTTCATTATCAATGACATCAAGTTCAACATCTATCCATCAAGCTTCAAGTTCTATCAATCTTCAAGTATCATTTAGCTTCTTCATCAATCATCACTTCAGGGTCAACATGGCAAGTGTACTACTTCATCTTCATCATCATCAAACATTTCAAAGACATCTATCAAGCTTCAAGTTTCTCTGGTACATTCAAGTCTCCTTGAAAAGTCATCTACTCCACATGTAAAGAAGGTGTTATCATCAAATATCTACTCTCTTCATGAGGAAGCATTCACTGAAGATCAATATACATCCTGCCAAAAGAAGAAATATCACAAAGTTAGACAAATGAGCAATGAGTATCATACATATCCTACTTACAATGAACAAGGCAAAGTCAACAAAGATACATTCCCAAATGTTCAAGTTCAAAGCAATCACATTTGAAGACATCACACAGATGATGCAATTTGGGAATATGCTAAGATGGCACTTACGTGGCAAATATATGTCATCATTCAATCACAATTCGCCACATCATTCAACAAGCAAGAAGCTGAAGAGGACGTCCATGTGGAAGATGCTCTGAAGATTCCATTTCATCCTTATCTTCTTGGAAAATGTGCCTTCATTGCCTCTCTTATGTACTAGAAATAGCAAGTTGTTGTAACTACCTGCTGAGATGGCATGATCTTGGCCCTTGGCTACTTGAATTGATCCGGGTCGTTCATTGTAATTTTGGACTTCTATATAAAAGCCTTGTTGCCTCATTTGTAAAAGATATAGTTAGGGTAGAGTAGAGTAGAAGTGACTCTCAAAATTCTCTGAGAGTACTTGAAGTTGTAAATATTTCTCAAGATTAATGCAAAGACATTGGAGCTTGTTTAGTGTTAAGTGGTCTTGTGAAATAACATAGTTTCTTGTATCTTGATTGAAATGGAGAGATGTTGCTAAGTAGATTAGAGCTCATTGATGTAATGTATGTATGTATTGAATATTTTATCAACTCCTAGCTCATGCTTTTAACATTCATTGTTGGTGAAGTGTTGTGTAAAGCTAGTTTGAGCTTCATCATAATTTGCTTAAGTTGAATTGTGGATGCTTGTTTGAGTTGTACCATCTAATGGGTGCTTATATAAGATTTCATGATTTGAAAACCTTTTGCTATCCTTAGGAGATTGCACCAACTCCATGTAGTTGTAAGCACCCTTGGCGAAGTGGAGTTAGGTTAATTAAGGAGTTTGTCTATTCTTGCATCATCATTGCTTCATTGACCTTAGATTAGTTCCTTTAAACTTTATTTATTTATTTATTTTATTGAGACACTGTACATATTTTATCCACACTGAAAGTAGAAACAAGCTGAATGAAGTAAGAAGAAGTCTGCGTAAGTCCCTTTGTGATTATCAGCAAGATCACATCAAATCACTGAGTTTATCCAATGCAAATTACGAATAGGGAACCTTGAAGTTCTCACTGGATCACATAGCTTAGCCTTTGAGAGACTTTATTCAAGAGAGAGTTGGATACTTGGTATTTTACTCTATTGTTGACTTGTCTAAAAACAATCATCAACAATGTTGAACATTGGGAAGAAGATGGTTATGACATAATGCTAAGGTGGGGTTCTTAGCATGTAGTGTTGCTTTAATCTCCTCAAGCATGTTGTCAAAGGTATCATTAATCTCTTTAAGGTTAGGAGAGTTTGTGTTGGCATAACATATCATTCTTATAGTAGAGGCAACAAATGAAATGATATATTTGACTTAATCCCAAAAGCAAACAACAATAACCAAACTCTTCACCCTCCTCCTTATATGTGTCTTTAACTATTTCCATGTGCCCCACTCCCTATGGATGATCATCAATTACAATACTTCCTAAATGTCAATGATCCTCTCCAACAAGAAGCTGCTGGCATAATGCATCTCTATGTTTACTGCAATATGGTGTGTTTCACAGAATATGAAGTAAACAAAATTAAGTAGTGTAGTGCATAACATAGAGCATGAAATTATAATAGCATTGCACAGAATAAAGCATTGTTCCTATTCATTGAATATATCAGTATTACACTACAATGTCACAATACCGTGGGGTCGCCCCGACTACAAAGTATTAAGCCAATATATAACTTGGCCAAGGTTGGTTGAGATACCAACCATTGGCAATGACTCTATAACTATCTAACTGTCGGGGTTAATTCCCGATAACACTCCTAACATAACAACACTAATTAATTTATGATTATTACTTGGCCGACTACGGCCGACTACAATTATGATCGACTACATCATCCCCCCCACAAAATTAGTCATCTTCCAGACGACAGAAAACCATCAAGTGACATTAAGTAAGCTTTTGCCGATAACAACGCTGAAGTAGGAGCTGTGTAAAAATAGAACCAACACATTTGGAACCCCTGCCAGTAGACCAACCAACCAAGGGACCCAATCTGATAGCACACTAAATGCTGCGAATGTTGCACCCCATTTCTCATTGGATCAAGATAGTACTGATTTGATGGGGGTTTGGGGGCAACGCCCCCAACGGGGTCAAGGGGCAGCGCCCCTAGCGGGGTCCGGGGGCAGCGCCCGCCGCCAATCCCAAAATAACACCTTCAAAACCATTCGGACCTTCATTGCGCACATCATTTAACTAACAAAATCAAACACTCGTCTGCAATCTTCTTGCCCTTGTCCATTATCTAATTTTTCTGACAATTCCGATGCTGGGTATTTGAGTGCCAAAGTGCCGATACCAAGCCGATACTAAGCCGATGCTTTCTTTTCCCCCGACGGTCGACGTCGAGAATGCCAAGTACGGATGAAAATGCCAAGTCCAAACTGACAATTATGGCTTAGTACGGCCCCTCTTTAAATGCTAAGTACGGCCAAGTACGGCCTTCTTATATATTTTTCCTACTGGCCGTACATTCTACTGCTGGCTGTACGGCGTGGCTGTACGTCATACGACTTGAATTTTTTTTTAAATTTTTTTTATTTTTTTAATTTTTTTTTAAAAAATTTCCCGGCCGTACGGCCTGGTTGTGCGTCGTACGGCCTGCCTTATTTTATTTTTTTTCATCATTTTTTTAACGTTTTTTCCAATTTTTTCAAATTTTTCTGACATTTTTTTTCGTCTTTTCCATGTCAAACTGACTCTGATTTGTCTATTTTTCTCCGACAGGTTCCACGTTTGATCTACAACTCTGACTGGAATTGTTGTCTTCAAAAAAATTAAACTATCTGACTTTTGAACATTATTTTTTCTCTGTTGATTGTCACTGATCGCCAAAACATTACAAGTCGATGGAAATACTCTATAGTCTTTATTCTTTCTATATGGTCTCTTTCTTGGCCGGAGTTTGCAATGCCGTGTTCCTGTCGTTAGTTTCATCACCCCGTTTCACCTTGTTTGCCAATGGCTCCTCATACCTGATCACCTTGTCTGGTTCAAATTTATGTGCAAGTATATTATTTATCTTCGCTTCACCCTCTGTATATTCTTTCTGTGCCTCTCCTGGTCGACTTGTCTATTCTGGTCGACTTGTCTCTGCCACTATTTGCTCTGTTACTTTCGGCTGATTATTGCCTTCCTCCCCTTTGTCACTCATTACTGGTTCCTTCTTACCAAGTGGTCGAGTGTTTGTCAATCCATCAAGTGCTTCATTCGTGAACAATGTTTCACTTGTCGGCCTAGAGTTGCCCAAACTTTCACTCATCGGCCTAGAGTTGCCCAGACTTTCATTCGTCGGCCGAGAGTTGCTGAGTGTTTCACACTTCGACCGAGTTTTGCCAAGAATTGCACTGCCATGACTTGCATTGCCAGGACTTGCACTACTAAGATTTGCACTGTTCATCGGAGAGCTCTCACCGACTTCTTTTATTGAAATCATATTACATTCCGGTTGAAAGAACTCGTAAGCTTCCATCTGCCAGTGGAATAACCCGCTGAATGAATTTGTCTCATCTTCTAAGCATTCCTGTAATTCCAGCACCCCTTCATCATCGGGCTCCATCGGCTCTTTCCCACTTTCTGTCGAGTCCCCTCCATCCGAGTCAGAATCTGAGGCCAACTCTTCACTGACAGTTTGCGTCCTCAAGTCAATGACAAACTTCTTATGCCTATTTTCTATGGACAGAGTGTTTTTCTTCTAGTTGTGGTTGGCCTTGGCGGCTATTAGCCATCCTCGGCCGAGTAATGCATTGTATGATGCATTCTGTGCTATTATGACTACAAAATTTAACAAAAATTGTTGGGTACCGATTCTTACTTTTTGAGCCATTAGCACTCCCAGCACCTTGATCCTGTGCTGATCGGCTCCCACTAACTGAAAGTTTTGTGGCCATAGAGTAGGCTTCCCGAGGCTTTTCCAGGTTTCTTTCGGTAATACGTTTACTCCAGATCCCCTGTCGACTATTGTATTTGTCAAATTTCTCCCAAGTATTTCCATATGCACTACGGCCGGTTTCTTCCCAGTGTCAACCGCTAGCAACCTCGGGTCGAATACTTGTTCTCCCGTTGGCGGTGGTTCCACTATAACATCTTCTGTTGTGTGGGCTTCGTCTACGTGCGAGTTACCTTCTATTACCTTGGATAGTGCTACTTTTAACTGAGGTAAGCTCTGGAGGAGGTCCGCCAATTTGATTGGTACGGCAGTTTGCAATACTTGACTTGCTATGTTCTTATTTGATTCCAATCGTAGGGTTGCAGTTACCTTCTTGTCTGAGTTCCTCCGTTCGGTTTTCATGGCAGCTTCTACTTCCTTTCGTGCCTCACGGAGTCTTTCTTTTTCTGTACGGGGATCTGGATAAGTGGCCTTTTTCCACTGTGCTCGGGTGATAGCAAGGATTTCTTCATTATTTTCCTTGAGATTGATAAGGTTTACCCCTTTCTGCTTCGGACAGTCTTTTTCTTCGTGGTCACCAAGCCCACACCACTTGCACAATGCATTTATTGTGTTCTGATTGTTGTTCGGGCATTCTCTTGCAAAGTGTCCCCACTCGTTGCACTGCCGGCATTGTATCATAGGTCGCCCTTTGCTGTCGTACTGCAATCTATTTCTCAGACTTCTATTGCTTTGGTAACCTCCAGGGGATGCATGGCTATTGTACTGGGGCTTTGGTGGTGTGTTCGGCGGTGTTGACGATTCTCCGTGCGTGAAGAGTACTTGCGTACCCCTTGCTTTCAGATTGTATGGGCATTCCTTGATGGAATGTCCCATCACTTGGCAGTTATCACAAAACAATTTTTTCAGACAATTTGCCTTTGTATGACCTTCCCCCTTGCAATTTGTACACCACAGTTCTCTAGCTTCCCTTGTACTCTCCTTGTCGACCTTTAGTTCTTTCATCATTCTCATCATGTCCTTCCTGAGTGCTTGCACGGTCTTGGACTCACTGTCACTGTTGTCGTCCGTACTATCCTCATCGTCCGTCTTCCTTTTCCCTCGGAAGGATATTTTATTTTCACTCTCTATATCCATCGCTCGATTGTACGCTTCATCGTATGATGACGGAGGCACGACTTTCATTTTCTTTCTCAGCGATGGATGCAACCCTTCGATGAACCATCGCTTCTTCAGCCCGTCGGCCGGCTGAGTCTCCAGTTTTCCCAATAATTCTTTCAGTCTCCGGTTGTAGGTTCACACGTTCTCGTGCTTCCCTTGCTTCGTACTGTAGATCTCTGCTACAATTTCACTGTCATCCCTCAGAAGTTTGAATTTGTCTTGGAATGCCTTCTTAAGTAATCTCCATGATGCCCTGTGTGCTTGGGCCAACTCTGTGTACCAATCGATGGCACTATCTCTCAGTGTCGCTGGAAATGCTTTCAGCCAGTAGTCCACATCATCTTGCCCATTGGCTATCCAAATTGTCTCGCACGTCTTACAGTGTAGTACTGGATCTTCTGACCCATCCCTCGTAAATTTTGGCAGCTTCTGCCTCTCGGCTGGCGAAGTCACCATCCTTTCCCGATGCCCTCCTTGTGCGTTGGACCTGACTGGACTGGTTCTCTCGCAACATCCCGGTGCGTCACTTGCACTCTTGGCCACGTTCGAGTCTTCCCCGCGTCCTCTGTCAGCGTCCTCTACACCTTGAGTCTCCTCGGGTTCGTTCTGATACTCCCTCTGCCCTGGGGTCTTAGGCTCAGATCTTCCAACTCTCGACCCTTCATCGTCCGATATGGATAACTCTCCGATGCGGCATATGCTATTTTCAATTTCTTCTATCAATTCATTTTCATTCCCTTTTTCTTTATTTGTCAGTGGTGTCTTGAAAATTCCTTCATTGGCATGATGATGTTCATTGACAAGTTGTCTCAGTGTTTTCCTTCGTTCTTCTTGTTCCTTTAATCTCAATGATCTTCATGTTCTTTCCTCTGGTGTTTCATGCCCACTTGGTACTCGATTCTTATCCTTATTGAGTTGTATGGGCATTAATTGCTACTCGGGTGAGGAGATGGTCTACCTCTTGGTTGACGTGCATTTGATCCCAGATGACCGACTGCAAACTGTAGAGGTCTTCCGTCAGAGCGTCTTGATCCTTGTTTGTTTGTACTGGCTCTTCGGTCGGCTGCCCCATCACGATGCCATCTTCATTGTGTTTTTTTTTTTCGACCCTGGTTACACCCGACGGTTTGCTTGTTTCTGACGATGCCACTTGTCTGATGGTTTTCGACGACTCAACTTGTCATCGATAGCCAACTTGTCATCCGATGGTCTCAACTTGTCATCAACTTGTCACCCGATGGCATCGGACGGCTCAACTTGTCATTGACTTGTCACCTGATAGCATCAGATGACTCAACTTGTCATCGACTTGTCACCCTCGACCCGTTTTCAAACTGGCAATGGCGCCAAATGTTTACCGCAATATGGTGTGTTTCACAGAATATGAAGTAAACAAAATTAAGTAGTGTAGTGCATAACACAGAGCATGAAATTATAACAGCATTGCACAGAATAAAGCATTGTTCCTATTCATTGAATATATCAGTATTACACTACAATGTCACAATGCCGTGGGGTCGCCCCGACTACAAAGTATTAAGCCAATATATAACTTGGCCAAGGTTGGTTGAGATACCAACCGTTGGCAACGACTCTATAACTATCTAACCATCGGGGTTAATTCCCGATAACACTCCTAACATAACAACACTAATTAATTTATGATTATTTACTTGGCCGACTACGGCCGACTACAATTATGACCGACTACACTCTATAGGTTTGAGAAATTCCTTTCTTGAAAAAGACTTGAATAGTGCCAACGACGTGGTTGTTGTAGATAAACATCTACACATTCCTAACATTAGACAATGTTTGATCTAGTCTACCTTGCTAGTGTCTTGCAATGTGTTTTTCAAACATGAGCACAACTAGGGTTGTAAAAAATGTTCCTATAGGTAGCTTGGGCCTTGGACCAACATACTTGCTGACTTGCAAATTGGAGCTGCCTCTAGGACTTCTTGGCAAAATTCGTAGGTTTAGAAATATAATCACATTAAAAACTTAAGAATAGAAATAATTTTAGAACTATAATGGGAACTTAAAAAATAAATATATAATTATAAATAAATTAATATGCCAACAAACTTTAAAGAAGAGAGAGGTTCAAAATCGATAGCACATGTACAACGCTCTTCTCCCTAATCTTGTCTACAGCATTCTTTTGAATGTTGAACTTAGAATTAGTCTCCTTATGTTATTTGAACAACCAAAAGCTCTTAGAAAATAGGGACCATCCTAGCTTGAACAATGACATTAATGAGTGGTTGGTGTTTGATACCATCCACCCATCCATGATTGTTGAGCACCCTATCCTTACCCATGTTTGCTTATCTCCTCTATCTTTAGATTGACCCTTGAATATATTTTGTCCAGAAGAGAGGTCCTAAGCTTAATGCTCTTTTGGAGACACATATGAAGGACCTACAAGTGTTGTCTTTTTGAATGCTTCTTGACAATAAAGAGATTAGACAACATGGAATGAAATACCGTTGACAAATAATAATTTGCTAATGACATCATTAGCCTCCTCCCCTACTTTGGCCATTTATCATAGCATCGTTCCATTACTTCAGCTATTTATCATAGCATTGTTTTCCATGAGAGGTTTCTTTTTCCCTTGGACCCCTCTCTCGTAGGTGTAGTATTCACATGTTGACTAAGAACCCTAGCAATAGATTGACTAGTAGAATGACAGGGGGTGGACATCTCTTTTAAGGTTGAAGGGCAAAATATGAGTCATCTCCCCTTTAGTTAAGTGTAAGACTAAGAGTCTAAGACAACTCTTCACTTCTTCTCTAGGTATATATAAAAAATGTGCATCAACCTTGGTATAACTCCCTTTGAAACTTTTATTGTATAGATGGCATAGGCAGTGTCTTGAGCCAATGATTTTTTTTTTTTTTTTAATGTCAATTATAGTATTGAATTCAGCAAAGAGTTTCTTGGGGGGTAAAAGGGTCCTTAGACAGTATTTTGATAAGTGGGAGGGATGGGACAATTAAATTAGCTTTCACTCCTAGTTGAAGCCCCCACTTCACTTTCACTTTCTTTTCCAAACAGAAACAAATTTAAAGAAACATGCAAGTGGCCTTTGATCTACTAGTGAAGTTGAATGACTCACAAAGAGTCCACCAAAGATCAAGTCTTTTTGAATGAAAGGCCCACGACACTAAAGGGATGAGGTAGGGATCGTGCCTTGGGTGACTTTATCCTTGGCTCTTAGCTGAAAGAAGTCGATTATTCATGCAACTTTGATTAGTGCTCCAATTCCAATGGGTTGCCAAAACAATCAGGAGTTGTCTATCCTCTCAACAAAAGAAAACATAGAAACCAAAACAGTAAATAGAAGCTAGATTTCAATGTAAAAGAAATAACACGTAAGGAAAAATGTTATGAAAAATGTGTCTGATCAATAAATTGAAATGATTTGAAGGTCTCCTGAAAGATGATAAGCATAATTGGCCTCATTTAGGGTGTAGCTTAGTTGATCAAATTCATAAGAGCCCACTTCAGGTAGAAATCTTAGGTGATGTAGTTTATTGCTAGGACTATCTCAAGTCCCCTTTTTAATCCATAGCTGAGTTTGTCTTTTGGCAGTTTAGGAGTAGAATGTAGTTACTTTCAGTTTTCAGTTAGGAATGTTTGTGTTTGGAATAAGACAGTTGTATCTGGTGTCTTCCAGTTGAGCAGTTAGAGCGGCTGAATTTGGTGTTGGTTTCCCACCTATTCATACCTGTCAGTCAGTTAGAACTTTAGTGGACTGGAATAAGGATGGCGTGTAGTTAGTTAGTTAGAATTGAAGTTACTTTCAGTTAGGATCAGTTAAATAAGGAATGAACTTGCTAGTTACCTGTCGTCAATTTAGGGAGGAACTTGTCAGTCAATTGCTATCGATTGAGGAATGATTGCCTACAATTGAAGAAGCAAAAATATATAATTTGTTGGGAAGAGGAGAAGGGATACACTTGAAATTTGATAAACAAAAATCATTTCTTTTTCCTGGGCTGAACGTTGTGTTTCAGCAACTGTGGCTTGAAGACGAAACTCTCCAGGTACAGAGAATAGGCTTCTTGAGGACGGAAACTCTTAAGCAGCGGGTTGGCATTCAGACTGACATCTGGAATACTAGTTTTGTCTAGTTCTGCATGTGGGCATGTTCAGTAAGCTGTATTAGTTTGATGTATATCTATATGCTTATGTGCTGTTTTGAAGACAGAGAGAAAAATAAAAAAGTGTTATTTGCTGTATAATATTTATGGGTTTGTTATTTTCTATATTTTAGTTCGGGTCTTTACAGACTGATTAGAAAAGATGGTTTACATCTTAGTACAGATTAAATAGAATTAGTGGGCATGTTGTCTTTGTGATGAGAGTAGACTGAATATGTAATGCCAATGATGAATTTCATATTTGTATGGCTCTAACATTCCTGGTTAGAATTAAAAAAAAAGAATTAGTTGCTATAGTATTTCTGGGTTTGATATTTTGTATGTTTTTAGTTAAGGTCTTTACAGACTGATTAGAAAAGATGGTTTATATCTTAGTACAGATTTAATAGAATTACATGTTGTCTTTGTAATGAGACTAGACTGAATATGTACTGGCAATGATGAATTTGGTATTTGTATGGCTCTAAAATTTCCTGGTTTTCTTTCTTCAAAGTTTATGGCTTGAAGAAATGAATATCGGTTATGAATTGGCTCATGTGTGATTCTCCGAATCCATGTATTGATGGAAGTTTCATGATTTATCTGTGGGTCCAGAGGTCACGTTTTCTTTTGATCATTAATCTGTAAACAAGATGAAATTAGTTTAATATTGAAAAGTTACCATGGTATTGCTGATGAATCAATTGGACACTTCAGGATATGGAGTACATGACTAGAAGCAACAGGCCATCCGTGTGCCCAGGAAAAACAAAAATTAAAATAATTAACTGTACACAAAATATGGCAAGCATAAAGTAATTACTTTTCATAATCCGCAATACTTGGTTGAGAATGTATTTTAGAGAACTCGATTAACATGGCCTTAGGGAATGGTATCAAATTATTATTAATGTTATCCAGTGAGGAAGACGCTGCTGAAGAAGCATTATTAACCTTGAAGTCCAATCAATCTATAGTAATACAAGTTAGTTTGCACTGAGAGGTCATTTATTTATTTTTCAAGCCAAAGTGTATTGATAAACCAGATCAACAAACAGTTTTTGTATTTGGAGTAGAAGTTTATCTGGTATTTAAAATCATCAAAAAGATACTTAAAAAATATATATATATTTGGGGAAGAGTACAAATATGGCTTTAGCGAGCAACCAAGTACAAAATGATCAAAACAGATCTGCCAAGGAGCATATCAGCCAACAATAACATAACAGCAACCATAGCCTGCCAGAGGCTAGATAACAGAACATTAAATTTATAAATAATCAAAATGTCAGCATGTTGAAGTAATCAACAGAAAATTCAGACTTTTGCAGCCTTTTCCTTCATTTTGGTTGCATTTTTCTTATCCAGATATGCAGTGATGTCCTTCACTTTCTTTTCATTACTCTTAATCCTGTATTCAAAGCTTCATCATCCCACCAGTCCAGATAACAAACCTATATAACAACCACCACCAGCAACAGCAAGGAAACCAGAATCTTGAGCTTTATCTTCAGGTTGCACATATTGATTTCTATTAGAGGAACTGTTTCCCCCTTCAATCACCTGAACAGGCCACCCCTCACTATTATACTTTACCTCCTTGAAGTCCGGATCAGCAGCCCAAGAAGGGGCTGTTTTCATGATATCCTTTTGAGGCAAAGCAATACCATCAGTAGCAAACTTCTTCCCATCTTCCGGATCAGCATCATATTGCATACCCACTTTCAAAAAAGTCATGGAGATAGTGACTTCTCTAGAGAAGCTAGCTAGATCTCTTCTTTCTTCATGGAAAACATCCTTGTTTCTAGAAATCCTGATAACCATAAAATCTCAGTGCAAAGGAGCAGCCAGAGAATGGATAACTGTTTAACTCCCAGCCTCAATTGAATCAAATAGAATATCAAACCAACTGATAGACTTGTTTTCAGCCAACTTGATCAAAACAGGTAGAAAAGCATTCCAAACAAGTGTAGAAAGGGGATAAACACAGAAAAGACGACTGGCAGACTCTCTACCGAACTGCAGACCAAATAAGACTTGAACTGAGGAGAAAAACAAACAGACCCAACAGCAAGCTTATTATGAAGAAGCAACCGTCTAAAAAAGGACTTTTTTGGTTCAAGAAGGGGTGATGTAATGACACTAAACCTCTTGGACCAAACATCTGGATGGTCTGTCAAGCTCCAAATAGTATTAAGCTTATCAAAAAGATCAACAGAAAAAGATAGCAGGTGGTGAATATATTTAGAAGAACCCTTAATCAATTTGGAACTACCAATCCACTCAATTTCTATCATACTAATCCTGAGAGAGAGAGAGACTGCTGCTCAAGAGAAGGGGCACCCCCCTTCAACTTAACAACCATAGAGAAAGTCCTTTTAGTAACTATCAGGTAAAGATTCTCTCTCAACAAATCCTATGAGAGGAGCTCCTCAGTCCCAATCAATTGCTCAAAGTTCTAAAGCCCAAGTGAATTTCAAGCTTTGGCAGAACATCCTCTAACAAGAGCAGGAGGGTTCTCTCCAAATTCCACTAGATAGATTTAAAGGGTTTAAATGAGTCTCCCTTACTAACACAAGCTTCATGTCCTCTTGCGAACCTCCTAGCCATCTTCCAAGCCTTCAAAATGGAGCCAAAGATAATGGAATCTCCAGGTCTAACCTTAAAAGGACTGAACAAGATGTCAAAAGGGTGCAGGTTATTCCAACTAGATTTTCCTTTGTGGACACCAGACTCAATATTATGTCTAACCATGATTTTCCAAGACTCATTGCCAGCAAGGGCCCTGGCGATCCATTTGACAGCTAGAGGGACACCTTGCAGAAATAGATTTTTTAAACCTATGCCACCATTAGTTCTAGACAAGCAACAAATATTCCAAGAAGCTGCATCTTTTTCCTCGAGCCTTTACCATCCTACCACAGAAAACCTCTAATAACCTTGTTTAACTGATTGTTATAGCACAAACAAGCCAACCGATAGGGAAAAAATAGATAGAAGAGGAGAAAAGCACTGTTTCCATACTTGAAATCTTCCAGCGAGTGACAGAAGATGGGCTTGCCACTCATAAACCTTCCTGGAGACCTTATCCATAACCCAATTCCATGTCTTTGAAGGAATGTGTGAGAGCAAAATCAATACCAAGGTACCATAACATCTTTGAAGGACCCTCCTAATTCCAGTTCCAAGTTGATAATCACCCATGGGTAGTGTCCAACCAAGGATAACAGATGTATGGGCTGCCACTTTTGATCCAGCAGCAAGGTAATACACATTCAATCTCTTAGCCAAATTAGCAAACCTCTCCTTGTCAATCTCAGGAAAAAAGTAGTGTCATTTGCAAATGTCATTTCAAAATTGTTCTTGATTGGGTAACACAAGACCTCTAATTGGTGGACCCAAGTGCAATCTTTGAGAAGGTAATGAATGGATTCAACAACAATGACAAACAATGTAGGGGCTAAGCGGTAGCCTTGTCTAATAGATCTTTAAAATTCAATTAATTGTTCTTGATTGGGTAACACAAAATCTCTAACAGGTGCATCCAACGTGCAATCTTTGAGAAGGTAATGAATGGATTCAATAGCAATGGCAAACAGTGCAGGGGCTAAGGAGCAGCCTTGTCTAATAGATCTTTGAAGGACCCTCCCAATTCCAATTCCAAGTTGAGAACGACCCATGGAGAGTGTCCAACTGTCATGTCCCCTTTTGGATTGCCCTTAAATCTTGCCCTAGAATCACAAATTAGAGCTACAATTTATCAATCAAATGTTGTAAGTAGGATAAATCCTGGTTTAGGACTTGCAGTCATGTTAGATGATATTGGAAATATAATTCATATGATCAAAACATGTATAACAAATTATTTATTCAAATCATGTAATATATATATATATACAGATCTACATAAACTACACAATATCTATAATGCATGATAGAGGATCAGCTATAATGCATAGAGGCAATCATGATAGAACTTGGATGAGGAACATGATAAGTCGGCTCAAAGTCATCCATACCAAGCCCAAAAGCATGAGTGTCTTAAAACAACCCACCCCTTGGTATAAGTGGTAGGAATATATAATTCCACCTTTGGATGGGCGTACTTGGCGGATAAACTCGTATTTGCTTTCTTATCTATGTTACTCCCTTCCATCGTTCCTTGAATCCATCCCACTAACCAGTCATAATTTGGTTTGAAAGGAAAGCCTTGAAAGGGGTGCTTGTAAACTACAACCACATAAGCCCAAGAGCACGAGTGTCTTAAAACAACCCACCTCTTGACCCTGAGCGGCAGGAATATCCAATTCCACCCTCGGAGTGGCGTGCTTAGCATGATGTGCCCATAAACAACATTCCCTATCTTGCCCCCTTCAACCTTTGATTGGTTATAGGATAAAATCATGTATGTATATCATTTATTTATATCCAATGATTTAAGTATCAAATTCTAATAGCAATACTATGGAATATATACAAGAGAATTCAGACTTATAAAATAATTACTTTATATTATTCATCAAATTCATACCAGATCTATTTGTGCTATTTAGTATATACTTGCACTTGAATCTGATTAATATTACAAGTTTGTAGTTCGCCTGAGTATTTTATTTGCTAATGGTCTTCTTTGTTCACTGCTTGATGCTTCCTTTCTGTTCGCGATTTCCCCTTATATACCTCTTATGCCTTGTAAGGACGTGTTTGAAGGAATAGTCATGTCTTTTGATTAATAAAACCTCTCTTAAACAATTTGTACTTGTGTCATATTTGCCCCTTCTTATTAAATGATAGTCAGTCAATGTTAAGGTGATGGGCTTCTGGGTGGGGTCGGCCACAATCAGGAGTCGACCTCAGTGCTACCTTTTATTCTTTGACAGGGGCATCACACCAACCAAGGATATCAAATTTATGAGTAGCTACTTTGATCCAAAAGCAAGGTTGTACACATTCAATCCTTATCCAAATTAGTAAAATTCTCCTTATCAATCACAAGAAAAAGAATAGTGCCATCTGCAAATTGTATTTCAATAATTTATCCTTGATTGGGTAACACAAGACCTTTGACAAGTGGACCCAATGTGAAATCTTTGAGAAGATAATGAATTAATTCAGTAGCAATGGCAAATAGTGCAGGGCCTAAAGGGCAGCCTTGTGTACACCATTAACACTAACATGTGCATAAACATCCATAAATAGAACTTCAACAAATCTACAAAAACTTTCACCAAATCCTAGAGCTCTCACAATTCACATGATAAAAGGCCATTTAATTCTATCATACGCCTTTTCAAAATCAATCAAAGTCTTACAAATATTTTGACCTAAGGCATTAGCCCAATGTATCTCTTCCCAACTAGCAAGTAGATTCTTTAAAATGTACCTTTCACCAAACAAATTTGAGAAGGGGAAATGATAAGAGGTAAAACTTCCTTAAGCATAAAAACCAAGATCTTAGCAAAAATCTTATAGGAGACAATGAGAAGGTTAATAGGTCTCCAATTCTTAATTTGACTTGTGTCCACTCTCTTTAGCAAGCAATTTAATGACTCCCTTATTAATATTGCTACCTGAAAATCCAAAAGAGATAGTCTCCTTGTATGCATCTGAAACCAACTCTCTAGCACTTGTAATCCCCTCCCCCCATGCACCAGAGGTGAAAAGGTTCTTATAAAAAGATTGAGAGAGCCCTCAAAGTCTATCCTCCATCTTCAACTAGAACTCCCCCAATCTTCAGAAAATCAATTCTCTCTATAGCATGTTTAACGTTTAAGAATTTCAAGAAATATCTACTACCTTTATCCCCAAGTTTTATGTGATCTCTCGCTCTTTGTATTTTGCTTATAAATTATTTGGAGTTTTGTTAGTCCCTATCTGGTTTATGCATAAGTATATAATGCACTTTCTCAAAAATCTTCTCATGACAACCATTTTAATTTTCTCTTATCAAGGAGCTCTTTACTTTTGGGCTACATGATAGTAATTTAGATTAATTGTTTTAGGTTTTCACAACAAATCTAATTATGGCATGCATTCTAGCTTCTATGATTTGAGAAACATGATTATAGTGCATTCTACTTTCTATGATCTATCCTTTGTATCTTATCCTTCTCCAGTAATACATGTTACAAATGCATTGTATTTACAAACCTAGTAATCCCTAAAGCAAAAAAAATAAAATTTTTTGAGAGCCCAGGGGTTGCACGAGGGTTTCACTATAATCCTCAGTGTGCTTCCTGTTTAGGTTTCTCTCCATGCATTGGAACCTTTCTGAATTCTTCGTGGGATTTGATAGATTTTATCCATTCCAGGGATTTAGGTGGCTGTGTGTTCTCTTTGATATATTATTATTTATTGTCTCTTTCTTCACTTCTTTATCCCTTGTTTTTTCATGATTTATTTTTGAATTTTCAAAAGTTAGCATTTGTTTTCCCCACTTGTTCCTTTGTGTCACCCTGGTGTCACCCAAGTGTGTTGATGGGAGGGCGTTGACGGAGGTAAAACTGGACTGGGGATTGAATTTATTGTTAGTAGTTAATATGCAATGGAAATTAAATCAAATGGATATTTAGAAAAACACAACAACCAATCTAAGACCTACAAGGAAGTTCTTAGCACTAAAGATGTCGAAGCTTCACCTGAAAATGCGAGCTTTTCGATTGAATCTGCACTCAGAAACAACAATGGAGTCACCAAAGAAGGTGGTGTGGGAGGTGAGAATGTGGAACAAGGACAAGGTAAGTCCCCCACCCTGCCAAGGAAAATTTCTTTATGCCCTAATGAAGACATGATTAAAGTAGTAAAGAACGAAGAATCTAGGCTAAAAATGTTGTCGTATTCTTTACATGCATTAATGTTGAGAAAATGCCGTCGAGAAATGTTTTTGACAACTGGTTAATATTAGTATGGGGTAAAAAACTAGGCATTCATTTCTCTTTCTATAGAATGATTCAATCGGGCATTTTTGTCATATTCTTTAAAAACCACAGCATGCAAAGGAGGGTTGTTGATAAAAACTATTGGAACATTGGACATGCATTGTTTAAAGCCTTTCCATGGGCACCGTTTACTACTCATAAGGAAATTCAGTTTTGTTTGGTTCCTAGATGGGTTTTAGTTAAAAATGTCCCTATGCAATTTTGGAATTTTTTGCCTCAGATTATCAAACCTTTTGGAAAAAATTTAAAAATAGATTAAACACAGTCTACCCTACCACATTTGGATGCAAGATTGCTTGTGGCTTTTAATACTGGAATTCAGATTCCTGAAATAGTGGAGATAAACTGGGAAAATAAAATTGTGCAGTGTGAAATAGTAGGGCTAGGAGGTCTAAGTTCATGCTTTCTTTGCAAAATGGATGGACACCAAAGGAGGGACTACCCAGTCCTAAACATAAATGTTAAAAAGGATAATATGGTATTTGAAACTAAAGAAAAAAAATGCTAATGATCTCCCTGAAAATAAGCCATCGGGGGACTCGGGGAGAGACTTTAGGGTCCTCCCCCCTAAGGTGATTAGAACTCAAACTATAAAAGATTTTAAATCTAATTCTGGTGAGGAGCCAATAACTGAAAATGAGGTTGGAATTAATGCTAATAGTAACACAAAAATCAAAGGACTGGATTCTGTGGTACTGGGCAATGAGCATCAAGATGATTGTGCTTCTGACAGTAATCAGGATGGCAGTCCGAGTCTCTTCTCTATGGAAGAAAATGATGGTGAAAATTTCATGGAAGAGGACCTATCCTTTGTGTCTCAAATTGAGGAAACTCAACTACAATCAAACATTGGTATCAAAGATGGACTACCTATTGATGACCAAACTAGGGCTCCAACTAGTAATATGCAGGGCTATAACTCTGATAATGGTTTTATTAATGTGAGGAGGAGAAAAAATTCCCAATAGTTGGCATTGGACAAGATTAGAGAGGTAGCAGAACAAAGGAATAAATTAGACAAGTTGAAGGATGAGTTCCTCAAAAGAAAGGCTGCAGATCCCCAAGGTGTAGATATTGATTTCCACAAGCAAAGTATCATGAAAGAAAATTCTGCCTCTGTTGGAGATAAGCATATCTCACAAGGTGGAATAGAGGGGAGGAAGAACATTCAAGAAATTGATAATCAGAAGAGGAAGGTAAGAAGAGAAAGAATATGAGCAAGACCAATAGCTTTGTTAAACTAGGTAAAAAAGGGAAAAGATGACCTAATTCCTAAATATTTTGATAGCATCCGCAAGGGGGATAACCCCAACTCCTCCTAGATTCAGTAAGTGATGAAAAACATCCACTGCTATAGTTGGAATGTTAGAGGATTAGAATCTCCTGACATAAAATATGTGCTGAGGGACTTCTATAACAAAAGTAAGGACATGGATATTTTGATGATCTAAGAAGTTAAAGTTGTGGGCTTTATGATGGAGAACACTTTAAGATTTATTTGGAGAGATGTAATTGCTTTTACCACAAAACATGAGAGGGGCAAAGGAGGCAATGTCATTCTGCTTAGCAGGAAATGGGAAAAACTTCTCAAAGATTCAGGACAATCCACATCCAACAGATGTATTTGGATTACATTGGATGTTGGGGGGTTGGTAATTGGGCTTTGCTCAATTTATGCCCCTAATGAATACTACAATAGAGCTAAATTATGGAATTGGATGACTTCTGAGTTACCTAAGGTACCTTGGGTAATTGGTGGTGATTTCAACATGATTGAGCAAATGGAAGATAAAAAGGGAGGAAACCCAATAGACTGGAAAGGAAATAATTTTTTTTGGTAAAGGTTAAAAAAATCATTGAAACTGATAGACCCTCTAGAAGGTGAAAAGAAGAATAGCAAAGGTATTTGGTTTTCCTGGACTAACTGTTAGAAAGCTAACAAAAGAATTTAGAGCATATTGGATAGATTCTATATGGAGAAAGAAACTTTTTTGATCCAAAACAATAAGGAAATGAATAAGGTTCAAGTGATCCCTAATGCACCATCTGACCATCATCCCATAAAGTTTGTGATAATAATTAAAAAACAAGAGGAAAAAGTCAAAAAACAGAAAGGCAACCCTTTTAAGCTTAATTGTGAGCTTCTAAAGGATCAAGATTGTCTAAATGGTATCAAAGCCTTGAGAAATATTTGTAAATCATTATATAAAAATAAAGAAATTTCTCTCTACTGGAATAGGTTGACAGACTCCTATAAATCTGTTTTCTAAATTGTGGCTAAAAAATACTCATTAGACAGAAAAAGAGAAGAGGTTGTGCTCCAAGAAGAATTCCTCAAAGTTGAAGAAAAAATTCAGAATGATCCAAAAGATGAATACCTAATTGAAAGAATGGGAGATGTTAAACACAAATTAAGGAAAATTCAGATTAGGAAAGCTTAGGGGGCCAAAATTAGAGCAAAGTTGAATTGGTTGGAGAATGGGGATAAAGACACAAAATATTTCTTCAATCTCCTAAAATATAAAAACATTAAAGAAAAAATTGAAGCAGTGGTAGATAATGGAGGCTGTCTGAAGAAACAAGAGGATATTTTGGAAGCTTTCAGAAGCTTCTATGAAAAACTATTCAAGGCAGAAGACAATTATCAAGTGTGTTAGGAGGCTCAAGAATTATGTTGCAAAATATGTAAGGTGAGGGTGAATGAGGAAATGAGGAAGACCCTAGATAAGGAACTATCAAAAGATGAAATAGAAGCAACCATTAGATCTATGAACAATGGGAAATCCCTTGGTACTAATGGCCTCCCGGTTGAGTTTTACAAAGCCAATATGGAATGGATAGTGGATGATTTGTTTGAACTATACAAAGAAGCAATAGATAAGGATACTTTGGGAGGGGATATAAACAAAGGAATTATCAAGCTCTTACCTAAAAAGAAATGAAAAACTGGAGGCCCATAACCTTACTGAATCTCTCATATAAAATCATTGCTAAAGTTTTGGCTCTAAGGGTAAGAGGTATTCTACCGGAGGTTATTAATTCCACCCAAACAAGTTTCATTAAGGGCAGATACATTCTAGAAAATATTATTACAATATTATGAAGAGCTTTTGGATTCAACTGTGTGTGTTTTTGCATCGACGTTTCAGATCATGCACAATGATCCATCATCAGGAAGAGGAATTATGGTTTGGAATGCAGACAAGACCTTTTAAAGAGGTTAGTGGAGAGGAAAATAAAGGAACGGAAAGTGAGGGATAGGAAGAGAGGAGTGAAAAAAATAAATTAGAAATAAGAAAAAATAACAAGAAAACAAAGAGAAAATAAGTGAGTGAAAGGATAAGTGTCATATCCAACAACAAAGAAACCATAAAAACAAACAAATGTAAAAATATATGAATACCATATTTTTACAAACATAAGCATAGAAAAAGTATGAGTATGAGTAAAATTAATAATAAATAAAAATGTTCCTGTATATATCTATATATTAATATACATACTATATGTATACACACACCCACGTATAACAAGTATAATATGTTAAGAGTGGGCCAAGAAACCTGAGAAGATTCGATCAGAGGTTCTACAATGTCTATACAGACTTCCAGGAACTGTATTGTAAACAAAAGCAGAGAGAGATGGAAAAATATGAATTACACAAGCACTGGGAGAAGACATGTCAGAATTTTAGCATTAGTACTGAACAGTTGAGGAACTCACCAAGCATTAGAGTCATACCTGGCATGGATTCTTGCAACAATTGTGACAATAGAATGCACATCTGGGATCGAAAAGAAGGCTGGGATGAAGACCCAAGGTGGGAATTGAGAAAGATAAGGACAAAGGAAGTGAACTATGGGACAACTTTGGATGATAGTCAAGGTTTCTATTATCAGTATGCTGAGATGGGAACTGAAGAAATGGCAGCACAACATCACAGGGAATCAGGTGAAGATACTATTGTGGCAGAAAGAGGCAGTAATAATGAGATGCCTGTACCTGTAGAGGTGGCTAAGGACAAGATGAAGCAGTGAGCTTTCACAGAGACACAAAAGGAACTACATTTTGAAGCAAAATATTCACACTAGTGTTATACATATATTTGACTCTCGAGTATATACTTAAGTTTTGAAGATTGGAAAAACTGTTCGTATGTATTAGGGAAAACTTTTTTTTTGGATTGATTTAAGCTGCAAGATAAATTTTGATGTGATCTTCTTGATCACAATGATGTAAACTCTATTTATTTTGCATAAAATTTGTTCACGATTCTCAATCCAAAAATAAATAAAGCAAAAAAAAAGACAAATCAAAGTGAAATAGATAGAGACATGGTTAATTTTACTTGATGATAGTAGCCAAAATGAAAATCATAATAGCCACTAAGGAAGTTTATTACACACATTGAAACTTCAAAGAATATGTTCTTGACAGTGATGAAGCTTTGGTTCAGAATCTGTATCATAGTCATGCCAACAACATTATTTATAAACACTCTAATTAACAAGATATGAAAAGTTGTTGGTGGCAGTCACAAAATTATACAACAATGGAGGAATAACTTAGCCACAACAAAATATTGGAAAATCCCATGATCAATATCTTCAGATGGAAAATCATGGATTCATAGGGGAATATATCTAGTGAATAGGAGTGGGGTAACAAGTTTCCTCTGGTGACAAAATTCACGGATGTGGACCTTCTCGAAGAAGAATGGAGTATAGGCCCCCAAAACCACAAAACTACCGGCTACCAGTGCACATTATACTTTGTGAAAAATTACATGGCAGAAAGACACCATAGTAGCATTCCAAAGCCATAGATAAGGAACAGTTTGTGGAGATCAGTTTTCAACATGTCCGTCCCTTAGTATTTCAGAGTTTGATAGATAAAAGATTCATCAAGGAACCTCTAGCTAAAAACGTATTTTTGAAGGATGAAGCTAAAACCACTATTAATTTTCAAAAGAATTAATGGAACTCTGAAAAAGAGGGAAGTTAAAGAAGCCATGAAAATAAACATGAAACACAGTAAAACTGTTAGAGGTTGTTATTCAAAATACAAAACTTCAGAAAAGTGGCACTGGGAAAAAGAGGGAAGTTAAAGAAGCCATGAAAATAAACATGAAACACAGTAAAACTGTTAGATGTTGTCATTCAACATACAAAACTTCAGAAAAGTGGCACTTTACAGAGATGCTGCCTGAATAACTAGCATTGGCGGTGAATATGGTCAACCGGAGTCCCAACCATAAAGCACTGCAAAAGTGGTGACCATTGATGAAGGGGGATGAAGAGAAAGTCAATGCAGAATAAGATTTTGATTGGAAAACTATGGAGAGAGAGAGAGAGAGAGAGAGAGAGAGAGAGAGAGAGAGAGAGCTATTTTTCTAAACTTCCTTTATCTTGTATGGCGATCATTGCAATAGGCCTTCTTTATGCAACTTACTAAGTAGAGAAATTTCCTAGTTACTAATTTATTGACATAGATTAAATTTGTATGGACTTTGAACCAAAATTTATACTAGAAAGGGCCATGAAATTCATAAAATATTTTCATAATTCTAGAAAGAAACTAAGTTACATTACACATTGTAAATTAATAATCAAACTTTCATTCTTGAGAATCAAACTTAGTTTTGGGAATCATAAAAGTTTAAAACAAGGTGTTGATAATCATAAAGTATTATAGAGTGCTCAACAAACATGTTTGCTATCTCTAGAACCTTTTGGTATGTCATGATTTTAGATTTGATATAGTGCCATTTGAGTATACTCGAGTTAGTTTGCTTTGAGATGTCTGTAATTTTTTAGAGGAAATAATCTATTTCTTAGACCAGATCAACAACTTTTGCGTTTGGAGTGGAAGTTTCCAATGTATTTGACAACACCAAAGAGATAATTTAATAAACTAATCATTTAATCTTTTGTTCTTTGTTTCTTTTGCATAAATTATTAGGTATCCGTCAATCCTTATCTAATCTATGCATAAGTATATAATGCTCTCTCACATACTTACTCATGACAATCGATTTAATTTTCTCTTGTCAAGGAGCTCTTTACATTTGGCATACATGATTAAAGTTTAGGTTAATTGTTTTAGGCTTTCATAGTGTAATAATGGCTTATTTTTGTGTTATGTGCCTAGGGATATGATATTATAATGTATTTAGGTGGATGGAAATGCCAACATGTGGCACACATCTCTTAAGATAGTTATATTAGGTCTTATGGATAACTTGTGTAATTAATTATATCAAGTGTTGAGTAGGCCTTCACTAGGATTACCCTTCCATTATGTTATTAGGAGGTATATATAAAGGAGGTGATTATCATTGTAAGGAGGTGTGTGGAGTATTATATTATATTGGAGATCACTTGGAGATATAACGTGGAGTGGCTTCTTCCTTAAGGAGTATTGTATGGTGTTACCCTATCTTAAGAGTTTATTCTATTTCCACATATATCGAATATTAGGGATATTGGCCTGCAACATCTCTTGTGTTGTGTAAGATCTATCTTCTGCATTATCTTATTGCAATTATTAGATGTTCGGATCTTATCAATTGCCTTGTTTTTGCCTTCACGGTGCCAAAGTAATGTCCCCTTCTCAGGCCTAGTTAGTTTGGTGACCGTTAGCCTATTCCTCAAGTTCCCACTGGCTAATTGGTATTGATAAGGGGGACTCTAAAGATCTTGGAGAGCACCAATTTGTTTTTATTGCTTTCTATCTGTGGCTTTGAGCTCAGTTGGCGTTATGGATTGCAATGATGCTTTTAGAAGCATTTTCAAACCCCTGGTTTGTGCTCCACAATTCTTGGAGAGCACGTCTATTTTTAGTAAGTTACCGAGTTGGCACCTATCATCATCCCATTGCTTCAGTTATGTCTTAGCATGTTCAGTTTCAGTTTCTGACGCCTTGGATGTGCTTTCCACAACTTGGGTGGAGTATTTAAATTATACACTTAAGTTTCTAATGTGCAATGTTTGATTATTCACTTAAGTGATAATTTATAAAGTTGTTTTATGACCCTTCTTTAAGTAGACGCCTAGGGAGTGAGAGCGAATATGTTATTAAAGGTATTTTAATTCTTTAAAAAGGGCATTGAGGAAAAAGGAGGTTATTTTAAATTTTAAAATTGGTTTTCCCTCCAAGAGGCTAAAAGGAGGTTTGAGCTCTTATTTTTGATATGCTAAAGATTTCTTATGTTGTTATGTTGCCGGATTGAACTTGTGTGTTCTCCTATGATCTTTTGAGGATGAAAACCCTCATTAGATTTCTAGTTACAGATTTGAAAGACAATCCCTAACTAGTTTGGAGTGGTTCTACTTAGGAATCACCATTGTTATTCACAGATTTATAGTTTCAGGATTTCATGATGGAGATTTTCAAAGTTTTTGATTGTAGAATTCAAGATTTGGTATTTGCTTCAGAGAGATAGACTTCTAATAATTTGTGAGATTTGTAGAGCAAATACAAATTAGTTCATCTTGGTTTATTGGAAGCATGAATGTGGGATACATTAAATGGGCGTCCAAGTTTGAGTTTATTGAAATAAAAAATATCGTATATTTCTTCTTAGTGTGGAGATTGTGAAGGCTGGATGCTCTTCTTGGAAAAGATATCTGCATGTTTAAAAGTCATATGTTTGAGATTTGAGGCTGCATGGAGTCCTAGAAGGCACCCGCTTCTATTGAAAGACATTATTCAAGGTATTTTTGAGACTATGTGAAGGTTTGGAGAAGATGTGTGGAAGCTTAGGAGGAGTCACAACCACTAACTAAGTCCTTTGGACTTTCCTATAGCTGCTGCCTCTTTGGAGGTATTTTGGAAGTGATGTCTTGGGGAATAGAGAGCATTGTATGTAGCCGAAGACATGGGACCTTCCTTTGTCATTCTATCCAATAGGTTTGTTGTCCCTGTGCTAGCACCAAAGCTAAATGGTAAAATGTGAAGGTTAATAAGACTTGAAGACATTTTTTTGAAGTTGCATTGCTATAGTTTCCAATCCGTCCTTCTTGCATCAACACGTCCTTCCCAGATATACTGTATCTATTAATGAAGATAGTGGCTCAGATTTGGTATGTTCATTGAGCATTCTATTTGTCTTCTCTATTATGAATTAAATATTCATTTGGGTATCATGTATTCCAATTTGAATCATTATTATATGATTTGTAAACTATTTGACAAAATGCCCATATGCTATCATTGAAAGTTTTATAACAAATTTGAATGTTTCTTGATTATATACTCTATACAATTTGTTCTATATTATCTATAATCAAAATTTTAGATTGATGAGTATAATGGTATATGTTTGATGAAATGCCTGCAGAATAGAAGTTAGATAAATTGTGGGTTTTGGGTAAAAAAATTGAGGGTGGTTATATTACAATGGTATCAGAGACAACCTTTCCTGCCACAAACCCCAGTTGAAGACTTTTTCTGAGGTTCTAAGAGTTCGTCATATTCATACATGTGATAGTGACATTTCTTCTAAGAGCATGGCAGAAAGAGATAAAGGACCAACACAACCAGATAGTCCAAATTCCATAGCAAAGAAGACATTTGATACTATGCTAGACACGATGTCTCAATTGCTGGCAAAGATGAGTCAGAATGTCCCTCAAACACCTCCAGTTTATAATGGTGAAACTAGTGGTTCTAACATCAATAATAATCAAAATAATGGTCACACTGTTGGAGCAGCTTCTGGGTTTATTCCTAGATCTCTCCAACCTACTTTCACTCATAGGAAGGAGACCCCACTTATGCAAGAGGTCCAAATATCGATGACAAATGAAGTATGGGCTAGCTATGTAGAGTATATAACTCTTCTAGCTAAGATCTATGATTTGTTGACATTAGAACAATTTATGAACCAAAAGAAGAAGAGGGACAGTGGATGAGATGAGAATAGAGGACCACCTGTGCAGAGAGACTACCAACAAGCATTGGGAAAGGTATCTTTGACACACTTTGATGGGAGTGACAAGTGTTCAGCTAGAGCTTGGGTACATAAGTTAGACAATTATTTGGCACTCAAACCCATGTCGGAGGATGAAGAAATTAACTTTGCTACACTACACTTAGATGGGACAACCCATGAGTGGCTGTACCATGGCTTGGTTACCCTAGGCCACAACTTGACTACCACCTATGATGAGTTCACAAACAAACTCATCGAGAGATTTGACAAGAAATATCATGAGTTACACTTTATAGAGCTTGCATAGTTAAAACAATATGGTTCACTGGATACTTACATCTCAAATTTTTAGAGACTTTCAGTTATGGTTCCTAGCACTTAGAGAGAAGACTTGTAGTCCTTTTCAGTGAGGGACTAATGAAGCCAATCAGAGGATGGGTTAAGGCATTTGACCGACCATCTTTACAGGAGGCAATAAGGAAAACAAGGAGTATGGAGTTAGATGCCCCTAGAAACAAATTTTAGACAAGGACCTTCCAACATAAGAAAGACAAGAAGATATTTTTATAAAGATTTAAATCATACCAAAAAGATGTCATCAAGAATGGATGAAGAGGTCCTAAATGACTCGAGGAAGAAGAAATTATGCTTCAATTGCAAAGAATCATGGGCCCTAGGCCATAAGTGCTCTGTTAAGGGCAAAGTTCATCAAGTAGAGTTATATTTTTTTGATGAATCAACATCAGAAAAATTAGAACAACAGTCTAATTTAGAGGAGAAAGAGGAAGAAGAATCATCAGAAGAGTCAGAAAGGGAGGAAGAAAGTGAAGGCACACTTGCTCAACTTTCCATCTTTCAAAAAAATGACTCTTTTAGAGTTCGTGGAGTACTTTGCAGGTATCATGAGTGGCATTGATTGATACATATAGCTACACATAATTTTATTGATGAAGGTGTAGTGGCTCATAGAGGACTCAAGGCAGAAGAGGTTGATGGTTTAAGGGTAATGGTAGCTGATGGATAAACTATCACATGCACCAAAATGATTCCCCAGTTGAGCCTTCAGTTGGGGAATTATGAAGTCAAGGATGACTTCTATGTAGTGAGTATTGGAGATATAGATGTAGTTCTTGGCATTCAGTGGCTATGATCTTTGGGGGAGATCACGTTGAATCTTCAGACCATGGAGCTCAAATTTCAATCAGATATATTGCAACCATATATAAACATGAGTATACTTAATGTTACTCTTTGTTATTTGTCCTTTGTATCTTTTCCTCCTCTTGTAACACAAATGCATTGAATTTACCAACTAAAGAGTTCCTAAAGAAATAAAGACAACCCAAAGTTAAATATATAGAGACATGGTAAACTATACTTGATCATAATAGCCATAAAGAAATTCACAATAGCTTCTAAGGAAACTTGTAACACACACTGAAACTGATGTAGAGCATCTTCCTTAACATTCTCCTCCCACGTTATGTCAGTTGAGTTGTTCAGTCATTTTAGAACTTTTGTTTTACTAATAATAGTATACTATTTGACAGTTTTGTTTCTGGCTAGTCTTTAATTAACAACTGTTGGCTTCTTTCTATATTTATATTGAAGAGTAAAATTAGGATGGAATAGTTGTGGTGGTGGTAGGAGTTAGGGACATATAGGTTTTAGAGGAGTTTTAGTTTTGGGGGCTAGCCTGTTAGAGTTAATGATAGGGGTGAGAATAGAATTCAAAGGGAAATTATAACTCACAAGAGATTTTGACGAATAGAGGCTAAATGGTATGAGGTCAATGCTTTAGTTTTCCTATTGTTGTGCTTGTTTTGGTATTTTCTAGTTACTAATATAATATAAGAAAATTTTTGTGTATTTCTTTTGGTTATAAAATGAATGTGTTTGTGTCTTTTTAGCTCTTTGCTATTGAAAATGTTTCTATTCATGAGTTAAGGAAAAATAGAGTACTTTTTGGAGTTTAATTTGCAAGTTCATAGAAACAAAACTACATCATTTTGGTATCAGAGTAAAATTTAAATGGCCTAGAGGGGAGCTCATGTGATTTGGAGAAGAAGAGGCCAAAGGAATGCAAGAGGGAGAGGTAATTCAGTTGATGAAGTACTCAGAAGCTTTCAAGCCCTTGAGGCTAGGTTGCTTCATGAGGATTCTGAGGAAGAACCAAAAGTTCAAAGAGGTCGAGGAGGAGCTGTAGATCCCATGAAAAGGCTTATTGAAGATATAACCAAATAGGGAATTAGAGTTAAGGTCAAAGTCTGTGATTTTAAAGGTGAATTAAATCCAATCTTGGATTGGATTCAAGATTTAGAAAAATACTATGACATTGAAGGAATTGAAGAAAGTGATCCATGAAGGGTCACGGTTCTAGCATCTAAAATGAACTCTCATGCTGTTCTATGGTGGGAGAATCTCTAGAATGTTATGAGAAGTCAAGGGAAAGAGACTCAAATTATGGAGAAAGATGTAAAACATTTGAAAGCTAAGTTCATGCCCTTGGATTATTAACAAAAATGTTTTAGAGAATTCCAAAATCTAAAGCAAAAGGAGTTATCCACATTAGCCTATAAGAAATTTTTTTTGAGGCTGCAAATTAGGACTTTTTTGCAAGAAGATGATGAGCATGCAACAACCTATTTTGTAATGATGCCAAATATGACTCAATTTAGTAGATAAATTCTAGCAAAACCAATCTTTTATGACAAATATTCAGATAACCATGAACACAAGGTGCAAAGTCTAAGGATGATTCAACTATGAAAAAAATAAAAAAATCACCAAATACATGCAGAGATCATGTATATTGGTCTTTGCAACCTTCAATTCAAATACTACTCCATAAAGCACTTGAGTGGAATTCACCAATACTCAATTAAATTACAAAAATGAAATCAAAACAACATAACTAATGTTTAAAAATCAATGAAAAGAAAAAAAATAGCTAAGATAAGTGAAACTATATTCAAAAATCTGGTTTCCAACCATTTACAAAGACTCTTAGTTGGTCTTAAATAAACAATCAACAATTAAGTGATTGTAAATATTAAATTTAGGTTTATAGTTTCAATGTTAGATTATAAATCCTAATGTAACAAGAGCTCCCCAATTTCCAATGATTAAAAGGAACAATTTAATGCATGTGGCAATGAGTCACACATAGCTCTGGTAAATAAGTACCTTAATGACAATTCATCCTCAACTCAAGTATCTAGTCAACATCTTATTAAATAGCATATTTTAACATGTGAAGTTTCCTTCATTGGCTCCTTAATTAGCCTTCTTTATGTAATTCCAATGTAAAAATCATGGTTTCTAGGTGTTAAGAGTCTAGGTACATTTGAAAGAATAAGTCATCCGAATATAAGTTCTTAGTATTTAATACTGATAGTAAACTATTATGAGGGTATCATCTCTTAGATTATAATAGCATGTTTTGGAATTGTCTTCTTAGAAGAACCCCTCATGTTGCTTTAGCAATCTTCTTCCATCATCTCAAGTCTTCATGTCTTTGTCTTGGTATATCTTGGATTAAAATACCTATGAAAATCCTACAAACAGATAAAATAGAGCATTAAGTCTTTAGACAATAATCCTATAATCAAATCACATATCATCCAATTTCTAGACAAGTCAAAATTAAGACAATTTACATTTAGGATTCATGAGATCAATATGATTTAAAGCATATACTACATTCCTTGTATTTAAGTCGTGTCAAAATTTCAAGAGCATATGGTTTGAGCTAAGATAGGAAAATACATTATAAACCATCTCAATAGGCCCATGGCCATCAATTTCTATTAAAAAAGACTATCAAATTCTATCACTTCCTGGGTTTATACACAATCATAGGGTCTTAGTTGAATCGATAGTTTGGAGTAGTCTAAGATCTAACGGGCTAGTAAATACCACTTGCAATGAGATACATGGTTATTAATAATGTCTAATTAGTCTAGTGCTGACATATGTTCTAGTTTCCAAGCTACCAAGAAGACGAGATTTAAAGTTACAACCAGATGCAAAAGTTTTAATGTTTTGGATGTGAGAATTTGATTCAACCATGTTTTATAAGGGTCAATGATTCTAAAAAAATCTTACAAACTCATGACATTCATATTCCAAATTCAAGGGGCCACATGTATTATGTCCTACCATGACTTTAAAATTTATATACATGCATTTCTTGTTATCCTAACTACTCATGGATTTAACATCTTCAACTTTAGATTTGAACATGTCAGTCAATTTGATTTGATAAGGAGCCTTAATTCAAGCCAAAAGGATAGGGGTATTAGGATCACTCTCAACCTAGAATCAGTCATGCATCTAGAACCATTAAAAAACATGGTCCAAGGGAACAAAGAGTTGATGTGTAATATGTGCTCATCGAGCAATGATGCATTGATAGGTGCATGAGCAGGGCACAATGTTGCAAACAATAGCTCAAAACCTGCTTTCCCTTTAATAGATTTTTGGGAGATGAATTTAAGGTTGAACTCTAAAATTAGCAACACTCAATATGTAGCATGTCCTCAAAGATTGACTTATACAACATGTATTTTAGAGGATTTTCTTTTATAATGACATGTGTCTTTGCATGTATAATATAATGTCTTCATTTTTTGTGAATAGAAAACCAAGACTAGACATAATTTTTCCATTGGTCTATATCATGTCTTGTAATCCAATAAGGTGTGACTAATGTAGTGGATTGCATTCTCTTTTTTGTTTTCATCATTTTGTGCAAAAATACCTCTGATAGTGGATACATTGGTCAATACATATAAGGGAAAAGTTTTTCCATAAATAATAGGCATGAGTACTAGTGGATTTAGTAAGTATTTATTCATGTCATCAAATTCCTTTTATAAATAAACATTCTATTCAAATTTGACATCTCTCTTTAAGAGTGTGGTGAATGTTAAGGTTTTGTTTGCTAGTTGTTGAAATGCACAGGACAACTGAGAGGGGGGGGGTGAATTAGTTCTCACAAAACTTTAACCCCTTATGAATATCAACACATCCAATTCTTAATCACTATTATTAAGATTAACCATGAAAGCATAAAACAAGAAGCTCAACATAATAACACATGAGACACTAGAATTTTACGTGGAAAACCCTATAAGGGAAAAACTACGGTGGGTGTTAGCCCACAAAAATAAATCAGTTATAGCAATACCAAAAATCAGAGGCTCACTGCCCAAAATGCTAACTACAAATGTTAGGGCTCATTGCCAAGATCAGCTCACTACCAAGGGGTGGCTCACTGCCAAGGATTGGTGAACTGATTTGATAGCATCTACTTCATGTCTAAGATTAGTTCCATTAAAGCACAATATAACACATCTGCTCTGCTCTTTACACCTTCGCACCTATCTTATCATTTTCGCACAAGGACATCTTTTTTGCAACTACATTACATGTTTTTATACAACTTATCAACCTTGGAATGTACACCAAGGTCGACATTACATTCATCAACCGTTGGAGCAATCTCCAAGGTCGACATTACAAACATACATAGAAATAGGTCAAGATCTAAACAAGATTAGCTAAGGGAAGGATGTATGCAGATCAGGTTACACCTTAGCTAGGACTCAAAAGCAATCTTCCACGACACAACATGCTTCCACAATCTTCAATGCATCTCTGCAAGTAGTTAAAACAACCAGGTCAACCAAGACTAGTGTTAACATTAAGTCTTCTAAGAACAATTTTCTTCTACAATCCAAATTTCTCTTTGCGGACCAATCCAAATGTAGGAACACGATTATGAGACATCGACAAGCACATTGTAATCACTAGGAACAACCACACAATCTCTAACCACTCTGTCAAGAAGATTCTTTAAATTGAAGCACATAAACAACACTGCCAACTAATTTTATAAGGAAAAAATCGCTTGTAGACCACCAAATCATGAATCATTGGAGTTGAAGGTACTTATCATTATTATAAACTTTATTCCAGAACTGCATACTGAAATACCTAACTGTAGAGGAATGCGGAGCATAATACATTTTCCCTGTCACCATCAACTGTACAAAAAAAGTAAATTTCACTCTGGTGAACAGATCTCACTCAAATCTTCATACCGGAGGCTCAAACTTGGAACATAGCATCTTCAGACATGTATCTAAATAACTTACAATCCGCAGACAAGGATATTCATTCTACAAGAAATGTGGAGCAATCTACTGGACTGTTCTACTATACACCAAGAATACTCATTATCTTCAACACTTAACTCATTACAAGCAAGCATCAAAACAAGAGCACAGTTGACACCGATGACAACATAGATATGTTGACATCAATAACAACACCGGTTAGACACATACTTGCAACACTAGTTGTGTAATGAATTGTCTAATAGTCTAAATTTTCCCTTGGAGGATACTAAGTGGCAAGAGGTTTTCTAAAGGAGGCATGTTAACAATTGCATCAATATTTTTAGCATCCACCTTAATGCCCAACTAATATACAATGAATCCCAATAGGCAGCCAATATTGACTCCAAACACATATTTCTTAGGATTTAGTCTAACTTTGTATTGGTAAAGTCATTTGAAGATTTTTCTCAATTTTTGAATATGGTGTGCTCTCTTCTTAGATTTCCCAAGGATGTCATATACATAATCTTCTAAAATTACATGCATTAGGTCATGGAAGATGTAATGTCCCCTTTCCTAGATGGTGTTAGTCTATACTTGGTTCCTATAGACTAACCAGTATGGTTAGGGAACTCTTGGAGTGTTCCTTAGATGGTTTTGGACATCTTCGCAATAACTTACTATTTTTAGTTAGGGTTTTGACCGTTTAGGGAAATTCAAGATTGGAGGTGGAGCGTTTTGGAGAGACCTTTCCAATGGTCTATAGCTCATTGGATTTAGAGTTCATTTGACCATTTATTTTAAAGTCCATAATTTAGTATTGCATATTTAATATTGGGACTTTATAATGCTAATGTCGGTGACTTAGTGAAAAATGTAAAAATGCAAATAAAAGTCACTTTTTTGGACTCGGACACCTCAAGGGAAATAAAGTGAATTAATAATGTAATATTCCTCTTTAATGTGGGTTGACCCTCTTGAAGGGAGATATCTAAGACAAAAAGAAAAAAAAGATTCATTCACGACAAATACATTTTCATGATATTTTGGCTCTGCAAAGAGAACAAGGGTTTGAAGAAACCATCCATGGATTTTGGAGACGAAATCCTCCATTAGTGAGCATTCTGTAGGTGTGAGAGACCATCCAAGGGTGCTTCTGAGTAGCCATATTCAGTGGTTGTATTTGAGCTTCATTGCACGAAGTTGTGTTGTCACGGAGAGCTTTCCTTTGATACATCTTTCAGATTTTGGCATGATAATTAGTGGCCAACATAGAAGAATACATTGCAGGTCGGAGACAAAGTTTTAGAGGTGATTTTGGTTGGTTTGGACCTCCTTATTTTGGCCATACATCCCTGAATAGGTTGTACCATGCCGAGGAGATATTGTGGGGTTTCTTGAGGACTTTGGCTTGGGTTTTGCACTGGTTTCCTTCTTCTACCTAAGATGCCATAGTAGCAGACATACTTGGAGTGTTTGAGGGTAGATTTTGTGAAATATCAGCCATTTCCAAACTATTGTACATGTTACCAAGTCATACCATCTAGCCATTGGGACGTGGGCTTCCAATATTATCTTCTTTTCTGAGTTTCATGGCATTGTAATCATTGGTATCAGATAAGACTTTGTTTGAGAAGTTGTATACATCAATTCCACGATAATACACCTAGTTGATCAACTCCATACTGTTGTAGCAGTGTTTTCTAGCCTTGTACTTGCATATCAATGAATGGGTATTCTTGTCCTTTGAGGTTAGACTCTTTATTTCATATGGGTATTGCTTATTAATGCTTTGTAATCTATTTCATTTGAAATAGAGCACTTGGTACTTCTATTTTCTTTGTATTTGCAAAAATATGTATATGCATGTGTTCCCTGTCAAATGCAAAAACACCAAAACGCAAGCAGGTTACAACTAAACCACAAAAAACCCAAACAGTGAAAAAAATAGACCTAAATCAAAAAATGTAAAATATAGAACTGTAATGTCCCCTTCTAGTGAGTCCGAATTTTTCCTTTGACCTTGCACAATTCAACTCACCAAAGAGAGCATTAGTATACAATTCTTCTCTAAAATCACATGTCATTATTTATAAACATAAACTATTTGTTTCATGATCCCCTAGAAGAGATCTACTTGGCCCTTTGTTAATCAAATCCTCCATCTTATGAGGGTGAATCCGTTAGGGTGCAATGCCAATGGTATAGGTCGTTCTTCCTTCGAGGAGTGCTCTAGACCCAGGCCACTCTAGGACCTTCCTTTGACTCAGGGTTCTCTAGACCACTCAAGTCAAAAAGACTACCTCTTGCTCCCTAAGGTACCATCTTGAGACAAGGGCTCGAAGGGGTGCTCTAGACCAATGAACCCATACCTATCCTTGGTTGATTGCCCGCCCCTAATCTTCCTTACTCATCATAGTGGCGAGTTGATTAACATTATTGCCTTCCTCTATTTTAGGATCTCATGTCTTTTATGTACTTATACTCTTTGTATTCATTTATCTTTTCCTTAGTTCATTATAATGAAAATGCACATAAATATTTCATACTCATTACATAATCTAACTAAACTGGTTGCAATGTGAACAATTCATAATTTATAATGATTTCATGCTATTACAGTCAACTATTGGTATCGTTACACTATGCAATCCATATGTTCATTATTCATAATTTATCATGACATTTCACATGCTATCTTTATGATCTTATCAACATATACTTCTTATCTATATCTCATATACTATTTCTTAACACCATATGGGGTTGATAGGGTGTAGCATGCTTTTGTTCATCATAGGCTATGTTTGTCTCCCATCCTTATTCAAGAACTACTTGGTGTATTCTTGAGGCTAAGGCATCCGTGAGGATTCTTGGTACTCTAGGTAGCCAAGACCAATACATCGACTATGAATGATATACTAGACATGTCACCCTTCATCAATCCCATATGTGGTTAATGAATGGTATACAGTTAGTGAATATTACATATGACTGTTCATGAATTATATTGCTCAGAACTGGCTGTAATTAAATGCAGTGTTATACTGAACATCAATACAAGCAAAGGAAACAATGTACTGTCGTACCTGTGGTATTACATCAGTTTGATGTGAGAATGGCAGCTTGCTATTGGGAAGTCTTCTTATAATGCTTGATGTAATACCTTTGATAAATAGATCAAAATTATGCAGAGTATCTACTTTATGCCAATTGATTTGGTTATGGACTTATCTGTTGATTGAAGTTAAATATTTACATAGAAATATATATTATGCTTTGCTTCTGGTTGACCTTCGAACTGCAGTTATTTTTCGATGAGTTTAGAGGATATAATTCCTTTATCCAATCTGTTGTTATGTCTTTTTCCAATATATATTCCCTATATATTCCCTTTATATCTCAGACATAAAAATTAGAAATATGTATGTCTATTCCCAGAAATGTATATGTAGAAGTATATCTCTTTAATCTCAGAATTATTATTCTCTTTCTTTTTTTTTTATAAATTCATATATATATATATATATATATATATATATATATATATATATATATATATATATATATATATATATATATATATATATATATTATTCTTATAAACTTTGATTGCAATGTGATAAAGAATGAGAATTGGGAGTGTTGTGGGTCCCACGATCCACTACTCTCCACAATATTTTCCTCAATGAGATTCTTCTTACTCCCACGTAAGATTTTCAAACTGTTTTAAGAGCCTCCAAGGCATGGGTCCCACCTTCCATTATTAGGAATTTCAAACATATGAAACAAACTTCACTATCCTAAGGAAGCTCTAGGGAGGGTCCCACAATCCACTAACAATTTGCACTTGAATTATTAATTTATCCTTCTTAAAATGCTGACTGGACTTTCAAATCAGAACTTGTTCCCTATTTAGACAGCATCATCCTTATTCATAAATTCAAAATACATTCCACATGGCTGATCGCATCCTTCTCCATGATTAGAGGTATCCCAATGAGATGATATAACTTTAAGTCTGAGATGTTTTCTAAATTGCTTTGACTGTTGGTCGATTATCTTTTATTGCTGACTGATGATCGATTGAAATACTGAAGTGAATGCTTGACTCCCCTCATCTTCCCTTCTGTCTATCCCCTTATACTCCCGTAGTGCCCTTTGGTATAGGATCGCACCTTTCCGTATAATGCCTCTTTTGTTTTTGAATCGCTGACTATAATCTTGTTATTATTTGTGAACCAACCATTCTCTATTTACCTTTGTTTAGTTACTTATATAATTAACTACTCATATCTATATTGATATTGATAATATCAATATAATATTTGATTTAGTTTAATATTTATTTATATTTGTACATATTATATTAATATAATAATATATAATATATATATATATATAATAACACCTTTACTAATATCTTATTAATAAATCTTCATAATAAAATAGTAACCATATTATAATAACATTTATTATTATTATAATTATAATCAAATGGCCAGTTATCCATATTCGTATTTATATTTGTTCTTCATAAATACAAATAATATATCATATTTTAATATTATTATATGTTGATAATCTATTATTATATACGGAGTTATCATCCCATAGTGGCCTCTCTATCTTATTACGATGATTTAACAATCCCTTAATATGGGACATGACAAGAACATGATGGGTCATTTCAGTGGTATCAGTGGTGGTTTTCCTGCTAGCCTGTTATATTTCTGCAGTTGCATGTCAATTGTGAGACTACCCACATAGTTGCATGTCAGTTTCCATGCCCACTCAATTATTACATGTGAGCTTCTCTGAGAAGAAGTACCAGAGAACAGAGATACCTTGAAAGATTAAGGAAAAAAGAAGCTGAGCAAGAACAATGGGAAGTGTGGCCTTCAGGGTTTGAAGTGTTGGGAATTAAGGTGTCTCAACCTTTGCAAGTACCTAATGTTGTATTTATTTATTCAACACTATGTTATAAGATCCCATGTTGAGTTGGCATAGTCGACACCTTGTGTACATGCAACAAGATAAATTTTGGCGACTTTGGCTGCCGCAATTTCCCCCTTGAATAATTAACAGGGGTTTGGGGGCAGCGCCCCCAAGACAGGGTTAAGGGGCAGCGCCCCCGAAACCTCAAATGACTTTTATTTAATAAATGCGTCTGTGGTTGATTTTGTTAACCGACAAAATGAAAAATGACATTGAAAAGCCCTAATTTCTGGAAGCTTCTAAAAGCTTGTTATAAGCAGTTGTAGAGTTTGAAAGGTCACGGGATGCGAATGAGAATCGATAGTGTGTACTCCTGAAAGAACTTGCATTGCAAGTGTGTTGTAATCATTTTTTTGATTTGATAATACATTGTGCAGGTTTTAGAGTGTGGGGTTTTTCAAGCAAAAGGTTTTTCCCCACGTATATCTTGTGTTGTGAGTTTTGTTTGCATTTGAATGTTGTTATTACCTTCCTATTAATGTGCATCTTAATCTGTAACTATAAAAGGTTAAAATTTGCATAAATCTTTCCTTAGTAGATCAGTGTAGGAAGCATTTTCCACGTACCTTGCTTCCTTTCATGAAGAACAACCCTTAGTTCTATACAGTAAACCTTAACAACCTGAGGAACAACAATTAGTGCTCTACAGAGAAGAAGAACCCATTGCAGAAAACATGGGTGATCGAGAACGCAGGTCTAGTAGAGACCATCATGATGAAGGAAGAGTGGATATGGCTAGTATGTTATGTCTTGAATGATCTAGCTAGAGGGCAGCAAGATATGTTTGACAGGATGGATAGATCTCAAACAGAATTGACTCAGATTCTTCCCTGTTTAATACCTGGTAATAATGGGAACAATGGCAATAACAATAACAATAACAATGGTGGTGTTAATCAGAATGCGAGAGGAAACAATGGAAATAATAATAATAATGCAAACAATGGTAACAATGGAGAGCATTCAGTTAATAATCAGACAACCCCGCAACATACCTGTTGTTATATGGAGCTTAATCAGACTCGGAGGTCACTTTTATCGATGCAGTTTCCCCCCAAATAATTTAACGAGGTCAAGGCGTAGCGTCCCCAAAACAGGGTCAAGGGGCAGCACCCCTGGTGCATTCCCTGTCATGATACAGGGCGGGATCAAGGGGCAGTGCCCCTTGCCGGGTCCAGGGGCAGTGCCGGGAGTTTTTTTTTCATTGGCCGACATAAAAAACCCTATTTTGTAACTGACAAAAATCGTGATAAAATGGCTAAGGGTTAGGGTTTCTGTTGATATTGTATTATAGCATTTGTATTGATATTAAGTTGTAGGGATTGCTAGTTGTAATCAGTTTGATTTACTGGATAATAATATTGGACTCTCTATTGGTGGATGTAGCCCGAGTTTGGGTGAACCACGTGAAAATTGTCTCTCGTTATTATTTCTGTGTATTTTTCATTCATCTGCTTTATCTTTATTTGCATTTAATTGATATCTTATGCCGGCTAACCCTAACAAGTGGTATCAGAGCGGGTTGTGTTTGATTATCGTCTGCAGGAAGGTCTCACGGTTAAGTGGGAGCAATGGCGGATGAGGGTAAATTGAAGGTTGATAAATTCAATGGGCAGAACTATCAGCTGTGGAAGATGCAGATGAAGGATTATCTCTATCAGAAGGATTTATGGAGGCCATTGGAAGGAGTAGCCAAGAAATCGGCAACAATGACTAATGAAGATTGGAATCTTCTGGACAGAAAGGCACTGGGAACCATTTGATTATGTCTGGCACCATCTGTGGCATTCAATATAACATAAACGGAGACAACAAGTGAATTGATGAAAGCTTTGACTAAATTGTATGAAAAACCCTCAGCCTCAAATAAGGTATTTCTCATGAAGCGTTTGTTTAATCTGAAAATGGTTAAAGGTGGAGATATGACAGATCATTTAAATGAGTTTAATATGATTACCAGTCAATTAACTTCTGTAAAAGTGAAATTTGATGAAGAGGTGAGGGCTCTCTTGGTAATATGTTCTTTGCCAAAAAGCTGGAATAGCTTGATAATGGTTGTAAGTAACTTTGTCTCTGGTTCAAACACTTTGAAATTTGATGATATTGCTGGTGTTATCCTTAGCGAGGAAATGCGACGAAAAAGCTCAGAAGGGCCCACATTAGGTAGTGTTTTGAATGCAGAAAGCAAGGGAAAACCAAAGGAGAGAGGAAACGATCCTGGAGGTCATGGGAAGTCACGAGGAAAATCAAAGGACAAGAGGTCCCAATCCAGAGGACAGAAGGATTGTTGGTACTGTGGGAAACTAGGTCATCAAAATAAAGATTATTGGTCTCGAAAGAATAAAGGAGACAAACAAGAAAGCAATAAGGAGGCAAATGTGGTAAGTAATAAATCTGAAAATGATGCTTTGATTCTTTCCCTAGATAATGTTGATGATTCATGGGTTTTAGATTCAGGGGCCTCATTTCATGCTACATCCCATAGAAGTTATTTTCTTGATTATATCCAAGGGGATTTTGGGCTAGTTTATTTAGGAGATAACGAACCCTGTCAGATTGTTGGATAGGGAAGAATCAAGATTAAGTTACAGAATGGGAATCATTGGCTACTACAAGAGGTAAGGCACATTCCAAGGCTGAGTAAGAATTTAATTTCAATAGGGCAGCTAGCTGATGAAGGTTGCATTGTTACATTTACTGATAAAAATTGGAAGGTTTTAAGAGGTGCCTTAATAGTAGCAAAAGGTGTGAAAGTAGGCACCTTATATATTTGTACATGTTATACTGTTCCTTCTACTTTAGCTGTTGCAGAGAAAAAACAAACAAGTTCAGGAACAATTGCTACAGGTTCGCAGGAAAAGACTGAAACAGTTGTTGCAAGTTCTGAGACAACATTGTGGCATAACAGGCTTGGGCATACGAGTGAAAAAAGTACAAAGGTACTTCATTCTAAGAAAGTTTTACTAGGTTTGAAATGTATTAATATGGATTTTTGTGAAAGTTGTGTGTATGGCAAACAAAAGAGAGTCGGTTTTCTCAAGGATGGGAAGCAAAAGAAAGATGAAAAGTTGGAGCTTGTGCATACAGATGTATGGGGACCGGCTCAGGTATCTTCTCTTGGTGGCTCTCGGTATTATGTTACATTCATAGATGATGCAACTAGGAAGGTTTGGATTTATTTCCTTATGCAGAAATCTGATGTATTTGAAACATTTAAGAAATGGAGAAACTTGGTTGAGAATGAGACAAGTAAAAGATTAAAATGTCTTAGATCTGATAATGGTGGTGAATATTACAGCAAAGAATTTGAGGATTATTGTTCCTTTAATAGAATTTGTAGGCAGAAAATAGTTCCAAGGACTCCACAGGAAAATGGAGTGGTTGAACACATGAATAGGACAATAATGGAGTGTGCAAGGACCATGAGATTGCATGTTGGGCTCCCTTTAAACATGTGGGTGGAGGCTGTCAATACCATTGTATATTTAATTAATAGAGGTCCTTCAGTTCTTTTGGGTTGTGGTATTCCAGAGGAAGCATGGACAGGTAAGAAGGTAAGTTATTATTTTCTCAAAACCTTCGGATATGAAGCATTTGCACATGTAGATTCTGAAAATAGAACTAAACTGGATGCAAAATCAAAAAAGTGTACCTTCATTGGATATGGCATTGATGAATTTGGTTATAGGCTTTGGGATTTTGAAAATCAAAAAATTGTGAGAAGTAGGGATGTTATATTCAATGAGAAGGTGTTGTACAAAGATCAGTTGTAGCAGCATGAGAAGAAAGAAAAAGATTATGTGGTGCTGGATGATACTCTAGATAATGATGTTTCAGTGGTTCCTTATGCTCCGCAACAGCAACAAGAAATACCACAAACTCCAGTGAATGTTAGACAGTCAACAAGGCTAAGTAGACCTCCTGAAAGGTTTTCTCCCTCTGTGTATTCTATTTTGTTAACAAATGCTAGTGAACTAGAAGGGTATGATGAAGCTATGCAGGTGGATACAAAGGTTCAGTGGGAGCTTGCAATAAAAGCAGAAATGGACTCTTTGCTGAAAAATCAAACTTGGGAATTATGTAAGTTGCCTACATGTAAAAAGGCTTTACCAAACATATGAGTTTATAGGCTGAAAGAGGAAGCTAGAGGTAAGAACATATTTAAAGCCAGGTTAGTTGTAAAAGGATTTGCACAAAAAAGGGCATTGATTTTGATGAGATTTTGTCTCCGGTTGTTAAGATGACTTCTATTCGTACTGTTTTAAGTATTGTGGCTGCTGAAGATTTGCATTTGGAGCAACTATATGTGAAAACTACCTTTCTCCATGGTGATTTGGAGGAGATATATATGGAATAGCCCCAAGGATTTGAGGTCAAAGGTAAGGAGAAACTGGTGTGCAAATTGAAGAAGAGTTTGTATGGCTTGAAACAAGCACCTCAACAATGGTATTTGAAATTTGATAGTTTTATGGCTAAGCAAGGCTACAGCCGGTGTAATTCTGACCATTGTGTTTATTTTAAGAGGTTGGATAATGACAGCTACATTATTTTATGTTTATATGTTGATGACATGCTTATAGCAGGGTCTAACATGGATCACATAAGAGAGTTAAAACAATAGTTAGCACAATCATTTGCTATGAAGGATTTGGGGGCAGCAAAACAAATCCTTGGTATGAATATTTGTAGAGATAGGAAGAACAGAAAATTGACTCTATCTCAGGCTGATTATGTTGAAAAGGTGTTGCAGAGATTCCATATGAAGAATACAAAAGCTATCAGCACACCTTTGCCTAGTCATTTGAAATTGACTAAGGAGATGTGTCCTAAAACACAAGAGGAAGAAAAAATGTCCAAGGTACCATATGCTTCAGCTGTAGGAAGTTTAATGTATGCCATGGTATACATGAGACCAGATATTGCACATGATGTAGGAGTCGTAAGCAGGTATATGAGTAATCCTGGATTGGAGCATTAGAATGCAGTAAAATGGATTCTCAGATATTTGAGAGGTAAATCCAATAAACATTTATGTTTTTGGGGCTCTAATACTAATTTAGCAGGTTATGTAGACTCAGATTTGGTAGGGGATATTGATACTAAGCGGAGTACTATAGGTTATGTCTTTACTGTAGGTGGGACAATGGTGAGTTGGATCTCACGATTGCAAAAGGTGGTTGCTTTATCCACAGTAGAGGCAGAGTATGTAGCTGCAATAGAGGCAAGCAAGGAGATGATATGGCTGCAATCTTTCATGGAAGAATTGGGCAAACAACAGGCTAATAGTTATTTGTTTACAAATAACCAGAGTGCCATACATCTTGCAAAAAATTTTGCCCTTTATTCAAAGACAAAACACATACAATCGAGGTATCACTTCATTCAAGCGGTGTTGGATGATGGATAGTTACGGCTGGAAAAGATATATATAGATGAAAATCCAGTAGATATGTTTCCAAAGGCAGTGACAAGGGAGAAGCTGATCTCCTCTTTAGCTTCAGTTGGTCTTCAAGATTTGAAACAACAAAAATAGAACAACTGAGTCTAGGGTGCTTATTTCTAGTGGGAGCTACAGGGTCAGCGGAGTTATGATCAGTCTCCAAGTGGGAGATGATATGGTGTGGAATCTTATCAGTCTCCAAGTGGGAGATTGTTGTTATATGGAGTGTAATCAAACTCGGAGGTCACTTTTATCAGCACGGTTTCACCCGAAATAATTTAACGGGGTCAAGGGGTAGTGCCCCCAAGACGGGGTCAAGGGGTAGCGCCCCTTGCAGGGTCCAGGGGTAGCTCCCCTGGCGCACTCCTTGTCACGATACATGGTGGGGTTGAGGGGCAACGCCCCTTGCGAGGTCCAAGGGCAATACCGGGAGTTATTTTTTCATTGGCCAACATTAAAAACCCCTATTTTGTAACCGACAAAAGTCGTGATAAAAATGGCTAAGGGTTAGTGTTTCCATTGATATTGTATTGTAGCATTTGCAGTGGTATTAAGTTGCAAGGATTGCTGGTTGTAATCGATTTGATTTCTTGGATAATAATATTGGACTCTCTATTGGTGGATGTACCCGAGTTTGGGTGAACCACATTAAAATTGTCTCTCGTTATTATTATTTCTGTGTATTTTTCATTCCTCTGCTTTATCTTTATTTGTATTTAATTGATATCTTCTGTTGGCTAACCCTAACAATACCTTTGTTGGATCAGCTAGCACGAGGCCTCTAATGCCTCAGTTTATACAAGAGAACAACCCACCGAAGGAGGTACACAAACCTACTGAAACAATTCATCATGCACAGTATTGGCGGGATTGGAGAGCTATCGATGCAGGGTTTCGTGATGATATGCCTTTTCAGGCTTACCTTACATTCAAGGAACATAGTAGACCACAAGGAGAAGCAAGAGTGAGGCAACACAACCAGGATCTACATAAGAAGGGTAAGATGAGCATTCCTAACTACTATGGTTCAGGGACAACTTCAGCCAGAGTGTGGGTTCAGAAAGTAGACACTTATTTGCGTCTCAATCCTTCTACCGAGAGGGATGCCATCGAGTATGTGACTTTGCATTTAGATGGAGAGGCACACGAATGGTGGTATCATGGACTTGTTATGTTGGGCCATGATCAAATTGATTCTTATGCATAGTTTACCAAAAGGTTGATCGACAAATTTGACATAGGGGATCCTAAGTTACACTTTAAGGAGCTAGCCCAGCTCAGACATTTTGGTGGAGTAGATGCATATATTTCTGATTTTCAAAGGTTGTCAGTCAAGGTCACAGACATTTCAGAGTGTAGACTCATTGTATTGTTTATTGACGGTCTATCCAAGCCATTGAGGGGATGGATTAAGGGGTTCAATCCACCCACACTTCAGGAGGCCATCAAAAAGGCCAAAGACATGGAGTACTCCTATAAAAGCAAATTTTAGTCAAAGAGTTTTTTGCACAAAAGGGATAAGGATAAGAAGAATATATCTCATGAAATAGGACAGCAAAGGAAACCTTTTACAAAACTCGATGATGATGCACTTAATGAATATAGAAGGAAGAAGTTATGTTTCAAATGCAAGGGTCCATGGGATCCTAATCATAAGTGCCCAATTAAGGGGCAACTCAATAGCTGGAATACTATTTTGCCAAAGAGACTGATTCAGAGCATTCAAATCAGCAGAGTGCTCGGGAGGATAGTGATGTGGAGAGTGCAATAGAGGGGGTGTAGGATGTATAGGATGAGGATATGCCGACAGTACATCTTTCTACCATTCAGAGAGAGGGTTCCTTCAAGATACAGGGAGTATTGGAGAGATAGAGAGTGATCATTTTGTTGGATACAGGGGCCACTCATAACTTCATCGATGATGGTTTAGTAGCACGGAGGAGACTCAAGACTAAGGAGTTCGAGGGGTTCAAGGTTATGTTGCAGATGGCTTTGTTATTACCTACAAATGGAGAATCCCCAACTTAACCATCAGGTTAAGTAATTATGAGTTCCAGGCCAAGTATTATGTAGTCAGAATGGGGGACATGGATGTAGTCCTTGACATGAAGTGGATTCATATGATAGGAGAATTCTCCCTCAACCTGTAGGCCATGGAGATGAAAATTGAGGTGAATGGTCAGAAGCATATTTTGACGGGGATGTCAGATGGTGGTTTGAGAGCAGTGTTCATTAGGAGGATGGAGTAGATATTGTGGCATGATCAGGTATAGTGGGCGGCCAAGGTACTTGTGATGCCCGAGGTACCTAAGTAACAGAAGCAGGAGTATCCGGTTGAGATTCAATCTTTGTTGACTAAACATACCAAAGTGTTTAGTGAGATACCACCAGGTAGACCTCCTGACATGAGATTTGAGTACATTGTTGAGCTTGAGCAGGGTGCCAAGCTAGTCATTACAGTACCTTATAGGCATCCTAGGTGATACAAGGATGAGATTGAGAAGGCTATTCAAGAGCTTCTCAAGATGGGACATATCAGGCCAAGTAAGAGTCCCTTTGCTTCTTCTATTGTTTTGGTTAAGGACGGTACACTTAGGATGTGCATAGATTACAGGGAGCTGAATAAGAAAACAATTAAGAATATGTATCTCATCCCTCATATCGACGAGCTCATTGATGAGTTGCACGATGTATGCTACTTCTCGAAGATTGATTTGAGATCCGATTATCATCAGATTCAAGTTAGAGAGGAGGATGTAGAGAAGATAGCATTTACGTGCCACTATGGGCACTTTGAGTTTCTGGTTATGCCTTTTGGCTTAACCAATGCGCCAACCATGTTCCAGTCCTATATGAACAAGGTATTTAGAGAGTAGTTGAGGAAGTTTGTGCTTATATTCTTTGATGATATACTCATCTTCAGTAGGACGTGGGAGGAGCACCTGAAGCACTTAGATATTGTGTTGAGCATTCTTCAGCAGGAGTCCCTTTATGCCAAAATATCTAAGTGTGAGTTTGGCAAGACTGAGTTGTTATATTTGGGACACATTATTAGTGCAGAGGGTATTCGCGTAGATCCAGAGAAGATCTGGGCTATTATTGATTGGCCACCATCAAAAAATCTCTCTCATCTCAAGGGGTTCTTTGGCCTTTGTGCGGTCTACTGCCACTTTGTGAGGTGATGAGTACCTATCCAATCTTGGCCATTCTAGACTTCACAAAACCTTTTGAGCTTTAGTGTGATGTCTCAGGGGAAGGCATTGGAGCGGCGTTGATGCAAGATAAACACCCCATTGCATTTGAGAGCAAGAAGTTGAGGGGTGCAGAGAGGAGCTACAACATGTATGATAAGGAGATGCTAGCCATTATGCATGCATTAGCTAAGTTTAAACAGTACTTGGTTGGAGGTAAATTTGTTGTTAAATCTGATCATAACAGTCTGAAGCATTTCCTTAGTCAGAAGGATCTGAATCACCAGCAGCAAAAATGGGTCAGTAAACTATAGGCATATGACTGACATAGTTTTTGTCAAAGGAAAAAATAACGTAGTTGCTGATGCATTATCCAGGAGACCTCACTTGTGCGCCTTGGGGGAGATTACAGAAGATTGGAGTGATTTGATTTTGTAGAGAATGAGAAGGATAAGTGGGCTTATGGGATTGTTGATGGCACCATTAGTGTGACAAGTATTAAGTTGTAAATGACTTGATCATTTACAAGAGCATAATTTATTTGGTGCCAGGATCTGCTATGAAGCATAAGATCTTGAGGGATTTCCATGACTTGCCTATGGTAGGACATCTAAGTTTCTTTAAAACCTACAGGCGGGTTAGGGAGCGCTTCACTTGGAAAGGCCTCAAGACTGAAGTATTAAAGTATGTGAGGGAGTGCTCGGTGTGTCAACAGAATAAGCATGAGCACTCTTTTCCGGGAGGATTGTTGCAACCCTTACCCATTCCTAAGAGGAAGTGGGAGTGTATTTCAATGGACTTTATTTCGGGTTTGCCCAAAGCCCAAGGCAGGGACTACATCTTTGTGTTGGTTGATAGGCTAACTAAGTTTGCACAATTTTTTGCTATTTCAGCCACCTATACAGCAGCTTAGGTTGTTGAATTATTCTTCAGAGAGGTATTCTGACTACATGGGTTGCCATGAAGTATAGTGAGTGACAGGGACAACAAGTTCTTGAGTAACTTTTGGCAAGAACTCTTTAGGTTGAGTGGGACAGAGCTCACCCCTAGCACAACTTACCACCCTCAGATAGATGGGCAGACTGAGATAGTCAACAAATGGGTGGAAGGGTACCTCAGAAATTACATAGCAGGGCAGCAGAAGGCATGGGTGAAGTGGCTTCACTTGGGTGAGTATTGCTACAATACCACTTACCACATGTCTGTTCAGATGTCACCATTCATGGCACTCTATGGATACGATGTTCCAAGCTTCTTGGATTTGTTGTTTGGAGACAGCAGAGTACCTAAGGCCAGAGACCTCTTGCGGGAGAGTCAGGACATTATGAGGTCTTTGAGAGAGAACATTTAGAAGGCACAAAACCAACATAAGCAGTATGCAGACCAGTACAAGGTTGAGTGTTCTTTTGAGGTTGGTAATATGGTATATCTTATGTTGCCGCCTTATAGACAGTCCACTCTTAAGAAGAGTGGTGCAAAAAAGTTGAAGCCACAGTATAATAGACCATTCAAGATCTCCAGGAGGGTTGGAGAGGTGGCTTATGAGTTGGAGTTGCTGACAGATAGCATGGTTCACAATGTTTTTCATGTGTCTCACCTTAAAAAGGCACTAGGGCACAACGTGATGCCTTCTACAGAGTTGCCTCCTCCTAATGAAGAGGGGAAGTTGGTTTTGGTACCTGAGGCCATCATTGACACCATGGAGTGTACATTGAGGAAGAGGGTCATCAAGGAGTTTTTGGTGAAATGAAATAACCTACCAGTAGAGGATGCTACATGGGAGAGTGAGCAAATTTTGATGCATCCAGATCTGAGATTGCTTGAGGCAAGCAATCTTGGGGAGGGTGGACTGTAATGTCCCCTTTCCTAGACGGTGTTAGTCTATACTTGGTTCCCATAGACTAACTAGTATGGTTAGGGAACTCTTGGAGTGTTCGTTGGATGGTTTTGGACATCCTAGCTAGAACTTACTATTTTTAGTAAGTTAGGGTTTTGACCGTTTGGGGAAATTCAAGATTGGAGGTGGAGCATTTCGGAGAGACCTTTCCAACAGTCTATAGCTATTTGGATTCTGAGTTCATTTGGCCATTTATTTTAAAGTTCGTAATTTAATATTGCATATTTAATATTGGGATTTTATAATGCTAATGTCAGTGACTTACTGAAAAATGTAAAAATGCAAATAAAAGTCACTTTTTGGGACTTGGACGCCTCTAGGGAAATAAAGTGAATTAATAATGTAGTATTCCTATTTAATGTTGGTCGACTCTCTTGAAGACAGATATATAAGCTAAAAAGAAAAGAAAAGATTCATTCACAACAAATACATTTTATGATATTTTGGCTCTACAAAGAGAAAAAGGGTTTGAAGAAACCATCCATGGCTTTTGGAGACGAAAGCCTCCATTAGTGATAGCATTCTACAAGTGTGAGAGACCACCCAAGGGTGCTTCTGAGCAGCCATATTTAGTGGTTGTATTTGAGCTTCATTGCATGAAGTTGTGTTGTCGCGGAGAGCTTTCCTTTGATACATCTTTCAGATTTTGGCACGATAATTAGTGGACAGTATAGAAGAATACATTGCAAGTCAGAGACAAAGTTTTAGAGGTGATTTTGGCTGGTTTGGACCTCCTTATTGCTAGTCGTACATCCCTAAACAAGTTGTACCATGCTGAGGAGATATTGTGGGGTTTCTTGAGGACTTGGGCTTGGGTTTTGCATTGGTTTCCTTCTTCTACCTAAGATGCCACAGTAGTAGACATACCTGGACTGTTTGAGGGTAGATTTTGTGAGATCTCAGCCATTTCCAAACTGTTGTACCTGTTACCAGGCCATACCAGCTAGCTGTTGGGACATGGGCTTCCAATATCATCATCTTTTTTGAGTTTCATGGCATTGCAATCACTGGTATCAAATAAGACCCTATTTGAGCAGTTGTATGCATCAATTCCACGATAATAAACCAAGTTGATCAACTCCATATTGTTGTAGCAGTGTTATCCAGCCTTGTACTTGCATATTAGCGAATGGGTATTCTTGTCCTTTGAGGTTAGACTCTTTATTTCATATGGGCATTGCTTATTAATGCTTTGTAATGTATTTCATTTGAAATAGAGCATTTGGGTACTTCTATTTTCTTCATATTTGCAAAAATATGCATATGCATGTGTTCCCTATCAAATGTGAAAACACCAAAACGCAAGTAGGTTACAACTAAACCACAAAAAACCCAAACAATGAAAAAAATTAGATCCAAATCAGAAAATATAAAATACAGAACAGGGTGGGTTATTTCAAAAGATTAATGTCATGGGTCTTTGATGGGTAGCTCCAACATTTTTCAATCCAAATGGTATGACAACAAAACAAATTGTCCCCCATGGTGTAGTAATCAACATTTTGTATTGATCTTGGGGCTTTACTAAGATTTGATTATTGCCCAAGAATCCATCCATAAATGTAGCATTCCATGCCCATCAACAGAATCTACAATCATGGCAATATTGGGTAGAGAAAATCATCTTTAAGTGAAACTTTATTTAAGTCTCTAAAGTCAGTACAAATATGAACACAGCCATTGGGTTTGGTTGCGTACCATGTTGGAAATCCAAAACAAATAATCAATAGGTCTTGTGAAGCCCACCTTTAGCATCTTCTCTAGTTTTTCTTTAACCATTAAAGCAACCTTTAGATGCATTTTCTAATCTTTTGCTTAATCATTTTTACATAATGTTCTAGAACAATGTTATGTAGTTCCATATCACTAGCAATGCTCAACATGTCTTGACATGACAATGCAAAGATGTCACCATTGAAGTCTTTTAGTAATATGGACATGTTACATTGTTCATATTTATTTAGGCAATCTCCCATTTTTAGAATCTTTTCTATCTTTGCACCCATCTCACTATTAAGAATACCACCAATTGAAGTGTCTTATGATCTTCTACGGAGGGTTGAGTGAGTAAGATGTCAAAACACCCATCTAATGAAGGAGCATCTTCCCCAAAATATAAAGAAACTTCAAAGACATGTGGGAAGCCTCTATCATGATAAAATATAGGCAAGTCATTGTATAATCCCATGTATTCCATTATAGCTTCATCATTTGTAAAAGAGTCTATGGGAGAGATAATGTTCAAACAACCTTCATAAATTAGTTTGGGATATACCAAGGGTAAACCCATATCACTATTAATGACACACAAATAGCCTACTCTAGTATTATTCATTTCAAGTACTTTGATAGGTTTGATGATACCTTGTTGTTTCAAACCTAATCCCCTTCCATTGTAGCCAAACTTTTAGAAAATGTTGACACATTGACTAGCCAATTTATAGCCAATTTATATGTAGACAAACAACATTTAGAAATAAGGTTCACCCTAGATCCATGAAAAGTAACATCTTCATTAAAATGTTGTAGACTTGCAAAGCCCTGAGCTAAGCCAGCAATAGCAAGTTTTGCTGCCTTGACTCAGTCAACTCACAAATTTTTATAGGAACCTATAGAGCCTTCTACATTTATGTGTGTTTTTTGTGCAACTTGCTAGATATTCAATCTTGAACCCACCTTGTTTCAAAATATCAAAACATATAAAGAATCCTAAACAATAAAACTTAAAACACTCATCTTCATTTTCAGCATTCATTTGTTTAGAAACAACTTCTTTAAACCCTCAACAATTTGTTTAATCTATGAATGATCTCAAATTCATTGAATCATGAGAACTTTCTCCATTTGGATATCTACTAGGTGTAAACTAGCAACTAGTCCTTCAAAATTTAAAAGTTTGCAACTTATTCTACAATTTTGAGAGGAATTGCAGTTATGATTCATATGTTATTGATGTTACTCTGAATTGAAAAATTTATCTTGAAATATAGTTTCTTATGTTAAACCAAGATTGAAAGTAGAACATAATGGTTTAGATTTATTTGTTAAAAAATAAAGATTTACATTCTTATTTTATAAGCAGTGAAGGAACAACTTAGCTGCCGAAAGCAACTAAAAAATGAAAGCTACCAAAACTACAAATATTGACCCATAAAAATTAATATTTACATCCCCCCTTAATCTAATCTTCTCAAACTTCTCTCTTCCAAGAACTTTGGTAAGAATATCTACTAGTTCATTTGCAGTTGGACAATACTTGAGGTGTACACTGTCATCTTTCACATGATGTCAAATCAAATGAAACTTAGTGTTGATGTGTTTTGTTTGATCATGAAAACCTAGATTTTTTGTCATTTGGATTGCAAATTGATTGTCAACTAGGTGAGGTGTGGATGAAACTTGGTGTTCCTACAAATCTTCAAGAATCCATTTGAGCTAGAATATTTCTCTAGTTGCCTCAAAAGCAACCATATATTCTATTTCTACAAAGGACAAAGCTAGCACTAATTGCTTCTTAGATTTCCACTAAATGACTATTGACCCTACATACATTAGCAAACCTAAAACAGACTTATCATCTTCCAAGTCACCTACATAATCTAAATCTAAATATCCAACTAATGTGAAATTCGTTGCCTTAGAGTATTTGAGCCCATAGTTCTAAGTTCCCTTCAAATACCAAAGAACTCGTTTTGTTGCTAACCAATTATTTTCTCTAGATTGTTGCATGAATTTAGAGAGGACTTCAATAACAAAAGAAAGGTCTAGTCATGTTGTTGCATAAATCAAGCTTCCAACAAGCTATCACTATTTAGTTGCATCAATCAATGATGCAAAATCATCTAATGTTAATTTCAGACTTTGCTCCATAGGAGTACTAAGTGGTTTGTATTCAAACATATGTCAAACTTGCTTAGAAGTTCACAAATGTATTTTTGATGGATGATCATGATATACTTGGGTTTTTGGCTCACTTCAATAACCAAATAGTAATGAAGGTATCCCAAGTCAATCATTTCAAAACCCTTGCTTCAATTCTTCTTTCGCAATTGTAATATGCTTTTCATTGGATTTTTTGTTAACCCAAGGGTGTCCCCGCGTCCCAGCCCAGCGCCCAACCCTCCTTAACCTTGGGCTCACATCTTGCCAAGTTGGGGATAGGAAGGGGCAAGTTGGGGCGAGACTAGTCCCCTAGAGATGTATGCAATTGGCTACAAGCCACGTGCATCGGTTAATCCCGAGCCTCAAAGTCGAACCCAAGACCTTGGAGAGCATACCCAAGACTCAAGCCAACTCCGCTACCCATGTGGGCTAATATGCTTTTCATTGTTACTAATTAAAAACAAATTGTCCACATAAACAAATAGATATACAACTACACGATCAACCTTTTTGACAAAGTGCATCATGAAATTAAAGTGTTAGAAATTTTACTTCAAGAGGTGCTCAATGAGTTTTCCATACCAAGCTCGTGGGGCTTGCTTTAAACCATACGATGACTTTATTAGCTTGCATACTTGGTGTTTTTTACCATTGACTGCGTATCCTTCTAGTTGAGACATATACGTTGTTTCTTTAAGATCAACATTCAAGAATGTAGTTTTCACATCTATTTGATGAACTTTCCATTCATTTTGTGCTAAGAGAGCCAACAAAGCATGAATAATAATCCACTTTAACATAGGCACAAAGGTTTACTCATAATCCATGTCGTCTTTTTGAGCATATCCTTTTACAACAAGCTATGTTGTATGTTTTTCAAGAGAGCCATTTGCTTTGTACTTGTTTTGAAAGACCCACTTACAACCAAGAGGTTTGCAAACTAGTGGAGGATTAACCAACTCCCAAGTGCCATTTTTTGAGAGAGCATCTTACTCCATTTACATAGCCTTCCTTCACACTACAAAAACATTCAGCATCTTTAAAAGAGGTTGATTCTGAGTCTATTGTTATATTGATTTCATCAATAGACTCCAAGTTACCTTCTTTATTGGATTGAGCCTATTCCCTTACTTTGTATCAACTTGTTCTTGTCTGGCCAATTTCATCAGGTCTCAAATCTTTAAGAGCTTGTTGGATTTGTTTTGCCTATTTTTATGAAGATCCAAGTTGAACTATTGTTGCTTTCATTTCTTGATTAGAAGCTACATTACTCTCTAACTATTGCTATGTAGTTTCTTAAATCCCATGTTCATATAAAGTTTGAAATTCTTCATGAGAAAGCTGAAATTTTTCATGTGAAGTTTGAAATTCTTCATTGGAGGGGATTTTATCTTAGACATCCCGAGTTAGAGATTCTTAATGTGGTTCCAAATGACTTATCCCTCATTCAAAGTGAGGAATCTCACAAGGATGTTCTTTCCAAGAGACAAACTTGGCAAATTTTTCAAGGTGTTGCAATTAGCGTTCAACAATAACTATTTTTTGAGGCTTCACAAAATATAACATTGCGAGCAATAAGAAATTTCTTATTAGCCTCATCATACAACTTGTATCCTTTTGAATATTCAAAATAGCATAGAAAAATGCATTTTTAACTTCCATGATCCAACTTACTTCTTTTCCCCTTAGGAATAAAAACAAAAATCCGAAGATGTCAAACAAACAAAGGATAACCAATTTAAATGTCATATGGAGTCACTTGGTGAAGCACATATGAAGGAGAACTATTGCATAGATAAACTGTTGTTCTTGTTGCTTCTACCAAAAAATGCAATTGTATTCCTTTGAAATATAACATCATTCAAACCATATTTATTTCAGTTCTATTCATTCTTTCAATGACACCATTTTGTTGGGGATTAACTAGAATAGTGAGATGATGTTGAATCCCATAGATAATCCTTAAAAAAAATTGATCTAAACTCTCTACCATTGTCTATTGAAAGAGTACCAATTTCATGTTGAGCTTCATTTTCAATCATAATGCAAACCTTCTTAAAAGTTTCAAAAGCTACAAACTTCTTCTGCAAGAAATAAACCCCAAGTCATTCAACTAAGATCATCAATGAACAACATAAAATACTTACAACCTCTAGTAGAAGTAAGGGCCCACACAAATCAAAATGAATGAGTTGTGATTTTCATTGCACTTGCCAAAATACAAGCTTCACATTTTTCAAGTGCCTCGGGCGAAGTGGGCAAACCTACAACACCTTCTGTTTGCATGATTCAATGTTGTCATAATTAACATGCCCAAATCATGCATGCCATAAAAGACTAGTAAAAAAAATTACCTTCACCAGTAAGATAAGCAAAACTCCTAGAAATAGTTGAACTGCCTTTGAGTTTTAATAACTTGACATCTTCACAACCAGTAAATGCAATTTGATTATCTAACTTATTTCTAGCTACATGTCCATCTTGTAAAATGGAGTGGCCTTGTTGTCGAATCAACAGCAGTGACAACAAGTTACATCACAATTGAGGAAGCTACAAAACATCATGAAGTACTAAATATGGAAGGCCAGGCAACTTGAGATGAATGGTTCCTTTTCCAATAGGCTTGAGACTTATTTTATCTACCAAATAGATAGGACCACAAACGTCTTCATGAAACTCTTCAAAATAATCATGCTAAAATGTCATATTGTGTGGCTCCAATATCTAACACCCATACACCATGCCACGAGTAGGCAGGATTTATTACAGAAAGCACAAATTCATCATGATCACTGTCGCATGCAAATTGCACTACTCCTAATGCTTTATCATCATAGTGGGTTGTATCTTTTTGTTTGAAAAAAATTCTATCTCATGATATTTTTTGCATTCATAGGCTTCATGACTACCTTTTTTACCACACCATTTGCAGTACAAGTGTTGTCTATCATCTTGGTTGTCGCGTTGAAGTGTCCTCTTCCATTTGTACCTCCTCTTCCTCTATTCTTTGATCTGCCTCTACCTCTTTCTAGATCATTATGACTACCTTTGGAAGAAAAATGCTTATTTAGAGGCTTGCCTTTTTGTTGAGCAAGACAAATATTTTCACCAATGCCATTAATTTTTCTCCCAAAAGGTCATTTCACATTCTACCAATTTTTCAACCAATTGATCAAAAGTGATGGTCTTCAACTGATTATTTGCCTATAGAGGACAGCAAATAAGTTAAATGAGCTGGAAGAAGTGTCTCTGTGAAGGTTGTACGATAAAATATCAACTTTTCCACCAGCAACATCAACATCTTGTTTTATGGCTCGAATTTTAGAAGCCAAACTCATGACATCACCATTTTTCAGCTCAAGGTTGAATAACTTTAACTATAACTGAATGAACTCCAATTCTAAATAAGAATCATACAAATTTCATAATTTTTGAAGGGCATCCCAAGCCAATTTACACCCCTTGTCTGTGTCGAAATATATCTCCATTAGCGGAAGCCCTAATCAAAGCTAAGGATTTAGAATTATTGTACTACCATACTTTTTCTTTTTAACAACAGTTGGTGTTGTAGGTTGGGCGTTTCCATCATAAATATTACACCACAAATCATTGCAAATAAGAGTGTTTTCAACTATTCTGTACTATTCTATCCATATGCCTTTTCTAGTTAGGGTTTCACCAACCATTGCACAATAGATTACATTGTAAATTTTGAAAATTACACAACTCTTCTTATACAATTTCTTTCTTGCTTTAATTATGTTGAAAATCAAGAGAAGTAAAAAATACCTCTGCAACTGAGTTCTTTGAAGCAGGAAAGAAATAAATAAAAAATAGCAGCAATATTTAATACTGGAATTCTTTATGCCTCTTCTGGCTTTTGTTTTCGCCCAGCAAATGCATGTGCAACTTTCATGCTTTAGAAAACTTTTGATTTTAGGTTGATGTTGCACACTTATTCTTCTCGCTAACACATATGAATTTAGAGAATTCAAAAAAAACATTCTTGTAAACTGCTGAAGTGATTATTGCTGCCTGGTCACTTGGCAGAAATGAAATTATTTCTACACTCTCCTCTCTTGAAATCAAGACCATTTAGGGCTGCAAAATCCCAAAGTCCCTGAAGCGCCTTCTCTTTGCCTCAGGTGGATAACAATAAAATATAAAATATCGGTGGTAAGCAAAGGGTTATGGCAGTGGCTGGGATTAAAAGTAACAGAAATTGCTAATCACCAGTCTCTTTACATTGCCGGTAATGTCTCCTGTTACTTGACAGTGATTTATTTGTTTCTTTTGCAATATCTCAAATGCTGCTGTAATTTTTGAATGGCTGATGTCTTGGATACCACTGTCAGCTAGGATTGAAAGTAGGACAGAATGGTGTAAATTTTTTTCTTTTTTATAAAAGATTTACATTCTTATTTTATAGGCAGTGAAGGAAGAGTTTAACTGCCCAAAGCAACTAAAAGAGGAAAATTACCAAATCTACAAATATTAACCTGTAGAGATTAATATTTACATCTTAATTTGTCAAGCCAGAGCCTGCAATGGACCTGATCAGCATCAGTCCCAAAACTCTGCTTAAAACCATTTATTAACTAACTTCCAACTATTAATGTTTTGTGATGTTGTCAAATTGCTGATGAACTTCCACTGTACATTGAAAACTCTAGTGTTCTGGTTTCCTGATTTCATGTATTCTTCTAAGGACTTATATGACATCTCCACACAAACTGACTCCTGTGTTCTAAATGGTACTACATCAAACCCATAATTACAACTTCTGCAAAAATTTGGGGGCTGGAAAACTTGTTTACTGAACATTATGTATAATTGTTCACTCCTTGCTTCTAGAATAATTCCTATTTGGAACATAATGATACGATTTCTGAGATGACTCTCAGATGTAACAAAACTTCTATCTATTAAATATTCACCAATTACATTACACTGAATGGCTGCAGAGGTAGAAATTACCTCATTTAAAAAAATTAATAACTACAATGCATACCTTGCTTGAAGAGCAACTAGACACAGAACGCAGGGCAGGGAGAATATCAACATAGCTCCAGGAATGTAATATGCTCACAGCCAACACCTGGATGGGGAGTTTTGCCTGCCTTCTGCCACAGATCAATATATTTGTTGTGGTTTTTGAGACCTGACTCTCACTTTTTCTATCCAAAATTATGTTTTTGTTGAGCTCTTTGTGTGGTCGGAGGCATTAGAGATGGCATTTTCATAAATTGTCAACAGTGTTTTAGATTCAGGATGCCCTTGTATAATCTTGCTAACAAACCTTGCCTCTGTCATCGTCAATACAGTCAAAAGAGGGAGGTCGAGGTCATTGATAGATTTGATTTTCTGCCAAACCAGAAACCTGGGCCTTATAGTCTTTTCCAAACTGAATGGCAACAAGGAAGGGTGCTTCACTACATAATTTGCAGGGAGCTCCATGTTATTAACTAGAAAGTTCATCTTTTCACTGACATTTTCCTTGGAGTAACCAAAGACTTGAGGGCGAGCTCCTAGTAGTTGCCAGATTTCTTCAGCCGAGAGTCCGCAGAGTCTGAGATTCTCTATCTTGGCCTCTAACGTTTCCGTGCGGCTAATAGCCACAATACTTACAACATATTTGAACATTTTGCTTTCTTTGTCAACCCCAATCTTGTGAATGAGATCAACGTGTGCAGGCGTTAGAGAAGTGCGTAGGAGAACGTTCGGATATATCTTTAAGAAGCTCAAGAGTTCCATCCCACGAAAACCCCATCCTTCCCAGAAAGCAAGCGAGGGCTTCAGGATCTTTTCCAAGCTACTATTGAGAAGTCATGGTGTTTTAAACAGGGTTTTAACGAGCACATCCTGGGACCCAAATACATTCTTCAGATACTCCATCTTGGGAAGAAGTTCGTTTTCGAGGCTCTAGGCCAAGATGCTGTTACTTCTCGTCAAAAGTTTGACCAGATTTCGATCAACAAAACCGAAATCTTCCAGCAGTTTGATCTTAGGTTCCAATATTATTTCTGTACATCCGATACATTTGACCTGACTCCTCATTATAGTGGCAATTTGGACTTCAGTGCAGCCGCGTTTGTTGAACAAATGTATAAATTGCTCTAGGCTGTGGAGGGTTCGAAGCTTCTGCAGGTGGGGGGCCTGTTAGGGTTAGCCGGCAGAAGATATCAATTAAATGCAAATAAAGATTAAACAGAGAAATGGAAATACACAGAATTAATAACAACGAGAGACAAGATTTAACGTGGTTCACCCAAACTCGGGCTACATCCACCAAACAGAGAGTCCAATATTATTATCCAGTAAATCAAAACAATTACAATCAGCAATCCCTGCAACTCAATACCGCTGCAAATGCTACAATACAATACCCAAACCCTAACCCTTGGCCGCTTTTTATCAAGCCTTTTTGTCGGTTACAAAAATTAGGGTTTTATTATGTCGGTCATAAAAAATAGGATTTTTTAAGTCGGCCCTAAAAAAAATTTCTCAAGGGTTGCCGCCCCCGAACCCCCGCTTCGTGGGGGATGCCGCCCCCAAACCCCCGCTCGGGGCCCGACCCGGCCCCCGAACCTCGACGAGGATACATGGCTAGTGTACAGTACTTTCCTGATTAGTCGCCACCTACCAACAATCTCCCACTTGGAGACTGATCAGGGTCCACACCAAACAATCTCCCACTTGGAGACTGAGCCTGGACGACACCGCTGCGCATGCAGCTCCCACTGGAAATAAGCACCCTGGACTCTACTGTTCTATTTTTGTTGTTGTCAGTCTAGAAGACCAACCGAAGCTGAAGAGGAGCTCAGCTTCTCCCTTGTCACTACCTTTGTAAACATATCCGCTGGATTTTCCTTTGTATGTATCTTTTCCAGCCTTAATTGTCCATTATCCAATGCCGACCGAATGAAGTGATACCTCAACTGTATGTGTTTGGTCTTTGAATACAAAGCAGAATTCTTTGCAAGATGTATGGCACTCTGACTGTCTGTATACAAAAAACTGTTAACCTGTTGTTTACCCAATTCTTCCATGAAAGATTGCAGCCATATCATCTCCTTGCTTGCCTCTATTGCAGCTACATATTCTGCCTCTGTGGTGGATAAAGCAACCACCTTTTGCAACCTGGAAATCCAACTCACCAATGTTCCACCTACAGTAAAGACATAACCTGTAGTACTCCGCCTGGTATCAATATCTCATGCCAAATCTAAGTCTACATAACCTGCTAAATCAGTATTAGAGCCCCCAAAACATAAGTGTTTATTAGATGTACCTCTCAAATATCTGAGAATCCATTTTACCGCATTCCAATGCTCAAATCCGGGATGACTCATATACCTGCTAACGACTCCTACAGCATGTGCAATATCCGGTCTCGTGCATACCATGGCATACATTAAACTTCCTACAGCTGAAGCATATGGTACCTTGGACATTTTTTCTTCCTCCTCGTGTGTCTTTCGACACATCTCCTTAGTCAATTTTAAATGACTAGGCAAAGGTGTGCTGACAACTTTTGCATTCTCCATATGGAATCTCTGCAACACCTTTTCAACATAAGCAGCCTGAGATAGAGTCAATTTTCTGTTCTTCCTATCTCTGCAAATTTTCATACCAAGGATTTGTTTTGTTGCCCCCAAATCCTTCATATCAAATGACTGTGCTAACTGATGTTTTAACTCTCTGATGTGATCTATGTTAGACCCAGCGACAAGCATGTCATCAACATATAAACATAAAATAATGTAGTTGTCATTAGCCAACCTCTTAAAATAAACACAATGGTCAAAATTACACCTACTGTAGCCTTGCTCAGCCATAAAACTATCAAATTTCAAATACCATTGCCGAGGTGCTTGTTTCAGGCCATACAAACTCTTCTTCAATCTGCACACTTGTTTCTCCTTACCTTTGACCTCAAATCCCTGTGGTTGTGCCATGTATATCTCCTCCTCCAAATCACCATGGAGAAAGGCAGTTTTCACATCTAGCTGTTCCAAATGCAAATCTTCAGCAGCCACAATACTTAAAACAGTACGAATGGAAGTCATCTTGACAACCAGAGAAAATATCTCATCAAAATCAATGCCCTGTTTCTGTGCAAATCCTTTTACAACTAACCTGGCCTTAAATCTTTTCTTACCTCCATCTTCCTCTTTCAACCTGTAAACCCAGTTGTTTGGTAAAGCCTTTTTTCCTGCAGGTAATTTACATAATTCCCAAGTCTGATTTTTCAGCAAGGAGTCCATTTCTTCTTTCATGGCAAGCTCCCACTGAATTTGTGTACTCACCTGCATAGCTTCATTATACCCTTCTGGTTCACCAGCATCTGTTAACAAAATAGAATACAAAGAGGGAGAAAACCTTTCAGGAGGTCTACTTATCCTTGTTGACCGTCTAACATTCACTGGAGTTTGTGGTATTTCTGATTGCTGTTGCGGAGCATGAGGAGCCACTGAAACATCACTATTTGGAGTATCATACAGCACCACATAATCCTTTTCTTTCTTCTCATGCTGCTGCAACTGATCTTTGTACAACACCTTCTCATTGAATATAACATCCCTGCTTCTCACAATTTTCTGATTTTCAAAATCCCAAAGCCTATAACCAAATTCATCAATGTCATATCCAACGAAGGTACATTTTTTTGATTTCGCATCCAGCTTGGTTCTATTTTCAAAATCTATATGTGCAAATGCTTCACAATCGAAGGTTTTCAGAAAAGAATAACTCACCTTCTTGCCAGTCCATGCTTCCTCTGGAATACCACAGCCCAAAAGAACTGAAGGACCTCTGTTAATTAAATATACAGCAGTGTTGACAGCCTCTGCCCACATGTTTAAAGGCAGTCCAGCATGCAATCTCATGGTCCTTGCACGCTCCATTATTGTCCTATTCATGCGTTCAGCCACTCCATTTTCCTGTGGAGTCCCTGGAACCGTTTTCTGCCTACGAATTCTATTAAAAGAACAATAATCGTCAAATTCTTTGCTGCAATACTCACCGCCATTATCAGATCTGAGACATTTTAATCTTTTACCTGTCTCATTTTCAACCAAGCTTCTCCATTTCTTAAATGTTTCAAATACATCAAATTTCTGTCTAAGGAAATAAATCCAGACCTTCCTAGTTGCATCATCTATGAATGTAACATAATACCGAGAGCCACCGAAAGAAGATACCTGAGCTGGTCCCCATACATCTGTATGCACAAGCTCCAACTTTTCATTTTTCTTTTGCTTCCCATCTCTGAGAAAACTGACTCTCTTTTGTTTTCCATACACACAACTTTCACAGAAATCCATATTAATACATTTCAGACCTGGTAAAATTTTCTTAAAATGAAGTAGCTTCATACCTTTTTCACTCATATGCCCAAGTCTGTTATGCCACAGTGTTGTTTCAGAACCTGCAGCAACTTTTCCAGTCTCTTCCTGCAAACCTGCAGCAACTGTTCCTGAACCTGTTTGTTTTTCTTCTATAACATCTAAAGTAGAAGGAACAGTATGACCTATACAAAGATATAAGGTGCCTACTTTCACACCTTTTGCTACTACTAAGGCACCTTTTGAAACCTTCCAATTTTTATCAGTAAATGTAATAGTGCAACCTTGTTCAGTTAGCTGCCCTGCTGAAATTAAATTCCTACTAAGCCTTGGAACATGCCTTACCTCTTGTAGTAGCCAATGATTCCCATTCTGCAACTTAATCTTAATTCTTCCCTTTCCAACAATTTGACAGGGTTCGTTATCTCCCAAATAAACCAGCCCAAAATCCCCTTGGACATAATCAAGAAAATAACTTCTATGGGGCGTAGCATGAAATGAGGCCCCTGAATCTAAAACCCATGAATCATCAGCATTATCTAGGGAAAGAATCAAAGCGTCATCTTCAGATTTATTACTTACCACATTTGCTTCCTTATTGCCTTCTTGTTTGTCTCCTTCTTTATTTTTTCGAAACCAACAATCTTTCTTCAGATGACCTACTTTTCCACAGTACCAGCAATCTTTCTGTCCTCTGGTTTGGGATCTTTTGTCCTTTGATTTTCCTCGTGACTTCCCATGACCTCCAGAACCTTTTCCTCTCTCCTTTGATCCGCCCCTGCTTTCTGCATTCAAAACACTGCCTGATTTGGATCCACCTGAGCTTTTCTTACGAATTTCCTCACTCAGAATAACACCAACAACATCATCAAATTTCAGGGTATTTGAACCAGAAACAGAGTTACTAACCGCTATTACCAAACTATCCCAGCTTTCAGGCAATGAACATAATATCAAGAGAGCTCTAACTTCTTCATCAAATTTTATATTTACAGAAGTCAATTGACTGATAATCGTATTAAATTCATTTAAATGACCTGTCACAGATCCACCTTCAACCATTTTCAGATTAAACAAACGCTTCATAAGAAATACCTTATTTGAGGCTGAGGGTTTTTCATACAATTTAGCCAAAACTTTCATCAGACCATCCGTTGTCTTCGCTTCCGTTATATTGAATGCCACCGACGGTGCCAGGAACAACCGAATGGTTCCCAGTGCCTTTCTGTCAAGAAGATTCCAATCCTCATCAGACATTGTTGCCGGTTTCTTGGCTACTCCTTCCAACGGCATCCATAAATCCTTTTGATAGAGGTAATCCTCCATCTGCATCTTCCATAACTGATAGTTCTGCCCATTGAATTTATCGACCTTCAATCTTGCCTCATCCGCCATTGCTCCCACTCAACCGTGAGACTTTCCTGCAGACGATAATCGAACACAACCCGCTCTGATACCACTTGTTAGGGTTAGCCAGCAGAAGATATCAATTAAATGCAAATAAAGATTAAACAGAGAAATGGAAATACACAGAATTAATAACAGCGAGAGACAAGATTTAACGTGGTTCACCCAAACTCGGGCTACATCCACCAAACAGAGAGTCCAATATTATTATCCAGTAAATCAAAACGATTACAATCAGCAATCCTTGCAACTCAATACCGCTGCAAATGCTACAATACAATACCCAAACCCTAACCCTTGGCCACATTTTATCAAGCCTTTTTGTCGGTTACAAAAATTAGGGTTTTCTTATGTCGATCATAAAAAATAGGATTTTTTAAGTCGGCCCTAGGATTTTTTAAGTCGGCCCTAAAAAAAATTTCTCGGAGGCTGCCGCCCCCAAACCCCGGCGAGGATACATAGCTAGTGTACAGTACTTTCCTGATTAGTCACCACCTACCAACAGGGCCAACTTGAAAATCCGAGCGATGTCAAACGGAGACATTTTAAGTTTAGAGGAGGCAAAGTGTGAAAAGAGGGTCTGCGAATGAGCTTCGGTTGAGAAAACATTGCGAAAATGAAATGGGCGTAAAACAAACACTTTGCAGCATAAAATGGAGTTGATGGTAGCTGCTGCAACAACAGATAGTTTGCGGCATAACATGGTGTTCATGGAAGCTGCTGCAACAGCAAAAAGAGTAGGTTAGGGTTTTCACCAAGAAAAGTTGGACGCTAAAATAATAACTACAAAGGTTTGTGTTTGCAGCTAATACTAGCAATTGCACTCTAGTGTGCAATGGGTACGCCGTGGAAAGTTGAAGTGACCTAAATTTGTTCAGAGCCATTAAACTATTCGAACATGTTGAAATAAATTGTACTATGACCGGTGGAGATGATGCAAAGTGAAATGTGAGTTTCAATATATTGATAAGGAAGGTTTAAAAGTAGTATGTAATTTTAAGGTAGATTCAAATCAATAATTTCCATCACATTCCTAAATCCTAAGAATATATAAGCAATACCTAATTTTTAAGGAGGATATAAGAAACAATAAGGAAACTAAAATTTGTGCATGCAAAAAATTAATCGAAAGGTAGATTGTAGTTTGTTATTTTTTATTTTTAATATCAGAATGCAAAATATAAAGTGAAAATATAAAATAAATAAAAATGGACAGATGCACTTATAAAATGGCAGACCCAAGGGGTTATGAAACAATGTTAATACATTTGATATTTGGCGCAATGTATATTTCATACCTACATTAAAACATACAACAAAGTATACATTATGCGGACGCGAAGGGAAGTTAAGAAGAATTGAATCGTTGTATATTTCCCACTTACATATCCGGGGATACAAGTGCTTGCCTTCATCGGTATAACATTGCCCGTCGACAATGTTAGGAATTGTCTCCCCGAAGGTTGTCTCTCGCCGATGAATTTTACCATCGGTGTAACATTCCTTATCGGTTGAGTTTGGCGTTTTCTCCCCGAAAAGCATAGTCTCCCCGATAGCCGTTGGCTATCAGCGTAACTTATATCATCGGCAATGTTAGGAATTGTCTCCCCGAAAGGTATGATCTCATTTGTCTCAGCGAAAGGTGTAGTCTTTCCGATAACATTGGTCATCGGCATAACTTTCAATATTGGCAATGTTTGGTTTTGTCTTGGTGATGAGTAATCTCACGCCAATAACATAGAAGGAAGCTCATCGGTATAACATCGGATATCAACCAAGAAATTTTTGGACTCGCCAATAGTGTTATATCACGCCGATGGGCGGGAAAAGACAAAGCGATGGCATTCTGAGATCAATTTTTGGAGCCCGATAGCATTTTTCGGTCAACGATTGTTGACCCGATCATTTTCTAGCACTGTACATACATTTTGGATGCGATTTTCACTTATTCAGAACCCGATTTCGGCCAAACAAAGGGTGATCGGCTGGAAATTGTAAAATTGTCCCGACTATAAGAACTCGCGCCGATGGTAAGAAAAAAATGCATGCCAACAGTAATGTATACAGGAAGAGATATACAGAGCATAAGAGAGAGTATGAACAAAAGGGGATATGCAAATTTTGAACTAACTATGAAGGAGGAGAGATTGAAGACGCCAATACTGCAACTAAAAATCAAGTGGAAGGTGCATTAATTGCTGCAACTTGCATTAATTTTGAACTTAGCTTGGAGATGCCTTACATGTATCCTTGGGATATTGTGTATGTTCTTGCACTCAAGAATTTTGCAGCTCCAACCTTACTGACGATGTTAGACAATGGAATCATATTTCTTTGAAGCGCTGAACCAGAACACCCAAAACAAATAGGTGCATTCGACAAAACAACCATGGAAAAACTAAAGCTGGAAAACCTAATCACTAGATTTCAAAACCAAATCTGCACCACCCAAAGTTGAAATCTCTTTTGATATTCCATTACAAGACCTATGGCATCTAGTTAGTTAATGTACATACATATATACATTTTCTCTCTCCCTCTATGAGAACAACATCAAAATTGCAAAGCTTAATCACAAAAATTCATACACCAGATCCGGCTCTATCCAGACTTGAAATTTCTTTTAAATTATTCTTTTCTTTAAACATGACAATAGAATAAACACCAGCAATTGCCCAAAATATAGAATAAACGTCGTTTTTTGAAAGTTTTGAAACAAAGCATCAATGACTACAGTGGTATTCTCTCTCTTGCACCTTACCAAAGCAAGACCGAAACTTTTTTTTTACATTGCACAGAAATTCCATTTCATTTCATTACAAGGAAGTAACAAGATAAGATAGTTCCATTTTCAACGTCGTTAAAGCCAAAATAGTAAGTAGGACCTGTTGGTTTTTTCCCAGACTAGATGCTTACTCCCAGATTTCCCTACAAGGTAGCCATCAATGATCAACAAGATCTCTAGGCCAGGGGCCAACAGTGTAGCAGATAGACTCTATATTTTATATCCTCTTCTTCTTCAGGCTCTGCAAAACCTAGGGGGGTATTCCCTACTCAACATCCGTGAGGATATGCATATAAAGGCTGGGATGCTGACAGAAAGCAGATAAGTCCTCCTGTAAATAGACCAAAACTGTAAGATAAGAGCAAAGGGGCTAGCTTTGGGCCTATTTGCAGTTGTAGACAGAGGACTTGGATCCTAAAACTAATTCTACTGTCCTAATGGTTGTTTTGGAGTTTTGATTTTGATTTTATATTTGGATGCAAAGCTGGACATGGTATATAACACAAACACAAAGCTAGATCGGTGCCTATCCAGGGCTTGGAGTCAGTAGACATACACCTGTGAATGATCAGCATGAACAACTAAAACTAGATTTCAAGGGGACACATGTGATATCTGCCTTACAGATATCTCCCAATATAGAGTGTTAAGCTATCTATACTTATGGCATCCCTACTGCAGTATATCCTTCCCAATATTAAATCTGAGAACAATTTAATCTACCCCTTGAGCAGAAGTTAAGAGATTAAACATTCAACACAGGAATTCTATGTTCTAGAATCTTAGACATTCCTTGAATACCTAGACTCATAAGAAAGATACATGCAACGCTGGAGACAGAATTAGCACAACACATGCAAACATAGCATTATTCATATAAGATTAACCATGAAATTAGCAGATTCATGCAAAAAAAATATACAACAGGAGATACATAAACTCACAAGTTTTGCTGCACAGAGCAACCAAAACCAACTGTATTGTATTATAGAGCCAAATGTTCAACTTTCAACAACGAAAACAATGGTCACACAGTCAGCCTATATCAGCCAAAAAGTGTACCTCTAGCAATTAATTACATGCTTTTGACAAAAATCTGCCAAATACAGATCTTAGAAGGAATGGCGCTCATAAGCCATCAATGCAGTAGGCAGGAGAAACCTCGAGCCCTGCGCCGCCAACTGGAAGTCTTCACACCAAAAATCAGGTACATGACTGTTCAACAACTCGCCCACGCCTCAGCATAGTCGCCATTTATGGCTCAACCACCCGCGGCCTACTTGAAAACTGTCGCAACTTTCAAATGGAAGTTTCCCGCCAAAATGCATTTCACCACAGGTTTAAAATAATACAGGGAGATTAATCCCACATGCATGGTGCGGAGAGCCTTCTATTACCTTATAAGCGTGGTCGCATACATACCAAGTGTCGAGCGCTTTTGCCGTGCTCGACGCACAAGCCTTCGCCAAAAGCCCATCGCCCAGACCTAAGCCATCGGCCAACCCCACGGAACTCACCCCAACATCAATAGTCTGGTCGTTCGCTACATTACATTCCCCACCTCCGTCGGCGTGACCCACACCATCGGAGCATCCAAAAATCCTCTGGCCGACCTCAATAGTCTCACCGATGCCCACATCACATACACCCCCATCAGCCAGAGAAGAATCATCGGCCAAGCACTAATCTCCCTCGCCGATGCCTTCAGTCACGCCGACGCCTACCATCAATTCCATCATCGGCCAGAGAAAGACCATGTTACAACGATGTCCTTTGATCGGCGAGAAAATCATCATTGGCCAAGCACTCCACAGTCCATCCAATCATACAAGTCTCTCCGATGGCCAAGCAAAAACACACCCGTTGCCAAGACAAAGGCCATCGGCACAACAAAAATGACGCTCGTCGATCTACCAAGTCTCTCCGATGGCATCCCATTGGCCAGATCAAACACGTCGGCACAACTCAAAAAACTTAGGCTAAGACCAAAAACACAAAGCCTTGAATCATTGAACCATTGAACCTTTGAGAAAAGGGTTCAAGCGGATGGTTCAAATGAGAGGTTCAACCGAGAAGTTCAACGCCGATACCTACTCCGTCGGCAACACAAATGTAACCCCATGAACCCATTGAACCGATGAACCGGTTCAACCCGATGGTTCAATGGCGAGGTTCAAACATCAAAACAATACTCCATCGGGTTGACTCTCGTCTATCGGCACCACAAAAAACTGCTCGACTGACAATACTACTCTCGCCGATGACCGCTCCAAATCCTTATCGGCCTGACCAACTCCTTCGGTGGAACAAAAATTTCCTTCGCTGATAACACAAAGTCTTGGCGATGGAAGAAGATATGACTGCTACCATTATGATCGCCAAGACAAATACAAACTCATGCCGATGGAGAAAATATGAAGACCACCTCCTCAAGAACTATGATGCAGATGCTGAAAAACACTGAGGGGCCCCAAAACTTAAAAAATTTTGGATTTTTTGGGAAGGTGCCTGCATGAAAATTGCTAAATTAACTGATAGTCAATTCAGGCACCAACAGTGGCTCTGTCTGAGGATGCATGCCTCTTGCAGGCATGGCAAGAACCGCAGAACTCTGGGATGCAGACCAGTCCCCTATCCATTGGGCACAGAGTCATGAAGTTACAATGATCTGCATCACCAATCAAACTTGATGGCCTAAGGCCACCAAAAAAAGGAAAACCAATATTTCCCCTTATCAAACACCTTGTTCTCATCTGCATACACTGGGTCAAGCCTGGGAATGATGCCATGATCTGACCACAAACAAAGCTGGTCATTTGCATATTCAACCTTTTGATTTATTTTGTCACTGTCAACCCTATGCAAGCGACCCTCAGCATCAGGCAACAAGTGGATGCAGAATGTATCAGGCAATGCATACTCAAATGGTATGTAACACTTGTCATCATCTGCATCAGCAGTATGCATTGCAAAATGATCTCCTAGCTGGACTGAAAATAGGAAACACTCAGAGTCCACCACACAACTAGGAAAATCAGAGCTCATTTCATATGCTAGCCCAAAAGAGAAGCTTTCAAATTCACAATTGTGCACATCATGCACACAACCAAAAGCAGCATCAAACTGGAAAAGATCAGGCTCTGGCATCTCTTTCAAATCAGGCACATTTTCACAGTCACTTACCTGATGTATGTTGTTTCCTCTTTCATCATGATGAGAAACAGAATCCAAGTCAAAAATAGTGCTCAAACCTTCACCATACTCAAATAGATCCTCATCACCATATGTGTCAAAGATGGGTGACCCAGGTACATCAGCTTGATCATAATATGCCATTTGTTCATGGGCAGCAGAACATGCATCTTCATCACCAATGGATTCACTCTGTGGAGGAGTATCAGCCTGTGTGTCATAAGCAAAACAGTCATCAAACAAAGAACAATCATGCTCTGTACTAGCACTTGTTTCAATCCCTGACTGCTCTTCATGATCTCCATGTGTTTGAAAGGAAGGCAATAGGTCACACATGGGACTATTTCTCTGTTTGCTTATATCTTCTTTGTCTTGAGTACAATACTCACAATTATCCCCACAAGTCCATTCCAAAAGTTGCTCATTGCTGTCCACAACCTCGTTGTTGTTTTCATGGTCAGATGCCTCAACATTGCAATGGGACTCCTCATTAGTCCTTTCACTGGCATACTCAACATCTACTTTTTCATTTTCACATGATGCCATAATCATTTGGTCATTCGCAGCTTCACAATCATTTCTCACACCAAGGCCTGGAGATAGGGATTTCAGCAGGTGCTCACTTCTAATTTTTTCTATATTTTCTATGAACTTGTATGCCATCTGCATACTTGTTACCTTGAAATCCCTCAGTACTGCACTAGAACCCTCCTCAAAAGCCTCAAAGAATATGCCAACACAAGCTGAAATATCAGGTCTGAAGACTTCTGGGATCTGTGAAAGGGCTACTGCAAACCTATGACTGAAAACAACACATGGCTCTTCATCTTGTTTTCTGATTTTCATCAATTCTGCAACAAGATCAGCCGGTTCTTTTGCAAATTCCTTTTTGAAACAGTCAGTAAACTCATCCCAATAGGCAAAAAATCTCTTTGGAAAGCTCAAATACCAGTCTTTTGCTTTTGCATCAAGGGACCTAACAAAAAACCTCATCCACACATCCTCATCTCTAAATGAATGTTTTCCCATGAAACTCTAAAAATTTTGGATATGTGCATTCCCATCACATACACTGTGACCACTAAATCTAGGCATCTGATAGTATATCCTAGCAGGCATACTTTCTACTTTATAATCAACCCATGACAAATCTAACTGGTCATACAAAGGATCAAAAGGGCTGACAGGAGGTTTAGCTTTCTGACTGGTAGACACAACAAAGTTATCATGATTTAATTGGGCCTGCCTAACCTCTAAGAATATCAACCTATTTTTCATCTCTTCTAATCTTTTATCCAACAACTCATCCCCCTTTTGACTGAGTATGGGTGTATACATATTTGGATTCATGAAATTTCTATTTTCAGACATCATTTGCATTCCTAAGACCTATAGCCTCCCCTGGCATCTAACCTATGCAATAAAACAACAATTACAAGTAGGAAGGAGCAAGGTACCTTTTCTCATACAGATGCTGAAGTCTGAACAACACATTTTTTGTCACAACACACACATCAACTTTTCATGTGCACTTGAATCTTTTGCAAAGTCGCCACCTCTCCAGAGAGGACAAAATTTACAGCAGCTGAAAGCTACTTTTCCAGGTTCATTCCACCAGCAGAGCAAAACTTCACCAGAGACTGCAGGATATCGCTTTACATCAACGTCCCCAGCAGAGTCGCCATTTTCTGTTGGTTTTTTTCCAGATTGGATGCTTACTCCTAGATTTCCCTACAAGGTAGCCATTAATGATCAACAGGATCTCTAGGCCAGGGGCCAACAGTGTAGGAGATAGACTCTATATTTTATCTCCTCTTCTTCTTCAGGCTCTGCAAAACCTAGGGGGGTATTCCCTACTCAACATCCGTGAGGATATGCATATAAAGGCTGGGATGCTGACAGAAAGCAGATAAGTCCTCCTGTAAGTAGACCAAAACTGTAAGATAAGAGCAAAGGGGCTAGCTTTGGGCCTATTTGCAGTTGTAGACAGAGGACTTGGATCCTAAAACTAATTCTACTATCCTAATGGTTGTTTTGGAGTTTTGATTTTGATTTTATATTTGAATGCAAAGCTTGACATGGTATATAACACAAACACAAAGCTAGATCGGTGCCTATTCAGGGCTTGGAGTCAGTAGACATACACCTGTGAATGATCAGCATGAACAACTAAAACTGGATTTCAGGGGGACACATGTGATATCTGCCTTACAGATATCTCCCAATACAGAGTGTTAAGCTATCTATACTTATGGCATCCCTACTGCAGTATATCCTTCCCAATATTCAATCTAAGAACAATTTAATCTACCCCTTGAGCAGAAGTTAAGAGATTAAACATTCAACACAGGAATTCTATGTTCTAGAATCTTAGACAGTCCTTGAATACCTAGACTCAGAAGAAAGATACATGCAACACTGGAGACAGAATTAGCACATCACATGCAAACATAGCATTATTCATATAAGATTAACCATGAAATCAACGGATTCATGCAAAAAAACATACAACAGAAGATACATAAACTCACAAGTTTTGCTGCACAGAGCAACCAAAACCAACTATATTGTATTACAGAGCCAAATGTTCAACTTTCAACAACGAAAACAATGGTCACACAGTCAGCCTATATCAGCCAAAAAGTGTACCTCTAGCAATTAATTACATGCTTTTGACAAAAATCTGCCAGATATAGATCTTAGAAGGAATGGCGCTCATAAGCCATCAATGCAGTAGGCAAGAGAAACCTCAAGCCCTGCGCTGCCAACTGGAAGTCTTCACGCCAAAAATCAGGTACATGACTGTTCAATAACTCGCCCACGCCTCAGCATAGTCGCCATTTATGGCTCAACCACCCGCGGCCTACTTGAAAACTGTTGCAACTTTCAAATGGAAGTTTCCCGCCAAAATGCATTTCACCACAGGTTTAAAATAATACATGGAGATTAATCCCACATGCATGGTGCGGAGAGCCTTCTATTACCTTATAAGCATGGTCGCATACATACCAAGTGTCGAGCGCTTTTGCCGCGCTCGACGCACAAGCCTTCGCCAAAAGCCCATCGCCCAGACCTAAGCCATCGACCAACCCCACGGAACTCACCCCGACATCAATAGTCTAGCCGATTGCTACATTACATTCCCCACCTCCGTTGGCGTGACCCACACCATTGGAGCATCCAAAAATCCTCAGGCCGACCTCAATAGTCTCACCGAGGCCCACATCACATACACCCCCATCGGCCAAAGAAGAATCATCGGCCAAGCACAAATCTCCCTCGCCGATGCCTTCAGTCACGCCGACGCCTACCATCAATTCCATCATTCGCCAGAGAAAGACCATGTTACAACGATGTCCTTTGATCGACAAGAAAATCATCATCGGCCAAGCACTCCATAGTCCATCCGATCATACAAGTCTCTCCGATGGCCAAGCAAAAACACACCCGTCGCCAAGACAAAGGCCATCGACACAACAAAAATGACGCTCGTCGATCTACCAAGTCTCTCTGATGGCATCCCATCGGCCAGATCAAACGCGTCGGCACAACTCAAAAAACTTAGGCCGAGACCAAAAACACAAAGCCTTGAACCATTGAACCATTGAACCTTTGAGAAAAGGGTTCAAGCGGATGGTTCAAATGAGAGGTTCAACCGAGAAGTTCAACGCCGATACCTACTCCGTCGGCAACACAAATGTAACCCCATGAACCCATTGAACCAATGAACCAATTCAACCCGATGGTTCAATGGCGAGGTTCAAACATCAAAACAATACTCCATCGGGTTGACTCTCATCTATCGGTGCCACAAAAAACTGCTCGGCCGACAATACTACTCTCGCCGATGACCGCTCCAAATCCTTATCGGCCTGACCAACTCCTTCGGTGGAACAAAAATTTCCTTCGCTGATAACACAAAGTCTTGGCGATGGAAGAAGATATGACTGCTACCATCATGATCGCCAAGACAAATACAAACTCATGCTGATGGAGAAAACATGAAGACCACCTCCTCAAGAACTATGATGCAGATGCTGAAAAACACTGAGGGGCCCCAAAACTTAAAATTTTTTGGATTTTTTGGGAAGGTGCCTCCATGAAAATTGCTAAATTAACTGACAGTCAATTCAGGCACCAACAGGACCTATCAAACTATGTTTGCTTGTCTTGGACATTTTTTCTATTGGTTTCTAGTTATACAATGGATCTGCATATACACATTATTTCTCATATCAACAGTCAAGGCTGCTGGCAAGTCTTGGGCGAATCATGGATATGCATATACACATTATTTCTCATATCTACGGACAAGATTTCCCTGCAAGAGAAAAGTATACAACACTCTGAAAATTAGAATGAAAAGAGGGAGAATATTGACTTGTAAATCAATCTGACCTCTTTATCCATTAAATGTGGAGAATTCTGGAATGTTAAATTTGTCAATGACAATTGAACTGTGTGAAGGTTAATAATATAAGAGATTATTTTGAAAGTTTTTCTGTCAATAAGTTAATGTGTTGAAACATTCGGATTCTTTATTCTGATCAAGTGAAGAATATAACAAAAGTTTATTATATTAGAGTAAGCCCATATGTATGCTGGGATAAATACAACAAAAAAAATATGTAAAGCGAGTTACAGCTTTTGCATTGTTTTCCACATGATAAAATTACCCTTTGCTTTCCTAATTTGAATGTAGCTTATAAGTCAGATCTAATATCCATATCTAATGCAGCCATAGAAGAAAGAAAAGCCCATAATAACTTATTTTGACATATGTGCCACAGAGCAAAATTGGAAACCTAGAATGAAATTGTTGTAGCTAAATAAATTCATGAAACTCAGTTAGGCACATGTCCATGATTTGGATTCCAACGCTGTGACATAAAAAGCAACAAATTATATCTTTATATAGAAGAATGCTTGGAATATAGTAAGTGCTTGGACCTAATATTTTTATTACTACGAAGGTACATTGGATATCTGTATTGAGGATTTGCCCTCGGCTTGGGCTCTACATAAAGCCAAACCTCATACTCAAGTTTCAGTTCAAATTGGCTAAGTGTAAAGGTAAATTTATAAAGCTACTATAATGATAGGGATGGCGTAAAGATAAGAGTGTCTACATGGATGAACTACTGAAGTAAGAAAGACCAGCATGAGATGATTTTCTATTCATTCAACTACGTTTATGAACATCATCTGTTTTGGTGATCACAAGTTGTAAGTGAAATTCATTGTTTACTGACAGCGGATTTAAAAAGGAGCTCATCACGAAAGAGACCATCCATAAATTCTCTTTTTGGTACATACGATCATCTCCTTCAACCACCAGCCTCCCTGTATAGTAATAACATTTAAAGTCTTGAAAATAATACAAAATAAAACAGTAAAATCGCAATACCTGAAAAAAATAAAATCTGTAAAGTTCCCTCTTTATGGGTAAGGATGTTTAAACTTTCATGTAACCTGATATGCTCAAACTTTAAACATAATAATGCAGAGTAGATGTACATTTACCGAATACTAAATTGCAATGTAAATTATATGCCATACTGAGATAAACATCAGTACTGACAAGAACAACAGAGCCCCATTAATTAACATCACAAGATAAAATTTAGTTTGACCTAGATCTGAATGGTCTCATTGGTGTCTTAGAATTGCTTGGCTACAATTGTAATTAGTTTGTCTCTGTTGAAGATATTCAGAGAAGTGGGCAATCACAGGATAATTGACTATTACATATTTATTTATTTATATATGTATATATGTTCCATTTAATATAGTATTAATATATTTAATACTCATAAATATTGAATCCTCAATTATATTTATTAGATTATAAATATTATTATTTTGATTGCACCATCAAAATTGTATATTTAGATTAAACATTTAATAATTGTATATCTAGAGCATATTACAGTAAGAAATGCACATCATATTGAATATCGTGCAAATAATGGCAAATTATAGTGAAAATTGGGATCAATTATAATGCTACCAATCCACCAAAACCACTTTTGGTCACATAATGTTTTATATTACTCTAGCTTTGATAATAATCTGAATATTATGTCCAATACAAATGAAGTTTTATGAATCACAATTAAAAAAAATGAATGTTTTGATGGTATTGCATAGCATTGTCGTAAAATGAAAGATATATACAAATTGTAAATCAATGTTTCTATAAGTGAATGCAAAAAAGTAATGGGAGTGGGCGAACCAACCTTTTGTGCCTTTTTTTTTTCATGATCATGCAGTCAAGATTGTGCGCGCGACAGCACTGATATGCGTTCCTCCTCTTGTTTGCGAAGAGCAACATATGGGTTGTGTTGCATACGTGCATATCTTTGGAACGTGAAAGTCGGGCATATTCGAAGACATGCAAGGTTGCAGACTCTAGAAATAGCTGTGAATGTCAGTCCCTGACGATCTATGTTGCCAATGTCGATTGTTGCCCGCGAAAGTGTAAGGCCTTGTGATTTGTGTATTGTTAAGGCCCATGCCATTTTCAATGGGATCTGGCGACGACCACCACGACTCAATGGTGCAATGGGCACATTTCTTGCATTATTGAGATCCCAAACTGGGCCTATGTATTTTTTGAACTGAACAACAACAAACAAAGGAAGTTGCGGTGGTTTATCGCCATCCTTGTATACAATGGCTTTCACCTGGCCTAATGCACCATTCACAAGGCCTGCTTGCACCCACAAATTAGAACATAGCATAACTTCTTGGCCAACACTCAAGAGAATTTTAGCTTCAAGTTGTTCATCGTCTCGATTTGGGCATGTTGCCCCTTTTAGTTGTTCTGCATTAGACAAGGCAATTGGCATTGCTAATGATTGCAACATATGTTTATTGTGTAGTGAAACCAATTCATTTGTTGGAAATAAATGTATGGAGGATAGGAACGGTGCTTGCTCTGCAAAGGTCAGTGAGGAATTTGAACGTGCCATGAGAACATGCCAATCTTCAACTGTAGGCTCTGCATTTCTTATATTTGAGAGAATTGAACGGAAGGCTATTTGTATAGGATCATCACCGATTTGCCGAAATATCTTGGTCAATGTAATAACTGTGGTGAAGCTTCTCCATAGTGTTCCTCCATAGGAGTTTGAAGCATACATGGGGATATCTTTGACTGGTGGGAGCTGGCCGAGGTCACCAAAGAGAATGATTGAGCGTCCCCCAAATAGAATATGATTGTGGCTAGGGAATGCCTCACGCAATCGTATGTCAATTCTTTGTATCAACTTTGGGCCAATAAAGCTCATCTCGTCTATCAGAATGTAACGAATGAAGTACATGCTCTCCTGGAATGTAGCAAGTGTTTGTCCTTGTAGGGGATTCATTTCTTTGATCGGTATGTGGAGTGCAGAATGAATTGTAGACGCTTGAATGTTGAAAGCTGCAACACCAGTTGGTGTGAGGAGTAGCAAAGGTGATTGGCCATGTGGAGCTGCTCCCATGAGTGTGGATTTGATGCTTGAGATCAAATGTGACTTTCCAGTACCTGCAGTTCCTTGAACAATTAGTTTTAGTGGTGGCTGGAAACTATTGGCAGAGAAGTACGAAACAATAATATCATATGCTTTCTGTTGTTGGATAGAGAGGTTGCTCTGTGATGCTTGAGCAAAAACATGTTGGACTTGAAAGGTTGGCCAATAAGAGTCAATGAAGTCAGTAGCTGTAGCTTTTAGTATTGGATTAAAGCCCGGAGTTGTCCAATCATGGTTCAGGTCAATGCCACGATGACCAAGCATGTCAAGGCTGTCTAACTGAAATGATATGCCTGGATGCAAGCTTGATAACACTTGCCATTCATCAAGATTGTTATCTTCCATGACATATTCATTAGTTGAAGTACTGCCATCATCGGTATCATTGGTATCTGATAGTGGATCAGTCGGTGTGTGATGCACATGCCATTGATGGAAGTTGTATGAGAATCTTTCCCAATTTGCAATAATCTGTGGTGCTGATATGCCAATATCATCATGAATGCTACGAAAAGGGTGGTAGAGCAGTAGTTCACTCCAGCAGAATGCTTCAAAACACCTATCATCTTTTGCCAGGACAGTTGTGAACCATGGGATTACACGGACAATGGATGATGTGGAGCGCTCTCTCCATTGGAAGTTTTTGCGTGATGCTTTGAAGGTCCATTTCTATGTCATTTCAATGAGTGACAGAGCATCCAGCTCCATAGGTCGCACCATGTATGAGTCAATGAAAGTAGGGGAGGGGGTAGTGGAAGTGTTTGAGATTGTAACACGTTGGTAATGTTTTTGGCTAACATTCAAATAAACAAATGGTTTGCTAGATATGGACAGGGATAGTTTTTGCAGAAGGTGGCAAGTCTCTTGGGCACCAATGTCACGATCTACAAGGCTTTCAGATAGCATTTTGCGAAAAGCTATTGGTGCTGGCTTATCAGAGTCTGAATTGGTTGAAATGCGAGTCACAATATTGTGGTATGTTTCAGATTGGTGCTCAGCTTTTGTTGCATATTTTGCAATATATTTGAGCACTACATTGGTTGAAAGAATAGGTTGGCAATCCACATTGGCTCTCCATATAGAAAGGATATATGGGTTGTGAAGATTCAAGCGGTCATCATTGCGGGTAGGGGTGTGTTTAGGCTGCCCATTCTTAGCAATTGTAAGACTTGATCTCTCTTGTAAGTTCCAAGGGGCTTTATAACGACACGCAACAGATGTCCCCTTCCTCCGCAAGCATGTTAGCTGGGTACATTTTGTATGGAGTTGCACACGATTGACCAATTCATTGTAATCAGTGGAAGGGCTTGTTGCTTTTATCATTCTTATGTCCATCAAGCAAGGGTCATCCAAGATAGTTCGATGGAAATTTTGGTTCCTGAGTTGAAGACTGCGTGGGTTCCAGGCAGAGACATATCTATCAATGTAGTCAATTGTTCTTTGTATAGATTGAAGGTTGTTCCATTGTAATTTTCCAATGTCAGGCACTTCTTGGAGCCAGAGGAAATCGTGAATATGTGCAGATCCTCTGTGTTGCCATTCATACCTAGATTTGAGAGTTTGTTAGCAAGAAGTAAAGAAAAAAAACAAGTGATTTTGGTAATTGGAAGGCATATACCTGTACCAATAGTCACTTGCACCAATTAGTTTCTCCAAGACCTCTTCACGAAATGTTGTAAATCTATGGTGCATGTAGAGTGCAGCAAGGTGTGGATTGCGAATTATATTTTGTACCCTCCATCTGGAAGCCTTTGAAGGATCCGTAGGAATGGTAGTTGGCATAATGCAATGTAAGTCAGGCCATTTTGTATCTGCTACACTTAAGGTGAAGAAAAGTGTTGGGCAACCAATTTGAATGACCATGTTAGAAAGCTCCCCTCTACATTTATTCCAAAATGGTCGTGTGCCACGAAGTACTGAGCTAAAGCGCATGAGTTGATCGGCGAGCCTTTCATCAAGTAGGTCCTTCAATCTTTGGCGGAGGTCAGCAATTGTTGTCGGAAGTGTATCGTTTACCTGTTTGTTAACAAACACTGATGTTGTGGCTTAGCTACGATGGCGCATAATTATGTTGAGAAGGAAATATGTGAAGCGTGGGTGTTGGCCAAATCTATTATCATGATATCTTAGTAGATGAAGAGCATATTCATGTAGCTTAATTTCTTTCATGCGGTGTTGCTTGAAGGTGGCTGTGCCAGTTAGAAACAGAGTGGGGAATGCCATTGCAAACAAGCCTTCAGTGGTGTATTCATTTATTGGGGAGGTAGAAATGGGAGGCCATTCTATAGTAGGAGCTTGTCGTTCATTCCCTAGTTGTAAGTAGGCTCGCACTTCTTCCATTTCTCTACGTGACGGTGGTAGGTTTGCTACAAATGAGGTTGTACTTTCAACTATTTCAGCTTCATCAAAATTTGTTTGTAGGGACTCTAGATTTGTGGGAATAGGATTAGAAGTTGTTGCATATATAAGTTCTGAAATATTAGTGGATTCATGAGGCAAAGATGACAACGCATGCTCATTCAACTGCACACCTTTGTAGTATGGATCGTTTTGGAGCTTATATGTCAATGCCTCATAAACACGTGACCTACTAACATAGAAGCTATACTTTTGTTGTTCAACATTTTGTTTGTTTATTATAATGATGTCTAGTTCATCTATATGCCTAGGCAAGGAGGTTGCTATGCTAGAAATATCTTGTGGAAAGCAGATAGTGTGACCACTATATTTTAGTTGCCCCCCCGTGCATATGTTATTTGAAGAACCGGGCTAATCTTTGCTATCAACATCTCCTCGATTTAACTTAGTTTTTGTAAACAAGCAGGTTGATCACCAGGGTCCATGTTGTTCCACTTAGAGAAGCGATGGCCATTTTTTTCTAATATGCATCTATAACAAGTAGGGACTCCATTTGATTTCCTAGTTTTAATGCCTTGATATTTTTCCATGCAAACTAAGCATGTTGACATTTTTGAGAGGCTATCCAATCTTGACCTAAAATTTTCTCTAGCAGTGTAATAATTTTTAGGGAAACATAGAGGAGGACAAAGCTGGGTTGATGGGGTGGGTTGTATGCCATATTGTGACTGAGGGGCAAGTGTTTGAAGGTGTGGGACGTTGGAGGAAGGAGATAGTGTTGATGCTGAGGCCTCACTCTAAAGGATATGTTCGTTTTGTCGTCTTCTTTTGTTAATATTAGTTTTCCTTGCATGATATTGTATACGCTGCATTTCATTTGTACGGGTTCGCTTTGCTAGCATCCTTGCATCTTCTACTTCCATTGTAGCGAATCTTGAAGATTTGAGGGTTTTGAACTATCTGTACATCATGCACATGCAAATATATATCACATTTTGAAGCATGGGAATTGAAGATATAAAAGTATGCAAAAGCAATATTGTAACATGGCAATTGACATTAATGTGTACAAAATATAAGAAACCAATAACAAGGCAATAAACATAATGGAAATTGTTTTTTGTTCGAAGAGAACTTTACAATCATTATAGACAATTTAAGAAGCAAATACATTGTTAAAAGCTAACAATGCAAATAGGAAAAATAGGGGAACATATCCCTATATATGTTTATATGAAGCTACCCATCTTTGAAAAAAGGGAAATGTACAATAGTTAGAAGTGAGCTTTACATTGTTTGAGGTACATAACATCAGAGGAGCCATTCAAATTGTTATGTTATTGTACAAAAAAAGAGTGCAGTGCATGTTTTAATTGAGTTGAATGGTTGTAACAATAATGTTGTGTGTTTCTTGTCCAAAAAATGAAATCATCTTGATAGAAAGATTAAGAAGGAATTGGCAACCAACAACACAATTTAAAATTTGTTTGGCTCTGTCAGGCTCTACTAGGAGAAGCTAAAAATTTTCTGCACCGACACTCAACAAAGCATTCGCTGGTCCTTCAAATGCAGTAACTTTAAGAAGTTCACCAATGTCGTCCTACAAGTCCATTTTAAGCATGTAGCTAAAATCACATGCTAAGAGATTAGTAGAACACTTTGGGCAACGAAAATGATTGGTGGAAACTTGAATTACTTTTTTCTTACATTTCTTATTCTCAACCAACAAGGGGCAAGAAAGGTAGTAGAAGTTGTCCAAGTGGAGCTTGGAGATAATGGCCTTTACACAAGCATTTTTTTTCTCAACAAACCTTGTAGTTACAATCTCTGAAATATCAATAGGATTTGCAAATTTGTGGGGGTTGAGCAGGTTATTCGACAAGGTAATTAGAGGCTGGAGAAGCTCTAAAGTGGAATACCATGTCTTCAATGTTGAGGCCTCTAACAAGTCTGGATTGATTAGAATTGCAGTTGGGAAGATAGTATCAATTGATTTTCCATGCCATGAGGTAATACGGCCAAATTTCACAAGAAGAATGGGGGGGTCTGGTTGAAGGCACATTCCTGAGATTTGTTTCCCCTCAATTTGACAATGGCGACCCCATAGTGTAACATCTATGCTACAACTTGACATGTCTATTATTGTAGCAGTACATTTAATTGTTTCGGTCCCATCTCTTTTACGTATGGTTGATGTAGGTGAGATAGATAAAAGCAAACGTATGACATCAACAAGGGAATTAATAGGCATTGACTCCAGTGTATCTATGCTCTTTATATGGTAATTATGAGTGGGTATGTTAGAGTCAATGCATGTGGAAGGAGTTATTGTTGATGAGTTGTGTAGGAATATCTCGAAAGGGTTTGTGGAGCTACTGTATTTTGTGTTAGCCACTTTTACACAACCATTTGATATGAGGTAGAGGGCATTACTTTGAACAACATCATAGAACTCATCAACAAGTTCATGGAAGCAAGTTATATGTATTTCAGTTCCTTCTCTGTCTATGAAATCGAAGCCAAAAACTTTACCGTCACGACCAGCATTTTGGAATTCATGGATTGGAGTTTTTGCCAAGGCCCTACCTTCAATGGATCATTGCCTATGGTATGTAGTCAACTTTAGAATTGGCATTGTTTGAAAAGGCCAATCTTTTGTTGGGATTCAAATATGTTGCCTTCTTGGAGTGAACAACCTTCAGATCCATAAGGGGCCAATTTTTGTTTGAAGGTATTTTGTGGGAGGTACTCTAGAGCTTGGAGGAGAGGTACTGGAGTTCCAACTATTGTTTCACTATTCGAGGTTATATCAAACTTAGTAATTATGATAGTCCTGCAACAAAAGGAAAATCAATAATTTAATAAGAAGTTATAAGTCAAACAGATAGAGCAATATAGATGAATCTTGAATGTTTGAGCGTACGTGAATTTGTGGAACATCTTGCAAGTGTAATCTTGAAGACAAATAATTGAGCCTTTGGCTAGGGCCTCTTCTGTAACAAGATAGTTGAACTGCTCTGGAAGTATAGCATGGTGTGTGTGCATTCCATCGGAGAGTTGCAAGCGGTATTTGACATTTGCAGAGCGTTCTTGATGGATGGAGTCTACAAATGTAACTTGTAAACAAGGGTTTAGACTATCCATGCCTGCAAGTATGTTGGCTATGGTATTTGTAGTTAACATTGTTGTCATGAAGTTAAAATTGACAGAAAGCAATTGGCCTGCGAGTAAAATGGAGTAGGAAAGTTAGGAACAAAGATTAATCCACATATTATTAGGTGAAGAGTTCAAATTTACCTAATTGCATGTTGGTAGGCAAACATATAATATGCCAATAAAAACTTGAACCCTCTTTATTTATTTCATGGTGCATTTAGATTGACAAGTATTTGAATGTCTAATCATAGGATTCAAATGCATTATTTCCTATTTTGGAGACCACTTACATATATTCGTGTAAAGAGGGCAACATTGTAAAAAAAGGTATAATACTTGTGCGTGCATTTGGAAAGAAAAGTTCAAGTGAGCAAATGTTATCAGGGGTTGCATTATTTCCATAGTAACACTCATTCTAGATGTACATATATATGTATTAAAGGTACATTTCAAATAGAAGGTCTATACTTAATAGAAATATAAATAATATCTTGTTATTTAATAAAAGGTCTATACTTCAATTACATTTATGACAATCGATTTAGAAGCAAGTTGATAGACAAATTCAAATTGAAAATTATGACTGCATATTTATGGTATATATTTTTAAAAATGTAAAACTAAGGTATTTAAATGCAAGATAACATTGGAAACATACCCGTCTTGTATCGGATTCAGCGATATTAAATTAGTTTGAAAAAATGTGTAAGAATGTGTCCAATTTTAACAAAAAATAGGCATCATGTTCTTATTACGCGAAAAGTTCAAATGTACTCAACTGCATGTTGGTAGGCAAAGATATAATATGTCCTTTCAAACTTGAAGTTTTTTTTTATTATTTCATGGTGCAATTACATTGACAGGTATTCAAATGTTGGATTGTAGGATTCAAAAGACGTTCTTTTCTAGTTCGGAGATCACTTACATATATTCTTGTCAAAAAGCATCATTGCAAAAAATGTATAATACTTGTGCAAACATTTGGCAAGTCAAGCTAATATGAGCAAATGTTATCAGGGGTTGCATTGTCTCCATAGTAATGCTCTTATTATAGATTTACATATATACGTATTAAAAAGCTACATTTCAAAAAGATATAAGACTCGTCACATGTTTTTCAAGTACATCTCAAATGAGCGAATGATATGGGGGGTGTCATCTCCTCCATAGTATTTATCATAATATAGTTCCCTAAGGAAAGTGCAGAGGCCTTCTAGCTTAGTTGAGGTATCATGGAATGTTGACATGGTGTCATATAATGTTTCAATATCCAATGTTTCTACAAAAGGTGTTGTCTCACACACTTTTTTGGATTTGCGTACAATTTCTTGGTAGTTTGATGTTACATGCGCAGCAAGACGTTGGACGTCACTTCGAAAGTCTTCTGGCTTGTTCACTGATGAACATGACTCAGCTTGCATGTTTGGGGCATCAAGTGGTTTGAAGGGGTTCACTATGCTGTTGCTTTTATCTGTGCTAGATATCTCAATGGTGTCATTGGCATGTATGGGTTTAGCCATTTCTTGAGAAAAGTGCATAAATAAGAACATATAAGTAGAAAAGAAAATAATTTTATTTGTAACAGTAACATTATTTCATTTATCAATTAAAACAAAATATTTATTTTAAATAAAAAAAATTAACAATAATAATAATATTTATTTTAATAATATAATTTTTTTAGTGAAATTCAAAATATTTTATTGTTTTTCATGTGTACAAGTCAAAACACCACTAATTTTATTTTGCTCTTTCATGCCATAAGATTCTGCTCTCATGTGTCGTAGCTCTTCGCAAATTTTGAAGCCATGGAACCAAAGTTGTTGGAATCATTCTTCATCAAAGAAGAAGATTTCTTTTAAGAGAACCAAACAAAGTTCGAATTATTTAGGGAGTGAGTGCTCTGAGTGTTTTGTTTGACAAAAGCCTACTTTCCTTATTTGGTCCAATTAGTTGCACAAGCTTCCTTGGCAAGGAGCAAGTTTGGGTGTTCTGAGTTAATTCTATTTTTACTTCCCTATTTTACAATTAAATTATCTTGTTATTAATATTTGAAAACAAATTAAAAAACTTAACAAACAAAATCACCATCAAATCAAACTCTAATACTTATATTCTCTCATTAATTTGAATGATACTCCATACATTAGTAGAAAACCATTTCCTAATTATTAATCCATAAAACGGGAATATTAAAAAAAATATTTCATAAAAGTTATGTAACACAAAACATCTAATCTATTTGCGATATAGCAAAACTTATATAATATGTATATAACAAAACTTATATAATATGTATATAAATCTTAAATTTTCAACTTAAAAACTATGTACTTTCATAAATACTGCAAACACATGTGATAGTTAGTTAAACAGTATTTGAATTAGGCAAAGATTTAATTTAAAATTACAAGGAAGAAGTAAAAAAATAATCCCAACAAATGGATTTGAAATAAAAGGGATAAATAAAAAATAATCTCAACAAATCCATGTCATCCACAAATTGATTATATTTATCTTTAGTGTATAGTTCAAATTATCTATTTCTTCTTGCCCTATAGGTCCATGGTTGCATTAAAAATTACAACAATGAAGGAAACAAAAAAATTACATATACCATAGGGATACAAGACAAACATCATTTAGTTAAAGACATGGCAATTGAACTTCTCATTTAAACAACTATGGATTTAAATTTCTTATTGACATTGTATATTAAAAATGAAACCCTAAAACTTCAAATATAATATTATAAATTAATATTATATACCATATCAAATTAATATTATAAAATTGTATATTTAAAGTAAACATATTTTATATTTATTTATATTTCAATTGTATTTAATTTATATATATATTGTATATTTAAAAATGCAACCTTACAACTTCAACTACAATATTATAAAATAATATTATATACCATATCAAATTGAATATTTTTAAATTGTATATTTAGATTAAATATCTTAAATATTAAATATTTATATTTTTTTATAATTTAGTTATATTTTATAGAACTAAAAATATATAATTATGAATACTATAAAATTTTAAGTTATTTTATATATAATATATAATATATAATATCAAATAAAATAATATTTATTGTTATATAGTATATTTTATATAATGTACATTAATTAATATATTTGAAAATAGTATTAAATTATCAAAATGTATATTTATATTAAATATTTAATTAAAATTTAATTATATTTATTTTAAATACAATATATAATATTTAATATAATGTATATTATCTAATCTAATCTAATGTAATTATATTTAGTTGAAGTCAAGCATAAAAAAATACACATAGTTAATTTAATTAAAGTCATATAATCATTATTGAAAAATTTTGGGCCCATTTTTTTTTGGGTGTAATCATTATTGGTAAATTTTTTTACTTGTTACACATTTTATGTTTACTATGATTTGCCTAGACATGTTATGTGTGTTATTGTTTGCTATGATTTGCATATACATGTTATATCTGTTATCATACTTATACCCGTGAAATTTCAAACAAAGACAATGTTCTTGCATATAATAAATAATCATACAATTTCATGATTAGCAAGAAAAGATTATTACTTTCTAAGCAAATTTTTGTATATATGTATTTAAATCTATCATTTACTACCCACTAAATCATAACTATGCCTCCCTTACATAATAATTCTTATATTACATAACAATCTATATTATATTTATTATGAATGGAAACTACTCTTATCTAAGTAGAAGACAGTTCATTTAATTTTCATAAACTACATGAATATAATAGTAATATAGTAGTAAGATAGGATCTTCTCATGTAAGATATCTACCCAATAACTATTTACTTTCACATAGAAAATTAAAGTATTTGAAAGATACAAACCTATTACTTGCAATATTTTCATTTAATTTTCATAAACTACATGAATATAATAGTAATATAGTAGTAAGATAGAGTTTACATAGAAACATGCTCTTTAGTTTTAGTTCTGGAGTTTGAAGTTTAAGAAGCAAAGAGAATTTAAGCTCTCAGCAAAAGAAACATGAACAAATATACTTCCAGTTCTGCCATGGCCCTACTATTGCACTTCAAGCGAGTTGTCTATCTTAGTGATAATTTTCTTGAAAACAAACACATTAAATATTTTGATCAGTGGTGAACCCTTACAGAAAGCTAGTCTGATATTTTTCTTGAAAACAAAAATATTAAAACCTAATCCCAGATTGGTGATCTCTAGATGTGAACACATATCCTTTCAGTTCTAAAATAGCTATGCTATTGCAATTCAAGCAGACTTTCGGTGAGTTGTTCTTCTTACTAATAATTTTCTCGGGAAAAATAAAATATTATGGAATACTTTGCAATGAGCCCTTACAGAAAGTTAATTCCCAATTCCCATTTTAGATTTTTCAAGCTCATGAAGCCAAGAAAAAAAAAGTCTCTCAGCAAGAGGAATGTTAACAGATATCTTTTCAGTTCTTAAGGAATTCTACCATTGCAAATCAAATGGGTTGGATTGTTCCTATTACTAATATTTTATCGAAATAAAAAGCAAAACTATACTAATATTTTATTCAAACAAAGAGAAAAACTATAGGATTGATCTATACTAAGCCTTTAAAGGAACTATAGAATTGATCTGTACTGAAGTCTAAAATGCAAACAAAAGATGGTCTCTAGAAAATTCAAGCATTTATAAAAGATATTAATTTATTAAAGTCTATTAGTACGGACGATCGCCGAGACTTTAGAATATCAGAGACTCATCAATCTTTCACTCCAATGTTCATTTCTTGTCGATGATCAATAATTCCTTCTGTTCCACTGGATGCTCAGTGAGAGTACTACAAACTCTATCATCGGCATGACTTATATCATCGGGAGGGCTTGTAAAGTGTTCGCCAATAGTAACATGTTATACCGATCAGCGTTTGGGGATGTCACGTCTTTGAGGCACCTTGTTCGGCACTCCACATGCCTACCCATGTGCCTTGTCTTAGCTTGCATGCATGCAAGGAAACCATTATTGGGAAGCGTGCTGTGTAAAAAATGGTGAGGGCGCACTCATTAAGGGATTCGATGTCTTGATGTGTCAAGTTTTTGGTGGTTTCACAGTCGGTATGCATATGGAGTAGAGATTTTCTTATGACAATGTCTATCAAAATTAAGAGATATTCTCTTTGCAAACTCAGTGCATACTATGGTTTCTGAACATGAACAAGGGTGTGAGGAGCAGAGGCAATATGGACAAGGAGTGGGTTATGATTATAGAAGCATGAGGTTGTTGTGTGACTTGTGAATGGAGCGTGAAGGCATCCAGCATGAAGACAGTGCGGATGAGAAATTCCTTCAATAGGCATCCAGCGTGAATGTTTATTTGTAAAGGGCAGAAGCAGTGTTCAGCAGTAGCACACAGCTATTGAAGACTAAGTTTGTTGGAGGAGTGTGCAGCTGCTGTGAAGATATCTACAGACGTGTATGGGAGCAGCAATTTATAATAGGATGTGTGGGTGTATAGTGGTGTAAAGGGCCATGGTAATGTTTGTATAGACATTGAGGAGTTGAGTATATTCTTGTATATCAACCTGCATAATCAATTTGTCTCAGCTGAAGGTCACCAAGGAGAAAGGTAATCTCGATTTGGATTTTATCTATATAAATTTTTAATGGAAATTCTCTATAAATTTTTGTAAGACCTAAATGCCATATATATTTAGAGTCAAACTTTCAAGTCTTGTAATTTCCTTCAAAACATCAGTACTGACAAGAATAATAGAGCCCCATTAATTAACAGCACAAGATAGAATCTAGTTTGTGCATATTCTGCGATCATTACAATTGGGTATTTTGGTCAGTCACTTCACAACGAACTCTCCAAGATGCTGTGTTGTTATGTAAATAGTACATATATAATATATATGTAATGTGCAGTATTTGATAATAACGGCATTATAAAATCGTCATTGGTATATTAGTTTTGTCAGGTATGATTATCGCATGTATATGATTATGTTTGTAATTGCAGATTCAACTTTGTAAGGCAGCCATTAGTGATAGTGGTAGATGCAGACTTATTTAGAGAGGCAAGGATTAAGAAATTCAAATCTCTGTCAAATAGAAGCATTTCGGCACCCATTGCTTCTTCTCCTCTACACTAGAAGGGATTGTTTTTTACCAGGGATGGATTGAATACCTTAAAGTCTTCAACCTCTGGGGGCGTACATTGGCCCTCAATGCATGGTTATTACCTATGTTCTAATTTATATCCTAGAATCAAAACCTAAAAGTTTCCAAAAAAATTAAGTGGAAGGAAAAATGCTAGAGTTGGCGCACTTATTGGTATACTCAAATTTGACACTAAAGCCTTCAGGAGGACTTAGAGTAGAAAAGAGAATTATAATAGAAAAGGCAGACCACAGTAGACAAACCACAAATTCCTCAATAGTTGAATCCACAGTAGGTCAACCACAAATGCTTAGTTTATTTAACATTTTTAGTAAGCATCTAGGCTTTCTTCGTTATACCATCTTTGTTTGTCATGTCATTAAGAGTACATTTGAAGATGCACCGTAAGTGGTTTAGCAGTTCATGAATTTCTTTAGCTACAGCCATTTGATTCTAGGTTTCTAATTTTGCTCTATGGCACATATGTCAAAATAGGTTACCCTTTGCTTTGTTAATTTGAATGTAGCTTATACATCAGATCTAACATCCATATCTAATGTGGTAGAATTTCACACTGAACAAAGTACTATTATTATCCCAATAACTACATGCCAAACTAATTATTGCCTCAGAAAGTTTTTTAACCTAATTACGTATCGTTTCTAATATTTAGATAGTTTAATATATTTTTTTTAATTTTAGTTTAAAATCTTTTAACATAGTTTTAAATATTAACTTAGTTTTAATTTTAATTTTAATTTTGAACATCTATAGTTTGGCATGTAGTTATTGGGATAATAATAGTACTTTGTTCAGTGTGAAATTCTAAATATAAAGAAAACTAATTATTGCCTCAGAAAGTTTTTTAACCTAATTACGTATAGTTTCTAATTTAGTTTCTAATATTTTAGTTAGTTTAATATAGTTTTTTTAAAATTTTAGTTTAAAATCTTTTAACATAATTATGTATAGTTTCTAATTTAGTTTCTAATATTTAGTTAGTTAATATAGTTTTTTTAAATTTTAGTTTAAAATCTTTTAACATAATTTTAAATATTAACTTAGGTTTAATTTTAATTTTAATTTTGAACATCTATAGTTTGGCATGTAGTTATTGGGATAATAATAGTACTTTGTTCAGTGTGAAATTCTAAATATACAAAAAACTAATTATTGCCTCAGAAAATTTTTTAACCTAATTACTATAGTTCCTAATTTAGTTTCTAATATTTAGATAGTTTAATATAGTTTTTTTTTTTAATTTTAGTTTAAAATCTTTTAACATAGTTTTAAATATTAACTTAGTTTTAATTTTAATTTTAATTTTGAACATCTATAGTTTGGCATGTAGTTATTGGGATAATAATAGTACTTTGTTCAATGTGAAATTCTAAATATACAGGAAACTAATTATTGCCTTAGAAAGTTTTTTAACCTAATTACATATAGTTTCTAATTTAGTTTCTAATATTTAGATAGTTTAATATAGTCTTTTTTTTAATCTTAGTTTAAAATCTTTTAACATAGTTTTAAATATTTAGTTAGTTTTAATTTTAATTTTAGTATAATTTTTAATATAGTTTTAATTTTAGCATAATTTTTAATATATATATATATATATATATATATATTCTATACCAATAAATAGATATTTATTAAAATATCAACTCTATATCATTTCTAATAAAATATTATAATATTTTCTACTAATAATATATTCAACTAATTTCAGCAGGCACAAACTTACATTGGGGCACAGTTGTAGGGAACATGATAGGTCATAGCCATCTTGCATTAGGATGACCCAAAACCTATATACAATTCAAACGGCCATTGCATACAGGGTTGAGACCATGTTTGTTAAGACTTAAATCATATAAATTATATTATAAAAATTTGTGTAGGAAAAACTTATTATTATAATTAATCATAAGTAAGAAGGGCCAATAAATTTTTAGTTGATAAGCACAATAAATTTAAAATTCTAGGTCTCACTCCATTTCATTGTCTGTTCAGGACTGGAATGTGAGTCAAATAGAATCCATCAAAGTTTACCGAAAAGCTTAGAACAGTTCACATATTGGATGAACAATTGCAAGCTATATACAGCAATAAGAAAAGATGAACAATTGCAAGTTGTATACAGCAATAAGAAAAGATGAACAATTGCAAGCTGTATATAGCGATAATGTTATGTTATAAACAACTAAAGCCAACTTCATCTAATTTGTAAAAGCTAAACCAAACATATAGTGCCCTTAAGACATGATACAAAGATCAAAAGTTACAACTACAAAACAAAAATATTCAAAATGAAAAGTTTGTTTTGAGAGGCCTTCCTCATTCAATAAATTCAAAATATAAGATATGGGAAAATATTTCTATCCAAAACTACTAATAGTTGAAACTTAGAAATAAAACATACCTCTATTATAAGCTTTACAGTAAAAGAGTGTAGTGATTTCTGAATGCAAATCTAATAAAAACTGTAAAACTAAGCGTATATATAAGCTTTTTTCCCAGTTTTGTCACCGCCTAAAGAGCATTGATTATACCGTAGATGGTACATATGTGGCTAAACAGGTTGGCAAAAAGTCATTTAATGCATAGAATAAAATATCTAAGATAGTAAATTTTGAATGGATCGTTGGGTCATAGAATTAATTGCATATCTTTATCACAGATATTTTCTTTGTTGGTAGATATTATCAAATTATAAATATATTGTTATGGAATTTATACTTTAATTATATATGTTATTATACATAATAATAATATAATTTTTTTAGTGAAATTCAAAATATTTTATTTCATGCGTACAGGTCAAAACACCACCAATTTCATTTTGCTCTTTCATGCCATAAGATTTTCCTGTAAAAATAATCTACACTTATTTAAGTTTTATTTATTGCTCTCATGTGCCGTAGTTCTTCTTTGATGAACAATGATTCCAACAACTTTGGTTCCGACCTTTGGACTTAGCATATACATTTATTTACTTTGCATCTTTCTTTCCTCATCGGCGTAACTTACATCGTCGGGGCTCTTTAAATAAGTCATTCCGATCACTAATCTCTGCCCGATATACTTTCAACATATAAAAAAATCAAGCAACTTCAAAATTTCTCCATAGCGGCAAGATAATATACTATCGGCAACTTCAAAATTTCTTCCGCCGATGGCCCTTGTCACTCCGATGACCTTTGGATTTAGCATATACATTTATTTACTTTGCATCTTTCTTTCCTCATCGGCGTAACTTACATCGCCGGGGCTCTCTAAATAAGTCATTCCGACCACTAATCTCTGCCCGGTATACTTTCTATCGGTGAAACTCACTTCGTATCTATGATCGGCGAACACTTCTGACACCTTTTTTTCCCGGTGTGGGAACCATCTTGGCATTTACTTCCCATGACTGAAAAAATAGACGCTAGAGATTATTTCAATCGTCTTGACACTAATGTGTCACTCCGATGACCTTTGGATTTAGCATATACATTTATTTACTTTGCATCTTTCTTTCCTCATCGGCGTAACTTACATCGTCAGGGCTCTCTAAATAAGTCATTCCGACCACTAATCTCTGCCCGATATACTTTCTATCGGTGAAACTCACTTCGTATCTATGATCAGCGAACACTTCTGACACCTTTTTTTCCAGTGTGGGAACCATCTTGGCATTTATTGCCCATGACTGAAAAAATAGACGCTGGAGATTATTTCAATCGTCTTGGCACTAATGTGGACGTTTCTCAACCCTAGATTCTAAAAGTCAGCCCTCTTGTTCACAAAGGGAACGCCTTCAGCGTAATTAGGGTGCAATGGGTATGTAGAAAGGAGTTTAGTGTGGATAAAAATAAACATAATTTTGTATATGGGAAACTTTAAGTTACATAGTTTGTAAAATTGAGTAGGTAAGAGAAATAAATAAGAGGGAGGTGTTGGTAAGAGTAATAAAGAGAAATAATTTGTTTCTAATATTGTCATCATTTGAAATTTGAAAACCATGTAATGATGTGTGTTGTTTTGTAGTGGTAAGTAATTTTTTTTGTGAATAAAAGGAGAAAATTATTAGAATAATATCTTTCTATTTATGTTATTAATGGTCATCTATGTTGGCAGTTTTCTATTTTTAGAAAACTTGCCTCTTGTACTTTGTATATATTGAGCATTTTTGCTCATTTGTGATCATATCATCGATCATAACATCGATTTTGTAATATGGTATCAGAGCCGATCTGAGTCGGACTCCCTCACGGGAGGGCTCAGGGTCTTGGGAGAGCTCCTTGTTTTCTGATCATGTTTTCCTCAGCGGCTTTCTTCAGGGTTTCTGGAGATTCTGATTGCCGTTGGCCAGTCTGAAATCGTGATTTGTTTCCTGGGGATCACGTTTTTCCTCCCCAGTCACGATTTTTCCTCTGTGTATTCCGTCTGATGGTTTTCGTGGCCCTTCTGAGCCGTGTTTTAAGGACGCCTGTTCGCGGCTGAAGCGAACTCTGACTTCGCGTCCCTTTCTATCTCACTCGGCCCGCGTGCTCTGCCTTCCTGCTCACGACGTCTGAAACCCTCATGTGCCATCGCGATTTCTTCAAAGACAAATCGTTCATTTGTTTTTTTTTTGCAGGTTCGCGTCTTTAGGGCCGCGATTTTGATCTCTGCATGGTCGCGTTTTTTTACTAGTTGGAGATCGCGTCACCCTGCCCTGCCGAAATCTCCAGTTGTTGGCCGCGACTTTCAGGTGTTTGGGGGTCGCGATTCTTCCCAAATCGTGTTGTTCTGAGAACGAATTTTCATTGTCTATGGCCGGCGTCAGTATCTTCTCGAGCCACGCGACTGAGGGTTCTACTTTGTCTACGATTTCTTGTTTATGGTCATGATTTTCACAGGCGCTCATAGTCCTGTGGATGCGTGGGTTTCGCGGTTTTCTTTTGGCGGTTCTTTCCTGCGTTTTGAAATCGCGTTTTAACCTTTATTGAGGTCACACGATTTGCATCTGGTTTGAGGGTTCTGCATCCGGCACTGAGCTTTTCCTTCGTGTTTTGTTTCAAGCGACTCCTATTCCTGGTCGTGATTTGTTTTTGTTCTCTTTGGACGCGATTTTGAAAGTTTTTGAATTGGAGTTTGGAGGTTTTCTGTCACTAACAACTCTGGTGTTGCCGTCTACCAACGATTCTATTGTTTTTAGGCGGATCCTGTGTTAAACTTTGATCACTATCTGAAACCTTTGGTCACAGTGTTTTCTGCAATTTGAAAGCTTGTGATTTTGTGTTACGGCGGTTCCACGTTCTTTGGTAATGACGTTGACGGTATTTGTTCCAGTTCGTGGTTGTTTGCAGAGGCTAGGGTTTCCTGGTGTTGCCTCTGGTTTTGTGACCTGCATGCCTAATTGATATTTGTGGGTTTTCATAATTTTGTCCTCAAAAATTATGTGGGTTTTCATAAATTTTCTCCTTAAAAATTCCGTATGGTTTTCATAAATTTTCTCCTTAAAAATTCCGTATGCTCCTGTATGCCCTAGTCAGGGTTTTCGTAGGTCTCTCCGGTTTCTGGACAGGTTTACCGTTTTTTCCTTAAAAACGATGATTTGTATTCTAATCCGTGTCTCGGATTTCATGTTTGGTTTTGATCGATTTTTTACCTTAAAAATCGTGTCCGGTTTTGATCGATTTTTATCCTCAAAAATCGTGCTTTGTTGCAGTCTGTTTTGGTCGCACCTGGAGTTGCTGGGGCGCACATCTGCACAACTGACTTCTTGCAGTCTGTTTTGGAGTGGATGCTCATCTGCAAAAGTTTGGAGGGTTTGCCGATTTTTCCTCAAAATCGTGGCAGCTGTTCTCGGTGTGTCTCTGGTTACAGGGAGGGACAGTTCTCCAACTTCAGGTTGGACGGTGGTTGTTGTTTTTGGTTATTTCCAGAAGTTCTGCAGTTTCTAGGAGGGTTGGTGGCAGATTCATCTCCAGTGGCAGAGTCCGTGGTAGGCTCTTGTCTTTTGTTGCAGAAGCGTTCTGAGAAGAAGGAGGCAGCCTTCTCTGTTATCTCTTTGGGTAGTTACAATGATGACCATTAAGGGAGGGTATTAGAATAATATCTTTCTATTTATGTTATTAATGGTCATCTATGTCGGCAGTTTTCTATTTTTAGAAAACTTGCCTCTTGTACTTTGTATATATTGAGCATTTTTGCTCATTTGTGATCATATCATCGATCATAACATCGATTTTGTAATAAAAATTTCATAGCTAAATTAACAAGTGCCACGTAGTGGCCATACCTGTCATTTGTTTTTTGTTATTGTATTGCAGTAAGAGGTATTTAGATTGAAGTAAACACTATTTGAATAATTGTGAGGAGACTACATATTACAATTATGTATTTCATGCATTTTTAATATAAGTGGCACATTATTGGAGTGAGTGAAATATTTCATTTCAAGAAGTCTAAGTAATACAATTTTGCATTGTAAAATCTAGCAAATGCTTAGGTGTCATGGAATCTGGGGAATAACTTCCTCGTGCTTTGCATGCTTCACATGTATTATGATTAGTAGTAGTACAATTAAAATGAAGTTTGAACTAAATTATTTTGGAAAGTTGAAATGAATAGAATTTGTTGGAGGTAGAAAAGTAAATATTGACTTTATTTTTTCAGATGCATAAAGTATTTTACCTTTCAGTCTGTGGAGTTGATGGTTGGAGTGTCAACTTGTGGAATAACATTATCCTAGTCCAAAGTGAATATTTCATTTATTTGAAATTCTCTCAACAAGTATATGATTGTACTCTTGTCTTTGATGTAGTCTTCATATTGCATTTTAGTAATTGCAGTCAAGATTATGTCTAATATATTTCTTTTTGCAGTGCAAGTGAATACTTTCTTTTCTAGAGTCTTCAGGATGCAATTAAGATGATGTGAGTAACTGATTGTGCAAATTTCCTTGCATCTGTTACAATGCACTGTGTTGGATTCCAATGTGCCAAAACATTCAACTAGAAGGCTACATCTGTCACATATGGGCTAGGATGGGTTGGAGTACTTATTTGCAACAATAAGGGTGCCTTCAATCTAGTGGAAGCAATGAAATGCAAATGTTAGTTGTCTTATTTTTTCTAATTTGTTACTTAATAGGGAAGAGTACAAAATGATTGGTTACCTTGTTCCATGTAGCAAGTAATGCACTCAAATCTTTCAATGGTTTTGTTGCTATAAGTCTGGTGACAAATGTTGATTGGACTGTACAAAATATGTACCCATCCACTTTGTGTATTGAAACAATGTTCTTGAATAGTAAAATAGGATATTGCTTTAATAGAAGTTGTTCTTGAATTGTTTGGTAGAGGTGTTGGAAAGACTCATGTAGATGCAACTGTAATTTGTAAGCAATAGTTAATTATTCAAATAATAAGATATTGAAGCAATTGAATTTCGTAATAAAATATAATAAATATTGTATGACTTACCGTGACTTTGTCGGGGAAGGAGTTGCCATCTTTTAGCTGAAGTGTTTGTTGTGTTCCAACTACTTTTGCAGATGTGACAATTGCAACAATGGTTCCAATAGGATATGTATCGGTAGTTGTTAGTTTTGCAATTGTTGTATCAGGAATGAATTTGTAGTCCATGCAAATTCTTGGAATGTTTTCTATTATGCTTTTAGTAGTGAAGATAATGATGCAATCACAGTATCCTCGATCATATGTTTTTTTTGTTGGCAATTTGGAATTTTTTTATTTCTATACTTTTTCTTGCTTGGACTTTGTGTTGATGCTCATTGAGAAACCTGTTAGAAATGTTTAGTGTAACAGTCATTTCACCTTGCATATCGGTTAAATCTGCACGCATCATCTTTGTATTTTGATTTTTGTCAAGTGTTGTTAGATAGCTGACAAGAACCTCCCCCCTGAAAACCTGTCCATGTTTGTAGCTATTTAAGTCATCTATTGTAATGACAGTATCTGATGTAGCTTTTTGTCTGCATCGAGAGAATGATTTAATCAATTTCATATTTATGATATTACTTTAAAAATGTAATTGTTTCTATATTAACATGTCAAGAAGGTTTATTGTAGGAGGTACCTTTTGCTTTGAACATCAATATCTTATGTTGATGTGTCAGCTTGCCTTTCCATTTTCCCTGCTAGAAAGGAAAAAAATAGATCACTCCTCAGCAGGTCAAGGGAGGGGTTTATTAGATCTACACTCTGATATAGCTAATAGCAGTGACCTTTTAGGTAGCAATAGATCTGATGGAGATCATCAACAGGATCACAACAGTGAGATGGTTTGGCAAAACTCAAGGATCCAGGCTATAAAGTTAGAGGAAATAAGCTTCCTACTGAAAATAAATGATGTCTCAAAGAGTTGGCCAACAGTTTAGGCCAAATGGCATGAGATGAAGTAAAGCTTAAATACAAAACTTCTCTCATTTTGAGCAACTATCTACCTCTATTTTGCTGGAGTATACAAAGATACTGTACTAAACGATCTTCAATTTTTTGCAGAATTTACAAAAAGTTATCTTCAATCTGCAGAGTTTTGGTATTCCATACCCCAAAATATGGGAAGCTGAGGAAGATGAAGTTTGACCTACATATCTGTACTAAATAAATCTTGGGTTAATCTTCAAATTATAGAAGTGAAATATATAGAAAAGCTCATTCTCAAGAGTTGTCTGACTTAGTTTTGTGGGTTAAACCTGCTTGTAATATTTTGATGGGCTCAAAGAGTTTACATTAACCAATCATGAGTCCAATGCCTCTTTCTTCACATATATAGGTCAGAAAGCTCATTCTGAAGAACTAACCGTGGTTAATTTAATAGGATAATCATGTGTTTGAGATCTTGATAAAGTCCAACTCGCAGTGGGAAAAATCCAGAGATTCTGCTTTCCTTATTTTTTTGTCTTTAATTGTTTTAAAAGGGGTCTAAATTTGTGGTGAGTTACAGGTTTTATAATGTTTTTTCAAGGAATGAATTCTCCCAAGCTAGATGAGAACTCCAAGCATAACCAGGATGTCATTATGCTAGGCTTCAGGTTTCATCTGACGGAGCAAGAATTGGAGGAGTTTTACCTACGCAGAAAGGTGGAAGGAAAGCATTTCAATATTGAATTTGTCACTTTTGTCGACCTCTATCGCTATGATCCTTGGGAACTTCAACGTTTTTTTTACATGAAAATTGTGAGATGAGAGTAGATGATTGTTAACCTTTTAAGGCCAAATCGCTTTGAAGCCATTGTTCAAAGTTTTAAAATGTTTTATTACGGTTTTAAATTTTAAATAAATTCTGAACTTTCTTTGGTTTGAGATTCTATGTAGTATGTTATGATGGAAATGGCAATTTTTAAGTAAGCAAACACATAATTCCAGTTTGAATTAGATCACAACTCTCACAAGGATTATACTAGTTTGAATTAGATCATTACTCTCACAAGGATTACAGTAGCTTGAATGAGGATACTAGAATTATTTCTTATATCAGATCTCTTTTGTAAATGTTCCCAAAAATTTATGATGGCTCTAAATCATCGTCCTAGCTCAACGATCTTCCGTTTTCTGTGGGGGGTAATTCGTTTTTTACGAAAGAAAGGATGTGTTGTGATTATGTTTTTGGTTTTGATATATAAATTACTATTCTAAATATATAAATCACTTGACTATTAGATATTCTTCGATAGAAATGATGCCTAGAATAATTTGGAACTGTCAAAACTGCATTATGATAAGAAAAAGTTGAAGCTCCTAGTCAATTTTGAAACAATCTCTCTCAATTACTATGGACTTCATGAGAATATCTACAAAATCTTCTTTCTTTTGTTGAACAGTAGCTTTAAACAAATTTTGACAGAAAATTCTACAAGTCAAAGAATCATGAGTTAGACCTCCTTGCTTTTCATATAAAGGAAAATAGATAGTCCCAAAAATGACTGCAAAGCCCAAGAGAAATTTACCAGTGGACAAGTAGATAACTGTACGTGGATGAATCCATCTAAAACCTTTCCAACAACTAGTAAACAAAAGTGTTAATTTTTTATTTCTAAGTTGGATATCATAGAGGACAATGAAATTGTTTCCTTTCATTGACAGTATGGACCATATTTATAAGGTAGGGCTCACTTTTGAGAAATGAATACACATGATATTGACTAGCAATTGAAATGAAAACTAATATATTGGCATGACATTAATTATAAAGAGAAATGTTAATTTCTTATTTGTAAATTTCATATCATATAGGATAATGAAACTGTTTGCTTTAATTTTGACTATGGACCATATTTATAAGGTATGGTTCACTTTTGAAAGATGAATGCACATGATATTGACTAGCAATTGAAATGAAAATTACTATATTGGCATGACATTAATTTTACTTGTTTGGTTATGAGTGACACGTAAGACTATATATTTTCATGAATTGATTTTATAGTTAAATTCATCCAAAACTTTTGAAAGGTCAATTTGTTTTAATTTCAAATTTGATAGTTTTTAGTACAAAGTTACTGTTCACTTGTATTTTTAGTATGGCCATATCTATGGCTTGATTTATTGGGTATGGATCACTTTGACACGTATACACTATATTTCTTTTCTCAATTGTTTTCTATGAGGACATTCAATTGATTTCATTTTCAGTATGGGTTAAAGTCACCATTGCATTCATTGCTTGCCTCAATTCACATGAAGGCAGGAATAAGAGGCGAAATCTCACAAACAATCATTTTTTTTTGCAAAGACTACAAACTATAGTCACAAGAAAAATAAATGAATATGATTGGTCCACAATGGAAAGCACTAATGCAACAGTTCCTGCATATTGAATGCATAAGTACCCATGCCAAGGCAAGTACTAATAAATAGTTATAGAAATGATGGACCTTTTTTTGGTTTGTTTGCGCTGGTCAACCATTTGCATGTGAAAGTGTTGTTAATCGGTCATCTTCTTGCGTATCTTTGGAATGTGAAACTTTGGCATATTTGAAGGCTTGCAAGGTTGCACACTCTTGATATTGCTGTGAATGATATTCCTTAGTGATGAATGTTGTTGATATCAATTCTTGTCCTTTCATCATCAGTGTTTAACAATGGATTTGGAGATGTACAGTGCAAATTCCATGGATGTTAGTTTTTTGAAATTCTTATCCAATGGGTTGTAATATCTTTTTGTAATGAACCAATATCATTGTCAATGTTTTTGAATGGTTGGTATAGCAGCAATTCACTCCAATAGAATGCTTGAAAACATTGATCATTTGTTGTTGGGATGGTGGTGAAACGAGGGGAGACTCAAAAAAAATCAGCGGTAAGCATTCTTTCCATTCTGTGGACTTTTGAGATGTTGCAAATATCCATTTTTGAGCCACTTGAATAAGTGGCATTGTTTCCAATTGAACTGGTCGTGCCATTATGAATCGATGAAGCTTGGAGATGGGATGTTGATATTTCTAGAGAAAGCTTGGAGACGAGATGTTGCTATTGTTAGAGAAAGCTTGGAGACAGGATGTTGTTATTGTTAGAGAAAGCTTGGAGACGAGATGTTGCCTTGTTCTTCCCTTTGTAAAAGCACCATTTCATGAGGCTCTAGTGGATACCATAGCTTGATCTTTAATGTAAGATTTTCCATTAGAATGTTTCATCATATCCCAAAGTCTCCCCTTAGTTTTGTCATTGTGTTTATGCACTTAAACTTAGTTTTGTAATTCCATGACGGCCAATGATTTTGTGTTTTAGGAAATGTCTCTTCAGTCATCATGGGTGGCAAAGGTATGGAAATAATTATTCATAGGAAGGTTATGCATGTAGCCATATTTTCTACTTGAAATTTAAAAGTACTTTGAATCCACAAATTTTAGTTTAATATCATACATAAATAAGGATATGGTTTTCAAATACACCCTTTGGCATACTATACACATTCAATTCCTTATTTTCATAACCGAGTTCCTACCCAAATTAAAGAGGCTGCCAAAAAAATATTGAAAATTATGGACATTATTATTATTCTAATTCTATGTAGAATTTTATTTTGCACAATCAGCATGCCAATTGTAGACTCGTATGGTATTTTAATAAAAAAAATCTTTATTTTGCACTTGTCTACACTTAAATAGATTAGTAATTTATTATTTTTTCATAGTTATGTTGCCCCAAATTGAAGAGGTTAGCAAAAACAATTATTGAAAATTATGGACATTATTGTGACTATATAGGGCAATTGAAGTCCACATTAGTATAAAATAGGAGAATTCTTTCCCTCTAGTCCATCCCTTGTGTCCCTATTGTTGCCTATTAGATTTTTATAGGGGCTTCCACCTATTATCAAATTAAAACCTCCAATTGAATTAATCATTTCACTAAGTCTTTCTTTTGTCAATTTTCACATTTTTCACCTCAATCAATTTACCCTTTTGATGTGTTTTTTCCACTCAACTTTAGAGGATAAGTTTGTTTTTTTAAAATTTTTTTGCAGATACAACATAATTGAGTGGTACACCCAAACAATGAAAAGCAACTTTTGCACCCTTAATTCTCATTTCTTGAGAAGAGAGCATACAATTGTGTTGATGGTGAATGGTTGTTGTCCATCCATCAGTAGAATTGAAAGAATGTAGTGATATGTGTTGTTGAGACATTTCTAAAAACACAAAATCATTGGCCATCATGGAATTAGACAAAATCAAATGAAGAACACAAAAGTACAAACACATTACACCAGATTTATGTGGAAAACCCAAGAAGGGAAAAACCACGGTGAGCAAGCTGCTTGGATCTACTGTCCAAATCCAGCCTCACAAAATAATGATAAAACAGATTAAAACAAGTTTTAGGGCTGCAACCCAAGGGAGGACACACTCCCTGATATACAAGCACACTTACAGAAATAGTCTATAACCTGTAAAACATCACGCTTTAAGATCTCACTGATCAACCACATCCACAACACTTACACACATCACTTCTATAACAAACCATCACATCCTCTGCATATAAATCTCTTGCAAACTTGACTGAATTCTGATGGCTTACTTCCAACTCCATATTCTTACTCATTCTCTGCTGACCCAACTTCATGCTCCTACTCAAAACTCTGCTAAAACACTTTATCCTTTCATTGTAATCAAGTTTCTACACAGTCTTTTCTGCAACTTGATGATACTGACATTATTTCACTTCATCATACTCGATCAATGTTCTCTTTGCAATCTGATCAACTCAACCTCTGCAATATGATAAGCTCATTATCATGCTTGATCATCATGTATCTTTTCAGATCTTCAAAATAACTTTTGATCTTCAACAATTTACACTGTCTTCTCTGCAGTTTTATGATGTTATCTTATTTTCCTTTTTGCAGTTTGGCACTATTGACTTCACTTGACATCAGCACACTGTCTTCTCTGTTGTTACCATATCTTTTTAAGTCTTCTACAGGTCACTAACTCCTTTGCAATTGTTGTTACTGTCACTTCTTCACATAATTCATTCTGCACTAAACCCTTATTCAGATCAGCTTTTATACTTTAATGATGCTACTGTTGTCATCACAAGACTTCACACTTGATCTTCATAGAATAAGAAGTTTTTCCTTTATATAGTGACCATCTTGAATTAGAGACTCTAATAGCTGCCTTTAATCACTACCCTTTCTAATCTTAATCGCTGCCATTTAATATTTGATCACTGCCTTTGTAATACCCCAATTGCTGCCTCATTAATAACTTCAAACTGCCATTGTAACATATAACTATTGCCTTTGTAATCGTTGTCTTCATATCTTTAATTTCTGTCTTCATAACCTTAATCACTCCCTTTCTTTATCTTCATTGCTGCTCATTATAATCTTGTTAATCTCTGCCTTTTTGAGTATATTAATTGCTACACTTATTATACTTCATCACTCTTCTTAATAAAGTCGCTCATCTCACTAAACTTGAATTTTACTCCTTTATATACATGATTCTCTTTTCATAGCAAGTCAGCCTCTATAGTATCATTTTCATCTCACCAAAAATAGGACTGACGTCGGCTCAACATAAATCCTTGTTCAAACGTGTAATATGCCACGTCCAAGGATCCATACACTACCACAAGAAAAGGATATGCTATGGTTAAAGTAGACTTATCTGGTTCCAATAATCCTACACATGCTAATTCCGGAGCCACACGTTACCTTCCTTCTGGCACAGCAAGCAAGAACCATTGGCATAGTCGACCAGCAAATACTGAGACATTCTGTCATCTCAATCATTCTTTCTGATGCATATGGACAGCTGAAACTCGAAAATATGATACTTCACAATGTGTCTTTTATCATACCTTCCAAACCGCAGACCATAACTTATTAATGCGGTAAGATGCGGAGCGAAACCCGGATGCAGAGTAATAGAGCACATATACACAAACCTTGTGCAAACTTCCGGAATTCTACATGACACCATCCCTACACAACATGAAATGCATCATATCACAAAGCCTTTACTCGGCATTTACCATTCTATCTTTTGGTCAGCATATTCAGTTCTTGACGCCATCCTGTCGTACACCAAAATTGAATATCCCACTTCACCATATGCTTGTCAGCAACAAACATGATGCATGCTATTGTGTTTGAAACCTTCTCTTTCACTGATATGACTCAGTTCATGATCCTTCAATATTCTTCTTTCCATGAAGACCATCCTTTATATTCAGCATTGAAGTATCAAAGTTTATCAGGCTCATGTTGACATTGACACACCAATGAACATATCTACACAATCTTGTATAGTAACACATATCAACTATCTACATTGTCTTTTACCGGAACAGCCTCACATTCCTTTTAGCAGTGTTAATAACAGTGCTAAGTTGTTAATAGATATGTAACACTTGACAAACATCAGCATCTATGATCAACAACAGTGATTGCATCATTACAACCCTTCAAACTGCATTATATCTGCACATAGTCCTGTTACACATACATATTGCCAAACACTGCTGCACCCTGAAATAGTCAACTGCATATTGTCTGGACACCAATCATTCCATTGATCATCATCAACACTTTCTTGTTGGATAAACACCTTCAGACTGTCACAGTCATCCGGATCGTCACACCCTTGTCATCAACTACAATGCCTTTCACCACTCCTTAGTGGTCAAAGACAACATGTCCTTATACACTCATCTGTCCTATATTCATGCCAACCTTCTTGACACCATGTGTGAGCACCTTTGATAACAATGACAACCAATTTGACATCAATGACAACACCTGTCAACAAGCTGATACATCAGGTAGGAGAAGACTTCCCTATATTGTAAATTGCATGGGAGAGACCTGCAGCAATGATTGCTATCAACGCCAGCATCTGAAAACATGTGTGGATTTCATCAATGTCGGAGGTCTACATCACTTTCTCTCTCCAGTTCTCTAAAAATATTCCTTGAGACACTGATTTCCCAATACTTTGTTGTGGTAAAGCAAATACTCCATTATTACAATGTTCCAGATAGCCACTCATACATTTTAATTTTGTTTTTATATAATTATGAAGGTGGGATATGATATAGAATCTTGAAGGTGGGTATTTTCATAGTTTCATTATAAGGTAGGAACTTCCTTAGTGATTCTATGAATTTTAGATCAATCACTTTGGCAGGAAGACATTTTCCAAAGCTCTGTGATAACATGCATAGAAGTTCATGTTCAACACTTGAAGTGACCTACTACAAATTTTGTTTTTGAGTGCTGTCATCAAAACAATTTTGCATGTTTCTATTTGTTTTGCTTTAACATGTCCATTTTCAATTATACCAGTTTGTTTTTTGTGCGTGTGTTGATAGATTAATTGTATCTATGCTACTTGATGATGGTAAGGCACAAACAATAAGTCATAAAATGTGACTGTGATTAGACCATATTTTCCAAACTGTAAAGAAATATTAGATAACAGAAAATGAAAATAGCTTTCACTGTTAGATGCATGTGAGACTGCACTAATAGGCTGGAGGAGAGTTGGCAGAATCCTACCACAAGACATTAAAAAGTGGCAATGGATTGCATGATCAATATAGTAATAGAGGCATTAACAATGAAAATTGTAGCATGCTTAAAAATGTGTACAATGTGGACGCATACCTGGGATTTGTGGGTCATTCCCCAGAATGCAACATCCGGGGTGGGGTGATATGGAACGTTTTGGTTAATGGTACAATTTCCATTCGAGATGCTGAAGATCGGGTTGAAGACATATTAAGATTCAGTCTTTGATACAAAATGCCATACAGCAGTACAAGTCTTATACTCATATTCTTTACATAAATGATAAATTTAAAATTACAACTTCTTTTAATCTTCTTTGTTCTTAATTTTTCAGATATTAATTTTTATATTTTATTTTAACTGCCATCCACAAATCTGTAAAAAAAGTTTCATCCCCGAAATCCATCCTCCCGTCCCAAAAACTCAGAGAAACACTGTCAAAAACATTAACTTTGAGAGACTGTGCATCTGTGGTAGACTTGCAAAGCCCTGAGCTGAACCAGCAGCAGCAAGTTTTTGACAAATTTTTACAGAAACCTGCAGAGCCTTCTACATTTCTGTGTTTTTTTTAGAACTTGTGTGAGACTCGATCAATTTGGGACCCACCTTGTTTCAGAAAGTCATAACATTATTAAAAATCTTAAACATTAAAACTTAAAACCCTCATCTTCATTTTCAGCAGTAATTTGTTTAGTAGTAGCAGCTTCTTTGAACCCTCAACAATTTGTTTATTCTATGAATGATCTCAAGTTCATTGAATCAATAGAAGTTTCTTCAATTGGGTACCTGCTAGGTGTAATACAGCAACAAGTCCATTGAAATTTAAATGTTTGCAGCTTGTTCCAGAATTTTGAGACGATTTGCAATTTTGATTCATATGTAATTGATGTCTTTGTGAATTGGAAACAATAAAAATCCATTTTATCTTGAAATACAGTTTTTTGATTTATCGAGCCAGAGCCTGAAACGGACCTGGTCAGCGTCAGTCCAAAACTCTGCTTAAAACCATTTATTAACTAACTTCCAATCAATAATGTTTTGTGATATTGTCCAATTGCTGATGAACTTCCACTGTAAATTGAAAAGCCTACTGTTCTGGTTTACTGATTTCATGTATTCTTTTAAGGACCTACATGTCATCTTAACACAAACTGTCTCCGGTGTTGATGCGGAGCATCCATGATGAGAGGCGATTTCCATGCAATGATTTCCGTGAATGTAGCGGATTAGTTGAAGGCCGTCTCAAGTAAGTTTTAGGTCTGTTATGCATTGACAGGTGGAGGGCATCTGGACTCTTTCCGATAGCCCCAGCTAAAGAAGAGGATCCCAGATATAGTTAATTAGAACAGGTGGGTGAGTGGTTAGAGGGAAAAAGCAGGAACTACTTCTGACGTGGGAAGGGAAAGCGCAGATCAATGAAAAAAAAGGAAGTCATTTTTTTATGGGGAACAGTTTTTTTTTGTTTGCAGAAGGTTTACTTTTTCAGTGGGTTCGAGGATTTTTTCTGTTTTGGGGGAAAAGGGAATAAGACTCAGTTTCAGAGACAGAGTATGGGGAAGATGTTAGTTTTTAAATTCTGTTTTAGAGGTTTGGTATTCAGAAGTTATATAAACCTTTGTTCTAGCTGTATGCCCGTTCTGGGCATTCTATGTTGAAGAATCAATAAACTGTTCAGTCTGCAATCTGAGACTGAGTTGGAGAAATGAATGGCATTATATTTCTTTTTATGTTGTCCTGGTTATGCAAGTGAATTCCTTTAATTTTAACTGAATGATAGAGAGTAGCTTGTGTTTTGCTTTTTGTATGTTCCTTGTTGAATTGCTGAAACAGGGGAAGTGGATCTGCATCAGTTTGGTATCAGAGAAAAACAGTCCAATGGGCCAGAGGGGAGCCCACGTGATCTGGGGTAGGAGAGCTCAGAGGAATGCAAGGAGGAGAGGTAATGTAGAGGAAGAAGTGATCAGAAGACTACAAGCTCTTGAAGCCCGATTACTTCATGATGATTCTGAGGAGGAACCAGAAATTCAAGGAGGTCAAATGGGAGAAGCAAGTCCCATGGAAAGACTTATTGAAGCCATTGCCAAACAAGGGACTAGAGTCAAGGTTGAGGTCCCTGATTTCAAAGGTGAACTTAACCCAGAGAAGTTCCTAGATTGGATTCAAGAATTATAGAAGTTTTATGACATGGAGGGACTTGAGGAGACTGATACGTGAAGAGTTAAGATTGCGGCATAAAAAATGAAGTCTCATGCTACACTATGGTGGGAGAATCTTCAGGCTAATAGGATGAGATTAGGTAAGGAGAAATTCAAATCGTGGCCTAAAATGTTAAAGCATTTGAAGGTTAAATTTCTGCCATCAGATGTTAAAGAGAGAACTAGAGAAAAAACTAAGTCTAAGGGTCCTATATCCCATCACAAACATTGGAGAGAATATAGGACCTGTTTTTGACTTAATATGAATGCTCAAAAATTGGTCAACCTACTTTGGACGCCCAAGAAGAGTTCTCATCTGATTTGGTCTTCAAAAGTTGATTTGGTCTTCAACAAGCTCCTAGGAATGTGCTCTAGCTGTTTTAGAGGCTCCTACATCCTTGGAAAGTGTTGGAAACTGCCCTTAGATGCTCTCAAACTGCCCATTAATCACTCCAACTGCTCATTAATTCCTCATCTTCCACTTTGCCAATGAAATAGGACATGTGTTTAGACTGTTTGAATGAATTAGGACTCCTTATGGGCGTGTAAGACAAGAAATCCACCATTTTTGGACTCCAAACTGCTCCAAACTGCCTCTTAAAAGCTTGAAGACACCTGTTGCTTCATCTATGACCCCTGTAGGGTCTTCTTGAGGGTTAAAACTGCCTGTAGGTGTCATTTTACTGAGTTGTGTAACCTCCATGTATGGCTGGGAAGCTCTATTTCTGATTTCTGCCCTTTGGGTTGAAATACACAGTGTGTATTTCAACCTACTTCCATTTGGTTTGTTTGCTTCAAGTCTGCAACTCCTTGGTAAAACCAAATGCATGATCATGGTGTCGGTGGCCCTATCAATCTCCTTCAATTTCATATCAACTTGACAAGAACCCTTACATTTCATATCAATTTCATAGCAGACCCTTACATTTTGACAAGGTTTTCAAATGAATCTTCACTAGGTTGGATAAGTCTCCTATACTGCTTATGTTCCTTACAGACATCTCACTGAAACTCTCAGCTCTATGGATATCAGACAAGCCTCCATGTATGGCACCATCATAGGTCCTCTAAGCTGCTCCTATAGAACTGATGACATTCATTGACTTGACTATTTTTCCTTTGTCATTTTCCTCATCCTGTCTGACAACACTTTATGCTTTGAAGGACCTTAGGAAAGATGCAGTCATTACTTATAATTGTCTCTTTTGTAATTGTCATGATTGTCCTATCAGTCATTTTCACGGTCATTTTTTATTCACATCACACTCATTTGATCCAACAGATCACAGTCATTCTATGACTGTTTTGCATCTTTCTCTGTTTTTATAATAGGCTTATTCACTGTCTATCATCTCTGTTTGGCAGTCTTCCTTTCACATCTCTGCATAACAGTCTTCTCTGCTTTCTTAGAGCCCTAAAACCCTAGCATTTGGCAGAGTTATCACTGTACTGCTTATTGCATCTGCTCCTTTCTCATTGCATGACTGTCCTTTCTGCTTTGTGACTTCTAGATCATGATCTCAAACCATTATTGTAGGCCTCTGTGTAGCAAGAAAACCTCTGTTCATCATGATGTCTCTGCTGCCATAGCTGTTCCTCCTTCTGTAGACTGTCTCCATGATTCTATTTATGACATGCTTTTGTTATTTTGTCTAACACAGTCAAAATGACTGTCCAACACAGTCCTATGACTGTTCCCCTTTGTAGTTGAACTGCACCTTCATGTAGGTCTTGCTCTAACTGTTCTTGGTATTGCAAACTTATGACTAGCTTTTTCAGTTGTTCCTTTGATGACAGTCATTCTAGTATGCTGCTCTAAGACCTTCGTTACTGAGTTTAGGATTGCCTTTTCTTTGTCTTCATGCATTTCCTTCGTGGTAACCCCTTAGTCTTTTGTATTTGTCTTTTCTCCATTTGCCTCTGCCTCTTTTCGAACTCAGAAGATCTAGGTTAGGACTCTCTGTATGGGTATATGACTGTTTAACACAGTCAGTATGACTCCTCACAACCTATAGGGCTGTCAACACCTCTTAAATATGACTGTGAACACTTAAGATGATATGATTATCATAATTTATAACTTTCAATGACAGTGACCTTTGCATTCTTTTCTTCAATGCCCATGGTATCTTCATAGGTTACTACACATGTATTGTTGCTGGTATCTTAGGCCTGCAGGGATAAAAGGTTTTTGTTTAAGCCATGACTCCATACACTCAACACTATACAGATCATATTTAGTTTCTTTAGAACACTTCTTTACTGTAGATGATTTAGGCCTGCTCTTCTAACATTGACTGTCCTTATCTCATTTTAGTATTTTACTGTTTTTGTTCACATTTGGCTGTCCCCTCTTCACTAATTTCTGAGACAGTCCTCTTTTGCAAAACCTGTCTGCCTTAGACAATCACTTGGGACTGTTTCATTAAACATTATGACAGTCATTTGGGACTGTATCTTTCTTTATAGATTTATGTCTTGAGGATCTATGCCTGCTGTCTCATTTCAAACTCAGAAGATCTAGGACGGATTCCTACCTCAAAAACCTATCAAACCTATTCACTCATATTCTACCTTCTTAGTGCTGGAATAGTGATTAGAAACCAATGTTTATGCAAGCTCTTATATGAAAGATTGTAGGCCTCTGTGAAGGACTGCAGGCCTTTTCACATGCTGGTATGAACATATAAAACCCACAAAAAATAGGATAATGACAAGATAAAATCATAACCTAGAGACAGTGACTTACTCTCACAGGCTCTATTCTTCTAAGAGCACTGTCTAGGCCTCTGAATGCATGGAAACCTCTTTGCAATCTCTTCAATACTTCTTTTGACTCCATCACTGGCAGAGGTGACTGTAGATGTCTGTCTACGGGATTCCTTTGGTTCCATCTTCACTTCTTAGATGTTTTGATAACTTTTGACAGTGTATAGAAACCTTTCCTAATACTTGACAACGTTCTCCTCTAACCATACACTTCACTGCTCTGAATCTTCATGTTGTTAAGTCTTGCATGACTTCTTCCACGTACCATGCAAGGGCAAAACTCGGTTTGCTGCAGGAAAACCTAACGATGGAGTCTAGCTCTACCTTCTTAAAACATCTCCACAGAGTCTTTTACTTCTGTTGGAGCTCTAAAAGCATCAACAGAAAGGATCCTCGCTGGTTTTGGTTACTCCTATAACCTCATACTTGTAGATCCTTGCATATTTCTCTAACAACACTGTTCCACTGCTCTTCATGGTCAGTTCCTTATGACTGTTGCCTTTCACAACCTGACTCCCTTCAGCCTCTCTGCATAGTCTCTGTAGGCAGGGTCACATTCTCTTCCCTCTCTTAAAAGGGTTTGAATGTACAAAGACAATGAATATAAACTTAAAAACCCTCTCTCTTTCCCTCTGAGTGCCCTGCACAAGAATACTAAAACTAGCTCCACATTTTCATATTGGAAACTATTCATCCATACCCTTGACTCAAAACTCTTGTTGTTTGCATTATCTTCATTGCATGAGAATGCCTCCATTATCTTTTCTTTACCATTCTTCATACTGAAAACCTCTTGATAATCCTACATTCTGTCTCCTCTCCAAAATCACTTTGTCTTTTGATATCTTGTTGGAAAACAAAATGGAAATAGAAAGGCATAAAACTGTTGGGGATGATCTTCTACTTTGAAATCTCTGCATTGTTAGTAGAAAACTGCTTGGATGCATTCCAATGTTTGAAGCTAAGAAATGATAACCCTATAAGCATTGTCAAAGCTCCATGCAAGAGAAAAAGGCAGAAAACTCCTTGAGAAACCTGGGACAGCCATCGTTGCAGTGCAAAAGCATAAACCATAAACTTCGAAACCCTAACACTACAACAAGGTTGACCTAACTCGACCCAAACCTGACTTAGACCTGCAAGATAAAACTAACTCGGGTTTCAAACCACAGATGGCGATCTCAAACCTGTTTTTACGTTCAAAACTCTTCCCTCCAAATTTGTACAAGGCCTTTTTGGAGATGATTAAGTTATTACAAACATGAGGACTTATTTTCCCTAACATTTTACTCATTTTCACACATATGTAACTTGTATTTCTACCTTTTAAACGTGAAAAAATGCCTTTTTGACTAGTCATAATGTAGGAAACGCTTCAAAAACCCTCTTTGTGACTGTATTAAACAATGGATAAGGCAACTTTTATACTAGGATCTCACAAGACCACACAACTGAGACACCAAATGACCCCAAACATTGAAGGACAACGAACAATGACAAATAATAGAACTCAATACTAAATTGCCTATTTGCTTGGGAAGCACAAATAAGCAACAGTCCCATGAGAGGATGCATGATGGTAGGCTAGATGACAAATAAACATAATGTAGATGGTGACCATGTTTATATGTGTAAGAGAATGCCTATTAAATGTAGGAGTCAAGATGTGAAATATGAGGCTTGTGATACACAAACATACATGCTTCAAATAATATGCATAGGTGATGACTAATGGAATGCAAGTGAACCCAGGTGCAATGTGTGAACAAGAATCTAAAAAGGAGATGCATGCAAATTAAGACTAGACACCAAACATGAAAGCTCATACATTTGAAGTAGCTACTAAGCAAAACACGAGTATCTTCAAATTCATTAAGATTATGCAAATTAATTCATGACACGAAAACCAAAAAATGACATGGGCCATAGGGATACAAGACAATCATCATTCACTTAAATACATAGCATTTGAACTTCCACAACTCTTGTGCATACCCATTGCACACCAAGGTACAATTGCTAGTATTAATCACATTTGGAAAAAGGGGACATGACATAGTGACCATGAATTTTAGATCAATCGCTTTCATAAGAAGACATTCTCCAAAGCTCTGTTGACAACAGGCATTGAAGTTAATGTTCAACACTGGCTGTAAACTACTACAAAGTTTGTTTTTGGGTGCTGTCATCATTAACATTTTGCATGTTCCTATTTGTTTTGCATTAATATATTCATTTTCAAGTATACCGGTTTATTTTTTGTTGTGTGTTTTGACGGATTAACTGTATCTACACTACTTGATGATGCTAAGACACAAACAAAAAGTCATAAAAAGTAACTGTGATTCATAACAGAAAATTAAAGAACTATTCCATAACAGAAAATGAAAATTTCTTTCACTGTTAGATTCATGTGAGACTGCATTACAAACTTGCATGTAGGCCAGATGAGAGTTGGCAGAATCCCACCACAAGACATAAAAAAAGTGGCAAAAGATTGCATGATCAGTGTATTAATAGAGGCATTAGCTATGAAAATTGTAGGATGCTTAAAAGCATGTACGATGTGGAGGCATCCTTGGTGTTTGTGGGTCATTCTACAGAACAGGACATCTGGGGTGTGGTAATATGAAATGTCTTGGTTAATGCTACAATTTACATTCAAGATGCTGAATACAGGGGTGAAGACATATTAAGATTCGCTGTATACAAAATTCCATACAGCAGTACATGTTTGTATAAATTTCAGCTTCTTTTACTCATATCGTTTGCATAAATGATAAATTCCAACTTCTTTTACTCTTTTTTGTACTTAATTTTTCAAACATTAATTTATATATATTATTTTTACCACCGTCCACAAAATTTGGAAAAAAAAAAAAAGTCATCTCTGAAACCCATCGACCCATCCCCAAACTCAGATAAACACTGTTAAAAACATAATTTTGAGAGATCGTGCATCTGTGGTAGACTTGCAAAGTTCTGAGATCAGCCAGCAGCAGCAAGTTTTGGTGCCTTGACTCAGTCAACTGACAAACTTTGACAGAAACCTGCAGAGCCTTCTGCATTTCTATGTGTTTGGTAGAACTTTCTGACACTCAATCAATCTCAGACCCACATTGTTTCAAAAAGTCAAAACATTATTAAAAATCCTAATAACTAAAACTTAAAACATTCTTCATTTTCAGCATTCATTTATTTAGCAGCAGCTTCTTTAAATCCTCAGCAATTTGTTTAATCTATAACATTGAATGGGGAGCAGTTTCTCCAATTGGGTATCTGCTAGGTGTAACACAGCAACCTGTCCTTTGAAATTTAAAAGTTTGCAGCTTGTTCCAGAATTTTGAGAGGATTTGCAGTTTTGATTCATGTCATTGATGTTATTCTGAAATGGAAACAATAAAAATCCAATTTCTCTTGAAATACAGTTTTTTAATTTGTCGTGCCAGAGCCTGAAATTGACCTGCTCAGTCTCAGTCCCAAAACTCCTCTTTAAACAATTTATTAACTGACTTCCAAGTAATAATGTTTTGTGATGATTTCTAATTGCTGATGAACTTCCACTGTAAATGGAAAAGCCTACTGTTCTAGTTTACCGATTTCGCGTATTCTTTGAAGGACTTATATGACATCTTAACATAAATTGACTCCAGCGTTCTAAATGGTACTACATCAAACCCATAATTACAACTTCTGCAAACATTTGGTGGCTGGAAAACTTGTTTGCTGAATATTATGTATAATTGTTCACTCCTTGCTTCTAGAATAATTCCTATTTGGAACGTAATGATACGATTTCTGAGATGACTTTCAGATGTAACAAAACTTCAATCTATTAAATATTCACCAATTACATCACACTTAATGGCTGGAGTGATAGCAATTAGCTCACTTAAAAAAAGTAATAACTACAATGCATACCTTCCTTGAAGAGCAACTAGACACAGAATGCAGAGAAGGGAGAATATCAACATAGCTTCTATGGTTGAATATGGTACCTCCAGGAATGTAAAATGCTCAGAGCCAACACCTGGATGGGGAGGTTTTGCCTGCCTTCTGCCAAAGACTAGATCATTAAATTTGTTGTGGTTTTTGAGTCCTGACTCTCACTTTCTCTATCCAAAATTATGTTGTTGTTGAGCTCTTTATGCGGTTGGAGGCATTAGAGATGGCATTTTTATAAATTGTCCACAGTGTTTTAGATTCAGGATGCCATTGTATAATCTTGCTAACAAACCTTGCCTATGTCATCTTCAATGCCTTCAAAAGAGGGAGGTCGAGGTCATCGATGGATTTGATTTTCTGCCAAACCAGAAACCTAGGCCTTATTGTCCTTTGCAAACTGAGTTGCAACAACTTAGGTTGCTTCACTACAAAATTTGCAGGGAACTCTATGTTATTAATCAGAAAGCTCGTCTTTTCACAAAAATTTTCCTTGGAGTAACCAAACACTAGAGGGGCAACTCCAAGTAGTTGCCAGATTTCTTCAGCCGAGAGCCCGCAGTGTTTTAGAGTCTCTATCTTGGCCTCTTTCGTTAACGGTAAATAGGGAGGAAAGAACATGGATCCGCATCAAGGATATGGGGTTTGCTATTGTGTTTTAGAGCATGGAGGGAGAGCTGGTGTGTGAAAATTCTATTGCAACTACTGATTATTAATCTCCTATCTCATATTGATTATTTGAATGCCGAAAATTAATTTACAGCAAATATTGAAAAATAATACAACGGCAACTTCACAAATAATCACGGAAATACAATATTTTTGGACAAATTGTCCCTGAAAAAAACCCCGAAGGGAAAACCAGTCAGCACATAAGAATTTTATTCAACTGCAGAAAATTAAGAGATACAAAATTGCTTGCCTCTTACTAGCAGAGCTCCGGCAATTTTCTTTCCGGTAATTTTCCTTCCCTCAATTGCTTCTGTTGAAATTGCTCCGGCAATTCCACTGTTGTTGTACAACGCTATCATTGCGCCCTTGCTCTCACTACAAATCAATTTGCTATCGCTGCAAATATTTTTCAGATCTATGTTCTCCAAATGCCCATTGATCCTATTTTATAATCTTCTCATTGAAAACCAATGGCCATGATTTAATCTCAATCAATGGCTAAGATTGATTAGACTCTAACAAACCCTAATATCTATAAGTCTCTCGAGAAACTAATTTTCTAGGTATGGAGATAATTATTCCAGTTGTGTTTCTAGTCTCGTAATCACCACCCGAGACTAAAACACCTATCCGAGCTACATTAAAATTAACACTCCCTCTTAGTGAGGAAGGTGTTCTGCATAACACCCAACTTATCTCTGAAAAAAATGAATTTTGCCTTCCCCAATGCCTTTGTCAAAATGTCTGCTACCTGCTGATCTGGTTGTATATACTGTAGTTGAACAATCCTCCACTGTACACAATCTCGGATGAAATGATACCTGATGTCTATATCCTAGACCTATCATGAAACACTGGATTCTCAGATAATCTAATGCAACTCTAATTGTCACAGTGTATCACGGTAGTCTCAACCCTCTGACAAAACAAGGCTACTAGCAACTTCTGAAGCCATATAGCCTCACACGTTGCCATGCTAGCTACTATGTATTCTGCTTCTGCAGAACTCAGAGCCACGAACTTTTGCTTCCTCCTGTACCAAGAGACAACTCCTGATCCCAAACTAAAGCAGCACCCTGAAGTGCTTTTCATGTCCACTGTACTACCTGCCCAATTTGCATCAATATAGTCTATCAACCTGATACCATCACCTCGAGCATATCTGATCCCATACTCGATTGTACCACACAAATACTGCAACACATGCTTTGTCACTGTCCAATGCACTCTCTTCGGCTCAACCATGAACTGACTAAGAGAGTTTACTGCAAAGGATATATCTGGCCTAGTGTTGACCAAATACATGAGAGATCCAATCAACTTTCTGTGTAAGGTGGGGTCTACATCATTTTCCTTGGATGAGTCTACCTTCTTCTAATTCATGATCATAGGTGTAGACATGGCTCTGCAATCCTGCATCTCAAACCTCTTCAAGATTTCAATGCAGTATTTCCCTTGTCCAAGGAAAATCTCTCCATCTGTCTGCCACACTTCCATGCCTAGAAAGTAGTGCATAAGCCCCAAATCCTTCATCTCAAACTTTGTTGCAAGGTCCCTCTTGCACTCCTCTATGAGCCACAGTGAATCTGTTAAAAACAAGTCGTCCACATATAGAACAAGAATAAGAACTTCAACCCCAACCACCAAGTAGTAGAGGTTAGTATCTGCCTCACTCTTCACAAAGCCTATTCCCTGCAAGTATCTATCAATGCGCTCATACCACGCCCTGGGAGCCTGCTTGAGTCCATACAAAGCTCTCTTCAATCTACACATGTGGGTTTCGCTGTTGTGTGCTACAAAGCCCTCTGGTTGTTCTATGTATACCTTCTCTACCAATTCACCATTAAGAAATGTCATCTTGACATCCATTTGATAGATCTGTCATCCCATATGTGCTGCAAGTGAGATTACGGCTCGTATAGAAGTATACCTGGCCACTGAAACGAATGTCTCCTCATAGTCTATTCCCTCCTTCTGAGAGAACCCCTTGGCCATGAACCTTGCTTTGTATTTCTCGATGCTATCATCTGCACCATGCTTAATCTTATAGATCCAGCGTGATCCAATCACTACCCTATCTGTCGGTCTAGGCACAACCTCCCACACATCGTTCTACACTATTGAGGTATATTCCTCAACCATCGCATCTTGCCACACCTGTTACTGTGCAGCCTCCTGATAGCTGGAAGGCTTGCTATCTACCAACTGACTAACCAATGCCACATAGTCATTATACCTGGCTGGTTGTTTCCGTTGTCTACTACTCGTCCTAGGAGCTCCTACAAACTCCTGAGTATCCCTATGTGTCTGTTGAACCTCATGGTTCCTCCTGTCAACTATAGAGGATGAAATATCAAACTCCATATCTTCTTGATGCATCTCTTGGATTTGTTGTATCTGTTGCTCCATACTCTGCGAACTCTCAACACCTGAGCCTGTACTTGTATTGGTAACTATACTTGTGCTTCACTGCCCCTGTTCTGGTTGAACAATCCTTGGAGCTTCTGTTGGCTGCTCATTTTGATCATCTGCTACCTCCTATATGCCTTGTCCTCCATGAATTTGACATCACGCCTAACTATAATCCTCTTGGTCCCTGGAATAAATATCTGATATGCCTTTGAGGTCTCACTGTACCCCACAAAGTACCCTCTCTCTGCAGTCTAATCTAACTTGGAACGTGTAGGCCCTGGAATGTGACAAAATGCCAAACTCCCTAATATCCTGAAGTGACTGACATATGGCTTCTTCCCTTAGAGTGCCTCCTCTGGTGTCATCTTGCCCAATACCTTATGTGGAACCCTGTTCTGTATGTATACTGTTGTATTGCATGCGTCTGCCCATAAGTAACGTGGCATATCTTGGTCATACAACATAGCCCTTGTTGCCTCCGATATAGAATGATTCTTCCTCTCAGCAACCCCATTCTACTGCGGGTTGTAAGGAACGGTCCACTCTCTCTTGATTCCTTCCCTGGTACAGAACTCTTGGAACTCTTTCCCTTTATACTCGCCTCCATTGTCTGACCGAAGAACCTTTACCTTCTTGCCTGTCAAATTCTCCACAAGAACATTGAACTCCTGGAAGTGACTGAAGACCTCATCCTTGGTCTTCAAGAAGTATATCCAAGTCTTCCTAGAGAAATCATCAATAAAAGTAACAAAGTACTCATATCCTCTAAGAGACTTCATTGACATTGGTCCACATATATCTGAATGTACTAGATCAAGAACCTCCTTGGATCTGGTGTCACTCCTTGGAAAAGCTGCTTTCGCAAACTTCCCCAACACACATCCCTTACATACATCATCATGCTTTGTAATCACCTCTGGAACACCTATCACTATCTCAGGAAGCAATTTAAGTGCTCCATGATGTATATGGCCCATCCTCCTATGCCATAGCTCTCCTTGATCTCTAGGATTACTGCTGCTCACTAGTGCCTTAGGAGTATCAAACTGCAACCTATAAAGTTGGCCGCTCCTAACTCCAATAGCTATGGGTGATTTCCAATCCTTATGCTTGATTAAAGCATGCACCCCTCTAAATAGTACATTGTAGCCTTTATCTTGAAGGACAGATACGGAAATTAGATTAATGCCCAAGCCTGGCACATACAACACATCATGAATGGAAATAGGCTTGCCATTTTCCCTTTGAAATAGAACAGTCCCTCTCCCAACTGGATTTCACTTGGACTTGTTCCCCATCTGAATCTGGAATCTGATGTCCTCCTTGTAGCTAGAGAAGTACTCCCTAACTCTAGTCATATGAAATGACGCCCCACTGTCTATATACCAAACACCCTGTGAGGTTGAGCTAGTTAGGCAAGCTATGAGTGCAAACTCATCCTCCATTCTACTAGAAAGCTCATCTACACTTGCTAAAACTGTCGTCTACTTTTTGCCTTTCTTTTCATTTTTCTTCCTTTGTGGGCAATCACTGACATAGTGGCCAAACTCGTGATAGCCATAGCATTTGATCTTAGACAAATCCTTCTTCTCACTTTTTGGATTTGATCATTTTCTAGACCCCTTCTTCGCTTTCCCTTTTCCTACTAGGGCAACATTTTCCTGTTCCACCTCATTTTTCTGACTATTACTGTTGGTTCCACTGACAAGACTTAGTCTAAGCTCCTCTTGAGTGAAGTCACTCCATAGTCGATCCCAACTCGGTAAGGTGTCTCGTCCATTAATAACTTGAACAAAGACATCCCACTACTTAGTAAACTCATTCAAGGCTATTCGTATTAGCTTGTCATCATTTGGTTTGTCTCCAACAGCTGCCAACTCATCCTTGACAAGTCTAAGTCTGGTGAGGTAACTTGTGACATCTTCTCCCTTATTCATATGGGTATTCCTCAACTTTTCTCTGAGAATCAGCTTCTGGTTAATGGTAGCATTCTGGTACAAATTCATAATGGCGTCCCACATCGTCTTCATTGTATCTAACTCTGCAATATGTGGAACAATATGATCCTTAACACCGTCAAGAATCAGCTTGTACATTAACATTATTTTTTCTTTCAACCTGTGCTTGTACTGAGCTTTTTTCTGCCCTCAAATCTACTCTGATACCATGTGAAAATTCTATTGCAGCTACTGATTATTAATCTCCTATCTTATATTGATTATTTGACTGCTGAAAATTAATTCATAGCAAATATTGAAAAATAATACAGCTACAACTTTACAAATAATCACGGAGATAGAAAAATAAAATATGCAAAAGAACAAACACAATATTTTTGGAAAAATTGTCCCTGAAAAATACCCCGAAGGGAAAACTAGTCAGCGCATAAGAATTTTATTCAACTGCTGAAAATTAAGAGATACAAAATTGCTTGCCTCTTACTTGCAGAGCTTCGGCAATTTTCTTTCTCATAATTTTCCTTCCCTCAATTGCTCTTGCTGAAATTGCTTTGGCAATATTTTATTATCCAGAAATATTTTCTTTCTCCAGAAATAATTTTCTTCTCCGACAATTCCACTGCTGCTCTCCAATGCTATCACTGCGCCCTTGCTCTCACTGCAAATCAATTTGCTATTGCTGCAAATGTTTTTCAGATCTATGTTCTCGAAATGCCCATTGATCCTCTTTTATAATCCTCTCATTGATAACCAATGGCCATGATGTAATCTCAATCAATGGCTCAGATTAATTAGACTCTAACAAACCCTAATATCTAAAGTCTCTCGAGAAATCAATTTTCTAGGTATGGAGATAATTATTCCAGTTGTGTTTCTAGCCTCGTAATCACCACCTGAGACTAGAACACCTGTCCAAGCTACATTAAAATTAACATGGAGAAGAGGTGTAACAAAAGAGGGATGTGGTATGGATTTGACATGGGCCAGCAAAATGCAGCATGCATCATTATCCACAGGAGGCGCTAAGATCTCTGCTAGGGTCTTTGAAGTAGTGCCTTTTCAATTTGAAGGATGCCACTAATTTGTTTAGTCATGGATGAGGTTAGTAGCATCCATTTCAACAGCCAAAGGTCAATTTTAACTAATAAAAATAGGATAAATATTTACCACTTTTTGTTATGAATGAGGCCTAAAATTGCTATTGACTATTTGACCATTATAGTGAATGATATTTAAGTAGAGTGGTTTGTAGTAAGTTGTAGAACCGGAATCGACATCTAAACATCTTACAGTAGTGGCTCCTGTTCCTTATGGTCAACATGTGGGCAACATTTGGGTGGCTTAGAAGAGAAATGTCCATTCATACATTGGGTGTGGCTTGGGTAAGTAATCGTCTGGTCGTTCTTGAAGCCTTTCTACAGCAACTGGAAAAGAGTCTAAGTCAAGGCAAAGATGACAACAATGAGCAAAAGATGGTGACCATGAAGTATGTGAGTAAAAAGGGGACCCATGCTATTACTTCCCCTTATCTATTACTCCTAACTACGAATGTAGTATCATAAATTTAGGTTGGTAGTAATTTTAGAGAGCAAATTTCCCTGTTCTATTTAGTTTATGGGTTTTAATGAGGTTGCTAAGGATCTTGCACTTCCCAACCGCCCACCAAGCAAGATTGAAGAGGTTGAGAATGAAGTAAACTCCATCTTGAACCCCAAACCAATTCTATAACTCTTCCAATTGGTGCTTATCCTATGAGTTATAGCTAATGGAGTAACAGATGATTATGTGGTTCACGTTTTGCTGCATATTGTTTTTATAAAATCCCTAGTTTTATTTGTAGTGTGGAGCTCATTTCACGAGTTTGGTTGAATCTAATATAAGCCCACACTATTATATTTTTCTATGATGAATTTGCAAGTTAGGATGTTTGTAATTTAACTTAATGATATAGTTAGTTACATTTGTTAATAATACTAGAATAATTCGACTCTACACCTGTCTATGGTTTCTAATATTTTTCATATCAACTCATTGAATGTAAGCTACATAGTACAATGTTTGTCAAATAGTTCACATGGGCTAAGCATGCCTTCCCTGTGAATTAAATTTAGAAAGGGGCAACTCTCCAAGATTTAAACATTACTAGATTTTGACTTAAATGCTTCTTACAATTTCCTTCATTAATTGACATCACCATGCTAAAATTACCGTGATGAGTTCCTTTAGTCTAAACACATTCTATTAGGGATGATTTTAGTATTTTAATTAGCCTTTGCTCTAACATTGGTCAAAGTTCTTTGTAAGGGTATTATTGCATAATAGTGTACATTAAATCATAAACTCATATCATGATTTTAGAGTATCATAATATAGTAGACATGATATTTCCACAGCTCATGATATCGTATCAAGCTTTTGGGAAAACTGTGTGTAGCTTATTTTGGATCGATGTTTCTCTTCTTTTCTTACTGATGATGGATCACGGAGTGTGATCCGAAACGTCAATCCAAAATAAGCTACACACAGTTCCCAAAAGCTCAATACGAGTATCATAATATTTGAAGTTTTGTTAATAAATTTTACTTCAATTGGGAGAAGTGATGAGGTTTTGGATTGCATAGGTCACTTATGTACATAAGTTTGATACTACTCTACGAGTTTGCTTAGCATGAAATTAAGGTTGATTGAATGAAATGATTTAACTTGGCATTCAATCTTTAATTGATATTTATGTTCTTATAGTAAGTTGAATAGTAATTAAATGCTCATCATGAGGAACTTTGATATATATCAAGATAGATGGAAGTGCATCAGAGTGATTAAGACAATTATTGATGATAATCAATAAGTTCACTTATGAGAAGGATTGGATAGACTTCCATTTTATGATCCTTAGAATGGATATATTTTGAGTACTTGGAATCACTAATAGGGATTTTTAGGTAGGACTTACACTGATAAAGAATAATATTATTGATGCAAGAAAACCTATGACCTAAGAGCTCTAGCTTAGTGGTATAGTAGCAAATCTATAAGGATTGATATGGTGTTGAAGATTATGGCTTGTATCACACTTTTCATCCATTCCTTTTATAATGATTATTCCATATAGGATTGAGTATCTAATAATTGAATCTATTATGTGGTCTATGTTTAAGATGAGGTTTGTATTTCATCGCTACGTTTTGTTAGTTTATGATTAAACTTGTTATTTGAATAATCTACAAATAGGCTTAAAATGTAGCTTGTTGAAAATAGGATTACCATTTCATAACATCATCCACACACCCTCACTATACATTCACTATGAAAAGGTTGTGAATGCAGTGTCAAAGTGTGAATGATACTATTAAGTGCACCAAAGGTGTGCTTAATAAGAGCAGTAGAGTACCAAACCATCTGGCATTGTGCCTAAAGAGTTTTGTTTAGTCTTGCTAATCTAGAAGGATAAAAACTTACATGGATTTGCATCTGGTTATAACTTTTAGATGTGGCAATTATGGGTACAATAATGTAACTTCTTCTATATGTTTCCACGATGGTTTGGAGTACTAGAGAAGAATGCTTCCTTATAATTGAATTATGCAACTATAGTTTATATGACGAATTCATCTTAAAGAAGTTAGCTCTAAGGACTACAATAATGGTATGTTCCAAGGCTACTAGCAATAGTTATAGGGCAATGATATATGATACGAACTTTGTCTCATAAGATTGAGCATAAGATTAATGAACCTGGCATATTAATATTGTTACTTTTAGATACCAATGTGTTATCTTTCGATCCCTGTTCTGAGATGGAAAGGTTCGCTAGTTGTTAGCAAGGTATAGCTAGCCTATGTTTAAAAATAAATATTTGATGGAGGCCATTGCCCTTGCCTGATGTTTTTTATTAGATAAACACAGGAAGGGTCCAGACCCATTGCATAAGACTATAATACAAGCTAGAGAGATGAGTCTCATGAGGAATGAGACTTATAGCAAAGTAACCATTGCCTGATGTTATTTATACTTCTATATAGGTTTGGATTATGGTGATGACAGTAATTGTTGGTCTGGAACCCTAGGTATAGGAACCTATGTGTATGTTCCTTGAGAGATTTTGTAAGAACTACATGTGACTTCGATCCCATTTGGAAGTGCGTATGTAGGCAGTTCTTGGGTGAAGGATGCCCCTAGACCTCAAGTCCATAGGGAGGGGTTTAGGGAATGCTCCAAGATATGGGGTTGATATGTTTTTGCTTGAGGTTGAAACTACATCAGATGATTGTGAACTCGCCATCTATTTAATAAGTCCCCTACTATATAGGCCTAAGCCAGAAAAGGACTCTATTAGCACTAAGATCATCTACTCTGAGGTTGTTGGGTTAGGCTCTCTGAGTCTTCTCCAATCTTGGATAACTCTTAGAATCACCATCTTCATGGTTTGTCTCTAATGAGAATGTATGAAGGTGCCTTTGGACTTGTCTAGACTAAAATAATAAGTGTTTTGTGTGTTGATTACTATGGGTAATTGATGGTGGGAATTGCCAACTATGTATGGTGCTTTTCCTTTACATCTAGTTGGTGGATAATTGTATATTGAGCTTTGTGATTGCTAATATGCAAGGGTTATGCACTAAGAGAGAATATTGTTTAATATTACTATTGTGGGTTGACTTTTGTATGATGCATATTGTGTTTCCAAGTGACATCTAAATGTATGGAATGGTCATTGATATTACTTTATGAGTTTGTATATGTTTACGCATGTGCAACTAGATAGAATCCAACTCATGCGGGTCCAATATGTTTATTTTGTGTTGACCCATAATGTAGACCCCTGGACATATGAAACCATGTGTATTGGTTTATGGACCTCTATGTGGCATTTAACTAGGTCAACTTGACCAATATTTGTGAATCCTATTGATTTCCTAATTGTGTGTGCCTGACTATAAGACGATCCACATGTCCAAACCAAGTTTGATACAGGCGTGGATAGTCAGTTGTCATCAATACCGTGAAAGTGATAGATGTCAGGTGCTATCTACCATATCTTAGGATTATATGACTATTGCCAATAGCATGAAGGTGATAGATGCCAAGAGCTATCCAAGTTATGATATAGATGTGGTTTAGCAAACTGTCACTAGTAATGTACAGGTGTGGATAGCCGGTTGTCATCAATACCATGAAATTGACAGATGTCAGGTGCTATCTACCATATCTTAGGATTATCTGACTATTACCAATAGCATGAAGGTGATAGATGCCAAGAGCTGTCCAGGTTATGATACAGATGTGGTTTAGCAAACTGTCACCAGTAATGTACAAGCTAAGTTACCGGTTCTGGTATGGGTTCGGGTTCGGGTTCGCAGGTTCGGTTCGCGGGTTCGGTCAAAAAAAATTTGGATGTGGGTTCGTCCATATAAAAACATATAAAAATCAAAAATATATTCATATTTGCAGTAGTAATTAAGTTTAGAATACCATAGCATCATGAATATGATCATATAATAAACAAAACCACACTAGTATTAGAAATTAAAAATGGATTTAGGACACAGTTGGGTCATGAAATAATAAAGTCAGTAACGGGGCATGAAATAAGGAAGTGTAGCTATTGACTAACAGGTTAGAGTGGCCTTCTACATGAATCAGGGTCTGCAGCTAGCATGGAGTAGAAAGCAGACAGAAATTGGATGGAATGAAACTATGCAATGGTGAATATCTGTGATGGTGTATCACAGGAACAGGCGACAACTTTCTTTCAGGTGGTTATGTGTGATTGCATAGAAGTGCAAATGAGATTGATAATTAGCAAGTTATGCAAATGGATGAGGATGAGCAAATGATGAATTATACGAAGATTAGGATGGAAATCCAGTGAAGAATGCAAGAAGAAATTTTCTTTCAAGGTGGCACATAATCCACTTGGAAGAGGCAGTTCAGTGAACTCTCCATTTGGAGACAAAATTTAAGTTTTGATAAAAATCATGATGAGGACTGGTTTACGATAAAGAAGTTTGTTAATAGTAATTATTTCTCAAACAATGTGCTTGTATTCCATGTTATATGTGTCACTGATAAAAGTAATGTCTATAGTTTAGTTGCCTCATGTTAGGAACTAGTTCTTTCCTACTTCCTGGGTTTATGTTGCTTATTTTGTTCACTATTGGCCATGCAAGGTAACTCATTTCAATATGCTGGTTTGGCAATGCCCAATCCTCAACTGACTTTTTGCTTTTGATGTTTGTTTCTGCTAAATGTCTGAAGATACAAACACACCTCTCCACTGGTTCCTCATAACAGTTACAAGTTTATGCCATCTTTCTGTGATTATCATTGGAATGCAATCTACAGAGATACTGATTCTGTTTTAAGTTTGTTAATTAATGTGAGAATAAAATCACCAAAAACAATAAAAAAACCAAAATTTATTAAAAAACAATTAAAAAAACCACTTTATGGGCCATCCTGCTGCGGGTTCTACTCAGTTTCGCTTGGGTTCTCCCTGGGTTTGGCCTTGACGAACCCACAGGCCCCTAGCCAAACCTTGGCTGTATCCCTGGGAGGACCGGACTAGGATCTGGACCCGGGCTGGACCGAACCAGGACCCAGGGTTCCTGGTAGAAGAACCAGTAACTTAGTGTACAGGTGATGAATGCCAAGTGCTTATCCATCGTATCTTAGGGTTTAGCAAGTTGTCACCAATAGCACAGAGTTGATGGATGCCAAGAGCTACCCAATGGTATGATAGGGCTTACCTAGCTCTCACCAATACCATGCAGGTGATAAATGCAGCTACCCCATACCAAGTTGGACCGACTTTCACCAGTGTCATGGAGGCGATAGATGTTAGGATCCACTGACTTGACAGGTTCAGTAGGTTGTGGAAATCTTCTTTGTAGCCACATGTGATGTATGTTGGTACACCTACTCCTTAGCTAGTCATGACAACAAGTAGTATGGGATGCTTGCTTGACATCACAGTTGGCTATGAATCGAGAAAAAGAATGAGATTTAGGGTGTGGCATGAGATGCATTGACATTCCTTTTCTTCGTAGGGGATATTTATGATCTTATATGTTAGTGAATTAGGTAATGGGAAGATGAATGTAGTAGGTTGCGTCCACTTCCTATTACTAGTTGGTCACTATGTATGTGTGAGTCAATCAGTGTGTACATTTGTATTAAGGACCTTATGAGTTGTGTATTGTTGCACTTGAGCCCTTGCTAGTGATGATTGCAAGTAGTATGTTATGCTTGTATGTCATCATATTTGGCTGCAAATTAGGAAATAATATGGAACCCACGATGTACCATTAGATACACCAACATTCTTGATTGGACCAACTTTACAATCGTGGAAATGATAGAAGACAACAATCTTGCCAGATAATGCAGATAATCTAGATGATTTTGATGCATATTAGATTCCTTTTTAATGCTTTTAATTGAAAGATTATTATAATGGTTCTTATAATGTGAAGATGAGATGGAGGATTAATTATGGGAAGTTGTGATGTCAATGGATCTTGAGGATGATATCATAGTCTAGTTGAGCTCCACGTTGATCCATTTGAGAAAGTATTTGTCAGGATTAGCTACAATCATTCGATGCATAAGTTCCATGCATTCATCATCTTGTGAAAAGTCATGTAGGTGTGGGGAAATGTCTTGATGATCTTGAGAACCTTGGCCTAAGATACGTGCATTTGGTGATGATGGTTGAGAGTTTTCTTTATAGTCACTTGGGATAAAGATATGAGGTGGCATCCCAACTTCTTTTCCAACTTCCATGTGAGGGATAGGTTTCTTGGTAAGGTCTATTTGAATGTTGGACTCCATAAGTTTTCTTGCTTGCGACCTTGTGAGTGGCATGGAAAGAAAGGACTTGGGTAAAAGAAAATGAGATGAAAAGATGTGTTAATGGTTGGAAGAGAGAAAGAGAATGTGATTATGACTTGGGGTGTTCCAAATTTGGAATTGGTATCTTGGGGATGATGTTTGGGATGAGGAATCAAAATGGCCTTAGGTATAAATCTAGATCTTTTGATTGATAATAAATGATGATACCTTTCATGACTTAGGAGAGATAAATACCTAAGCAATAAAAGGGTAAGGATGCTCCATTTCCTACTTGAGGTAGACAAGATCTCAAGAAAAATAGGGAGTAAGATAAGGATTTTACTAACTCAAGAGCAGTTAAGACTCCTAAGCTAATTAGTCCACAAGATTAACTTAACACTACTTGAGATTGACGAGATCTCAAGTGAGATGCCAAGATAAGGATGAAAAGATAAAAAGATCTAGATTTAACAAGTTGGATTTTGGATTCAAGGATGATTTGGGATGTAGATTAATAACATCAAAATGATTGGCAAGATCGAAGTCTCAAAGTGTTTAAGGAGAAAAGGCAAGTCTATGAGTAAAATTGAAGGGATGGTGAAATGGATTGATGGGTGAAATGAAGCTTGGAAAAAGTATGATATGGCAACAATTTGCGTATGGATAAACACTTCTTGAGATTAATCAACAATCTTCCATATTACAATCTTTGCATTACCATCCTAAGGTGTTTGAGATGTTCTTCCTTTCTTGAGCTATAGATTAGTATGTCATCCAAACAAACAATCACAAATTTACCTATGAAGGGCTTTAGAATTTCATTCATTAATCTCATAAATGTATTGGGAGCATTGGTAAAACCAAATGGCATAACAAGCCACTCATACAACCCCTCATTAGTATTAAAGGTAATTTTCCATTCGTCTCCTTCCCTTATCATTATTTGATGATACTCGCTCTTGAAATCAATCTGAGAAAAGTACTTAGATCCACACAAACAATCCATCGAACCATCTATTCTTGGAAGAGGGAACCTATACCTAATTGTGATCTTGTTAATGGATCATGAATCTATGCACATCCTCCAATCTCCTTTCTTTGGCACCAATACATCTAGTACTACACATAGGCTGAGACTTTCTTTTTATCAAACCTTTGTCCAATAGTTCTTGCACTTGCTTCTTGATCTCTACATGTTTTCTTGTGGAGTCATCTTGTAGGTAGCTTTGTCTAGAAAACTTGCACCAGGTATGAAGTCAATATGATGACTAATACTCCTAATAGGTGGTAGCTCATTGGGTAGCTCATTCACCACTATATCAGCATACTCTTCCAACATGGTTTGTATCTCTTGAGGTAGGTCATTCAACTTGGTTGTTGTCATAACAGTTCTAGGTCTAATTACTAGTACAAAACCCATCTTTTCCTCTTTCATTGCATTCAAGAATTCCTTCTCACTCACCATCAAGACACTATGACCAATCACTTGTCCATCTCCTTCTTCTTTCAAAGGCGGCAAGGTATGCTTTCTACCATCTTTTTCAAATGTATAAGTGTTTTGTCTCTCATCATGAATAGTTTTTCTATCATATTGCCAAGGCCTTCCCAATGACACATAGCACACATCCATTGGTATTACATCACAAAGAACATTATCTTTATAGCTTCCAATATGAAATTCCACCTAACATTGTTCATTCACTAGCACTAGTTGTCCTTTATTGAGCCATGAAACGTTATATGGAGTTTGATGTGGAATTGTTTTCAACCCAAGCTTCTCTACCATTTCTACTAAAACTAAATTATCAGTACTACCTAAGGGTAAGTGCAAGAAGATGGGGGGCCAAAAAGTGGCCAAAATAATTTCAAAAAAATTTAAGCCATAACGCGAGCGTGTTATAACGCGCTCACATTATGGCTTGATAATGACAAGCCTTAGGCTCGTCATTACCGAGCCATAACGCGCTCGCGTTATGCCCTAGCATAAATTAAAAAAAAGCAATCGAATTTTATTTCATTTTGATTTTCTCCTCTGCCTGCGGCTTCCAAACCCTCAAAAACGTGTTCGCGTTCTGCAAAACGCCAATCAACACAAAAAGCTTATCAATTCGTCGCCAAAATGCCGCTACGACGTCGAGCACGCCAAAGGGGTGAGTTATCTTTGTTTTTTGGTTTGAATTTCTTTCTAAATAGGTAGGTTTTTGTTGATTTTTAATGTATATTTCGTTAATTGTCAGGAAATGTTAATGCACCTCCTCCTCCTCCTCCTCCTCCTTCTCCTCCTCAAAATCCACAAAATCCTGAGGAGGAAATACCTGCAAAACAACAACCTCCTCCATTCATTCCTCGACATGCCCCTGGAACACAAGATAATATAATGGGGCAAATTGAAAACAACAAAAAATAAATTGAAGATATAATTGCAAGGTTGAAAGATCCTTCCACTTCAACCTTGCATAGGTCCACGCTTGCCGAATCTCTTGAGTCTATGTTATCAAATGTAAATTCAATTAGCAAGCAAATAACTAGTTGGACCGATAAAAAGAGAGAGTTTAAAGATTACTATGCAGACAAGTTGTCATACCAAGATGTCAAAAAATTACAAATTACAAAATTAGACTTGTGTTCAATTTTCACAAACCCACAAACAAATCAACCTCCACCCATTACATGCAAGAGGTTCCCTATCCATTGGTGCAACAACCAAGCGATAAGGGACAATTTCAGGCAGAGGTGGTGGATGGTTTTTGACCATCCTCCATGCAATAATAATGAGGTCCCGCAATACTTTTTGAGGAAACTCTACTGCGAGTTTGTCGTCAATAAAGTGCCAAACTATTTTGATATGCGGGACTTCCAGGGTAGAGGTGGCGGCTCAGCACAGGATAGACCAGGGGCACATCTTGACCCACAGTGGGTAGTGAGATGAGTAATCAACAGACCAGCCCACGAGCATGTTTCTATCCCTTCCATTGTGAAGGAGAGTGTTGAGGTCGATACACTGAGGTTGATTAGTGCCTTGACCCAGAGCATCATAGAGCATGTCGGTCCTGCAACACAGAGTGGGTTGGGAGATAGTGCGAGGAGTAGGGTCCCACCACATACTTGCTAGGCTTGCGGGTCAGCCTGTGGTTATGACCCCATGGACAGTCAGGACACAGGTGCGCAGGCTACATCTGCAGCTGAGCAGATGGTGATGACAGATACCCTCCTGAGTGAGACTTTCGGCCTTGATACTCAAGTAAATATTAGCAAGTTTATTGAATTTAATTTATTAAATTTTATTTTTGAAATACAAGATTAACTAATTTAAATTGATGATTTTAATGAAATTTCAGGGTCATAGCATCGATGCAGTTTTCAGTGGTTCTCCACCTACACTTTTCACTAGATCATCTACTGTCAAGGTATGTAACTAGTAAACAATTATAAATATTACATGTGAATAGCATCGTTATATGAATGGTATTCTAATTTCTGATTTTGGATGTTGAATAGGTTAATACTGTAGATTTCATGGCAACACCTGCCAACGGTGGTGGACTTCAAAGCTTTACGGAGGTAATAAAATAAATAGTTTAATGAATGAATTGTACTTACTAAATTTTTGTATGTGATTTGTGTGTTTTATTGTGTGTACTTCCATGTTTAGATGAACGTGTGTGCATGTTAGGAGCCATGATTTGCATCACTATTATAGTTTTCGTAATTGAATAATGTTGTATTATTTCCAGATGATGCAGGCTGCAGAGACACCTCCCCATGTTCATAGGGCAATAGAGCAGGGTGTGGCCTCTGCGATTCATAGCTCCATGGCATTGACAGGGGTATGAGGCAGATTAGTAAATTTCAATTTACATTCATTGTTATAGTTGTCTATTTTTGAAAAATCAAAAGATTATTGATTTGAAGTTTAATTTCTATCTGGATGGTTTCTATAGGACATGACATCACCAGGGCCTATTCCTGATACTAAGGCAAGCGAGGAGACAGATTATATGTTAGTGGTAAGTGATTATTTTGTTAAATGTTTCATTTTTTTATAACATATAATTTCTATATATTAATGTCTATACTTTTTATTGTAACAGGTAAAGGTGCAGGAAGAACTAAATAGGAGGAGTAGCCCTCGGGTTCGTAGTAGACCACCCACATGCATGTCTCCATCCCCTAGAAGATCAAAGGCTGCTCGTGATTTATTCTCTTCACCAGCCAGAGGGGAATGACTTTTTATTGTGTTCCTTTGGTGTATGCCTATATAGCATTTGTGGACATATATTTTGTATTGTACATAGTTGACATTGTATGCCTATATGGCATTCTTGTAAGCCAATATGGCTATTTTGTATATATGTTATACTTATATCGACAGATATTGATGTATGCCTATATGGATATTTGGTTAATACAAATCTTTTTTATTGATGGCGTCCATACTTGCATTATAAATCCACTTTTGAATGGATATTTGTAGATGGCTACTTCAAATATTTAAAGTCCAATTGTATTACATAGGATGTTTGCATTTTCTTTGATATGCTTGATAGGCCATGGATTACATGATGGTGTTTGATGGAAAAGTATGGTACTAGAAGACTCTAGTTCATTCTTAATAGGCTTGTGATTGATAATATCTTTGCATGATTGCACTTGATCTTGGATCATGGGCATGTTGTTAGGATTTTGATTGCATTGTGGTGTTTGATGGATAGGCATGGTGTAAGATAGCCAACTAGTTCTACGAAATTTTTTCCTTAAACAATTTTACTTGCTATAAATTCATCAACTACTTCAACAACACAAAGATATACATCAAAGATAACTACTTGAATGAATCAACCTTAGAGTTGGGTACTTGTCTAGTTATTTGACTCAATCAACTTGCAATGTCTTATTACATGGATAATGCTTTCAATAGCATGAAGTTACAACTTATTCAATGGAGATATAAAAGAAAGGCCTTGAAGCCTTGATGTTTACAATGGCGTCTACACTTGATCAACTCAATCAAACTCAATGATGTCAACTGAATGTCAACACCTCACAATATCACAAGGGAGCATCACCTTGCTTGTTGAGGGATCATCACCCCAACACTTGAAACTCGCAGGCCTCAAGATCACAAGCTAAATAGCTTTGCAGAGAGAATTCTGTCAAAATGATTAGATAATAAATGAATGAGAGGGCTCCTCCTTTTATAGGCCTTCCAAAGGCAATGAAGGCACATTTTTCAATGCACAAAGAGGAACCAAGGCACGTTTTCCAAGAAGCATATACAAGGGAATATTCCATCTGATGACTCATTCTGAGTTGGCAAACTTATCCAGGGGCCCTGACACGGATCCAAATGCTACCCTTCTGACCAATGAGCATTTAGGTAATTGTAACAACCTTAACTCCTTCTAGAGATCCTTAGGCGCAAATTTCTGACTTGGGCGCCAAGTTGAGGTGGTCTCCTCCTGAAGTTGCACCTTGCCAACATTAGGTGCCTATTAGAATTTATGGATGCTCTGGATTGTTTTCAAGAGTAGGCACCCAAATGAGTTCTCTGGAACCCAGGTGTTGATTTCATGCATCATGAGTTCTAGGCGCCAATATGATGTCATAGTTGCAAGACTCTTAGGGTTAGGCGCCAACTGAAGGTAGTAGAGACCAGACTAGGCGCCATCCTAAGCTGGGCGCTTCCTTGAGGTGGCAGAGACATGGATGAACGTCTGGTGGGGTTTGATGACTCTATATTGACACTCAAATTCACTTAGGCACAATATTAGTGTTCTTCTGACTAGGCGCCAGATAGGAGGATTCTCAGGGGTTTTGGTGCCTAGGTTACAACTTGTCAATTTCTCAAAGAATCTTTGAAACACTTGACTTCCAGGGATTATCATCTTACCCTCTGATGGAGCGCCTTGTTCCAAAATTGGTCTTGGGGACTTGCATCTCTCTTAGGCGCATGTTTGGAGTAATGTCAACTAGTATCAGCGCCTATTATCTCAATTCACACTTGACATCAAACTTTTGAAGCTCTTTTACCCTAGCGCCTTTATCTTCTATCAAGCGCCTAACATTCTGGAGGTGAATTCCATCTTAATCCAAGTCTTCAAGGTACTTCCAAGTTTAGGCGCCAAAACAGGGTTATGGAGGAGCAGAACCACGCCTTAGGAGGATGACTGAACCCTAGGCGCCAATTTGAGGTTGCAAGAGCATAGGTATGCGCCAAGCAGAGTTTGATGCTCAAAACATTAACATTATTCAATGAAATCCTTTTTTGACTCTAGGTGCCATTTGGAGGCTAGAAAGAGGGAAGTTGACACCAACTGCAATAGGCGCATTTCTGAGGTGATGGAGACCAATAAGTGCGCCTTGTCCTCTGGCTCTATTCCTTGTTAACTTTACAACTTAGATTATCTGAACAACACTGAGAATGCTTCCCTTCTTCTTGATACAAGTTGAAAGATTCACTGGGCGCCATTTCAGGTGTCTGGAGAGATCATCAACCAAGGGTGCTAATAGAGCCTTTGGCAAATGGAAAGAGCGCCTTACTTAGATTTGATTTCTGGATGCCAGAATTGAGGAATTTTGCGCCTTGGCTAGGAGTTTCTCATTTCAATCTTGATTATTCATCTAAGTGACTTTCCTTAGCTCCCAAGCCTTCAATCTATCCATTACCCCTTGCTAGGAGCTCAAAATAGAGTGTTAATGCCTTATGAAGGTTAGGCGCATTCTGAGGGTGGGGTAGGCAAGTGAGGGCGCCAAACCAGGCCTTGAGACTTCTCTCCTCATCAAAGGCTTTCAATCCTAGGCGCCAGATCCAAGGAGTTCCAACCAACACATGTGCCTAGTGCTGTGAGTTCACCCAAAGGACATCTTTAACTTGAAAAATTTCAATCTTCATCCATCTATGCTAGGCACTCAATTGGAGGATCCCTAGAAACATGTATAGGCGCCTTGAGGTTCTTAGGCGCTTAATTTGGATGATCCTTGTGCTAGGTGCTCAGTAAGGAAAACTACAGTGAAATGGGTGCCTAGGCTCCCAAGCTTCCATACTTAGTCAAATTTTAGGGTTCTGACCTTGTTCCTGCAAAACAAACAGATAGAGTTAGTCCGAAACCAATTCATTCCCTCATCATTTGGAATTAGCCTCCGGGAATGAGGACTAGGCTAATCCATTATACACTTGATGATCAAGCCGGGAACGAGGACATGACACATGGTACTAGGCTAATCATTTTGTGTTTTGCATGAGCCTCGGACAAGGTAATAGGCATAGGGCTTTTATCTTGCATAATGATTTTTTCAAACCAAGGGTCTATGATGGAAATGATTAAGGATGATAGAATGTTTGGATTTTGGACTTTGAGATGTTTATGGTTGTAAATGTTTATTGTTTGGACTCAAATTTTGTTAAATGGTTGTTTGAAAGAGGACACATCAAACACAACAATAAGATTGGTTTAAGTATGGATGCAAATAATGTTTACTAGTTTACTAATGTGATGATGTTTACTAATGTGATGATGATTACTAATGTGATGATGATTTTGCATGTTTTCAATGGTTGGGATCTACAAGTTGTGCATTTTTTTGGGATGCACACCTCATTGATTGTAGTGGGATGACTTGAATGCATATTGCCTATATCCACGGGATGACTTTGTTATTTTTCCTTGTCTATGCTCATTTGCGCATTGGTATGTTGCATTGGGATGAGAGGATGGATGTTGCTTTGATAGTGATGTGTATTCGTCACCTAGTGATGGATGATCTTATATAGTGGTTGGGTGTAATGGACAAACTCTTGGATTATGATTATTATTTGTAGTGAGAGTGCTTTGACATCTTGGCTACTATTTTTAGGAGATGGTTATCTTCATGTGGTTGTAGATGTTGATCCTTGGTTTAGAGGTGTTTGGTAGTGTGTTTTGGTGGACTCTTGATTCTAGATTAGAGTATTAGCATGATACAAGTTCTCTTGAGACTAGGATGTCTGTATTGGTGCATGTGATCTTCTAGGAGGAGATGTTAGATCATGATGTCATGTTTGGATACCTAATTTTGTAGTTGGAGTTTTGACAGTGGTCTTGTTGGTTCTCTTGGTATTGAGTACATTGGTCATGTGCTTGGGAGCTTCATGATAATGTGGTGTTGCATTTGGAGCTTAACATGGATTGATTGGTTGTAGGTTCTCATACATACTTCAAGACTTGGGTGAGGCTAGAGTTCTCTTGGGATTAGAGACACTTGTTGAGATGGTTACCCTTTAGAGGTTTTAGCAGGAAGACACAAGTGTGCCTCCCTCAATGAAGTTCATTTTGTTAACTTAGTTCATCCTAGTGACTCAAGGGGTTGTTATATTCTTTAGGCGCAATCTTTCATAGACTAAAACATTCACTCCATGTTAAGGCGCTCAAAGGAGGCTCTGGAGATGGAAAATGGCGCCTTAACTCACTTATGTAAATTTTGGACTTTTAGGCAATTGCAAGATGTCTTGGAGGGCTCAATTCTTCAAGGCGCCCATTTTGTTCACCACTTGTAGCATCACTTGTTCAAGGCGCATGTGTGATTTGGTGAAAAATAGGCACCTAGAGTGAATAGGCTTTCATCCTGACTTAATACACTGCCTCCTTCTGACGATTTTTGGGGCAGCAGAAAACCTTTCACCACGGGCAAATGCCTCAAAGCTATAAAAAACTGAGAGAGGTTATTGTAGAGGCACTCTACATGATCGCGTTGCCTTAGACAGAATGTTTCTAAGTGACAGTTTTCAAGTAACATCTCGTCAAGGATTGCTGCCTTTTTACACTTTGGACTCTTCAAGGATATCGTCGGTACAATGTAGCTCTGACTGTTTCGACATGTTTGGGTGAAAAATAGGACCATGCCTAGCGTAAATGTACCCATTCAGATGTGTTGGAACAGTTAGTTTGGTCGCATCAGAAGCAGGACGAAAGTTACACCCCTTTGCAACTTTACACTGCCTCCTTCTGACAATTTTTGGGGCAGCAGAAAACCTTTCACCACGGGCAAATGCCTCAGAGCTATAAAAAACTGAGAGAGGTTATTGTAGAGGCACTCTAAGTGATCGTGTTGCCTTAGATGGAATATTTCTAAGTGGCACAGTTTTTGAGTAACATCTCGTCAAAGATTGCTGCCTTTTTGCACTTTGGACTCTTCAGGGATATCGTCAGTACAATGTAGCTCCGACTGTTTCGACATGTTTGGGTGAAAAATAGGACCATGCCTAGCGTAAATGTACCCATTTGGACACGTTGGAACAGTTAGTTTGGTCGCATTAGAAGCAGGACGAAAGTTACACCCTTTTGCAACTTTACACTGCCTCCTTCTGACAATTTTTGGGGCAGCAGAAAACCTTTCACCACGGGCAAATGCCTCAGAGCTATAAAAAACTGAGAGAGGTTATTGTAGAGGCACTCTACATGATCGCGTTACCTCAGACGGAATGTTTCTAAGTGACACAGTTTTTGAGTAACATCTCGTCAAAGATTGCTATCTTTTTGCACTTTGGACTCTTCAGGGATATCGTCGGTACAATGTAGCTCCGACTGTTTTGACATGTTTGGGTGAAAAATAGGACCATGCCTAGCGTAAATGTACCCATTTGGACGCGTTGGAACAGTCAGTTTGGTCGCATCATGAGCAAGACGAAAGTTACACCCCTTTGCAACTTTACACTGCCTCCTTCTGACGATTTTTGGGGCAGCAGAAAACCTTTCACCATGGGCAAATACCTCAGAGCTATAAAAAACCGAGAGAGGTTATTGTAGAGGCACTCTATGTGACTGTGTTGCCTCAGACAGAATGTTTCTAAGTGAAACAGTTTTCAAGTAACATCTTGTCAAAGATTGCTGCCTTTTTGCACTTTGGACTCTTCAGGGATATCGTCGGTACAATGCAGCTCCGACTGTTTCGACATGTTTGGGTGAAAAATAGGACCATGCCTAGCGTAAATGTACCCATTTGGACGCGTTGGAATAGTTAGTTTGGTCGCATTAGGAGCAGGACAAAAGTTACACCCCTTTGCAACTTTACACTGCCTCCTTCTGATGATTTTTGGGGCAGCAGAAAACCTTTCACCACGAGCAAATGCCTCAGAGCTATAAAAAACTGAGAGAGGTTATTGTAGAGACACTCTACGTGATCGCGTTACCTTAGACGGAATGTTTCTAAGTGGCATGGTTTTCAAGTAACATCTCGTCAAAGATTGTATCCTTTTTACACTTTGGACTCTTTAGGGATATCGTGGGTACAATGTAGCTCGGACTGTTTCGACATGTTTGGGTGAAAAACAGGACAATGCCTAGCATAAATGTACCCATTCGGACGCGTTGGAACAGTCATTTTGGTTGCATCAGGAGCAAGACAAAAGTTACACCCCTTCGCAACTTTACACTGCTTCCTTCTGACGATTTTTCGGGCAGCTAAAAACCTTTCACCATAGGCAAATGTCTTAGAGATATAAAAAACTGAGAGAGATTATTGTAGAGGCACTTTATATGATTGCGTTGCCTCAGACGGAATGTTTCTAAGTGACATGGTTTTCGAGTAACATCTCGTCAAATATTGCAGCCTTTTTGCACTTTGGACTGTTCAGGGATATCGTCGGTATAATGTAGCTCAGACTGTTTCGACATGTTTGGGTGAAAAACAGGACCATGCCTAGCGTAAATGTACCCATCCGGATGCATTGGAATAGTCAGTTTGGTCACATCACGAGCAGGACACCAAAAATGCAAAAGTTGCTTTGTGCAACTTGACAACATTGACACTTTTTTGCAACATGACTCAAAGACTCAAACTGACCCCAAATGACTCAAAGTGACTTAAAATCACCTTGATTTTGGTGCCAAATGTACATTATAGAGGTCGAGGCACTCCTTATCATTCAAACATTTTAGATGAGCGCATAGGAAAGGAAAAAGCTCTAAGTTTCATCATCATGAGCGCCTAATATCAAGAGACTTTAATGGCTCAAACCTTAGCATGGAGTCCTAAGGTGCATTTCATGTCTCCTTTCATCCAGTTTGGTGCCCTTATGTAGATTTTTCAACTTGATTTGGCGCCCTATATGTGAAGGAAGATTTAAAGGCATGAAAGTGGATGTCATATTGCAAGAGTTTGGATCATCAAAATTGAAAGAAATAAGTCTATTAAGCTTGGGTGCCCTTGGTCTTGTTTTCATTCATTATGAGCGCATTGGGAGAATGGTATATAGGTCATCATCATGATTGGGTGCCCTAGATCCAGAGTGTTGGAGAGATCATCAAATGGTGTCTAGAGGAAGTAGGGTGAGTTATGAGTTTGGTCGCATTAGGAGCAGGACACCAAAAATGCATAACATGATGATGTAAAAATGTGTACATATGTGTAAAAATGCAGGAGAAAATAAAAAAAGACAAACCTTACAAATTAATGTGCATACTTACAACTCAATGTAACATAACTTTACAAAATCAATGTGAATACTTACAAATTAATCCAATGAACCATCTGGGTCTGCTCTACTCTTTATTGTGTCAAGTATTGCTTCATGGTCAGACTCACGCACCTTCCACAATATTTTGTTCAAAGGTCTACCCCGATACTTTATCAAATGAACATTGGATGCCACGACAAGGTTCGAGTAATGAAGAATCTTCCAATGCATGTCAAAGTCCTAAAATAGCCAAATATTAACACTCTTATGTGGGTACCTTCTAAGCCATGTTCCAATAATAACCACTGATCCTGTAGGGTATTTGATGTTTTCTCCATCTATAACAGGGGCCTCCAATTTCTTTTTGGCCTCAACACAATGACATAAGTAATAATCTGTTCCCTCTTCATTATCTTCATCTGCAATAACTGCATATACATGCCCTACATTGATATGTGTAGCAAATTAGATGAAATTAGTCAACATTACAAAAACACTACAAAGTAAGATGACATTACCTGGTTGAACTAGATGAAATTAGATGCATATATGTGCCCTATATTACCTGGTTGAACTAAATCTGATATGTGGTCAAAGTCAATTGACGATTCCATCTGTGTTAGTTCCAGTGCCGTCAGGGGTCGATACGTGTCAAGTGGGCTAAGATAACTTAACTGCCATTCGTCAACCCACTCCTTTGACTCACACTCATCCCAGACTTGAATTGTACAGGAAGAACAAAAGCATGACATCTTTCGTGTATGGATACTCCATGAACCTGCAATTGAGCTTCTGAAAGAGTGCATCTCATTTGATCTTGTCAGTGTACAACAATCCTCATATGGTGCAATGTTAGTATCATCTATCAACCAAAAAAATCTACGAACTAAAGACTTACCTTCATTACCTGGACCCATGGAAGCATTACACCACTCGACAATCAATTTTGCATTTGTCAACTTTGCATTGTCTTTATACTTTAACTCTTCTCGTGCTATGGCTCTTTTGATACATGCTCCTGCACCATCATGCTCCCCCTTTCCATGCCCGGCCTCACAAAAGTTCCACATATGTTAAATACCTATAAAATTATGCCTCCTACTCAGCCAATAGAAATTCTGCAAGTTCTTGAATTGTGACGCATAGTTATCCGACCATACGATATGCTAACTGAACGATATGCCCCTTCTAGCCAAATCATTGAAGAACACCTGAAAGCAACCTTGCACGAACTCCGTAGAATGCGTGCGATCATCACTAATATAGAAATTATACTCCCTTATGATCTTTTTGTCATCCTCTGTACTATCATTCGCATGAATGAATGCGATGTGCACAAATATAGAAACCTGTGTGGAGTTGTAATATTGTGATTACACCTCACGCTGTGGCTGTAGACTGTAGTTCTCTGCAAAGTCGACGATTGAAACAATGCTACCAACGGAAAATGTGTCCTTGCATAACTTGAATTGCAAGTCCAACCATCGAGCTCTATGGGCATGTCTTGCATACTCATACACTATGCTGTCACGAAATATAGGCATAAACTGATACACTGGAATCTTTTCAATAACTAATTCACATCTCTTTGCTTCTTTACCATCTTTTGTATTGTATGTCACTGTTTTATACTTGCCAAACTCTACTAGTTCTTTTCCAACCGCATGTGTTATTTCCATATGTTCACATATTGGCAAATGTTACAAGCCACTGCAACGATGACATGTGCCATCCAAGCATAATTTCTTGTAGAATATTTGACCTTCCTCTCTTTCACATAAAATTCTTGATATGAAGTCTCTTGAAGATGTTGGTGGGGCACATATGGCACAACCCTACAAATCATTGTTAGTATGCATATCTAAACATATAGACCTATAAGCATCAAAATGGTTAGAAAATTCAATATGTAATCTACAACAACAAGTAGTGCGTGTGTGATTTATCTTAACATAGAAAGGTTTTAGCAATTCAAATATCTTTGACAAATTTTAATTTGAGGATACTTCTCTAGAAATTTGCCATAAATCATCCAAAAAATGCTTTGGATGTGGCTCGCGGTTCTGACTACCGATTCTCCTTCTTACCACATCCCTTTGATTCAGAGATACCCTTGTGTAATTCTTCCAAAAGTCTTCAATTAGTGATCTCAATGCTTCAACAATTGGTTTATCTTTTCGTGGTAGTCTCCCCGAGAACGCCCATAATTCATTGGCATTAGTGTCCTCAATTCTTTGGCGTCTTCCAACGGCTCTTGATAAAGTTTTCCTATTAATTCTCAATTCTTGACTTGTCTTTCTAATGAGACGAGCTTTCCTCGTTTGACTACTTACTATAGTCAATGTAATCACACGCCGTGTTGCATTACTATCTTTTGTGCGTGAGGTGTTACCCACACTCTCATACGCACTCATTAGATTCTTGACAATAGATTTTTCACTTGAAGCCTCTGATGTTCTCAACCCAAGAATCTTCATGATAGACCTATACTTTATACTTCGCATCATTTCAACGAATAGTTGACATCTTGCAGTCTCATTTAACTTTTCAAAGAACAATCTCCAAATCTTATTAGCATATCTTCTACAAGTGCGTTTTGGAATCTTACCTTCCATTGGCTGCAAAATATTCTCATCAATATCAATCAAATACTTTGGTTTTCTATGCAAAATTCTAGGTGGTGTCAAGTTAGGTAAATTCATCTCAACATTAGGAATTTCATCAATATTTAAATGAGATGGGTTAGATGGCATACCTTCGATCAAAGATGGAATAGATGACATACCTTGAGGTTGAGGTGGGAACGATGGCGTACCTCCTTCATCACATGTGAGTGATGATGTACTCTCAACTTGAGATGTGGTAGATGGTGTCCCTACATGTTGACTTGCGGTAAAGGACGTGTCTCCAACTATGGTATTCAAATCTCTCGTACCACGAAGTTTTTGCATTTGTTCTCTTTGTGCCGCCAATACCATCTCTTTGTGATGGTTGTGGTTCCTCTTCAATTGGTATGTCTTCATTTATCGTGGCCAATTTCCTCTTCTCATGAAGTTGCCTTATAGCCACTGCTTTCTTTGCATTCTTAGCTTCTATCTCTTCCTATGTTGGTGTAATTCTTGATCGTTTCCTCGGCATGACGAAGAATTTGTCTATAGCATGATAAAGAGACCAATATTAGTTCCTAAGAAATGAATACAAGATAATAGTGGGATTGTATTTTTTTTATGTTGTAAGGATTTTTTCTTGTATAGTTTGACATCATGGTATGTTAAGGTTTGTTTATTACACATAATTATTAAAGAGCCCAAGTGTAGAAAATATACATGGCATCATGTGAGATTGTAGGTTGCTTTCTTGATTGGGAATGTGTCTATTTTAAACATGTATGATAAAGCATGATAAAGTAATTCAATCCGAAATAAGGAAAATGTAAAGAACATGCATGTAAAGACTTGACATACCTAAAAAATGAAGATTTGAATGGAGAGAGTACCCAATTATGTAGTGTTTTTATCTTCTTGCATCAAACTCCTCAACAATTTGAGTTTTCCACCACTTGCTTCCTTTTCAATGTTAAATTCCTAAAATTGAATCACAATTAACATTGCAACACTACAAAAATTGAAACTTGAATAGATATATATCAAACTTGGTGTGAAAACTATGTTATTTCCTCCTTCTCAAGTTGGCAAAGTAGAAAAGGTGGTGGAAAGATCATGCAAAGGTGGTACAATGTGTCAAATGTGCATGTGAACTTCCCAATAGCATGAAAGCACTTCTTTTTTGTCGAAGCACGTGCAGAATCAGTAAGAAAACAGAGCACGTGGGCCTGGATCACGGGGGTAACCACTTTTTTACCGTCAATAGAAAAATAAAACGCGAGCGCGTTATAACGCACTCACACTATAACGCGCTCACGTTTTGTCCTGCTATAGATTCATCACATCCTTTGCATTGATCACATCTTTTTCCTGCAAGGGCTTGCCAGATGCTCCACCATATGATAGGCATAACAATGAAGGGGCAAGCCCTCATAATCAAGTTCTTGATAGAAAATGCCCTCAACCCTCAACGTCAAACCCTAATCCCTCAACCCTTAACTTTGATCCCTCGACCCTTGACCCTCAACCCTCAATGTCAAATCCTAATCCCTCAACCCTCAACCCTATCCCTAAACCCTCAACCTTCAACGTCAAATCCTAATCCCTCAACCCTAATCCGTCATCCCTCAACTCTAATCCCTCATCCCTAAACCCTAAATGCTATCCATAATCCTACACCCTCAACAGACTCGATACTATACCTTAAACTCTAATCCCTTATCCCTAAACCCTCCAACCCTATCCCTAATCCTTACACCCTCCACACTCTACTTTAACACTAATCCCTTGAACCTCAACCCTATCCCTAAACCCTTGACCCTCGAACCTCAACCCTCAACCCTCAACGTCAAACCCTAATCCCTCAACCCTTAACTCTGATCCATCAACCCTCCACACTATACCTTAAACCCTAATCCCTTCAACCTCAACCCTATCCCTAAACCCTTGACCCTCGAACCTCAACTCTCAACCCTCGACGTCAAACCCTAATCCCTCAATCCTTAACTCTGATCCCTCATCTCTCAACCCTAACCCTAAACCCTAAACCCTCAACCCTCAACATCAAATCCTAATCCCTCAACCCTTCACACTAATCCCTCAACCCTAAACCCTATCCCTAAACCCTCAACACTATACCTTAAACCCTAATTCCTCAGCCCTCAACCCTAAAGCTTATCCCTAAACCCTAATCCCTCAACCCTCAACCCTAATTCATCATCCCTCAACTCTAATCCCTCATCCCTAAACCCTAAATGCTATCCCTATTCCTACACCCTCAACAAAATCGATACTATACCTTAAACCCTAATCCCTTATCCCTAAACCCTCCAACCCTATCCCTAATCCTTATACCCTCTGTTGGTTTTTTCCCAGACTGGATGCTTATTCCCAGATTTCCCTACAAGGTAGCCATCAGTGATCAACAGGATCTCTGGGCCAGGGGCCAACAGTGTAGGAGATAGACTCTATATTTTATCTCCTCTTCTTCTTCAGGCTCTGCAAGACCTAGGGGGGTATTCCCTACTCAGCATCCATGAGATACGCATACAAGGATTGGGATGTTGTCAGAAAGCAGATAAGTCCTCCTGTAAGTAGACCAAAACTGAAAGATAAGAGAAAAGGGGCTAGCTTTGGGCCTATTTGCAGTTGTAGACAGAGGACTGAGGATCCTAAAACTAATTCTAATGTCCTAATGGTTGTTTTAGAGTTTGATTATGATTCTGAGTTTGGATGCAAAGCTGGACATGGTTGTAACACAAACACAAAGCAAGATTGGTGCCTATCCAGGGCCTGGAGTCAGTAGACATACACCTGTGAATGATCAGCATGAACAGCTAAAACTGGATTTCAGGGGGATATATATATGATACCTGCCTTACAGATATCTCCCAATACAGAGTGTTAAGTTATCTCTACTTATGGCATCCCTACTGCAGTATACCCTTCCCAATGTTTAATCTGAAAACAGTTTAATCTACCTTTGAGCAGAAGTTAAAAGATCAGACATTCAACACAGGAATTCTATGTTCTAGAGTCTCAACATTCCTTAAATACCCAGAGTCAGAAGAAAGATACATGCAATACTGGAGACAAAATTAACAAAACACATGCTAAGATAGCATTTCTCATATAAGATTAATCATGAAATCAGTGGGTTCATTCCAAAACATACAACAAGAGATACATAGACTCACAGGTTTAGCTGTACAGAGCAACTAGATCAGCTTGTTTTGAATTACAGAGCCAAAAATCTTCAACTTTCAACAACCTGAAAAATGGTAACACAGTCTGCTTATAACAGCCAGAAAGTGTACCACAGCAATTAATTACATGACTACCACAAAAAATCCGCCAGATACAGTCCTCAGAAGGCATGGCGCTCAGAAAATGTTAATGCAGCAGACAAAGGGGGGCCTCGAGCCACGCGCCACTATCTGGAAGTCTTCATTCTCAATCAGGCAACCTGATCACTTGTACCATCACCCATACTCCTGCTACAGTCGCCATTAAGGGCCTCAACCACCCGCGGTCGCTTGAAAACCGTCGCTGCAGTCAAAAAGAAGCTTCCCGCCAAAACGCCTCCTTCGCAGGTTCAAAAATAATGCAAGGGGAAAAATCCCACATGCATGGTGTGGAGAGAACTTCGACGCTTTAAAAGCATAGTCGCATACATACCAAGTGTCGAGCGTTTTGCCGTGCTCGACACACGATCCTTCGCCCACAGCCCATCGGCCAAACATATACCATCGGCCTTCCTCAAAAATCTCCCGCCGACTCGAGTTGTCTCGCCGATCGCTACTCCATACTCCGCTGTCGGTGTGACCAACACCATCGGCCAACAACAAAATACCTACGCCGATGTCAAAGGTTACGCCGATGGCCATTTAAAACATTGCCAAGTCATTCCCTCGGCGAGACATTACCCATCGGAGCAACGAGAAACTCCATGGCCGACCACATTGCTCACCCCGATACACACATCCTTTGTCGGCGAGACCCTCAACCGTCGGCCAAGCAGAAACATCCTCTGCCGATGATACCATTCACACCGATGACCACTCCATGCTCCCCTCCATCAGCGAGACCTACGCCGATGACATCGCATCGGCCAAGCCTCCCACCGTCGGCACAATTCAAAATACCTAGGCCGACAATACAACTCTCACCGATGAACCATGGCTTCATCCCTCCATTGGCCAAACACACGCCGATGATTCTTCATCGGCCAAGCTCCTCACATCGGCAGATCGAAACAATGCTAGCCCGATACACCAAATCTTGCCGATGAACATTTGACTTACCCCCATCGGCATGACCAACGCCGTCGGTGGAACCATAATATCCTTTGCCGATAGGCAATAGTCTTGGCGATGGACAAGAACACTTAGGGTTTGAAAGAAGAAACCCTCCAACAAGCAAGCTCAATCTCCAGGCCAAAATGAGCACCAACACCCTCCACACTCTACTTTAACCCTAATTCCTCGACCCTCGACCCTATCCCTAAACCCTTGACCCTCGAACCTCAACCCTCAACCCTCAACGTCAAACCCTAATCCCTCAACCCTTAACTCTGATCCCTCGACCCTTAACACTATACCTTAAACCCTAATCCCTATCCCTCAACCCTTAACCCTTAAAACTTAAACGCTATCCCTACACCCTCAACACTTGACACTATCCCTACACCCTCAACACTTGACACTATATCTTAAGCATTAAACCCTCATCCCTAAAGCCTCAACCCTCAATCCTTAAACCTTCAACCCTAAACCCTATCCCTAATCCCTCTACCCTCGACACTCTAACCCTAACCTCGACATTAAATGCTAATCTGTCAACCCTAAACCCTAATCCTAAACCCTCAACCCTCAACCCTCAACCCTCAATCCTACACCCTCAACAGACTCGATACTATACCTTAAACTATAATCCCTTATCCCTAAACCCTCCAACCCTATCCCTAATCCTTACACCCTCCACACTCTACTTTAACCCTAATCCCTTGAACCTCAACCCTATCCCTAAACCCTTGACCCTCGAACCTCAACCCTCAACCTTCAACGTCAAACCCTAATCCCTCAACCCTTAACTCTGATCCCTCGACCCTTAACACTATACCTTAAACCCTAATCCCTATCCCTCAACCCTTAACCCTTAAAACTTAAACCCTATCCCTACACCCTCAACACTTGACACTATCCCTACACCCTCAACACTTGACACTATATCTTAAGCCTTAAACCCTCATCCCTAAAGCCTCAACCCTCAATCCTTAAACCTTCAACCCTAAACCCTATCCCTAATCCCCCTACCCTCGACACTCTGACCCTAACCTCGACATTAAATGCTAATCCGTCAACCCTAAACCCTAATCCTAAACCCTCAACCCTCAACCCTCAACCCTCAACCCTCAATCCTACACCCTCAACAGACTCAATACTATACCTTAAACTCTAATCCCTTGTCCCTAAACCCTCCAACCCTATCCCTAATCCTTACACCCTCCACACTCTACTTTAACCCTAATCCCTTGAACCTCAACCCTATCCCTAAACCCTTGACCCTCGAACCTCAACCCTCAACCCTCAACGTCAAACCTTGATCCCTCAACCCTTAACTCTGATCCCTCAACCCTTAACACTATACCTTAAACCCTAATCCCTATCCCTCAACCCTTAACCCTTAAAACTTAAACCCTATCCCTACACCCTCAACACTTGACACTATCCCTACACCCTCAACACTTAACACTATATCTTAAGCCTTAAACCCTCATCCCTAAAGCCTCAACCCTCAATCCTTAAACCTTCAACCCTAAACCCTATCCCTAATCCCTCTACCCTCGACACTCTGACCCTAACCTCGACATTAAATGCTAATCCGTCAACCCTAAACCCTAATCCTAAACCCTCAACCCTCAACCCTCAATCCTACACCCTCAACAGACTTGATACTATACCTTCAACTCTAATCCCTTATCCCTAAACCCTCCAACCCTATCCCTAATCCTTACACCCTCCACACTCTACTTTAACCCTAATCCCTTGAACCTCAACCCTATCCCTAAACCCTTGACCCTCAAACCTCAACCCTCAACCCTCAACGTCAAACCCTAATCCCTCAACCCTTAACCCTGATCCCTCGACCCTCAACCCTCAACGTCAAATTCTAATCCCTCAACCCTTCACTCTAATCCCTCAACTCTAAACCCTCAACACTATACCTTAAACCCTAATCCCTCAACCCTAGCCCTAAACCTTGTCCCTAAACCCTAATCTGTCATCCCTCAACTCTAATCCCTCATCCCTAAACCCTAAACGCTATCCCTATTCCTAGACCCTCAACAGGCTCGATACTATACCTTAAACCCTAATCCCTCTACCCTCGACACTCTTATTTAACCCTAATCCCTTGACCATTAACCCTATGCCTCAACCTCAACCCTCAACCCTCAACCCTCAACTCTCAACATTAAACCCTAATTCATCAACCCTAAACCCTAATCCCTCAAACCTAAACCCCATCCCTAAACCATCAACCCTCAACACTATACCTTAAACCCTAATCCCTTAACCCTCAACCCTAAACCTCATCCCTAAACCCTAATCCCTCAACCCTCAACCCTAATCCCTCATCCCTCAACTCTAATCCCTCATCCCTAAACCCTAAATGCTATCCCTATTCCTAAACCCTCAACAGACTCGATACTATACCTTAAACTCTAATCCATTATCCCTAAACCCTCCAACCCTATCCCTAATCCTTATACCCTCCACACTCTACTTTAACCCTAATTCCTCAACCCTCAACCCTATCCCTAAACCCTTGACCCTCGAACCTTAACCCTCAACCCTCAACATTAAACCCTAATCCCTCAACCCTTAACTCTGATCCCTCGATCTTCAACCCTATCCCTAAACCCTCAACGTCAAATTCTAATCCCTCAACCCTTCACTCTAATCCCTCAACCCTAAACCCTATCCCTAAACCCTCAACAATATACCTTAAACCCTAATCCCTCAACCCTAACCCTAATCCTTGTCCCTAAACCCTAATCCCTCAACCCTCAACCCTAATCTGTCATCCGTCATCCCTCAACTCTAATCCCTCATTCCTAAACCCTAAACGCTATCCCTATTCCTAGACCCTCAACAGGCTCGATACTATACCTTAAACCCTAATCCCTCTACCCTCGACACTCTTATTTAACCCTAATTCCTTGACCATTAACCCTATCCCTCAACCTCAACCCTCAACCCTCAACTCTCAACATTAAACCCTAATTCATCAACCCTAAACCCTAATCCCTCAAACCTAAACCCTATCCCTAAACCATCAACCCTCAACACTATACCTTAAACCCTAATCCCTCAACCCTCAACCCTAAACCTTATCCCTAAACCCTAATCCCTTAACCCTCAACCCTAATTCGTCATCCCTCAACTCTAATCCCTCATCCCTAAACCCTAAATGCTATCCCTATTCCTAAACCCTCAACAGACTCGATACTATACCTTAAACTCTAATCCCTTATCCCTAAACCCTCCAACCCTATCCCTAATACTTACACCCTCCACACTCTACTTTAACCCTAATCCCTTCAACCTCAACCCTATCCCTAAACCCTTGACCCTCGAACCTCAACCCTCAACCCTCGACGTCAAACCCTAATCCCTCAACCCTTAACTTTGATCCCTCATCTCTCAACCCTAACCCTAAACCCTAAACCCTAAACCCTCAACCCTCAATGTCAAATCCTAATCCCTCAACCCTTCACTCTAATCACTCAACCCTAAACCCTATCCCTAAACCCTCAACACTATACCTTAAACCCTAATCCCTCAGCCCTCAACCCTAAACCTTATCCCTAAACCCTAATCTCTCAACCCTCAACCCTAATCCGTCATCCCTCAACTCTAATCCCTCATCCCTAAACCCTAAATGCTATCCCTATTCCTACACCCTCAACAGAATCGATACTATACCTTAAACCCTAATCCCTTATCCCTAAACCCTCCAACCCTATCCCTAATCCTTATACCCTCCACACTCTAGTTTAACCCTAATTCCTTGACCCTCAACCCTATCCCTAAACCCTTGACCCTTGAACCTCAACCCTCAACCCTCAACATCAAACCCTAATCCCTCAACCCTTAACTCTGATCCCTCGACCCTCAACACTATACCTTAAACCCTAATCCCTATCCTTCAACCCTTAACCCTTAAAACGTAAACCCTATCCCTACACCCTCAACACTTGACACTATATCTTAAGCCTTAAACCCTCATCCCTAAAGCCTCAACCCTCAATCCTTAAACCTTCAACCCTAAACCCTATCCCTAATCCCTCTACCCTCGACACTCTAACCCTAACCTTGACATTAAATGCTAATCCGTCAACCCTAAACCCTAATCCTAAACCCTCAACCCTCAACCCTCAACACTATACCTTAAACCCTAATCCCTCAACCCTCAACCCTAAACCTTATCCCTAAACCCTAATCTCTCAACCCTCAACCCTAATCCATCATCCCTCAACTATAATCCCTCATCCCTAAACCCTAAATGCTATCCCTATTCCTAAACCCTCAACAGACTCGATACTATACCTTAAACCCTAATCCCTTATTCCTAAACCCTCCAACCCTATCCCTAATCCTTACACCCTCCACACTCTACTTTAACCCTAATCCCTCGACCCTAAACCCTATCCCTAAACCCTTGACCCTTGAACCTCAACCCTCAACCCTCAACCCTCAATGTCAAACCCTAATCCCTCAACCCTTAACTCTAATCCCTCGACCCTCAACCCTATCCCTAAACCCTAAACCCTCAACCCTAATCTGCCATCCCTCATCCCTAAACCCTAAACGCTATCCCTATTCCTAGACCCTCAACGGGCTTGATACTATACCTTAAACGCTAATCCCTTATCCCTAAACCCTCCAACTCTATCCCTTATCCCTTAACCCTCGTGATTAATAGCGTTGAACGTAAAAAAATTTGAGGGGAACATAACGCGAGCGCGTTATAACGCACTCGCGTTATGTCAAACATGACAAACAACAGACTTGCGGGAAAGAAAAATGCAAGGCAAAACATAATGCCAGCGCGTTATTTCTTGCTTTGGGAATCCCAAGCCTTGGGCTTGGAATTTGCTTTGGATTTCCAACCCAAAGGCTTGGAGTGCCTTATGAACAGTCACAGACGTGTTTTTCTATATTCTTCAAAATTTCACATAATTTCGTTTGTGCTAACCCTCAGATTTGCACGTGTTTCAAGGTCAAACAAATCGAACACATGGGTAATGTTAGGCTTTCTCTTAGCTATTTGACGATGTGATTTTTTTCACATTTTAACAATATTAAGCCTTTCATCTTTAATTTCTTTTGTTTGTGTGTCCGTTTTTAGGCAAAAACCACTGTTTGGTCTTTTTTTCATTGTAAAATAACTATTCATTCAAATTTTAAAAAAATTACATATTTGGAAACTAGACTCCATTCTACAAATATTTAAAAAAATGATTTTCAATTAGTTTTCAAAATTTATAGGGGTAGCACGGCCAAAATTTTGTTTTTTAGGATGTGTCCACTTTGAAAATTAGTAAAAAATCAAATATTCATCAAAAAATTATCAGAAAAATTGGGCATAAACTAAATGCTATTAGCTAATTTCTTACCGAAGCGATTTTAAAAATACCAAAAAAAAGTTGACCTTTTGAGGGAGCCACAAAACATGCTATGTTATGTTTTTTTGACAGAAACAACACTAATTTCTGTGGCTCCCTCTTTTGAACCCCTTAATCTATGCCATTTTCAAAACAAAATAGTAGTTTAGAAAGTAGACTCGGAGCACTACGAACATTGTTTTGGTTGCATCTCCAAATTTTGAGTGTAACTATGCTCAATTTCTCATCCAAGGCCAGTATTTCCTGATTTCAGAAAAAAAGTGGCCACTTAAGATCCCTTTTTGGCCCCCCATCTTCCTGCACTTACCCCTAAATCAATAACCATTTTGCAACATTTACCTTGGAATTTGCATGGTGTCTTGAACAAAGTCTTTCTTTGGGCAAGTTCTTTCTCCTTAGATGGTTTGATCAACACTTCTCATCAACAAAGACTCTCCAACATCAGATTCTTCTACATGGGATGGAGATCCTACACTTTCTTCCTCTGCTTGGACAACTTGATTTCTACCCTTAGTCCTTGAGCTACTTGCATGAGGGTCTTCTAGACATTCCCAAAACCTACGACCTACAAATTTATTGTATTTGAAACATTTACTAGTGAATCCACCACCTCTTTGTGTGTTTTCACCTCTAAAATAAGGTCTTCTTCCTTTGAATCCACCTCTTGGATTATGCGATTGTTCTTGGGAGGTACTTGGTTCTGAATTTTCTTTTTGGACTGAATTTCTTCCTCCTTGTTGTCCTCTACCTCAAAAATTTCTACCTCTACCCCTATTTTTTTAATTTTGTTTTCTATTCAACTTATCCTTTGCTTTTAGAGCAAATTGGTAGCACTCTTCTATTGTCCTTGGATTGATTAGACTAAGTTCATCTTGAATATTGTATCTTAACCCATTGAGATACCTGGCTATCTTCTCCATGTCTTCTTCCACATGTCTAGACCTGATGGTCAATCTATAAAACTCCTCTGTATACTCTTTGACACTCATCTCCTTTGTTTCAAATTTTGTAACTTCTTGAAGAGGTTAGTTTGATAGTCACTAGGATGGAATTTTGCCTTGAGTTTTGCTACCATCCTATCCCAAGATTTGATTTTATGCATACCTTTCTTTCTCCTTTCATCTTGTATGAAATCCCACCAAAGAGTTGCATGGCCTTTCAATCTGGTACAAGCAAACTTCACCTTGTTTCATCAAGAACATTCTCATAGCCAAAGTATTTATCCAATTCTATAACCCAATCAATAAGTGCTTCTCCATCTAAACTACCTAAATAAATAGGGATCTCTACCTTTGGTTTGGACCCTTGTCCCATGATTACCTTGAGCAATCTATCTATTCCTCCATCCATAGGCTCTTCAACCTCTTCTTATTCAAGTGCTTGTGGTTCTTCCTCTTTGTCACTCACATCCCTGTGATGACTCCTATTCTCTTATTTGCTTCCACTACTATGAGTCTAGCATCTAAACTCGCTTTCAAATTCCTTATCTCCTCTAGAATGACATCCCTCATCTAGACACCTCCTCTTCCACCTCCTCTCATTCCTCTTCTAGGTGGCATTTTGACTTCACAATGCAACTTACCAACACACAATGAAGTCCTTGTCTCTTTCAAGTACCAATCCTACTCTGATATCAAATTGATAAAAAGGGAAATGAATTTGCAGCAAATGAACAATGATCTATGACTTGTTTGACAACTTGTCTCTCTCTAGTAGTCTTATTTTGAGACAAATCTGATAGGACAAATTTTATGGAGGTTCTTGGAAATCTAAACACATTTTCATATACCCTTTGAGGAGATACAACTCCTCCAACAGTGGCATCCTCAAATCTAAAATGTAAACCCTTCAAAAGGGACAAAAATCAGTCCTAATTAGCCCTCTAGATGGCTAAAACTGAGTTTTTTTGGGAAAAATGCCCTCACATGTGCCAAAATGTCACAAAATCTATTTGAACCATCAAAGTATGTTGCCATAGACCTAAAGACCAAATTTTATCAATTGGGTAGGTGTTAAACCCCCAAAACTCCAAATTTCTCACTTTTGCCTAGATAGGGTTTCCAACAAGGAAGCGAAGGTAAAAAATTCATTTGACTTAATTGAAGGGTTGTAATGATGCAATCACTGTTGTTGATCATAGATGCTGATGTTTGTCAAGTGTTACATATCTATTAAGAACTTAGCACTGTTATTAACACTGCTAAAAGGAATGTGAGGCGGTTCTGGTAAAAGACAATGTAAATAGTCGATATGTGTTACTGCAGAAGATTGTGTAGATATGTTCATTGGTGTGTCAATGTCAACATGAGCCTGATAAACTTTGATACTTCAATGCCAAATATAAATGATGGTCTTCATGGAAAGAAGAATATTAAAGGATCATGAACTGAGTCATATCAGTGAAAGAGAAGGTTTCAAACACAATAGCATGCATCATGTTTGTTGTTGACAAGCATATGGTGAAGTGGGATATTTAATTTTGGTGTACGACAGGAATTGAACTCATGGTGTCAAGAACTGATTATGCTGACCAAAAGATAGAATGGTAAATGTTGAGTAAAGGCTTTGTGATATGATGCATTTCATGTTGTGTAGGGATGGTGTCCTGTAGGTTTCCAGAAGTTTGCACAAGGTTGTGTATATGTGCTCTATTACTCTGCATCCAGGTTTCGCTCCGCATCTTACCGCATTAATAAGTTATGGTCTGCGGTTTGGAAGGTATGCTAAAAGACACATTGTGAAGTATCATATTTCTAAGTTTCAGCTGTCCATATGCATCAGAAAGAATGATTGAGATGACAGAATGTCTCAGTATTTGCTGGCCGACTATGCCAATGGTTCTTGTTTGCTGCGCCAGAAGGAAGGTAACATGTGGCTCCGGAATTAGCATGTGTAGGATTATTGGAACCAGATAAGTCTACTTTAACCATAGCATATCCTTTTCTTGTGGTAGTGTATGGATCCTTGGACATGGCACATTACATGTTTGAATAAGGATTTATGTTGGGCCGACGTCAGTCCTATTTTTGGTGAGATGAAAATGATACTATAGAGGCTGACTTGCTATGAAAAGAGAATCATGTATATAAAGGAGTAAAATTCAAGTTTAGTGAGATGAGCGACTTTATTAAGAAGAGTGATGAAGTATAATAAGTGCAGCGATTAATATACTCAAAAAGGCAGAGATTAACAAGATTATAATGAGCAGCAATGAAGATAAATAAAGGGAGTGATTGAGGTTATGAAGACAGAAATTAAAGATATGAAGACAACGATTACAAAGGCAATAGTTATATGTTACAATGGCAATTTGAAGTTGTTTATGAGGCAGCGATTGGGGTATTACAAAGGCAGTGATCAAATATTAAATGGTTGTGATTAAGATTAGAAAGGGTAGTGGTTAAAGGCAGCTATTAGAGTCTCTAATTCAAGATGGTCACTATGTAAAGGAAAAACTTGTTAGTCTATGAAGATCAAGTGTGAAGTATTGTGATGACAACAGTAGCATCATTAAAGTATAAAAGCTGGTCTGAATAAGGGTTTAGTGCAGAATGAATTATGTGAAGAAGTGACAGTAACAACAATTGCAAAGGAGTTAGTGACCTGTAGAAGACTTAAAAAGATATGGTAACAAGAGAGAAGATAGTATTCTAATGTCAAGTGAAGTCAATAGTGCCAAACTGTAAAAAGGAAAATAAGATAACATCATAAAACTGCAGAGAAGACAGTGTAAATTGTTGAAGATCAAAAGTTATTTTGAAGATCTGAAAAGATACATGATGATCAAGCATGATAATGAGCTTATCATATTGTAGAGGTTGAGTTGATCAGATTGCAAAGAGAACAGTGATCGAGTATGATGAAGTGAAATAATGTCAGTATCATCAAGTTGTAGAAAAGATTGTGTAGAAACCTGATTACAATGAAAAGATAAAGTGTTTCAGCAGAGTTTGAGCAGGAGCATGAAGCTGGGTGAGCAGAGAATGAGTAAGAATATGGAGCTGGAAGTGAGCCATCAGAATTCAATCAAGTTTGCAAGAGATTTATATGTAGAGGATGTGAAGGTTTGTTATAGAAGTGATGTGTGTAAGTGTTGTGGAGGTGGTTGATCAGTGAGATCTTAAAGCGTGATGTTTTACAGGTTATAGACTATTTCTGTAAGTGTGATTGTATATCAAGGAGTGTGTCCTACCTTGGGTTGTAGCCCTAAAACTTGTTTTAATCTATTTTATCATTATTTTGTGAGGCTAGATTTGGACAGTAGATCCAAGTAGCTTGCTCATCGTGTTTTTTCCCTTCTTGGGTTTTCCACATAAATCTGGTGTAATGTGTTTGTACTTTTGTGTTCTTCATTTGATTTTTTCTAATTCCATGATGGCCAATGATTTTGTGTTTTTAAAAATGTTTCAACAACACATATCACTACATTCTTTCAATTCTACTAATGGATGGACAACAACCATTCACCAACAACACAATTGTATGCTTTCTTCTCAAGAAATGAGAATTGAGGGTGTAAAAGTTGCTTTTCATTGTTTGGGTGTACCACTCAATTATGTTGTATCTGCAAAAAATTGTAAAGAAAACAAACTTATCCTCTAAAGTTGGGTGGAAAAAACACATCAAAAGGGTAAATCGATTGAGGTGAAAAATGTTAAAATTGACAAAAGAAAGACTTAATGAAATCATTAATTCAATTGGAGGTTTTAATTTGATAATAGGTGGAAGCCCCTATAAAAATCTAATAGGCAACAATAGGGACACAGGGGATGGACTAGAGGGAAAGAATTCCCCTATTTTCTATGAATTTCTACGGATTGTGAATTATGCAAGGTATGCAATGCATTATAAGTGTAACTTGAAAGAATAATGGAACTTTAATTTTATACTAATGTGGACTTCAATTGCCCCATATAGTCACAATAATGTCCATAATTTTCAATAATTGTTTTTGCTAACCTCTTCAATTTGGGGCAACATAACTATGAAAAAATAATAAATTACTAATCTATTTAAGTGTAGACAAGTGCAAAATAAATATTTTTTACTAAAATACCATGAGTCTACAATTGGCATGCTGATTGTGCAAAATAAAATTCTACATAGAATTAGAATAATAATAATGTCCATAATTTTCAATATTTTTTTGGCAGCCTCTTTAATTTGGGTAGGAACTCAATTATGAAAATAAGGAATTGAATGTGTATAGTATGCCAAAGGGTGTATGAGAAAACCATATCCTTATTTATGTATGATGTTTAACTAAAATTTGTGGTTTCAAAGTACTTTTAAATTTCAAGTAGAAAATATGGCTACATGCATAACCTTCCTATGAATAATTATTTCCGTACCTTTACCACCCATGATGATTGAAGAGACATTTCCTAAAACACAAAATCATTGGCCATCATGGAATTACAAAACTAAGTTTAAGTGCATAAACACAATGACAAAACTAAGGGGAGACTTTGGGATATGATGAAACATTCTAATGGCAAATTTTACATTAAAGATCAAGCTATGGTATCCACTAGAGCCTCATGAAATGGTGCTTTTACAAAGGGAAGAACAAGGCAACATCTTGTCTCCAAGCTTTCTCTAACAATAACAACATCCTGTCTACAAGCTTTCTCTAACAATAGCAACATCTCGTCTTCGAGCTTTCTCTAGAAATATCTAATAGTCAATTGATTTATATATTTAGAATAGTAATTTATATATCAAAACCAAAAACATAATCACAACACATCCTTTCTTTTGAAAAATATGAATTACCCCCACAGAAAACAGAAGATCATTGAGCTAGGACAATGATTTAGAGCCATCATAAATTTTTGGGGACATTTACAAAAGAGATCTGATATAAGAAATAATTCTAGTATCCTCATTCAAACTAGTGTAATCCTTGTGAGAGTAATGATCTAATTCAAACTAGTATAATCCTTGTGAGAGTTGTGATCTAATTCAAACTGGAATTATGTGTTTGCTTACTTAAAAATTGCCATTTCCACCATAACATACTACATAGAATCTCAAACCAAGGAAAGTTGGGGATTTATTTAAAATTTAAAATCGTAATAAAACATTTTAAAACTTTAAACAATGGCTTCAAAGCGATTTGGCCTTAAAAGGTTAACAATCATCTACTCTCATCTCACAATTCTCTTGTGTAAAAAAAACCTGGAAGTTCCCAAGGATCATAGCGATAGAGGTCGACAAAAGTGACAAATTCAATATTGAAATGCTTTCCTTCCACCTTTCTGCACAGGTAAAACTCCTCCAATTCTTGCTCCGTCAGATGAAACCTGAAGCCTGTCATAATGACATCCTGGTTATGCTTGGAGTTCTCATCTAGCTTGGGAGAATTCATTCCTTGAAAAAACATTATAAAACCTGTAACTCACCACAAATTCAGACCCCTTTTAAAACAATTAAAGAAAAAAAAATAAGGAAAGCAGAAATATCTGGATTTTTCCCACTGCGAGTTGGACTTTATCAAGATCTCAAACACATGATTATCCTATTAAATTAACCATGGTTAGTTCTTCAGAATGAGCTTTTTGACCTATATATGTGAAGAAAGAGGCATTGGACTCATGATTGGTCAATGTAAATCTTCAGGCCCATCAAAATATTACAAGCATGTTTAACCCACAAAACTAAGTCAGACAACTCTTGAGAATGAGCTTTGCTATATATTTCACTTCTATAATTTGAAGATTAACCCAAGATTTATTTAGTACAGATATGTAGGTCAAACTTCATCTTCCTCAGCTTCCCATATTTTGGGGTATGAAATACCAAAACTCTACAGATTGAAGATAACTAGTTGTAAATTCTACAAAAAATTGAAGATCATTTAGTACAGTATCTTTGTATACTCCAGCAAAATAGAGGTAGGTAGTTGGTCAAAATGAGAGAAGTTTTGTATTTAAGCTTTACTTCATCTCATGCCATTTGGCCTGAACTATTGGCCAACTCTTTGAGACATCATTTATTTTCAGTAGGAAGCTTATTTCCTCTATCTTTATAGCCTGGATCCTTGAGTTTTGCCAAACCATCTCACTGTTGTGATCCTGTTGATGATCTCCATCAGATCTATTGCTACCTAAAAGGTCACTGCTATTAGCTGTATCAGAGTGTAGATCTAATAAACCCCTCCCTTGACCTGCTGAGGAGTGATCTATTTTTTCCTTTCTAATAGGGAAAATGAAAAGGCACGCTGACACATCAACATAAGATATTGATGTTCAAAGCAAAAGGTACCTCCTACAATAAACCTTCTTGACATGTTAATATAGAAACAATTACATTTTTAAAGTAATATCATAAATATGAAATTGATTAAATCATTCTCTTGATGCAGACAAAAAGCTACATTAGATACTGTCATTACAATAGATGACTTAAATAGCTACAAACATGGACAGGTTTTCAGGGGGGATGTTCTTGTCAGCTATCTAACAACACTTGACAAAAATCAAAATATAAAGATGATGCGTGCACATTTAACCGATATGCAGGGTGAAATGACTGTTACACTAAACATTTCTAACATGTTTCTCAATGAGCATCAACACAAAGTCCAAGCAGGAAAAAGTATAGAAATAAAAAATTTCCAAATTGCTAACAAAACAACATATGATCGAGGAGACTGTGATTGCATCATTATCTTCACTGCTAAAAGCACAATAAAAAACATTCCAAGAATTTGCATGGACTACAAGTTCATTCCTGATACAACAATTGCAAAACTAACAACAACTACTGATACATATCATATTGGAACAATTGTTGCAATTGTCACATCTACAAAAGTAGTTGGAACAAAACAAACACTTCAGCTAAAAGATGGCAACTCCTTCCCCGACAAAGTCACAGTAAGTCATACAATATTTATTATATTTTATTACGAAATTCAATTGCTTCGATATCTTATTATTTGAATAATTAACTATTGCTTACAAATTACAGTTGCATCTACATGAGTCTTTCCAACACCTCTACCAAACAATTCAAGAACAACTTCTATTAAAGCAATATCCTATTTTACTATTCAAGAACATTGTTTCAATACACAAAGTCGACGGGTACATATTTTGTACAGTTCAGTCAATATTTGTTACTAGACTTATAGCAACAAAACCATTGAAAGATTTGAGTGCATTACTTGCTACATGGAACAAGGTAACCAATCATTTTGTACTCTTCCCTATTAAGTAACAAATTAGAAAAAATAAGACAACTAACATTTGCATTTCATTGCTTCCACTAGATTGAAGGCACCCTTATTGTTGCAAATAAATACTCCAACCCATCCTAGCCCATATGTGACAGATGTAGCCTTCCAGGGGAATGTTTTGGCACATTGGAATCCAACACAGTGCATTGTAATAGATGCAAGAAAATTTGCACAATCAGTTACTCACATCGTCTTAATTGTAATTGCATCCTGAAGACTCCAGACAAGAAAGTATTCACTTGCACTGCAAAAAGAAATATATTAGCCATAATCTTGGCTGCAATTACTGAAATACAATATGAAGACTACATCAAAGACAAGAGTACAATCATATACTTGTTGAGAGAATTTCAAATAAATGAAATATTCACTTTGGACCAGGATAATGTTATTTAACAAGTTGACACTCCAACCATCAACTCCACAGACTGAAAGGTAAAATACTTTATGCATCTGAAAAATAAAGTCAATATTTACTTTTCTACTTCCAACAAATTCTATTCATTTCAACTTTCCAAAATAATTTAGTTCAAACTTCATTTTAATTGTACTAATACTAATCATAATACATGTGAAGCATGCAAAGCACGAGGAAGTTATACCCCAGATTCTATGACACCTAAGAATTTCCCAGATTTTACAATGCAAAATTGTATTACTTAGACTTTTTGAAACTAAATATTTCACTCACTCCAATAATGTGCCACTTCTATTAAAAATGCATGAAATAGATAATTGTAATATGTAGTCTCCTCACAATTATTCAAACAATGTTTACTTCAATCTAAATACCTCTTACTGCAATACAATAATAAAAAAACAAATGGCAGGTATGGCCACTACGTGGCACTTGTTAATTTAGCTATGAAGTTTTCTCCTTTTATTCACAAAAAAATTTACTTACCACTACAAAACAACAACACATATCATTACATGGTTTTCAAATTTCAAATGATGACAAAATAGACACCAGATTTTAATGCAAATATTTTCTATATTCCCTTTTTGAGAATACTAATATTAGAAACAAATTGTTTCTCTTTACTACTCTTACCAACACCTTCCTCTTATTTAGTTCTGTTACCAACTCAATTTTACAAACTATGTAACTTGAAGTTTACCATATACAAAATTATGTTTGTTTTTATCCACACTAACTCCTTTCTACATACCCATTGCAGACTAATATTAGCTACAAACACAAACCTTTGTTGTTATTTATTTTAGCGTCCAACTTTTCTTGGTGAAAACCCTAACCTACTCTTTTTGCTGTTGCAGCAGCTTCCATGAACACCATGTTATGCCGCAAACTATCTGTTGTTGCAGCAGCTACCATCAACTCCAATTTCTGCTGCAAACTGTTTGTTTTACACCCATTTCATTTTCGCAATGTTTTCTCAACCGAAGCTCATTCGCAGACCCTCTTTTCAGACTTTGCTTCCTCCAAACTTAACATGTCTCCGCCCGACATCGCTCGGATTTTCAAGTTGGCCCCCCACTTGCAGAAGCTTCGAACCCTCCACAGGCTAGAGCAGTTTATACATTTGTTCAACAAACGCGGCTGCACTGAAGTCCAAATTGCCATTATAATGAGGAGTCAGGTCAAATGTATCGCATGTACAGAAATAATATTGGAACCTAAGATCAAACTGCTGGAAGATTTCGATTTTGTTGATCGAAATCTGGTCAAACTTTTGACGAGAAGTACCAGCATCTTGAGCCAGAGCCTCGAGAACGAACTTCTTCCCAAGATGGAGTTTCTGAAGAATGTATTTGGGTCCCAGGATGTGCTCGTTAAAACCCTGTTAAGAACACCACGACTTCTCAATAATAGCTTGGAAAAGATCCTGAAGCCCTCGCTTGCTTTCTGGGAAGGATGGGGTTTTCGTGGGATGGAGCTCTTGAGCTTCTTAAAGATATATCCGTACGTTCTCCTACGCACTTCTCTAACGCCTGCACACGTTGATTGTAATGTCCCCTTCGGCAAGTCAAAATTTTCACGACCTTGCACAAAATTTCAACTCACAAAAGAGAACATTAGAGTTCCATTTTCTTTGCATTTCATCATATTAACAATATAATCATTATTCATCCATAGTCAAATTGTATATTCATATCCTTATATAATGTTTCCAACTTATCATTTGTTCATACACTTCCCACGCTCCACCTTGATTGGGTTCTTGATTCCTTCTCATTAATCATCCTCGTCTTCCACCTAAGTTCGGATGTATTAGGGCACATTTCATCCCTACAGAGGCCCAAAGGCTTCACACTACATGCGGTGTTCCTCACCATTTGGCTCCATGGAACTTCATGCAACACACGGCATTCTTCATTCCATCGAGAGTCACCTCACGTCGGGCACAATTATCATGAGCTCATAAATTATCATAGGCCCAAGAGCTTCACACTACATGCGGTGTTCTTCGTCTCTTGGCCCAAGGGACTTCACACAACACGCGGTGTTCTTCATCCACTTGGGGTCACCTATGTTCCATATACATCCCTAATTCACCCTACTATGATGGACGAAAAGGCGATTAATAAGGAGGTTCGAACACCTCTCTTGGATGGATCATGAGTTGTGTCCTAAGGTTGTCCCATGTTTCTCATCTTGGGATCCACCATGGATCACAAGATGCCATGATTTCATAATGAGGCTTTCCATATGCCTTCTTTCATAGTTTTTATGTTTATTCATGTACCTCATGGTTCCATATCTTTCACAATTTTATTCACTTAATTGTCTAAGGATTTTAGCTATTTTAACATATAAATTTATTTACTTACTTAACCAAAATCTGAATCACATACATATAGATTCTATTATAATTTAAATATATTTTTACACATCTATAAATATAGATATATGCCTACCATATAATACTTATGGTTATTTTATTTTTGACATAAATTACACCAAACCAAACTTACAAATCTTACATTTAATAATTATAAGATAAGCATGTTAAATATACTTACCTGATGAAACTTTTATTTACCTCTTATTCTCTTTCTTTGTGTAGATCTGATTTATTGTGGAGCTCTTGATTTATATTGGTTATTTTGAACTGCTGAGTCTTGATTGACTGATAGGCTTTTGATTGCTGTGTCGATGGTAAGATATTATTTGTTTGATCGATGAGAGAGACCGATTGCTTGATGTAGTGTATATTATTTATGACTGTATTCTTCTTCCCATTCCCTGACTTTGAGGATGAGGGTCCGCTCTATTTAAAACCCCTGAAGGGCTGCATCGACCCAACAATCACAACGATTGCTCTTTGAAACTGTCCGCTGCTGGCTTGTTACGCGGGATTTATTAATTTCTACCATGTTTTGTTTTTGTTTAATAATTACTAAACATGAGATCGGTGTCTCTTATAGAGGCCCAATCCTGATGAAAAGTGAACTATTTTATATTTGCTTTTAATACCTATTTTATTATTATTGTGTATGTATATATTTGTAATTACTTTTATTATGATATATACATATATATAATTCAATATTTAAATTTATATTATATTGTAATTATAATAATAATATCAATATTGATAATATTATTTTTGTATTTATATTATCATTTATAAATACCATAAATATAAAATATTTATAAAATAATATTATTTAATACGATTGATGATGACAAATACTATATTTGACGGAGACAACTTTTTCCGCCTTTATCATGGTGTTTAAATCTTTAATTTAAACAATGCCTTAATATGGGGACATGACATTGATCTCATTCACAAGATTGGGGTTGACAAAGAAAGCAAAATGTTCAAATATGTTGTAAGTATTGTGGCTATTAGCCGCACGGAAACATTAGAGGCCAAGATAGAGAATCTCAGACTCTGCGGACTCTCGGCTGAAGAAATCTGGCAACTACTAGGAGCTCGCCCTCAAGTCTTTAGTTACTCCAAGGAAATTGTCAGTGAAAAGATGAACTTTCTAGTTAATAACATGGAGCTCCCTGCAAATTATGTAGTGAAGCACCCTTCCTTGATGCTAATCAGTTTGGAAAAGACTATAAGGCCCAGGTTTCTGGTTTGGCAGAAAATCAAATCTATCAATGACCTCGACCTCCCTCTTTTGACTGTATTGACGATGACAGAGGCAAGGTTTGTTAGCAATATTATACAAGGGCATCCTGAATCTAAAACACTGTTGACAATTTATGAAAATGCCATCTCTAATGCCTCCGACCACACAAAGAGCTCAACGAAAACATAATTTTGGATAGAAAAAGTGAGAGTCAGGTCTCAAAAACCACAACAAATATATTGATCTTTGGCAGAAGGTAGGCAAAAACTCCCCATCCAGGTGTTGGCTGTGAGCATATTACATTCCTGGGGCTATGTTGATATTCTCCCTGCCCTGCTTTCTGTGTCTAGTTGCTCTTCAAGCAAGGTATGTATTGTAGTTATTAATTTTTTTAAGTGAGGTAATTTCTACCTCTGCAGCCATTCAGTGTAATGTAATTGGTGAATATTTAATAGATAGAAGTTTTGCTACATCTGAGAGTCATCTCAGAAATCGTATCATTATGTTCCAAATAGGAATTATTCTAGAAGCAAGGAGTGAACAATTATGCATAATGTTCAGTAAACAAGTTTTCCAGCCCCCAAATTTTTGCAGAAGTTGTAATTATGGGTTTGATGTAGTACCATTTAGAACACAGGAGTCAGTTTGTGTGGAGATGTTATATAAGTCCTTAGAAGAATACATGAAATCAGGAAACCAGAACAGTAGAGTTTTCAATGTACAGCGGAAGTTCATCAGCAATTTGATAACATCACAAAACATTAATAGTTGGAAGTTAGTTAATAAATGGTTTTAAGCAGAGTTTTGGGACTGATGCTGATCAGGTCCATTGCAGGCTCTGGCTTGACAAATTAAGATGTAAATATTAATCTCTACAGGTTAATATTTGTAGATTTGGTAATTTTCCTCTTTTAGTTGCTTTGGGCAGTTAAACTGTTCCTTCACTGCCTATAAAATAAGAATGTAAATCTTTAATCTACACCATTCTGTCCTACTTTCAATCCTAGCTGACAGTGGTATCAGAGGCAATCCAAGACATCAGCCATTCAAAAATTACAGCAGCATTTGAGAATACATATTGCCACACACTGCTGCACCCTGAAATAGTCAACTGAATATTGTCCGGACACCAATCATTCCATTGATCATCATCAACACTTTCTTGTTGGATAAACACCTTCAGACTGTCACAGTCATCCGGATCCTTTGACAGATCTCACACCCTTGTCATCAACTACAATGCCTTTCACCACTCCTTAGCGGTCAAAGACAACATGTCCTTATACTCTCATCTGTCCTATAGTCATGCCAACCTTCTTGACACCATGTGTGAGCACCTTTGATAACAATGACAACCAATTTGACATCAATGACAACACCTGTCAACAAGCTGATACATCAGGTAGGAGAAGACTTCCCTATATTGTAAATTGCATGGGAGAGACCTACAGCAATGCTTGCTATCAACGCCAGCATCTGAAAACATGTGTGGATTTCATCAATTTCGGAGGTCTACATCACTTTCTCTCTCCAGTTCTCTAAAACTATTCCTTGAGACACTGATTTCCCAATACTTTGTTGTGGTAAAGCAAATGCTCCATTATTACAATGTTGCAGATAGCCACTGATACATTTTAATTTTGTTTTTATATAATTATGAAGGTGGGATATGATATAGAATCTTGAAGGTGGGTATTTTCATAGTTTCATTATAAGGTAGGAACTTCCTTAGTGATTCTATGAATTTTAGATCAATCACTTTGGCAGGAAGACATTTTCCAAAGCTCTGTGATAACATTCATAGAAGTTCATGTTCAACACTTGAAGTGACCTAGTACAAATTTTGTTTTTGGGTGCTGTCATCAAAACAATTTTGCATGTTTCTATTTGTTTTGCTTTAACATATACATTTTCAATTATACCAGTTTATTTTTTGTGCGTGTGTTGATAGATTAATTGTATCTATGCTACTTGATGATGGTAAGGCACAAACAATAAGTCATAAAATGTGACTGTGATTAGACCATATTTTCCAAACTGTAAAGAAATATTAGATAACAGAAAATGAAAATAGCTTTCACTGTTAGATGCATGTGAGACTGCACTAATAGGCTGGAGGAGAGTTGGCAGAATCCTACCACAAGACATTAAAAAGTGGCAATGGATTGCATGATCAATATAGTAATCGAGGCATTAACAATGAAAATTGTAGCATGCTTAAAAATGAGTACAATGTGGACGCATCCCTGGGATTTGTAGGTCATTCCCCAGAATGGAACATCCGGGGTTGGGTGATATGGAACGTTTTGGTTAATGGTACAATTTCCATTCGAGATGCTGAAGATCGGGGTGAAGACATATTAAGATTCAGTCTTTGATACAAAATGCCATACAGCAGTACAAGTCTTATACTCATATTCTTTACATAAATGATAAATTTAAAATTACAACTTCTTTTAATCTTCTTTGTTCTTAATTTTTCAGATATTAATTTTTATATTTTATTTTAACTGCCATCCACAAATCTGTAAAAAAAGTTTCATCTCCGAAATCCATCCTCCCGTCCCCAAAACTCAGAGAAACACTGTCAAAAACATTAACTTTGAGAGACTGTTCATCTGTGGTAGACTTGCAAAGCCCTGAGCTGAACCAGCAGCAGCAAGTTTTTGACAAATTTTTACAGAAACCTGCAGAGCCTTCTACATTTCTGTGTTTTTTTTAGAACTATTGAGACTCGATCAATTTGGGACCCACCTTGTTTCAGAAAGTCATAACATTATTAAAAATCTTAAACATTAAAACTTAAAACCCTCATCTTCATTTTCAGCAGTAATTTGTTTAGTCGCAGCTTCTTTGAACCCTCAACAATTTGTTTATTCTATGAATGATCTCAAGTTCATTGAATCAATAGCAGTTTCTCCAATTGGGTACCTGCTAGGTGTAACACAGCAACAAGTCCATTGAAATTTAAATGTTTGCAGCTTGTTTCAGAATTTTGCGAGGATTTGCAATTTTGATTCGTATGTAATTGGTGTCTTTGTGAATTGGAAACAATAAAAATCCATTTTATCTTGGAATACAGTTTTTTAATTTATCGAGCCAGAGCTTGAAACGGACCTGGTCAGCGTCAATCCAAAACTCTGCTTAAAACCATTTATTAACTAACTTCCAATCAATAATGTTTTGTGATGTTGTCCAATTGCTGATGAACTTCCACTGTAAATTGAAAAGCCTACTGTTCTGGTTTACTGATTTCATGTATTCTTTTAAGGACCTACATGTCATCTTAACACAAACTGTCTCCGGTGTTGATGCGGAGCATCCATGATGAGAGGCGATTTCCATGCAATGATTTCCGTGAATGTAGCGGATTAGTTGAAGGCCGTCTCAAGTAAGTTTTAGGTCTGTTATGCATTGACAGGTGGAGGGCATCTGGACTCTTTCTGATAGCCCCAGCTAAAGAAGAGGATCCCAGATATAGTTAACTCGAACAGGTGGGTGGGTGGTTGGAGGGAAAAAGCAGGAACTACTTCTGACGTGGGAAGGGAAAGCGCAGATCAATGAAAAAAAAGGAAGTCATTTTTTTATGGGGAACAGTTTTTTTTTGTTTGCAGAAGGTTTACTTTTTCAGTGGGTTCAAGGATTTTTTCTGTTTTGGGGGAAAAGGGAATAAGACTCGGTTTCAGCGACAGAGTATGGGGAAGATGTTAGTTTTTAAATTCTGTTTTAGAGGTTCGGTATTCAGAAGTTATGTAAACCTTTGTTCTAGCTGTATGCCCGTTCTGGGCATTCTATGTTGAAGAATCAATAAACTGTTCAGTCTGCAATCCGAGACTGAGTTGGAGAAATGAATGGCATTATATTTCTTTTTATGTTGTCTTAGTTATGCAAGTGAATTCCTTTAATTTTAACTGAACGATAGAGAGTAGCTTGTGTTTTGCTTTTTGTGTGTTCCTTGTTGAATTGCTGAAACAGGGGAAGTGGATCTGCATCAGTTTGGTATCAGAGCAAAACAGTCCAATGGGCCAGAGGGGAGCCCACGTGATCTGGGGTAGGAGAGCTCAGAGGAATGCAAGGAGGAGAGGTAATGTAGAGGAAGAAGTGATCAGAAGACTACAAGCTCTTGAAGCCCGATTACTTCATGATGATTCTGAGGAGGAACCAGAAATTCAAAGAGGTCAAATGGGAGAAGCAAGTCCCATGGAAAGACTTATTGAAGCCATTGCCAAACAAGGGACTAGAGTCAAGGTTGAGGTCCCTGATTTCAAAGGTGAACTTAACCCAGAGAAGTTCCTGGATTGGATTCAAGAATTACAGAAGTTTTATGACATGGAGGGACTTGAGGAGACTGATACGCGAAGAGTTAAGATTGCGGCATCAAAAATGAAGTCTCATGCTACACTATGGTGGGAGAATCGTCAGGCTAACAGGATGAGATTAGGTAAGGAGAAATTCAAATCATGGCCTAAAATGTTAAAGCATTTGAAGGTTAAATTTCTGCCATCAGATGTTAAAGAGAGAACTAGAGAAAAAACTAAGTCTAAGGGTCCTATATCCCATCACAAACATTGGAGAGAATATAGGACCTGTTTTTGACTTAATATGAATGCTCAAAAATTGGTCAACCTACTTTGGACGCCCAAGAAGAGTTCTCATCTGATTTGGTCTTCAAAAGTTGATTTGGTCTTCAAAAGTTGATGTGGTCTTCAACAAGCTCCTAGGAATGTGCTCTAGCTGTTTTAGAGGCTCCTACATCCTTGGAAAGTGTTGGAAACTGCCCCTAGATGCTCTCAAACTGCCCATTAATCACTCCAACTGCTCATTAATTCCTCATCTTCCACTTTGCCAATGAAATAGGACATGTGTTTAGGCTGTTTGAATGAATTAGGACTCCTTATGGGCGTGTAAGACAAGAAATCCACCATTTTTGGACTCCAAACTGCTCCAAACTGCCTCTTAAAAGCTTGAAGACACCTGTTGCTTCATCTATGACCCCTGTAGGGTCTTCTTGAGGGTTAAAACTGCCTGTAGGTGTCATTTTACTGAGTTGTGTAACCTCCATGTATGGCTGGGAAGCTCTATTTCTGATTTCTGCCCTTTGGGTTGAAATACACAGTGTGTATTTCAACCTACTTCCATTTGGTTTGTTTGCTTCAAGTCTGCAACTCCTTGGTAAAACCAAATGCATGATCATGGTGTCGGTGGCCCTATCAATCTCCTTCAATTTCATATCAACTTGACAAGAACCCTTACATTTCATATCAATTTCATAGCAGACCCTTACATTTTGACAAGGTTTTCAAATGAATCTTCACTAGGTTGGATAAGTCTCCTATACTGCTTATGTTCCTTACAGACATCTCACTGAAACTCTCAGCTCTATGGATATCAGACAAGCCTCCATGTATGGGACCATCATAGGTCCTCTAAGCTGCTCCTATAGAACTGATGACATTCATTGACTTGACTATTTTTCCTTTGTCATTTTCCTCATCCTGTCTGACAACACTTTATGCTTTGAAGGACCTTAGGAAAGATGCAGTCATTACTTATAATTGTCTCTTTTGTAATTGTCATGATTGTCCTATCAGTCATTTTCATGGTCATTTTTGATTCACATCACACTCATTTGATCCAACAGATCACAGTCATTCTATGACTGTTTTGCATCTTTCTCTGTTTTTATAATAGGCTTATTCACTGTCTATCATCTCTGTTTGGCAGTCTTCCTTTCACATCTCTGCATAACAGTCTTCTCTGCTTTCTTAGAGCCCTAAAACCCTAGCATTTGGCAGAGTTATCACTGTACTGCTTATTGCATCTGCTCCTTTCTCATTGCATGACTGTCCTTTCTGCTTTGTGACTTCTGGATCATGATCTCAAACCATTATTGTAGGCCTCTGTGTACCAAGAAAACCTCTGTTCATCATGTTGTCTCTGCTGCCATAGCTGTTCCTCCTTCTTTAGACTGTCTCCATGATTCTATTTATGACATGGTTTTGTTATTTTGTCTAACACAGTCAAAATGACTGTCCAACACAGTCCTATGACTGTTCCCCTTTGTAGTTGAACTGCACCTTTATGTAGGTCTTGCTCTAACTGTTCTTGGTATTGCAAACTTATGACTAGCTTTTTCAGTTGTTCCTTTGATGACAGTCATTCTAGTATGCTGCTCTAAGACCTTCGTTACTGAGTTTAGGATTGCCTTTTCTATGTCTTCATGCATTTCCTTCGTGGTAACCCCTTAGTCTTTTGTATTTGTCTTTTCTCCATTTGCCTCTGTCTCTTTTCAAACTCAGAAGATCTAGGTTAGGACTCTCTGTATGGGTATATGACTGTTTAACACAGTCAGTATGACTCCTCACAACCTATAGGGCTGTCAACACCTCTTAAATATGACTGTGAACACTTAAGATGATATGATTATCATAATTTATAACTTTCAATGACAGTGACCTTTGCATTCTTTTCTGCAATGCCCATGGTATCTTCATAGGTTACTACACATGTATTGTTGCTGGTATCTTAGGCCTGCAGGGATAAAAGGTTTTTGTTTAAGCCATGACTCCATACACTCAACACTATACAGATCATATTTAGTTTCTTTAGAACACTTCTTTACTGTAGATGATTTAGGCCTGCTCTTCTAACATTGACTGTCCTTATCTCATTTTAGTATTTTACTATTTTTGTTCACATTTGGCTGTCCCTTCTTCACTAATTTCTGAGACAGTCCTCTTTTGCAAAACCTGTCTGCCTTAGACAATCACTTGGGACTGTTTCATTAAACATTATGACAATCATTTGGGACTGTATCTTTCTTTATAGATTTCTGTCTTGAGGATCTATGCCTGCTGTCTCATTTCAAACTCAGAAGATCTAGGACTGATTCCTACTTCAAAAACCTATCAAACCTATTCACTCATATTCTACCTTCTTAGTGCTTGAATAGTGATTAGAAACCAATGTTTATGCAAGCTCTTATATGAAAGATTGTAGGCCTCTGTGAAGGACTGCAGGCCTTTTCACAGGCTGGTATGAACATATAAAACCCACAAAAAATAGGATAATGACAAGATAAAATCATAACCTAGAGACAGTGACTTACTCTCACAGGCTCTATTCTTCTAAGAGCACTGTCTAGGCCTCTGAATGCATGGAAAGCTCTTTGCAATCTCTTCATTACTTCTTTTGACTCCATCACTGGCAAAGGTGACTGTAGATGTCTGTCTACGGGATTCCTTTGGTTCCATCTTCACTTTTTAGATGTTTTGATAACTTTTGACAGTGTATAGAAACCTTTCCTAATACTTGACAACGTTCTCCTCTAACCATACACTTCACTGTTCTGAATCTTCATGTTGTTAAGTCTTGCACGACTTCTTCCACGTACCATGCAAGGGCAAAACTCGGTTTGCTGCAGGAAAACCTAGCGATGGAGTCTAGCTCTACCTTCTTAAAACATCTCCACAGAGTCTTTTACTTCTGTTGGAGCTCTAAAAGCATCAACAGAAAGGATCCTCGCTGGTTTTGGTTACTCCTATAACCTCATACTTGTAGATCCTTGCATATTTCTCTAACAACACTGTTCCACTGCTCTTCATGGTCAGTTCCTTATGACTGTTGCCTTTCACAACCTGACTCTCTTCAGCCTCTCTACGTAGTCTCTGTAGGCAGGGTCACATACTCTTCCCTCTCGTAAAGGGGTTTGAATGTACAAAGACAATGAATATAAAGTTAAAAACCCTCTCTTTCCCTCTGAGTGCCATGCACAAGAATACTAAAACTAGCTCCACATTTTCATATTGGAAACTATTCATCCATACCCTTGACTCAAAACTCTTGTTGTTTGCATGATCTTCATTGCATGAGAGTGCCTCCATTATCTTTTCTTTACCATTCTTCATACTGAAAACCTCTTGATAATCCTACATTCTGTCTCCTCTCCAAAATCACTGTGTCTTTTGATATCTTGTTGGAAAACAAAATGGAAATAGAAAGGCATAAAACTGTTGGGGATGATCTTCTACTTTGAAATCTCTGCATTGTTAGTAGAACTGCTGGGATGCATTCCAATGTTTGAAGCTAAGAAATGATAACCCTATAAGCATTGTCAAAGCTCCATGCAAGAGAAAAAGGCAGAAAACTCCTTGAGAAACCGGGGACAGCCATTGTTGCAGTGCAAAAGCATAAACCATAAACTTCGAAACCCTAACACTACAACAAGGTTGACCTAACTCGACCCAAACCTGACTTAGACCTGCAAGATAAAACTAACTCGGGTTTCAAACCACAGATGGCGATCTCAAACCTGTTTTTACGTTCAAAACTCTTCCCTCCCAATTTGTACAAGGCCTTTTCTTAGATGATTAATTTATTACAAACGAGGACTTATTTTCCCTAACATTTTACTCATTTTCACACATATGTAACTTGTATTTCTACCTTTTAAACGTGAAAAAATGCCTTTTTGACTAGTCATAATGTAGGAAACACTTAAAAAACTGGTGCAAGAGCACCTAAGAGAACAACCTGGGGTAAGAAGACACAAATGATCAAAGGAGAAGCCCATGGATCAAATCAAATCAAATAGAACATCGTAGAACCAATTATGGCATATTGTAATGGGCAAAATGATGTAATAATCAAATGTCCTAAGGGTCCTGGTAAGGACTTTAGGACCAAAAAATAATGTAAGTGGGCCAATAGTGCCTCTAGAGTCAAATAAGAGTCAATTAGAAGTGTCTAAGGCTAGGAATACGGAATAATGATCCTAATAAGATCAATCATGATGAACCATGATAATTTGGTAGAGTAAAAGTCACTTAAAACAATGTTTAATATTCAAATTTTTAAATAATGCATTTGGGCGGGAAAATAAAAAAATGAATGGTTTTGGAAGTTTAACCATCTCCAACCTTTGGGAATTGATTGTGGGAGTTAGGAAAAAGTTATATAAGCCTTCCCAAGGCGTGAGATGGCATAGAGGAGTCATATTGGAAGCTTGAGTTGTACGGCAGGCTGCAAATAGCAATAAAATTCAGTTTTGTCTTGCACCTCCTCCTTGTTTCTATTGATCTTTTTGATTGTTGAGTGTTGGCAAATGTATTAGGACCTCAGTTAACATTAATAGACTTCATTTCATGTTCTGAGAAGGTTTTTGTAGGAAGTTTCATTGCTGTTTATCTGACTGTCACAAGGAACAACAGGCTGTCTTGTGCATTTTGAGAGGTTTGAATGCCTCATAGGACCTTCCCATGGATGTAGGATCCTGATACTCATGGAATAGGTCCTTGATTGTATGTATAATATGATTTCTAACTTGACAAAGCAGGAGGAGTGCAAATGGGCAGGTGATCACCGTTGAAAGTCAGAGATTGCATGTGGAAAGAGCATTGAAATGGTGGCTCAGTTGTAGCAGCAGGAGATCGGCCTTAATAAGGTGGTGGTTTTATGTTTTTTGAGGGTTAATTTGGTCAAGGACATGGTGTTAGACCTTTGAATGAGGTCTGGTAGTGATTGGAAGTGGGAGATCTAGCAAGCCCTAGGTTTTGAGGCCTAGAAAGGGGGGTTTTGTTTTTAAACATGCAAATGAGCAAACCACTGGTTGAAACCTTGAAAATCCTTTGTTTTTAATCCTTTCCTAAGACAGTTTTTAGGTTTGGATTGAGGGGGATAAGTATTTCATAGGGTTCCTTTGTAAAGTGGGTGGATTAGGCCCTGTAGGAAGACAGCCGGGTTGTTAGGACAGTCATATTTCGTCCAAAACAACAGTATATGATTTTGAAAAATGTTATAGAACTCAATAGAGGGTACTCAGATCAGTCATTAGTTTTTGGAGTGCTTTGGGAAAGTTTTGAGAAAAGTGCAAATTAGTCGCTGAACAAGGCTACAAGGATTAGGCCTGGTTAAGGGGAGTTGTCAAGAACCGGTTAGAAAGGTGCATGAAACCTATTGAGTATTGTTGGTTGGGGTAGGTTGAGACCCTAGAAGGTACAAGAATTCATCTGAGAAGTTGGAATCTAAATTTGAGCCCGTTGGTGGAGCTTAAGGCAAGGAGAAGACTAGAGAAGCCTTATTGGTTGAAGCCACAAGTTATTTGAATCTTCTGATCTTGTTAGATTACCATTGGAGACCTGACACCTTTGCATCAAAAACCTTCTTTGTGACTGTATTAAACAATGGATAAGGCAACTTTTAAACTAGGATCTCACAAGACCACACAGATGACCCCAAACATTGAAGGACAACGAACAATGACAAATAACAGAACTCAATACTAAATTGCCTATTTGCTTGGGAAGCACAAATAAGCAACAGTCCCATGAGAGGATGCATGATGGTAGGCTAGATGACAAATAAACATAATGTAGATGGTGACCATGCTTATATGTGTAAGAGAATGCCTATTAAATGTAGGAGTCAAGATGTGAAATATGAGGCTTGTGATAAACAAACATACATGCTTGAAATAATATGCATAGGTGATGACTAATGGAATGCAAGTGAACCCAAGTGCAGTGCGTGAACAAGAATCTAAAAAGGAGATGCATGCAAATTAAGACTAGACACCAAACATGAAAGCTCACACATTTGAAGTAGCTACTAAGCAAAACACAGGTATCTTCAAATCCATTAAGATTATGCAAATTAATTCATGACACTCGAGAAAACCAAAAAATGACATGGGCCATAGGGATACAAGACAATCATCATTCACTTAAGTACAATTGCTAGTATTAATCACATTTGGAAAAAGGGGACATGACATAGTGACCATGAATTTTAGATCAATCGCTTTCATAGGAAGACATTTTCCAAAGCTCTGTTGACAACAGGCATTGAAGTTCATGTTCAACACTTGCTGTAAGCTACTACAAAGTTTGTTTTTGGGTGCTGTCATCATAACATTTTGCATGTTCCTATTTGTTTTGCATTAATATGTTCATTTTCAAGTATACCGGTTTATTTTTTGTTGTGTGTTTTGACGGATTAACTGTATCTACACTACTTGATGATGCTAAGACCCAAACAAAAAGTCATAAAAAGTAACTGTGATTCATAACAGAAAATTAAAGAACTATTCCATAACAGAAAATGAAAATTGCTTTCACTGTTAGATTCATGTGAGACTGCATTACAAACTTGCATGTAGGCCAGATGAGAGTTGGCAGAATCCCACCACAAGACATAAAAAAAGTGGCAAAAGATTGCATGATCAGTGTATTAATAGAGGCATTAGCTGTGAAAATTGTAGGATGCTTAAAAGCATGTACGATGTGGACGCATCCTTGGTGTTTGTGGGTCATTCTCCAGAACAGGACATCTGGAGTGTGGTAATATGAAATGTCTTGGTTAATGCTACAATTTACATTCAAGTTGCTGAATACAGGGGTGAAGACATATTAAGATTCGCTGTATACAAAATTCCATGCAGCAGTACATGTTTGTATAAATTTCAGCTTCTTTTACTCATATCATTTGCATAAATGATAAATTCCAACTTCTTTTACTCTTTTTTGTACTTAATTTTTCAAACATTAATTTATATATATTATTTTTACCTCCGTCCACAAAATTTGGAAAAAAAAAAGTCGTCTCTGAAACCCATCGACCCATCCCCAAACTCAGAGAAACACTGTTAAAAACATAATTTTGAGAGATCGTGCATCTGTGGTAGACTTGCAAAGTTCTGAGCTCAGCCAGCAGCAGCAAGTTTTGGTGCCTTGACTCAGTCAACTCACAAACTTTGACAGAAACCTGCAGAGCCTTCTGCATTTCTATGTGTTTGGTAGAACTTTCTGACACTCAATCAATCTCAGACCTGTTGTGACCAAATCACACATCACCCCATTAGGAATAGGGACCCCCCTTTTTTGAGCTCTGTGCTTTCAATGAGTCTTCGATGAGATTTTAATGATGTCCTGGGTATCTTCCTCTGCCGATCCGGTAGTGATTTCCCCTTTCTACGATCATTGGTTCATGATTAAGAGGCAGATCAACTTGCAGTGATGAAGAATTGTGATCAAATCCCATTTAGATAATGAATTTTGAGATCACTCTTGAAGAATGTTTGAGACCCTGAAAAGACTAAGTCTGGAGCCTGAAATCCTGAAAATCCTGAAAAAATGGCTAATTCTGAAATCTGGTGAATCCTCCAAATTCTATATTTTGCATCTTAAATCCGGTGGATTCGGGACCTATCTCAAACATCCTGAAAGGTATATTGAAAAATATTTAAAGTATAAGAAATTCAATCTCTCAACTTATACTTAAATATATTTTTCAATATACCTTTACTCGCGCAATCCTGAAAAATGCCTGACAATTCCAGAGGATTCAAAAGACTGATCTAGTGCGACTGGATGTCCAAGTGGCACAAAATCTTGGCGCAAAATCACGAAGGAAAAGGCGCTTGAAGACGATGATTTCCACTTGATGAACCAATGCGCCCATCTACATCCTTGATCTAATGCGAAAAAGTATGAGGATTTCGATCAATGATCTACTACGCCCAAACCAAAAATATCATTTTGAAGGAAAAAATGAAGATTTCAATACCTTGAACTAGTGTGAAAATGAAAGGACAAGTCTTAGAACCAATCTTGGAGCAAATTAAAAACGATAAGTGTCAGAGGATTTGAAAAGCTCAACCAATGCACTAGGAAGAAGAATGGATCCCAAAATCTAAAATTTTTGAAGAGAAACTTGAGGATTTCAATCCCTTAACTGATGCGCCACCTAGAAAGAAGAAGAAGTCTTGAGGGTTTTTGACTTGAAAAGGATCTAGTTCGAAGAGGATTTCAAAAGCCTATCTAATGCGCTAGAAACCAGAGGATTCCAATCCTTGATCCAATGCGCCTATCCAATGTCAAGTCTCCAAGGCGAAATCTAGAAGACTTCTAAAAGCTAATCTAATGCGACCTCATGAGGGGAAACTCCAGAGATTCCAAAAAGCTAATCTAGTGCGCCCAAGTAGTTTCAAGGTAAAGTTTGAAGGATCCTTATCCAAAGCGAAGTCCAGAGGATTCTCCATGCTTGATCCAATGTGCAACATAAGGAAGAATGAGATGTATTTCTAGAGGATTCTCCATGCCTCATCTAATGCGCCAACACCATGCATGATCTACTTCAAGGTAAAGGCCATCTAATACATCAAAGTTTTGAAGATTTCAACCTAGTGAAGTGATGCGCCACTTCCAAGACCCGTTATCAAAGTACTCAACAAGAAGAAATCGAAAGTGGCATCTAGTGCGCCATACATGAAGAGAGAATAAAATTTCATTTTTGAAGATCTCTAACTATCTATCTAGTGCGCCACACAAAAGGGGAGAATAAAGTTTGATTTGGAAGACTTCAAGTTACCTATCCATTGCGCCATACATGAGAAGAACTCAAACTACCTATCTAATGCGCCAAAATCTAGAGGATTTCAATCCTCCATCCAATGCACCACTCCCTTAAGCAAGTGAAAACTAAGTGCAAACTAAACCAATGTTGAAAGGACCTTCAATACTTCATCTAATGCGAAATGTTGAAGAGGAGTCTTAGAGCATGATCTAGTGCGAAGTGTTGAGAGGATTTTTATCCCTCATCCAATGCGACATGTTAAGAGGAATTCAAACTTTGATCTAAAGCGCCATACATGAAGATTTTTGAGGGTGTCTAAAGTCAAATGCTAGAAGGATTCCAATCCTTGATCTAATGCGCCTAGAGGGTTACAAAGAAAGATCATGGTATTTCAAAGAAGAAGACTTCACCATGCCCATCCAATGCGAAATGCAAGGAGAAGGTCAAACACAAATCCAAAGAAGATGAAGAAGACCTCGAAGACGTTATCAAATGTGAAAGACAAGAGGATTTCAATTCTTGATCCAATGCGCTTGAGGGAGAAGGTAATTGCAATCTACAAGGAGATCATCAAGGCCCCATCCAATGCGCCAATCAAAGGAAGTTATAAACATTTAATGATTTTACCTTGGAAAACGTGGAAATTACATTTATTAAATAAAGATCAATCTAAATTAAATGTTTTTTCACTATAATAAAGGAGGTCGGCCTAGGTAAGAGGTGAAGTTTTTTAAAGCAAATTATATATATATACCTCATCTCCTTTTCATTTTTATCATTTCAAAGAGCAGATTTGTTTTCCAAGAGTAGATTTGTCTTCAAGGAGCAGCAACAAGAAGGTTTTTAGAGAAGTACAAATTTGATTTTATCAAATTCAAGCAAGTGGTGGATCAAATTGCAAGGTATCCAATTCAAAGTAGCCTATCAAGTAAGTCTGATCTGAATATTTTCTGATCTGATTTTCTTCTTTTTCCTTCATTAGATGCATCAAAATTGTTCAAGTATTGGTAAAATTCAAGAAGGATAAGTGGATTTTTATAGATTCCTTGAGTCTAGATAGCAATATTTCATAATTGTAAAGGAAAATTTCATAAATTTAATCCACTAAAGTAGCTGAAGTGAAGTCTAGATTGTGTTTGCAATTACTTATTCGCGTCAAGTCTGCAGGATCATGGCAATGACTTCCAAGGAGCGACAAGCGAAGATCCGGATGGATGCTAAGGGGAAGATTCCCGAATCAAAGCTCGTCTCAAGGTGGACAAATGTAGGAGACACGAATATGGGCAACAGCAGCTTAGAAAATATCAAGTCAGTCCTTGAGGAACCCAACGGAGGTAGTCTCGCTCGAGCCATCATGAGGAGTGGAGCCATTGAAGCTGCTTGTTTTCCGCTAGCTTTGCCGTGTCCAGAGATGATCATTGAATGCGTCAAGAAATATGATGTAGATACAAGGCAAATTACAGCCAAAGATGGAACGATATTAGCTTATTTGCAAAAGGAGGCAGTTGAAGAAACTTTCAACATTCCATCTAGGGAAAGAATGATCAACATCTTGATACAACAAGGTCAGCAGGAATACGATATTGATTCAAAGACAAAGTTGCAAGAAATAAGAAGAGAATGGATGGCCAATCCAGCTATGAAGTTCAATATGAATAATCTTCCACAGTTCCACAAGTCAGATTTTCATCCTGAAATTGGATACTTGATCATGTTTCTAAATAGAATGACAGGAATGCCTCAATCTGCTACCTTTCAGCCTTGGATGTACTCTTTCATCAAGTCAGTTCTCAAAGGGAAAATGATTGATTGGGCTGGACTTATCAGTCAGAGTATACATGAGCAGTTTATCAATTTTGCTAAGACCAAGACTTGTCATATGAGTTCCTATGTAGTGTACCTTCTCGCAAGAAATGAAGTCTACTCAGGTTTGACCAAAAGAGGAGAAGTCGGCATTGGGCCTAATAAATACCTATCGCATCAGTGTTATCTTCAGTTGCACCTCAAGAGTATCAATCATTATACAAGGTTCAATGATGCATTTGCTATGTTCATAATGAAGAAACTAAGGGGAGAATTTCATAAAAGGTTTTCTAATGCAGCAAGAGAGTTCATTTCAGCATATGGACACTGGTATACTCAGCATGAAAGGTACACTTACCTAAGGATCCAAGGTTTTACATCATATCCATACAGATTGCCAAGATATCCAACCAACAGGATGGTGATGTTAGAGGTTACAAGGCAACTCCTAGAACTCATCAGGTTGCAGAAGTTGAAGAAGAAAGAAGGAATCTAGTTTCCACTTCTTCTTGGACAAAATCTGGAGTGTCCATCCTTATCAGCAGCTGAATATTCTGAGATAGAGCTACAGGCATATCATTTGCAAACTCATGGCACAGAGAATTCAAGCATATCAAGCAGTTGGAAGACCACTGGGCCAGTGCCCAAGATGAAGATGATCTCCGAACACTTCAAAGCTCGAGACTCACCTGGGATTTAGTCAGAGCTTCCAAAGTTTTCAGGATTCCAGACCAGTTCACCGAAGATGATACTTTGTTGATAGATGAATTTGATAAGATAAAGGATTTGCCTTATACAGTTGATTGGTCAAAGAAGGATGTGTCCGAAGAAGAATTGATAAAGCCAGTCTTAGCCATGACACAAGTATGTATAGATCAACTATTGCAAGAGATGAATGATGAAGGCCGAGTTCTTACTTACAATAAGATGGATGAAGGAGAACCAGGACAGCATAGGACACATAGCCAACCACAACATAGTGGGAATGATCAAAGTAATAATCCAGCTAGAAAGAGGAAAAGACCTAGTCAAGATCAAGGGGAATCAAGCCGGAGACCTCAAAAGAAGAATAATCCATCTACTTCATCTAATCCACAAGAAGGTGCTTCAGTTGTTCAGAATCCAATACAAGAGATAGAAGTTATAGAAGAAGTTGCCTTGATTTCGTCAGAAGAGATTCAATCAAGCCCCACTGTCATAATGGAGGAGAATGATGATCTTGGTCAAGATGAAGTAGGTCAAGCAGAATCTGATGAGGAAGTAGCTCGTGTTCAACACAGTCAAGCTCAAGGACAGCGAGATCTTTCTGCTTTCCCACCTTGGTTGAGGCAAAGGATTGAAGAAAGTACAATTGTAGAAACTTATCAGCCTGCTCCAGTTGAGGAATTGCTTGTAAATGTACAAAAGAGTAATCAGAAGAAGAAAGCAACAGTCCTTTCCAAAATCACTCAAGATTCTGCTGGAAATAGAGAGGTACATATAGCTGTTCCTAGAATTGACAAGGAGTTGGAAAATATGACACCTAAGGATTACAATATGACTACTATTGGCATGGGTCCAATCACAAGGGAACAGGTAGAGGAGGAACTACAAGATTCAGTGAATAGTGTAAGAAGCATGTTGAAGCAAGAAAGAGAAGCAAGGATGAAGGTTGAACAGGATTTCAATACATTGAAGCATTACATCCAACAAGTCATGCAGCCCATTCAACAGAAGGAAGCTACTCTAATTCCTCCGTCTATTCTTCCACAACAAACAGTATCCCAAGTTGAAAACATGAGAACTTCATCTCAGATGATGAAAGGATGGATAGAAAAGACAGAAGAGAAGGCATATACTCACCTTGAAGAAATTGTGCAAGTGTATGATAGAGTCATTAAGCTTAAAGATCGAGTTCAAGCTTTATTAAGAAATTGTGCTGAGTTCAAACCGATCAAAGAGCAATACATGCCACAACTCAAGAGTTTAATGGAAGCTCCATTAGAAGATCTAATTCATGATAAGGTGATTGATAGAGATACTCCACATGACTTCATCACTTGGTATTTCTCCTTTCACAACAAGGGGCAATTGGTTGATAAAATTGAAGTAGATATGTTCAGGATAAGAAGTGTTCTTCTAAGAACAGAGAATCATATATACACTGCTTTGACAACAATTTGTAATCCTTATGGAAATGTTACTGTTGAAAACATGAAGCAACAAGTTAAGGCATTCTACTTTCAGTATGATGGACTTGATGAGGGTCAACTGGATAGTATATTCACACTTGCATATCGTCTTGGGGAAAATAAGTCTTGGATAAACGACTGGGAGAAGACACTTGGCGTCTATGAGTCAGATGTGACAGTGGCAGAAGGATCCATTAATGCGGCGACAAGTGTACCAATGGAAGATATTGTTCAAATTGTGTCTAGATTCATTGTATCTCATAATACTACTACATAGAGGGCACATGATGTGGCTTCCTTATCTTCTTGGAAAGCGTGCCTTTGTTCCCTCCTTCATAGCTTCTTTCATTTAATAAAGTGAGCCTCCTTCATTTAATAAAGGATAGTTTGTTACAACTACTTGTGATGTGGCTTGATCTGGTCCGCTGATTCGGCCGATCGATCTTGACCCTTCTTTCCTTTGAGGTCTATAAAAGAGCTCTCATTGCTCTCATTTGAAGAGGTTGGAAATTCTGAAATTGTTGTAAGAGCTCTCTGAGATAATAAATGATTCATTGTTTCGGTGATTCTATTTATGTTTCTGAGTGTTGCATGGTTTCAATTTTCAAACAAACATTAAGTTAAGTTATAAGTTTTCTTTAAGTTTAAGTTAGTAAATGAAAGGTTGCTTTATTGCTTTGTAGTGAAGTCTTTAAGTTCATACCATTTGTAGTCTACGGCTTGTGGATTGCAGTGCATGGTTAGTCTGAACAATTGAACGTCAATTTGATCTTTATGCTTGTTGAATCTTTCATGAGTATAATTGATTTAAACATCTTGTACACCTTTGAAGATTGCACCTATCTTGTGTAGTTGTTTTATCTTGGCGAAACAGGATTTGGTTCGATTTCACTTCAAGTAGTAAACGTCCTTGCATTTAGGATTAGATTAGTGTTTCTAAACCCTACATCTTTTGCCTTTTTTTATCATTAAGTTAGGATTAGAACCAAAGAACATCCATTGCTAAATCATATGCATCAATTGCAGTACTTAGACTCTCTAGTATTCACTTCCATAGTCCTTGAAACAACAAGTTACTTGAACAATTGTGTAAGTCCCTTTGTTTGTTAACAGCAAAATCATACTTAATCGCTGAGCTGTCTCTTACCAAAACATCAGAAGGAACCTTGGAGTCATCTCGTTTGATCACTTAGTTCAGCATCCGAGAGGCTTTGCTCAAGAGAGAGTCGGATACTCAGTATTTTACTCTAATTGTTGACTTGTTGAAAAATAATCATCAACAAGACCCACATTGTTTCAAAAAGTCAAAACATTATTAAAAATCCTAATAACTAAAACTTAAAACATTCTTCATTTTCAGCATTCATTTATTTCGCAGCAGCTTCTTTAAATCCTCAGCAATTTGTTTAATCTATAACATTGAATGGGGAGCAGTTTCTCCAATTGGGTATCTGCTAGGTGTAACACAGCAACCTGTCCTTTGAAATTTAAAAGTTTGCAGCTTGTTCCAGAATTTTGAGAGGATTTGCAGTTTTGATTCATGTCATTGATGTTATTCTGAAATGGAAACAATAAAAATTCAATTTCTCTTGAAATACAGTTTTTTAATTTGTCGTGCCAGAGCCTGAAATTGACCTGCTCAGTCTCAGTCCCAAAACTCTGCTTTAAACCATTTATTAACTGACTTCCAAGTAATAATGTTTTGTGATGATTTCTAATTGCTGATGAACTTCCACTGTAAATGGGAAAGCCTACTGTTCTAGTTTACCAATTTCATGTATTCTTTGAAGGACTTATATGACATCTTAACATAAATTGACTCCAGCGTTCTAAATGGTACTACATCAAACCCATAATTACAACTTCTGCAAACATCTGGTGGCTGGAAAACTTGTTGCTGAATATTATGTATAATTTTTCACTCCTTGCTTCTAGAATAATTCCTATTTGGAACATAATGATACGATTTCTGAGATGACTTTCAGATGTAACAAAACTTCAATCTATTAAATATTCACCAATTACATCACACTTAATGGCTGGAGTGATAGCAATTAGCTCACTTAAAAAGATTAATAACTACAATGCATACCTTCCTTGAAGAGCAACTAGATACAGAATGCAGAGCAGGGAGAATATCAACATAGCTTCTATGGTTGAATATGGTACCTCCAGGAATGTAAAATGCTCAGAGCCAACACCTGGATGGGGAGGTTTTGCCTGCCTTCTGCCAAAGACTAGATCATTAAATTTGTTGTGGTTTTTGAGCCCTGACTCTCACTTTCTCTATACAAAATTATGTTTTTGTTGAGCTCTTTGTGTGGTTGGAGGCATTAGAGATGGCATTTTCATAAATTGTCCACAATGTTTTAGATTCAGGATGCCCTTGTATAATCTTGCTAACAAACCTTGCCTCTGTCATCTTCAATGCCTTCAAAAGAGGGAGGTCGAGGTCATTGATGGATTTGATTTTCTGCCAAACCAGAAACTTGGGCCTTATTGTCATTTCCAAACTGAGTTGCAACAACTTAGGTTGCTTCACTATAGAATTTGCAGGGAACTCTATGTTATTAATCAGAAAGCTCATCTTTTCACAAAAATTTTCCTTGGAGTAAGCAAACACTAGAGGGGCAGCTCCAAGTAGTTGCCAGATTTCTTCAGCCGAGAGCTTGCAGTGTTTTAGAGTCTCTATCTTGGCCTCTTTCGTTAACTGTAAATAGGGAGGAAAGAACATGGATCCACATGAAGGATATGGGGTTTGCTATTGTGTTTTAGAGCATGGAGGGAGAGCTGGAGTGTGAAAATTCTATTGTAGCTACTGGTTATTAATCTGCTATCTTATATTGATTATTTGACTGCTAAAAATTAATTCACAGCAAATATTGAAAAATAATACAGCTGCAACTTCACAAATAATCACGGAGTTAGAAAAATAAAATATGCAAAATAACGAACACAATATTTTTGGACAAATTGTCCCTGAAAAAAACCCCGAAGGGAAAACCAGTCAGCACATAAGAATTTTATTCAACTGTAGAAAATTAAGAGATGCAAAATTGCTTGCCTCTTACTTGTAGAGCTCCGGCAATTTTCCTTCCCTCAATTGCCCCTGCTGAAATTGCTTCGGCAATATTTTATTATCCAAAAATATTTTCCTTCTCCGGAAATAATTTTTCTTCTCCAACAATTCCATTGCTGCTCTCCAACGCTATTACTGCACCATTTCTCTCACTGCAAATCAATTTGTTATTGCTGCAAATGTTTTTCAAATCTATGTTCTCCAAATGCCCATTGATCCTCTTTTATAATCATCTCATTGAAAACCAATGGCCATGATTTAATCTCAATCAATGTCTAAGATTAATTAGACTCTAACAAACCCTAATATGTAGAAGTCTCTTGAGAAATCAATTTTCTAGGTATGGAGATAATTATTCCAGTTGTGTTTCTAGCCTCGTAATCACCACCCGAGTCTAGAACACCTGTCTAAGCTACATTAAAATTAACACTCCCTCTTAGTGAGGAAGGTGTTCTGCATAACACCCAACTGAGCTCTGAAGAAGATGAATTTCGCCTTCCCTAATGCCTTTGTCAAAATGTCTACTACCTGCTGATCTGTAGGTATATACTGTAGCTGAACAATCCTCCGCTGTACACAATCCCTGATGAAATGATACATGATGTCTATATGCTTAGACCTATCATGAAACACTGGATTCTCAGATAATCTGATGCAACTCTGATTGTCACAGTGTATCACGGTAGTCTCAACCCTCTGACCAAACAAGACTACCAGCAACTTCCGAAGCCATATAGCCTCACACATTGCCATGCTAGCTGCTATATATTCTGCTTCTGCAGAACTCAGAGCCACGGACTTTTGCTTCCTGCTGTACCAAGAGATAACTCGTGATCCCAAACTAAAGAAACACCCTGAAGTGCTTTTCCTGTCCACTGTACTACCTGCCTAATCTGCATCAGTATAGCCTATCAACCTGATACCATCACCTTGAGCATATCTAATCCCATACTTGATTGTACCACGCAAATACTGCAACACATGCTTTGTCGCTGTCCAATGCACTCTCTTCGGCTCAACCATGAACTGACTAAGAGAGTTTACTGCAAAGGATATATCTGGCCTAGTGTTGACCAAATACATGAGAGATCCAATCAACTTTCTGCATAAGGTGGGGTCTACATCCTTTTCCTTGGATGAGTCTACCTTCTTCTAATTCGTGATCATAGGTGTAGACATGGCTCTGCAATCCTGCATCTCAAACCTCTTCAAGATTTCAATGCAGTATTTTCCTTGTCCAAGGAAAATCTCTCCATCTGTCTGCCACACTTCCATGCCTAGAAAGTAGTGCATAAGCCCCAAATCCTTCATCTTGAATTCTGCTGCAAGGTCCCTCTTGCACTCCTCTATGAGCCCGAGTGAACCTGTTAAAAACAAGTCGTCCACATATAGAACAAGAATGAGAACTTCACCCCCAACCACCAAGTAGTAGAGGTTAGCATCTGCCTCACTCTTCACAAAGCCTATTCCCTGCAAGTATCTATCAATGCGCTCATACCACGCCTTGGGAGCCCGCTTGAGTCCATACAAAGCTCTCTTCAATCTACACACGTGGGTTTCGCTGTTGGGTGCTACAAAGCCCTCTGGTTGTTCTATGTATACCTCCTCTACCAATTCACCATTAAGCAATGTTGTCTTGACATCCATTTGATAGATTTGTCATCCTATATGTGCTACAAGTGAGATTACGGCTTGTATAGAAGTATACCTGGCCACTGGAGCGAATGTCTCCTCATAGTCTATTCCCTCCTTCTAAGAGAACCCCTTGGCCACGAACCTTGCCTTGTATTTCTCGATGCTACCATCTGCACCATGCTTAATCTTATAGATCCAGCGTGATCCAATCACTGCCCTATCTGTCGGTCTAGGCACAACTTCCCACACATCGTTCTGCATTATTGAGGTATATTCTTGAACCATCGCATCTTGCCACCCCTGTTGTTGTGCAGCCCCCTGATAGCTAGAAAGCTCGCTATCTACCAACTGACTAACCAATGCCACAGTCATTATACCTGGCTGGTTGTTTCCGCTGTCTACTGCTCGTCCTAGGAGCTCCTACAAACTCCTGAGTATCCCTATGTGTCTGTTGAACCTCACGGTTCCTCCTGTCAACTATAGAGGATGAAATATCAAACTCCATATCTTCTTGATGCATCTCTTGGATTTGTTATATTTGTTGCTCCATACTCTGCGAACTCTCAACGACTGAGCCTGTGCTTGTACTGGTAACTATACTTGTGCTTCACTACCCCTGTTTTGGTTGAACAATTCTTGGAGCTTCTATTGGCTATTCATTTTGATCATCTGTTGTCAAATCTCTGGACCTCCTATATGCCTTGTCCTCCATGAATTTGACATCATGCCTAACTATAAGCCTCTTGGTCCCTGGAATAAATATCTGATATGCCTTTGAGGTCTCACTGTACCCCACAAAGTACCCTCTCTCTGCAGTCTAATGTAACTTGGAACGTGTAGGCCCTGGAATGTGACAAAATGCCAAACTTTCAAATACCCTGAAGTGACTAACATCTAGCTTTTTCCTTGAGAATGCCTCCACTATTGTCATCTTGCCCAATACCTTATGTGGAACCTTGTTTTGTATGTATACTGTTGTACTGCATGCCTCTGCCCATAAGTAATGTGGCATATCTTGGTCATACAACATAGCCCTTGCTACCTTCGATATAGAATGATTCTTCCTCTCAGCAACCCCATTCTACTGCGGGTTGTAAGGAACGGTCCACTCTCTCTTGATTCCTTCCCTGGTATAGAACTCCTGGAACTCTTTCCCTTTGTACCCGCCTCCATTGTCTGACCGAAGAACCTTTACCTTCCTACCTGTCAAATTCTCCACAAGAGCTTTGAACTCCTAGAAGTGACTGAAGACCTCATCCTTGGTCTTCAAGAACTATATCCAAGTCTTCTTGGAGAAATCATCAATAAAAGTAACAGAGTACTTGTTGTCTCTTAGATTTGCACCCTTGCTGAGTTGTAGAACTTGGCAATCTGGAGAAACATGGGATCTTTCCAGGTCTGTGGGTTTCCTGTGATGGAAAGAACCTCTGGAGAAGGCCAGTTTCCTGTTGATACTCCACCTAAACTACTTATGCTAAAGTCTTTGCTGAGAAAAGGGTAAGAAAGATTACATGAAAATGAAACCTACTGTCTAAGATGATGCACCAAAAGATCATCAGAAAATACACAGAAATAACACACTTCAGAACTAGTAATAATAAGAATCCTTTACACAACTCAGCGAATCATAATCCTTGCCTCATTACTTTGTAAGGAGGCTAAATAACAACAGTCCTACAAAGGAGAAAAATGTTTTCTCACTACCCAAAACTGATGGTTATTTCTTGCACATCTCACAACCTCCAAAAATATGTAACCCTCTGCATAAAGGCACCAACATAAAATACAGCTCCAAGGACAAAGAACATCACAAAGATCTGTACTAACACTAAGGACACACAATATCAAAAGAAATGGGAAGGTACAAACTTCTTATTACTGCCAAAAAGGTGTTACAATACTGTATATCTCTGAAAATGGGTTACAAGACTGTTCACTCTGCAAAAAAACTCAGAAAATTACAATATACAGAATAGTGAATAGCCAAAACCTCTAAAAAATGAATAAGGAAGAAGACTATATACTTCCTAAACAGCTGTAAACAGATAAACATCTCCATTCCCGTGCATCTCATAAATGCCCACAAAATATCTCTCTAAAGTCCTCCAAAAAGGCTTCCTAAGGCATAAATGGTCAAGGCATGCCATCAACTATCATAAAGGCACCTGAAAATGTCATAGAATGCCTTTAAATGATCTTTTAAGGCTTCTGACATACGTCAGATCTATGTCATAAACTCCTGCAGCATCATAAATAACTGAAAAATATCCCAATAAATGATATAATGACACATTTTTTGCATTTTAATTAACATTTAACTAAGAGGCTTATAATTTCACCACCTTAGTAAATGTTTACAATTCCAAAATTTTCACAAGTCTATGCAGAAAAAGTGACATTTATGACATAACATCTAATTCCTTGATTTTGATTATGCAAAAAAAAAGACAAAAAATGTCTGTGACCCTAGGCAAGATGACACGACACATCACATCTGCATCATATATATGTCACAAAGTTGTATCAAAATGTCTCACAACTTAACCACTTCCATTCTCACATACATCTCTATCATGATTTGAGGTTCAATGGAAAACGTTTCAAAAACAACCCTTATGACTCCCACATACATTTTTAGTCACCCATATTCATTACTTAACCCACCTTGTAACTCCTAGCCAACATGCCTCTAGCAAAACATATCCTCGGCCTTGTATTTCCCTTGGACTTATCTTCAAAAAAGAAGCAAAAGGCATAGAAAATGCCACGACCCCCTTTGAATCATCACTAGGTTTGAACAAATGAAACCTTCCCCATGTCGCCAAATGGATAAAAATGAGTGTTTCAAAAATGAAAGTAAAAAATATGAATGGAATTAGGTCTCAATCGAACAAAAAGAAAGAAAACCTAAAAAGCACCCTCATTTTGCATTTCGTTTTCCACTATCCGAACTTGGCCGCCGCCATGAGGGTTTGAAGGCGAGAAATGTATCATTTCTATTGATTTTAGAGGATTCCGGCCCTTTTTTGAAGGAGAATGCAAGGTAAGTTGCATTTTTTCTGAGATTTGAACTCCATTTCTTTTGATTTCGGGCCTCCAAGGCCGCGATTTGACTGCTTATTGATGCATTTTCTGTCATTTTGATGGTCGACCCTTTGTATATTTGTGGCTAGCTGTGTTGAGGCCATTCTGAACGGTTGAATGAGGAAATCTCTGTGGTTTTAACATAGCATTTTGGCAGAAACAAAGGTAAGTCTTTCTTTTGTCGAGCTTTCTCCATTTTCTGAGCTTTTTACAAGCATTTTTGCTGCCAGAAGCACGCGATTCTGAGCATTTCTGAGGGTTTTTCCTTGCAATGAGTTGAAAACTTTCGATTTTCCTTTCTGTTGTTCGAAATCTAAAAAAGAAAACTGCATTTCTTTGAAAATCGCTGCCAGAAGGCACGATTTTGGACGTTTTCTGAGCATGTATGAAAAACTGCAAAAAACTTTGCTTCCCCTTTTGGTATTTGCATTCTTTTTGATTTTCTGAGCACAACACAACAAAATCTTGAAAAGTTGCAAAAAAGACGTCTGTTCATTCTGAATTTGAAAAAAAAACTGTATTTTATGTTGTTTTTCTCTTCAATTTTTTGAGATTTTCTGGATTTTCGCTGCCTGTAAGATTCCATAATTGCATTGTAAGCATAGACATCTAGTTTGTGCCCAGTAGACTATAACAGTTCAAATATTTCCTCTGCCTTTTCAGAGTTAGCTTCCTTGGCATATGCATTGATTAATGCTGTGTAAGTGCAAATGTTGGGTTTGCATTTCGAAGACTTCATTTCATGAAAAATCCCCTGGGCTAAATGAGAAAGCCTTGCTTTTCCATATACATTAATCATAGTAGTGTTTGTATTAGCAGATGGCTGACATCCATCCCTTTTCATCTTTTCATAGGCTCCCTTTGCTTTCTGAATATTTCTAGTCTTGGCTAGGGCATTAATAAATGTATTGTATGCAGCAACCCCCTTTTTGATATGCCAGATTAAAGGTCAGAAATAGAAACATACTAGAAGGACAACCATGTTTGTGCATCTCATGCAGAATAACCTCTGCCTTTTCAAACAGTCCAAATGTACAGTATGCCTCAACAACTAGAACACAAGTATCTTCAGTTGCAACATAGGACACCTATTTCATTCTCAAGTAGACCCCCTCTACTTTCTCACACTGGTATTTTTTACCATAAGCATGTATGAGCAGGTTGTAGCACATAATATCTAGTCGGAAGTGACCTTTTTCCAGTATCCACTCACATATTTTTCTTCATTATTTTTACGCGATCTGGCTCTATGACATGACTTTATTTGGTATTTCTGAGCATTCTGAGTAATTGCTGCCTTGAAAAGAAATGAAAACTTTGTATTTTCTGTAGCTTTTGTTGTTTTTTGGCTGTGATAAGCCCCAGTCTTAATAAAAACTTGGAAAAATGACATATCTGCCTTGCTGTAACTTGAAGCCTGTATTTTCTGGGTGGCTGTTTTGATAGAAAAACTCTATTTTTTCGCTCTTTTGTGGAGGGTTATGTAACATTTGAACTTGGACAAGAGAAAAACTGTATTTTCCTTTGTCTATTGCTGCTGGTAGGCATGATTTTTGGACATTTCCTGAGCATATTGTGTGAAATGAGTTTTAAAAAACTTACTTTTTCCTTTATATCTGATGATCTCCTCCTCCTCCTGAGATTCATTGCTCTATTTTGCTGTTTGGTTGACTGATCTACCGTTTTGCAAAGACACAGAAAATAGATTTTCCATAGCTTTTTCCATTGCGTACTGGTAGTTTCTTTTGTTTGTATGACTATATGTAAGACTGAGCTCTATATCACTATCTTGGAGTCTCTTTTATTGGGTAGGGTTTATGCAAGCCTTTCTAGATTTCATACCACAAACCTTGACTGTCTTCTTGTACTCTTGACTGTTTCTTTCAAGCTCTCTTTGTCACTTTCATACTGTGTGGCATCTCTTAATGGCCGTGATAGTGTTTTCTTCCTAGACAGCTTTTAGTTTCTATGCTTCTTTGTAACCTCACCGTCTTTTACCATGATCTCATCTTGACTCAATAAAGGTGCAGGTATGTTAGGGTCTTCATTAACAACATAAGACCTTCAAATATGCCCAAGCCTCTTCTATCTGTGCATATTCAACCCTTAAACCCAATTGTGGTGCTCCCAAAAAACTAAAACACTGTCAAAACTGTAAATGATCAAGTATACCTCTGTCATACCCTTTTGGACTGCTCCTACCCTTATATGGGTATGTTAAATCGCTGAGAACATCAACTATGATATGCTCTTGTGGCAGCAACAACTCTCAGCACTGTGCTTAATGACGACTCTCTGAAATATATGTGCATATATCTTGGTGTTGGATGAATACAAACCTCCTTTCTTTACTCACATATATTGATAGGTATGTAGACAATGAATCTTATTTTATTCTGAGCATTACATGATTCATATAGAGAACTGAAATGTGGACTGTATTTGCTTCTTTGTAACCTCACCTTCAGATACCTGATACTCCTCTGTAGCTGACTTCTATCATTGTCTTCTATCGGTGATCTCATACATATATTTAACATGCTTCATTAGTGTTTTAATATCTTTGTTGTTGGCTGTCCTTTTGCTGATGTGCTTGAAGACAGTTTGATTGTTGTTCCATCACACCTTGTTGTTGCGTCTCATGCACCTTTCCAATGTCTTTTATGACTGTTATCTTCATGGTGACTGCTTGCTATCTTGTCATGACTGAAACCTCTTGAAAGTTGAGATCTACCCTCTGAATATGCTTCTTGAGTTGTGTTTTTGCATTCGTATATTGCATCTTTGATGTTCTGTAGGGTCTATGAGTTGGGCTCAACCCTTGTGGGAGCCACACTTCGTCCACTCATAATGTAACTGATGGATTAAACAGAAATATAATTACACCTGTATCTGCACATGAAAAATGTTGATAACTGAGAGGGGGGGGTGAATCAGTTATCCTAGTATTTCAACTTTCTGAACTTTTTTATTAGTTAGTGCAACATCAAATCAAATAAGCAAGCATGATCATGAAATGGAAATAACACCAATACACATGACACAAAGATTTTGACGTGGAAACCCTGTTAAGGGAAAAACCACGGGGTGATTAACCCAAGATGTTATTCTCTGTTAGAAGAATAGATAGAATAAAATGACAGTTGCCAATTAGGGCTCACTGCTCGAGCACACTACTCACAAGAGGCTCACTGCCTACAAGAGACTCACTGTCTACAAGAAGGGAAGGTAACTCAATGTTTGAACTGATGAGAAGCATCTACTCATGCTGAGATTCAGTTCCAGTTAGGCTCAATAAACTGATCTATTGCACTTCATTCTTACTCTCTTTTAATACTACTGTACTTTCATATTCTGGATCTGTCTCCCTGTTTTCACTCTACTTTTCTACTTTTCTTCGCATCACACAATACGCCACACACCACTTCACATCTAAATCCATCTTGTATATATATATCCGCATAAGTGATTTCATCACCTTTCTAGTCGGCATCCAGAATAGTCAATATTTTCCCAAGCTTTGATCTGTCAGCTAGATCCTTGCTTACCAAGTGATGCAGATCTAGGAGATGCTTGTAGAAGTCATCCATCATGTCGGCCAATCATGAATGATACCTCAAGAAACTTATTCATTAGCAGTATCTCTTCCGGATTAGGATCTGACACTCTGCCAGTACAGTTCTTCCTCTGTCTACTCTGCCAAACAGGAACCCAACACTCAAGTGCTCATATCTCTTCACCCTTCCATCACCAGAGGCTAAATCCTTGGAACCTATTAGTCAAGGTACTCCTCTTGACTTCCCCAAATCCGCACTTCACTGAAATACTTCCTCTGAGAGATCCGAACCTGACTGTCAGACTTTGCTGACTGCTCTGTTCTTGCTTACCGGATCATAACATTTCTTCAATCTGACTTCCGGTAGAGACTCATCATGTCTTGCGGATGTGTGGGATAACCTTTGTTGCCATCAATGACAACATTCATGAATCCATATAGTGTCTCTTGCCAACAGCAAACATGTTAAGAAAAACAAGGGCTCGTAGTTGATATACTTGATTTGTATTCTCAACAGCTTATGTGATACTAACTGGATTACTGCATCTGAAAAGACATTGTATATTTATGTGTGCATATCATGTGTATGATGCCCCGTCATTGCTCTAACACCAGTTCTTTTCAAAACTTTATGCAGATGACTAGGGGGCAGCAAGGAGACAGCAGCTGAATGTGGGGACACACAGACAATCCAGGACGACACAAGACACGGCAACAGTCTGAAGACTCGTCATTCAGGCAATGACGAGTCACCCTACCTCAAATGATATTTTTTTTTCTCTTTTATAAATGTATAGTTTGTCTTTTTTATTTTCCAATGAAACAGTTAGTTTCACGGCTTGTGTGAGATCTTATACACTTATTTTTTTTTTTAATACAAATTGCTGATCTTTTAAAAGATTTGTACAATCTCTTAAGTTCTAAAAAACATCTGAATGCAGCAATACAATTCAATCTCAACTTGTACCAAATACGCACATGGATATAATGCAGCAGCAATAAAATGTACCTTTCTCTCCTCTCAAAAACTAGAAAGTTCTGCTTGATTTAGCTAGTAGTGAAAACTAGGTAACAATACTCATATCCTCTGAGAGACTTAATTGACATTGGTCCACATATATCTGCATGTACTAGATCAAGAACCCCCTTGGATCTGGTGTCACTCCTTGGAAAAGCTGCTTTCGCAAACTTCCCCAACACACATCCTTTACATACATGATCATGCTCTGTGCTTACCTCTGGAACACCTGTCACTGTCTCACGAAGCAATTTAAGTGCTCCATGAGGTATATGGCCCATCCTCCTATGCCATAGCTCTCCTTGATCTCTAGGATTACTGCTGCTCACTAGTGCCTTAGGAGTATGAAACTGCAACCTATAAAGTCGGCCGCTCCTAACTCCAATAGCTATGGGTGATTTCCAATCCTTATGCTTGATTAAAACATGCGCCCCTCTAAAGAGTACATTGTAGCCTTTATCCTGAAGGACAGATACGGAAATTAGATTCATGCCCAAGCATGGCACATGCAACACATCATGAATGGAAATAGGCTTGCCATTCTCCCTCTGAAATAGAACAGTCCCTCTCCCAACTGGATTGCACTTGGACTTGTTCCCCATATGAATGTAGAATCTAATGTCCTCCTTATAGCTGGAGAAGTACTCCCTAACTCCTGTCATATGAAATGATGCCCCACTGTCTATATACCAAACACCCTGTGAGGTTGAGCTAGTTAGGCAAGCTATGAGTGCAAACTCATCCTCCATTCTACTAGAAAGCTCATTTACACTTGCTGAAACTGTCGTTTGCTTCTTGCCTTTCTTTTCATTTTTCTTTCTTTGTGGGCAATCGCTGACATAGTGGCCGAACTCGTGCTAGCCATAGCATTTGATCTTAGACAAGTCCTTCTTCTTCTTCTCACTTTTTGGATTTGATCCTTTTCCAGACCCCTTCTTCGCTTTCCCTTCTCCTACTAGGGCAACATTTCTTGTTCCACCTCATTTTTCTGACTATTACTGCTGGTTCCACTGACAAGACTTAGTCTAAGCTCCTCTTGAGTGAAGTCACTCTGTTGGTGTTTCTTCTGAATCAACATTAGGGTTTGCCAATTCTAATGCACAGGCAGATCAGCCAACTAAATACAAGAGGTTGCGTGAGCTCCTCCCCTTCACTTCTAGTTCTGCCGCACCAAGGGGGGTGTCCCTATTTGGTAAAAGTATGACCTTGACTAGCTCAATGACAGAAGGATATAACTTGACAGCAACAGGCAGAATACTCTCATGTAAGGACCAAGATTTGTGTAACAAATCACAAGATTGGCAACATTTTTGGACATATGTGTCTGGTTAGGGATGAGAGCATGCAGGGGTTTCCTACTCCTAATCCTACAACTAACAGGTGGAAGGATGAAATGGTTTGAATTGATATTTGGAGTTATGGGACTTTCCTAGACCCATTGAACAGACAGATTCCCAAACCAGTGCCTTATCTAGGCAGTAGAGTCATATCTAAGAATGTAAATGTCTCCCCATGACAACACTAATTCATATCCAGAGGACCTGAGAAGAATGCTACTGCCTAACAACATGTCTAAGAAAGAGTATTACTTATGATCATACTTAACAGATCCTATGATGCAATCTACTTTCCTTTGTATCTGATCAAAAGCCTATTTAACCACTCCTTGAGTAGATGCAATAAATCAGACACACAGTATGCATATACTGAAAAACTTGGAAGCCCTTGACAACCTTGTTTGAAAGGAAAACAAATGACATATAGGAGACAATCAGAAATAATACACACACCAGGTGTTTTTCATTTAAAATCAATCTGCATAGAAAGTCATCATAGAGAAAATTATCATTTACAAGACAAGATAGACTGGTACACCAGACTAAGGACCGAGTCTGTAGCAAAAAATGCCTTCCAAAATATGAACACCTTATGTTCAGAGTCAGAGCAGAAGGCCCAAAAAACATCCAACCTCTAAAATGAGTAACACTTCCTGCTTAAAAACAGCCAGAGGGAAGCGTACTCAGCATTAATTACATAGCCAGAAGTCAAAAATCCGCCAAATACATCCATCAGAAAGAATGGCGCTCAGAAGTCATCAATGCAGTAGATAAGGGAGGCCTCGAGCCTTGCGCCGCCATCTGGAAGTCCTCATTCACAATCGGGCAGCCTAATCGCACGTACCATCACCCATACCTCTGCACTATCGCCATTGATGGCTCAACTACCCGCAACCACCAAGAAAACCGTCGCAGCTTTCAAAATGGAGCTTCCCGCCAAAATGCGCTTTACTGAAGTTTCAAAATATGCAGGGAGATTAGTCCCACATGCACGGTGAGGAGGCCACTTTATCAATTTATAAACATGGTTGCAAAGACAAAAGGTGTCGAGCGCTTTTGCCATGCTCGACTCACAACTTCTCAATCCAATGCCCATCGCCAAGACCACTACCATCGGCCTACCTCACGAAGCTCCTGCCGACCACAAATGTCTCGCCGACCACAAATGTCTCACCGACCACACCTCTGCAAGCCTCTGTCGGCCAGACATAGTCCGTCGGGCAAGCTCACCAGACTTTCACTGATCTACCAAGTCACGCCGACAACACCTTCGCTTCCTATCTCCGTCGGTGAGACCAACCCTATCGGCACAACCCAAAGCTCCCCAGCCGATAGACCAACTCTCACCGATGACCATTCCATACACGCCTGTCACCAAGACAAAGGCCATCGGCACAACAAAAATGATGCTCGCCGACAATACAACTCATGCCGAAAGCCATCCACCACAAGCCATCGGCCCAACTCCTACCGATGGTCCACTTTCGTCGGTGAGACCACCATCCATCAGAGCAACAAGAATTGCCCTCGCCGACACAGCCGATCACCCCGATACACACATCCTTCGGCGAGACACACGCCGATGACACCCCATCGGCTACACCTCCCATTGTCGGCACAACCCAAAACACTTCGGCCAACAATACAACTTTCGCCGATGACCACTCCAAATCCTCATCGGCCTGACACTACCCCATCGGCGGACCCTCCAACTGCTAGCCCGATATACAATCTCACTCCAATGGCATTCCCCATCGGGGTGACTTCCTTCCATTGGCAAACTACAAAAGACTGCTGCCGATATGCCAAATCTCGCCGATGAACACTTGACTTACCCCCATCGGCAAGACACACGCCGATGACTCCTCATCGGCCAAACGTACGCCGTCAGCCCAACACAAATGTAACTCTGCGAACCCATTGAATCGATGAACCGGTTCAACCCGATGGTTCAATGGCGAGGTTCAATACTGAGGTTTGTCGGTGAGGTTCAAACTTCAAAAACAATACTCCATCGGCAAAACACTTCGGCCAAGACCAAAATCACCAAGCATCGAACCATTGAACCTTGAACCGTTGAGAAAAGGGTTCAAGCGGGAGGTTCAAACCGAAAGTTCGAAGACACAATCGGAGCACTTCAAACAAAAACTCATGCCGACGGACAAAACATGATGACCCCTTCCTCAGGAAAGATGATGCGGATGCTGCAAAACACTGAAGGGGTGCCAAAACTTAGAACTTTTTGGATTTTTTGGGAAGGTGCCTGCATGAAAAATTGCTCGGAAACTGATAGTCAATTCAGGCACCAACAGTGGCTCTGATTGGGGACGTGTAGGTGCAAGACTGCAGCGAGAACCCTAGATCTCTAGAATGCAGACCAGTCCCCTATCCATTGGGCACAGAGTCATGAAGTTACAATGATCTGCATCACCAAAAGTACTTGATGGCCTAAGGCCACCAAGAAAAGGAAAACCAATATTTCCCCTTATTAAACACCTTGTTCTCATCTGCATACATTGGGTCAAGCCTGGGAATGATGCCTGATCTGACCACAAACAAACCTGGTCACTTGCATATTCAACCTTCTGATTTATTTTGTCACTGTCAACCCTATGCAAGCGACCCTCAGCATCGGGCAACAAATGGATGCAGAATGTATCAGGCAATGCATACTCAAATGGTATGTAACACTTGTCATCATCTGCATCAGCAGTATGCATTGCAAAATGATCTCCTAGCTGGACTGAAAATAGGAAACACTTAGAGTCCACCACACAACTAGAAAAATCAGAGCTCATTTCATATGCTGGCCCAAAAGAGAAGCTTTCAAATTCACAATTGTGCACATCATGCACACAACCAATAGCAGCATCAAATTGGAAAAGATTAGGCTCTGGCATCTCTTTCAAATCAGGCACATTTTCACAGTCACTTACCTGATGTATGTTGATTCCTCTTTCATCAGGATGAGAAACAGAATCCAAACCAAAAACAATGTCTAGATCCTCACCATACTCAAATAGATCCTCATCACCATATGTGTCAAAGATGGGTGACCCAGGTACACCATCTTGATCATACTATGCCATTTGTTCATGGGCAGCAGAACATGCATCTTCATCACCAATGGATTCACTCTGTGGAGGAGTATCAGCCTGTATGTCATAAGCAAAATAGCCATCAAACAAAGAACAATCATGCTCTGTACTAGCACTTGTTTCAATCCCTGACAGCTCTTCATGATCTCCATGTGTTTGAAAGGAAGGCAATGGGTCACACATGGAACTATTTTTCTGTTTGCTTATATCTTCTCTGTCTTGAGTACAATACTCACAATTATCTCCACAGCTCCATTCCAAAAGTTGCTCATTGCTATCCACAACCTCATTATTGTTTTCATAGTCAGCTGCCTCATCATTGCAATGGGAGTCCTCACTAGTCCTTTCCTTGGCATCCTTAGTATTTATCTTTTCATCTTCACATGATGCCTTAATCAATTGGTCATTTGCAGCTTCACAACCATTATTCACACTAAAGCCTGGGGACAGGGATTTCAGCAGGTGCTCATTTCTGATTTTTTCTATATTTTCTACAAACTTGTATGCCATCTGCATATTTGTCACCTTGAAATCCCTCAGTAATACACTAGAGCCCTCCTCAAAAGCCTCAAAGAATATGCCAACACAGGCTGAAGTGTCAGGTTTGAAGACTTCTGGGATCTGTGAAAGGGCTACTGCAAACCTATGACTGAAATCAATACATAGCTCTTTATCTTGTTTTCTGATTTTCATCAATTCTGCAACAAGATCAGCAGGTTCTTTTGCAAATTCCTTTTTGAAACAGTCAGTAAGCTCATCCCAACAGGTAAAAAATCTCTTTGGAAAGCTCAAATACCAGTCTTTTGCTTTTGCATGAATGGACCTAACAAAAAACCTCATCCACACATCCTCATCTCTAAATAAATGTTTTCCCATGAAACTGTGAAAATTTTGGATATGTGCATTCCCATCACATACACTGTGACCACTAAATCTAGGCATCTGACAGTATATCCTAGCATGCATACTTTCTGCTTTATAATCAACCCATGACAAATCTAACTGGTCATACAAAGGATCAAAAGGGCTGACAGGAGGTTTAGCTTTCTGACTGACAGACACAACAAAGTTATCATGATTTAATTGGGCATGCCTAGCCTCTAAGAATATCAACCTATTTTTCATCTCTTCTATTCTTTTATCCAACAAGTCATCCCCCTTTTGACTGAGTATGGGTGTATACATATTTGGATTCATGAAATTTCTATTTTCAGACATCCTTTGCATTCCTAAGACCTATAGCCTCCCCTGACATCTAACCTATGCAATAAAACAACAATTACGAGTAGGAAGGAGCAAGGTACCTTTTCTCATATAGATGCTGAAGTTTGAATAGCACATTTTTTGTCACAACACACACATCAACTTTTCATGTGCACTTGAGTCTTTTGCAGAGTCGCCACCTCTCCAGAGAGGACAAAATTTACAGCAGCTGAAAGCTCATTAAATATGTTTTTTAGTTCATTCCACCAGCAGAGCATCATCATTCACATGAAAGACTCCCCAGCAGAGTCGCCATTTTTGTTGGTGTTTCTTCAGAATCAGCATTAGGGTTTGCCAGTTCTAATGCACAAGCAGATTCAGCCAACTAAATACAGGAGGTTGCGTGAGCTCCTCCCCTTCACTTCTGGTTTTGCCGCACCAAGGAGGGTGTCCCTATTTGATAAAAGTATGACCTTGACTAGCTCAATGACAGAAGGATATAACTTGACAGCAACAGGCAGAATACTCTCATGTAAGGACTAAGATTTGTGTAACAAATCACAAGATTGACAACATTCTTGGACATATGTGTCTGGTTAGGGATGAGAGCATGCAAGGGTTTCCTACTCCTAATCCTACAACTAACAGGTGGAAGGATGAAATGGTTTGAATTGATATTTGAAGTTATGGGACTTTCCTAGACCCATTGAACAGACAGATTCCCAAACCAGTGCCTTATCTGGGCAGCAGAGTCATATCTAAGAATGTAAATGTCTCCCCATGACAACACTAATTCATATCCAGAGGACCTGAGAAGAATGCTACTGCCTAACAGCAACATGTCCAAGAAAGAGTATTACTTATGATCATACTTAACAGATCCTATGATGCAATCTACTTTCCTTTGTATCTGATCAAAAGCCTATTTAACCACTCCTTGAGTAGATGCAATAAATCAGACACACAGTATGCATTTACTGAAAACTTGGAAGCCCTTGACAACCTTGTTTGAAAGGAAAACAAATGACATACAGGAGACAATTAGAAATAATACACACACCAGGTGTTTTTCATTTAAAATCAATCTGCATAGAAAGTCATCATAGAGAAAATTATCATTTACAAGACAAGATAGACTGGTACACCAGACTAAGGACTGAGTCTGTAGCAAAAAATGCCTTTCAAAATGTGAACACCTTATGTTCAGAGTCAGAGCAGAAGGCCTAAAAAAATCCAACCTCTAAAATGAGTAACACTTCCTGCTTAAAAACAGCCAGAGGGAAGCGTACTCAGCATTAATTACATAGCCAGAAGTCAAAAATCCGCTAGATACATCCATCAGAAAGAATGGCGCTCAGAAGTCATCAATGCAGCAGACAAGGGAGGCCTCGAGCCTTGCGCCGCTATTTGGAAGTCCTCATTCACAATCGGGCAGCCTGATCGCACGTACCATCACCCATACCTCTACACTATCGCCATTGATGGCTCAACTACCCACAACCACCAAGAAAACCATCGCAGCTTTCAAAATGGAGCTTCTCGTCAAAATGAGCTATACTGAAGTTTCAAAATATGTAGGGAGATTAGTCCCACATGCACGGTGAGGAGACCACTTTATCAATTTATAAACATGGTTGCAAAGACAAAAGGTGTCGAGCGCTTTTGCCATGCTCGACTCACAACTTCTCAATCCAATGCCCATCGCCAAGACCACTACCATCGGCCTACCCCACGAAACTCCTGCCGACCACAAATGTCTAGCCGACCACAAATGTCTCACCGACCACACCTCCGCAAGCCTTTGTCGGCCAGACATAGTCCGTCGGGCAAGCTCACCAGACTTTCGCCGATCTACCAAGTCACGCCGACAACACCTTCGCTTCCTATCTCCGTCAGTGAGACCAACCCTATCGGCACAACCCAAAGCTCCCTAGCCAATAGACCAACTCTCACCGATGACCATTCCATAGACGCCCCTCGCCAAGACAAAGGCCATCGGCACAACAAAAATGATGCTCGCCGACAATACAACTCACGTCGAAAGCCATCCACCACAAGCCATCGGCCCAACTCCTACCGATGGTCCACTTCTGTCGGCGAGACCACCATCCATCGGAGCAACAAGAATTGCCCTCGCCGACACAGCCGATCACCCCGATACACACATCCTTCGGCGAGACACACGCCGATGACACCCCATCGGCCACACCTCCCATCGTCGGCACAACCCAAAACACTTCGGCCGACAATACAACTCTCGCCGATGACCACTCCAAATCCTCATCGGCCTGACACTACCCCATCGGTGGACCCTCCAACTGCTAGCCCGATATAGAATCTCACTCCGATGGCATTCCCTATCGGGGTGACTTCCTTCCATCGGCAAACCACAAAAGACTGCTGCCGATATGCCAAATCTCGCCGATGAACACTTGACTTACCCCCATCGGCAAGACACACATCGATGACTCCTCATCGGCCAAACATACGCCATCGGCCCAACACAAATGTAACCCCGCGAACCCATTGAACCGATGAACCGGTTCAACCCGATGGTTCAATGGCGAGGTTCAATACTGAGGTTCGCCGGTGAGGTTCAAACTTCAAAAACAATACTCCATCGGCAAAACACTTCGACCGAGACCAAAATCACCAAGCATCGAACCATTGAACCTTGAACCGTTGAGAAAAGGGTTCAAGCGGGAGGTTCAAACCGAAAGTTTGAAGACACAATCGGAGCACTTCAAACAAAAACTCATGCCGACGGACAAAACATGATGACCCCTTCCTCAGGAAAGATGATGCAGATGCTGCAAAACACTGAAGGGGTGCCAAAACTCAGAACTTTTTGGATTTTTTGGGAAGGTGCCTGCATGAAAAATTGCTCGGAAATTGACAGTCAATTCAGGCACCAACACACTCCACAGTCAATCCCAACTTGGTAAGGTGTCTCATCCATTAATAACTTGAACAAAGACATCCCACTACTTAGTAAACCCATTCAGGGCTATTCGTACTAGCTCGTCATCATTTGGTTTGTCTCCAACAGCTGCCAACTCATCCTTGACAAGTCTAAGTCTGGTGAGGTAACTTGTGACGTCTTCTCCCTTATTCATCTGGGTATTCCTCAACTTTTCTCTAAGAATCAACTTCCGGTTAATGGTAGCATTCTGGTATAGATTCATAATGGCGTCCCACATCGTCTTTGTTGTATCTAACTCTGCAATATGTGGAACAATATGATCATTAACACCGTATAGAATCAGCCTCCTCGCCTTGGCATCTTCCTTCTTATATGCTAAGAGTTGTGTTGCATCTATAGGTACAGGGACAAAAGTGGTCACAAATTCCTTGATACCATTTTCTTCCAGTAATAAAGAAATTTTGGCTTTCCAGACACCAAAATTTGAGGCTCCATCCAATCTGTCCTGATCTCTTAAACCTGCTGAGGCCATCTCAAAAGAAAATAATAATAATAATTTTGAAGAGGTCAAACTTGTTGCAAGTATGAGTTTAACTGGTGTTGTCATTGATGTTAACATACTCATGTTGCATTAATGAGAAGGATTGGATGAGTTGTACGCTGAGGATATTGAGAAAATTAGTCTATCAGGAACAGTGAAGAACAGTGATGACAACAAGGTAAAAGTCCAAGATAGGTTGCGGATCAGAGGATGCGGATTAAAGGGTTTGTAGATATGTGTCTTAAGATGTTCCAGTAGAGATTTCAGAGGTCTGCATGAAGATATGAAGAAGTTATGGCTGTTCAAGTGTAACCGGCTCTGGCAGATGTTCAGTAGTGACAGAGTGATACAAATAGGTCCGGTGAGATCCAGAAATGCATTCTCTGGTTCTGCGGATTTGAGGAAGTGTTGGGGAAGTCTGTGAGGTGTGTCAACTCGATTGGCTAGTAGTTTGAAGGTCCAGAAGTATCTATTCCTTTGTGACAGTAATGGCAAACTGTGTTCTTGAGGTTCCGGATGAAGGAGAGAAGGGTTTCAGTAAGTAGAGGAAGTGCGGATGCTCTTGGTGTTTCAGGCAAGTTTGTGGAGGTCCTTGGATCGTGCTCAGTTTGTGTTTTTTGGTCCGCATTAGAATTGGGATCCCGGTAATGAGAAATAACTTCCGGATGATGGTGTTCTTTCTGTGACAGGCCAACTGGATGAATTATACATCTTGCGGATGTTCTTATGGATGTTTGTCGACTTAGATGGTTGTTTCTAAGTTGATGTCATGTATAAATAAGGGATTGCGAAGTCATTTCAAAGGGTGTGGTGTGAAGATGAAGATGTGATAGCGAAGAAAAGAGCGAAAGGCAGAGTAGAAGGTTTGGGCTTAAATGGAACTGACTCAAGCATGATGAAGATGATATTTACTAGTTCAAATATGTGATACTTATTCTTTTGTAGACAATGTGTCTCTTGTAGGCAGTGGGCCTCTTGTGAGCAGTGTGCTCAGGCAGTGAGCCCTAATTGGCATGTGCCATTTTGTTCTTTCTATTCTTCTAATAGAGAATACAATTTTGGGTTAGTCACCCCGTGGTTTTTCCCTTAACTGGGTTTTCCACGTCAAAATCTTGGTGTCTCATGTGTTGATGTGTTTCTGCTCTTGATTATATGCATTAAGTTTCATGTTTGATTTATTGTTATACTACTAAGTGAATATAAGTGTTGAAAATGAAGAAAGTTTTGGACAACTGATTCACCCCCCTCTCAGTTGTTTGCCCTAAATCTAACAATTGGTATCAGAGCCAAGTTCCTCTGAAAGGAACTTAACTACTTGAGGAGATCCAGGATGTCGTCCTACAAGAAGGATAGTCTGAAGTTTGATGGAACTAATTTTGCTCTTTGGAAAGGTCGCATAAAATGTCACTTGCAGTGTATGGGATTTGCATACTGGTCCATGGCTACAAAAGCTTATGTACCTCCATAGGGTGGTCCGACAACCCTAAATAAAATCACAGATGCTGAAAATAATCCGTGGACCAAAGAGGCTCTTTTAAGCACATTATCTGACTCAGAACTCTCAAATGTTATTGATCTACCAACTGCCTTTGAGATTTGGAATAAACTGGAACTTTTGCATGAAGGAGACTAGTATGTTAAATGTGCAAGGTTACAAAGTCTAAAAGCGAAATTAAAAAAATTGAAGATGAGAAATGATGAAAATATTACCTCTTTTATGCCAAGAGTGAACAAGCTGGTTTGTGGAATTAGAAATGCAGGTGGAACTCTGAGTGAAGATGAGATTGTTGGCAAAGTTCTCAGATCCCTTCCTGAGTCTTATAAAATCAAGGCTTTTGTAATTGAAGAATTCAGAGCTCACACAACAGTCACAAGAGATCAATTGGTTGGTAAGTTGGCTGCTTTTGAAATGGCCGAGTTTGGAGATGATCCTCCAAAGAATGAATCTGCATTCAAAGCCAGTGCCTCTGTAAAAGGAAAAAAAGGTTTGATCCGGGAGAAAATTCTTCAAGGAGCCCATCATGGTATGAAAAAGCAAGAAAAGACTTGGAAGAAGAAGAAGCTGAAACTACTCATCTTGAAGCTCTTATTGCAAAAAGACTGCCAAGAGGATCCGACAAGTATGAAGGGAAATTACCTTTTAAGTGTTTTAACTACAATAAAATTGGTCATTTTGCCTCAAGATGTCCGGAAAGATTTTCAAGACCAAATCCTAACAGACCAAGGTTTCAAAAGAATTGTTACTATGTTCATGAAGAAGATGACAATGAAGGAGTAACAAATGATGAATCAGAGACATGAAACAAATCCGGTAATGAATGGGTGTTTATTGCCATCAAAGAAGAGGAACAAATATCCTCTGTATCTATCAGTCATAAAGTTGAAGAAAGAGCTCTGGCTGCCCAAGTTGAAACAAAAGATGATTGGGTCATTGACAGTGGATGCTCTCACCATATGACAGGTGACAAGAATAAGTTCTTAAGTTTGGAAAAGTATGAAGGAGGAATTGTAAAGTTCGGAGATAATTCTCCTGGTAGAATCAAAGGTAGAGGAACTATTTCTCTTGATGGAAAGAACAAAACCGGTAATGTACTGTATGTTGAAGGATTAAAGCACAATCTTCTCAATGTTGGATAGCTAGTGGACAAAGGCTATGATCTCAAATTCAGGAATAGAAAGTGCAAGATCTTTGAAAGTTTCAGAACAGAAATTGCATCCGGTACTCAAACTAAAGGTAATATCTTCCACTTGGTTGGTACTGATAAAAGTTGCTTATTTGCTCAAATTGATCAGAGTTGGTTATGGCATAGGAGGATGTGTCATGTGAATTTTGATAATATCATCAAGATAAGCAATACTCAGGATGTAAGAGATCTTCCAAAATTAGTGAAACCTACTAATAGCTTGTGCAAAGAATGTTAGTTGGGCAAATTGGGCAGAGTCACATTCAAAAGTAAGGAACTGTCTTCTACCGGACTGTTGGACTTAGTTCATACTGATATTTGTGGTCCGGCAAGAGTTAGGAGTATCCAAGGTGATAGGTACTTCATGTTGCTAATTGATGACTATTCCCAAATGATGTGGGTAACTTTTCTGAAAGAAAAATCAGAAGCACTTGAGAAATTCAAAATATTCAAAACTATGGTGGAGAATGAAACCAGATTAAAATTGAAATGTCTGAGGTCTGATAGAGGTGGAGAATTCACATCCACTGAGTTCATAGACTTCTGTGAGAAACATGGATTAAAGAGACAGTTGTCTACCCCTAGAACTCCACAGCAGAATGGAGTAGTTGAGAGAAAGAACCAGATCATCCATGAAGCATCCAGAACCATGATGATGGAAGCAAATATCCCTCAGATCTATTGGAGAGAAGATGTCAGCACTGTAGTCTACACTCTCAATCGAGTTCAAATTAGAAACAATATCGGTAAGACTCCTTATGAACTTTGGTTTGGCATTACTCCCACTGTGAGATATTTCAGAGTTTTTGGTAGCAGATGTTACATTAAAAGGGATGAAGATCTAGGAAAATTTGATGCTAGAAGTGATGAAGGAATATTCTTGGGTTACTCTACTCAAAGCAAAGCATACCGGTGTTACAACAAGAGACTGAGAAAGATTGTAGAAAGTGTAAATGTGAAGGTTGATGAAGAAGTTGAAGGACCCTCAAGAATTCATGAGTATGATGAAGACAATCAGAATGATATTCAGATTCAAAGTATCCAAGCCTCTTCTGAGAAACAAAGTCAAGTTGATCCGGTAAGTTAGAAAGAAGAGATAAATCTCAATGAGACTGATCAAGAGTTAGTGGTGCAAGAAACTCCCAAAGTTCCAAGGTATGTAACCCTAAACCATTTTGAAGATCAGATCATAGGTGACAAAAGCAAAGGGGTGCAAACAAGGAGGAGAATTGCTCAAAATTTAGATGAGTATTGTCTAATTTCAAAGATTGAACCTAAGACAGTGAATGAAGCTTGCAATGATGAAAATTGGTCAAAAGCAATGGAGGAAGAACTAATGCAAATTGAGAAAAATCACACTTGGGATCTTGTTCCCAGACCTAGAAACAAGAATGTGATTGGAACCAAATGGGTATTCCGGAACAAACTGAATGAAGCCGATGAAGTAATCAGAAATAAAGCTAGATTGGTCTGCAAGGGTTACTCTCAGATTGAAGGAATTGATTTTGAAGAGACTTTTGCTCCGGTGGCAAGAATTGAAGCAGTCAGATTATTTATTGCATTTGCTGCCTTTAAGGATTTCAAGGTGTATCATATGGATGCCAAATCTGCCTTCCTAAATGGTAATTTGGAAGAAGTGTACATTGAGCAACCGGATGGATTTCAATTGTCTGATCATGGTGACATGGTCTGCAAATTGAAAAAGGCACTGTCTGGACTGAAGCAAGCCCCAAGAGCCTGGTATGAAAGATTGGATAAGCATCTCTTGAAGATTGGTTTCAACAAAGGTACTGCTGACAGTAACTTGTATTTCAAAGTTGATCATGAAAATATCTTAATTGTTGAAGTATTTGTTGATGATATCATTTTTGGAAGAAGAGATAGTATGTGTAAAACTTTTGCAAATCAAATGAAAAGTGAGTTTGAGATGTCCATGCTTGGAGAAATGAATTTCTTTTTGGGTCTACAAATTACTCAAACAAAGAATGGAATCTTCATTTCTCAGTCAAAATATGTGAAAGAATTGTTGAGAAAATTTGGGATGGAAGACTCAAAGCCAATGAACACTCCAATGGCAACCGGATGCAAATTGAGCAAAGATGATGACTCTCCCAAGGTTGATTAGACAAAATATAGGTCAATGATTGGAGGGTTGTTGTATCTCACTCAAACTAGACCAGACATTATGTAGGCTATTGGTCTTGTTGCTAGATTCCAATCTGATCCTAAAGAATCTCATGTTATGGCAATCAAGAAGATTTTTAGATATTTAAAGGGGACAGTCAAGTATGGGTTGTGGTATCCTAAAGATTATGATTTCTCTCTTCATGCATATACAGATGCTGATTGGGCAGGAGATGTGGATGACCAGAAAAGTACCAGTGGTGGAGCATTCTTTTTGGGGAAGAGATTGGTTTCTTGGCTAAGCAAGAAATAAGAGGCAATATACCTGTCTACAACTGAAGCAGAATACATTGCAGCAGCAGGTAGTTGCACTCAAGTTTTGTGGATGAAGCAGATGCTAAGAGATATTAAAGTAAAGTTCGAGGAGTCTATCACAATTTTCTGTGATAATTCAAGTGCAATAAATATTTCTGAGAATCTGGTGTTGCATTCTAAGACTAAGCATATATCTATTAAGTTTCACTTTCTGAGAGAGCAAGTGAACAAGGATGAAGTCAGACTGGAGTATGTGCCCTCCAAGGATCAGATTGTAGATATCTTTACTAAACCTCTTCCCAAGGACTCTTTTGAGTATCTCAGGGAGAAGTTAGGGGTTATTGCCCCTCCGGTGGTGAACTAAGATGCACTAATGTGCATCAATCCGGTGGATATCACAGTCATATCTTGTGATCCGGATTGATGATTGGGAGCTGCTACTCAGGGGGAGCAGTACAGGAAGAGAAGACATGTGAATAGTTGTTGTTGATAGAAGACATGCGAAAAACAAGTGGTTGATGACCAAAGGGGGAGCAGTACAGGAAGAGAAGACATGTGAATAGTTGTTGTTGATAGGGGGAGTTGTGACAGTAAGGAGAAGTTCTTGTCTTGATGGTTTTTCACATCATATGTTGCCATCAATGACAAAGGGGGAGATTGTTGCAAGTATGGGTTTAACCGGTGTTGTCATTGATGTCAACATACTCATGTTGCATTAATGAGAAGGATTAGATGAGCTGTATGCTGAGGATATTGAGAAAATTAGTCTCAATCAGGAACAATGAAGAACAGTGATGACAACAAGGTAAAAGTCCAAGATAGGTTGCGGATCAAAGGATGCAGATTAAAGGGTTTGTAGATATGTGTCTTAAGATGTTTCAGTAGAGATTTTAGAGGTCCGCATGAAGATATGAAGAAGTTATGGCAGTTCAAGTGAAACCGGTTCCGGCAGATGTTTAGTAGTGACAGAGTGATACAGATAGGTTCGGTGAGATCCAGAAATACATTCTCTGGTTCTGCGGATTTGAGGAAGTGTTAGGGAAGTCTGTGAGGTGTGTCAACTTGATTGGCTCATAGTTTGAAGGTCTGGAATTATCTATTCCTTTGTGACAGTAATGGCAGAACTGTGTTCTTGAGGTTCCAGATGGAGAGAAGGGTTTCAGTAAGTAGAGGAAGTGCGGATGCTCTTGGTGTTTCAGGCAAGTTTGTGGAGGTCCTTGGATCGTGCTCAGTTTGTGTTTTTGGTCCGCATTAGAATTGGGATCCCAGAAATGAGGAATAACTTCCAGATGATGGTGTTCTTTCTGTGACAAGCCGACTGGATGAATTATACATCTTGCGAATGTTCTTATGGATGTTTGCCGACTTAGATGGTTGTTCTTAAGTTGATGTCATGTATAAATAAGGGATTGCGAAGTCATTTCCAAGGGTGTGGTGTGAAGATGAAGATGTGATAGTGAAGAAAAGAGTGAAAGGCAGAGCAGAAGGTTTGGGCTTAAATGGAACTGACTCAAGCATGATGCAGATGCTATTTACTAGTTCAAGTATGTGATACTTATTCTTTTGTAGACAATGTGTCTCTTGTAGGCAGTGAGCCTCTTATGAGCAGTGTGCTCAGGTAGTGAGCCCTAATTGGCATGTGCCATTTTGTTCTTTCTATTCTTCTAACAGAGAATATAATCTTGGGTTAGTCACCCCATGGTTTTTCCCTTAACTGGGTTTTCCACGTCAAAATCTTGGTGTCTCATGTGTTGATGTGTTTCTGCTCTTGATTAAATGCATTAAGTTTCATGTTTGATTTATTGTTATACTGCTAAGTGAATACAAGTGTTGAAAATGAAGAAAGTTTTGGACAATTGATTCACCCCCCTCTCAGTTGTCTGCCCTAAATCTAACAAAACTAGGTTTTATAAACCCTAGATTTTTTATTTATTATTTTTTCTTTCTCCCTGTGCTTGTACTGAGCTTTTTTCTGCCCTCAAATCTACTCTGATACCATGTGAAAATTCTATTGCAGCTACTGATTATTAATCTCCTATCTTATATTGATTATTTGACTGCCGAAAATTAATTCACAGCAAATATTGAAAAATAATACAGCTGCAACTTCACAAATAATCACGGAGATAGAAAAATAAAATATGCAAAATAATGAACACAATATTTTTGGACAAATTGTCCCTTAAAAAAACCCTGAAGGGAAAACCAGTCAACACATAAGAATTTTATTCAACTATAGAAAATTAAGAGATACAAAATTGCTTGCCTCTTACTGGCAGAGTTCCGACAATTTTCTTTCTGGTAATTTTCCTACCCTCAATTGCTCCGGCAATATTTTATTCTTTGAAAATGTTTTCTTTCTCTGGCAATTCCACCGTTGCTCTCCAACGCTATCACTGTGCCCTTGCTCTCATTGCAAATCAATTTGCTATCGCTGCAAATGTTTTTCAGATCTATGTTCTCCAATTGCCCATTGATCCTCTTTTATAATCCTCTCATTGAAAACCAATGGCCATGATTTAATCTCAATCAATGGCTGAGATTAATTAGACTTTAACAAACCCTAATATCTAGAAGTCTCTTGAGAAATCAATTTTCTAGGTATGGAGATAATTATTCCAGTTGTGTTTCTAGCCTCGTAATCACCACCCGAGACTAGAACACTTGTCCGAGCTACATTAAAATTAACATGGAGGAGAGGCGTAACAAAAGAGGGATGTGGTATGGATTTGACAAGGGCCAGCAAAATGCAGCATGCATCATTATCCACAGGAGGCGCTAAGATCTCTGCTATGGTCTTTGAATCAGTGCCTTTTCAATTTGAAGGATGCCGCTAATATGTTTAGTCATGGATGAGGTTAGTAGCATCCATTTCAACAGCCAACGGTCAATTTTAACTAATAAAAATAGGATAAATATTTACCACTTTTTGTTATGAATGAGGCCTAAAATTGCTATTGACTGTTTGACCATTATAGTGGATGATATTTAAGTAGAGTGGTCTGTAGTAAGTTTTAGAACCGGAATCTACATCTAAACATCTTACAGTAGTGGCTCCGATTCCTTATGGTCAACATGTGAGCAACATTTGGGTGGCTTAGAAGAGATATGTCCATTCATACATTGGGTGTGGCTTGGGTAAGTAATCATCTGGTTGTTCTTGAAGCCTTTCTACAGCAGCTGGAAGAGAGTGTAAGTCAAGGTAAAGATGACAACAATGAGCAAAAGATGGTGACCATGAAGTATGTGAGTAAAAAGGGGACCCATGCTATTACTTACCCTTATCTATTACTCCTAACTACGAATGTAGTATCGTAAATTTAGGTTGGTAGTAATTTTAGAAGGAAAATTTCCTTGTTCTATTTAGTTTATGGGTTTCAGTGAGGTTGCTAAGGATCTTACACTTCCCAACCGCCCACCAAGCAAGATTGAAGAGGTTGAGAATGAAGTAAACTCCATCTTGAACCCCAAGCCAATTCTATAACTCTTCCAATTGGAGCTTATCCTATGAGTTATAGCTAATGGAGTAACATATGATTATGTGGTTCACGTTTTGCTGCATATTGTTTTTATAAAATCCCCAGTTTTATTTGTAGTATGGAGCTCATTTCATGGGTTTGGTTGAATCTAATATAAGCCCACACTATTATATTTTTCTATGATGAATCTGCAAGTTAGGATGTTTGTAATTTAACTTAAAGATATAGTTAGTTACATTTGTTTATAATACTAGAATAATTTGACTCTACACTTGTCTATGGTTTCTAAGATTTTTCATATCAACTCGTTGAATGTAAGCTACAAAGTACAATGTTTGTCAAATAGTTCACATGGGCTAAGCATGCCTTCCCTGTGAATTAAATTTAGAAAGGGGCAACTCTCCAAGATTTAAACATTACTAGATTTTGACTTAAATGCTTCTTACAATTTCCTTCATTAATTGACATCACCATGCTAAAATTACCGTGATGAGTTCCTTTAGTCTAAACACATTCTATTAGGGATGATTTTAGTATTTTAATTAGCCTTGCTCTAACATTGGTCAAAGTTGTTTGTAAGGGTATTATTGCATAATAATGTCCATTAAATCATAAACTCATATCATGATTTTAGAGTATCATAATATAGTAGACATGATATTTCCACAGTCCATGATATCGTATCGAGCTTTTGGGAAAACTGTGTGTAGCTTATTTTGGATCGATGTTTCTCTTCTTTTCTTACTGATGATGGATCACGGAGTGTGATCCGAAACATCAATCCAAAATAAGCTACACACAGTTTTCCCAAAACCTCGATACGAGTATCATAATATTTGAAGTTTTGTTAATAAAATTATACTTCAATTGGGAGAAGTGATGAGCTTTTGGATTGCATAGGTCACTTATGTACATAAGTTTGATACTACTCTACGAGTTTGCTTAGCATGAAATTAATTTTGATTGAATGAAATGATTTAACTTGGCATTCAATCTTTAATTGATATTTATGTTCTTATAGTAAGTTGAATAGTACTTGAATGCTCGTCATGAGGAACTTTGATATCTATAGAAACTCGACAATTTATCAAGATAGATGGAAGTGCATCAGAATGATTAAGACAATTATTGATGATAATCAATAAGTCCACTTATGACAAGGATTGGATAGACTTCCATTTTATGATCCTTAGAATGGATATATTTTAAGTACTTGGAATCACTAATAGGGATTTTTAGGTAGGACTTACACTGATAAAGAATAATATTATTGATGCAAGAAAACCTATGACCTAAGAGCTCTAGCTTAGTGGTATAGTAGCAAATCTATAAGGATTGATATGGTGTTGAAGATTATGGCTTGTATCACACTTTTCATCCATTCCTTTTATAATGATTATTCCATATAGGATTGAGTATCTAATAATTGAATCTATTATGTGGTCTATGTTTAAGATGAGGGTTGTATTTCATCACTATGTTTTGTTAGTTTATGATTAAACTTGTTATTTGAATAATCTATAAATAGGCTTAAAATGTAGCTTGTTGAAAATAGGATTACCATTTCATAACATCATCCACACACCCTCACTATACATTCACTATGAAAAGGTTGTGAATGTAGTGTCAAAGTGTGAATGATACTATTAAGTGCACCAAAGGTGTGCTTAATAGGAGCAGTAGAGTACCAAACCATCTAGCATTGTGCCTAAAGGGTTTTGTTTAGTCTTGCTAATCTAGAAGGATAAAAACTTACATGGATTTACATCTGGTTATAACTTTTAGATGTGGCAATTATGGGTACAATAATGTAACTTCTTCTATATGTTTCCACGATGGTTTGGAGTACTAGAGAAGAATGCTTGCTTATAATTGAATTATGCAACTATAGTTTATATGATGAATTCATATTAAAGAAGTTAGCTCTAAGGACTACAATAATGGTATGTTCCAAGGTTACTAGCAATAGTTATAGGGCAATGATATATGATACAAAGTTTGTCTCATAAGATTGAGCATGAGATTAATGAACCTGGCATATTAATATTGTTACTTTTAGATACCAAGGTTTTATCTTTCAATCCCTATTCTAAGATGGAAAGGTTCGCTAGTTGTTAGCAAGGTATAGCTAGCCTATGTTTAAAAATAAATATTTGATGGAGGCCATTGCCCTTGCCTGATGTTTTTTATTAGATAAACACGGGAAGGGTCTAGACCCATTGCATAAGACTATCATACAAGGTAGAGAGATGAGTCTCATGAGGAATGAGACTTATAGCAAAGTAACCATTGCCTGATGTTATTTATACTTCTATATAGGTTTGGATTATGGTGATGACAGTAATTGTTGATCTGGAACCCTAGGTATAGGAACCTGTGTATGTTCCTTGAGAGATTTTGTAAGAACTACATGTGACTTCGATCCCATTTGGAAGTGGGTATGTAGACAGTTCTTGGGTGAAGGATGCCCCTAGACCTCAAGTCCAGAGGGGAGGGGTTTATGGAATGCTCCAAGATATGGAGTTGATATATTTTTGCTTGAGGTTGAAACTACATCAGATGATTGTGAACTCACCATCTATTTAATAAGTCCCCTACTATATAGGCCTAAGCTAGAAAAGGACACTCTATTAGCACAAAGATCATCTACTTTGAGGTTGTTGGGTTAGGCTCTCTGAATCTTCTTCAATCTTGGATAACTCTTAGAATCACCATCTTCATGGTTTGTCTCTAATGAGAATGTATGAAGGTGCCTTTGGACTTGTCTAGACTAAAATAATTAGTGGTTTGTGTGTTGAATACTATGGGCAATTGATGGTGGGAATTGCCAACTATGTATGGTGCTTTTCCTTTACATCTAGTTGGTGGATAATTGTATATTGAGCTTTGTGATTGTTAATATGCAAGGGTTATGCACTAGGAGAGAATATTGTTTAATATTTCTATTGTGGGTTGACTTTTGTATGATGCATATTGTGTTTCCAAGTGACATCTAAATGTATGGAATGGTCATTGATATTACTTTATGAGTTTTTATATGTTTATGCATGTGCAACTAGATAGAATCCAACTCATGCGGGTCCAATATGTTTATTTTGTGTTGACCCATAATGTAGACCCCCGGACATATGAAACCATGTGTATTGGTTTATGGACCTCTATGTGGCATTTAACTAGGTCAACTTGACCAGTATTTGTGAATCCTAATGATTTCCTAATTGTGTGTACCTGACTATGAGATGAGATAACTGGTTGTCATCAATACCGTGAAAGTGATAGATGTCAGGTGCTATCTACCATATCTTAGGATTATCTGACTATTGCTAATAGCATGAAGGTGATAGATGCCAAGAGCTATCCAGGTTATGATACAGATGTGGTTTAGCAAACTGTCACCAGTAATGTATAGGTGCGGATAGCCGGTTGTCATCGATACCATGAAAGTGACAGATGTCAGGTGCTATCTACCATATCTTAGGATTATCTGACTATTGCCAATAGCATGAAGGTGATAGATGCCAAGAGCTATCCAAGTTATGATACAGATGTGGTTTAGCAAACTGTCACCAGTAATGTACACATGATGAATGACATGTGCTTATCCATCGTATCTTAGGGATTAGCAAGTTGTCACCAATAGAACAGAGCTGATGGATGCCAAGAGCTACCCAATGGTATGATAGGGCTTGCCTAGCTCTCACCAATACCATGCAGGTGATAAATGCAACTACCCCATACCAAGTTGGACTGACTTCACCAGTGGCATGGATGCGATAGATGTTAGGATCGACTGACTCGACAAGTTCAGTAGGTTGTGGAAATCTTCTTTGTAGCCAAATGTGATGTATGTTGGTACACCTACTCCTTAGCTAGTCATGACAACAAGTAGTATGGGATGCTTGCTTGACATCACAGTTGGCTATGAATCGAGAAAAAGAATGGGATCTAGGGTGTGGCATGAGATGCATTGACATTCCTTTTCTTCGTAGGGGATATTTATGATCTTATATGTTAGTGAATTAGGTAATGGGAAGATGAATGTAGTAGGTTGCGTCCACTTCCTATTACTAGTTGGTCACTATGTATGTGTGAGTCAATCACTGTGTACATTTGTATTAAGGACCTTATGAGTTGTGTATTGTTGCACTTGAGCCCTTGCTAGTGATGATTGCAAGTAGTATGTTATGCTTGTATGTCATCATATTTTGCTGCAAATTAGGAAATAATATGGAACCCATGATGTACCATTAGATACACCAACATTCTTGATTGGACCAACTTTACAATCGTGGAAATGATAGAAGACAACAATCTCGCCAGATAATGTAGATAATCTAGATGATTTTGATGCATATTAGATTCCTTTTTAATGCTTTTAATTGAAAGATTATTATAATGATTCTTATAATGTGAAGATGACATGGAGGATTAATTATGGGAAGTTGTGATGTCAATGGATCTTGAGGATGATATCATAGTCTAGTTGAGCTCCACATTGATCCAACATGAGAAAGTATTTGTCACGATTAGATACAATCATTTGATGCATAAGTTCCATGCATTCATCATCTTGTGAAAAGTTGTGTAGGTGTGGGGAAATGTCTTGATGATCTTGAGAACCTTGGCCTAAGATACGTGCATTTGGTGATGATGGTTGAGAGTTTTCTTTATAGTCACTTGGGATAAAGATATGAGGTGGCATCCCAACTTATTTTCCAACTTCCATGTGAGGGATAGGTTTCTTGGTAAGGTCTATTTGAATGTTGGACTCCATAAGTTTTCTTGCTTGCAACCTTGTGAGTGGCATGCAAAGAAAGGACTTGGGTAAAAGAAAATGAGATGAAAAGATGTGTTAATGGTTGGAAGAGAGAAAGAGAATGTGATTATGACTTGGGGTACTCCAAATTTGGACTTGGTATCTTGGGGATGATGTTTGGGATGAGGAATCAAAATGGTCTTAGGTACAAATCTAGATCTTTTGACTGATAATAAATGATGATACCTTTCATGACTTAGGAGAGATAAATACCTAAGCAATAAAAGGGTAAGGATGCTCCATTTCCTACTTGAGGTAGACAAGATCTCAAGAAAAATAGGGAGTAAGATAAGGATTTTACTAACTCAAGAGCAGTTAAGACTCCTAAGCTAATTAGTCCACAAGATTAACTTAACACTACTTGAGATTGACGAGATCTCAAGTGAGATGCCAAGATAAGGATGAAAAGATAAAAAGATCTAGATTTAACAAGTTGGATTTTGGATTCAAGGATGATTTGGGATGTAGATTGATAAGATCAAAATGATTGACAAGATCAAAGTCTCAAAGTGTTTGAGGAGCAAAGCCAAGTCTATGAGTAAAATTGAAGGGATGGTGAAATGGATAGATGGGTGAAATGAAGCTTGGAAAAAGTATGATATGGCAACAATTTGCGTATGGATAAACACTTCTTGAGATTGATCAGCAATCTTTCATATTACAATCTTTGCATTACCATCCTAAGGTGTTTGAGATGTTCTTCCTTGCTTGAGCTATAGATTAGTATGTCATCCAAACAAACAATCACAAATTTACCTATGAAGGGCTTTAGAATTTCATTCATTAATCTCATAAATGTATTGGGAGCATTGGTAAGACCAAATGGCATAACAAGCCACTCATACAACCCCTCATTAGTCTTAAAGGTAATTTTCCATTCATCTCCTTCCCTTATCCTTATTTGATGATACTCGCTCTTGAGATCAATCTTAGAAAAGTACTTAGATCCACACAAACAATCCATCAAATCATCTATTCTTGGAAGAGGGAAACTATACCTGATTGTGATCTTGTTAATGACTCTTGAATCTATGCACATCCTCCAATCTCCTTTCTTTGGCACCAATACATCTGGTACTACACATAGGCTGAGACTTTCTTTTTATCAAACCTTTGTCCAATAGTTCTTGCACTTGCTTCTTGATCTCTACATGTTTTCTTGTGGAGTCATCTTGTGGGTAGCTTTGTCTAGAAAACTTGCACTAGGTATGAAGTCAATATGATGACCAATACTCCTAATAGGTGGTAGCTCATTGGGTAGCTCATTCACCACTATATCAGCATATTCTTCCAACATGGTTTGTATCTCTTGAGGCAGGTCATTCAACTTGGTTGTTGTCATAATAGTTCTAGGTTTAATTACTAGTACAAAACCCATCTTTTCCTCTTTCACTGCATTCAAGAATTCCTTCTCACTCACCATCAAGACACTATGACCAATCACTTGTCCATCTCCTTCTTCTTTCAAAGGCGGAAAGGTATGCTTTCTACCATCTTTTTCAAATGTATAAGTGTTTTGTCTCTCATCATGAATAGTTTTTCTATCATATTGTCAAGGCCTTCCCAATGACACATAGTACACATCCATTGGTATTACATCACAGAGAACATTATCTTTATAGCTTCCAATCTGAAATTCCACCTAACATTGTTCATTCACTAGCACTTGTTGTCCTATATTGAGCCATGAAACCTTATATTAAGTTTGATGTGAAATTCTTTTCAACCCAAGCTTCTCTACCATTTCTACTGAAACTAAATTATCAGTACTACCTAAATTAATAACCATTTTGCAACATTTACCTTGGAATTTGCATGGTGTCTTGAACAAAGTCTTTCTTTGGGCAGGTTCTTTCTCCGTAGATGGTTTGATCAATACTCTTCTCATCAACAAAGACTCTCCAACATCAGATTCTTCTACATGGGATGGAGATCCTACACTTTCTTCCTCTGCTTGGACAACTTGATTTCTACCCTTAGTCCTTGAGCTACTTGCATGAGGGTCTTCTGGACATTCCCAAAACCTATGACCTACAAATTTATTGTATTTGAAACATTTACTAGTGAATCCACCACCTCTTTGTGTGTTTTCACCCCTAAACTAAGGTTTGCTTCCTTTGAATCAACCTCTTGGATTACGTGATTATTCTTGGGAGGTACTTGGTTCTGAATTTGTTTTTTGGACTGAATTTCTTCCTCCTTGTTGTCCTCTACCTCAAAAATTTCTACCTCTACCCCTATTTTTTTAATTTTGTTTTCTATTCAACTTATCGTTTGCTTTTAGAGCAAATTGGTAGCACTCTTTTATTGTCCTTGGATTGATTAGACTAAGTTCATCTTGAATATTGTATCTTAACCCATTGAGATACCTGGCTATCTTCTCCATGTCTTCTTCCACATGTCTAGACTTGATGGTCAATCTATAAAACTCCTCTATATACACTTTGACACTCATCTCCTTTTGTTTCAAATTTTGTAACTTCTTGAAGAGGTTAGTTTGATAGTCACTAGGATGGAATTTTGCCTTGAGTTTTTCTATCATCCTATCCCAAGATTTGATTTTATGCATACCTTTCTTTCTCCTTTCATCTTGTATGAAATCCCACCAAAGAGTTGCATGGCCTTTCAATTTGGTACAAGCAAACTTCACCTTGTTTCATCAAGAACATTCTCATAGTCATAGTATTTATCCAATTCTGTAACCCAATCAATAAGTGCTTCTCCATCTAAACTACCTAAATAAATAGGGATCTCTACCTTTGGTTTGGACCCTTGTCCCATGATTACCTTGAGCAATCTATCTATTCCTCCATCCGTAGGCTCTTCAACCTCTTCTTCTTATTCAAGTGCTTGTGGTTCTTCCTCTCTGTCACTCACATCCCTGTGATGACTCCTATTCTCTTATTTGCTTCCATTGCTATGCGTCTAGCATCTAAACTCACTCTCAAATTCCTTATCTCCTCTAGAATGACATCCCTCATCTAGACACCTCCTCTCATTCCTCTTCTAGGTGGCATTTTGACTTCTCAATGCAACTTACCAACACACAATGAAGTCCTTGTCTCTTTTAGGTACCAATCCTACTCTGATATCAAATTGATGCAGAGGGAAATGAATTTCCAGCAAATGAACAATGATCTATGACTTGTTTGACAAATTGTCTCTCTCTAGTAGTCTTGTTTTGAGACAAATCTGATAAGACAACTTTTATGGAGGTTCTTGGAAATATGAACACATTTTCATATACCCTTAGAGGAGATACAACTCCTCCAACAGTGGAAGCTTCAAATCTCAAATGTAAACCCTTCAAAATGGACAAAACTCAGTCCTAATTAGCCCTCTAGATGGCTAAAACTGAGTTTTTTTGGGAAAAATGCCCTCACATGTGCCAAAATGTCACAAAATCTATTTGAACCATCAAAGTATGTTGCCACAGACCTAAAGACCAAATTTCATGAATTGGGTAGGTGTTAAACCCCCAAAACTCCAAATTTCTCACTTTTGCCTATATAGGGTTTCTAACAGGGAAGCGAAGGTAAAAAAATTTATTTAACTTAATTTTTCATTTCAAGACCTCAAACCAAGTGTGTTAGGTATATATTGATCTTAGACATCTCGAGGTACTAATTGGAGCTCTCAAAATTTCGTACAATACCTAAAATCCACTGTTTATTAGTCAAAAAGTACCAAAAAATACATGTGAACAACCCAGTTTTGAAAGAATGACTCAAACCCTCTAATTTAATGATTGAAATTAATTCATTTCACCTAGATAATGATGAAAAACCATCTAATAATGCTCCATACCAAGAAAATTGAACAACAATGCTTCAAATTCAATTATTTTGCAAAAACAGAGGTCTAAAACCCTATACACACCCTGCCAGCATACCTGCAAACAAAAACTTGATTTCTTTCTCCCTAAAACGATACAAAACTGATTTTTTCTTGTTTTCCCAAATGCTTAAGCATCCCTAACTACCTACTTCATGCCTGTGCAAAGCCAAAGTTTCTTTTTTTTTACAAATTAAGCATTCAAAAACCCCTAATTAGGTACTTTGGGTTGAGTAAAAACACAAAAGTTTGAAATTTACAATTTCTTATTTATTCAAACCTAACTAGATATCTCCTAACATATAATATAACACCTAGCACAACATTTAATGCAAACATAGAACAAAAGTAAATGATGCTCCTGCATCAAATTGAATGGTTGTTTCATACATTACAGTGTCAAATGGAGCATGAATCATGACTACCATTAGTAACATGATTTGATGTCTACAATTCTTTCCCGTATTATTGCATTATTAATTTATAATTGAAGTCCAGGTAAATGCAAAATTATGCTGATACATCAGGTAGGAGAAGACATACCTATATTGTAAATTGCATGGGAGAGATCTATTCAACAATGCATGTGTACTGAGAGGGGGGGTGAATTAGCACATAAACAATTTCACTGTCCGGATCCAATTAGCCTTTCAAACATATGCAATAGATTAAATAAAATGAAGAACACAAAAGCACAAACACATTACACCAGATTTATGTGGAAAACCCAAGAAGGGAAAAACCACGGTGAGCAAGCTGCTTGGATCTTCTATCCAAATCCGGCCTCACAGAATAATGATAAAATAGATTACAACAAGTTTCAGGGCTGCAACCCAAGGGAGGACACACTCCTTGATATACAATCACACTTACAAAAAGAGTCTATAACCTCTAAAACATCACACTTATAGATCTCATTGATCAAGCACCTCCACAACACTTACACACATCACTATTGTTACAAACCTTCACATCCTCTGCATATCAATCTCTTGCAAACTTGACTGAATTCTGATGGCTCACTTCCAACGCCATATTCTTACTCATTCTCTACCGACCCAACTTCATGCTCCTTCTCAAACTCTACTGAAACACTTTATCCTTTCATTGTAATCAGGTTTCTACACACAGTCTTCTCTGCAACTTGATGATGTTGACATTATTTCACTTCATCATACTTGATCATTGTTCTCTTTGCAATCTGATCAACTCAACCTTTGCAAAATGATGAGATCATTTTCATGCTTGATCATCATGTATCTTTTCAGATCTTCAATATAACTTTTGATCTTCAACAATTTACACCGTCTTCTCTGCAACTTTATGATGTTATCTCATTTACCTTTTTTGCATTTTGGCACTATTGACTTCACTTGACATTAGCACATTATCTTCTCTGTTGTTACCATATCTTGTTAAGTCTTCTACAAGTCACTAACTCCTTCGCAATTGTTGTTATTGTCACTTCTTCACATAATTCATTCTGCACTAAACCCTTATTTAGATCAACTTTTATACTTTAATGATGCTACTGTTGTCATCACAAGACTTCACACTTGATCTTCATAGAATAACAAGTTTTTCCTTTATATAGTGATCATCTTGAATTAGAGACTCTAATAGCTGCCTTTAATCACTACCCTTTCTAATCTTAATTGTTGTCATTTAATACTTGATCACTGCCTTTGTAATACCCCAATCGCTGCCTCATTAATAACTTCAAACTACCTTTGTAACATATAACTATTGCCTTCGTAATCGTTGTCTTCATAACCTTAATCACTCCCTTTATTTATCTTCATTGTTGTTCATTATAATCTTGTTAATCTGTGCCTTTTTGAGTATATTAATTGCTGCACTTATTATACTTCATCGCTCTTCTTAATAAAGTCGATCATCTCACTAATATTGAATTTTACTCCTTTATATACATGATTCTCTTTTCATAGAAATTCAACCTCTATAGTATCATTTTCATCTCACCAAAAATAGGACTGAGGTCGACTCAACATAAATGCTTATTCAAACATGTAATGTGCCACGCCCAAGGATCCATACACTACTACAAGAAAAGGATATGCTATGGCTAAAATAGACTTATCTGGTTCCAATAACCCTACACATGCTAGCTTTGGAGCCACATGTTACCTTCCTTCTGGCGCAACAAGCAAGAACCATTGAAATAGTCGGCCAACCAACATTGAGAAATTCTATCATCTCAATCATTATTTCTGATGCATATGGACAACTAAAACTCAGAAATATGATACTTCACATGTCTTTTAGCATACCTTCCAAACCACATACCATAACATATTAATGTGGTAAGATTCAGAGCAAAACTCGGATGCAGAGTAATAGAGCATATATACACAAACCTTGTGCAAACTTCTGAAAACCTACCCAACACCATCCCTACACAACAAGAAATGCATCATATCATAAAGCCTTTACTTGGCATTTACCAATCTATCTTTTGGTCAGCATATTAAGTTACTGACGCCATGAGTTCAGCTCCTGTCGCACACCAAAATTGAATATCCCACTTCACCATATGCTTGTCAACAACAAACATGATGCAAGCTATTGTGTTTGAAACCTTCTCTTTCACTTGTATGACTCAGTTCATGATCCATCAATATTCTTCTTTCCATGAAGACCATCATTTATATTCAGCATTGAAGTATCAAAATTTATCAGGTTCATGATGACATTACAACACCAATGAACATGTCTACACAATCTTCTGCAGTAACACATATAAGCCATCTTCATTGTCTTTTACTAGAACAGCCTCACATTCCTTTTAGCAGTGTTAATAACAGTGTTAAGTTGTTAATAGATATGTGACACTTGACAAACATCAACATCTATGATTAGCAACTGTGATTGCATCATTACAATCCTTCAAACTGCATTCCATCTGCACATAGCCCTGTTACACATACATATTTCCACACACTGCTACAACCTAAGATAGTCAACTACATATTGTCTAGACACCAATCATTCCATTGATCATCATCAACACTTTCTTGTTGGATAAACACCTTCAGACTGTCACAATCATCCAAATCCTTTGATAGATCTCATACCCTTGTCATTAACTACAATGCCTTTCACCACTCCTTAGTCATCAAAGACAACATCTCCTTATACTCTCATCTATCCTATAGTCATGCCAACCTTCTTGACACCATATGTGTGAGCACCTTTGATAACACTAACAACCAGGTTGACATTAATGACAACACTTGTCAACAATCTCCCCCTTTGTCATTGATGGCAACAACAATTGAAACACTCTCCCCCTTTGATATCAATGGCAAATGGCAAACATTTCCTTAATGATTTCATCATTGCAAGATGAGACTTTGAAATACAGAATTATCTCTCCATTAACCTGTTTCAGTACACCTTGACCATAGACCATCTGAAGAACTGTGAGCATCTCATTTCTCCCCTTTTGAGGAACATAGATTATCATCTGCAATACTTTTCTGATGACCATGACTTTAGCATTGTAGCAAACTGATGTCCGATACGAACTAATGCTAGGACTAATACAAATTGAAACAACACCTCCTTTCTCTGTGTGTCTAGATATACTTTTCTCCCTTTGACATCATATGCATAGCCGATCTTTCTTGCATGCCAACTCCCCTTGAGACGTAGCCTCTATCTAACAAAAAATGTGTCTTGAGTTGCTCCAAATCCTGTTTTAAATCAAATAGAATTTGCCTTTTAACTGCTCTTCATGACTGCCCCAATACTGATATGAAATCTACTCCAGATAGCTATAAATCTATAAAGCCTCTCAAACCATCACAAAAGTAAATTGAAGTAAATAATCCATTTAAATTACAACATCACAAATAATAATAATAAGAGGTAATTAATCCACTTAATTACAACTTCACAAGTAAAAGATAAATCTCATAAATATGAATCAATACAAGTCATTAAATTTTAAAAAGTCTCGTGCTCAATCCGAGTGAAAGCACTATAAAATAATATACAAAGTCCATTGGCATTCATGCCATAATACATCCAATTACAAGTTACAATAATCATGTACAACAAGTATAAATAAATCAATACACTCTCTAGTCACCACGAACCAAGTGGTTCTCCTACGAGCCGAAAGACAGGAACATGACTCAAGCGCTTTTCCACCCAACCATGAAGAAATTACACTTCTCCGAATCCCTTCATGACACAAAAGAAACCCAGTCCTGCATGAAATGTCCAGCTACCTGAAACAACTGGTAGGTGGGAACACCTGATGTAATCTGATGTCTAATGTGCAATTCTAAATAATGAAATACAGATTGTTTCAAAACAAGATGTGGCAAAGATATATATCAATAAGTTTGCTAGACAAAATATTCATCTTTTTCAATGACAGCTCGTTTAGATTTAAACCTTTAAAACATAGTAACTGGTCAATTCCCAAAAAGAGGAAAATCCATCTCTGATAATTCACATTAGGCATCTTAGCCCAAAAGTAACCCAATAACATTCCTAGATAAAATCTACTTTCTTTCCCCAAGAAACAAGTAAATAAATAATAAAATAAAACAGTCAATCTGTTCTCCTATAATTCACCTCTAAATCCCTTTTCCCAAAACATCAATCATGAAAACACACTTTTAGCAAGTAATACATCCTTTGTTCATACAATTGCATCTATAAAACTACTAAAATTGATTTAATTACCATATCCATATTTCATCATAATTCGTAATGTATTAAGCATCCTAAGTTATTTATTAATCTTATTATCATATCTATGACAAGAACTATTTCATTCAATAATTATATAACACAATATTTTTTAAAAATCTTTTAAGACCCAGTTAAGTCAAAGAAACAAGAAAACAGTCTTCTTGTCGCAACTGCGACAAGAGCTGTAACAGAATCAAAATAAAATAACACAATTTATAATCAGCCTTATTGTCACTCAATGACCATGATTAAAATAGAATTTTGAACAGTATAATAATAATAATAAAGGGAGGGACAGCTACAGAATCCCATATTATCATCTAAGTGTAAGAATGATTTGCGCATTTGTTTGACCATTTTAAGAAGAGGTTGATCTCTAATAAAAGTCTATTTTTATCTGCAACAAGACTGCGATAGTAATAAGATTTTAAGTCTACCAGAGATTAATCTAACAACTACCAGAAATTCAATTAACTATGGTTTCAGTGGTTATAACAAGATCAAGGAGAGGCGATTTTCTTAGCATTAAATCAGAAATGCAAAGATTCAACAAGACAATGAATAAGAACAGCAGGCCAATCCAATATCAATGTTATAGTTGAAGAATATTTGGCGGCAGGAAAGAGAGATAGAAAGTAGGTCGATCAGATTTAAAAGAGCTAAAAACATTTGCAACAGCAGGTCTATGCCAGGCAAGAGAGAGGAAATAAATAGCAAAATAAAGACAAAGGACCAACACTAGGAATAGGTTAATGCTAGGCATTTTAGAGGGTCGATACCCACGACCAGATAGATGAGACGCAAACCAAAAACAAGAACATTCAATGGCCATGATAACTAAGGTTTCTAACAGCCAAAAACAATCATTATTATTTGCAAAACATACAAGGAAAATACCCAGATTTTTGAGCTGAAAGAAGGATGATTCTGCCTTGGTCTCTCAATATTTCTGCCTTTCAATCGCTGCTTTCAATTGCTTCTTGTCGATGCTCAGAAACTAACTCCCGTCCACCTTATTCATACTGCTAAAATAGTTGCTCCAAGTTAAAATCTTCTCTGCCTTCGATGCTCAGAATAACACACAAAAAAATAATCCTCCCTGCTGCAAAATCATGGGTATTTTTATCTCTGTTGTCCTTTCTTTAATTCAAAATCTCTCCCTTATGTTTGGTAGGTTTTGACTTTGTTTTTTGATAACTGAAGATTTTGTTTGAGTTTGCAATTAGAAAAGCTCTCCAATTTCAATTTAGTAAATTTTAAAATAACTTATTAGCTTTTTGTCGCATGCATGACAATAACTTATTTTTAATTCTCTTTATTTAAAATTCTAAATATAATATTGATATTATTAATATAATTTAACTATTTTTAATAAAAACTCAATTACTAATACATAATTACTTTATATATATATATATTGTAATTAAATATTATTGTTTAAGTCTAATTTAGATATTGTCTTCCAAAAATCCATATTTGTATAAATAGGAAAACATTATTTATTATTTAAATAATATAAAACACACAAATTTAAATATAAAACAAAAGAACATTAACATTTATGACTAAATCATACATTTGAAATAAACTTATTGTAGCAATTAAAACACAATATTTTTCTAAGTATCTAACCATCAATCACATTTGTTATCCACACAATAATGCATAAAAATAAGCCATTCAAAATGCAATATGAAACTACGTGAGTGTGTGAATGCATCAGGGTTAATCATTCCATCAGTTCTTGCCAAGTGGTTAGAACATCTCTACATCAACCATGTTCTCGTCTTCGATGAGTACCTGCATTCATTCGCACTCAACTCGACGTCAATAGGTTAGTGTCTCAAAAACATAGCCGAAGCAAAACATTATAATCACATCGTTAATATTTAATATTTAAATCAATTTTTCAATTTACAAAACTATAACTTCATGATAATTACCTTCACACACGTGGAATTTACGCAAAGTAAAACGATCATAGTAAATGTTCACTAATCTAGAATAATTATATAGTCCATAAAAATGAGACGTGACAAAATGTCCCATGATGACTGTTCCAAAACACTTTTATATCTTTTCTCTAATTTCTAATACAAGTTTGAGTTGTCTTTCATAATGTTGACTTCGGCCAAAAAAAACCTGCACAATGTCTGCCATCCTTGCTTATTGAGACTTGCCAACCATCTGACACCATCCATAGACTACCCACTGTTATTTCCTTGTGTATGTTCAAAATATCTTTCAACATTGTTCTCCTCTTAATAACCTCATACCAATGTTATAGCATTGTTTTCCCTCTGTCATAGCCTTTTGTAAGGTCTTCTCCCACGAGATGTCATAAGCCACAAATTTTCCTTAATTGCAAGGACTGTCACAGCTGTGTATCATGCTGATGTTTTTCACACAATGCTAGCATCCTTCGACCACTTGTAGTTTATCAAGCATCATTTTCTCCTTATGGCAACACCCGAATGTTTGGTCTGATGACATGTTGCTCTATAGACAATGATTCTTGGAATACAATAGTGAGCCTCCAAAAATGAGTAGGCATCTCTTTTTCAAACTGTATACAACTAAAAATGGCAAAGTGAATTAAATAAATATTTATTTTTTATTTAAATTCCTACTTCTATCAATTAAATAAATATTCTAATTTATTTAAATGGTTCACATTCCTCCAATAATTAAATAAAATCAATTTATTTAATTAAGTTCCCTAATTCTTCTATAGTCTCACATAATTAAATAATCTTAAATTATTTAATTAATCCTAAATTCCTCTATCCTAAGTCCTAAATTCCATAAATCCACCTCACCTTTCCACCTCACCATGTTGCACATATAATTAAATATTTTAATATTTAATTAGCTAATATTCCCTCACCCACATGTCCTATTTATCCTCCAGTCAAATTAGTTAACTCACCAATCAAATCAGTTAACTAATTAGTCAATTGAGTTCACTGATCAATCTATTATGTTGACTCCCCAATCAACCCAGTTAACTGATCAATCATCTCAGTTAACTCTTCAATCTATTCTGTTATCTCCCATAACTCATGAAGAAGGCTTGGACACTTGTCCTCTTCTGATTGGCGTACATTCCCTCAAGCTTCCTCAACCGTACACATCACAGGTAATTCCTTCAGTCATGGATCTATTGACACTTGGATTTGGTCTTCCCTCAGCCTATATAAACAAGGTCCTCACACCCATCTTATATCCATTTAAGCTTAAGCAAACTTACTCTGCAGGAATCATTACAGTGTGCCTTTGGCAAAACCATCATCATTGCATTTGCATTATCAATCCATTATCATCACCATGTCTCCATTAACCCATCTCCATTATAGTTGCATTGTAGCTTAGCCTCCATTGCATATTCCATATCACAGCCAACCTATTCTTGTCATCTTCAACAAACAAGGAAGTGCAACATTTCTGAGAGCTTCATTACCATCAAGATCAAGAGCAGATAGGCGAACAATGGAAGCACGGAGGTAAAACGGTCTTCGAAGGTATATTCTTTGTTTACTTGTGTTTACATCATTTTCCATTGAGTTATTGGATGATTAGTTGTTTAATGCTATTGTTCACATTTTTCCTATAACACAAACAATCATTCTACAGTCATCCATACAACCCTGAACTTGCTCCTACAACTTTCTATATGCTTCGAACTATTCCTATCATCACTATATCTGCTATAGTACTGTTAGTACCAACTTTTATCCTTATGCTTCTCCAACTTCTACTCAAGTTCTATCTATCTCATTCTTTGATTTCTTCATGGAGATGAAGGATAGTGCAATGATTAGCTCCCCCTTACACCATGCATTTTCTTGATCAACTATGAAGTCTTCTGCATAGGGTCTTCCATTTTCTCATTATCTTGTTTTTGTTTTCTTTTCCATACTTTTGTAGGATCTTTCTTTTGCTTGCTCGTGGTATTTTGGATTGTCTAGGAGGTTTTACACAATTGCTCTGTCATGTCCCTTAGTAATTTATAATTGAATCCATTATGTGTTTCATTCAAATTAAAGATATGAATAATATTATAAATTAAATCTATTTAATATATTTAAATAATATATTTTTAACACAATTAACAAAATATATTATTATTATATTTATAAATATCACATATAAATAATATAATATAAATCATATATCATTTTATTATAATGATATAATATAAATAAATAATATATTATAAATATATCTAATAATATAAATACAAATATTATTATTATTATGTTGTAATATAAATATAAATAATATAATATAAAGAATATAAAATAAATAATATATCATTTATTATAATGATATAATATAAATACAAATAATATAAATAAATAATAATATAAATAAACATCTTTTAACATATCCTCTTATGATAAGGGAGTTACATATGGTTAGAACTAGTTTTACCACAAAAGGGAATTAATATATAGTAATAAAAATTATAAGAGGGTAAGTATGTCTTTTACCACCAAGCATAATAAGAGACGTGTCTCTTGGAACATATCCCTACAAGATATCATAAATTAATATATAGAGATGTACATCAGCAACAAAAGGGGGAAATGATTCAAGTATATATATATATATATATATATATATATATATATATATATATATATATATATATATATATATATATATATATATATATAACAATAACAATAATAAATAATATTATAATAATATATATATTATATAATATTTAAATGATGTCTATATATATATTTATAATAATAATATTATAATGATAATAAATAATTAATATATTATAAAGTTATGTTAATAATAATACAACAATAGAATTCAAGTGTTACCAAATATATACATATCTGTTGGGTGTATAGAAGAAAATAATATATTTTCAGATTTCTAAGAGTATATAGATATTCTAAAATGAATTGTTATATTCAGATAAGAACCAAGATACAATTTGAATTAATTACAAAATCATATGGATAATGATATAATAATATTGTGATGACAATAATAATGATCATTGATCATTATAATAATAGTGATTAATTATTATGGTAATAATAAATGTTATATAAAATATACATTTCATTTATATAGTTATGAATAATATATACATATAATATTAATAACATAATATAGAGATATTCTTAATATTATAACAAATACTATAATATATATATATAAATATTAAAAAATAGGCATGAGGCCGACTCAAGAAGAGTCGCAACAGAGATAAGGAACAACAGATATAACCTACAAATATTAAAGAAGGCAACGAACAGGGGAAAAAGGCAACAAAGACAATAAAGACAAGCAGCATAAGCCGGTATATGGACTATGAATAATAAGATGGGAATAGGTAAGAATGTAGAAATGAGATAAAAAACTAAATACATATGTGAAAGGAACATGGGTATAAATATGAATATGTTAGATAAATGAATATGTATATGTATATAAAGGAAAAATAGAAATGAATATTAATATGAATGTGATGAATATGAATATGAAATGAATATGGAATGGATGAATGGGAGACATGAGTTAGACTTAGACATATGAGTCAAGCCAACTATGTAGATCAAGGTTGGACTTAGACACATGAGTCAAGCCAACTAATATATGGTATTGGACTTGACATATGAGTCAAGCCAATAATGGCATAGGATTGGACTTGACATATGAGTCAAGCCAACAATGGCATGGATGGGACTTGACATATGAGTCAAGCCAACCATGACCAAAACTCAACATGGGATTGGACTTGACATATGAGTCAAGCCAACAATGGCATGGATTGGACTTAGACATATGAATCAAGCCAACCATGACCAACACTCAACATGGCATTGGACTTGACATATGAGTCAAGCCAACAATGGCATGGATGGGACTTGACATATGAGTCAAGCCAATCATGACCAAAACTCAACATGGATTGGATTTGACATATGAGTCAAGCCAACCATGTTCTCACTCCATGAAAAGAATATGTTTGATAATGGTAAGAGCTTACATTTCAAGTTTATTATATGATTGAACTAACCCATTTTATTAACATTGATTATATATGTATATATTGCATTGGTGTTCTTATGTAATGATTGCAGGATCCATTGTGAGGAATCATAATGAAGAAAATAATATGTAAGTCATTTTCTTAATCCTAAATTATTGAAACTATGATGATAGGGTTTGATCTAAGCCAAATAAGAAGGGGGATATTACATAATAAGAATGGAAAATATGAATTGAATAAGTGCTAATGTACTTTGATATTAATTATGTGTATGAAGTAACTAACCCTAATTATGATATTATGATTTTATAATGAAGTTATTGATTACTAATGTTCTCTATAATAAGTTAAATTGTGTGAAGGTAAAGAAATTTAGAGCTTCCCGAAGGGGGACATTACATGCTCCTACAACATCTTGCTTTATGTCCATATTTTTTGCAAATGTAGCACATGATATTATAATTCATCAAAGGAACAAAAGATTCATACTTCCTTACAGGAGTACATGATTTATGGTTCCTATAAGCTCTTCAATTCTTGTTCCAACCATATTCATATCTCTCATGTGTTCTGTTGTCCCTGGGGAAACAACTCTACTTTGTATTGTCTACATTCTCATCTGTATGACCAGCTTCCGTTGGTAGAAGCCTCAACTATTCAGAGGATAGAATAGATATGCAATGAATATCTCCCCTTGACCTGATGCCTTATCTCAATCAACAATGAAGTCTTCTGCACTAGGCAGAAGCAATATGTCCTCCAATTTCATATCATTGATCCGCTCTAATTTCTTCCTCCATACCTGTTTGACTTTCTTCTCTTCCTTGTTCATGGTATCTTTCCAATATTGTCTAGATGATTTTCCAAAACCATTTTTGCAGAACCTTGCTTTGTGCCCAATGTTGTTGCATTTGTAACATACTGCAATCTATTGTGGAGACACAAATGTGTTCTTTCTTTCATAACCATTTCTCCATGCTTTGAATCTACAGTCAACAACCTTATGACCAAACTTGTTGCATGCATAGTAATATCCATAAAAGGGATGAGAGATTCTATCATCATGTTTGGGAAACACAAAGGAATTTTTCTTCATGTTATCATTTCTTCTTTCCATAGTTTTACAGTCACTAGCCTTATGACCAAATTTACTGCAAGTAAAACAGTAACCATAAAAGGATTGAGGGAACCTGGAAATTGCAGACTATCTGTGAGATCTCCTAAAGCCTCTCTTCTGATTACTGATCTTGATGAAGTCAACATCCAACTTTGGCTTCTCGTCTTCAATTTTCTCTGGAACTCTAGGAATAGAATCTAATTTCTTCATCTCAAACATGCCTTCCGGTATCTCTGTATCTGAGCTTTGACCTTTCTCAAATCCAATACCAGTCTTAATTAAGGGTGATCTTTGAATGTTGATCATTTCATCAAGAATGTTGGTGCTCCTTTTGAATTTCAGACTCTGATCTAATTGATCTTTTGCCTTCTCAAGTTCCTTTCTCAGTAGAACTATTTCTTCTTCAAGTTTGGAGCATTCACTTGTTTTGGCACTGAGTTTGGCATTTAGGTCATCAGCAATCTTCTTACTTTCTTCAATTTGAATTTTCAACTTTACATTTGCCTCTTTTGATTTCATAAGTTTGATTTTATATTCCTTATTTTCACTTCTGGCTGCATCCAGATCATCTAGGACAAAGATGAGTTCTCCTTCATAGTCAACTACACTTTTAGATCATAGGTTGTCATGTCTTTATCAACTTCCAGAGTATTCTTTCCAATTAACTTTACTTTTGTCCCCATGTGTTCCACATCAAGATCTACCTCAGCGGTTAAACTTCATTCAAGGAACCTCGCTTTGAGACCAACTATTGAACAATGCAACTGTATTGAGAGGGGGAGGGGGTGAATCAACACAAACAATTTCACTTTCCAGATCCAATTAGCCTTTCAAACATATGCATCAGATTAAATCAAATGAAGAACACAAAAGCACAAACACATTACACCAGATTTACGTGGAAAACCCAAGAAGGGAAAAACCACGGTGAGCACGCTGCTTGGATCTACTATCCAAATCCCGCCTCACAGATTAATGATAAAACATATTACAACAAGTTTTAGGGCCACAGCTCAAGGGAGGACACACTCCTTGATATACAACCACACTTACAGAAACAGTCTATTACCTCTAAAACATCACGCTTTAAGATCTTACTGATCAACCACCTCCACAACACTTACACATCACTTTTGTCACAAACCTTCACATCCTCTGCATATAAATCTCTTGCAAACTTGACTGAATTTTGATGGCTCACTTCCAGCTCCATATTCTTACTCATTCTCTGCTGACCCAGCTTCATGCTCCTGCTCAAACTCTGCTGAAACACTTTATCCTTTCATTGTAATCAGGTTTCTACACACAGTTTTCTCTGCAACTTGATGGTACTGACATTATTTCACTTCATCATACTCGATCATTGTTCTCTTTGCAATCTGATCAACTCAACCTCCGCAATATGATAAGGTCATTATCATGCTTGATCATCATGTATCTTTTCAGATCTTCAATATAACTTTTGATCTTCAACAATTTACACTATCTTCTCTGCAGCTTTATGATGTTATCTCATTTTCCTTTTTGCAGTTTGGTACTGTTGACTTCACTTGACATCAGCACACTGTCTTCTCTGCTGTTACCATATCTTGTTAAGTCGTCTACAGGTCACTAACTCCTTCACAATTGTTGTTACTGTCACTTCTTCACATAATTCATTCTGCACTAAACCTTTATTCAGATCAACTTTTATACTTTAATGATGCTACTGTTGTCATCACAAGACTTCACACTTGATCTTCATAGAATAACAAGTTTTTCCTTTATATAGTGATCATCTTGCATTAGAGACTCTAATAGCTGCCTTTAATCACTACCCTTTCTAATCTTAATCGCTGCCATTTAATACTTGATCACTGCCTTTGTAATACCCCAATCGCTGCCTCATTAATAACTTCAAACTCCCATTGTAACATATAACTATTGCCTTTGTAATCGCTGTCTTCATATCTTTAATTTCTGTCTTCATAACCTTAATCACTCCCTCTATTTATCTTCATTGCTGATCATTATAATCTTGTTAATCCCTGCCTTTTTGAGTATATTAATCGCTGCACTTATTATACTTCATCGCTCTTCTTAATAAAGTCACTCATCTCACTAAACTTGAATTTTACTCCTTTATATACATGATTCTCTTTTCATAGCAAGTCAGCCTCTATAGTATCATTTTCATCTCACCAAAAATAGGACTGATGTTGGCTCAACATAAATCCTTATTCAAACGTGTAATGTGCCACGTCCAAGGATCCATACACTACCACAAGAAAAGGATATGCTATGGTTAAAGTAGACTTATCTGGTTCCAATAATCCTACACATGCTAACTCCGGAGCCACACGTTACCTTCCTTCTGGCGCAGCAAGCAAGAACCATTGACATAGTCAGCCAGAAAATACTAAGACATTCTGTCATCTCAATCATTCTTTCTGATGCATATGGACAGCTGAAACTTGAAAATATGATACTTCACGTCTTTTAGCATACCTTCCAAACCGCAATAGAGCACATATACACAAACCTTGTGCAAACTTCCGGAAACCTACCGGACACCATCCCTACACAACAGGAAATGCATCATATCACAAGGCCTTTACTCGGCATTTACCATTCTATCTTTTAGTCAGCATATTCAGTTCCTGATGCCATGAGTTCAGTTCCTGTCGCACACCAAAATTGAATATCCCACTTCACCATATGCTTGTCAGCAACAAACACGATGCAAACTATTGTGTTTGAAACCTTCTCTTTCACTGATATGACTCAGTTCATGATCCTTCAATATTCTTCTTTCCATGAAAACCATCATTTATATTCAGCATTGAAGTATCAAAGTTTATCAGGCTCACGATGACATTGACACACCAATGAACATATCTACACAATCTTCTGCGGTAACACATATCAGCTATGTACATTTTCTTTTACCGGAACTGCATATTGTCTGGACACCAATCATTCCATTGATCATCATCAACACCTTCTTGTTGGATAAACAACTTCAGACTGTCAAAGTCATCTGGATCCTTTGACAGATCTCACACCCTTGTCATCAACTACAATGTGTTTCACCACTCCTTAGTCATCAAAGACTACATGTCCTTATACTCTCATCTGTCCTATAGTCATGCCAAGCTTCTTATACCATATGTGTGAGCACCTTTGATAACAATGACAACGAATTTGACATCAATGACAACACCTGTCAACAAGCTGATACATCAGGTAGGAGAAGACTTCCCTATATTGTAAATTGCATGGGAGAGACCTGCAGCAATGATTGCTATCAGTGCCAGCATCTGAAAACATGTGTGGATTTCATCAATGTCGAAGGTCTACATCCCTTTCTCTCTCCAGTTCTCTAAAAATATTCCTTGAGACACTGATTTCCCAATACTTTGTTGTGGTAAAGCAAATCCTCCATTATTACAATGTTGCAGATAGCCACTGATACATTTTAGTTTTGTTTTTATATAATTATGAAGGTGGGATATGATATAGAACCTTGAAGTTGGGCATTTTCATAGTTTCATTATAAGGTAGGAATTTCCTTAGTGATTCTATGAATTTTAGATCAATCACTTTGGCAGGAAGACATTTTCCAAAGCTCTGTGATAACATGCATAGAAGTTCATGTTCAACACTTGAAGTGACCTAGTACAAATTTTGTTTTTGGGTGCTGTCATCAAAACAATTTTGCATGTTTCTATTTGTTTTGCTTTAATATGTCCATTTTCAAGTATACCAGTTTATTTTTTGTGCGTGTGTTGATAGATTAATTGTATCTATACTACTTGATGATGGTAAGGTACAAACAATAAGTCATAAAATGTGACTGTGATTAGACCATATTTTCCAAACTGTAAAGAAATATTAGATAACAGAAAATGAAAATGGCTTTCATTGTTAGATGCATGTGAGACTGCACTAATAGGCTGGAGGAGAGTCGGCAGAATCCCACCACAAGACATTAAAAAGTGGCAATGGATTGCATGATCAATATAGTAATAGAGGCATTAACAATGAAAATTGTAGCATGCTTGAAAATGTGTACAATGTGGACGCATCCCTGGGATTTGTGGGTCATTCCCCAGAATGGAACATCTGTGCTGAAGATCGGGGTGAAGAAATATTAAGATTCAGTCTTTGATACAAAATGCCATACAGCAGTACAACTCTTATACTCATATTCTTTACATAAATGATAAATTTAAAATTACAACTTCTTTTGATCTTCTTTGTTCTTAATTTTTCAGATATTAATTTTTATATTTTATTTTAACTGCCATCCACAAATCTGTAAAAAACGTTTTGTCTCCGAAATCCATCCTCCCGTCCCCAAAACTCAGAGAAACACTGTCTAGAACATAAATTTGAGAGACTGTGCATCTGTGGTAGACTTGCAGAGCCCTGAGCTGAGCCAGCAGCAGCAAGTTTTTGACAAAATTTTTACAGAAACATGCAGAGCCTTCTACATTTCTGTGTTTTTTTGTAGAACTTGTCTGAGACTCGATCAATTTCAGACCCACCTTGTTTCAAAAAGTCATAACATTATTAAAAATCTTAAACATTAAAACTTAAAACCCTCATCTTCACTTTCAGCAGTCATTTGTTTAGCAGCAGCTTCTTTGAACCCTCAACAATTTGTTTATTCTATGAATGATCTCAAGTTCATTGAATCAATAGCAGTTTCTCCAATTGGGTACCTGCTAGTTGTAACACAGCAACAAGTCCATTGAAATTTAAATGTTTGCAACTTGTTCCGTGATGCAGCACAACCTTCAGGCACATGACGGAAGAAACTCTAAGCTACTCTGATCCGATCTATCCCTGTAGTTAAAGACTTAAAACTAACATTATAACCAATTCGGCAGAGCATGGATGGATGAATTTCGTGGCAAACACATTTTACTTAAGGAAATACAACTCTAAATCCACATTAGACAGAATGCCAACAATTCACAGCTTTCTTATCAGCACAACATGCAGACACAAATCATCAGAAATAAATCAGTGTGAATAAACCCTGAAACAGAATTGCTGCAAAAACTTCTATATTCAGCACCATAAATATTTACATAACTGGTATTTACAGAGGAAACCAAGCTCCCCATCAGACTCAAACTCTAAAAACTATCGTCAGGAAACTATCTTCTAACTACAGAAATACACCAAATTTTCAAATTTAAACAGGACTCTCCTACCACATCGGGGATGCTCCGCATCATTCTCCCCTACTTTTTAGGAATTTTGAACCTCCTGGTTCAAAGCTAACTTATTTGACAACATTTTAACAAGTAACACACTATAAAAGTGATAACCATCATGGCTCTTTGCATCACTCTTACCACCTTTTGTTGCACCTACATAAAAACCATAAAAAATTAAGGGAAATGAAATTTCCCATCACTGCTTCCTCTTCTACATTATGCCATTTACGCATGCTTTCCAATTCTTCTTTTATGAGGAGGTCTTCATTTCCTAGCTCTGCATGATGTCCTTGACAAGACAACTCCTTTTTTGCATTTTCAGCATTGTTCTCATTTGGACTACAAATGAACATGTATCTACTCTCTCTCTCAATCATTCTCATTTCTTCTCCAAGAAAGAGATGATCTCCTCTCTTTTCATCAATGATGGGATTCTCTAGATGTTTCTCTTGCTGCTTTTGGTTGGTTGTGTTCTCTAAACCCAATAAATCTTCATCACATATGGGGCTCCCAAAGATATCCATCTCTATTGTAGCTTCCTCTCTAATGTGGACTGCTTCCACTACTAGAACATTTTGGGCCTCCTCTTGTGATAGGCTGCATTCCTCTTCATTGCACTCTTCCAACTCTTCTCCTCTTGTATTGTAATCTTCAATACTCTCCGGTTCTTCGGGGTAACACAACTCAACCGCTCCATCATACTTATCCTCTTCATCTTCATCCCATTCATCTTCTGTCTCAAACTCTTTACAAATCTCATTTATTGGCCTTTCATCCAATAATAATTTTTCCAACTCATCTATGGATTTAAGCTTTCATTATTCCAGGAGTTCTGTCCCTTGGCTAATCCTTGCCTCTATGGCTTTCCTCTCTAAAATAACTCTTGTTCATAAGGTGAGTACTTATCCTCACCATTGCCGTTTTCTTTTTCTTTTTCTTTGTCTTCTTCTTATCGCATTCCTCACACTCCTCCAACATCCACCACAGCTCCTCCAACTCCTATTCTAATTCTAATTCTTGCAACTCCTTTTGTTGGTCCTTTGTTTGTTTCTGCTTTTGCCTTTGCCTTATTTTTCCTTCCATCTCATTATCCTCTTTCTTACATCATGATACAATTCCATGTTTGCATTCGCAACCAAAAACTAAAGACTTTATTAATCTCTAATTGCTGTTATCAAATTTAGAAAACCAAACACAGTTGCAACTCACCACAGGTCTCACACAACCAGGAAAGAACATAGCATCTCACACAACCAGGAAAGAACATAGCTAAAGTCCACTGAGCATCTGAATTACTTTCCTTGCAAACAAGTTCAGCTTTTGTCTTTTGTCTTGTTCTTCTGACTTCAGCAACTTTTTAAAAAATTTTGTGGCTTCCCTTTTGCTGGATTTTGGCAGCGGTTTAAAAAACTTCAAACTTGTCTTGTTCTTGATGGCTGCGACTTAAACCATGTGGCGGCAGTCTTCAAACAACGGCTTCCATTTACTATGATTTCCTTATTCCTTCTGCGCCTTCCTTATGCCTATACACTCCTTTTCACTTTAGCCCACGAAATCTTCTTCATCTCTTCCCCAGAATCTACAAAATCTCTTGTGACTCAATAGCCTTCTTTGAGCATGATAAATCTTCAATAGACAGCACTAGAAAATTCCACGCCGCTCCCAGCACGTTCATGTCAACCTCCTTCGGGATGTTCATAGCTTTTTAGGGTTCCAACACCCAAGAATAAACATCGACAAGCCCACAGCAAGAGCTTTGCATCATCAAAGAATGCTAGAAACCCATCCGTAGTTATACCCAATAAAATGACACTCTCAAGGATTTGTAGGCTTCAATCACCACACGTATTGTTGCCTTAAACTTGGCAGATTCAACAGACAAAATACAGCAAAAGACTTACTACTATATATGTTTTTCTCTCTTTAGCCTTCTTGGCAGCCTCCTTCTTTGCTGGTTCTTTTCTCACTAATGGCAGCTCCTTGGATATTTAAAGTTGAAAACAACAGCTTGAAGCCCCTCTAGATTTAAAACTCTTCACACAAAATTTCGCTTCCCAGCATCTTAAGATGCTCTGATGCCAACTGATGCAGCACAACCTTCAGGCACATGAAGGAAGAAATTCTAAACTACTCTAATCCGATCTATCCCTGTAGTTAAAGACTCAAAACTACAATTATAACTAATTCAGCAGAGCATGGATGGATGAATATCATGGCAAACACATTTTACTCAAGGAAATACAACTCTAAATCCACATCAGACAGAATGCCAACAATTCACAGCTTTCTTATCAAAACAACATGCAGACACAAATCATCCGAAATAAATCAGTGTGAATAAAACCGTTTCAGAATCGCTGCAAAAACTTCTATATTCAGCACCATAAATATTTACATAACTGGTATTTACAGAGGAAACCAAGCTCCCCATCAGACTCAAACTCTAAAAACTACCGTTAGGAATCTATCTTCTAACTGCAGAAATACACCGAATTTCCTAATTTAAACAGACTCTAACATCTATCTTCTTTAAATGTAACTGACCCACGTCAGAATTGTTTCCTGTTTTTTCTCCACAAATTCACCCACCTGTCCATGTTAACAATTAGGAATTCCTTGTCTAATGTCTTACTTAAATTCACCGTAAGTCATGGCAGGGCACTACCACATCGTGGATGCTTTGCATCATTCCAGAATTTTGAGAGGATTTGCAATTTTGATTCATATGTAATTGGTGTCTTTGTGAATTGGAAACATTAAAAATCCATTTTATCTTGAAATACGGTTTTTTGATTTATCGAGCCAGAGCCTGAAATGGACCTGGCCAACGTCAGTCCAACACTCTGCTTAAAACCATTTAATAACTAATGGTCAGCGTCACTCCGAAACTCTGCTTAAAATCATTTATTAACCAACTTCCAATTAATAATGTTTTGTGATGTTGTATGAACTTCCACTGTAAATTGAAAAGCCTACTGTTCTGGTTTATGATTTCATGTATTCTTTTAAGGACTTACATGTCATCTTAACAAAAACTGTCTCCGGTGTTCTAAATGCTACTACATCAAACACATAATTACAACTTCTGCAAACATTTGGGTGCTGGAAAACTTGTTTGCTGAATATTATGTATGATTGTTCACTCCTTACACTAGCATAATTTTCATTTGGAACATAATGATGAGATTTCCGAGATGATTTCAGAAGTAACAAATCTTCTATCTATTAAATATTCGCCACTTACAAAGTTACATCACACTTAATGGCTGCAGTGATTGCAATTAGCTCACTTCAAAACTTTAAAAACTATAATGCATACCCCGCTTGAAGAGCAACTAGACACAGAGCGCAAGGCAGAGCTCCTGTTGTTGAATATGGTTCCCCCGAGAATGTAAAATGCTCACAGCCAACAACTGGATGGGTAGGTTTTGCCTGCCTTCTGCCAAAGACTAGATCAATAAATTTGTTGTGGTTTTTGAGACCCGGTTCTCACTTTCTCTATCCAAAATTATGTTTTGGTTGAGCTCTTTGTGCGGTTGGAGGCATTAGAGATGGCATTTTCATAAATTGTCCACAGTGTTTTAGATTCAGGATGCCCTTTTATAATCTTGCTAACCAACCTTGCCTCTGTCATCCTCAATACAGTCAAAAGAGGGAGGTCGAGGTCATTGATGGATTTGATTTTCTGCCAAACCAGAAACCTGGGCCTTATAGTCTTTTCCAAACTGAGTTGCAACAACTTAGGTTGCTTCACTACAGAATTTGCAGGGAGCTTCATGTTATTACAGAATTTGCAGGGAGCTTCATGTTATTAACCAGAAAGTTCATCTTTTCACTGACATTTTCCTTGGATAAAGAAAAGACATGAGGCTGAGCTCCAAGTAGTTGCCAGACTTCTTCAGCCAAGAGCCCCCAGTGTTTTAGAGTCTCTATCTTGGCCTCTAAAGTTTCCATGCGGCTAACAACCACTGTACTTACAACATATTTGAACATTTTACTTTCTTTGTCAACCCCAATCTTGTGAATGAGATCGACCTGTGCAGGCGTTAGAAACGTGCGTTGGAGAACGGCGGGATCTATCTTTAAGAAGCTCAAGAGCCCCATCCCACGAAAACCCCATCCTTCCCAGAAAGCAAGCGAGGGTTTCAGAGTCTTTTCCAAGCTATTATTGAGAAGTCGTGCTCTTAACAGGGCTTTAACGAGCACATCCTGGGACCCAAATACATTCTTCAGAAACTCCATCTTGGGAAGAAGTTCGTTCTCGAGGCTCTGGCTCAAGATGCTGTTACTTCTTGTCAAAAGTTTGGCCAGATTTCGATCCACTAAACCGAAATCTTCCAGCAGTTTGATCTTAGGTTCCAATATTCTTTCTGTACATCTGATACTTTTGACCTGACTCCTCATTATAGTGGCAATTTGGACTTCAGTGCAGCCGCGTTTGTTGAACAAATGTATAAACTGCTTTACGTTGTGGAGGGTTCGAATCTTCTGCAATTTGGGGGCCAACTTGAACATCTGAGTGATGTCAGGCTGAGACATGTTAAGTTTGGAGGAGGCAAAGTGTGAAAAGAGGCTTTGCGAATGAGATTCGGTTGAGAACACATTGCAAAAATGGAATGGGTGTATAACAAACAGATTGCAGCATAAACTGGAGTTGATGGTAGCTGCTGCAACAACAAATAGTTTACGGCATAACATGGTGTTCATGGGAGCTGCGGCAACTCCTGGTTAGGGTTTTCACCAAATTTTAATTCTTATAAATACAATTTGTCGAGTTTCATCAAATTTTGACTCATATAAATACAATTAAAACTCTTGAATTATTCTTACACATTTTGCCCTACTCTCAATTTGGATCATTTGGGATTGACTTAATTCTTGAATCTTTACATTCTTTGAAAATTTTTGTTTTTGACTCCTTTATTTAGAAGTCTATTTATAGTGAGTTAAACAACTATAGGCATTACTAAGTTGGCAGAAGGCAACGATAATTTTTTACTGTTTTATAATATAAGGTTCTTCATGTTTATTTATCTATTTGGTTTCATTGTTATAGATGATATTGAATAGTGAGACATCTAGGCCCAAGGATCTATGATTCCTTTTGTTGATTTTGTTTGTTTGATTTCATTGTTACATATCTCATAAAGTTGTTAGTGTTGAATCTTTAACAATGAATCGTGACCTTAAACACAACTTTTTTTTGTAGTTCCCAATTCTTGAGAGATGTCGAATAAGAGCCAATTTCTTGAAAGTGATAAAAGGTGCTCATCAAAAATGTCATCAGATCAAGGTACATCATCATTATTTGCAACATCTATTAACAAACAAGGGAATACCTCAAAGGAAGATTGTAATGAGTTACATGACAATGCCATAGATGATGTTTCAAAGGAGTCACAAGGTAATGAGAATGATAATATTAATAAACTCACTTCAATAAGTGATGATGAAAATGTAGATCCTGCATGGGAAGAGAAAAGAAAAACCAAATAAAAAATAGGACATGAGTGGGATCTATTAAGGATTTTTAAGATTGATTCGGTGTCAAAGTATCCATCCATTGAATTGGTGGAGAATAAAAACAATGATGAACTTCCCATAGAATTTAGGTATAAGACTTGTAGTTGGAAATACGGTAGGAACAAGAAATTGCAGTTAAAAGTTGAAACTATAGAAAAACATATTGGTAAAGTTTATGAAAAATTAATCATAGATGGAAAAAAAAAATCAATGTTCAGATGGAAAACAAAGGAAAAATGTCTTCAGATTAAGCATACAATGGAATATGTTGAATATATTCAAAAACTGGCAAAACTTGCTACATGTGAAAGTACAGTTGAAGCTCAATTTAGAAAGATGATGAGAGCAACACAAATGGCAAAAATTGTTCAGTTGAGTGGTTTTTAATATTTTGACTAGAGGGTGTCCTATAACAAACTACCCAGAATATATATTTTTTGTCTTTTATAGGTGTTCCTAACTTTCCTAACACACATTGACCAATAATTAGTGAATGGGAATCAACAAGTTATCTTATTAAGGTGGAAAAACAAGATGTACATGAAAAAAAAAAACAATCAACTTTTATTGCATTTTTTTAGATGAAGTTACAACAGTGGATAATACTTCTTAGGTATGTATGTGTATACTGTAGAAAATGATGTCCACCAACTTCATCTACTTTCTTTTCATAAACTGGGGGACAATGTTGAAAGAAAAAATTGTAGCAATAATAAATATTTTCACATAACCCCAAGAGAGATAAATATGCAAACAAGTACTTAGAATCTATCATGTAAAAGAATAGACAAATATACCATTAAGATGGCACGAGATATACCCTAGGAAAACCCTTCACAAGGAAAAATCCCAACCTCCCAAAGCATCCACATTCAATAATGAAAACACTACAATACATTTATAAAGTCTCCATGAATACTTTTGAAACATCGAGCTCCTCTAATGCATCTTCAATGTGTCCAAGCATAATGGGTAACCATGCAACCACACATCCTATATCATGCTTCACATATGCACTCTTCAAGAAAGCTCAATACAACTGGCAACCAACCTAAACCACTAAACATGTGCTTGCTTTTATAGAATCAAGCTCACACAAAACCACTAAGTGGTATTGGCTAAATCATGTGTCTCAAAACCATGAGAGCACAAAACCATTGACCCTATATAATTAAATATATGTTCTATGTCTTCCACACAAAATATTTAACCAATGTTATAACACAACTTTACAAGTGGACCCAAATAAATATTTAATGTGGCTAAACACATCTCTAAAGATTCACCACAAATAAATATTTATTTTACATAATTAAAATATTTCACTCTTGTGCAAGGTATACAAGACCATTTTTCCTAACATTATCCCACTTGTTGTATACATTACATAAGGGTCAATCAATGAAATACATCATCATAGCCATCCATGAAACCACACGAATCTCCAACATGCTCTTGTGCTCCATCAAGATACCTACAATAACATCCAAGGTAACCACCATCTCAAGCAAGAACTCCTCTCATCCTCCAACATGCCACAAATGGAAGAAAAGGAACAAGCCAAGATGTGTTGGGAATTAAGGTGTCTCAACCTTGGTAATTCTTTACATTTGTTTATTGTAATATATTTATTTATTGCCTACTGTGTAATTAGGATGCAAATATTGTTTTGTCATCTTGTGGCAGTTGGCACGGTGATGTGTCATCCTACGTGGAAGGTGACAACATGTAATTTTTGTCCTCACATGAGGAGATAGGCATCCCACTTAGTGGTAGAGGTATTTTGCCATGTGTCGACACTTTGAATAGTGTGTAAGTGAATCTTGATCTAAATGGTTATGACAGATTCCTATGACAAAATCTATGATGTGTAAGAGTCGTAAATAGAAGATACTATGACAGATGAAGACATGTGTCACAAGGCATTTTTTAAGAAGGCATCTTTGGGCGCCCCAAGGAGGGTTATGATATGTTGTAATAGAATATGCTAATTTTAGTCAGTGTATGACAAATTCTCTTACAACTGTAAGATATGACATATTCTATGACAGTCGTAAGAGCATCTGTCATTGCCCAACTTGGGAATAGGTAACCTCTTTGGGATGGGGTGATATGACAAGTGTCATGACCATGCTGCAGTGTTGGACAATTGTCCCCAGGTGTGGGTTTTTGGCCATGAGGCCAAGTTGGACGCCCATCTGAAGAAAGGTCCATTTTTGCCTTGTAAACTTCTATTTAAGCAAGTGCTTTGAGAGGAGATGTATTATGTGATTGATAGGTACTGTTATGCTGTCGGTTTGTCTCTAGATATGAGTGTCAAACACTCCTAAGAGCTTGCATTGCAAGTGTATTGTAAACCATTACAGTTTTGATAATACATTGTGCAGGTTTTGGAGTGTGGGGTTTTTCTCCCAAAAGGGTTTTCCCCACATTATATCTTGTCTCTCTTTCTTCTATCTACATTCTGTGTGTATGTGTATTGCTACAATATCTTTGTTGTTGGATTAATAACATTGTAACTATAAAGGATAAAAAGAATTTGCACTCTACTTTCCTCATTAGATTAGTGTAAGAAGCGATTTCCACACACCTAGCGTCCTTTCAAGATGAAGATGCACCAATCCAAAAAACACAAGCATCAAATCATAAGTCTCCAAGCCATTGCCAAAAAAATCTACATGACTAGAAATAACTCACAACAAATGCTAATATATATACCTATCCATATGTCTAAAGATATCTAAAACTTTAATAGAATTCATACCAACAACATATCCAACCCATAAACCATAATCACAAGCTCCCTGTATAGAACATGTTAATGAAGAACATACATATCCAAGAACTCCAACTACATGGGCAATGCCAAATCTAAAAATAGAACAAGGCATACCAAGTCTACCAATCAACACTCAAACCAAGGTGTGGCTAATAATCAAAACCATGTAGTAACAAAGAACAATCACAATGATCCACACACACAACAAAAACTGTTGCATACTCCCTCACAACAAGTCACCATAACTCTCTCGAGTTCACCACACCAAACCTTGTGAACATGAACATCTTGGAAGTATCCATAGAACAAAGAGAGAAAACCTACAGTAATATTATATAACATGCCTTTCTACCAACACCTCAAAGTGTTAAATTGTGTCAAGTAAGATCTTCACAAAACCCCCAAAAAAAAACTTTAACAACACCTAATCATTCAATCTCATAGATCAAACAAAACATACGTACATCTCATATAAACAACATGGATGTAAGCCTCTATAACCAAAGGAAGATCAAATCAAATATTCATTTTCAAAACTCAGAATCAACCTAATAACATCTCCTAAAATCCTCATAATGACCTCATAAATCAAACTCATATGCACAAGGAGATAAACATGTCAAACACTCCTCAAATGAACCCTCTAGAACTAACAACCATAGCTCAAGATCTATATCCATGAGAAGACAAAGCATAAAACCAAATGCATCTGAATATAAGATGGGCAATACCTATCAAATGATTTTCTATTGAGTAGACCAAGAGTGGAGAATGAGATTGCTCCTCCATGATACACCAAGCCACAATGACTCTCTCTAAGAATAATCTCCTCATGAAGTCCATCATGAACTCACGTCCATATTCAAGTGAAAACTCCTCAGACTTCATAGCGAAACCTCCAAAGAGTAACCATCTCGACAAACATATCTAAACTCAAGAGAACTCCAACATCACCTTAATCTCTAAGTATCCATGAGCACCTACAACGATCAATCCATGCTAAAATTCAAATGCAACACCACACTATCATGAAGCTCCTAGGCAAAAGATCAATGTATTCAATACTAAGAGAATGCACCAAATTATTATCAAAGATCTCATTATACATCTATAGAATCCACAAACACATCATGATATAACATCTCCTCCTAGAAGATCACATTCTCCAATGAAGATATCCTACTCCCAAGAGCACCTGTATCATGCCAAAACTCTAATCTATGATCAAGATTGGACACCATGACACTATACTAAACATCTTTTCAACCAAGTATCCCTTATCAAAACTGACACCTCACCAAAGTGTTAGGATTAAGGTGCCATCAACCTTGTAAATACTATGTGATTAATTACTCCTAATATTATTTGCAAATCATTCATAAGGGATGAAGGATTCACCAAGTAGCGATCTTGTGTCAGCCACATTTTAGATCATTGTACCCAATGGGGGTTGTGGGGGGGCTTGCCCCCCACTACTGTCACCAAGGGGTAAGGGGGCTATGATAGATTCCTAGCCCCCCTGGTGGGGGTTCGGTGGCAACACCCCTGAAGAGAATTTTTTTAGAAAATTGCCTTGTAAAATATTGTAATTTCATAGTCAATATGGACCGTTCATCATTAGGTCATAGATCTGACAGTAGAAGTTATGTTAGGTTTTTTTTTCCTAGAAGTCAACACTCTTTTAAAAGGATATTGTATTATGGTTGTAAATGAGTATTACAGGAACTGCTAGATTGAAGACTAGAGATGAGATTGATAGTGTTGTATTGTAAACTCTATTTGAAGTTAATATAGAATGATGCATCTCTTCTTGTGTGGAGTTTTTTCCTGAAAGGGTTTCTCCAGGTAAATATTGTGTAATATGTTTGATCTTTTGTTTCATTATTTCTTTGTGTTGATTTCATACTATCTCCATTTTGATTCTTCACTAGATTAATAGTTATAGTTGTAATCATATTCCATTCTATAGTTGCCCACCTTCATTTATAAAATTTGGTATTAGAGCCTGGCTAGTTTTGTGTCTTGGGTGGAAGTGTGAGGGTTTTTTGAGCTGCAGTGGAAGTTTTGGTTGATTTTATTTTGCATATTTGTGTAGAAGCGATGGTTGGATCCTCATCCTGATTAGACATCAAAAAATTCAATGGAACAGGTTATGATCTATGGAAGCTAAAAATGGAGGATCTCCTTAAAGAAAGAGATTAATAGTTGGTTGTGACAAAATATAAGAAACCCGATACTATCAGTCAATATGAGTGGGACAAGATGGACAAAAAGGTAAGAGGAACAATCCAGTTATCCTTACAAACTTGATCATGTTGAATGTCTCTACTGAGAAGACTACACATACATTATGGAAGCAATTGAGTGAAATCTATCAAGCCAAGAGCCTAGTAAATAAATTGTATCTCAAAAGAAAGTTATTTTCCCTTAAAATGAAGGAGGGTGATTCGATAGTTGAGCAATTGAATACATTTAATTTGATTATGAGTTAGTTAGCTTTTGTGGATGTTAAGATAGATGATAAAGATAAGTGTATTATGCTTCTTTATTCTTTGCCTAAGTCTTGGGAGAATTTTATTCTTGTTATCACTGCTAACCTCAAAGATCTAAAGATGGATGCCCTTGTTGCAACTCTGTTGTCACAGGAAATCAAGAAGAAGGCTATGGATAACTCGGTGGATGCTCTTAATGTTAGGGGAGGTCTAAGAAAAGAGGACCAAAAGGAGATTAGAAGGGGCCTAAGGAATCAAAAGGTTGGTCTAAAATTCCTGGGAAGAAGAATAGAGTTAAGTGTTGGAACTATGGTAAGTGGGGGCATGTGAAGAAAGAATGCATATAAACCCAAAGAAATAGTGGGATTCCTCTATCAAAAAAGTCCTCAAATGCAGGTGATGAAGTTTTACTTTTTGCATGTAATGTTATGTCTAATGAATAGTGGTTGATTGATTTAGGTTGCTCGTATCATATGACTCCCCATGAGGAATGGTTCTCCACATATAAAAAATATGATGGAGGTAATGTTTACCTTGGGTCCACAACTCTACATATCTGATTGTTGGTCGAGGAAAGGTAAAGTTGTGTTTCAGTGATGGGAGGATTAAAACCGTCCCTCGTGTTTTACATATTCCTGGATTGGTTGGAAATCTTATCTCTGTTTCGAACTTGAATGATTCAAGAATGTAACATTTAATAAGGATGGTTACAAATTAGTGAGAGGAAGGTTGGTGGTAGCTAGGGGAACAAGGATGGGAACTCTGTTTAGGCTTGAGGCCACTATAGTTTGTAGATCCATTAATGTAATTGAAACTATTGAAAATACATGTATGTTGTGGCACCACAGATTGGGCCACACAAGTGAAAATATTTTTAAAACAATTATGAATAAAAATTGTTGGATGGTTTCTCATATTCTGTTCAGCACTTTAATTTCTATGAGCGTTGTGTGTTTGGCAAACAAAACAAAAATTCTTTTCCTTAGGAAGCAATAGAGTGAAAAGAAATTAAAAATTATTCATTCAGATGTGTTTGGACCTATGGATAATGATTCTATTGGAAAATCTTGTTATTTCATTACCTTCATTGACGATGTATCTAAATTCACATGGATTTATCTTATGAAGCATAAATATGAAGTTTTTACTAAGTTTAAAGAGTTTAAAATCTTAGTAGAGAACCAATCAAGACTTAAGATACAAATATTAAGATTTGACAATAGAGAGGAATATTGCTCTAAGGAATTTGATGAGCTCTGTAAGCATGCAAGTATCATAAGATAGAAGACAAATCCATATACCCCACAACAAAATAGTGCTACAATAAGGATGAATCGAACAATAATGGAAAGATCTAGAAGTATGTTAAGTGATGCAGAGTTGGATAAATACTTTTGGGTAGAAGTTGTGAGTATCACTTGTTACTTGTTAAACAGGTCTCCTTGTAAGGCTCTTGATTTGACACCTTATGAATTGTGGACATGAAAGAAACCTTTTGTTTCACATTTAAGAGTTTTTTGCTGTGATGATTTTGTTCATGTGTCTAAGAAAAAGTGATCTAAGTTGGATCCAAAAGCACATAAATGCATCTTCATTAGATATGGTGAGAATGTAAAAGGTTATAAGCTTTGATATCCTTTAACTAGAAAGGTTATCTTTTCTAGAGATGTGATTTTCAGGGAACTTGGAGAGCCTCTATTTTTGATCCTATACAACTAGAAGAAAAACAAAGGAAGAGGATAGTGCATTTTGACTTACAATAGGAAAATACACATCATGAAGAACAAAATGATGGATTAGGGGATGAATAAGAAGAAGAAGATTCAAGTGAAAGTTCAGATGAAGAAGAATTTGTTGTTACAGAAGAAGTTGAGCATATATAAGAACATGAGGAAGAATCTCTTACTTAACCTTTGAGAAGATCCACAAGACAATGGAATTCAGTTGATAGGTATAACCCACCATATTTTTGTTGTGTATTTTATTTATTAAGTATTAATGATGAACCTAGATCCTACAGGGAAGCTATTTATGTAGATGATAGTGAGTCTCGATAGCTAGCCATGCAAGAGGAGATGATGGCTTTAGACTCATGTGACACCTAGTATCTGGTACGTTTTCCCAAAGGAAGAAAGGCCATAGGATGTAAGTGGGTCTTCAAGAAGAAGTTTGGAGCAAATAGTTCACTACAGAATTACAAGGCTAGAGTGGTAGCAAAGGGCTACTCTCAAAGAGAGGGAGTCAATTTTAGTGAAATTTTCTCTCTTGTTGCTAAATTATCTTTTATTAGATTTCTTGTATCCATTGCTTGATTAAAGAATCTTTAGGAGGAATCCATTTAGCATCTTTTATGTTACTCTTAGGCAGACCTAAATTGAAAGAACCACAAATAGGAGGGTGTTTCAATAAGGACCATTTGTTAAGCACTGAGGGGTCCCAAGAGGAGAAGCATCTATTAGATTTAGATAAGTGAATGACAGAAGACATGAATTTCTCTAAGATAGCAACTTCTAATTTGTTAACAGTCAAAGTCCAAGATTTTGATTCCTTCTCAAAAGTTCTAATATTTCTCTCCCTCCATATGTGCCAAATGACCATAGAAGGGATAATTTTCCAAAGGTAAGCAAAAGTTGAAGAAGGGTATAAAATCGGTCAACTGATAAACAACTGGGAGAGAGAAGCAGGAAAGGCACATTTCCAGTTAAGCTTTGACCAAATCCAAGACCAAATCTTAGAAGAAAACACACAATGAAGAAATAAGTGATCCACTTATTCAACCTCATCACAAAAAGAACATTTGATCTCAAAATTGATTCCATACTTAAGTAATCTATCTCTGGTAAGCTAGAATTCTATTATGAATAACTAACCAAGCAAAAGCCCTAGTTTTGGGTAAAATGTTAGCATCCCAACAAAGATGAAGAAGCCACTTCTGAGGGTTAGATATAACCAAATTAAGATAACCCAATTTCACTAAATAAGAACCAGACTTGTCTTGAATCCAATTAAGTTCATCATCTTTATCAGAAAGAACTTTTCTTAGAGAAAGAATATCCTTCAAAATAGATTTTTGGGAATCAGGAAAAGGACAATTAGAGAAGTTTTTCCACTGAGCAAACAATGAGGAAGAATATGAAACAAAATAATCTACCACCTTTGTACCCCAATTAGAAGAAATAAATTGCCTTACTTCTGACAAATCAGACATAGACACCAACTTTTCTTGGCCATTCCAAGAATCTAGCCAAAAATTTACTTTTCTACCATTTCTAATAATCCAAGACAGCTTAGCAGAAATAACACTCCCACAAGATACTATGAAATTATACATTGGACAACCAAGAGGAGGATTAAGAATAGTAAAATTTTTGCATCTATCAAGGCAATCCAAGTATTTAGATTGTAAAACTTTGCACCATTTTGCCTCCGGGGTAGCATAAAGCTTCCAAGCAAGCTTAGCACCCAAAGAAAGATTCTGAAGAGATAACTTCCTTATCCCTGCACCTCCAGCTTCTTTGAGAAAACCAACCTTATCCCAGGCTACTAGTGGGAGCTTCCTAATAACTCTTTTTCCATTCCAAAGAAAATCCCTAAGAATCTTTTGTATTCTTTCTGCAAAATTTGAAGGGATAAGAAGATGAGACAACATATAAACTGGTATTGCTGATAAAACTGCTTTGATAAGAAAAATTCTACCCAGAAAGGATAACCATTTACATTTCCAACTTGCCAATTTAGAAGAGATAGCAGAAATAATTTTATCCCAGAAATCAGACCTGTTTTGACCAACAAATAAGGGAATGCCCAGATAAGTACTTGGTAGACTATCCTTCTTAAGTCCAAGAAATTTAGTTCTTCCCATAGTTAGAGATGAATTATTGAAGAAGAAGACCTTTGATTTATTGAAGTTAATATCTTACCCTAAAACCAAGCAATAGTTCTCCAAAGTATTCTTAATTATAGTAGCTTCCTCAAAGGTAGAAACACCAAATAGTAAGGTATCATCCGCAAACAAACAATGAGTAATAGGATCCACACCCTAAGCTATTTTAATACCCTTCCAATTCCCAAAGATCTAATAAAAATGATACATCTACTTAAATCTTTAGCCAAAATAATAAAGAGGAAAGGAGAGAGAGGGTCTCCTTGTCTAATCCCCTGAGAAGATTGAAAGTATCCAACTAGAGACCCATTAACCAACATTGAGAACTTGGCAGTAAAATACATTCCCAAATAAGCTTGCAAAATTTATGACTAAAACCAGATTTTCCCATAACCTTCATAAAAAATGCCCAATTAACCCTATCATAGGCTTTGAGCATATCAATTTTAAGAGCCATAGCTTGAATTTTTTTAGCCTTTACAGAATGAATGACCTCATGAACAATCAAAACTCCTTCAGAAATTTCCTTTCCAGAGACAAAGCCACCTTGTTCTGTTGAAATAATATTAGGAATGATCCCCCCTAATCTATAGGCCAAAGCTTTAGTGAGAATTTTGTAAATGGTGTTACATAAAGAGATTGGCCTAAAGTCCTGGAAAGAAGAAACATTATCAGATTTAGGTACTAAAGTGATAAAAGTATTGTTGACTTCCTTTAGGATCTTTCTATTCCATCTAGCCTCTTCCACTACCTCCCAAACATCCTTTCCAATGAATTCCCAACATTTTTGAAAGAACAAAGGGGGAAAACCATCTAGAGTCAGAGCTTTCTCCCCCTCCATAGAAAAGACTACTGCTCTACTTTTTTCTAAAGAAAAGGGAGCATTTAAAGAAGAGTTCTGGATTTTAGAGATTAGAGAAGGAATGCAACCCAAAACCTTTTTTTCCACTTCACTGTCTACTAGACCACTTGAAGAACTCAACATTTTTTGAAAGAACCTAATAGCTTCATCTTTGATCTCACTTAAATTAGTTAGAACCACATTATGTGAGGATTTAATTTGTGAAATCTGATTTTTCCTTCTTCTGATTTTCACTGAAGCAAGAAAGAATTTGGAATTTTTATCACCCTCTTTAAGCCAAAGTTCCCTTGACTTCTATTTTAAAAAAACCTCTTCTCTAGCTTGGACTTCTTTTAGTTTCTTAAGTAATTCTTTCTCTGGCAAAAAAGATTCCTGATTCATACCTCGAGAAAACACTTTACAATTTAAGGCCCTTAAATTTTCTTCAATAATATTCCTCTCTTCAAAGATATTCCCAAAAACTAAAATATTCCAACACTTTATCTTATTCTTCAAAAATTTCAGCTTATTAAAAAGTTTGTACATCTGAGAACCAAAAACTAAAGGAGCTTCCTCCCACCAACCCTTAAGAAGACTAAAAAAAGAATCATCCCTAAACCACATACTTTCAAATTTGATAGGACATTTATCTGGAGCTTTGTCTTCAAAGATTTGACACTCAATAGGGTAATGATTTGAACCCAAGATAGGGACAATTGCACTAGAATAACCAATATTACTTTGGAGCCAAGATGAAGACAATAAAAATTTGTCTAATTTCTCTGCTATCAAAGAGAAATGAGATCTTCTATTTGACTAGGTGAAAACACCATTCTGAAAGGAAACATCCACCAAACCATTGTTGTCAATAAAATCAACAAAATCAAGTTGAGATTTAGAAGGCTGTGAAACCCTTCCAAGCTTTTCTTTTGACCTATAAATAGCATTAAAAATTCCCCCTATCAAAACAAGTGCACCTTTAAGAGAAACCAACATATTAGATATATTCTACCATAAAGATTTCTTAAGTATTGGATTAGTTGGACCATAGACATTAAAAATCCAAAATTGCAAATCAGAGGAGAGACTTGTTGTTATGTCATAAAATGTCTCCCTAGGAATTTTACCTCCTAAGTTTAGCTCCCAAGTCCCTTGTTTTGCATCTTGAATGTTCATTTTGACTCCCGATGAAGAATCCCTAAAAACCCATGTCAAATGGGGTTAAGGGGACCTTGTTGAGTTGAATCTGGCCTTGAAATAGGGTCCCAGGGCTTGGGTGCTCGCACCCTAGTTCTGCCCTATTTTAGGTAGGTCCTAAATTTGAATGTCAATTATGTGACTATTGAAAGGTTCCATTGCCGACATCTTAAGTTTGGATTACAAAATTAGAGCAAGAATGCATATATAAGTATGTTTAGGGATATATTTGCAAACTAGAAGATGATTATGAACTTTTGTTGAACTTATAATTTTAGTGCATTCAAGATATTCATTGTTGCAGAGTAGAATATTGTTGTTGTGTTTGTGATTGTAGATTTAGATTCATCTTCTCATGTATTGAAGGATTTTCATCTACATGTGAGCTACACCTCTGAGGTGATATCTATTTATGTTGAGTCAATCATTTATCAAGTGTATCAATTTGTTTTACCTCTATCCCATAGGGATACACACTCTTTTATTTGACAACGATGTTTGGAAGACTTGAATGTCCTTCTGGGACCCCCAACCCCATTCTCTATGATTGCAGGTTACAGGTGGCATATCTGAAGGAGTAGAGTTGCAGGGAATAGTAAAAAAGTGTGTATATTCTAGATCTCTGAAGAAAATCACTTCTTGGTCTTGGGCGCCTTACACCAAAGCCCTTTGGATCTCTGACACAAAAATCTCTAGAACAATAGAAACAAGTTACAAACATCTTTCAGTATTCTCAATAGAAAACCATACCTTGGGCTTGGGTGCCTGCTCTTTAGCCCTCGACTTTTCCACATTTGGAATCTCAAAGTTTGGTATGTATCTACTCTAAATATTACATCTCTGTCTACGAGCATTTGTCATGATTTGTCTATTTGTTTACGATTTTGCATAATTAGGGTTTTTAGCATAATTGGGCTTTAACTAATCAATAAATTAGTAAATTCCAAGTTTCCACAATGTTACAAGTGACACACCAACCTGTAGAAGAATCCTCTTGCAAAAGTTGTTATTCAACTCGGTGGGATGTCCTTGAATGTTTGTAGTGAAAGGAGGATCTAGCCATTTACCCTCATCCCCCTTTTCCTATTAAACATTTTGGTGAATCTATGTTTTTATTGAATTTTGCACCTTGCTGAGTGTTGTACTTTAGATTTACATTCATTCATTTAATTTTCATCTTATTGCATTTGAAAATATATAAAATTTTTGAAAAATTTGAAAAAAAATTGGCATCCTAGGCTTGCATTTTGGCATAATTTGCATTGATTTAATTTAATTTCATTTAATTTCTAACTTTTGAATCAGATTTGATATAAATTACAGTCGTACATCATTTTACAATCATTTCCATTGTATTTTCATGCTTAAATTGTTAAAAACTACTTGAAATTGTGTATTTTTCATAAAACCTAGTCTTTGCATTAGCTATGGTTTGTATTTAAAATCTTGTTTTAGATTTTACTACTCTTTTAAAACACTCAATCAAATCTGATTTTGGTTTTTAGTTTTGCATTATTATGTGTTTTTGCATTTTCACATAGTTAATTTCAACAAAAAAAAAAAATAGCATATTCACTCATCTTTACTTGAAATCGCACTTGCATTGAGCATCTTAGGATTTTTGCATCATTTTCAGATCTGAGCTAAGTTTTTTTGCATCATAAATCTGATTAGAAAACATTCATACATCATTTTGCATAGTGTCATGTCTTAATTTCACAATTAGGGTTTAAAATCCTTGCATTTTCACTAGATTTTTACGTATCTTGCATCTAGATTTGCATCATTGGTGTGTTGTGAAAGATATTACTGTATTAGTGGATTGATAATAAGCATTTAATTTTTTGCCCCTCATTACTTTCTTCACAACACTACTTCTTTTAGGCATTTGCATTGAAAAAGGTGAAAAAATAAAGCATTTTTAGGTCATAAGCATACATAGTTTTGCACTTGTTCCTTGCATAAGTATTGAAAACCTTTTAAAATATGACATTACATTCATTTGAATACATATATACATGGCTTCTTATCGTAACAATAATCCTAGGTTCCCTCCTAGGCCTTATTTGAAAAGGAGCCCTGAACTTGAAATCCCATTTACACCTCATGATAAAACATTTGTAGACAATGAAGGGCCTCTCTACATCACTGTGAGTATAATGGAGATTCCAATGCATGGTACACTCATAGATCCTAATTGCATGACTAATGTGGTAATGAAAGAGTTCCTTCTCGCACATAATTTGACACAAAATTCTTATGAACCTTTGGAGGATTAAGACACATACTGGAACTTTCATGCCTACCTTTGGGAAGATAAATTTATTGGTTACAATTTATGATAAAGTCGTGGATCAAGTATTTGATATTATCCCTTTATCTGACCTAGTCCATGTGAAACTAGGACACCCATGTGGTTAAAATCTATGAACACTGTCCCCTCAACTATTCACAATTCCATAAAAATCCGTTTACATGGACAAGTGTGTACTATTCAACGTAATACGTATCAACCTTTGTTAATGGAAAACAACTTTAGTCTTGATTACTTTTGGCCACAATCTGATAGAGACCCTGAGCCACGAAGAGACCATTCTTTCCTACAATACAGATGATACAAAGCAAAACTTATATCTAGAGTGGTCGGGCCTCCTATGCAAACAATAAGAGAAGAACAACCCACATTAGAAGAACTTCCTAGAGCAAAAGGAAAAGGACCCTATGTTGAGGTTCCTCCTTTGTCATCCTTACAAGGATCGGGAGGTATTCATCAAGAACAAGACACTTCATCAAGAAAAATGAGATTTGAATAAGCTTCCTCCTCTAACACAAAAAGACCAATAGAACAACATGACAATACTTTTGAAGATATAAGCAATCAAACAAGAAGAAATAGACAAGCAAGAGAAAGAAGGAGGAAAAGAAAAGTTTTTGCCCAAAGAAATGTACCTCAACAAGAAAACATTGCACCTAACATTGAATCAAACCAAGAAAAACTTAAGAATGAACAACTTAAAGACAAAAACAAAAGTTGGGCTATGGTACCTTATGTACCTCTTTCCTCTAACATTCAAGATTGGGAAGACGATGATTTTCTTGACGACAACTGCTAGTTCGGTTGCACCTTCAGGTAAGTATTTCTAAGCCTTTACCTTTGTGTTGTGTCTCCCCTGTGATGTGTTGTGTTGTTTAGGCCTCCTTAGATGACCCTTGATACTCTTGTAAGGTCAAAGATACCAGGAGACCACCTCTATTGTGACCCTTCTTCTATTTGTATCATCATTCTTCTATCTTGCTCCTTTCCTCTATTTTTATTGTTGCGTGTCATGCCTTAGGGGTGTGTATGAGGAAAAATCAAGAGGTCAAATGATAAAATCATAATAATGATAATAACAACTCAATTACCCATAACATAAAGAGATCGATCTAAGTAAAATCCAATATCAATGAATAGATCAAATTAAAACAAGAAAGACTTCACCTAGATTGTATAGTTCTCTTTGTTAAATGTAGATTGCTCAATAACGTTGCAAACCATGTTTGCAACAAGTGGATGTAGGTTGTATTTGTGCTCAAAATGCTCAAGGGTGCTCAACGATGCGATGTATGATCCAAGCACTGTAAAGGATGCCTAAGAATAAATGATCGAAGAGGATTTGTGAAGGAGATGAGGGGGGTTTATATAGGTTTCAAACATGATTGATCAATGAATGAAATAAATCCATAGAATGAATGGTTGAAATAAATCAAATAACTCATGTTGAATGTGCACACGACATGTGTCACACAAAAAGGTTATTTTTGTTTGAATTAATTGCTTTTTGATAAAGATAGATTTGATTTCATAAATTAGAATGCTTTTTCTTCTAATTCATGAGTTGATGAAAACAAGATAAATTAAAGCAAATTAACTTAACTTTAGTTTTGCCTTTTGAAGTTCTAAAAATAAGAGTGATTGTGCACGAGTTAACATGATATTTTTAGAGGAATTGGAAAGATAATTGAAATTAAATAAATAAATTTACTTAATTGTTTGTGCATGATTGAGGAATAGATAAGATATGAAGATTATAAATAAAATACTTGATTTTATTTATTTTTAGAGGTTTGAGATAATTTAAATAAATTTGCATAATTTATTTAAATTTGGAAGAACAATTTGACTTAATTAAATAATGTAAATTATTTAATTGTAGATAAGAGAGGATTTGGATCAATTAATTAAATAATTGGATTTATTTAATTAATGTAGACTTGAAATTTGAAAGAGGATAATGATTTAATTAAATAATAAAAATATTTAATTTTGGAATAATAAAGTTCATTTTGATGAAATTAATTAAATAAATAGAATTTATTCAATTAATGTCAAATTTTGGAGTTTTGGAAGAATTTGCTGAGATTAATTAAATAATTAGATTATTTAATTAATGTTGAAATGTACGTGATTAGACAGATTTGATGAAATGCAAGTGATTCGAAGACATGGTCATTTTTGTGTCTCTACAAGGGGCATATCATTGCAGTTGGTGACCTAGGGGCACCTTCCTACGTGACAACCCTGTTGACATTCTTTGAATCTGCATTAGGGATTGCCAGTTCTAATGCACAGGCAGATTCAGCCAACTGAATACAGGAGGTTGCGTGAGCTCCTCCCCTTCACTTCTGGTTCTGCCGCACCAAGGGGGGTATCCCTATAACTCAAGATGTAACCTTGACTAGCTCAAAGATAGAAGGATCTAACTTGACAACAACAGGCAGAATACTCTCATGTATGGACCAAGATCTGCATGATAGATCACAAGGCTGGCAACATTCTTGGACATGATGTCTGGTTGGGTATGAGAGCATGCAGGGGGTTCCTAATCCTACTCCTACAACTAACAGGTGGAAGTATGAAATGTTTTAGTTTGAATTTTGGATGCAAAGCTGGACATGGTGTATAACACAAGAACACAGCATGATTGGTGCCTATCCAGGGCTTGGAGTCGGTAGACATACACCTGTGAATGATCAGCATGAATAGCTAAAACTGGATTTCAGGGGGATACACATGATATCTGCCTTACAGATATCTCCCAATAAAGAGTGTCAGGTTATCTCTACTTATGGCATCCCTACTGCAGTATACCCTTCCCAATGTTCAACCTGAAAACAGTTTAATCTACCCCTTGAGCAGAGGTTAAAAGATCAGACATTCAACATAGGAATTCTATGCTCTAGAATCTAAACATTACGCAAATATCCAGATCCAGAAGAAGAATACATGCAATACTGGAGACAGAATTAACACAACACATGCTAAGATAGCATTACTCATACAAGACCAACCATGAAATCAGTGGATTCATGCCAAATCGTACAACAGGAGATACATAAACTCACAAGTTAGACTGTACAGAGCAACCAGATCAGCTGGTTTTGGATTACAGAGCCAAAAATCCTCAACTTTCAACAACCAACAAATGAGCAACACAACCTGCTTATAACAGCCAGGTAGGTGCTCAGCAATTAATTACATGGTTGACCAAAAATCCCGCCAGATACACAGTATCATGAAAATGGCGCTCAAACATTACCAGATTGGCGCCCAATCTTGAATGCAGCAGGTAGGGGAGGAGACAGGAAGATTTTTCGAGCCCTGCGCCACCGCCTAGGGATCCAGATCTTCAACCGGGTACTAGATCAGCCCACGCCATCGCCCATACCTCTGCAACAATCGCCATTAATGGCGCACCAACCCGCGGCCTTGGGAAGAACATCAGACAGTTAATCGCAACTACTTCCCGCCGAGATTCATCATCATGATATTTCGAAATGCAGGATACCAATTATCCCACATGCACCCCTCAGCAACCTCCTTAACACTTTATATACTAGGTCATGAGCATATATCATGTCGGTGCTTTTGCTCCTGACGACACTAGTATAAGACTTCATCATCATCATCCTCCAGCAGCATGATATCCTGTTGCCCGAAATATCACCCTAACGTCATCATCATATCGCAATACAACCGCATGATAATCGATCGCCTTCATCGGCACAACCTGATCCATCGGAGAAACATCCTCCTGCTGAGCCTATACCAAAAGTCTGGCCGATGAACATCCTGATGACATCATCATCATATCCTGCTGATGTCATCATCATATCTACCTACTGCGCACCTCCTCATATCCAGATGACGTCATCATCATGTTTGCAAATATCAGGGGATCTCCACAAGATGATCTATGTTAGAAATATGACCCCCCCGGACCTTGATGACGTCATCATCATATCGACATCAGGATGATATTCGGAAGACAACCGGATATTTGGAAATATCATCCTGATGCACGAAAATCATGTTGCACTGTAGCTCCACTATAAGATCGGGGTGAAATATGAATATGATGATGCTTGAAAAGATCACCCCCGCTAGATAATGCACGAAGCCGGCAGGCGGATATCTCCATGATATCAGCATCATCATGATGCTGGAACAAACACACTCGAGTGATATGAAAATATCACCCCCTCCTTCGGAAATATCATGATGCAGATAGGCAGAGAACTAAATATCACCCCGGTATAAGGATGACGTCAGCATCATCAGGATGACAAAACAACGAACAAGAAGTGATACAACATCATCAGGATGATATTGACTAAGATCATCCTGACGTTCAAAATATGATGACCCTAGTGAATATCGGGTCGCACTTAGAACTCTTCAACAACATCATCAGGATGATCATAACCAAGATCACCCGATGATAAAGATATCACCCCGGCGAAATATCATGAAGGCAGAAAATATGATGACCCCCGCAAGCAACACGGTGATAACTGGAAATATGATGATGATGATGACGACCCTTAAGAAAGAACAAGTCAGGTCGAACAACTCAAAGAATAACCCCATCAGAATATCGGGGCAACATCATCATCATGTTTGGGCAAGGTGATAAATGGAAGATCACCGGATACTTGAAAAAATCACCCCCGCAAGCAAATCAGGGCGCACTGTAGCTCGTCAGCATCATCAGGATAAAAACCAAACATCACCCGATAGTAAAATATGATGATGACGATGAGAAACCAGTCGACGGAGAACACGATGATGCTGACCCTCATCGAACCAAACATGATGATGATGACCTCCTCCTCAAGAAAATATGATGATGCAGCTGAAAACTGCTGAGGAGGTCCAACACTTGGAGTATTTTTTGGATACTTAGGGAGAGCGCCTGCATGAAAATTGCTCAAAAAACTGCCAGTCAATTCAGGCGCTAACAGTGGCTCTGTCTGGGGACGTGCAGGTGCAAGACTGCAGCGAGAACCCCAGATCTCTGGGATGCAGACCAGTCCCTTATCCATTGGGCACAGAGTCAAATACTGCACTGACCTGCATCACCAAACACACTTGATGGCCTAAGGCCACCAAGAAAAGAAAAACATGTATCTCCCTTTGTCAAATATCTTGTTTTCATCTGCATGCACTGGGTCAAGCTTGGAGATACTACAAAGATCCACCCACAAACAAATCTTGTCATCTGCATATTCAACCCTCTGATTTGGCTTGTCATTATCACCCCTGTGCAGATAACCTTCAGCATCATGTGACATGTGGGTGCAGAATGTATCAAACAATGCATATTCATATGGCATATAGCACTTATCACCTATATCATCATCATGCATTGCAACATGATCTCCTAGCTGGACTGCAAATAGGAAACACTCGGAGTCCACCACAAAACTAGGAAGATCAAGGCTCATTGTATTATATGCTGGCTCATCAAAAGAAAAGCTTTCAAAATCACAATTGTGTACATCATGTACACAACCATCTGGTACACCAGGCTGGAAAAGATCAGGCTCTGGCATCTCTTTTAAGTCAGGCACACTTTCACAGTCACTTACCTGATGTATGTTGTTTCCTCTTTCATCAGGATGAGAAACAGAATCCAAGCCAAAAATAATGTCTAGATCCTCACCATACTCAGACAGATCCTCATCACCATATGTGTCATAAATGGGTGACCCAGGTGCATCAGTTTCATCATAGTATGCCATTTGTTCATGGGCAGCAGAGCACACCTCTTCATCATCAATGGATTCACTCTGTGGAGGAGTATCAGCCTGTGTGTCATAAGCAAAACAGCCATCAAATGAAAAACAATCATGCTCTGAACTAGCACTTATTTCAATTTCTGACTGCTCTTCATGATTTCCATGTGTTTGAAAGGTAGGCAATGGGTCACACATAGGACTGCTTCTCTGTTTGCTTATATCTTCTCTGTCTTGAGTACAATACTCACAATTATCTCCACAGGTCCATTCTAAAAATTGCTCATTGCTGTCCACAACCTCGTTATTGTTTTCATGGTCAGCTGCCTCATCATTGCAATGGGAATCCTCATTAGTCCTTTCACTGGCATCCTCAACTGGTGAACAATCCAGTTGAGCAGTATTGTTAGCATTATGTTCAAATACAGCAGTCTCAACCTCTATGCTTTTATTTTCATTTTTATCTGCACATGATGCCATAATCATTTGGTCATTTGCAGCTTCATAACCATTATTCACACCAAGGCCTGGGGACAGGGGTTTCAGCAGGTGCACATTTCTCATTTCCTCTACATTTTCTAAAAATTTGTATGCCATCTGCATACTTGTCACCTTGAAATCCCTCAGTAATGCACTAGAGCCCTCCTCAAAAGCTTCAAAGAATATGCCAACACAGGCTGAAATATCAGGTCTGAAACTTTCAGGGACATGTGAAAGGGCTACTGCAAACCTATGACTGAAATCAACACATGGCTCTTCATCTTGTTTTCTGATTCTCATCAATTCTGCAACAAGATCAGCCGGTTCTTTTGCAAATTCTTCCTTGAAATAGTCAGCAAGCTCATCCCAACAGGCAAAAAATTTCTTTGGAAAGCTCAAATACCAGTCTTTTGCTTTTGCATCAAAGGACCTAACAAGAAACCTCATCCACATATCCTCATCTCTGAATGAATGTTTTCCCATAAAACTTTGAAAATTTTGGATATGTGCATTCCCATCACATACATTGTGACCACTAAATCTAGGCATCTGACAGTATATCCTAGCAGGCATAGTTTCTACTTTATAATCCACCCATGACAAATCCAGTTGGTCATACAAAGGATCAAAAGGGCTGACAGGAGGTTTAGCTTTCTGACTGGCAGACACAACAGGGTTACTGCTTCTTAACTGGGCCTGCTCAGCCTCTAAGAATATCAACCTATTTCTTATCTCTTCTATTCCTTTATCCAACATTTCACCACTGAGTATGGGATAATTCATACTTGGATTCATAAAAATCTTACTCTTAGACATTGTTTGTCTGTCTAAGACCTAAGGCTTCCCCTGGCATCTAACCTATGCAGTAAAACAGCAAATAAAGGGGAAGGAACAAGGTACCTTTTCTCATACAGATGCAGAAAAATGAACAACACATTTATGTCACATCACATACATCCATCTTTCATGTGCATTTGGATCTTTTTTGCAGAGTCGCCACCTCTCCAGAGAGGACAAAATTTTCAATAGCTGAAAGCTACTTTTCCAGGTTCATTCCACCAGCAGAGCATCATTTTGTTAGTGACTCGGATGGGCCACAAGTATATCATTTTTTAGTCCATCCCCAGCGGAGTCGCCATTTTGTTGACATTCTTTGAATCTGCATTAGGGATTGCCAGTTCTAATGCACAGGCAGATTCAGCCAACTGAATACAGGAGGTTGCGTGAGCTCCTCCCCTTCACTTCTGGTTCTGCCGCACCAAGGGGGGTATCCCTATAACTCAAGATGTAACCTTGACTAGCTCAAAGATAGAAGGATCTAACTTGACAACAACAGGCAGAATACTCTCATGTATGGACCAAGATCTACATGATAGATCACAAGGCTGGCAACATTCTTAGACATGATGTCTGGTTGGGTATGAGAGCATGCAGGGGGTTCCTAATCCTACTCCTACAACTAACAGGTGGAAGTATGAAATGTTTTAGTTTGAATTTTGGATGCAAAGCTGGACATGGTGTATAACACAAGAACACAGCATGATTGGTGCCTATCCAGGGCTTGGATTCGGTAGACATACACCTGTGAATGATCAGCATGAATAGCTAAAACTGGATTTCAGGGGGATACACATGATATCTGCCTTACAGATATCTCCCAATAAAGAGTGTCAGGTTATCTCTACTTATGGCATCCCTACTGCAGTATACCCTTCCCAATGTTCAACCTGAAAACAATTTAATCTACCCCTTGAGCAGAGGTTAAAAGATCAGACATTCAACATAGGAATTCTATGCTCTAGAATCTAAACATTACGCAAATATCCAGATCCAGAAGAAGAATACATGCAATACTAGAGACAGAATTAACACAACACATGCTAAGATAGCATTACTCATACAAGACCAACCATGAAATCAGTGGATTCATGCCAAATCGTACAACAGGAGATACATAAACTCACAAGTTAGACTGTACAGAGCAACCAGATCAGCTGGTTTTGGATTACAGAGCCAAAAATCCTCAACTTTCAACAACCAACAAATGAGCAACACAACCTGCTTATAACAGCCAGGTAGGTGCTCAGCAATTAATTACATGGTTGACCAAAAATCCCGCCAGATACACAGTATCATGAAAATGGCGCTCAAACATTACCAGATTGGCGCCCAATCTTGAATGCAACAGGTAGGGGAGGAGACAGGAAGATTTTTCGAGCCCTGCGCCACCGCCTAGGGATCCAGATCTTTAACCGGGAACTAGATCAGCCCACGCCATCGCCCATACCTCTGCAACAATCGCCATTAATGGCGCACCAACCCGCGGCCTTGGGAAGAACATCAGACAGTTAATCGCAACTACTTCCCGCCGAGATTCATCATCATGATATTTCGAAATGCAGGATACCAATTATCCCACATGCACCCCTCAGCAACCTCCTTAACACTTTATATACTAGGTCATGAGCATATATCATGTCGGTGCTTTTGCTCCTGACGACACTAGTATAAGACTTCATCATCATCATCCTCCAGCAGCATGATATCCTGTTGCCCGAAATATCACCCTGACGTCATCATCATATCGCAATACAACCGCATGATAATCGCCTTCATCGGCACAACCTGATCCATCGGAGAAACATCCTCCTGCTGAGCCTATACCAAAAGTCTGGCCGATGAACATCCTGATGACATCATCATCATATCCTGCTGACGTCATCATCATATCTACCTACTGCGCACCTCCTCATATCCGGATGACGTCATCATCATGTTTGCAAATATCGGGGGATCTCCACAAGATGATCTATGTTAGAAATATGACCCCCCCGGACCTTGATGACGTCATCATCATATCGACATCAGGATGATATTCGGAAGACAACCGGATATTTGGAAATATCATCCTGATGCACGAAAATCATGTTGCACTGTAGCTCCACTATAAGATCGGGGCGAAATATGAATATGATGATGCTTGAAAAGATCACCCCCGCTAGATAATGCACGAAGCCGGCAGGCGGATATCTCCATGATATCAGCATCATCATGATGCTGGAACAAACACACTCGAGTGATATGAAAATATCACCCCCTCCTTCGGAAATATCATGATGCAGATAGGCAGAGAACTAAATATCACCCCGGTATAAGGATGACGTCAGCATCATCAGGATGACAAAACAACGAACAAGAAGTGATACAACATCATCAGGATGATATTGACTAAGATCATCCTGACGTTCAAAATATGATGACCCTAGTGAATATTGGGTCGCACTTAGAACTCTTCAACATCATCAGGATGATCATAACCAAGATCACCCGATGATAAAGATATCACCCCGGCGAAATATCATGAAGGCAGAAAATATGATGACCCCCGCAAGCAACACGGTGATAACTGGAAATATGATGATGATGATGACGACCCTTAAGAAAGAACAAGTCAGGTCGAACAACTCAAAGAATAACCCCATCAGAATATCGGGGCAACATCATCATCATGTTTGGGCAAGGTGATAAATGGAAGATCACCGGATACTTGAAAAAATCACCCCCGCAAGCAAATCAGGGCACACTGTAGCTCGTCAGCATCATCAGGATAAAAACCAAACATCACCCGATAGTAAAATATGATGATGACGATGAGAAACCAGTCGACGGAGAACACGATGATGCTGACCCTCATCGAACCAAACATGATGATGATGACCTCCTCCTCAAGAAAATATGATGATGCAGCTGAAAACTGCTGAGGAGGTCCAACACTTGGAGCATTTTTTGGATACTTAGGGAGAGCGCCTGCATGAAAATTGCTCAAAAAACTGCCAGTCAATTCAGGCGCTAACAAACCCTAAGGCACTTGTTTCTCCTCTCTTGATTTATTGTTTACCTTCTTCTAGGGGCTCTATCTAGTTGGTGGATGACGAAAAAATGAAATAATATTGATACGGACCACATGTCCCTTCAGCGAGTAAGAAAAAATTGACCTAGTCCATACATGACGATGGAGTTGATATATATATATATATATAATTTGATGCTTAGCTATTAGAATCACTCCATGTGATATTTTGATGATATCTTATATTTGCTAACAAACCATAACAACATAGTTGCTCCACACACTTTGTATATCTTGAGTCTTGCCTTGGTTACACTTGATTATGAGATCTCTATAGTATAGCCCCACGGTTATACTCAATTTTTGAATCCGTAGTATAACCTTGGATCTTGATGTGATTATGTTTATGCATTACTTTTTATCATGTGATGTGGTTATTATCTTAGAGAAAGATTTCTAATCTCTCTTCTTGTAGGAAACTGTGTGTTTGTGGGAACATTCAACGATCGTAAAGTATATGTCACTTTTGGGGGCATGGGATTTGTGAGAGCTCTTGTTCCCTTATGTGTTTTCTATCTACCTTAACGTGCTTTACACGACATCAACCACCTTAAGGTGGGGGAATATAAGGTAAGTTGTCTGATGATTTTGGTACTAATGAAGCATGTTTGTAATCCCTCTATAGAGGTGGGGATGGTGTATCTCTTGAGCTAGTACACATCCTTTTTATTTCAAAATTCATCTAAGTAGGTGAGGTTAGTGTATCCTCCCTTAAGCATGTCTTTGGCAATTGTTGTGGCATAAGCCCAACTATTAGGTGTGCCTATAATGTGCCTAAGATGGTGGGGGCTTAGCAATAAGTTCCTTCCATCGCCTTGTTTGTCGTGTTTTAGATGTATAACATATCTTTGGCATGCTATACGGTGCTCGTGTTTTCCATGTGTCTTCCGCATGTTTGTTCCCAAGTATAGTCCAAAGAGTGTGGTAAAATGCCCCTCCTATGCTTTGGGATTTGTATGGAATGTGTGTTCCCAAGTATAGTCCAAAGAGCGTGGCGAAATGCCCCTCCTATGCTTTGGGATTTGTATGGCATGCTTGTTCTCAAGTGTAGTCCAAAGAGCATGGAGAAATGCCCCTCCTACATTTTGGGTTGTTTGTTGCATTTTTACTTTCCATGCATTTGTATTCATTCATATATATGAAAAATAAATAATCACTACATTCATTGTGTTTTGTGTGTCTTTAATATTGTCTTCTCTGTGTTTTGTGTGACTGTTACTGTCTTCTCCGTGTTTTGCGTGCCTGTCACTCTTTTCACTATGTTTGGCATGTCTATGACGCGTTTTCTCTTATGTCTACATTAGACTGGGGGCTAGAAATAGTTCCTCAATTTTGTGTATGCATTAGCTTCAAGTGTCTTGCATGTTTGTTGTGTTTTGACCATACTTTAATGTATGTATGGGTCATGCATTCATACATACATTAAAGTAGGGGCTAAATCTTATGTCATATGATGTCTACCTAGGGCTTTCACCTCCTATGTTTAGCTCCCAGGTCCCTTGTTTTGCATCTTGCATGTTCATTTGAACTCCCAATGAAGAATCCCAGAAAACCCATGTCAAATGGGGTTAAGAGGACCTTGCTGAGTTTAATCCTACCTTGAAATAGGGGCCCAAGGCTTGGGAACTCACACCCTAGTCCTGCTCTATTTTAGGCAGGTCCTAAATTTGAATATTAGTTATGTGACTGTTAAAAGGTTTCGTTACCGACATATTAAGTTTGGATTACGAAATTAGAGTTGGAATGCATATATAAGTATGTTTAAGGATTCATTTACAAACTAGAAGATGATTATGAACTTTTGGCGAACTTATGATTTTAGAGGATTTAAGATATTCATTGTTGCAGAGAAGAATATTGTTGTTGTGTTTGTGATTGCAGATTTACCTTCATCTTCTCATGTATTGAAGGATTTTCATCTATATGTGAGCTACACCTCCGAGGTGATACCTATTTGTGTTGAATCAATCATTTATCAAGTTTATCAATTTCATTTGCCTCTATCCCACAAGGATACACACTCTTTTATCTAACAATGGTGTTTGGAAGACTTGATTGTCCTTTTGGGGCTTGACTGAGGAAAGCTCCTAAACACCACAACCCCCAACCCCATTCTTCATGATTGTAGGTTACAAGTGGCATATTTGAAGGAGTGGAGTTGTAGGGAATAGTGACAAAGTGTGTATATTCCAAATATTTGAAGAAAAGCACTACTTGGTCTTGGGTGCCTTACACCAAAGCCCCCCAGATCTCTGACATAGAAATCTTTGAAACAGCAAAAACAAGTTACAAACACTTTCAGGATTCTCAACAGAAAACTGTACCTTGGGCTTGGGCGTCTGCTCTTTATCCCCTGACTTTTCCACATCCAAAAACTCACAATTTAGTATGTATCTTCAGTTGATAACTGAGAGGGGGGGTGAATCAGTTATCTTAATTCTTCTAGGTCTCTGATCTTCCTTTACAGTTAATGCAGTATTAAATCAAATGAGCAAACATAATTATGAAATGGAAAGAACACCAATACACATGACACAATATTTTTGACGTAGAAAACCTGGTTAAGGGAAAAACCACGGGGTGATTAACCCAAGATATTATTCTCTGTTAGAAGAATAGAAGTAACAATATGGCACTTGCCAATTAGGGCTCATTGCCCGAGCACACTGCTCACAAGAGGCTCACTGCCTACAAGAGACACACTATCTACAAGAAAGGAAGATAACACAATGTTTGAACTGATGAGAAGCATCCACACATGCTGAGGTTTAGTTCTGGTTAAGCTTAATAAACTGATCTGCTGCACTTCATTCTTATTCTCTCTTGATGCAGCTGTACTATCACATTCCAGACCTCTTCTACTATCTTTACTCTGCTCTTCTGCTTTTCTTCGCACCACTCAACACACCACACACACCTTCACATCTAAATCAATCATGTATATATGTCCGCACAAGTGATTTCATCTCCTTTCTAGTCGGCATCCAGAATAGTCAATATTTTCCTCAAACTCTGATCTATTGGCTGAATCCTTGCATTCCAAGTAATGTGGATCAAGGATATACTTGTAGAAGTCATCAATCATGTCGGCAAATCATAACTTACACCTTAAGAACCTTTACCATCATCAATAACACATACGGAATAATGTCTGATGTTTTGCCAGACAGTTCTTCTCTGTTCACACTGTCAATCAGGAACCCAACACTCAAGTATTCATATCTCCTCATCCTTTCAATACCGGAGGCTGAATCCTTGGATTCTATTTGTCAAGGTACTCCTCTTGACTTCCCCAAATCCACACGTTACGGAGATATGTCTTCTGAGAGATCCGGACCTGTCTGTCAGACCTTACTGATTGCTCTGCTCTTGCTTACCGAACCTCAATACTTCTTCAATCTGACTTCCGGTAAAGACTCATCATGTCCTGCGGATGTGTGGGATAACCTTTGTTGCCATTAATGACAACATTATGAGTCCATATAGTGTCTCTTGCCAACAATCTCCCCCTTTGGCATTGATGGCAACACTTAGTGAAAAATGACTAAGTGTCACACTATACTCCCCCTTGGCTGATGCTCTGTCTCTATGTACATTTTCGAAGCTTCCCCTTAGTTGGATTCCTCATTTTTCACTGTTCCTCACTCCCCCTTTGACATCAATGGCAAAGGGTAGGGTCCACACACCAAAATTTTTAAAATTTCAACTATACTTAGCCGCATAAGTATATACATATAGCATACTTACATATACTGAAGTATGTCTGCAAAAGTTGTCTTCAAATGGATGAATTCTGTAGCCCAACTTTGCCTCATTTTGTCCAAAATTGATATATGACCGCTCAACAGGAATGCAAACACATCTGCCCTTTTTAGATCTGTCGGATCACTGGTCCGGGCTATGGTCTGAGCTTCTTTTATGGCCTCATGCACGGCCTCTAACTTGGGGATAATTATCCCTCTGAGTTCACCCAACCTGCTTATTCTATTTTTCTTTTCCTTCTCCAGCTTCTTGATTTCATTCAAGACTGCAATAGTCTGATATTCTTGATTTATTATGGAAGATGAGAGAGGATCAAAATTCTTTGATAGATTTGTCAGTTTGTCCTCCTGTTCTTTTACTTTCTTCTCAATGTCCAATGTTACTTTGGACCATGATAAACAAAATTTGTACATTTCTCCACCATCTTTAAGAGCATGTTCTAAGCTCTTTATCCCTATACGCATATTCCTTCTATCATTAGTTATTAACCCTTGTACCTTTGATAATCTTTTTGTCAAAAATTCCTTCCGGACCTTATCTTCTGCTGACTTCTCTAGGGAATCAAAATGTGTGGTAACACTATTTACTAGAGTTTTAAGATTACCGGATAAGGAGGCTAAGGGATCTTTCTAAAAAGATGGCATAATCTTTTCTAACACTCTGGATGCAGCTGCTATAAGCTCACAGTCTTCCATGTGAGACTTCAGGAGTTTTTCTTTGGCCTTTGCATTAGCAAATGAAGCTATCTTCATTGTTTGTACTAGAGATAGAGAGTCAAAATCAAATGGCCTTTTTAGTAGTTCCGGTTCATCAATCTCCATAGTTTCTTTTGTCAAAAAGTCCTTGACCGATTCTGCAGTGTCTCTTGCCAGAGATAGATTCTTCTTTTCTTCTGCAGTCACAGAACTGTCTCTTGGAGCTTTCTCTCCTTCCACAACCTTTGTACTATTATCTTCTTTTTCCTTCACCTCTGCTTCTTTCTCCTCTATTCATTCTTCTCCTTTGGATCCGGAGTCAGCAGGGGAAACCAGAGGAGTGATGTTTGTCTGTTCATGCACTTCCTTTTCCGGAATAGAGGATTCCAAGTCCTTATCCTTTTCTGTACTGGTGTCCATGATTTGCTCAGTGGATTCTTTTTCAACACCTGTGGCCAAAGGGTGAACACCCAAGTCCTTTATAATAGGAAGATTGAATCTTTTGAAGGCATTCCGGAGGATCTCTTCTGTTTCCTTGGCTACCTTGTCAGTCTCACCAAGCATGAGCTGCTTCATTCTGGCTTTGCTCCTGAACTCATCCTTGCAATCTTTGAAGATCATATTCATTTGCTTTGAATCGATTGAAGGATATAGCTGAATAGTTATCTATTCTTGGATTTCTAGATCTTTGGCTTGGGCATTGTTCTTCCTTATTTCAAGTTCCTTCTCCAAGCTTTTGGGGATCAGAGATATAATTTCAATGAATGCTTTGTTGTAGACATTTAGATACTTGACTATGGCATCTTGTAATATCTTCTGATCAGTTTCACCATAATCATCATAGAATTCAACCATTGGCTGAAGATTTCCGTTCACAGTGACTGATTTTATTATGTCATCAATGTGAAGAGTGGGTTTTTCAACATATTCCTCTGCCTTTTCTTCTTCACCTTGACCGGTAGAGGGTTCACCGGATGTTTTCTTCTTTTTCTTCATTTTCCTGACTTCTTCATCAGATTCAGTCTCCTCTTCATCCCTTTGACTCGCATAAGCTCTTGTGGCTTTTGTCTTTGTTCTTTTCTCTCCTTTTTCAGATGATTTTGCTTCCGATTTTGTTGTCCTTGACCTTTTAGTAGTGGTAGGTGTAGATCTCTTTGATGATTTGGTCTAGGTTGGAGATTTTACCGGAACACTTTCCTCACTTTTCTTTTTTGCCTTCTTCTTCTCTTCCTCAACCCTTTCCATCTTTTCCCTATTGGCATTAAGTGCCTCTTTTGAGATACCAAAGCCTTTGGCAACTTCTTCAACTTCTTTTCTCCCTTCCTCTTGATCTCTGGTTGCCTTAGCTCTGTATGAATTTTCACACTTAGTTCTTCAAAGGTTCTAATTCATTCTGCCTTTGGATCCTTTGGCTGACTGAGCATGTGTTGAAAATGCAGCTCCACAATTTGTTCATCAACTTCATACCCCATCAACATGATCCATACTATTCTTGGTTCCACTGCCTCCATAAGGCACTGATCAGTTTCTACCATAAAGCATATTGTATCTTTATATTTTTCAACTAAAGATTTGGGGATTCTCTCTCTTGCTTGCATCATGCTCTGAAAATTCTTGAAATAGCCCTAGAGAGCTGTATTCTGTGCCTTGGCATCGCCAAGCCCATGTATATAATCTCTGATTTGAATAGCTATTGGTCTATCATTCTGCCATACCCAACCACTGGATCCGGGAAGCTCATTCATGTAATAAAAGAATAGGCAGAGTATCAAGCCACCATACTTGAAGGAGTTCTTCTTGTCCTTCTTTATCTTTTGTAGATTTTCCAAAAGTTGGGTTAGAAGAAGTTTACACAGATCATAGTCAGCATTTTCTTTTAGCATCTGATAGGCTGTATGAACTACAGTTCCTGGTACTGAGTTTTCCCTACTGGAGTGATAAATCTTGTAACCAATTATCATGGATGCAAATTTGACATCCAGATTAGTGATATCTTCAATTGTCATAGCTCTCTTGTCAAATTTTGATCCGGTTGCATCACTTACTATTTGATTCTTGACAGATTTGAGAACAGGTATCCCACCGGATGAGTGTAGACCGGTTACTGCCCTAATTGCATCTTTGGTGATTTTAAATGGTTTATTCAACCATAAGAAATTGTCATGCACTCTGCTTAACACATACCAGACCCATTCATCTTCTTCAAAATAGGGGAAATGAATGCACTGAGCAAAATGCTTCTCCCGGATGGCTTTATACTAAGGTTTGATCTCAAAAGAATCATCTATTAACTGCTTGTGATAGATATCCATTAACTTTGATTCGCCAAATTCTTCAATGCTTGCATGAATGTAAACCCTAACATCTTCTACATGCAGAACCCCATGCAGAATGCTTGAAAAGGCGCCTAGGGGATCAACTTCTAGAGATTTATATGGATGCTTCTAAAATTTAGGACAAGGTCTATCAGAGATCTTCACAATATTCAGAGTATCCATTTCCAAAAAGGATTTTACAGAGAGATATTCAGCAATGAAAAATACCTTTTTCATTTCAAGTGTTCGCTGAAAGAGCCAGATTTGATTAGTTGGATGAAACGACTTCAATGGCTGATCTTTGAGAGTTGAGACAGTTTGATGCAGAGCTCCTTTTTCTTTTCTTCTTGAGTGCAAATGAGCAAATGACGAACGAATGAACTCTTTTATTTCTGAAAAGCCCTAATTTTCACCCTGCAATAAATGCACAACCTAATTCATTCCAGTTTTCCTTGTTTATCTTATTCGGAGACATAACCTTTCCGGATCACTGAGACAGACTTTAAAGTTATTCTTGGAGAATAGTGATAATCTATCTTCCTTTCACTAATCATTTGATCTATCCGCAAATCAAGATTCCATAGCTTGAATCATGTTGGGTTTAACTCTGAGAAACCTACTTCTCACCAGATGACTGAGGAATTAGATTAGTCCTCTACCTGTTTAAGACTTCTTACGGATCTTTCATGTCTTAATCACAATTTACTTGGATGTTTCTCTGAGAGCCCTTTAATCTACAATTTTCCTTGTGCCAATTCCGGCACCAATTGACTGGCTAGGGGATAATGTTTTTCCTTGAGACTCCCCCTGAGCCAGAGCTCACTTTTTAGTTTTCAGAAGGAATATCAGAACCAGAGTCTGGTGCGGATCCATCCCCTATATTCTCTATACTTTTCTTCACCTAAATATTGTTCATTTCACTTTGAACTTTATTCACATTCACTTTTTGTTTTCCCTTGTCTTGATTCTGATTATGATGTGCCGGACCTCTTTTGTCCTGATTCTTGCTTCTACAGAATTTGGCAATATGACCGGATCTATTGTAAATTTGGAAAACAACGTTTCTTTGCATGTTTGATTGATATCCTCTTGATCTGCATTGATTAGCCATGTGACCCATTCTATTGCATGCAAAGCATCTACCATTGAATGAATTGTTCATTTGCATATTTCTGCATTCATGAGATTTGTGGCCATACCTTTTACAGTTGAAACACTGTCCAGAGAAGGATGTATTAGTCTGATTCATTCTCTTTCTGCACTGATTAGCTCTATGACCAAAGTTATTGTAGTTGTGGCAGTATCCATTGAAGGATGGATATCTTTGAGCATTAGGCTGCCTTACCAGAGGTCTTCTAGGCCTGTTCCTTGGATTTTCTAATCCAAAAATCTTCTGACCGGATCCAGAGCTTTCTCCTTTCTCATATCCCAAACCATACTTGTCATCTACCCTCTTTTGACTTTCAAGAAGAACTTCAAGTTGAGTAGAACTTATCTTGAATTTCTCTTTATATTCATTTGCTGTTTGAAGATCCCTTTTAAGAGAGACAATTTGATCCTCAAGTTTTTCTTCATTATCTTTAGCATCTTCAAGATCAGATTCAATATGTCTGATAATTCTATCCATCTTGTGGCAATCTTCTGATTTTTCCTTGAGAGATTGTCTTAGATCATCTTCAATTTTTCTTTTCTCTTCAATCTCTTGGGTAAACTTTATAACTCCTGATTCCATTTCATGTCTTACCATAATGATTTCTTTTGATAACTTTTCACATAACTTAGTTTTCTCCTTCAAATCTCCATTTGTATCATTGGCTTCATCTTGTCTTGCCAGTTGCTGAAGTAGCTCCTTTCTCTTTTTCATAGAGAGACTCAGTTTCTCTTTTAATTCATTTATGAAATCATCAGCCTGTTTGAGTCTTTCCTTCAATTCATTGATTTCAGAATTTGACTGCTCATGATCATCTAGGGCAGACTTAAGTTGCTTCTTCATACCATATGCATCCATTTGAATTCTCAGGTCTTCCTCAAGTTGTTAGGCTCTGTTGAGAGGAACTTGGCTCTGATACCAATTGTTGATAACTGAGAGGGGGGGGGGTGGATCAGTTATGTTAATTCTTCTAGGTCTCTGATCTTCCTTTACAGTTAATGCAGTATTAAATCAAATGAGCAAACATAATTATGAAATGGAAAGAACACCAATACACATGACAAATATTTTTGACGTGGAAAACCTGGTTAAGGGAAAAACCATGGGGTGATTAACCCAAGATATTATTCTCTGTTAGAAGAATAGAAGTAACAATATGGCACTTGCCAATTAGGGCTCACTGCCCGAGCACACTGCTCACAAGAGGCTCACTGCCTACAAGAGACACATTATCTACAAGAAAGGAAGATAACACAATGTTTGAACTGATGAGAAGCATCCACACATGCTGAGGTTCAGTTCCGGTTAAGCTTAATAAACTGATCTATTGCACTTCATTCTTATTCTCTCTTGATGCAGTTGTACTGTCACATTCCGGACCTCTTCTACTATCTTTACTCTGCTCTTCTACTTTTCTTCACACCACTCAACACACCACACACACCTTCACATCTAAATCAATCATGTATATATATCCGCACAAGTGATTTCATCACCTTTCTAGTCAGCATCTAGAATAGTCAATATTTTCCTCAAACTCTGATCTGTCGGCTAAATCCTTGCATTCCAAGTAATGCAGATCAAGGATATACTTGTAGAAGTCATCAATCATGTCTGCCAATCATAACTTACACCTTAAGAACCTTTACCATCATCAGTAACACATCCAGAATAATGTCTGATGTTCTGCCAGAGTTCTTCCTCTGTTCACACTATCAATCAGGAACCTGACACTCAAGTATTCATATCTCCTCATCCTTTCAACATCGGAGGCTCAATCCTTGGATTCTATTTGTCAAGGTACTCCTCTTGACTTCCCCAAATTCACACGTTACAGAGATACGTCTTCTGAGAGATCCGGACCTGTCTGTCGGACCTTACTAAGTGCTCTGCTCTTGCTTACCGGACCTCAATACTTCTTCAATCTGACTTCTAGTAAAGACTCATCATGTCCTGCGGATGTGTGGGATAACCTTTGTTGCCATCAATGACAACATTTATGAGTCCATATAGTGTCTCTTGCCAACATCTTCTCTAAATATTACAGATCTTTGTCTACGAGCATTTGTCGTGATTTGTCTGTTTGTTTACGATTTTGCATAATTAGGGGTTTTAGCATAATCATGCTTTAATTAATTAGTAAATTCTAAGTTTCCACAACGTTACAAGTGATACACCAACCTGTAGAAGAATCCTCTTACAACAGTCATGATTCAACTTGGTGGGATGTCCTTGAATGTTTGGAGTGAAAGGAGGATCTAGCCATTTACCCTCATCCCCCTTTTCCTACTAAACACTTGTACATTTAGCTAACATCCACTAATTACCCAAAAAGAAGTTATCCACTAAGGTTAACTCTTTTTGGGGACCATAGAATAGCTAAGCCCCCAGCTATTCCAGAAGCATCCACAAAATTACTCTGCCAAGACCCCCAAGAATCAAAAATATATTTAGTAGTTTCACCATTCACTTTAGTCTACTGAAATAATAGAATATATGATTTACAACTATCTAACTGACGCTTAATTAAGCACCTTCTATTAGGGGCATTAGGGCCCCTAACATTCTAGGAAATAATCTTCATTGGGACTGAGGAGAGCACACAACCCTCCTTGAGGAAGATATTAAGTTTCTATCCAATGTGGATTGGACACTTGCAACAACCTCTTTCTGGGTTTTTGCAAACTTTGATTTTTTACCCCTCTGTTTTTTAGGTTATGATAAGAATCCTCAAATTTTCTAAGAGCCTTAGTTTGGGAGATTGAGATATTTTTATTTAGCTCCATTTCAAGGTCTTCTAACAACACGTCATCAACTACTTCATCAAAAACTTCCTCTCCAACCTTTTTCATAATATCATCAGCAAGAGACTATAAAACACATTCATTTGAAAGATTCCCTGACATAATTTTATTAACAATAGAATTAATCTTCTTATCAAATTTAGAAATTACCACATCTTTATTTTCAGTAAATATTTTATCCATAACATCTTCAGATTGCCCAGTTTCATTATCAATCAAACAAGAATCAGTTATCAGGGACATTAGATTTTCATTCAAAGAATCATCCTTCCACTGTAGATCAGAGTGAAAAGACTGTTGGACTCCCTCTCTTGAAGCTAAAGGGATTTCTTGATGAACATCATTTTCATTCACAAAATCAACCTTGCGCTAAAACTCAAAATCACAAGATTGTTGGGCTCCCCCTTGAAACAATAGGGTTTTCTTGGTGTAGATCAGAGATAGATTTCAAAATTCCCAAACCATCCTTATGAGTTTCATCATATTTGTTCAACTCTATTGGGCTACCAAAAGCAGAGTCAACCAAATCATTCTCTTTAGGAGCAACATGAAAAGAAAAATAATCAGGGGAAGAGTTATCCATATATGTGTTTCCCTTATGACAACCCTCATGGCAAGAGAGACCAACATTAGATATATCAAAAGATTGTTCCTCACTACACTTCTAGCTATGATGGCCAAACATTTTACAATTGATACAATAAGGGTTTGGTTTTTCAACATAGATTTCCTAGTGCCAAACTCCTTAAGAAATAAGGTTCAATGAGTTAGGTATCTTCTTATGTGTATCAACCAAAATACACATTCGAACAAAAATTCCCAAACCCTCTTTCTTCATATCCTTATCAATCTTTAAAAAAGAGCCCAAAGAGTTCCCTATTCTCTTCAAAATTTTAGGATCCCAATACTCCATAGGAAGATTGATTAACCTAATCCAGATTAGGATGAGATTAATAAGTTTAGAATTTGGATCAAAGTTCATCTTCCAATTTGTAACATCTAAACTTGCTCCTTTCAAAAACTAGATTCCAGATGTCAAAACCTTATTCTTATACTCTTCACCAGAGAAAGACACAATAAATAAGTCTTTAGCTAAGAAGCAAATATCAAAGACCTCTTCCCAATTCCCTTTCACCCAACTTACAATCTCAAATCTGGAAGGTCATAGATTCCAAAACTTAGCAATTACTGCTTTGTTTTCCAGAGATTGGACTCTCTCAGCCAAAGGAAATTTTAACAAATCAACTGACGAAGAGGAATCAAGATTCACTTTCTTGGATGAAACCTTATTTTTATTTGGTGAAGTAATAAAATCTTCTACAGATTTATTCAAATCCTCTGTTCTTATGTTTTCTTTATGGGGAAAATCTTTGGATTTTTTATAAAAAGAATCATTTTGCCTAAACCCCCCATATTTTCTCCCATAATGATTTAAAAAAATAGGGTTAGCGTGAAAAGAATCCCTTACATGATGATTCAGAGAAGGAGCATACCCGTTATCATCTCGAGCCCATCTTGATCTTAAACCTTCAGAGCGAGTAACACCATCTCCATCTCCCTTCCTATAATTTCCATTCACAGATCTTATCTCAAAATCAACAACCTTTTGATGAAGCTTTACACTGAGATCTGAAGACCGATAAGAGTAAACATCAGGCCACAATGGTTTGCTGAAAGCCTCCCTCTCTGCAGAATCCTCCCTCTCTGCTAAATCCACCCAATAAAGTTTCCCTTGATTCCTATTATCCAAGCGTCTACCATTAGCAAGATCTCCATCTAAAACCCTAGTTTGCCTTCTGCCTCCATCCCACTCTCTCTCCCGATTACGCTCCCAACTTCACTCCATCTTTTTCCCCTCCAATAGCTAGACACAATTTTATTAAAATATTGATTCTTGAATAGGTAATTAATAATTATTAAAATAAATCTCAAATTCTCAGTTATTGACCTAAACCAATCTAATGGCTCCTGATTGATTATGAAGGTTTGTGTTCTCAATGTTTAACTTTTGAGATTTGTCTTTCAAAATAATAACAAAATTGAGGTCAATTATAATCATTTTAATATACAATGTACATATCAAGTATTATATTTTTATTTTTTAAATATGATTTATATGTATAAATATAATATTTCAAAATTATATTTTATTTGTACATATATTAATTTAAAAAATATAAATAAGTGAAAATACATTTATCTTAATTATACATAAAAATTTTATACATAATTTTTTTAACTTCGTAATATAGACTATGAAATCTTCAAGTTAAATTTTTATTTGAAATAAATTTTAATTATTTAAGTAAATATAGTTTTTACTTTGTTGTCAAGGGGTTGTGCTTGAATGACAAGGCCATAGGGTACTCAAGATGGAGATCCATGTTCAAATCCCCATAGTGACACCTATAGTTGGAATTCCAAGTGGTAGCTCTTGGACTTCCATTGTGGCTTCTAAGTTAACTTGAGTTGTGTAAGTGGCTTCTAGGTTAAATATGTTGAAGGGGAGGAGGTCCCCCTTGTGACCTCCATTGGTGTGGGGCTAGTCTACACTAGTCTAAAATAATTCCTCCTCATTTTAAAAAAATAGATTATACTTTGTTAGTTATATATATAAGTAAATAAATAAAGATTAAATTTAAATTAAAGTTGATATTGTAACATTTTTTTCTATATTTAAAGGCGTTGTGCTTAAATGGCAAGGCCATAAGGTTCTCAAGATGGAGATCCAAGTTTGAATCCCCCAAGTAACATCATGGCTTCTATGTGGATTCTAAGTTGAATATGTTGATGGGGAGGAGGTCCCCCTTGTGACCTTTGGCTTGGGGCTAGAAATAGCTCCTCTTACCAACCAAAAAAACATTTTTTTCTATATCAAACATTAATATAGAATGTATAATTATTTATCATGATTTACCTAAATCTTATATTCTATAATAAAATATCTTAGGAGAGAGGGACTAGTAGTTGTGTGGGGCTAATTTTGTGACCATGTAATAGTTACATAGAATTGTGTAGGATCTCTCTCTTTTTTTTTAGAAATATAGACTCTTATCTATCTACAACTAAGGTTTAGAGGTGTCACTCATCGCACAACTCACCACATCAGCATGTCTAGTGAGAGATGTCCTTATCTTAAAATAATTTTTTAGAGATTTGACCAAAACTTTATCATGGAATCGTAGTAGTTGAAAAAATACCATTTGTTATTGGAATGATATCATATTCTTATTTAAAATATAACTTATAGGAAACTTAATTGATCTCAATATATTTTTGTAACTATAAATCTTTTTATTTCTAACCTTTACATCCAACATAAATAACTCAATAGTTGAACACAAAATACTAATTTATTGTTATAAAAACACCATATTCTTATATAAAATACAACATATTCAACATGAAAATATAATGTACATTGTCTAGTTACTCACATAAGTTCATAGATAGGATGATGATATACTCCTTGGTATGGACTTATGTGTTTGCTTTAACAACTATGAATTGTCACATATATCAAAATTTGAACATACAAAACTTTTCACTCTAAACTTTGAAGTCATAGAAGTCTTTATCCATGACTTTATCCTCCAAAATATTTTTTGGTTTCAAATATTTCACTATAATCCATAACCATCTTATTAACAAACAATAAAGATTGTTGAGGAAGGGGGATTGACACCCTACATGGAAATTCTTCATGGCTCCGAACCTATGGCTATGATGATGTTTTCTAAGGGCTAGAACAACTGCATTTTGGAGGCTTATGGATGGGAGCTGAGCATCACTGAGGACCTGATTGTTAAAATAACTAGCCTCTCTACTAGAAGAAAGAAGTTCTTCAAGGAGAGGAAGGCGAGTGATGAAGCCATTGCTTAATTCTTTAAGGGTAATGAAAGGAGTAAGTTTGTTAAGCTTTAGTCGGGAGGATATAAGTGCATGTCAATCAAGCCCATCTGGGATGAAGTGGCGGAGGTTATAATGAGGTACATAACCCTTGACAATAGATTCATTGCTTTGTATGGGTTCCATTTTAATCTTTTGAGTCATTTTTGACATAAGATGTTAGTGTCTTTCCCATTTTATCTTTTGACTTCTTTGGAATTTTCTATTAAAGAAAATGGCAGAAACCCCAAGATGCATGTGCTTCATGAAGGTTTAATCCTTTTAATCATGGAGTATGTGAAAGATCACACCCCAAAGATTGGTGTGAAGAGTAAATCCTCGTCGAGAAAAAATTGATCTCTATCTCCAGTGATTCAGAGACATAAATGAGGAATGAGGAATGAGCTGAAGAGGATGAAATAGAGGAAGAGGTTGAAACATCTGGAAAGAAGAAGAAGAAGAAGGGCCCTATTAAAAATCAGAGATAGAATAGGAAGGATATCCTCATTTCATGCTCTGAGGGATACCAAACTAGGGATGAAGTGGAGTCGGTGGGAAGGATAGTCTGAATGGAGAGAAAAGGAAAGCCACAGAGAAAGGGAAGAGCCTTGTGAGTGCTAAGAAGGTGAAGAGTAAGCCTATTGTGGAGGTGAAGAGTAAGCCTACCATGGAGGTGAAGATTAAGCCTACTATGGAGCCGAGTGCTGGAAAAGTGATGAGTTTGCCTATTGTGGAGCTGCATGTTGGTATTCCTTTTCCTTCTATCCCTGATCCTTCTCCTAATATTTCAGAGGATTTTGAGGTCTTCATTGCTAGGGCTAGTAATCGTGATGATTTATTTAAATCCCTAGGCATGGTTAGAGATGAGGTGGATGGGCATCATAAAATGACTAAATAGTATTTTGTAGAGATTAATAGAATTAACATTAAGCTGAGAACCCTGCAGGAGAAGTTGGACCGTCAGAGGGAGACTAGTACTGAGCAAAATAGGGAAATTCTTCAGGGGTGAGAAGCGATCTCGAAGATGGATAATATGGAAAGGGAACTTCTCAAGGTTAAGGAGGACTATGGCAGCAGGATTGAGAGCTTGGAGGAGACGCTGGTCTGAATCAATGAGAACCTTGAACGGGTGGTCAAAATTAGCCAATGTATGATCCAAAACAACCTTTAAGGTATCTGCCTTCTTATTGATAAACTGAAAGAGCTTCATAAGGATCAGGTTAGGGACCCTACTGTTAGGGATACTCTTGTGTAGGATGATGTTGTAATTATCCAAAAGGATCAGGGAGATAAAGATAAGGGTAAACAGGTGATTTAGAATGACCACGGTGGCCCTTTCACGTGCACCAGAGGTAATAAGAAAAAGAACTTTAAGGAAGAGAAGAAGGAACTGGTGGGATTTACCAAGCTACATGAAAGTTTCTATGAGCAGGAGTTAGAAGCAATTGAAACTTTGAAGAAGCTACAGTAGTAGGTTGTTTGGATACTATTCCTTTTTGTGCCCTTAGCTTTGTTGATGATAGTTCTATTTTTAGGTTGTTGGTTGGTTGTTGGTTGGCTGTCTTTTCTCTCTTAGAAGCTTTTTGTACAGGGTTTTGGGGCCCCTTCAAAACATGTTTTACCCTACAATAAAAAATAATGTGTTGACAATTCAACTATGTGGTCATGCACAATGTCAATAAATGGTTTTCAATATAATTTTGAATTATATGTACAAAAAACCCTAGGTGTGGGTAACAATAAGGCCAATAAAGTGAAATTAAATTAATTTTATACATGTCATTGTCAATTGTGTTATAGTTCAATTCTATGAGTCAATTTCAATTTTAAGTTTCTCATACATACAATTATATTTACCAAATTCAACCCACCATCCATAATAGTATGCCTCATTTGTAAAAATCAAAAGTGTCAATGCTTGACATAATACATTTGATTTGACAAATGCTTGTAATTTTGTATTTTGCAAAGTTGAAACAAATAATATTTGGTATAGCCATACAAAAAGAAATTATAAAAAGTAGTTGAACTTGATTTTTATATAAAATTTAAATACAATTTTTTAAATTTTACTTACCTTATATGCATAGTTGTTGTGATGAATGCCATCACTTTTAAGACTTTTTATTGTACCATTTGGATGCTCAATGATGCAAGACTCTAGAAAATATGAGTGTTAAATATAAATATTGGATAAATAAAGTGCCACCAATACATTGAAACTTTTGATATTGAAGGCTTATAATAATATAAAGTTTGAAGGAATGTAGGATCTAAGTGTTTCACTTAGCTAAAAAGATGAATATAATGATTGAGTGACTTTGTCACAATCCACAATTGAATCCTAATAATCAAATTTCAGCGTTTGAATGCAGTCTCACTTCCAACCATTTAGTAGTCTGAGTTGAACTACAAATTTTCAATACTACAACTTAAGTATACCTACTACATCCTAAATAATAATACAGTCTTGTACAAGTTTAGTACAATAGAAATTGAATGGTGACTTGTAACTTCATTAAATTCACTCCATCGACACCAATAATAAAATATTAAAAAATTGAATGGGCATTGACAAATAATAATTATTAAAATAAATCTCAAGTTCTCAACCATTTATCTAAACTAATCTAATAGATCCTAGTTAATTCTAGAGGTTTGTGTTCCATATACCTAGATTTTGAGATTTGCCTTCTGGAATTGAATTGTAGTCATTGATCATCATTCATCGAATGATGGAAAATTTCTAATAAAAAATCATAGAACATCTTTGAAAAAATAGGATAAGAATAAATCGATTACCTAAGTTGGTGATGGTAGTTCTATTTAATTGATGGTTAATTCAACTTGTATTTAGGCATTAAAATTTTGCACATGAACCAATAAATTGACAAATATTAGTGAAGATTATGAGATCACAAAAAGATTAAGCTATTGCCGCCAATTCCATCAAACATGCAACATGTCACATTATTACCACTACATCTCTATAGACTCCAAATTTCAATCTCATCAATAAATGCACTAGCCCTTGAGGCCTCTTCAAGAATCAAGATGGGTTTTATTAATATTTTTCATTTTGTTGCGATAAATGTTTCATGTACATGATTTGACAACCGAAAGATCAATGTTATTAATATCTTTCATTTTCTTGCAATAAATACTTTAAAAAAATGCAATCTAGGTGCTTTTATTGGCATCTTCCTTTTAATTTGGTTGGTATTTGTTTGTGCTAATCAAAATGAGTTAGTCAATCAAGCACCATGTTTCTCTCATGCCCTGCAAGTGGGAAATGCTTGATATAACTAGATACGAGCTAGAAAATCTAAAAAAGGTGTTTCTAATTGACTCTCGAATAATTAAGGATGATGTTGACAACATTATTGGTCATGATATTCTTTTACAATTTATTCAAAAAAAAATTGTTCGATGATATAGTGTCTATCTTTCTATCAAATTTAACGGACTTCCTCAATGACCTAGGTTTGGTCAAGATGGTTGCAAGAGCTATGATTCAAAAATCTATTAGACTTGGAGATAAAGTTGTTTTATCTTTAAAGGATTATGATAGTGATATAGGATTGTGGGATAAGGCTAGGATTTTCCCTTTATTATTATTAGAGAATTTGAAGGTTGCTAATTGCATTCTTAAGGTGGCAAGGAAGGGACTTGCTAGAGGTCCACTAGAAATCTTTGATAGGGCTTTGATTAAACATGACAAGGATTTAGGTGATTGTTTATTGTGAAGAACCAATTCTGTTGTTTATACTAATTATTTTCTTCTTTAGGTGGTGGTTGTTAGAGGATGCATCTATGGAGGCCATTTATCCCTTCAAGCTGTGGAAGATGAGAGATCAAGTGACAATAGTTGAAGATGGTGTTTTTTGTTCTATCTCTAAGCTTTTTTAAATAGTTGAGCATTATTTTCTTTCTCTATTGATTGTCTCTATGTACACCTATTTTTTGGTTTTTACTTTATCCAAGGTTTGTGTTAAGGCACCTTGGTTATCTATGTAATGAGTACTATTCTATTTTTGTTTAATATAATACAATTTTTTATCATTAAATATGATCCATGTGAGATCATGCCTTATATTTTTATTAACATTAAAAGGGTTACAAAAATTGATTTGCCCTATTGTGCAACTTAGGAACTAAAATCCTACCAACAAATTATGGGAGCACATATCTAGGGAGAAAATTAGAGATAATTATAGGGGCAACAATGAAATGAATCGAATAACCAGAACTTCCACAAGATGAATGTGCACAAAGCAAGAGGCTGAAATCTATCCTAAAATGTATGAGAATGTACAATGAACTCCTTGTATATGTAGGACAAGGAGGAAGTGAGAAGGTGAGAGTCAAACACTGACTAACCCTCCATTATGTGTGACACATGTAGAACACCTGGGACAAGTGTGAGAGCATGTGTCATATGTCTATGAGGTGAGACAACTAAACCACTAAGTAAACTTAAGCTAGTGTAAAACTAGATAGAAGTAAACTAGATGACTAAAGACTCCTTTCACACTAACACACCCCCCTTAAGTGATACCTATGGAGAAAATGACTTAAAAATGAGTCCCGACAACATGGCTTGATGAGGTACTTATGTACAAAATGAAAGTCTCTGACAAATGGAGTAAAAGAGAAAACCCTGTGGGAAAAAACCCCTCTCCAAAAAAGAGATCTAAATACAAAGGACAACTTCCTTCACCCCAAGTATACGTCGCAACTCAAGATAGTGAGGTGATGCTAAAGGTTTAGTGAAGATGTCAGCAACTTGGTCTTGAGTAGACAAATACTCTAAGGAAAGAACACCATCCTAGATAAGCTATCAAATGAAGTGCATGTGAATCTTGATATGCTTCATCCTCTGATGCTCAACTGAGTTGTGTGAAATGTGAATGGCACTTTGGTTATCACACTAAAGAATAGTAGGAAGATTTGATGGTAGACCAAACTTTGTCAAAAGTTGTCAAAGCCATAGTACCTTCTGGATAGCAAGAATTGCACCTCGATATTCAACCTTAGTGGATGATAATGCAATAGCAGTTTGCTTCTTGCAAGACCAAGCAACTGGAGCTAAAACAAGGCAGAAAACAAACCCAGAGGTTGACTTCTATGAGTTAACATCACCTACCCAATCTGAGTCGATGAAACCTACTATCTATGAAGCTCCCGATGTGTATTGAATGCCAAAATGTGTGGTGCCCTGAATATACCTCCAAATGCACTTGGCTGCCTTCCAATGACTGTCATGAGGGTCATGTGAAAAATAGGAGACAAGCCCAATAGCAAAGGTTATATCAAGGTGAGTATGTGTCAAATATAAAAGACTAGCAACTAACTGTCTATACAAAGATGCATAAACACAAGGTGTTGTACAAGTGGTAGTCAAAACAACACCATACTGAAATGGTGTAGGAGCTAGCTTGCAATTAGCCATGCTAAAACAATAAAGCATATCAGGGGCATACTTCTACTGGCATATGGAGATCCCCTCAGTAGACTGAAAAACCTAAAGAGTAAGAAAATAGTACAGAAGCCCAAGATCTATCATGTTAAAATGCTCCATCAAAGAGTGTTGAATATCCTAAAGCATGGACGAGGAACTACTAGTGAAAATCAAGTCATCTACATACAAGACTAGAATTAAAAGTCATCGCCATGTCTCTGAATATAGACACAAAGTGGCAATGTGTGAAACCAGATGTAAGCAAGAAGCTATCAATCTTCTCATACCAAGCCTGAGGAGCTTGTTTGAGACCATATAGAGAACATCGAAGCCTGCATACAAGTGAAGAGTCCTGCATAAATCTTAGAGGTTTCTCCATGTATATCTCCTCATGAAGATCACAGTGCAAAAATGCACTCTTCACATCCATCTAAAATACCTGCCAACTCTACGATGTAGCAATAGAAAGAACAAGGTGAACATAATCCATCTTGGCTATAGAGGCAAAGGTCTCAGAGTAATCAATACCCTCAACCTATGAAAAAACCCTTAGCAATAAGACATCCTTGTATCTTTCAATAGAACCATCAACTACATACTTAGTATAGTGCATCCACTTGCACTTAACCATCTTTCTTCCCTTAGGAAGAGGTACTAAATCCCATGTATTATTCTTCATCAAAGACGAATAATCCTCTATCATAGCTAAATCCCACATTGAAACACCTGAAGCCTTTGAAAAAATTTGCGGATATGGAGATATGGCATGATTTAGAAGACTAGAGACATAAGTTTGTGAGTGAGTACAACAAGAAGTCATAGGATCACCAGCTAAAGATCCAGCCTCTTGCATAGTACTGCGTGCCTGTTTAGGAAAAACACAAGTGGTGGAGGTGGAAGTGGTGGAGGAGGTGGTGGAGATGGTGGATGAGGACCAACATCTACATGATCCTCAAGTGCTAAGGTATCCTCATGAGATGAAGAGGGTGGAGTAGGTAGTGAGGAAGAAGAAGTGGATGGAGGATCCATATGTGAAAAAGACTCATCAAACTAGACATCTCTTTGAAAGAAGACATCTCGAGTAATAGGATCAAACAACCTATAGGATTTCACATCCTCACAACAACCAACAAAGATGAATGGTTGACTCTTCTTCTCCATTGCCTTATGTTGACCATCCGATATGAATGCCCAAGCTTCACTACCAAATACCTTGAAGAAGGAAACATTAGGCTTGATTTTGACAAAGCCTCCTCTGGAGTGATCTATGTTGAACTACTTTGTGGGGAGTGCAGTTTTGAATATAGTTGGCATAGTTGATTGCTTCAGTCCAAAAAGTTGGGGCCATGGACTGAGAGTGAATCATACAATCTTCCATTTCCTTGAGTGTTATGTTCTTTTGTTTGGCAACACCATTCTGCTGAGGAGTGTAGGGAACCAAATACTGATGATGAATAACATGCTTAGTGCAATAGTCTTGAAAGGCCCGATTCACATACTCCCCCCCATTATCCATGAATATCTTTCAAATAGAATAACCTGACCGCTTCTCCACGAACACCCTGAAAGTCCTGAAAGTGTTGAATACATCACTTTTATACTTGAGAAAGTACACCCATGTGTGGCGAGAGAAGTCATCAATGAAAGTAAGTACATACTTGGCTCCTAAAAATGAAGGAGTTGGGAATGACATGAGGTCACTATGAACCAACTTAAGTAAGGAAGTAGCACGATGGGCTTTACCCTTAGAAAAGGGTTCTTGATGATGTTTTCCAAGCGTACAACCTTAAAAAATGCCCTCTGTACATGAAACCTTAGGGAGACCAAGTACCATCTCTTGTGTACTCAACTACTGAAGATACCTATAATTAAGGTGTCCAAACCTCTCCTACCAAAGTCGACTCAAAGATTCTGCATGGACAATGTGTGATGAACCACTGGATGTCTCAAAACCGTGAAACCTGAACAATCTAGACCCATGATCTTTTCTACCTGAAGCAATGATCTTCTCTAGATGTTGTAGGTCACGAACAACATCATGTGAAGAAAACTCAACAGTCTTCCCATCCCCAGTATGACATATCTTATAGATGGAGAAAAGATTGGTAGAAAGTTCACGAACAAGGAGGATATCCTCAATGCGACCATCTACCAACTGAACTGAACCTGACCCCATAATTGGAATCTGTGAAGAGTTTCCCACTAAAGTATGAGAAGTGGTTCTATCAGAAAGAGACACAATAAGATCAACTAAATGAGTCATGTGATGTGAGGCTTCTGAGTCAACTATCTATGTTGATGTGGATGAATTCAAACCTGTAGCAGTAAGGGCATGGCCTTTTCTAGGTTTGGGATTATCAATGTTGTGTTTCTTCATGGATTCTTCCAAAGCCTCAATCCTTTGGTGAAAAATCTTGACATCATGATTCTACATCCCACAAAAGCTACATGACCCTTTGCTTTTCTTCTTGATAGAATTTTTACTTGACTTAGAAGATGTTGTGTTTGAAGTATCAGGTTTGGTCTTCTAGTTAGATGATTTCTCATTACTTGAAGATGATTCTGCCTTTGGCTATTTTGAATGCTTATTACCTTTACCCTTAGATGCATGAACTACTAATGCTTGACTTTTTGAAGAAGTGGTAGAATCCATGGAGAGTAACTTAGATTGTTCTCTCATGAGTTGATCACAAAATTGTTCAAAAGTAGGCATAGTAAATGTTGAACCAAGTGCATCCATTATAGAGTTAAAGGGAGAAACGAAGACCTAATAGGGGCCTTTTAACTTTGAAAAAACCAAGAAGACACATTCCTTATCTATTTTTTTACCACAACGTTGAAGTCGAGAAAGTAAAGACGTAAACTTGACTAAGTAATCTTCAATTGAAGGGAAGACAACAAGAGACAAAGTTGTTAATTCAACATCCAATTGAAGTATTTTGAACTCATCAACTTTACCAAATAAATCACTAAATTTGTCCCACATTTGCTTAGGATTTTCACAATTGCTTAGAAGAAATTGCAAGTTATTAGATACATGGAGGCTAATGATTTTCATTGCCTCATCTAATTTATTACAATAGACAAATTGTTCATGCTCCCTATTGAATTGCAATTGTTGATCATTTAGCATTTGCTATAACTCTTTAGATTGAAGAAGTTGTTGTAGTTTAGTTTTCCATGTGTGAAAATTATGTGGTGTTAACAGATCAATTTTAGGATCCATGCTTGAGAAACACAAAGAGACACCTAAATTGTCCCTTACAAACCCCCAAAGTTTGATTAAAACTGTGAAAGAAGCCCTCCCCCCCCAAAAAAAAATTTGGCACTTTATAACTGTAGTGCAGTAAGCAAGTCTAATTGGAATGAAAATAACACTTTATAATAGCAGTGCGAGATCATTTCCAATAGATTAATTATGAAAATTTTTTCACTTTCTAAAAAGACGACACTCAATTTTGATTTGCTAATCAAAAAATACAATTGTTTCAATGGGTATGGAGCTTGCTTTACAAAGGAAGGAAAAAAGTGTGAGAAAATGAGACAATTCCCAAATCCTCTTGACGCAGCTTTGTTAGCGCCTGAACCAACTTCCCGTCGACTATAAATATGCCCAATTTCTTTGCCGTGGCCGAAAGTTATGACAAAATGAAAAAATAGCCTCTTTCAACATGTTGTGAGCCCCTGACAGTCTTTGTTTGGCATAAAAGAGTTTTCTCCAGCATAAAAAGGTCAAGTCTCTATTGCAGTTTATCTTAACCTAGCTTGGCATTTCGAGTCAACAATCGATAACATTAAACGTCGGCATTATATGTTAACAAATAGTGTTAGCATTAATTGCTAACTGATGAAACTAGTGTAACATTAAATGTACCTTTAACAAATTGATGGTCGACCATTATGCTGGCGGTTTACAAAAAAAAGTTAAACAATTACAATGTTCCTAGTTACAAATAATAGTAAACTATTAGTGGACAGGAAAAATGCCTTGGAAACCACTTTGGAAAAGAATACAGGTCGATGTATATAGTTTGCAAATGGGTAAAATAAACCCTTGACTTTTTGACCTGCAACATAGATTGCAAGATCAACCTCAAGCCGTGACCAGGCTCGATCCTGGTATAGTGTCGACCTTCAAACCAACAGATGTGTTAAGCCAACTTGTGTGTGAACAAAGGCGACACCAAAGTGAAACGATGACTTTGGGAGGTTAAAGCACCTTGTGAAGGCTAAAAAAATGAATCTTGAAAGTTGTGACCTCTTCAACAAGGAAATGACCCTCCAGACCCTGCAATGCCTAATGCAGATGCTAAACAATGTTGCTGCCAAGCCATGACCAAGATTTCAAATGCTGGCATGAAAGGTGAAAAACCACGACTTGACTGGTGGAAACCACAACAATGGCAACCTCAAACTACAAACTAAATTTTTTTTCCCAAAACTCAAAACTTCACCTAAATTCGACCTAGAGTTCCTAAAAGATTAGATAAAATTTCTTGCAAATATTTAATTTAAAAAAAAATGGTATTTTTCTACCAATGACACACCTATGATAGAGATATGTGTGGGATGAAACTGGGAAAGGAATTGTGATTCTAGGCTCTGATACCATATATAAGTAGCAATGAAATGAATCGAATAACTAGAACTTCCACAAGATGAATGTGCATAAAGTAAGAGGCTGAAATCTATCATAAAATGTATGAGAATATACAATGAACTCATATATGTAGGACAAGAAGGAAGTGAGAAGGTGAGATTCAAACACTGACTAACCCTCCATGATGTGTGACACATGTAGAACACTTGGGACAAGTGTGAGAGCATGTGTCATATGTCTATGAGGTGAGACAACTAAACCACTCAGTGAACTTAAGCTAGTGTGAAACTAGATAGAAGTAAACTAGATGACTAAAGACTCCTTTCACACTAACACTACTTGTTATGAATTGAACTATCAGAATCTCCCAACCACTTGGCTCTATAAAAACCTCTAAGACAAACTATAATAAAAGCAAGCTTGATAAGAAAAAGATTCCATGCACTACTTTCCTTGCTTCCACTAAAAATAACTCACAAATTTATTTTTCATGACAAACCAAGGCCTTGTTAAAGTCATTTAACAAACCCCCAAATAAACCATCCCTCTTTGTTTGGAGAATGCCACATACAACAACTAAATCTAAAACTAAAATGATGGGGAAAATCCCATTAATATCCCATGGACCATCCTCATTGTCATAATCCTCTAGAGCTTTGTCGAGTTTCTCCTCTACAATGAAACATTCGTATATAAAGGTGTTCCCCAACATTTTAACTAGTCCCTTGTCATGCAAAATATCCATGAGCTTAGATAAAAAACTTCAAACAATGTCACTATGGAAGTTCTTCTATGAAAAAGACCCAAGAATTTCATACCCAATTACCTCGAGTGACATTTTCAATAACCATTGAACCAATGAATAATACCTTATTGAGATTTTCCAAATCATATCTTTGAATATCCAAGGTTTCCCATTTATAAGGATACAAATGAACTCTTCTATTTCTAGACTTGGCTATGATAGTAGAAGAGAAAATGTAAAGAAAATTAAAAAACCTAGATGGAGAATAACTTGAACCTCATCAAAGTCAAGACCAAAGATATAATCATTCAACATTAAGAGTGATGTTGAAGGCATGTACAAAACACTTCATGTGAAAGGTCAATCATTATTGTGAAACATTTGGATGGTATTCTCAAGTTTTTATCACATTTAATATGAAGCATTTTGTAATGATCCACCTTGCCAAATGTAGCTCAGATAAACACTTTAAATTTTATTATAAGAATTATTTTATTTTGCATCAGCAACTAATAGTTTAGTCATTATTTATATAATCAAAATAATATATAATTTTTTATATAAATTAAAACAATATATTATATTCCCCTCAGCCCCTATAACATTAATGGAGAAATACTCAGAGTGATGAGACTACAAAAATTATTTTCCTTGCATACTTACAACTACCATAAAACATTAAGTGATGTTATTAAATTATTCCATTTCATCGTTGACACTTATCTTTTAAATATGCCTATTGCAAAAACTTTAACTTAAAATTTGGGGGTGTCAGAATTTCAACCTAAAATAGAACTTAAGTCATTGATCATCATGTATCAATGAATGATGAAGAATATTTGTAAAAGAGATATGTAGCTCTATTAAAATTATTATTTAATTCTCACCTGAATGAGCATTACTTACCATTCAATCACTAAAATTGTTGAAGGTTAATACATTAATATTATATTAATGTTGCATCATAACAAGCTAAAGTGTCATTTAGTCATTGACACTTGTCTCTTAAATAAGCCTATTTTAGAAACTTTAAATCAAAATTTGGGTGTGTTAGAACTTTAGTGCAGAATAGAACTCAAATCATTGATCATCATATGTCAGACAATGCAAAATATTTATAAAAAAATGTATTATTCTAGTAAAAATTATTATTTAATTTTCACTTGAATAATTTTTGGTATGCATGACATAAGGTATCCATATTATAATATTAATGGCAATGCTTAATACTTATTCCAAAATTTTAATCTCCAAATGTGGGTGTGTCAGAATTTCCTTGTAGAATACAACTTAAGGCGTTGATCAACATTCATCAGATGATGTAAAATTTGTCAAACAATTCAATCTTTATCAAGCTAAAAGTTTGCCAAATGATTTAATCCTTATTATTTAGTTTAGAATATTGTTGCTAGCCACATTATGATTTTTTTAAAAACCATTGGAAAATTCACCAAGTAACTTATTTTATTTTTTTGAATATATCTATATTCACTAGAAAAGAACTAACATTGTTGACAAATATGAACAAATTCTCCATGAAAATATTTTCCCCCAACATAGGCATACATTCAACACAAAATTAATGCCTTGGTCTAACATTCACTAGGATTTTATAGATATATTTTTTAGGGGGTTTCTTAAAGTTATCGCTGGCGCGACTACTTTTCTTTTGTCTATGAATATTTGCATAAACTTTTGGGGTGTGATTTGGTTCCACCTGTATTTTATGTGAACTAGTGTATTATACTTTTACATAATTTAATATAGAAGGTGTGCTATTCATCAAGAAAATCTATATTTTTAAATAATATATATTTATGTGAAATTCTATTTGTTTGAGTTACAAGAAATAGTAATTTAATGTCCTCTTAAGTTATGTCTTTTTCTATTGTAGTTTTTATTTGTTTGAGAAAAATTAAACATAAAACTTCATAGAGAATGTTAGTGTTTCATGTAAGTAAAATACTTTAGAAAATATGTATGCTATTTTTAATTGCTTTCAAAACTATGATAGGGTACAATGAATGTTATAGATAGTGTAGCAAGTAATGGGAATTCCCATGACTAGAAAGGGGTGAACACATCAAATTGATTTACCTACAACTATTTAGTTACTCATCCTCATGCAATACAAAGAGATGAATGAATATGTTTATTACATTATAGTTACAAATATGAAGTGGTAAATACTTGTAATGAACCTTTGACTTTCCAATTGTATGAAATTTGAGAAACTTATCTTGAAAAGGATGGGTTTATAGATTATGTGAAAGAAAACAAGGGATTAGTAAACTATTTTTTAAAATTTTGGCTTCAAGCATTTTTTTCTTTATATTATCGTTCTATTTTGTTTTAGAAAAATAACTATTACAAAAGCCATTATAGTCTCCATTAGTTGTGAAATTGCATTCACATTCACATTCTTGCTCTGCTCTATATTCTATTAGTGTTGGTGTAGATGAAATTGTTGAATTTCCATTTCCCTATTCATCTTAAAATCATATTTACATGTTTGCCTGTTGTTGCTATTATATTTATGCATTATGCTATATTTATTTAAAAAAATTAGAGTAACTGAAGATTTAATTTAAAAATTGGTAAGTCAAAGAATGTATTTGACAAAACCTATTTGTGGAATTTTCTTATTAGATGAAGGGAAGGTTATTAGGGGGGATTTTCATTTTATCACTACTTTTTTATAATTGTGCCAAAAAAAAAGATACAGTTGTTGGGATATTGTGTAGTTATGTCAAGTTGATCAAAGATGTTTTTAAGCCATTTATATCAACTACGTGGTATACAACCGATGCTTTCAACTAGTGTTTTTTTAATGTGTGGATTAAGGATTCTTGAGCATAGAAAAAATCCAAATTTCTAAGGACAAGAAAAGAAGCAAGTTGAAATTGTCTTCTAGTGTTATGATATGATGTACCTTTACTTTGTAAAATCAACTTTGAATATTTGGGTAATCGACCATAAATTTATTGAATTTATTTCTTCCTTATGATAATTTGTGATTTATGGACTATTGCCTTAGGCCTAAATTATTCATTTGCTTATCAAGTGGGGTAATTTTATTTTTCTTTTATTTGTGTTAGTAGACTTAATATTTTGCATCTATGCATGCTATGACTAACATTTTTTCCCTTTTCTTTTCATTTGCTACTCCTTTATATTTTGTGGCTAATTATTACCTTTGGAATTCTAATACTTAAGAATGCCAATAGATCAACAATCAAGATACACTGCTTTCATGAGTAATTTTATGGTATAGGACAAACACACCTCAAACAAAAATTATCGTTAGTGATTCAAGGAAAATAGAGGAAGAAGAGGCATCTTTCCAAATAAAAGTGTTATGAAGGCATTTGTTGAGGCAACACAATTCTTTTATATATTGTTTATATAGTTCCTTTCTAAACACCTAATACATATATTGAGGAAGATTGGGACTTCCATGAATTACACATATTATAACACAACAAATTTTTAAACCAAAAAGCATAGTGGTTATATACCAAAGGAGGGTGTCTATAGTGATATCCATGTTGCCAACCTCCCCTACATAGAAGGAATCTCTAATAAGATTTCTAAAATCCTTCATAAGAAGGGCCTAGAGTGTGCCTTTAAATCCTTTTCCACTATCAGAAAACTCACCCCTTCAACCAAAGATTCTAGGGATCTTCTACTCAACTCTGGGGTATATAAGATTGATTGTTCTTATGGGACTCCTTACATTAGTGAAATCGGTCATTCCATCAGCACTAGGATGAAGAACACAATGTTGACATTAGGCATGAGTGGATCTCAAAATTTTCCTTATGTAATACTCTCATGCTTCACTAAGCATCACATTTTCCTTGAGGATACCCAAGTCCTTGTTAAAGAAGTGATTTTTTCAAAAGAAAGATCAAAGAATCCATTCCTATTAGAAGCCAACAAACCAATCTTAATCAAGATGAAGGGTGGTCTTTAAATTTTTCCTAGAAAACTTTATTAAATTATCTCCAAGTCAACTCCCTTTCCATCTAATTCTCTCTCCTCCTCCTCTCTCTCCCCTTGTTTCTTCCTTTGACTTATCTTCCCTTCTTATTGTTTCTTTTCTTTCTCTTTAGCTTTCCCCTCCCCCTTCTTCTCACGTCCCCTTCTCTCCTCTCTTCTACTTCCTGCCTTCACCTTTTTTCCTTCTCCTCTCCCCACTATACCCCCCAGGCCCGAGTTCTCCTTTCACTTATTCTCGGCTCGCCATCACCTATCTATATATTTTTTCCTTTTTCCTTACACTAACATGTCCTAGATGGACACACCTCTATTTCTTCTTTCTCATGCTCACTTTCCCTTGGTTCCTTAATTATAGCTAGAAATGTAGAGGCTAAAATTAAATTAGAAAAAGTGCAAGTGAGTTAGAAAACAAACCTACAATCCAAATCTAACCACTACCTTCGGTTTGAGCAAGAAAATGGAAGTGAAACAAACAAATGCAAATGCAAAACACAAAGCATTATACCTCCATTTTTTTGTTGTGAATGTGCTTCAAATTCACCAAGTAACTTATTTTATTTTTTTGAATATATCTATAGTTCACTAGAAAAAATCAAAATTATTGACAAATATGAACAATTCTACATGAAAAGATTTTTTTCCAACATAGGCATACATTCAACACAAATTGAATGTCTTGGGATAACATTCACTAGGATTTTATAGATATATTTTTAGGGGGTTTCTTAAAGTTATCACTAGTGTGACTACTTTTCTTTTGTCTTTGAACATTTGCATCAACTTTTAGGGGTGTGATTTTGTTCCACCCATATTTTATGTGAACTAGTGTACTATACTTTTATAGAATTTAATATAGAAGGTGCACTATTCATCAAGAAAATCTATATTTTTAAATAATATGTATTTATGTGATATTCTATTTGTTTGAGTTATAAGAAATAATAATTTAATGTCCTCTTAAGTTTTGTTTTTTCTATTGTAGTTTTGCTTTGTTTGAGAAACTTTAAACATAAAACTTCATATAGAATGTTAGTGTTTCATGTAAGCAAAAGACTTTATAAAATGTGTATGCTACTTTTATTTGCAATCAAAACTAAATAGGGTACAATAGATGGTATAGATAGTGTAGCAAGGAATGGGAATTCCCATGACTAGAAAGGGCTGAACACATCAAACTGATTTTCCTACAACTATTTAGTTATTCATCCTCTTACAATACACAAAGATGATTGAATATTGTAGACACCTAAAATTGAACATGTCTTGTGACATCACCTTTTCACATCACTTGGGACACCTTATAACACATTTCAGGAACTCAGAGCCGCCCATCCCAGGATGGGTTTTGGCCATTTCCTTGTGCCTGTTCTTACCCAGTTGTGGTGTGTGGCTCTGAGGTCTTAGAAAATGAGAAATTTTATCGCAACATAGGAGTGATATGCAGATTCAACAGATTATGGCCCTCTCTTCCTGATCTTCACAAATGGGTCATGGAATCTTGGAAGTTGTTTGTAGATGGAAAGATTGAGCTCTTTCCCAGTGCACGATGATTCTTCATTGTGATGTTTGACTCTTCCAAGCAGCAGGATTTAGTGCTAGATGGTAGGGTTTGGATGTGGGGTGAGCACTCCCTTTCCATCAAACCCTGGACTCTTTCCTTCAATCCCCTCATTGAGTTGCTTAATATTAGACCACTATGGGTTCGGCTCCTGAATCTCCCCTTCCAGTTTTGGGAGGATTCATGCTATGAGGGCATTAGTAATGCTATTGGTCGTTTCCTGAAGGTAGATTCTACTACCTCGTTTATGGGGCATTCCACGGTTGCCCACATCTTAGTGGATATTGACATCTCCAAACACTTTCATGGAGATGTTGCTTTGTTGGTAGGGGATAGGCCCTGGAAACAACTATTAGTCTATGAGGGTATCCCCTTCAGATGTAGATGTTTTTCTATTGGGAATTTGGCTTTCGGTTGTCCTCTTTCACACCGTAAGGGCGTTGCAACTTGGTAGAAGGATGCTCTCCTGGATAATTTGACTATTAGTGCTTCCCAGGAGGTTGGTTCAGCTCTGGGGGATGATTCCTCTCAGGAGGGTGAACACCCTCATGAGGTGGTTCCTGAGGGGGTGTTTGTAGTTGAGGCTACAGCTGCAGTGAAACCCATGTCTTCTTCGGGTTCTTCTGATCGTCTCTCGGCTCCTTCTGCTTTGGGTTGTATTGCTACTTCATCAATTCCAGTTTCTTCTTTGAATTTGCCTACTTATGGTTCGGCATCTCTTCAAGAGGAATCCCTGGCTACGGTGTCTGTTGAGGTTCCTCTCGCAATCTCCTTGGTTGCGGCTTCGAGTGAGGACCCCCTGTCACCTTGCCCTACAGATTTCAACTTAGAGCTTTCTTAGACGGTGGTTCAACGAAAGAAGAAAGGACTTCCTAACTTTGTTGTTGTTTTGTACACTAGAGTCAAGGGAGTTAGGTTTACTAGATCGAGATCTAGTGCAGTGTAGGTCCTTTGGTTGGCTTCTTTACTCTTCAGCTGGATTGTTGTGCCTATGTTGTTGTTTTGTTGTTTTTGGCCTGTTTAGGCCTAATTGTTCTGCCCTAGGGGCTTGCTTGTAAAGGGACCAAGACCCTTGTTTCCTACTTATCTTAATCAAAAACATAATTGAATGGTTGTTTCAAACTTTCACATATTACAGTATTCGATGGAGCTTGAATCTTGACTATCATTAGAAACATGACTTGATTCCTACAATTCTTTACAGTATTATTGCATTATAAATTTATGATTTAAGTCCATGTAAATGCAAAATTATGGTCATACATTAGGTAAGAGCAGACTTCCCTACATTGTAAATTGCATGGGAGAGATCTGCAGCAATTTTTGGTAACAATGCCAACATCTGAAAACATGTGTGGTTTTCATCAATGTTAGAAGCCTACATCACTTTCTCTCTCCAGTTCTCTAAAACTATTCCTTGAGACACTGATTTCCCAATATTTTGCTATGGTAAAGCAAATCCTCCATTATTACAATCTTGCAGATAGCCACAAATACTTTTTAATTTTGTTTTTGAAATATTGTGAAGGTGGGATGTGATATAGAATCTTGAAGGTGGGCATGTTCAAAGTTTCATTCTAAGGTAGGAATTTCCTTAGTGACTATGAATTTTAGATTGATCGATCATTTTTGCAAGAAGACATTTTCCAAAGCTTTGTTGATAACATGCTTAGAAGTTCATGTTCAACACACACAATGAGCTACTATAAATTTTGTTTTTGAGTACTGTCATCAAATTTTTTTTGCATGTTTCTATTCGTTTTGCATTAGTATGTGCATTTTCAAGTATACCCGTTTATTTTTGGTGCATGTATTGATGGAATAAATGTATCTACACTACTTGATGATAGTAAGGCACAAACAAGTCATAAAAGGTAACCGTGATTAGACCATGTTTGCCAAAATGCAAAGAACTATTTAATAACAGGGAACAAAAATGGCATTTACAATTAGATGTGTGTGAGACTGCATTGCATACTTGTATAGAGGCCAAGAGGGAGTTGGCAAAGTCCCACCATAGGAAATTAAAAAAGTGGCTATAGATTGCATGATCAATATATTAATAGAAGCATTAGCTATGAAAATCTTAGCATGCTTAAAAATGTGTACAATGTTGACACATCCCTGGGGTTTGTGGGTCATTCCCCAGAATGCGGCATATGGGGTGTGGCAATATCGAAGGTTTAGTTAATGGTACAATTTCCATTCAAGATGTTGAAGACAGGGGCAAAGACATATTAAGATTCGCTGTCTATGATAAAAAATGCTGTACAACAGTACAAGTTTGTATAAATTTGGGCTTCTTTTATTCATATTGTTTACAATGTTACATAAATAATAAGTTGCAACATATTTTGCTCTTTTTTGGGCTTAATGGCAAGGCCATAAGGTTCTCAAGATGGAGATCCAAGTTCAAATCCCCCAAGTAACATCTATAGTTGGAACTTCAAGATGTGGCTCTTGGACTTCCAAGGTGGTTCCGTTGGTGGTTTCTAGTGTGGTTCTATGTGGTGACTCTTGGTCTTCTAGTAGCTCTTAAGTGGATTTGTGGCTCTTGGACTTCCATGGTGGCTCCGTTGGTGGTTTCTAGTGCGGTTCTATGTGGTGACTCTTGGTCTTCTAGTGGCTCTTAAGTGGACTCGAAAGTGTGTGTGGCTCTTAAGTGGATTCTAAGCTCTAATGTGGATGGTGTTGATGATTGTTTTTCGACAGGTCAACAATAGAGTAAAACACGGAGTATCCAACTCTCTCTTGAGCAAAGCCTCTCGAATGCTAAACAAAGTGATCAAATGAAATGACTCCAAGGTTCCTTTTCTTATGATTTGTGATGGATAGCTCAATGACTTAATATGATTTTGCTGATAAACACAAAGGGACTTACACAATTGTTCAAACAATGCGTTTCAATGAAAGAGGCAAACACTTAGATTATCTAAGTATTGCAACTTATTGACGTATGATATGGCAATGAAGTACTTGATCCTAAATTCTAACAAGATGGATAAAAAAGACAAAAGATAAAGGGTTCAGTGAAACTAATCTAAGCCTAGATGTAAGAGATGATTACTGCTCAAGTGAAATCAACCAACTCTGCTTTGCCAGATTAAACAGCTACACAAAGTTGATGCTATCTTCTAAGATTATATAAGATATTCAAATCACTTATGCTCATGAGAATTCAACAAACATAAAGATCAAAGTTAAGCTCACTTCGTTCAGACCAACCATACATTGCAATTTGCAAGCCACAAACCACAAATGATGTGAACATAAAGATTTCACCACGAAACAACAATAAAATCTTCCACCAACTAACATAAGACTTGAAAGAAAACTTAATCTAACTTAACATTCACTTGAATAGATCAAAAACCATGCAACACTTAGAAACATATAGAGAATCACCAAACAATGAGTCTTATATTATTTTAGAGAGCTCTTGCAACAATTTTTAGAGTCTTCAATCTTACAAATGAGAGCAAAAGGAGCCCTTATATAGACCTTAAGAATACATTAAGGGTCAAGATCGATTGGCAAAGCTAATGGACTAGATTATGACACTTTACAAGTAGTTACAACAAACTCCTATTTTAAGTATATGAAAGAGGGAACAAAGGCATGTTTCTCAAGAAGATAAGGATGACAAATCAATAGCCTATGAGGAATCTCCATGTGAATAACCATCACTACTATTATAGAATTCAATGAATCTGGACACCACTTTCTTGACATCATCAAAAGTTACACTTGGCGTATTCCTAGTGGTTCCTTCAGCTTCAAGTACATCATCTGCATAAAGGCCAAGTGTCTTCTCCCAATCGGTCATCCTAGCTTTGTTGGCGCCAAGGTGGACAACAAGTGAAAATATACTATCAAGCTTCTCATCAGAAACATCATCCTCTTGGAAGTAGAATGCTTGAACTTGTTCTTTCATACTTTCAATAGCCATCTCTCCAAAGGGATTGCATATCTTCATCAAGGATGCGTGTATTCCATCTTGGATTCTTTGAACCACACTCCTTACTCTTGACATATCTGTTTCAACTTTATCAAGTAGTTGTCCCTTATTGCGAAAGCATTAGTACCAAGAAAAGAAATCATATGTTATGCCTTCTTCAACCACTTCAACATGTATCAACTCATCAATTGAAGTCTCCATCAAGGTCTTCAAATGTGGCATATATTGTCCTTTGATAACCTTAAACTCAGCACAAGCTGTCAACAATGCAAGTACTCTTTCCTTGAGATCAACAACCTTATCATACACTTGCATAATATCTTCTAGATGTCTATATGTTGCTTCCTTTGACCTTTTCATCCAATCTTTCAATCTGTGAGATGAAGACCTCAACCCCTCAAGATGTACAACTGTTTTTGGAGGAAGAAGAGATGGAGGTGTAGAAACTCTCTCCTACTGATGAATAGGATGAACTAAGTGTTGAATATACTGTTCCAATGCTTGGCACCTTTGCTTAGCTTTAATCCTGCCTTCTGTTTCCTGCCTTATAATAGCTCGAGCATTATCAATTGAATTCTGAAGTTCTTCTACTTGTGCTCCAGTCAACGGACCCATGTCAATTGTATTGATGTCATAATCTTCAGGTGTAATATCTTCTATATTCTTCTCAAGTCTTGGAACAACTACATGTACTCTCCTTACACTAGTTTCATCTTTGGTTATCTTTGAAAGAGTAGTTGCTTTCTTCTTTGGTTTTTCAGTAGACATGTCCAGAAGCAACTCTTCAACTGGAATAGGATGATATTTTTCAACTTCTCAACTTTCTTTAATTCTATCCTGTAGCCACTCTAGCAATGATGAAAGATCCCCTGACTATTGTACTTGCTTCCCTTGCATAGGTAATGATTCTTCTTCAACTTCGTCTTTGTCTTCAGTGTTAGCCTCATCAATGATTTCAGTGTCATGTGGACTTGAAGGCACCTCTTCAAATGGAGTATCCGGGACTGCATCTTAAACAACATGTACAACTATATCCTGATTCAGTGGAGTATCTTCTGGTTGTCTAGAGGAAGCAATTTCAATACTTATCCTTTTCTTTTTCTTACTTGATTCTCCTTGTGTAGATTCAAGTTGTTTTCTTTTCCTTGCTTGACTTGAATCTCTTTCATTATCCTTACTTCGTGAACTTCTTCCTGGTGCACTATGTTGTTCTTGCTGTTCAACTTCTCCCATTTTGGTGTAAGTGAGCTTCTTTCCTTCATCTACCAATGCTTGTACTTGCTCTTTTGCATGTTCCTTAGTGATAGCAATGATAGGTTCTATCAACTCTTCATCATAAACTCTTTCTCTATCAATCCAGTCAATGTCATATGGTAGGTTCCGGATCTTGTTGTATTCATCACCTGAAAGAGCTCTATCATCATCTAGCTGATCAGGAATCCTCAATACCTTTGTAGCTCTCACCAGATCCCATCTTAACCTTGAACATTTCTGCATCCTTATATCATCATCATCAATAGCATTTGCCCAATGATCTTCAAGTTGCTCAACACCCTGGTAGGAAGAATATGATTGCTTAATAGCTCCATGCGGATCGAAGTTCTCACTTCTTGAATCACGAAGATGCAAATGATATGCTTGAAGCTCAACCTCTAAATGTTCGGCTGCTTGAAGTGATGGACATGAATAATATCTCCCTAACTTGAGAGGAAACTGAACCCTAGCCTTCTTCCTGGCCCTTTGCATCTTATGGAACTCCAACAACTGTCTTGAAACTTCTAGCAACACCATCCTATTGGTAGGATATCTTGGCAATCGATATGGAAAGGAAGTAAAGCCTTGTATTCTGATATAAGTGAACTTGTCATATTGAATGTAGTATCTTCCATATTGTTCAATGAAGTTCCTAGCAGCACCTGTCAGTCTTCTATACAGTTCTCCTCGCAACTTTCTCACTATGTACATGGCAAAGGCACCATTAAACCTTTTATAATGATTGATGTTCTTCAAATGGAGTTGTGGATAGCATTGATGTGATAGGATTTGGCCAGACTTTATACCTACTTCTCCTTTAGATGTTAATCCTTTATATACCACATTTCTTGCCAGTATGTAAACAAGATAGGAAGACATAAAGAAAGACTTTGTCTCATCAAATTTCTCAAATTGTTCATCAAGACAATGACTTATAAGCCCAGCCCAATCAACCATCTTATTCTTTGTAAAAACATGATCAAAGTATGTATACATCCATCCTTCAAAAGTCGATGATTGAGACCTACCTGTTACTCGATTCAAGAACATGATGAAGTAACTTATCTCTTGTTTGAAATTTGCCTTGTGAAACTTCGGATCTTCAGAGTTGTATATCTTGATGGATGAATCTATCATCCACTTCTTCTTCACTTCTTGCATGTAGTGCTTGGAATTGCCTTCAAAGGTACGTTAGGCAGTTGTAGGACAAATGAACACTGCCTTTCGGTTCAGGATGTTGAAGATCTCCTGGATGCTTCTCTTTGCAAGTAGGCTAGGACAATCTCGTCTTTAGCCACAATTTGTCTTCTCTCCTTGTCATAGTGTTGAATGCATTCTAACACTAACTCAGTACTACGTAGGGTAAGTGGGAAGCATGCTGCTTGTATAATTCCACTCTTTGCAATGGCCTTGATGTCTTCATTCCTCATGATAGCGAGCAATAAATCATTCATCTCCTCCAAGTTGACGTGTCCCATGTTGGTGTCTCCCACATTCTTCCAATGAGTCTCGAGTTTAGAGTTGGGTATGGTAGACTTGGCATCCATCTTGATCATCACTTGACGCTCTTTTGCCGTCATACCCATCTACCTACAAAACAACACTTCAATAAGTGACTTGAAATGATGAAATTTAACTTCACAAACCTGATTTTTGGATGATAAAACTATGAAAATCTGCAAAATTAAGTAAAGAAAAAGGCAAATTTATGAAGTAAAGGTGGCTGAAACATACCTTACACCAATTTTCAGACCTAGAAAAGTGCAGATTTCTATAGAAGTGATGAAAATCAGTTATGAAATGACAAAAATCAGTTTCAAAAAGTGCAGATCTGCCTTTAAAATCTGCTGCTCCTCCTAAAAATCGCTCCAAGAGTTAGTTTGTATGTGAATGATGTAAAAATGAGATGGGTGCCCTCTTTATATAGTGGATTCACCTTATTAAATGCTGGTTGGCCAAGGTCAAGGGTCGGCCAAGGTCAAGTATTTAATGCCTTTTTCAAATTTTAAAATTTTAAAATCTTAGGCGCCAAGGTGAATAGCAAACTTGATGAAGGGCGCCTAAAGTTGGTGAACAAAATCAAGGCATTAAAGGTTTTACTTTGATGTTTTATCAAGATTTTAAGGCTTCCTTATATACTTCATTCCTCATGTCTTCTAGGCGCTACATTGGTTTAAACATCTCTCTCATGCTAAGGCGCCTAGACTCTCTCAGCAAATTTTTAGCCATTAAAGGCTTCTTAATAGTTTCAATTCAATGTATAAGTGACCAGAGGAATTCTTACCTCAAAATGATATCAAACTTCATAGTTTTGAGTTCCCTTTCACAAGGAGCCCATTTGAGGGTTATTCAAACAAGAGTATGCGCCTTCTCCTTTCATGATTGCTTTTATACTTCAAGCTTTTCAAGGTTTCATTGTTAAATCATTGAGGTTCAATAGAGGCTTCCTAATCTTTGCTACTTCAAATTGGTTAATGCATGCCTATTTGACCCTAGGCGCTCAAACTTACCTCAATAATCAACCTTCCTCCTAGGTGCCCAAACTGATGAAAACGGCTAAGAATTGCGCCTAATTTCTTGGCCTACCCTTAGGCATAATAATGATCTTGAGTTTCCTTCAACTAAGGCATTTGTTGTTTAGAATGTTCACTCCAAGGTGTCTAAGACTCTTATCCTCCTTACCCCCCAGGCACATATTGATCATGATTTGATTGTAAATGAGCGCCTAAGTTCTTGGTACATCATTGACAAGCTTTATGTTGCCACATTCTTCACCTACATGCTTCTCATATCAAGGTGCCTAAAGGTGGTCAAAATTTCAAGAAAAGGGCGCCTTAATTCATAATTCACTTTTCAACACTTCAACTCCACATTCTAATTTACAATAGCTAGGCGCTCAAGAGGATGATTTGAGTAGCAATGGGCGCTCATTAAGGTTATTCAAGTACAAAGTGCCTGGGCACCAAAATTGATAAAAATCCACATGAAGGGTGCCAAAATTGGCAAGTGAAGGCATAAGATGCGCCTAGGGTCCAAACATTCTCAATCACTCTTCACATACATGTTTCTCTCCTTCAAGGTGCTCCATATGACTAATTCACTCTTCAATTCCACATTCTAGTTTGTTTAAGACCCTTAGGCGCACATATGAGGTAATTATGGTGACAAGGAGTGCCTTAAACCTTCATGTTTAGTTTTAGCCATTTAGAGGCTCTTAACACTAGGCGCTAAAAGGATGTTCTTCCATTGTCAAGGCGCTAAGATCAGATTGGAAAGATGAAAGTATGCGCCACACCAAAATAGCCTTATACTTTATGACTACTATGATTCCACACCATTTGAGAAGTCATAAATGCTTCTAAGTTCACTTATTGATGTCAACTCATGTTTTCTTCTCAAAGGCGCCACTGTAAGGTAATATAAACTAAGAAATGTGCCTAGATGCTTCTGAGAATTTCCTCCACTTTCCCTGTGTTTGAGGGATCATAGATGCTCTATAGAACTTCACCAAAATCAATCCTTTCAAAACTTGTGAATTCAAGCTGACTTTTCCCAAGGCGCAAATGTGAGGGTATACAGGGAAAATTGGCGCCTAGCCCTTTGAAGCAATTTTTGTTGAGTTTGAACATCCAAAATGGCTTCAAGTTCTTATCAATAAGAATGATGATTTCTCAAGTTCTCACCATAGGCGCTTATTGAGGGTTGTTTGAGTAGCCAAGTGCGCCTAAACTTTCAAGGTGACAAACTCTTTCCAAGGCGCCCAAGATAGACTCTCACTTATGAAAGTGCACCTAGGGTCCAATAGATGTTCACTTTAAAACTTCACAACCTTAAGGCTTGAATACACCTGTGTGAACTCAATACCTTTAATGCTCATAGTTTCAACATACTTACCTCTAGGCACTCATGATGATGATTTGAACAAAAATAGGTGCTTAGATCAACACTTAACCATTTCTATTTGTAGATCCTACTTATTGAAGCATGTTGAAGTCAAGACCTCATTCTAACAAAAAACCCTCTAATTTTGATTTTAAGGAAGTCTCTATATTGCATTTACAAAGCTTGATTGGTTGACTGACTCTGAGGTGGTACAAACAACTAACCTAGAAACGACTAATCCTATGGAGAAAACTGGGGGTCCCCATCGTGATGGGGCAATGTGTGTTTAGGTCACAACAGATGGGGAGGAGGTCCCCCTTGTGACCTCCGCTGGAGTGGGCCAGCCTAAATATCCTCACATTACTGATCAAATATATATACCACCATCCACAAGATCTGGAGAAAAAAAATTCATCTCCGAAACCCATCCGCCTGTCTCCAAAACTCAGAGAAACTGTGTTAAAACATAATTTTGAGAGACCATGCATCTGTGGTAGACTTGCAAAGTCCTGAGCTGAGCCAGCAGCAGCAGGTTTTGCTTCCTTGATTCAGCCAACTCACAAATGTTGACAGAAACCTGCAGAGCCTTCTACATTTTTGTGTTTTTCGGTAGAACTTGTCTGAGACTCGATCAATCTTGGACCCTCCTTGTTTTAAAAAGTCAAAACATTATTAAAAATCCTAAATACTAAAATTAAAACACTCATCTTCATTTTCAGCATTCATTTATTTAGCAGCTTCTTTAAACCCTCAGCAATTTGTTTGATCTATGAATGATCTCAAATTCATTGAATCATGAGCAGTTTCTCCAATTGGGTATTACTAGGTGCAACACAGCAACCAGTCCATTGAAATTTAAAAGTTTGCAGCTTGTTCCAGATTTTTGAGAGGAACTGCAGTTTTGATTCATGGCATTGATGTTATTCTGAATTGGAAACAATAAAAATCCAATTTATCTTGAAATATAGTTTTTTAATTTGTCGTGCCAGAGCCTGAAATTGACCTGGTCAGTGTCAGTCCCAAAACTCTGCTTAAAACCATTTATTAACTGACTTTCAACTAATAATGTTTTGTGATTGTCCAATTGCTGATGAACTTCCACTGTAAATGGAAAAGCCTACTGTTCTGGTTTACCGATTTCATGTATTCTTTGAAGGACTTATATTAACATCTTCACACAAACTGACTCCAGTGTTCTAAAGGGTTCTACATCAAACCCATAATTACAACTTCTGCAAAAATTTTGGGGCTGGAAAACTTGTTTGCTGAACATTAAATATAATTGTTCACTCCTTGCTTCTAGAATAATTCCTATTTGAAACATAATAAAACGATTTCTGAGACGACTTCCAGATATAACAAAACTTCTATCTATTAAATATTCACCAATTACATCACACTTAATTGCTGCAGTGGTAGCAATTAGCTCACTTAAAAAAATAAATAACTATAATGCATACGGTACCTCCCAGGCACAGAACGCAGGGCAGATGGAATATCGACATAGCTCCTGCTGTTGAATATGGTACCTGCAGCAATGTGAAATGCTCAGAGCCAACACCTGGATGGAGAGGGTTTGCCTGCTTTCTGCCAAAGACTAGATCATTAAATTTGTTGTGGTTTTTGAGACTGACTCCCACTTTCTCCATCCAAAATTATGTTTTTGTTGAGCTCTTTGTGCGGTTGGAGGCATTAGAGATGGCATTCTCATAAATTGTCCACAGTGTTTTAGATTCAGGATACCCTTGTATAATCTTGCTAACAAACCTTGCCTCTGTCATCTGCAATGCCGTCAAAAGAGGGAGGTCGAGGTCATTGATAGATTTGATTTTCTGCCAAACCAGAAACCTGGGCCTCATAGTCTTTTCCAAACTGATTTGTAACAAGGAAGGGTGATTCACTACATAATTTGCAGGGAGCTCCATGTTATTAACTAGAAAGTTCATCTTTTCACTGACATTTTCCTTGGAGAAACTAAAGACTACAGGGGCAGCTCCAAGTAGTTGCCAGATTTCTTCAGCCGAGAGCCCACAGAGTTTGAGATTCTCTATCTTGGCCTGTAACGTTTCCATGCGGCTAACAGCCACTCTACTTACAATATATTTGAACATTTTGCTTTCTTTGTGAACCCCAATCTTGTGAATGAGATCGACCTGTACAGGCGTTAGAGACGTGCGTTGGAGAACGGCCGGAGATATCTGTAAGAAGCTCACGAGCCCCGTCCCACGAAAGCCAACTTGAACATCCGACTGATGTCGGGCTTATCTCCCGCACCGCCCAATTGATCAGCCTAAACATTTCATCCTATGGTTTGTGGGGTTCGTAGGGCACGAAGAGGGAAAAAGAGTATCGAGACATCACTTTTGGTATAACTCAGCACTGGAATCATCAACTGAAGAATTGAGGAGGTGAGGCTCTAGGTGGGTCTTGCGTGAATTCAAACCAAAAATAAGAGCTACGTGGCAAAATCATGGGCATTTTCAAAGAGAAATTAGGAACTAGCATCCAGCTCTCCCATTGGTCATCTGGTTTACCAACTCACCGATGGGCATGTGCAAAAAGATAGGGGACCAACAAGTGGCCAAAACCATTTTTTGGTCCAAACAAGATATAACACGAGCACATTATAATGCGTTCATATTATTTTTCTGTAGAAATAAAAGGGTAAAAATACAACTCGTGGCTCATTCTTCCCAATAGTTAAAACGAATTGGGGTTTTAGTGCGAGCGTGTTTTGGAGCCGCTGAAGGAGATTTCACTCAAATACAATACCATCATGACATTCTCACACTCCACAACATCGTTCACGAGGCTCCACAGGGTCAATAATCTCAATAAGGTAAGATTTCCATGGTTTTTCTAATTTTGAAAATGAATCATTTGTTTTGCAATGTTTTGATTCATTTTTTTCAAATTTCAACAAATGAACCCCCTTAAATGCTCTCAAACCCTAATTCACCAAATAGAGGGCATGATGAAATTCCATTTGAAGATGGGGCACAAAACAACCCTCCCCAAACTCCTACTTTAATTTTCCGACATCCTCATGAGACACAAACAAACATTTTAAGGCAAATCGATGAGAATAAAAAAACTTAAAACATTGATTGAAACATTGATAAATCTCAATGCAACCATCCACACTGAAGATCCCTTGCAACATCTCTCAAATCAATTATTTCTCACATACATTCCATGACTAGCCAAATCAACAAATGGTTAGATTATAGGGAGAATTGTTGGTAATTCTTATCAACAAAAGTGTCATACCAATAGGTGAAAGATTAAAAAATTGAAATCCGATCTATACTTAAAATGAGATTTACAATAATGAATATGTATGAAAAGAGGACATAAAGCTTATTCTAATGAAAAATGGTGAATGGGCCCAATTATATTATTAGGATATTGATTAGGAGATATTGCAGATTGAATTATGAAGTAAACATGATTTTACAAGGTATTCAATATGATATTAAATTAAAGAGTAAATGTAGTTCTAAGAAAAAAATTTGCAACCAATAAAACATTTGTCAATCCACTTCTACAATTAAAAACTATAAACTATAATTTGCATCTTAAATTAAAGAGTCACAATGATGCTCGAACATAATATTGTAATTTTCACAACCAATAAATGTGTTACAGAACAAAGAAGACGACCATTAAGTTGTGTTGATAAACACTACTCAAAAATAAATTAAATTGTTCCAACAAACACCCTTGAACACCAATTTTGATATTTGGAATCTTTTGAATCTTTGTAGTACAAAGTTAAATAAACAAAGAGCCTTAAGCATTGAACTACACATTCCACCACAAAACAATCATATTTAAATATAGAACCCTCATGATTACAACCACATAGAAAATGAAAACAACTTTCCATTAATGACCACATACAACAATAGATGGAAGAAATCCCATTGCAAACAATAAATTTTTTTTAATAGCCATGGATAAACAAGAACCCCATTTAAATACAAAACCCTCATAATTACAACCACAGAAAATGAAAACAACTTTCCATTAATGACTACAGACAACAATAGATGGAAGAAATCCCATTGCAAACAATAAAAAATATTTTAATACCCATGGATGAACAAGAACCCTATTTTCATATTGAACCCTCGTGATTAGAACTAGACAAAAAGCCAAAAGAACCTTCCATTTATGATTACATACAACAATAGATGGAAGAAATCCCTTTGCAAACAATAAAAAATATTTCAATACCCATGGATAAACAAGAACCCCATTTTAATACCAAACCCTCATGATTACAACCAGACAAAAAACTAAAAGAACCTTCCATTTATGATTACAAACATCAATAGATGGAAGAAATCACATTGCAAACAATAAAAATATTTTAATACCCATGGATAAACGATAACACCATTTTAATATGGAACCCTCATGATTACAACCAAACAGAAAAGCAAAAGAACCTTCCCTTTACGATTACATACAACAATAGATGGAAGAAATCCCATTGCAAACAATAAAAAATATTTTAATACCCATGGATAAACAAGAACCCCATTTAAATATCAAACCCTCATGATTACAACCAGACAGAAAATTAAAAGAATCTTCCATTTGCGAATAGAGACAACAATAGATGGAAGAAATCTCATTGCAAAGAACAAAAAAATTTAATATGCATGCATAAACAAGAACCCATTTAAATATAGAACCCCCATGATTACAACCACAGAGAAAACCCAAAGAAGCTCTCATTTATGACCAAAGACATCAATAGATGGAAGAAATCCCATTGCAAACAGTAAAAAATAACTCCATTTGCATGCATGAACAAGAACCCCAATTAAATATAGAACCCCCACAATAACAACCACATAGAACACTAGAAGCTTCCTTTTTACGACCATAAACAACAAAAGATGGAAGAAATCCAATTTCAAACAGATTTGTATTATTTCTATATGCTTGCTAAAGAAGAAACTCATTTAAATACAGAAACACGAAAGCCATTTGAAGACATATAACCATTTAAAGACAAACACAAAACCCATTTGAAGACAACAAAAAAATTAAAAAAACCTCAATTTTTTCAAGCTTGCTGGATCATAGCCTTAGTAGGATGTGGAATCCATACCAAGGTCGTGTGGGAAGCCGTCAACAAATAGCACCAAAGGAGAAAGGAGCCG